>OX375827.1:9625427-12125427 GCA_947359405.1 Antitype chi
GTGTGCACGAAGGCTATTTAAGATTTTCCTAGTAGGGCACGAAAACTTGTGCCCAGATGGGAGGCTCTCTGATGGTTCAATAAAAAATCAAGAGAATTTAGCAGTTCTTGCCAATGGTCACATTTTTGTGTGGAGCAGCTGCCATCGGCTGGACTCAAGTAGCCAAAAATATTGTTGCGACTTTTAAGGCTCTATGTGGAACGCAATGCACAACTTTATTCCAGGTCGGATTTAAATTGAGCATTGGATGCCACACAGTTAATACAACCACAGACATCGTCGTATACTCTACCATTATGATACTCATAACTTTGTAAATTGTGTTTTTGTTCTGGATAGATGAGTTCTACACACAAAAGTTAACAAATTCTTAATTTACTAATCAATTATTTATTTATCTCTATGTATTTACAAATCGAATACCTTTAAACGAGCAATTCTTGTATATATGTATATATATAACCTGAATAGCGGAAACGGCTCCAACAATTTTCATGAAATTTAGTATGCAGGGGGTTTCTGGGGCGACAAATCGATCTAGCTAGGTTTCATTTTTAGAAAACGTCAAATAAAAAAAAAGCAACGGAGCAAAGCTCGGTCATCCAGATATTATGATAATAATTGACGATGATGTACCGAATATAATGATCTACATACGCACTGACTTTGGATCTTTCGACTAACTGTTTCAACTACAAACTGCATAACTAATCACAACCATTCGATAAGCTTCCGAGTCGAAAATACCTGATTTGCCTAGCAAGTAGCTGGCTATTTTCTTAAAACTGCCAACATTTTAGGGATTCGGACTTGTGAACAGCGTTCGATAACATTAGTTTGATATTCAATTCGGCACGGACGCGTATCGAATGGGTTTGAATAGCCAAGCTGATTTATTCCGCGGCTGACCCTGGCGTACGTCTAATTTTCGGTATTGTGTGAAACCAAAAGTCAAAAATCCTTGAATCCTTATAGCTAGTACTCTTTTGTTTAACACCATTGAACATATTTGGTATTGCTAAGAGTATTGGAATATTTTAATGAACAATCTTCTCCTTATTTACAATGTAATGAAACGCATTAGTTCCCACTCGACATAATTACAATATGGCACTATAAATAAGCGTTACATGGATGACAACATTATATATGTACAGTACATAAACTATATACACAGCTAATCAGTAAATCACAGCTCCTGATTGAAATATATTTCCCGTGGAAAGTCATGACTAGAATTAATTGGCTGTCATTCGAGATTGCCTTGAGAATAGCCTTCTTTGAATAACTGTATAACTGTCAGAACGTATAAAACTGCTAAAGGCTTAGTATTATTGAATCAAACTATGGGTCTTTTCACTCTGTAAATTTTTGAGATTAATAAAATACTTTATTGGCTACTGGAATGATGTACAAAGATTTATAAAGATCTTAAAAAGAGTATCAGTAACAAAACTGTTGATTTTGGATGCCATGACACCATGCTCAAATATTTTCAGCGATAGCGTATCTATAGTATAATTATGCTGATTATTCATAGGCATAATCAGCAATTATAATGTTTCCACCACTGAGACATTGGCCTCCTCTCTGTTAGAGGGAGTGGGACATCATTCACCACGCGGGGCCAGTGTGGGTTGGTAAATGTCACATGTCTTTGAATTTTTGGTTCTAGGACATGCCTGCATGCATGCATGTTTCCTCCCAATGTTTTCCTTTACCATTTTGAGAGTAATGGTGATGAAATAATGTACACAAAGGAAAGCGTCTATCTAGGCTTGAACCTACGACCAACTCGTAAGTGGCGGCTGTTACCACCACTGCTCACACAAATCAAGGCAATCTCACATAACAAGCCACTTGACACATACAACAATCTACACTTATATACAATGAACACTATTTCTAACTAGTTGAGATCACGTCCGCTTTGGTTTGGTAGGTCACTTTCTTTTTGCTAGCTTTGCGTCTGATCGAGGGGTTCCTACTGTCGCTCTCAAGGCTCACTTCACTGACGGACTCCGAGTCGTGACAGTACGGCACGACGTCGGTACACAGGTGTCGTTCAACGCACGGTACGGGTTCGTCGAAGGAGGTGTGGTCTACAGCTCTCATGCGGTAAAGGTCCGGGCACGGTGGCCGGTCGCCGCTGCGGCGGTGTGACCGCGACGAGCGGCGATCCCTGCATCAGGAGCACCGTCCGCGAGGCGCGCGGAACGTGCCCGCGCGCGCCTGATGTCACAAGCGACACATCTCGTGCTGTGTAACCGAAGAGTACATCATCGCCGACACCGGGTACTGTAATATAAACCTCGCGTTATTCATAAGCTTTTGTTACAAAAGTGATTATAATCAAGTCTGTTGGAAACCATAAAATGTGAGTTTTATTGCTTTCGCAACATAGTTTTTATTGGAGTCGTTTTAAGCGGAATGGGAGAATATTATTAAAATCATGCAATTGACAACACGTAGGGATGAAGAGAGTTTACGTAAAGACAACACAATCAATTCAAAAGAGACAGACAGTTTTTGGGGGCTGATAAAATATTTTTCCTCTCTGAAAATTCTAGACATGTCAAAGTGTCGCTCATGTTATGAACTCAATTGAACTTTCAGCCACGAAGCGTGTGTGTATAGGCGTGACAGAATGATAGATGTAATTTATCATATAAAAAACATCATAATGAATTAAGTTTCATAATTTATACAACACAGTATGGTATCCAACGAAACCTAGTCATGCAAACCAAAGATTATATAAGAAAAACATTGAAAATAAAATCATGTTAGAAAACCATGCAAAATTCAAGCGTTGTTGTTGTTAGTATATAATGATACAGGATTGAGAAGCGTTGAAGAGTAGTCAAAGAGTCAGGTTGTTATGTTATGTCAGTAACAATGACACGAGTGCAGACAAATTCTTGTAAGAGCGTGGACAGTAACAAGGGCGAGGGTACACGAAGGCACACAGGGCACACGAGACAGAGTGCCACATGTGAGCGGTAACAAGTCTCCACGTACCTCTACACGTTTGTATCCTATCCCTTACTATGAGCCGTGCCAACATATCTACTAATATCACCGGCTGAGATTACTCTCCCTCACGGCTCTGAGTGGCTCCTAATTCGCATAAAGTATTCTAGAAACTTTTGGAAGATACGAATTGAATTTTTCATCAAGGCACTTGGAAATATGGAGGAGAATCGAAGCGATGTATAAAAAGGAGCTGATTCGTTATATGTAAGTTTGCTCGCAGGAGTTTTGTCTGAGCTGTTGTATGCCCATCAGTTCACTCGATGAGTAATAACGTCGTGTCGTGCGCAACTGAAAGTAAAAGAACAAATTCATAACAATCTAAGAAAAAGCAATTTAATTTGCAACCGAATTAGAAATTCCTTTTATTTGAGGGCTTTTTTGAAAAGAAAAAAACTTGTTTTCTATTAGGTTTTGTAGGTAAAGTTGACTACTCACTTGGGACTGTTTGAACCGGAGCTGCGGCTGATATTTTCGACGCAACTTTCTGGGACAGCACACGCACAGAATTCTAAGGAAAGCCCTGAAACAATAAAGTTAATTTTGAAGTTAAATGCTTTTAACATTAAGTATCTTTATAAAGTTCTACTACCAGTATCTTTGTAATTGTTTTTTTTTTTAAACAGTTACTAACAAGATCCTGAACTTATCAAGAATTTAGTCGTAAAGAAATAAGATTCATCATCATCAAAAGACAAAAGACATCCACTGCTGGACATTGGCTTCCCCCAAACCTTTGGAAGTTTTACGATAATCGCCACTTTTGGAAGGCGGTGGTAAATTGCATAGAGAACGCTGCTGCCCATTCTCTGCTAAGTCTCTTAGTCGCCTTCTACGACACCCGCGGGAAAACATGGGATGGTGCTATTCTTTTACGTCCGGCACTACACGGAACTAAATGAAATAAGATTATGAATTTATTAAACAAACAGAGTCGAGCTAGATAAGAATATTGTAATAAGGTCTTTGATGTTACAAAAAAGCTTGTAAAAATAGATCGATAAGATAATGATTTGTACACAAATAGTATTTTGTGTGAAATGTTGTTTATAACAAACGGCTTATGGAATAAACTGTCGACGTAATAAGTTTCAATTTAAACAATTAAATTGACAAATGAACAGAGTCATTGTGGAGACGTTAGTTGAAATTGATGAAAAGTAATTGTTTGTTTGTCATCAATTACGACACGGGGATTTTTGGCGGGATCGGGTTGGAACATGTCGCACGAATTTTAATTTTCATGAAATTTAGTGAAATACCGAATTAAATTGTATAATTTTGGTAGTGAATTATTCAATTTAGTTACATGTGAGTGCACAAGTGTAGTGAAGGTGAAATTAAGTGACTAACGTGGACTTTTCGTGTTCCCCCCAAAAACTCATATTAGGTTGTTGTAAAGTTACTACCGCTTTACAAAAACTTTGACTTGACTGACTAAAGACGACTATGACTGTTTTGTAACTTCGTGCCCGATATCGGGCCATTTACTTGATCGAAAAGAAAAATTACTTGACACTGGCTAAATGCACAAACCGCGTGAAGGCAAAACCAGGTAAAAAAATCGACACGAATTCTTAAAATTCAGAACTAAAATAAGGTTCAATTCAATTGGTGATGACAGTATGATATGAGGTCATTGACTTTTGCAAATCTCACGAATTAGAATGGGCAATTATTGCACCACATTATAATTATGCTGAAAATAAATCCTAGGATTGTTTATTTATTATGTACAAATAAAATAATCTACTAGAGGTATTTTTCCAATTTTTATCATCGTCTGTCTAGTAGGATGCTTTTGTTTGATGATGTTACGTGAAGCAACTGCCTATCTGACCACCACAACCCAGTTACTGGGTAAACTGATACCCCTAAGTAAGCCTGGTTTTCAGTTTCAGGCTTCTGACGACCCGTAATGACTGTCAAAGATCTTCGAATGACAGCCGGGACCATTAGCTAAACGTGCTCTCCGAGGCACAGAGGGGTCTTGGTATGTAAAGATGTTCACCCATCCACGGACAGACTGCGGCAAGCGTAGCTTAACCAGATCGATTGACCCGTGCACATGTTATTATTTAGCCACGAGCCCCTGTGGATTTTCCAAACTTCTGATAAAAACTTCTATCTGAGGAATAAAAACTGCGGTTTGACAGCTTTTGTAAACAAAGAATGTCAAAACGCCATATTGATGTATTCTTCAGATGAAGGTGTTTTGACGATTGTAAAATATGCCTTTAAATGTCCATAAGTATAGATATAAACAAACTGATGATTCGTACTAATAAAAGTGACCTTTAATAATTCCAAACATAAATATTGACATTAATAACAATAATTCAAAAGAACGCCATCCGCAGCTACTATCCAACAAACAAAAAAACTAAATTGCACAAAATAAATTACCTAGTCTAATTTTATTTCAGTTCACCCGATTGAATATGATTTATCTGGTCTCCGAAATTGACCTCTCCATTGTCGGGGGTGCAATATTTCATCACAAAGGTCGAATAAAAAGCGGTCAAGAGAAGTCGGACTCATAGACAAAAGCTTCCGTATCACCGTGCAATATTTAAAACTACATATAATTTTAAAATACATAAAAAAGAGAATAACACAAGTATTAATGTAATACGCTTTTCACCATCTGGTAATACCACCCATGGACTCTATCCACGAGACAGGCTTAACCTAGTGTGGAGTTTATAAGCAAAATGTTTCCTTTGCGTCTTATTCCTGTTTTTTTTTTCATTCTTAACGTAGGTATTAGTGTAGACTTTAAGGAATTGTAAAACACTGTTTTTTTTTGGTAAAATAAACATTATCATATCTTATCTTATCTTAATATTATAAATATAAGAGTTTGTACGTTTGTTACCCAATCACGAAAAATAACGGCCGAAGGAATTTAGATGAAAGGCACACAGAACCTGGATTAATATATACGATTATTTTTACCCCGGTAGGATGTTCCCGTGGGGATAATTTTCGACCTCCACGCGGGCGAAACCGCTGGCAAAAGTAAGTTTTAAATGAATTAAAAAGAGAAAAAATTGTAATAAAAAACAAGAGGTGCCAAAAAACGCCGAAAAAAAAACACTTTTATGCATGGCAATTAAAATAAAGTTAGAAAATAAAGAAGGTCTTTAAATTTTTAACTCTATTTTATTTTTGCTATTGCGGTCTGATAGTGCACACTCTGTGAAATTTCAAGTTCCAATCTATTACGGTTCAAAAGATACAGCCCTGTGACAGACGAACAGACGAACGGACAGCGGAGCCTTCGTGATAGGGTTCCGTTGGCACCCTTTGGATACGGAACCCTAAAAAGTATCTATGGATTGCTTGGGAAACAGTTTTCTAAGAACTCCAATAAAAGCAAGTTCAGCGAAGGTTTGCGAAGGAATTGAACGAGGGCGATAGGAACAGTTCATTAACATTGTAATTCGGTGTTCCGTTCTGATAGGCTCGATTCGATTAAAACTCGCGATTCGAGATTTGAAATGAACGAGATGCGGGTTACCGTTAGTCGAGAATTTGCTTTTGAAATTGCTTCGGGGCTCAATATTGTCACATTAACTATAAAGCATGTATCAGACAGCTTTGTTCATATTTAAGAGCACACCGAGGGATTTGCGTTCTTGTGTTCGTTTGATTCCTTGCTGCATCGTTATTACATAACCTTGACTTATGCAAACAATATGAACAGATCGCGGTACGTAAGTTGAATCAAAATGTCAGATTTTATTTAAACTTACGTGCCGCGATCTGTAATTTATTTCCAAAATTGAGTACACGTTACATCAATGACCATGCTAGAAGGCGACCTAATTTTTTTTTCCGTGCGAGGCAACGAGTGCAGGCGCAGATTTTGCTTCAACTTACGTGCCGCGATTTATAAGATATATTCCCTTCCCTCTCGAAGAGAGGAGGCCTGTGAAGAGAGGATTCCCTTTCGAAGAGAGGAGGCCTGTGTCCCAAGAGTGCCATATTATAGGCTGTTTGTCTATAGAGTTAAAATTTCGAAGATGATTCTCGTTCCTTTAAGAATTAATGATATGTCTTAACTTGCAAAACTTGTCCAAGATAGATGTATATGATAAAGATAGGCAACGGTTATCTCCCTTCGACTGTTTAACGGTTTCAAGAAAGGTCAAATCAGGGAAATTCAGGGTTCCCTCTTATTTTTTACCTTTTACCTTTTTCTTAAAGGGCTGCTGAATAAGAATTTTTGGTTTATGCACAGGCTGATGTCATAAACACGTTCAATGTTTGTTTTGATGACGTATTAGCATCGTTTCTCGTGTCACGAAATTCATTTATATTAGGTCTTTACCTATGAAATTGCCGTTTTGCAGTACTGGCCATTTCAAATCAAAATAATTTTTGTTTGGGTAAGAATTCTAATTTCAAATTAATTTTATTTGGAAAACATGGATTTTTTTTTCCAAAAGTAGTCATTTGTTTATTGATTAGTGTTACATTTTCATCGCATTTCAATCTTTTTCGTCATCATGGATACGTTAAAAATTCGAGTAATTATGGAATATGAGTACCGTCGTGGCAGCAACGCGGCACAAGCGGCACGCAACATCAACGACGTTTACGGAGCTAACACTACAAACCAACGCACCACCTGTTATTGGTTTGCTCGCTTCCGTTCTGGAAATTTCGACCTGAAAAATGAACCTCGCGGTCGTCCGAAGACTTTGGTCGACAATGACGAATTAAAGGCGATTGTGGAAGCTGATGATACACAATCTACGGCTGAATTAGCAGCAGCTTTCGACGTTAGCGTCAAAACAATATTGGTCCATTTGCGTCAAATTGGCAAGGTAAAAAAGCTTGACAAATGGGTGCCCCACGAACTCAATGATCGTCAGCGCGAAGTAGGTACGCGTCGAGACGTCCCTTGCACTGCTCAACAGACACACAAATGAAGGAATTTTGAACCGCATTGTTACCTGCGATGAAAAATGGATTCTGTTTGATAACCGCAAGCGCTCAGCAAGTTGGTTGGATCCTGGTTCAGCACCTAAACAATGCCCTAAACGAAAACTTACCCCTAGAAAAGTGATGGTCACTGTTTGGTGGTCTAGCCCCGGTGTGATTCATCACAGCTTCTTACCAAACGGGGTGAGCATTACTGCAGATGTGTACTGTGAAGAACTGAACACAATGATGGAGAAGCTGGCACATCTCCAACCAGCATTGGTCAATCGCTCGTCTCCGCTGCTCCTGCACGACAACGCGCGACCTCATACTGCACAGCAGACGGTCTCCAAGTTGCAAGAACTGGGGTTGGAAGCTCTCCGTCATCCGCCCTACTCACCAGACCTTGCGCCTACAGACTACTACTTTTTCCAGAATTTGGATAACTTCTTGGCGGGAAAAAAATTCAATACCCGAGAGGCAGTACAAAATGCCTTTGAAGAATTTGTTGCCTCCCGTCCAGCTGATTTCTTTAAGAAGGGCATCAATAAACTGCCACTGCGATGGCAAAGATGCATTGATTGCATGGGTGATTACTTCGATTAATACAAATAAAAAATACATGAAAAAAAATCGTTTAAATTTTTTCATACAAAACGGCAATTTCATAGGTAAAGACCTATTATTTATTTAATCATTCGATGGGATTCGTCTGATTTCATACTTCAGTAGCGTGTTTCTAAAAAAATATTCATACGGCATTTCAATATAAATCTCATTAATTAAGTACATAATTTGGTCTTTGCATCGAATTCTGTTTTTATTAAATCTACCTAGAGATATCTATGAGCGATACGGAAGCACAGTGTTTTTTTGACACAATGTTTTATATTATATTGTTAATAGTTTTAGCTAGGTTGGGATAGTATATTTTATTTTTAATAGTTTGTTTAGTTGATTAAGGGCTGATTTTTTAATAGTCAGTTATTAACTTTTATCTGAGGAATAAATATGTCAATTTGATAGATTTTGTATAGAAAATATGCCAAACTGTCAGATTTTTTTTTCCAGATAAAATTTATCTGACTATTGAAAAATTTGGCCTTAGTATGACAAGTGTATCCAGTGTATGTATTGATCTTTCTAATTTTAATATTCTTATGAACCGTGTACGCTACATTGAGATATTTTAAAATATCTTTCTTTTTACGACTGCAGGTTCGTTTTTCCTGAGATTCTATGCATTGAAAAGGCCATCTGTTTTCCGCCCGTTAGAGCAAATTAAGTCAGTACCTTTTTTAAATTGGTTAAAAATAAGCCTATCTACAATTAAAACAAACCTAATTACTCACTAAACGAGTAAAACTCCAAGCAAACAATAATTAACACATTCTAGATTTAATTCAACACACATAAAGCCTAATAACATTAATTACCGGCCTGTTTTACAAGCCAATTTCGTCGGAAATTTTAATCTGTAGATTCCATGTAACTACAATTTTGATGTTGTAGCCAACAAGGAGGTCGTATATTGAGTTTGCAGCCAGCATGTTGTGGGCTCCGGCGGTGTCGGAAATAAAATGGAGGTATGAGCTCAAACTCGCCCTTTAATCAGCCAGCTCTCTTGTAATACCACACTGTGCAAGCTGTCTATATGCCGCTACGCTGCCCAAGTTTGTAAAAAGTTAAAAAATATATTAACGTATATGTTTTTGCATTTTCATGTGTAGTTTGTGAAGTACCAGGGGTGGAAAACATTTTTAATTTTCGTCTCGAATGAATGAGAATCTGAATATGATAATCAACGCAGGTGTCCGAGTTAGTTTAACTTTTTTTGTGGATGGAACCAGTTTAGGGTTCTGCAGCAGGCGGCAGCATCCCATTTTGTTTATTAAAGAATTTACAGGAATAAACATTATACCTGCACGCTACCGTGGAGTTTCTTGCCGGCTCTCCTCCATAGGAAGCGACAAAATGGAACCGTGCACCTTGCTTCTGACGTTTCATGCCCGTGCAGGTTTATGAGAAATACTTACTAACTATGTGAAAGTCTATTAGCTGCTCTTAAATTACAATTTTTATTTTTACTCTTTTTGTTTTTTACTATGTCTGACATATTCTAGTCATTATTTGACATTATCCATGAATTTTAATATCAACTATTTATTAGTGATTATCACTGTAATTTGAAAACATTGTAAAAGCCAATTATTTTTAAAAGAGTAACCGTGGAGTTTCTTGTCGGCTCTTCTTCATAGGAAGCGTCAAATTGGAAGCGTGCATTTTCAAACCTAGCTTCTGACGTATCATAAGTGCCCAGAACCCAACGGGTTTTGACCGGTTAAGTGAAATAAAATAATTTCATTAAAAAAAAAAAAAAAAAAAAGATTAACAATGGTTCCAGGTGTAGGTGCCCAATTCTATATATTTTTATTAGAAATGAAAAACAGTTATCTGCGTACAAAGATAATGTTTCACATATTATATTACAAGCTTCTGCCCGTGATTTCGCCCGCGTGTATTTTTTGTAATTCCGACCCACTTCATTGCATCGAATGGCCTGGCCCGTAATCACTTCGTTTTTGCTTACCGTTGCTAACGTTCTTGCACTTTTTTTCTTTGGCTCGGCTCCTAGAAGCTCTAGCGTGATGTAGCTTAAAGTTTTCCTTCAATATTAGGTTAGCAAATGCATAAATATTTTTTCAAATCCGACTGGGAGTTCTGGAGATTAGCGCGTTCAAACAAACTCTTCAGCTTTATTATTACAATATACAGGGCGTATCAGAAACCCTATAGCTATCCTTAAGCACTAAAGATAACAGCTGGTATAGAATCACTATACATAGTTTCAGCTCAAAATAAAATACTCTAAGAAATAATCTTCGGTTTAGTATGTTTCTTAAATTCAAATCGTAACAAACCTCTCACCGCACTACGTAGGTCAATAACTTTCCTTTTTACTCGTCAATATCACAATAAATCTCTGCCCGAGTGATGTGTTTATTTCAATTTGATAAGTTCGGTTTCTGGTATCAATGTATTAAAGATTCTCATAACTTCCGAACATGTAGAGATAGGATTAAAAAACCCTTCCAATATCGTTTGATATCATCCAAAGAACCCGTGCCCTTGGTGTGTGTATACCCTTTCCGTTACTCGTTGTATAGATAAGATACTTAGATAGATAAATTGTTTATTTGGTGCGTACAAAAGACATAACACAACTTTCAAAGCACGATGAGATAAAAACTAATTACATGAAAAGAACAAGGTGCCAATACACGAAGAAAAAAAAGAAAAGAAAATAGGATGACATAAGTATAGTGATGACACTTTAGGCTATAACATAATTTGGAGTTTTTTTTTTTGGCGGGATCGCGGTGGAACTTGCCGCACGAATTTTCATTTTCATGAAATTTTGTGAAATAGCAAATTAAATTGTCTAATTTTGGTAGTGAATTATTCAATTCAGTTACGTGTGAGTGCCCAAGTGTAGTGCAGGTGAAAATAAGTGACTAACGTGAACTTTTCGTGTTCCCCCCAAAAACTCCTACTAGGTTGTTGTAAAGTTACTACCGCTTTACAATAACTTTGATTTGACTAACTAAAGACGACTATGACTGTTTTGTAACTTCGTGCCCGATATCGGGCCATTTACTTGATTGAATTACTTGACACTGGCTAAATGCACAAACCCTGCGAAGCCAAAACCCAAAAAAAAAAAAACATACTTTGACATTCAAATGTAATAACGTGCGGTGGAGTACAAAAATGTGCGGTGTGCATCTCAAAGTTGCACCAAATGGGAGTCCAGCTCAGCATGTGTCAGGAAAATATACCTGACGCTGATATTCTGCTGGACCCCTGCAGTGACCTACGCATAAATTTCCTTATAATAAAATAAACACAAAGCTCAAATCTAACGTAACTAATTAGATATACTTACCTAGGTACTTATCTTTAAAGCGGGCCAGTATATATAATGTTCACCAACGCGGCTCATACTCTAATTTAAGGTTACAAAGCGAAGCCCCGCAAACAAGTAATGAAATTTCAATTGTGGAGGTTTTCCTCTTTGTCGGCAGCGATGTATTATTAAAGGCTTTTATTTTAGAAGCTCCTGTGAGGGGTTCGTGGCTAAATATTAACAGCCGCGTTAAGCTACGCTTGCCGCGGTTGGTTAGTGGTGGGTGACCATCCATTACATATCCGTTAAACCATTGGTCCCAGCTGTCATATGTAGTTCTTTGACAGTCTTTACGGGTAGTCAAAAGTCCGAAACTCTGACAACCAGTCTTACCTAAGGGTATCGTAATTCCCAGTAACTGGGTTATGGAGGTCAGATAGGCAGTCGGTTTATGTAAAATACTGGTATTCAGCTGCATCCGGTTAGACTGGAAGCTGACCCCAACATAGGTGGAAAAAGGCTTGGCAGATGATGACATAAAAACGGCTATCCTCTCTTTTGGAAGTAAGTTTTCAAACCTAATGGCCCAAATTAAAATTGTATGAATACGTAAATTATATAAATGAGGCATAATGAATGAATAACCTATTCAATCTTCATAAAAGGTAAATATTATGCACAAAAAAGATGAAATGAATAACAAAACCGTAGCATGCGACCTGTATGAAATTCAAAAATGTTGAAGCTCCGAGTAGGCTTTACAAAGGAATTTCAGTGAAAAATCTCGGTAATGCAACTCAGTATGCAGGACGCGAGCAATGTTGGTTTTTAATTTCAGTAATTTGGCTTAAGTCAGCAACTAAAACCGGTGAAAGAAAACATGGTGAGGAAACCGGAATGTCCTAGAACCAAAAATTCGTTGACATGTGACATCTACCAACGCACACTGGGCCCACGTGGTGGATTACGGCGCGCTCCCTCCCACAGAGAGGAGGCCTGTCCCAGCAGTGGGAACATTATAGGCTGATTATGCTATGTGAGGCTTGTCAGCAATATTTTTGAAGAAGCACCCGAAATAGGTATTATTTTGCCTGCACGCGGAATGTTGGACTAAAATCTAGGCCACGATAGCCCAATGAGTGAAAATATCTTGAGATTTATAGTAAACGTAATAAATGAGTGAAAATATCTTGAGATTTATAGTACAATGAGTGAAAATATCTTGAGATTTATAGTAAACGTAATAATCTAAATATAATCTCTGGGACTGTTTAGATCTTGTGAACTATATGAGGTATTTTATACGGATTTTTATTGCATTTATTTCAGAAGGTTTATTTACACTGGATCATTTCTGAGCGAGGGTTGCGACTGAAGTATTGTTGAAGCAGACTTGCTTTTCATTTACAATGACTTGAGGCTTTTCATCCGCCATTATTTATAAAAAAAACAACATTTAATTCAAAATTATTTTAATTTTACGATTACATAAATATATAACTGAAGAATTAATCTGACAGTTTGGCATATTTTCCATAAAAAAGCTGTCAAACCGACATATTTATTCCTAAGTTATATGTTATCTGTCTATTGAAAAATCAGCTCTAAAAGTTATCATTGACAATAAAACATTTTGATGATGTGGTTCAGGCGTCGGTAATTTGTTTTTTTTTTTCACTTTGAACATAACCAACGAACTACGAGACCAGTTTTTTTCTTTTTTTGGGTTTTGGCTTCGCACGGTTTGTGCATTACGAGACTCTTTGTAACTGTTTATGTCAATAAAAATACGTCTAATTTTGAAATCTAGGTTGTAAATATTACGGGTTCGAATTGTATTCAAACATTTTTCTTTTAAATAGAGGTGTTCTGAGTCAGAAAATATCTGCACGTAAGTAACGGGGTTAATCCAAGTGCTGGTCTAATAGACCTCACCTGCTCTCTATTAGCCTATTACATTTTATGCTCTAAACTCTTTATTGCCACTACGCTGGACATTCACCGACCTCTGAATATTTCAAGTAAATGTTATTGAAAAATTCGTAAAAGTGAGTCAGAGACAATTTTCGAATTCAAGTTTTGTTCTAATAAATGCAGGGAAAGCGTCTGTGGCAAAAGTTTCCAATAGACAATACGAACTTTTTGAAAATGGAATAGAGTGGCCATTTAGGTGGTTGGGTTTTTTGCTTCTGTTTAATCGATTTGGAAATGAGCTGTGCATGCAATAAGAACCAAATTGTAATTTACCTACTTTTATACGACTGATTTGCATAAAAACCGTTGTTAAATGATGAGTACATTGAAAATGCCTTTATAAAAATGTTATGGTAATATTTTTATGAAGGCATTTGTGTATATAAATACTTATTTTTTTAACATTGTTAAACTTAAATGAAGGGTAGGTAAAGGCACTTACATTATAACATTACATTATTTTATCATTTAGTTTCGAATAAAACTTCCAATATTAGGGTTAATTTACATCACATTAAGTGTGAATCGAGCTCGGCGAACAAAAGCAATTTTTCACCTGACCGCTTAACACGGAGGAAATTGCGAAACACTCCAAAGAAAAACGTACAAATATAGCGCTTTTGATCGCTAATTTATCGCCTACAGGTGGAATAATGGAATTATGTGAGACTATGAGGAAAATGAAGTCGATAGAAATTGATGCAGTGCCTTGATATTAATGTGGATACGACTCTTTGAATGAATCACTCAAAACAAACAGGAAATTTATTGGTTGGTAAGCAAACTGGTGTACTTAAACGGTTTTATTTAGCTTGCCCTGTTTGTTGTTGTTGTTTTTTGTTTGGGACAATTTTAGTACTTGAAATTTTACCCCCTTCCTATTTGGTGTTGATAACAATACAATTAAAAAAATAATAATAATAGAATGAGAAATATTAAGTTACGAAATAAAAACTACAAACTTGAATGTAAATAGCTAAACGGTTTTAACTAAAAGCTAAAACATAATTCGGTAAAATGAAATCGTGGGACGCGTGAAACATATTTACTCAGGTTACGCTATGCCCCACGATTTTATTTTACCGAATGTTTTTTTAGCTTTTAGTTAAAACCGTTTAGCTTAAAAAACAGTTTTTACTTATTTCTTTACTCATTTTGTTTTTCTTAACTCGTTTTGCCTCATTTAGTCGTAAGCAAATATGGTGTACTGAGATTTCTATTTTGAGATAGGTGTGGTCATCCTATTAGTGGTTCAGCAGCTTTTTTTTTCTTTTGGGTGGGAAATCGTCAAATAACTTGTCCCGCTCTGGGTGGAGCAGGAGGGCGTGTCAGACTTTTACTAAATAAAACCCACCCGCGTTCCCTCAGTTACTTGTGTGCCAGGGGCCGCGGTATCTCTTTCGAACAACCTGCACACCTGGCAGGCATCGGCTCTTGCGGGCCGCATCAGTTGATGCTGACATCTCTTTGAGGCGCGCGTGGAACTCAACGCGCCGTCGACCCAGGCTTGGTCCTTACCGGACAGCGAGTTACCCATAACTCGCCGTATGCAAATCCGCGCCTGCGGTGGCCGGGAATCAGCCTGGGATTACCGACGCCCAGGGCGTCTAACGCGGCGACTAAGACCGTGAGGGCGTATATGCTGCCTCTCCCTCACGTGCGCCGCCTCCTTCTTCGCGAGCAGAAGGAGGTGACGGCCACTCGGCCGGACGCGAGAGATCGCCGCCGCCGATGTGGTTCAGCAGCTTCAGTATCATCGTTACGTTAGGAACTAGTATAAACATAATCAGCCTTTAACGTTCCCACTGCTGGGACACAGGCCTCCTTGCTGTGACAGGGAGCGGGCCCTGTGCGGGTTGGTTGATGTAACACATCTTCGAATTTTTGGTTCTAGGACATGCCGGTTTCCTCACGATGTTTACCTTCACCGTTTTGAGAGTAGTGGTGATGAAATTATTTACACAAAGTAAAGTGTCTGCCTGGTTTCGAACCCACAAGCTTCAACTCGAAAGTCGGGGCCGTTACTACTGAGCCATCACTGCTCTTTAGGAACTACATTTGAGGATATATTTTACATTGTACATGTTTGGAAAAAGGGTGTTTTAAAACCGGAAGCCTTGTAATTTATGAAATATCATCAGACAAATGGCATCAAGAGCATGGGATATTATTTATTTGCGCAATCAGCTGACCACAATGGATGGTAGATTTTAATATTTGCGGCTATTCGGTTATGATATTTGAGTTCAAATTGAAAATAACATTTTAACGCCTGCTTTTGTGGTTAGTAACTGACCTACCACAATTAATTGAATCTCTTAAACTCAAAATTCATGACCAGCGTGTAATAAAAAAAAAAAAAATATAAAAAAAAATTGGTAAAATCTTACTAATATTATAATTGTGAAAGTTTGTATGTTCGGATGTTTGTTACTCTATCGCGCAACAACGTCTTCACGGATTTGGATGAAATTTGGCACACTGGTAGTTCATAACGTTGATTAACACATAAGCTGTCGTACGGCATTTTGCTTTGGGGAAATGCAGCCGACATTCAGGCTATATTTGTGCTGCAGAAACGAGCCATTCGAGCAATTTATAGCCTAAGTTGTAGGCATTCACTGAGGGATAAATTTAAGGAAATAAACATAATGACAGTCGCATCTCAATATTTATATGAGAACCTAATTTATGTTAAAAAGAACATTAATCTATATTCTAAACACTGCGACATTCATAGCATAAATACTAGAAATAAAGATTTACTTATTGTGCCCACGACTAGGCTCCAAAAAAATTGTAATTCATTTAAGTGCCAAAGTATTCGTTTTTACAAAAAAAACTCCCAAGCCATGTTAAAGAACTAAGCTTCAATAAATTTAAATCATTTATTAAACAGAAACTCTGTCAAAAAGGTTTCTATAAAATTAAAGATTACTTGGATGACAAAAAAGCTTGGGATTAGTTAAGTTGCTCCAATGTAATCTCAAGCAACGGACTATTATATAAGCTCAGTGTATTAGAGTACTATTGACATTTTATAATTAAGTATTGATCTATGTGGCATTATTTTTGTGAGTGTAATATAGGTACAACTCTGCCTACCCATCGGGGAATGAAGGTGTGAATATGTTATGTTATAGGTACATAATTATGGCAACTACCAAACATAAGTGGCAGTGGGCAGGGCACATTACTCGCAGAACAGATGGCCGATGGGGCCGAAAGATTCTGGAGTGACGACCGCGTACCGGAAGACATAGAGTGGTAAGTCCTCCCACAAGGACCAAGGTGAACCGATGACCTTGTGAAGGCCGCGGGAATCCGCTGGATGTGGGAAGCACAAGACCGGTCGAAGTGGAGGAGCCTGGACGTCTTTCGGCTGAAATGATGATGATGATGATGAGGTACATAATTATACAGGATACAATTTTAACCAGTGCGCAAACTGTAACCATAAATTCGGCATATCATTCTAGACCTCCTAGCGTAGAAATGTTTCGTAGAATTTTTGTAAAAAATTCACCCACTTTTTTAAATAATAAAGAATGTTGACTCTACGTAAACGTCGCTTAAAAAAATCTTATTAACCGCAAGAAAAATTGTCCATAAAATAAATATCTGGTGTTGCCAGTGCATGCAAGGAATCAATTTGTAAGACCATTAATTAAATAACACCGTTAAATTGAAGCTGACACGAATGGCTGCCAACACAGTGTGATAAATTGCGACTTTCGACCATGTTTGTTTTGTTTATTTTTGCAGGATCTCCGCAATTCGACGTCCATTTAGACAGATGTTTAAAAGCTTTTAGCTTGTTTGAAATTAATGCTCGCTGATTGTCACAATATGTGTATTGTGAGCAGCAGCAGCAGCAGTGATGAGGAGTGGTGGCTCAGTGGTAATGGCCGCGACTTATGAGTTGTAGGTCGTGCGTTCGAACCCAGCCAGGCGCATTACTTTGTGTAAATAATTTCATCACCATTGCTCTCAAACGGTGAAGGAAAACATCGTGAGGAAACCGGCATGTCCTAGAACCAAAAATTCGAAGACATGTGGCATCTACCAACCCACACTGGGCCCGCGTGGTGGATTACGGCCCACTTCCTCTCACGGAGAAGAGGCCTGTGTCCCAGCAGTGGGAACGTTATAGGCGTATGTATGTATGTATGTGTATTGTGACAATCAGCGAGCATTAATTTACAGGCTCATATTATGTGTAATATGATGCCTGTAATCACCGAAGGGATAGGCACAAATGTAACTGTATACTACCCATAGTTCGGTAGTCCTATGTTATTTCATGGGGGCGAAACTATTGCTATCAACTGGGTACAAATTAAGACTTCGGGCTGCTAAAATTCCTGATAGAAAAATTTAATAATCACGTCCTCAAGCTGATTGTGTGTGATTGATTGAATTTATATAAATTGTTAGTATTCGTACCAAATATTGACAATGCAAAAATATTTAACTGTTGAAACAATGAAAACACCTTTTTTATAGGTCGTCGACATGTGATGTTTTTTTTGGAAATTGTTCCATAATTTGGTGAATAACTATGTTCAGTTAGTGAAAGGAAAATGTAACTCTTATGGTATTACATTATAATAAAAAAAGAGTTTGAATTATTGGAAGAATACCGACTATGCGAAACTGCCTAATTACAAACAGTCTTGATATTGAAAAATATTGTGCTGCTCTTTTATCAAACGATGTAAAGTCGGACGACTGAAGTCTAACAAAATTTCTAATATTACTAAATCACAAACTTATCTAGATTGTAAACACCACCTTCAGTTGGTACACGTTTTAGGACAACTTTTGCTCGAAAAACATGTCTTTCCTTCTAAGAATTTCGCAAAATCAAGCGGAAAAGTTTAAGAGAACATCCACTAGATATTGTAGCTTAGTATACACGACCAAACATGTCACATACCTTACATTCCTACTTGTTTGCTAGAAATGAGGTTGGTTACTTATCTACTTTAATTAAATTAAATTAATTTATTTCAGACTAATAATGTCCATAATTGTTAGTAACAAAGGTCTTATAACTATGTTAGTCAATATTTAAATCAATTCAAATTATGATTAATACTATAACAAACAAAAAAATTGCAGAGCATGATGCCCCAAGAGAATCTATTCTATGTTCCGTGCTTCGGGCTGAATTGTTTCGTACGCGCCGTTTTCTAAAGTAATGCATCTACAATCTACACCACATCACACCACACCACACCGAACACCACAGCACACCACTTTCTTTTCTTACATACTTCTAATAAAGCTGAAGAATTTATCAGTTTATTTGTTTGAACGCGCCAATTTAATATCTGGAACTACCAGTCGGTTTTTTTTAACCAACTGGTAGAGTCGGATAAAAAGAAAACATGCAATTGATTGCAAAATTCCTAAGGAAGGCTAAAGGCATCAAGCTGGGACCGACTTAACTCCCGTCGGGAGTAATACTTATTAAAACATCTAAGTGTAAAAAAAAACCTATTTCACTAAAACAAAAATGTGACACACAATAGTCACACGCTTCCCATTGTTAGACTTTAACCCGTGTTACTGAAAATATACGGACAGGAAAACATTTGAGCATTTTTCAGTTTAAGGGGCAAAATAAAGGATGATTTATGATTACTTTGTCACGTTTTAAAAGGTCGAGGGAAACTTTTTGACGCATTCCATTTCGCTACGCATTTTATACTTGATGCTTTTATACGATGAATCCGGTTTTGCGTTTAATGGTTTAATTTTTGGATGTAAATGTTTCTGCATGTTTTTAATCCGCAGCAAAAACGTTGTTGGTGTTAAAAAAAAGTAAGTTTTGAATAAAACGAAATCCTGCTTTATTATCATTATATTTGTGTACGAAGCTTTAGCGATGTGTGGATAAGAAATGAATTTAATCGGTTAAAGCTCGAGAAAGAGGGGCTCGTGGTTAAGTAATAACAATCGCACAGGTCGATCCATCAGGTTAAGCTACGCTTGCCGGGGTTGGTCTGTGGATGGGTGACCACCTTTACATACCGATACTCCTCCGTGCCTCGGAAAGCACGTTAAGCCGTTGGTCCCAGCTGTCATTCGTGGATCTTTGATAGTCGTTACGGGTCGTCAGAAGCCCGAAACTCTGATAACCAGTCTAACGAAGGGGTATAGTGTTAACCCAGTAACTAGGTTGCAGATGTCAGATAGGCAGTCGCACCATGTAAAATACTGGTATTCAGCTGCATCCGGTTAGACTGGCAGCTGACCCCAAAATGGTTGGGAAAAGGCTAGGCAGATTGAAAGCTAAAAGACTGGGGAAGACCCAGATAAACAGTTAAAAATAATATAGGGAATTCTGCTTATAACTAAAGTAGCGACCCGCGTGAGCAGTGGTGGCCCAGTGGTAACGGCTGCGACTTACGAGTTTGTAGGCCGTAGGTTCGACCCCAGACAGGCGCATTACTTTGCCTAAATTATTTAACCACCACCACTCAAAATGGTGAAGGAACGTGAAGTTACCGGCATGTACTGGAACCGAAAATTCGAAGACATGTGACATCTATCAACCCGCACTGAGCCCGCGTGGTGGATTACGGCCCACTCCCTCTCACAGAGAGGGGGCCTGTATCCCAGCAGTGGGAACATTATAGGCTGAATATGTTTATATGACCCGCTTCGCTACTGCTTCACACGGTGTTTATGTCATGACAAATCACTGAGATTAAACCTACACATAAAACTTACCGAATAAATTCTCTAAATTATGGTCAAAACTCGTTGATAAATTTAGAAGAATAAACGTGGTCTGACAGACAGAAAAGAAAAGCAACATTAATTTTAAATATGTACCTATAGAAGATTTTTAACAAAACAAAAGCCAGAATAATTAATCAACAGGGTGCTAACTTAGAAACAGCTGACGAATTATTAACACTTGTCTACGTGGTCGGAAGATATTAGCTTTTTCGCTTATCAGGCCGAGATCTGCAAACGTCACTTAGCATGTGGTTTGACTTAGACATGTTCTCGTCCCTATCTGACACTTGTAGTTTGATAGGTGTGCAACAGTGACAGGAAAAACGGTTAGCCAAAGTACGTGCTAAGTACTCAGGTACTTCAACAATCAACTAACAAGAATAATATACCCAGGATTTAGTAAAATCGTGATTTAAAAGAGTGTCCTTGGAGTTTTTTGCCCGTTCTTCTCCATAGAGATCTATGGGAAACTAGCTTCATATTTTTGGCCGACTTTTCACAATTCATAAATGCCTATAAATGGTTAAATTGAAATGATCGAGTTGGAGTTTGGGTTTGACTAAGCCTTTTGCAGTCCATTGCTGGACTTAGGCCTCTTCCAGGCTACGCCACAACACTCTATCCTCCACCTTCTACATCCATTCTGTCCCAGTCATCTTTTTAACGTCGTCGGTTCATCTAGCTGGAGGGCATCGCAAACTACGGTTGCCTGTATGCGGTCTCCACTCTAGGACTCGTCTACTCTTCGACAAACATGGCCAGCGCACTGCCACTTTAGCTTGTTTATTCTGAAAACTAAGTACCTAACGGTAATAGATGTCCTGCCAGGAGTTCAGGTTGTTCGAAAGAGATACCGCGGCCCCTGGTCCACAGGCAACTGAGGGAACACGGGTGGGTTTGAGTCAGTAAAAGTCTGACACGCCCTCCTGCTCCACCCAGACCGGTAGAAGTTATTTGATGATTTCATACCCAAAAAAAACGGCATTAGATATTGGCCTTAGACGAAATTCCTTTGCCAAGTGTAAATAACAGAGTAAATTGAGAGCACTACATATTACTATAGTACATAAATAGTAAGCTTGCGTGGCTGCTCTTCAGACGCCGTATTTGTGTCAATTAAATATTCCTTGCCTCGCCAAGTCGCGGCGTACACTTCTTGCACAGCTTTGTAAAATGTTTATCCAGCATTTTGTTTCTAAATTGTGTGAGTGGGACTTTTTAATAGCATGTATTTATATTACCTATTGTTGTAATTATGTATCACCTCATGTATGTACTAATTCATCATAATCATTTGCCTAGACTCTTCCCAAATTTGTTGGGGTCGGCTTCCAGTCTAACCGGAAGCAGCTGATTACCAGAATTTTGAGGTGTAGCTACACCTCTGCCTAACACTTCTGGAAATAAAGGCGTGATGTGGTCAAAAACCAAACTACAGTCTTTGTCACTCACAGAACATGTTAAAAAAAACCTCAAAAACATTTCATGACTTTAAATACAAATCCAATATACAGTGTGTTAGGTCAAACGAGGGACATATTTTAAGGGGGTGTGGTACTCATGAAAATATACATCTCTTAATATAGAGTGGACACGTGGAAAAAATCAGCTGTTCCCGTCATTTTGTCCAGTTATGTGTGAAGCAGTGTAGGGTTGCAGTAAATAAGCATACACAACAGCTTACGGAAAGGAAGAGATTTATTTGTACACAAAACACAGAAAACACGATAGAAGGCGAAATAAGGAGCACAGAAAGAAAGCGATAGTCACAAGTCACAAGTCACAGGCTTAACACTACAGGGCTAATCTAGGCAAGGTTCCCAGGAAGCACCAGATAAAAGCTTAATGCACAGTATGTTTACCGGATACGAGCGAGAGCGGCATGCGCTTGCGACCGGGGAAGTTTCTCGACTAATCCCTGGGAGCGCCGCGAGTGTGAAAGAGATAGACTATCAAGGTGCGGGCGCTCGCTCAGGTAACCGGTCCGCATTCCATATTAGGTACATAAAAAATATCTAATAACAAAGTTGTGTGTTAGTATTGATGTCTTATTTTTAATTGGTTAGTATAAGGTTATTTAATATAGATCTTATGGTAATACTACTTATAAACTAAATACATACAACCTTGGAGTAGTAGCTACGCTACACCACCCCCCTCCAGAGACCGTCCTACGGGCGATAATAGTCTGGGAATCTCACTCTGCGGCCCGAACGAGTTACTCTGACAGTGCGCTCTCCGGCGTCAGGTAAGTCATCGTTACTTGGAGTCTGAGTGGGAATGTGAGTGAAATTTTGGGGTGAGTTTGTGATGGGGGTGTGTGTGTGAGTCTTAGTATGAGGTAATGGGGGTTGTCTTGAGTGTGTTGTGGTGTCAGGATCACGCAGTATGTAGGCAGGTTTTATTCTGTCGATCGATACGGTGACCATCTTACCTTTTACTTTTAGCTTGAATGCTTTGTCTCCTCGTTGTATGACCTCGTATGGACCAGTGTAGGCGGGCTTCAACGATCCGGCTACAGTGTCATCGCGAAGGAAAACGTGTGTTGATGTAGCCAAATCCTTAAAAACGAAGGGTGAGCGACGTCCACTATGGCGTGACGCTGGAGTAGGTTGCAAGTTATTTGCTAAGCTCCTTAGGCGCGCAATGTAACTGGTGACGTCAAGGTCTCCTTGGTCCTCTGAGCTGAGAAGGTCTCCTGGTAAACGGAGTGATTCACCATACACCAGTTCAGCTGGCGTTGATTTAATGTCCTCTTTGAAGGTACTACGTACACCTAATAGTACAAGAGGAAGGGACTCGACCCAGCTGCTATCAGTGTGGCAGGTTATTGCAGCTTTAAGCTGCCGATGAAACCTCTCCACGATGCCATTGGAGGCTGGATGATAGGCCGTCGTCCTTTTATGCTGAAATCCAGCTATTTGCGATAAGTGGCAAAACAAGGCTGATTCAAATTGGCCTCCACGGTCTGTAACGACACTTGTGGGGCAGCCGAAACGGGATATCCACCCGCTCAAAAGGGCTTTTGCTACCGTCTCGGCTGTAATATCCTGTAAGGGTATTGCCTCAGGCCATCGAGTAAAACGATCGATTGCTGTGAGGCAATACCGGTATCCCTGCGATAGTGGTAGGGGTCCGATAAGGTCAATGTGTAGGTCCCGGAACCTAGCGCGCGGAAGCTTGTACGTACCCAACGGTGCTGATACATGTCTATGAACCTTTGCCCGTTGGCATGCTAGGCAAGTACGCGCCCATTCCCTACAATCCTTCCTGATACTAGGCCATACATAGCGGTCGGTGATCAGTCGGATACTGGCGTTGGCACCGGGATGACTGAGAGAGTGAAGGCTCTCGAAAACTTGTCGACGTAACTCCTTCGTCACATATGGTCGAGGCGTTGTGCCACTTACATCGCAGTACAGCTCTAAATGTGTGCCTGGTAGTTTAACCTTCTCCAAGTCTAGGGAGTTATTGCCAGTCAGCAGTTGTTTCAGTTCAGGGTCGGTGTTTTGTGCGGTAGCTAGCCTTTGCAGATCGAGAGGTAAAACGATCTCATCGATACGTGATAAAGTGTCAGCTACCACATTATCCTTCCCTGATATATGCCGAATGTCAGTGCAAAATTGTGAAATATGATCTAAGTGGCGAAATTGCCTGGGAGAGCAGTTCTCTTTCCTGGAATGAAATGCGTATGTAAGCGGCTTGTGATCGGTATATATCACAAAGTCACGTGCCTCGATCATATGGCGGAAGTGCTTGACCGCCTCATAGATCGCCAAGAGCTCGCGATCATATGGGGAATATTTGGTCTGCGAGGGAGTCAGTTTTCGTGAGAAAAACGCTAGAGGTTGCCACGTGTTGTCCTTTAACTGCTGGAGCACGCCACCCATAGCTACGTCTGAAGCGTCTGTAACCAAAGCAAGTTTTGCTTCGCAGTCTGGGTGAACAAGCATGGCAGCTTCAGACAGACCCCTTTTGCACGCCTCGAACGCTTCCTGTTCTCGTGACGTGAAATGTACGGGATGGGAACCCTTCACGGAACCTGTCAAAAGAGCGTTCAATGGTGTTTGGAGTGTGGCAGCGTCAGGAATGAACCTGCGGTAAAAATTTATCATTCCGAGGAACCTGCGCAGCTCTCTTACCGTTTTTGGGGCGGGAAAATTGCTAATAGCCAGTACTTTGTCTGGCAAGGGCTTGGTGCCATTCGCCGAAATGCTATAACCCAGGAAGGTTACCTCCGAGGCTCCAAAGACGCACTTAGCTGTGTTAATGACCATGCCATACTCCGCCAACCTGGTGAAAATTTGGTGCAGGTGGTCTATATGGGTCGCCTGGTCTTTTGAGAAGACCAAGATGTCATCGACGTATGGGTAGGCAAAATCTAGGCCGCGCAGCATTTCGTCAACAAAACGTTGAAACGTCTGTCCGGCATTACGAAGTCCAAACGTCATGTATGGAAATTCGTATAAGCCGAACGGCGTTGTTATGGCGGTCTTCTCGATGTCACTTGGATTGACAGGAATCTGGTTATAAGCCTTCACCAGGTCTATTGTCGAGAAGACGGTGCAACCTGTAAGGTTGTGGGAAAAGTCCTGGATATGGCGTATGGGGTACCTGTCGGGGACCGTCCTGGCGTTGAGCATCCGGAAATCACCACACGGGCGCCAGCTGTTGTCCCGCTTAAGAGCGAGATGAAGCGGAGAGGCCCATGGTGATTCTGAAGGCCGACACGTACCTATCTGTAACATGGCTTCAAATTCTGCTTTAGCAACCTTTAACCTGTCTGGCGCTAACCTGCGTGGTGTGCTAGAAACTGGTGGTCCTGGTGTAGTGCGTATGTGATGCATTATGTTATGTTTAGGTGTACGGTTCATACCTGAGGGTCGAGTGATGTCAGGGTACTTTGCTAGTATAGCATTGTACGCAGAATAATTTTTGTCCCCCAACGTTACCTTCACTGAAGATACATCGTCAGAAAAACTCGCGACCGAAGCCGCGGTGGTGAGCATAGTATTACTATCTATTAAACATTTATTACGCACATCCACAATTAAATTATAATAGGATAAAAAGTCTACACCTATTATGGCCCGCGTTACGTCTGCTATAATAAATCGCCAAGCGAAATCGCGGCGCAAGTTTATATTAAGAACTAAGTGAGCATATCCATAAGTATTTATTACCGACCCATTAGCGGCATACAGCTGATAGTTCGTTTGGCTTTGTTTACCTTTTGCTAATGTTCGTGGGAAAACACAAATATCACTGCCTGTATCTATTAAAAACTGCACTTTTGTCCGCTGGTCGGTTATAAACAAGCGACCGGGATTTGGGCAGGCGTCGGTCGCCATCACGGACTGCCCTATTCTTTTCCCTTAGGCTTATAATCGCACGGTTTCGTACATCTACTTGCCTTCTCACCGAACTTTGCGTGGTACCAACACATTGGGTATTTCCGGTAGTTGGACTGGGAGCGGCTCGAACGGGAATTGCTGCGATCACGACTTTCGGATCTGAATCTCCGTGACTTTGATCGTGACATCCTGTCTAACTTGGTCGTCAGCTTCTGCACCTGGCGTGTGAGTTCCGCTACTTGACAGCTTAACTCCGGGGAAACACCTGATGTTGTGGCTGCTGCTACGTGCGGGGTGGGGGCTGCGATGTCATGGATGCGGTCAGCCAGCTCTGCTACCTCATCCAGAGAGGCCCTCGACTGCGAGGCTACAATGGTCTGGATATTATTCGGCAGGCGGCTGGACCACATAGTACGCAGAAAGTCCTCCGGGACATCTGGTCCTGCAAGATGCTGGATATGGCGCAAGAATTGGGAGGGCTTTCGGTCGCCCAGTTCCTCACGCGTGACCAGCTGCAGGATCTTCTTCTCCTTGGACGCTGAGAGTCGCTTTATGAGTTCCGACTTCAGTCTCTCATATTTATTGGGAGCTGCGGGGCCAGCTATTATGTCCTCCACCTCCGATGCGTAAACGGGGTCCAACTGCCCCATCGCATGATGGAATTTGGTGGTATCGGATGTGATGTTGGCCAGAAAAAATTGGCTTTCAAGCTGGTAAAACCATAAAGCCGGTTTCTCCGGGTAGAAAGGAGGTACTCGTATGCCAACTCGCTGGATGTCATGCGATGTGCTAGGTGGCACGTTGGCGTCGCCATGTTGTGTGACTTTCGGCTCGGTCGTCATATTTCGTGTTCGTCGGGGTCACCAATGAAGCAGTGTAGGGTTGCAGTAAATAAGCATACACAACAGCTTACGGAAAGGAAGAGATTTATTTGTACACAAAACACAGAAAACACGATAGAAGGCGAAATAAGGAGCACAGAAAGAAAGCGATAGTCACAAGTCACAAGTCACAGGCTTAACACTACAGGGCTAATCTAGGCAAGGTTCCCAGGAAGCACCAGATAAAAGCTTAATGCACAGTATGTTTACCGGATACGAGCGAGAGCGGCATGCGCTTGCGACCGGGGAAGTTTCTCGACTAATCCCTGGGAGCGCCGCGAGTGTGAAAGAGATAGACTATCAAGGTGCGGGCGCTCGCTCAGGTAACCGGTCCGCATTCCATATTAGGTACATAAAAAATATCTAATAACAAAGTTGTGTGTTAGTATTGATGTCTTATTTTTAATTGGTTAGTATAAGGTTATTTAATATAGATCTTATGGTAATACTACTTATAAACTAAATACATACAACCTTGGAGTAGTAGCTACGCTACATGTGAACATAAATGTATAGAGCGGCTGGTTTTATTTTCGCGATTTCAGTGTTGATTCCTTAGTAAAAGTTTTTAATTGTCATCAGTACTACACTCCCTTGAAGTATGTCCCTCGTTTAACATTACACACTGCATTATGTACAAGTAAATGAATCGTGTTAGATACTACTAATGACTCCCAAACAGAAGTTTGTGTAGCGAGTAAATGCATTCGCATTGTAAATGTGTTTATGGTATTTAAATTAGGTTAATTAGCAGCCGTTTCTGTTACAGTAAGTAACTAAAGTCACATTAAAAACATGTATGAAATAAGCTGTTGCTTTATGTAAGGAAAGCAAAAATGCTTGCATATTTTTAGTATTGTTTTACTTAGTATGAAAGCTATACAAATTGCAGCAGTGTACATAATAAAGTACTTTACACGGAGAAAGTAATTTTCTATTAAAGTTGTAAAAGTTTATTATAAGCTCATTGCGTTTAGACTCGCGGTCTGAAAGAGTTAAAGAAAGAAAGAAAAGATTTTATTGACAAAATACTAGAATTTCATTATTATTTACTCAAATTAAAAGCTTTGTAGCTCCATAGGTAACAGTCATGAGAAGTAAAATATACCAATGGAAAGATCTCGTCAAGGATAATATTTCTTATTATACAAATAAGAAATATTATCCTTGACGAGATCATTCCATTGGTATATCGTAACGCTATTGGGCTTCAGGGCAGAATCGACCAATCTCCTAGTTTAACTTTTATTTATAGGCTCTCATTAAATAACTCTCTAAATCGATATAGAAAAAAAAATACTATTAGGACTTGTTTTTTTTTTTTCCTTTTTGGCTTTGCACTATTCGTGCTTATTGCCACTAACTATTAGGATTTGTTTTAATGTCGCGGCCAAAAGCATTCAGAAAAAAAAGGTTAACAAAAGAAGGAGGGGCTTGCTTCCATGTGTTATAGGAATCCACCGTTACAGTTGAACTGACTAGCAACTTATAGGAGCACAACAACAACATAACATCACAATACAATTCAATTCCGTATGGTTAGGTACTTACTGCCTAATTATTATCAATGAGCATAATACGACGCTGGACGCGCGGGTGGCGCGGGGTAATATAACTAGCTTATAACTTTGCGATTTTTCTTGATATTTTTTTTACATAAAAATACTAGACACGTGTTTCGGGTTTCGCATATATACTAAAATTAGAGTTACATATTATACTTATACTAACGAGGTAAAAACATATTCTAGGTTAATAACAATTATACTCCATTTGAAATAAGATTAGACATTTAAACAAACCTTTTTTACAGTCAGTTCAACCGATTCTGACTTCTATACCGTTGGCATAAGGATGGCATTAAAAGCAAAAAAGTAGTTACAATACCCACTGTTTACTGCAGCTGCCATTTGTTATGCCACTAACGAAATAGAAGTCAAAATCGGTTGATCGGACTGTAAAAAATGTTTAGCTAAATGTTTAATCTTATTTCAAATGGAGTATAGTTGCTAGTCTACTTCTGCCTAGAAGTGCACTTATAGTTCAAGAACCACATTTCGTCACTTATGTCTAAGTCCCATGAAATAGTTGCCGAGCATATTGCCATCGAGCAAAACCTAGGTATTATTCGGCTATTGAGTATTTTTGGGACCACCAAAATAGGAATTATTTGAGGTTCACGACAAGAGACGCAATAATTATACTGCCGCCCACAAGATATAATACCGTTAACCAACAAAATTATACTTCGAGTTATGGACAAAAAAGCGCAGAAAAATAATAGTTTAAAAAACTAAAAAACACGCTTTAAAAACCAAACTAAAAAATGAGAAAATAATTTAATTCAATTAAAAAGCGTGGGGTGCTTTTTTAGGTATTTTTATAATCACATAATGTCAAGCACCTCACGCTTTTTAATTGAATTAAATTATTTTCTCCTTTTTTAGTTTGGTTTATAAAGCGTGTTTTTTAGTTTTTTAAACTATTATTTATTTTCTATTTTTTAGTTCTACTAACTACAAAAACGTGTTTTTTTCCTTTTTTTTTTCATTTTTCTCAATTGTTTTTTTCATTATTGAATTGTCATCGGTCCTCGATAAGTTTACAAAGTTTCAATGAAATCTGACCGTTTAAAGTGGGCCAAAATCGCGCTTTAAGGAGTCGATTACATACAAACATACAAAAAACAAACATACAAGTGAAGCTAATAAAAAGCGTGTAAAGAGTGTAAAAATGTGATTTGCTGCTATTTAGTCAACGGATGGTAAAAATTCTAGTAAAAATGTAAATTATAAGCCCTTAATCACTTATTAGTTTAGTAATGTTGCTTACCTGCGATTTAGCGTAGTAAACGTATCAAACAAGGCAAGTTAACGGCGTTTTTTTCTTTTTTTTTGTCTCAGTATCCATAAATAGTAGAAAAATACTGCTTAGACGGAAATATAGAGATTTTTTTTCTGATTATGGTGGCATCAAAAAACGAATATCGACCCTACGCGAGTTAACGGCATTAAAGCTTTGTGGACGGCAGTGTATTACAGTGTCCAATAGTAGCTCACATCTAACATAGTTTTAAGACCTTTGTTACGAACAACGATGGACATTCATTAGCAGAGATCGGATATTCGGATGCATATTTCCCCTAAAGATAATTTTTAGCTATGAAAGTATGGAAGCGGCTCTATAAATTATTTGTAATATTTATTAAAAACCCCGGGATTCTTGGATTGTATAACTATTCAGATGTGTATTAATTTTAAATTAATGTTTAACCCGATACAAATATGTGTATGTGTGGACGGGTGGTTTGTATTAGTTAAAACCAAAAATAAACAAATTACTTACCTAAATTAAGACTTTTTCGATACAAAAGCGCATTTCATGTTAGCCAACATCTCAACTTTAGGTGAATATGCATCCGAATATCCGATCTCTGTTCATTAGTCTGAAATAAACTATATTGATTTAATTTAAATAATAATCTTTTTAAGAAAGAAAATGGGATTTTTTAGAGCTTCTATTAAATACATGGCCATGAAAATGACACCCATCCTTATAATAAAGTTGGAACTAATATGGACTGGCTGAGTATCAAAATAGTGTAGCCAAACATGTGCCCCGAAATTCTTGTATTGAAACAGAGCAACCACGAAACTTGCGTTCAGAGCTCGCGGCCTAAAACTTTGCCACTCCGTTATCTAGTTGAGATGTTTACTAGCAAAACATTCCGTGTAAATACTCCTACACTTGATACAACATTATTTTTAGTATATGCGAAACCTGAATATAGTTTGTTCAGAATAAGTAACTGAATCGATTCCTTTTTGTTTACATCATGTTATATTTTTTCCCATAAAAAGTTTTGCAAGTGTGATGGAAAATGTTATCACCAGTCAATTACAATACAATCTCTGTACGGTTTTTTTTTTGGGTGGGAAATCATCAAATAACTTCTCCCGCTCTGGGTGGAGCAGGAGGGCGTGTCAGACTTTTACTGACTAAAACCCACCCGTGTTCCTGCCTAGTTGCCTGTGTGCCAGGGGCGACGGTATCTCTTTCGAACAACCCGCACCCCTGGCAGGGTCTCTCTACGGTTAGGTACTTACTGCCTAATTATTATCAATGAGCACAATACGACGCTGGACGTGCAGGCGGCGTGGGGGCCGCGTGGTAACCATGTTTGTGTAGACAACCAGGTCAATCAAGCTTATAACTTTGCGATTTTTTTTGATAATGATTTACATAAAAATACTAGACACGCATTTCGGGTTTCGCATATATACTAAAATTAGGGTTGTATAACAGACTTATACTAACGAGGTAAAAACATATTCTAGGTAATACGAATTGGTTGCTAGGCACATTAGATCGGTCTATTAAAGTTAATGAACTACCCATTACGGCTATCTTCGGAAATGTCAGTATTTTCTGGTCGTTAGAAAAATAGGCTTTTCAACCTACCTTAACTAGTTCAATGCTTGGCTAATGTTTATAAGCTCTTCTGTTTGGAATAACTTTTATTTTATAGGCAATTATTATTTATATCGCCATCGCACATTTTACTGTCATCATAAAATAACTTTGAGAAGGTCAGAATCAACAAGACACGAATAGTGATTAAAAATCAACTGGCCGTTTCTTTTTACAAACTGGTAAGCAATATCCAATAAAAGCGTAATATATACAGCGAGATTCGTAGCGAGTCAGTTATTGTAGCTTACGTAGCTGGCGTAGACATTGGCTACGCCGTAGCAGCAATGTGTGTGTTCCTCTAGGCCACTTAACCCCATTATAACAGATATAATCTGTGAATTTTTGAGATAGGACTTCTTGGGGTCAATTGCGATCACTTGTTCCGTAACATTTATTTATTGACGGGATTAAATTTTATCATTTTCAGCCGAAATATTTATTTAGCAGAGTTGACCCAGTGTTGTCTGCCACGACGAAGCCCAAGTTGAAGGTAGTTTGAATCCAGGCAGGATACTGCACTTAGTGTGTTTTATTTCGTCACACCCTTTATGGTTCTGTTTACGTTTTTAAGCGTGCAAGTCGGAAATTATCCCGCGGGAACGTACTACCGGGATAAAAAGTATCCTTTGTATTAATCTAGGTTATAATATATCTGTATGCCAAATTTCATCCAAATCTATTCAGTAGTTTTTGCGTAAAAGAGTAACACACATCCATACATCCATGCATACAAACTTTCGCGTTTATAATATTAGTAGGATATACATAATATAAATATTTAAGTAAAGATTTCTGCTTGAGTTTAGTTACTATATATGGCATATAATATAATTTTATGTTTTATTTATATATTTTTTTACTTATTTAATCATTCACGCACATAAATGTACAGAGGCGGACTTAACGCCATAGGGTTTTGAGTTTAATAAAGTAACTGCTAGTAGTAAGTCAATGATGATGATGTAGTGATTTCAATATTAATTTATTATAAATAACTTGAAAACTGGCAGATTATTAAGTGTTTTATGTCATTTCATTTGCCAAATGTTTTTGAATCAAACCGAGTTACAGCTTCTGCCATTCGTTTTAAATCAAATTAAAAAACTATAATTTTCAAAATGTAAACTATCTAATTATTCGCTCATTTCGCTCTACTATAATGATGGCATTTGATAGCACCTAATTATGTTACTTGGTACACTTATTTTCGTCCTCAAATGTGTTAATCCAGATTATAAACTATCTGTGTGCCAAATTCCACCCAAATCCACTCAGCCATTTTTACGTGATTGAGTAACAAACATCCAAACATACAAACTTCCACATTTACAATATTAGCAGGATTTATCACACCCCCTGCGTTGTGTTCGGGTGAACACAATGTAGCCCCATCTCAAACAGAACCCGGTATAATAATACAAACTATTTACTTTGAACCTTTCAATCACTCCACTCCACCGCTGTTTCGCAAAGGTTTTATTTATAATTTAATGGTGAAGGTTTTGATACGTGTAATTTAATACGTTACCCCGAATCTCCCTTGGAAGCCGGGAGCTTAACAAAATGGCCCCGGGGAGGAAGTTTTACGATTTCATGGATTAGTGTTTCAGGCTAGTGGAGATAATGTACGATATAAACTGTAATGGGTAAAGATTTGTAGTAGGCTGGGTAAGCCGGGCTTTTGTAGTTTTAAAAAGCCCTAATTTGAGCACTTTTATTGACTGCCCCGATGTGTTGAACATTTTAACATAAATATTAATTATACGGGGTGGCATACATCGACGCGCAAATTGTAACCATGAATTTAGCTCATGATTTTAGATCTAGTAGCATATACATTTTTCGTCATTATAAATAAACATTAGTTTAAAAAAACTAAAAAACACGCTTTAAAAACCAAACTAAAAAAGGAGAAAATAATTTAATTTAATTAAAAAGCGTGGGGTGCTTTTTGAAGTATTTTTATAATCAATTAATGTCAAGCACACCACGCACAACGGACCGAATGGGAGTCTACGTGCGGAAAAGGGAGTCCCATCATCACCATCAATGTCAAGCACCCCACGCTTTTTAATTGAATTAAATTATTTTCTCCTTTTTTAGTTTGGTTTTTAAAGCGTGTTTTTAGTTTTTTAAACTATTATTTATTTTCTATTTTTTTGTTCTGCTAACTACACAAACGTGATTTTTTCAGTTTTTTTCCTTTGTTTTCTATTTTTATACAATACCTACGAGGTTTTTTTTTGTGCGTGAGAAATCAACAAATAACTTCTCCCGCTCTGGGTGGAGCAAGAGGGCATGTCAGACTTTTACTGATTAAAACCCACCCGCGTTCCTTCAGTTGCCAGTGTGCCAGGGGCCACAGTATCTCTTTCGAATAACCCGCACTCTTGGCAGATAGATACCTACGCGGTCATAATGTATAAAACACATTATTTTTTATAACCGACGAAAACGTTCAACGCTAGTTTAAGAATCATGTACTGACCCCATGGTAACAGGTTGCCAACGCGTCCATGTCTCTGCCATCTTGAATTATGTCAGAATGTGGTATTATTTATTATCCTAACTAACTCATACGGCAAAACACTCAACTCCACAACTTTAATGACAATGGGCTAATGTTGGCAACACTGCGCTAAGCAAACTTGTCAGTTCCGCCAACACTCGGAGTCCAAGCGGAACCGGAAGCTCGTCGCTACACAAGTATGTGCATGTAGGTACTATGCTGTACACGATAACCGTCACTACAAAATCCGAACTAATTACAACGAAATAAGGTCGCTTTTAAGGTGAAACTGTTGCCATTGTCGTGCAGTTGGCTGTACAGGAAGCTATGTAAACGTTTGATGAGAGTCTCAGCGTAGTTGAGAACAATGTCACAATACAATTTATTTGAATTGTGGGGATAAAGTGCTAATATACAGGGTGAAATTGAAAACATGCGACAAACCGAAATGGGAGATTGTACTCATCATTATGAACAACTTTTACTAAGGGACCAATGATGCAATCGCGAAAAAAAAACATCTGTTCCCTACATTTATGTTCGCATGACTCGTCAAAATGTAGGGAACAGCTGTTTTTTTTTTGCGATTGCATCTTTGGTCCCTTAGTAAAAGTTGTTCATAATGATGAGTACAATCTCCCATTTCGGTTTGTCGCATGTTTTCAATTTCAACCTGTAGTGTCAATCTGTGATGATATATTACTCTCTATACAAGTTTGAAATACAATAAAACTAGATACTTTACCAGATAAGTTTGACGTAGATATTGCGTCATCGTTGTTCAGTATGCATTTATTAGCTTGTACCAGTGGCTTCGCCCGCGTTAACCAATTTAAACAAAACCTTACCAAATTATACACTTAAACCTTCCTCATGAATCACTCTGTCTATTGGTGAAAACCGATGAAAATCCATTCAGTACTTTTTGAGTTTATCGTGAACAGACATCCAGACACGGCGGGGGACTTTGTATTATAATATGTAGTGTTTATTTAACACCGGCAGATATATACTTAGCTTATTTATTTCTGGGGTACATAGGCGCATTCTATCTCATAAATCAGCCTATAATGTTCTCATTGCTGGGACACCGGCATCCACGCGGGCCCAGTGCAGATTGGTGGATGTCACATGTCTTCGAATTTTTGACTTTTGACTAGGATATTTTGGTTTCCTCACGATATTTTCCTACACCGTTTTTGAGACGAGTGGTGATGAAATTAAATAAACAACGTAAAGTGCCTGACCACTGGCTCACCACTGCTCCATCCGCCATCACATTCCATAAAACCATCAGGAGTATTCGAGTATTTAAGGTAGCTGAATGATTATATCGTTGCTTAAACATGCCTCAACATATCTTTAGTCACCTTTAAGTTATCTATTCTTATGCTTAGTTAGTGTGATGTAGTGCTTACCTACTACAGCCATGTAGGCAGTAGCATTCATCATCCGCAGCATCATCTGCCAAGCCTTTTCCCCAGGGGTTGGCTTCCAGTCTCACCGGATGCAGCTGAATACCAGTATTTTACATGGGTTGACTGCGTATCTGACCTCGACAAACTGGGTAACACGATACCTCTTGGTAACACTGTTTGTCAGACTTTCGGGCTTCTGACGACCCGTAACGACTGTCAAAGACCCTTAAATGATAGCCGCTACCAACGGCTTAACGTGCTTTCCGAGGCAGCTTCTTGGTATGTTAAGATGGTTACCTATCCACGGACCAAGCCCGATCAGTGCAACTGTTAATACTTACCCACAATGCAACCAACCCCAGCATTCACACGGTGGAGCATACGGTGGCGGTCTGCCCGGCTTGGGCGGAGCACCGCCGTGTCCTCGTGGAGGCGATCGGCGGCGGCGATCTCTCGCGTCCGGCCCTGGTGCAGGCCATGGTACGGAGCGAGAGTGAATGGTTAGCCATCACCTCCTTCTGCGAAGCAGTAATGCTCGCGAAGAGGGAGGTGGCGCACGTGAGGGAGAGGCAGTATATGCGTCCTCACGGCCGTAGTCGCCGCGGGAGACGCCCTGGGCGTCGGGAATCCCAGGCTGATTCCCGGCCACCGTAGGCGCGGGCTTGGGGACTGCGAGTAATGGGTAAATCGCTGTCCGGTAAGGACCAAGCCCGGGTCGACGGCGCGTTGTGTTCCACGCGCGCCTCAAAGAGATGTCAGCACCAAATGGTGGGGTCCGCAAGGGCCGATGCCTGCCAGGGGTGCGGGTTGTTCGAAAGAGATACCGCGGCCCCTGGCGCACAGGCAACTGAGGGAGCACGGGTGGGTTTTAGTTAGTAAAAGTCTGACATGCCCTCCCGCTCCACCCAGAGCGGGAGAAGTTATTTGATGATTTCCCACCCAGAAAAAAAAAACCCAGCATTCATCATTCAAAAAAGAATATTACAATTTCAGGCCGCATCTCCCAAAGCGTTACCTAACTACTTACTGTTCTCACCATACAGCCTCCGGTTACAGGTTACAGGCTTTCAGCTACACAATAGTTTCAACAATAGGCCGACTACAGAAGTAGATAGCAATTGCAAGCTTTCATTATTAACTGGTTGGAAACAATGGCGTGTAGCGCCTAGTGGCTGTAATGTCGACGTTTAAATACAGTTTCTACAAAGGATGTTGCAAGTGTCAGGCGGGGAAGATTTGTGTAGAGATTAATATAATGACAGAAACGATCATTTTATCAGACTGGGGTAATTTTGGCACAGTGAAATTTGGGTGAAATATCTCATGCACCACAATTAGAATTTTGAGTTGTTAGCACAAAACAATATTCAGAATTTCCAATTAAAGCATTTTTTGTTAGTGAAAATTGTAACTAAGTCAAAATTACAAACAACAACTACTAACCAATGAGATAAGTTTCTTTTTTAATGAACTGGTTATTGCCCGCGACTTCGTGCATGGTCCAGTATAAAAAGTACCATATGTCTTGACCCAGGTTACGGTCTAACTGTGTGCAAAGTTTCATCCAAATCTGTTCAGCCGTTTTAGCGTGAAAGCGTAACAAACAATATTACTTTCGCAATTATAATAATAGTTACATAGAACTAACTTAACATCTGCCTAGCCGTTTCCTAACTATGTTTGGGTCAGCTTCCAGTCTAACCGGATGCAGCTGAATACCAGTATTTTACATGAAGCGAACGCCTATCTGACCTCCACAACCCAGTTACCGGGTAATGCGATACCCCTTGGTAAGACTGTTTGTCAGTCTTTCGGGCTTATTCCGACCCGTAACGACTGTCAAAGATGCATAAATGACAGCCGGGACCAACGACTTAACGTGCTTTCTGAGGCACGGAGGGGTCTTCAAAAAAAATGGTCATGGACCAACCGCGTCAAGCGTAGCTTACCTTATCGATCGACCCGTGCTTGCTGTTATTACTTACCCAAAAGCCCCACCCCTATATAGGACTAATTAACCACAGTTTAAAGTTGATTCAGTTGGTAATCTCGCATATAACATTTGCCACCGATTTACATAATATCATCAGAATTGAGTTTCTGTTTGTTTGCTTCGTTTTCACGGAAAACCCGCGAAACCTATTACGTAAATTTTGCCAGAAGTAAGTATTAATTTGTTTTCGAGGAATAGGATAAAGGGTACTTTCCCTGAAAAATAATTATTCATAACTGAGCAGCAGGATACAGGTAGCAAAAGATCAATGTCAAGGTTTCCAAGGTTTTCTGAGGCAGTCATGAAAAGACGGGCTGGATTTATTTTTTATTTTTAACCGACTTCAAAAAGAAGGAGGTTGTCAATTCGACATGTTTATATTTTTATTGAATTTTTTGTTTATTTTTATGTATGTTCGGCGCATAATTCCGTCATACGTAGACGGATTTGCAAAATTATTTTTTGTTCGAAAGGTTTATGCCGAGATGGTCCCATTTAAATTTCATATAGATCTGATGATGAGTTTCGGAGACAGATAACGGAACTCTTCAAAAAATGACAGCAAATCAACCGCGATTGCTGCTATCGCATAAATATGCATTGTTTTGACCCCAAGGATGATGAAATTTCGAATTGGTGTGGGTTAGGAACCTACTATCACCAAAAAGTGAAAAATAAAAGCTTTTTCCAAAATTAAAAAACAACTAACTTCCGGAAAAACGCTACAAAGTGAAAAATTACTTTAATTTCGGAAGGCGGTGACAAAAAATTAAAATACATACCTATCCAAACTCACTGACTTCCGAAATTAAAGTTATTTTTCACTTTGTAGTGTTTTTCCGGAAGTCGGTTTTTTTTTTAAAGTAGTCATGAACAACTTTTTAACCGACTTCAAAAAAGGAGGAGGTACTCAATTCAGTTGTATTTTTTTTAATGTTTGTTACCTAGTACATTCATAGTCATTATGAACAGGTATGAAAAATACTTCTTTTGTAAGGGTATACTTATAGAATCGTCCCATGAAAATTTGGTCAAGTTCTGATTTTTGGTTTTTGAGTTAGCTTCAATAATACGTATTTTTCCACATAGTGTCACTGTTATAAGAACAACCGACTTTAAAAAAAGACTACAAAGTGAAAAATAACTTTATTTCAGAAGTCGGTTGCAAAAAAACGCAACCACAACAAAACCACAGACACCGACTTACGAAATTAAAGTAATTATTCACATTGTAGTGTTGTTTTGGAAGTTGGTAGTTTTTTCTGAAAAACAAAATACTTGTTCAGTCAATTTCATCACTAGGACAAAAAATACCTTTTCCCTAGCTTTCCGATACTAAAAGTTTCAAGCCAATATTGGGTTAGGTGTTTTTTCGAGCGGTCCCAACAAACAAAGCCTCCCTTTACTACAGAATAACCATATTAAAGCTAACCTAAAAATTCTGAAACGTCCAATAAAAAGGCAAGTTCAACATAACGGCATTTTCAATACGTGCGGGCAGTGACAACAGTGGCACGCGCTGTTTCCATTTCGTTTCACCGGCTAAATGGTTTAACAAGAGACATATTGAAGTACCTATTCAATATTTAATTTACGTTAAAATACGTACAAATATACCTTAGGTCCTAGCTTTTACTAATTGCCAGTATCATAACATCTCTATTGTCTTTGGTCACTAGCCCTGTCATTATCAAGTAATGGACAAAATTGTAAACTTTTTCTACTGGAATACGGGGCTTTTAGCTACTTTGTATGTGTGCATTTTATGTTTTTTATTTTTATAATGTGCGTTTTGTTTGTGCAGAATAAACAATTTTTCTTTCCTTCTTCTTTCTTTCTTTTGCCAGCGGTTTCATGGAGGTCGGAAATTAATCCACGGGAACGTAATACCAGGTTAAAAAGTATCCTGTGTTAACACATAGGATACTGTTTAGTTAGTTATAGTGTGTGTGTGTGTATATCAGTAAGAATGGCGTTCATTTTGACAGTTCAATACGATTAAATGAGTTCTATACGCTGTTAGGCAGACAATTTTTTCGAATTAGCAATATCTTTCAAGATGATTCAAATTCTGGTGTATGTACAATGTCTTATGCAATTAGGGTCATAAACTACCTGTGTGCCGTTGGGCGTTTTTGCGTGATTGAGTAACAAACATCCAAACATACAAACTTTCATATTTATAATATTAGTAGGTATCGTTTTAACAATAGGGTATTACACCCATTTCTGAAAAGCATCCTAATTAGATTCTAAAGTGCTAATAAACCACGAAAAAAATCAACATTTTTATTTATTCGATTAATGCCTTAAAAATGCATTAAAATTTTACATTTTCAAATTCCGCGCGTAAATTGTCGAAAACGCTGGACGCAGTGGACGCCATATTGGTCTGAGGGTATGACGTCAGTTTGCTCTAAAGACAAATGCGCTGATATTTTATATGATAATTGTTAATACTAAAAAAAATATTATTATTCTACTTATCGTTGGTTTGCTGTAAAATATGAATTAAATAAAAATTACTTTGGTTACGAAAATAATAAATGTACCTACAAAGTTATTCAATTGACACGCCGTATTACGTAATAACATGGCGGCTACTATTTCATGGTGTTCAAAAACAGATTAAAAAAACTGAAATCTTTGAATTGAATTTCAAAATTTATTTTGTTATTTCATGAACTAAGACTAACATTTTCCGACTGCTTTTTGCCTACATTATCTCAATAATATATTTTTTGATTTTTTCTCATATAGAGTAAAATACCCTACCGCTCACGTACCGATAATTTATGACGTCAAAACCCTTAAAGCCCCGCGCTGATATCTGACAGATGATATGTTTACTGATGAGGATATTCTCTGTCACTCGCACTGCGAATCTTATCACAATCATTTTATAAGTGTTATTTATATTTAAGGAGAGCAGTGGTAAGGGCCGTCATGGGGAAACCGGCATATCCTGTAGTCTTGTGTAGTTCGTGAACGATGAACGAATAGGAACCGTTTCTTTGCACTGTACTAAAAGAAACGTTTCCGAATGCCGACTTGTAATCGGTCTATTCGTTCTTATAGCTCCTCGTACATGTACAAAGAATCATAACGTATGTTCGAACGAGAACGAGAATGACAGCGACTGATTTGACTGATACTATTTCAATGAGACTTTTTTGCTCTGTGTTCTATGGAAGTACGTAAGTACTGACTGAGAGCGAAGACCGAATAGACCCAATAGAACTAATAGAAGGAACTAGTTCACTGACCGAAATGGACTAGTACGGAGCGATCTTAAAAATGACCGAGCAGGCACAAGACTAATTAATATCCTGGAACCAAAAATTCAAAGACATAGTCAATCTACCAACCCGCACGGGGCCCGCGTGGTAGATTACGGCCCACTCCCTCTCATCGAAAGGAGGCGTGTGTCCCAGCAGTGGGAAAATACTAGGCTGATTATGTATTTATATTTTTTTATTTTCGTCTTATTGAAAGCATAAACTATCAAATCCTTGCTAGTCCCTCGTTTGACTAGTCATATTTTATAGACACAAGAGCGCGGCTGTGAGTTACTAGTGTAATACAGGTGGCGCCCGGAACAATTACAATTCATATTAGTCTCCAACTGCTCCCATATTAGATCATGTTCCAGGTTCACATACTATGAATAAATTATGTAGCACATATTTTCACAGCTTTTCCGCTCCGACAAAGGCTTTAAATAGCCTTGTTTTGAGCCGAGAACAATTACGTCATTACCGCTCGTGTAATTATTTAAATAGGCACCTTGATTAAATATGTATGTAGGTACAACTCGGTGGTGTAAATATTATATTCATGTTAATGAAATTCTTAAGGTTTTTTCGAGAACTCTTTGCGTTTTGAAGAAAACAATTGGTAAGTTTTGATATCTGAGATATGTACCGAAGTCTGAAGTAAGTCATAGTATGTGATTGCGAGTCTATAAAAGTTCTTTAAAAATTCAGGGACACTCAATCGAGACTATACAATATTCTGTTCGTGTGAACGTTGCTTGAAATATTTATGAAAATTTTCGACGTTTCTACTAACATATACAGGGTGTTAAAAAATTGCGTGCCATAGCTTCAGGGTGAGTTCAGTATCGATAAAGGAACCCGTAAAAAATAATAAAAAAATACCTATATAAAAACTAAAAAAAAAAAACTAAAATTATCATAAGGTGAACCTAATCTAGTACCTACTAATCAAATAGCAATCGTTTAGGATTTATTAAAAAATTGCTTAAAATAAGTTTTATTTTGTTTAAATGCTAATTAATAATTTCTTAGAGTTACCTACTTACTATCGAACGCAATTAAATACCTCCGCCTGAACACTTCGACAACGCCGGGTGAAGGATAGGTAACTAGGTACTAGTTAGTTAGTAGGTACTAAATTAGGTTGATCTTACAATATTTTATTAATGTTTTTTATTTTTTATTTTTCCTGGGTTCCTTTAACGATATTGAACCTACCCCTAAGTAATGGCACGCAATTACTTTAACACTCTGTATAAAAACATCAAATAAGATTAAATATAATAGCATTGTTGTGTGCAATGTTTGTCAATACCCTAATAAATATCTGGCTTATGGTATTGCCTATACTGATATATACATCGTCACTTTCACAATACAACATTTCGCACCTTTAGAAGTATAGAGACCTAATGCGAAATTAGCCGCAACCAAAATAGGTCTCTATAATTCTAATAATTCTAAATGAATTCTAAATAATTTTGCTTGTGGCTAATTTCGCATTAGGTCTCTATACTTCTAAAGGTGCGATTTGATATAATAACACAAAATCCCGCACTAAAAAACTAGTATATTGGCAGTGTGCGTATAAAACTGCGCAATTTGTGGTATTGTCAGATGACAAAAAGCCGTCGTTTGGCCTCCCGAGTCCTCCATTTGGAGGGTAGAACCCTTGGAGGTCGTAACACTTTTTTATTCGTAAGATTACGATAGCAGTAAAATGTAAAGTGATTCCGTTTTTCTGAACACGATAGCGTGTTGTTAACATTGTTATGAAATGCATTAACTATTACAAAGGCCGTGGTGTAAGATTAAAGGGATGGCTTCAAGTGGAAGCTTGTCCAAGTTAATGGTCTTTACGGATTGTGGGGAATATAATACAGTTGAGGCGTTAATTTTGTAGTTTTCCTTCTTCATAATACATTTAATTTTTACTTTTACGAATGAGGCGCAGTCAAAAGAAGTGATCACTTTTTTGCTAAAGTATTTGCCGTGTTTATTCTTTTTAAACTTAAGCGGCGATATCCATTAGCTTCTTTTTGCAATCTATAAGAAACGCTTAAGAAAAGTGTCATTAGGTTCTGCGTTTGATGTCAAATTGATCCACGCTTCCTCTGTATTCTAAAATAATCTTGTAATCAGGCATTCTTAGGGAGGTGTTGTGTATGAAATTGTCGCATAAAAAACAAGATGGCGGCTTTAGTTCCAATTTTGGCCACGCGCCTCCTGTGAAACCGTGAAGGAAAACGTCCTGAGGAAACCGGCATGTCCTAGAACCGAAAATTCAAAGATATGTGACATCCGCCAACCCGCACTGGGGCCACATAGTGGATTATGGCCCACTCCCTCACACAGATTGGAAGTCTGTGTCCCAGCACTGGGGAAATTATAGGCTGATTATGCTTATATCTCCTGGGGTTCTCTTACCGTTATATCTATTCATGGATCTTTCATAATAACATGACGTTTATTAAAAACATTTTATTCACCATCCATTCCACATCTTCCACAGATTTAAAGCATCAAAGCGAGGCGGGACTCCTTTCACAAGACAATGGTGGCTGTGTGCTCGAGAATTCGTGGCCAGCACTTGACGAACAAAAGACAACTTAGCCGTCTTGTTCACCCAACATGGCGGCAAAAACTATTAGTGCTCTAACTAAACTAATTTGAGTTCGTGCTTGCAAGCTGCAAGGTAGGTTCTATTAAATTATGCAGGATGAAAATTGGGTTTATTTAAGCACAAAAAAACACGCTTTAAAAACCAAAAGATCTTTACCTAAAGATGGTAGGTCTGAAGAAATATTAATGGTTTTGTAACTAATATTGTGGTCGAGTACATACAGATAGATTTTTAGCCAAACGAATTTTAAAACGAGAAAGCCATAAATGATGATGAAGATGAGTTGTTAAGTAAGAAAGTAATCATTTATTTATCAAAAGAGTTAGCCTAGGTAACATCAGGTTCCTGCCCTACATACTAGGAAATGTTATATCTTGAAGGATAGTGTGTAACTACTTTAGTGGGATAGACGTTTAATAAAATATTTATAATGACGTAATAATTCTGATGTATACATATTTATTAATGTTAAAGTTAATTGTGTTCGATGGCAAACGAGCCGAAGGGCCAGCTGATGTAAAGTGGTTCCTGCCACCTGTAGACACAAATCTCGTAATTTTAAGAACGTTAACAGTCTAACCTCAGTGTCAATCTGTCAAAAATACTTCGAGTTTCCATACATTTTTGACAAGTTTTTGACATTTGATTGTCGCCGAGATGAGACTGACTAGATTTTTAACGTTTTTAATTACGAGAATTGCCATCCTAAAGACAGAGCAAATATAAATGTAAAATTCACTATTTGCTTAACTATACGAACTAACGTATTCCAAAAAGATAACTGCTTTACTTACGAGACTTCAAGGCCTAAGCTCAGCCAGAGCTAGTTAACTTAAGTACCGGTACAAAGACCTAGAATCTAAAATCTACTAGATGTTATTTGTGCGTGGTTCACAAATAAAACGGTCTCATCCAGTTTATCGGGCGAAGCTGCTTTTATTAAATTAAAACCCGGTAGATCCTGAAAACCAATAATTGGATTGAGTCCAATTTTTTCTTGACGATGCCTGGTGTGGTCTGGGTTTATGATGAAGTATTTTGATGTAGGTTTGTGCCTCTAACGATAATATTGGGAGATATGTCATAGGTAGGTACTTGCTACTGTACTGGGCTTATTCCACTATGTATTTATTTTTGGGCAGATTTATTTTCTGTTTACGTAAGTAATTTGCAATATGTAGAAAGTATCTTGGAGTATTAAAATTCTTGAAGTTAGATATCTATAATATTGCTTGCAATTTATTGTTAGTAAGATGTTTTTGGTTTTTTATTTTCGTGTTTTTGCCTCAGACTTCTGAAGTTTAAGTTATTTTTCACTTTATAGTATTTTGTCTTAGAAGTCTGTTGTTTTTTTTATTAAATTATCTGTTTATTTTTCAGTTTTTCTTTATAGTACCTACCGCGGATACCAATTCGTTGCCAAGTAAGTAACAGTAAGTTATTATTAAGACAAAATTTACACGAGACCTCTCGACAAGTGTACATTTTCAAACAAAACATATTTTTTTAATCAGTTGATAAATGACGGAGATCTGAGGTAACAAACATTAAAAAAAAACATCCGATTTGAGAACCTCCTCCTTGTCGTGGAGTCGAGTAAAAAGAAGCGTCAGTTGGTCAGTTGTTTTCCAACATAATATACGAAATTAGGTAGTTTATTCCGAAATTACTTATTTTATCATAAGCTAGGCTCACCAGTTATCTCGGCGAAGGTTATCCGTTAGTATTAATGAATCACGTGAGCGCGAGATGAGTTTGTAACTGGCTGAAACTTTCATTAGATCTTGGTAATTTCATGTCCGTGTGGTAACCGGATCAAGGATATGCAGGTCTCGTTATTCCCACGGGTCTCGTATAAACTGGATTTATCGAATGACGATTGGCTCGGTGGTCTAGTGGTCGCAAGTATGAAGCCCTGGGTTCGATTCCCGGCTCTGGAAATGTAATTAGGTCCATTTTAAGCTTCTCAGTAACAGTCTGGAGTCTGAATTTGTGCCCGGTTGATGGTAATAATCTCGCCCCCTTTTACATGGGACTGAAACGCAAAAGGTGAAATGTCAGAACCAGAATGCTTTATTTGTAAACATAGGTCAAATTACAATAGTTTGCGAGATGTTACAGATAGGTAGATCCTCCATGTTTTGCCCAAAGGCACCTCTTTCTAACCCTTCGGGAATAAGAGGCGTTATGTTATGTTATGGACTAGCAGCAGATGATATGAAATACTGGAAGACAGTATTTTTTTTAATGGTGGTAAATCATCAAAAAACTTCTCCCGCTCTGGGTGGAGCAGAAGGGCGTGTCAGACTTTTACTGACTAAAACCCACTCGTGTTCCTTCAGTTGCCTCTGTGCCAGGGGCCGCGGTATCTCTTTCAAACAACCCGCACCCCTGGCAGGCATCGGCCCTAGCGGACCCCACCAGCTGGTGCTGACATCACTTTGAGGCGCGCGTGGAACACAACGCGCCGACGCCCCGGGCTTGGTCCTTACCGGACAGCGAGCTACCCATAACTCGCCATCCGCAAGCCCGCGCGTACGGTGGCCGAGAATGATCCTGGGATATGCTGGAAGACAGTTAAATGTGTTCCCAAATGATCTGATTGGTGATGTGATAATTATTAAATACCAGGTCTTATTAAAATGGAGTTTGACCTGGAAAAGGATCATTATATGAATTATTATGAATTATTTTTACTATAAAACCAACCCTGAAATCGTGAAAGAACAATCAGCTGTTCCATATATTTTTTCAAGTTGGTGATCTTTTTGTTCCTTTTTTAGGGTTTTCGAGTCCATTAAAATAACACATTATATTTTTCTGTGAATCAATGGCAAAAACTAGCAGCAGAATTACTAAAAAGTAATAATACTTCTTCTTCTGAGGATACATCTACTAAAGTTTCTACATTGGAAAAAGAAAATAATGCGAACGCCGAGATAATTTGCCGCTTGCAAAAGGAATTACAGGTTTTACAAATCCAGCCACGTCATGTGAATGTTGAGATCGAAGAGAAACAAAAGAAAACAATTCTTGACCTTGAATGCTCCGTCTCCCACCTCAAAGAAGAAATAAATCTGCAAGCACAGGTCGCCTTGTCCTACGAGATTGAAATAATGGGAATAGCTGAGTCCGCGAATGAAAACTTACAGCACATCGCCCTATTGACAGCCACTAAAATCGGAGTTGAGCTCAAAGACACCGATATTGACTGGGTGACTCGTGCCGGTAAACGTCAAATTAGCACTGATAGCGACCATACCCCTAAATTGCCACGACCAATAATTGTGCGTTTGTCCCGCCGTGCCAAGCGGAGCGAACTCATCAAAGCATCAAAATCCAGACGTAAATTAAACAGCACTGATTTAAACATAGAGGGAAGCACTAGCAAAGTTTACATCAACGAACATCTCACCAAGCAGAATCGACTTCTTTTTCGAGAAGCCAGGTCCAAAGCTACTGAGAGCGGTTTTAAGTTCTGCTGGGTTAAGAACGGACAAATTTTCATTCGAAAGAAGGAAGGTACACCCGCTATCCGACTTCGCAATTCAGCAGACATCGAGCAACATCTCAACCAGGCAAGCCAAAAAGTGTTCTCAGCACAAGACGCACAACAAACAAATATGTAGTCATGGAATCTGGCTTAGACTCGCAGATCGTATTTTGTTATGTGTTACGTGTTCTGAAGCTAAGTTTACCTTTATTTTTGTTTTTACTTGTTTAGTTTTAAGTCGCTTACTAGTTTTCGTCTCAATTTCATGTCTTGTAAACTTGCTGCTATTCTGTTATTACTTTTATTGTCACAATTATTCTTCGGTTGGACACTTTTGCACACATTTATTATACACTTCACAAAAAATAATACACCGTAATCCCAAACATTGTAGGTCCCAGTGGAATCGTAGACTAAGTGACAGAAGCAAACATATCATCGTACATTACCTATTACTTTATGGTCTTTCTCCGTGGATAACTTAATAGTACACGAGAATATAGAAAAATCTCTATCTATTACCTGTCACATATTGGACGAGCTGGCACACTGCCAGGACCTTATAACAAAGGCCCATAACCTAAAGATCATAACAATAAATATCAGAAGTATGCAAAAAAACTTTGATCACTTTGCTGTAGCCTTAAAACGTTTAAATATCGAATATGATGCAGTGATTCTCACAGAATGCTGGTTGAACGAAAATTCTGTCCTAAGAAATCTTGTTGGATATAATACATTTCGAACAACAAAATATATAAATAAGGCCGGAGGTGTCATCATTTATGTAAAGGAATGCCATGAAGTCGTTGTCACCGAGCCTGATATAGACGATGCAAACTGCCTTATGATTCGTCTTGGTGGCTCTGTTAATCTACTCGGCATATACCGGTCCCCTTCTTTTAGTAGTTTAACAAACTTCTTATCGTCACTAGATAAGCACTTGAGTCAAGTAAAGTCAAAATCGGTGCTGGTAATGACAGGAGATTTAAACATTGACATACTAGCGGACAACCCAAGTGGAGACAACGCCGAGTACCAATGCTTAATGGCACAGCACGCACTGTTACCTGCAATCACAAAGCCAACCCGAGGAAGCAGCTGCCTAGATCATTTTTACGTAAAAAGCTGTGGCTCAGTGATTGGTATTGTTGCTAAAACCTCGTTGACAGATCACGATATTGCTATGGTTGGTATCAATACTAATACAGAAAATAACAAAAACATCAGAAAAGTGATCCAAAAAGTTGACTATGAAAAGCTGAAATCAGATCTTGAAAACGAGGATTGGTCCCCTGTCACGTGTAGTCAAGATGTCAATGAAGCACTCAAAGCCTTTGAAGATATCCTCGGTGCGGCCACCTTAAAAAACACCAAAATATCCAAAAAAAGTCGGAAAAAGTTTATAACGAAGCCTTGGATTACACCCGGTTTGATGCGTTGCATGCGCTTTAAAGATAGATTACACTTGCAAGTCAGACAAGACCCGAATAATGAAACGCTGAAACTTTCTTACTCGAGGTACAGAAACTTCCTGATCGATCTTCTGAGAAAAGTAAGAAACAACTACAATAGCAGACAATTGCAAGAAAATCAAAATAACCCTAAAAAATTATGGAGCTCTATTAGAGACGTAACCGAGATGCCAAAGAAAAAAAGCGCTCCCCCAAAAGAATTACTCACTTCCGCCAGATCCATCAAAGGATCTTTGAACTACTGCAATAGTTACTTTGCTTCGGTGGGAAAAAATCTTGCGGACCAAATATTGCAAAGTCTGTCCACGACTGAGGAGGATTTAGCCGCAAAAATCAGATGTAGAGTATCTACCAGTAACTCTATATTTTTGGCGCCTACTGACGTACACGAAGTGGATAGAATCATTCTTAATTTAAAAAGTGAGAGCGCACCAGGAATTGACGGATACAGGGCAACACTAATCAAATACATAAGGCACTCAATCTTGGAGCCTTTTACACACATCTGTAATTTAAGCATGTCAACAGGAGTCTTCCCGGACAAATGGAAAACAGCCTTGGTGTCTCCAATCCACAAAGCAGGGCCGAAAGGGACTCCTGATAATTACAGGCCGATATCCTTGCTCAGCATTTTCTCTAAAATACTCGAGAAAGTAATCAGCAAACGTATCGTGAAGTTTACTGAAGAAAATAAGTTATTATCGGAACGCCAGTTTGGTTTTAGACAGGGAAGATGCACGGAAAACGCTGTCGAACTCCTAACCAACATCGTTTCTGGGCACGTTGACCGAGGCCGACGATGCTTAGGCGTATTCATAGATCTTGCTAAAGCATTCGACACAGTCTCGAGTGAAATACTATTAAAGAAACTGGAGTCGCTTGGTATAAGAGGAGTCGCCCTAAACTGGTTTCGCAGCTACCTAACTGATCGTCGGCAGTGTGTTAGAGTCGAAAATCAGATGAGCGATGAATTAAGTGTTTCTTTTGGTGTACCGCAGGGTAGTCTGCTGGGCCCGACTTTATTCACAATTTACATAGATGACATTTTGAGAAATGAAATCCCTAACGCCGACTTGATTTGTTACGCTGATGATACAGTTATCATTTTTCACGGTGCCGACTGGAATGAAGTTCACGAGAAAACCGAGTCTGGAATGAGTACGTTAGCTAACTGGTTGGATTTAAATTTACTCACGCTCAACGAAAAGAAAACGAAATACATAATTTTCAGGAAAACAAATGCCACGAAACTTCCTGAATGGAGGTTAAAAATCCACAGATGTAAGTCTAACGTGTTTGCCGGTGGGTCTGTTTCCACATGTTTGTGTAACAAGATCGAAAGGACTGATCACCTAAAATACCTCGGAGTGACACTAGATCAGCATCTCTCTTTCAAACAACACATTACGGTTATGGCAAAACGAGTTCGTAGGCTGATTTATGTTATAAAGCTACTACGTGAATGTGCTTCTACCGAAACTTGTAAATTAGTTTACCTTGCGCTCTGTCAGTCTCTACTCCAGTATTGTATAGCAGTTTGGGGTGGGGCGGCCAAAACTCATATGTTAGAGCTGGAGAGGGCGCAACGTGCTGTTTTAAAAGTCATGCTATTCAAATCCTACCGTTACCCCACTGATAGATTATATACAGAGGCAGCAATTCTTGGGGTGCGTAAACTGTTCATTTTTACCATTACAACTAAAACTCAATTAAAAGTTTCGAAGAGAACTGACTTAGACGCCCTTCAAAGTAAGAGAAAATTCCGAATCCCGAACCCAGCAGTCAACTCTGTGTATGCCCAACGACTACCATCATTCCTACACACTCATATTTACAATAAGGTAAACTCGGTACTTAAGATCCACAACTCCTCTTACACCCAAATGAAATACACTGTGAAATTATGGCTCTTAGAACAATCTTACACTTCTACTGAAACAATTCTTAGTATAAACAAATAAAATCAACTTACACAAAGCAAAGTCACAAACACCCTTAGACTCCCGCACACAAAGACACACACACACATACCACACACCACACACACACACACACACACACACCACACCACACTCACAACATACAAATTGAACAGCAGTAAATTATAGAAATTACGTACCAAATCTGATCTTTCATATAAGGATTTTATTTTATTTTTAATTTTATTTTATTTATATAATGGTTTTCTTACCTAAATTAAGTTTTAGTTTATTTTATATCTTTAATTTTTATATTTTTGTAATTTTGGCTCTGCAGTCTCGAGAGGCTAACTACTAGTTTAAACTGTCGCCCACTTCAACTTTTATTTAATAAACAATCAAAATGTTTTATATGTATAATGGTGCCCAAGATACAGGCTGCGCCTAGTTTGGGACCAATGATATCTCAATACTGTAATTTTTAATGCTTAAATAAACGATTTTTACTTTTACTTTTTTTTTTTTTTACTTTTAACTAATAATATTCTCCATATTATAACTCTTTTCTGCGTGTACATAAACGGTTAAAAACCAACATTCATACATAACCATGTGACAATAGAGCTATCTTTTGTTTTTTACAGTGGTATGCAGACAAATCTGGTTGCGTGACACACACGCCCCATATTCTCATTATTTATTATCTATGTCAGTTGACCACGGAGTGATAATGTATAGCGCTTGGTCATGCATCTTGGCCATAAATTATAATAGGTAAGTATATGTTAAAATCATGCAAAAGTTACAAGAGCATCCAACGAAATATCTAGCAAGCTTTCTACTAATAAAGACCTAAGAAGGACTGGATTACATTACGTACTTATCATACAGGTTGAAATTGAAAACATGCGACAAACCGTAATGGGAGATTGTACTCATCATTATGAACAACTTTTACTAAGGGACCAAAGATGCAATCGCAAAAAAAAAACAGCTGTTCCCTACATTTTGACGAGTCATGCGAACATAAATGTAGGGAACAGATGTTTTTTTTTTCGCGATTGCATCTTTGGTCCCTTAGTAAAAGTTGTTCATAATGATGAGTACAATCTTCCATTTCGGTTTGTCGCATGTTTTCAATTTCAACCTGTATTTTGGAAACTTTAAATACTACTAAAAGCAGTCATGGTAGCCCAGTGGCAATAGCCGCGACTCACGAGTTGTTAAATTATTTTCATCATCATTGCTCTCAAAACAGTGAAGGAAAACACTGTGGGGAAACCAGCATGTCCTCGAACTAGAAATACATGTGACACCTATCAATGCGCACTGGTCCCGCATGATGGATTACAGCCCACTCCGTCTCCCAGCAGGGGGGAACATTAAAGGCTGATTATGCTCAACAGTACTGTAACTGTATATTTTTTACAGGGTAAGTATAACAATGCGCATAATATGAAGGCTTTCTGCGATCAGAAAAAAAAACCACTTGTAACAGAAAGGGTATATACATACCAAGGGCAACGGCTTCTTTGGATGATATCAAACGATATTCGAAGGGTATTTTAATCCTATCTCTACATGTTCGGAAGTTATGAGAATTTTTAATACATTGATACCAGAACAAATTGAAACAAAGACATCACTCGGAAGAGATTTATCGAGATATTGGCAAGTAACGTGGAAAGTTATTGACCTACGTAGTGCGGTGATACGTTTGTTATGATTTGAATTTAAGAAACATATGAAACCGAAAATTTGGCATCTTAGAGTACGGTATTTTATTTTGAGCTGAAGCTATGTGTAGTGATTATATACCAGCTGGTATCTTTAGTGCTTAAGAATAACCAATAGGGTTTCTGTTACACCTTGTATACGCCACGTGCCTCATGCAATCTTTTTTATTCATTTCGCCAAACATGTCGACAGCGAGCATTACACTGCTGTCCTTTTTAGAGGACATCTCCAATAAGGTCAGTAAGTACCTACGCCCTTCTCGATCGCCCTTAACATTTTGTGCTATAAATCCCTTTTGTTAATCGCCTTCCATTCATCCTCTCTATAATGTGATTAAAACGATTAAAGCATATTTGATTTAACACTAAAATTTAATGTTTCCATATATAAATTACTAGCTTTTGCCCGTGACTCCGCCCGCGTGGATGTCGGTTATCGCATAAAAAGTAGCTTATGTCCTTTTCCATATCTCAGGGTATATTTCTGCCAAATTTCATGACGATCGGTTCAGCGGTTTACGCGTGAAAGCGTAACGGACAGACAGAGTTACTTTCGCATTTATAATATTATGTAGGGATTGATTGTGATTACTATTAATCTATTAGAGCCTTTGATTTTTATTTGGACTCAGATTATGAATCAAATTATATAATCCAAATTCTGCAATTAAAAACTTCTTTGATCATTTTAAACGACAAGAAGAAAATTTCTCAAAACGGAACTCCGTAAAATAATTCATTACCGAATACATTTTTAAGAAGCAAAGGATTAAAAGACTCCGTAATAATTTAGTGGGTTCAGAATAATTTTTAATTTCCTGGCGGCCATCTTGGTCTACGGATAATTATTTTCCGTGCGACTTGGCTGAGTAATTGCCATCCGTCGTTTTTGTAAACGGTACATTAAACTAATGTGACAGATACCACTCGTCTTGTCTTTTGGATAGACCTACCTAATTTAGGAAATGAAGTCTTCTGAAATTCATTCTTACTTGTCTACTTCATTTATTTGTAAGTACGATTTTCCTGTGTAGTTACTTTAAAGAATTATTAATTGTTATAATTAGATTCTAAAGTGCTAATAAACCACAAAAAAAACTCAACATTTTTATTTAATCGATTAGGGCAGTAAAAATGCATTTAAATTTTACATTTTCATATTTCGCGCGTAATTTTTCGGAAACGCTGGACGCAGTGGACGCCATATTGCTTTGTGGTTATGACGTCAGTTTGCTGTAAGTATAGACAAATGCCCTGATATTTTATAAGATAATTGTTTATAATTAAAAAAATGAGTTATTATTCTACTTATCGTTAGTTTGCTGTTCCTGAATGCAAAATATGATTTAAATAAAAAATACTATGGTTACGAAAATAATAAAACTACAAAATTGTTCAATTGATACGCCGTATGACGTAATAACATGGCGGATACTATTTCATGGTGTTCAACACACAGATTAAAAAAAACTGAAATCCTTGAATTGAATTTTAAAAATATTTTTTTTATTTCATGAACTAAAACAGACATTTTCCGACTGCATTTTGCCTAAGCTATCTCAATAACAAATTTTTAGATTTTTTCTCAAATAGAATAAAATACCCTATTGAACATGCACATTACAAAATACAAAAACACAGAGAAGGAAGGAAATTTAAATGCAAAAGCAAAGTCAATGCTTTGATATTATAATAGTCATGACATTTTTAGTTATAATGTTCTTAATTACGTGGGCATTATATTAAAATAGGTATAACTATGACATCAATTAATTAACTTGTTCCTTAAAATTCCTAATGCATGAGCTCTTCTTAGTTCTTGCTGTCTTATTTTAAATTTAATGAACAAATAGCATAGTGCAAGATAAAATGAAACATTTGCGCACCATAATTAATGTTAGAATGTAAAGCAGCCATTATAGTTTTAAATCTACATTCGGACAAATAAATGATTTTGGCTTAAAATAAATGATAAATACATTTATGTATTGATGTCATTGAGAGCAGTGGTGGCCCAGTGGTAACGGCTGTGACTTACGAGATGTGGGTCGTAGGTTTGAACCCAGACGCTTTACTTTGTGTCCATTATTTCATCACCACTGCTCTCAAAACGGTAAAGGAAAACATCGTGAGGAAACCGACGTGTCCTAGTAGGTATCAAAAATTCGAAGACATGTGACATCTACCAACCCGCACTGGGCCCGCGTGGTGGATTACGGCCCACTACCTCTCACAGAGAGGAGGCCTGTGTCCCAGCAGTGGGAACATTATAGGCTGATTACTTATGCCTATTGATGTCATTGAGTCCTTATTTGTATGCGACGTGATTTCACTATCACACGATCACACGTATCCCCCCTGGAGATTCTTTTTGAGCTGATTCGATTTGTGAGCAAAAAGCGATCGTACTGGGACCGTGGGCTGGCCGATAATTAAGAGTATCGTTTATCTGATTCCATATCGTCAATATGTTCCTAAATTGAATTAAGTTATGGACTTTTGCTATCCTGGTGAGCTGAGAGCGAAACAAAAGAGAAATGTTACAGCTGGTTTAATTTGCATTCGTTTATTGTGCTCTATCCTTGTACTGGTTGGAAGTATATTATGAGAACAGTGAGAGAAGGGCCATTTAGCATATTTAGTACATGATATATCAAAAACATAGATACTACATGTAATAGGGTCTAATAATTAGTAACATCCAAATTAATCATCGTTTTACCAATTGCATTATTAATTTATTTCTACATAGTTATGTTAAATCGGTGTTAATTTGTAGTTAACGCGTGTTGTAATTGTCTCTAAATAGTATAAAGTGGCTGCTTTCGCCTATTTGTTTCCTCACTTACTTCTTCTAAACCACGCAACGAATTTTGATAAGGTTTTAATTTCTTTCTGAAGGTTTATATGTTTAATACATGCGTATTAGAGTAGACAAAAGCCAAATATTTGTAATGATGTCTTAAAAAACCTATTTGTCTCATACACTCGTCACGGGTCGTTACTAAATTGTAATAAACTCGCTGACCGAACAGTCGTTGTTATGTTTCCTAGAACCCGATCGTAGCGCCGCCTGTCGGGACTACTTGTATATCTTAACCACACAGGGACCCAATCCAACATACACAAAAAAGAATCATCGGTCCAGCCGTTTAGGAGGAGTTCAGAGACATAATAAAGATGATTATTTTTCAAATGTCAAACTTGTATGTCAAATGCAGAATCAATTGACGAAGAATCAACTAATTGACATGTAAAACTGTTTGTACAAACCTACTTACTTACAATCATTTATCATTTATGAACCATTATCACAAGACATCAGTCCAAAGCAATCATTTATACCAAAATCAAACTGTCATTCTCGTAATACCTACCAATTAATGTCTCTGTCCCAAATATTACAAAAGGCAGCCAATCATCGACTGTCCGCGGATGGTAAAACTATGAGCATAAACCGGTATTCACGCCAAAAACATATTCATGGCGGGATTAGTCTGCGTTTTGATGCGGCTTATGCACCGCTATTCTGATTTGCATCATAAAATCTGTCTGAATACAGCACGCTACGGACAGAACGTCCATTAGTTTGATAGACACGTGATGTTTCTCAATCGTTTTTGTTGTATCTAAGCGATAAATTTGGTAATTAATTGTTTGAGTCATGTTAGATAACTTCAATGTATGGACAGAAATTGCGAGTAGCAGGGTATGTACCAACTCGCGCGCAATAGTAAGCATTTTGCTGAACTAACTACTATTTGGACTTTGAAAAGAAAAAGATTTAGGGTGAATTTCACCATTGAAACTGATCGCGTTCAGCACATTTGAATCGCTTTTAAGAACTGTCAGTTGGCGAAATTATTAGTGAGTGTTAACACTGACTGCTCTTGAACTTGGTTTAGAAATGCTAATCGAGTTCAGTTCCATTGGTGAAATTGGCACTTAAGTGCAAGTGTGTACTTGTTCGGCAGCATTTAATGAACAACATGCAAAGTCAGCCCGAAGCAATGTACTTATGTATGTTAGATTTTGCCTTCCGGCTGATAAAGTGTATGGAGCTCGCCTAAATGTGAAAGATTAAGAGAAATTTACCTGTATACCGATATTTCTTAACCCGCAAATAGTACAGCACTGTATTTTTGCTCTTGTGTGTAAAGATTTATTATGTCAACCACCGGAAAAAACATGGACCTGAAACATGGTTTATCGCCAACCCCGCAACAAAATGTACTAAGAAAAATAGAAATTACCGGACAACAGCGAGTCAGACTCGCACACAAAGGTTTCTATACCATCGTACAGTATTTAACACTACATATTTAAATATGTCGAATGGCTAATGACAGATGGACCAAGAAAATTATAGAATGGATCCCAAGAGAAGGAACAAGGTCTAGGGGACGCCAAAAGAAAAGATGAGCAGACCTATTTACACAAAGATAAGGGACTAACAGGATGACCAAAGCCAGAGACAGATACTACTGGAAAGAAATAGGGGAGGCCTACGCCAAGGAGGCGACTACTACTTAAGTTATTATTAATTAATGTAAATAAATTATTACGACATACAAATATACAATTCAATTTAGCAATTAAAATTCAATTAATATACAATTAGAAACTAAAACTGTTCTATAATCATTTATAATTAATTTAAAATATACCAATCATCTAATTTTGCATGTTAAACTTTTTTATTTTTATTATGATATTTATTATGCATGCTATGAATATTATTGTAAAGATATTGTGAATGAGTAGTGGAATAAATGGCTTTTTTATTTATTTATTTAAAAACAACCACGCTTCTTGTCTGGGGATCACCTTTAATTTGTAACTCTTTTTTGTTGATTACTATAGCAACAATAGGTACACACTATGTGAAATTTTCAACTCACAGTTAATGACATTACAGCTCACTGACAGACAAACGAAAACGGTCACCGGAGCCTTAGTAATAAATAAGGTTCCGGGCACCCGTTGGATACGGAATCCCAAAAATTGTATTCTTAGAGAATTCCAGAAATCGCCATCATAACTTCTGTACTATTTTAAAAACAAAACACGAGTTACATAATTGCACCTACCACTGTTTGTCTCTGCATCACCCAAAGGTCGACTGGTAGACAATGCCTTTGGCATTAAGTCCGCCTATGTACATTTCTGTGCGTGAAGTATTAAATAAATAAATAAAGTCAATGACCATCATAGTAGATTTATTTTTACCATTTGTCCCCACGACAATATGACTACAAATGAAAACACTGGCAGTACTAGTGCATAGGAGTATTTTGAAACACTTTCGTTCGTGTTCGAATTTAGAATATTCACTAATTTAGGGTGAACTTACTGTTGAGGTAGGAGTCCCTGGTAGTGTGTGCAGTGAAAGACGGTTGAGATTAGAATGAATGTATTGCCAAACTACACCTATTATATACAAAAATATTTACAATATTATTTAAGGCTACCTACATGCATATTATAATAAAATAAACAAATCATATGTCGGTAAGACGAAAATGTTCGCATTATGGCTCACATATAAAAGCTTGCGCCGGGCCTGGGTCGACAGTATTACACCAGCCACCGGCGCGCGCGCATGATGAATGGATGCATATAACATGACGTAGGTGCAGCTACAGGACTCCCCCTCAAGCGAAGCGTACGGGCATCTTCACGAGCCTTCCGGATCTGGTTCTCCGCTCATCATTCACTGATGTCTTAGGGTCTGTAGTCGAAGATGATGTTGAGCTTGAAGTTATGTTCGCGGTGCGATGTTCGCTGTCTGTGTTGATTGTGTACGCAGGTTTAAGGCGGTCAATGGAGACGTTTGCAGTTCTGCCGGGCATCTGTATCTTGAAGTACTTGTCGTTTCTTTCCAAGACAAGGTAAGGCCCTTCGTACGGTCGTTGCAGTGACTTGCGGATGGTGTCTATTCGTAGAAACACTGAGTTGCATGTTTGCAGATCTTTATGCACGAACATACTGCGCTTGTTGCTATGCGGCACATACGATGGCGTAAGTTGAGTGATAATTCGATGTAATTGTTCCGCACAGTCGTGACTCATTCTTGTGTTCCTCGTAGATGGTGATATGAAATCGCCGGGTAGACGTAGTGCTTGTCCGTATGTTAGTTGAGCCGGGCTTGTATGGGTATCGGTCCGGGCTACAGCACGAAGTCCCATGAGCACTGTAGGTAGTTCATTCAGCCACTTGTTGTTGTCCGCGAGTCTTGCCATGAGTGCCGCTTTTAGTGATCGATGCCAACGTTCGACGATTCCATTACTCTGCGGGTGGTAGGCAGTAGTACGGGTTTTCTCAGCGCCCAATAGTTTTGCGAGTTCGTGAAACAGCTGACTCTCAAACTGTCGTCCTTGATCTGTCGTGATTGTGGTTGGACAACCGAAACGGCATATCCATGTTTCATAGACGTTATTTGCTATAGTTTCTGACGTCATGTCTTGCATTGGGATAGCTTCGGGCCAGCGTGTGGCGCGGTCGATGATTGTTAGCAGGTACCGGTGTCCGTGTGCTGACGTAGGTAGCGGACCAACGATGTCTATATGTATATGTTGGAATCTTTCGCAGATCGGGAACGTTTCGATGTCGCTGCGCGTGTGACGTTGTACTTTTGATTGTTGACACGCTGTACATTGTCTTGCCCAGTTGCCAATGTCGACGTTCATTGATGGCCAGAAATACCGATCTTGAATCATTTTCCGCGTCGTTCTTATGCCGGGATGACTAGAGTTGTGCACGGCCTTGAAAGCGTTGCAACGATAGTCATTTGGCAAATACGGTCGTAAGCTTCCTGTCGATGTTTCGCAGTATATTGGCTTGATTGTTCCGGGAACCGTGATTTTCTTTAGTTGAATGTTGGTTTGTTTGATAAGTGTTGGTATCGTGTCGTCTCGCTCTTGCGCTGTAGCTAGCTGTACGTAGTCGATTGGAGTTGGTACGTCGATTGTCTCAACTCGCGAAAGGGCATCCGCCACTACGTTATCTGTTCCGCTAATATGCCGAATATCTGTTGTGAACTCGCTGATAAACAGTAGTTGCCGTGTTCGCCGCTGCGTGTCGCTAGCTGACGGTGGTTTGTGAATGGCGTATGTGAGCGGTTTATGATCGGTGTAGATTATGAGTTCACGTCCTTCGAATATGTTGCGGAAATATTTCACAGCCATATAGATTGCCAACAACTCTCTATCAAATGTGCTGTATCGCTGCTGCGTATCAGAAAACTTCTTTGAGAAGTAGCCGAGAGGAATCCAATTGTTGTTGACCCGTTGTTGTATAACAGCGCCAGCGCAGGTGTTCGATGCGTCGCACATTAGAGATAATGCGTTTTTCGTAGACGGTGATGGATGAGCAAGCATAGTGGCGTTCTGTATGCCCACTTTGCACGCTTCAAAGGCTTCTTCAGCTTGTTTTGTCCAGTTGATCTTGGTTTTGTCTCGTTTTTTCGAGTTGTGCAGGAATGCATTCAGTGGTGCTTGAATACCTGCAGCGTTGGGTAAACTGTCACGATAAAAGTTCAATATCCCAAGGAAACGTCGTAGTTCTTGAATGTTTTCAGGCTTGGGGTAGTCGGTAATAGCTTTGACTTTTTCTAGTGGTGGTTTGATTCCTTCTTCTGATACATCATAGCCGAGGAACTTGACAGTTTGCTTGCCAAAGACGCACTTCGACGGGTTTATGGTAATCCCGTAATCGTCTAATCTTTGTAGGACAGCACGTAGATCATCATAATGTTTGTCCTTGTTTTCAGAAGCAACGATGACGTCATCGATAAATTGAAAAGTGTTGTCGCATCCGCTGAGCACTTGATGGATGAACCGCTGAAATGTTTGTCCAGCGTTCATAAGTCCGGGACACATGCGAGGAAATTCATATAACCCGAACGGTGTTGTTATTGCTGTCTTCTCAATATCGGGTCCATACACGGGCAGTTGTTGATATGCACGGCAGAGGTCTAATGTGGTGAAGATCTTTTTGCCGTGGAGAAGATATGTAAAATCTTTAAGACGTGGAACTGGGTAGCGGTCGGGTTTCGTAACCGCGTTCAATCTTCTATAGTCTCCACATACACGTATGTCACCATTTTTCTTGGGAACTACATGTAGTGGGCTTGACCACGGGCTCTTGCTTGGTCGGCACAGACCCTGTTGCATCATGGTTTCGAATTCTTTCTTCACAGCCGGATAGAGGTGCGGTGCTAATGGTCGAGTCTTGCAATACAATGGCGGACCGGTGGTTTCGATGTGATGTTCGACCCGATGCTTTGGTGTTTCTTTCATTGATGATGGTCGAGCGATGTTGGGGAATTCTGCTAAAAGCTGGTGGTACGGATGTTCCATGTCTATGCTTCGTACCGTTGGCTCGTTGGAGTATGACATTGGTGCCCTTACGAATAAGTTCGTGACTTTATCGATGAGTCGTTCGCCAGCGATGTCGGCTAATAAGCGATGGTGCCTCAGAAAATCAGCGCCGATGATTGGTTTGCTGACTGCTGCGATAACAAACTTCCAGCGATATGGTCTTCGTAGTTTGAGGTCCAATTCGAGTGTCTTCTCACCGTATGTGGAAATAGAAGTATTGTTGGCCGCATATAGGCAAAAACTTGTAGGTGCAGCCTTCATACCGGCTTTCTTCGGAATGACAGAGATGTTGGCGCCGGTGTCAATCAGGAACGACAGGCGTGAGTTCCTGTCGGTGATAAATAGGCGGTGTGAAAGTGTTCTCGCGCCGGTTGCCGCCTCAGCCAACGCAGGTTTTAGTTTTCCGAGGTCGTCTTTGGGTCTTCAAAATTGCAAGGACGTGTGCACCGTTGAGCTTGTTTTCCGAACTTTCGATGATAGTAACAGGTCCTATCATTTCGAAACGATGAATCACTGCGGTTGGAGCGGGGTCTAGATGGTGTTCGTGACCTGGAACGATATCTTCGAAATGGTCGTCTGTGCCGATACGATGATTGATTCGTTTTCAGTTCGGTGATCTCACGAGTTAGTAAGTCAATCTTCTCAGTAAGTTTCTCTGTAATGGTCATCTCGTGAGTTGTCGCTTGGCTTGTACAGGTGGAGACAGCAGCGATAGTTGGTGGATGTGAATGTTCCAGGATCTTATCAGCCATTTGCGCGAGATCGTCGATGTCTGACTTCTTCGCGATGTTGTCGCTGACTGCGAGGACAGCGCGGACTGACTGTGGTAGGTGGTTCGTCCACATGATACGTAGCGCCGAGTCAGATATGTTGTCACCAGCGAGGTTTTTCATGCGCCGCAATAATTGTGACGGCTTCATATCACCTAGTTCCATTTCAGACAACAATCGCTGGACTTGTCTTTGTTCGGATTCTTCGTAAACCTGCAGTAATCGTTTCTTCAACGTTTCGTATTTGTCGGTTTCTGGTGGTCGGAGGATTATGTCGGCTATTTCGTCGATATCCTGGCGTTCCAGCTGGCCAATGACGAGCTCGTACATTGCCTTGTCTCCCTTCTTGTGTGGAGAAACGATGGCTTCGAACTGCGCGAACCATAACCGCAGTCTGTCGCGCCAGATCGGTGGAATGCGAAGAGTAGCTGACACACCGGACACTTCTTGCTCGTCTTTCTTCAAATCTACGTTGGATGTCATTGTAGCTTTGTAATCACGTCGGGGTCACCACTGTTGAGGTAGGAGTCCCTGGTAGTGTGTGCAGTGAAAGACGGTTGAGATTAGAATGAATGTATTGCCAAACTACACCTATTATATACAAAAATATTTACAATATTATTTAAGGCTACCTACATGCATATTATAATAAAATAAACAAATCATATGTCGGTAAGACGAAAATGTTCGCATTATGGCTCACATATAAAAGCTTGCGCCGGGCCTGGGTCGACAGTATTACACCAGCCACCGGCGCGCGCGCATGATGAATGGATGCATATAACATGACGTAGGTGCAGCTACACTTACCATACTTATAATATAGGAAGAACAAACAAATGAAAACATGATACTCGTGAACCGTTGCCTCCATCTTATATTCTGTATCTTTTATCAAAGAACAAAAGGGTTGCTGGTGTACCGAACACAAAGAAGTCTGAAACAGATACCATGCCATCTTTATAACTAACATAACTAGTTGTTAATTCACTAGCATTATGAGGGAACTACTTTGTGAACCTACCTGGATTGAAATATTTTTATGTTTATTTAGGTTATCTGTCAATCTGTGTGCAATTTAAATGCGTGATGGTGTTAAAAATTCTTTAAAACTTAAGCGTTTTTGAACTTTCAATGTAATTAATATTTACAGAAAGATTTATACATTAATTTGATGGCTTGCTGTGGAAGAGCTTTCTTAAAGCAGGACAACACATTTGTTTAATAATTCGCTGTCAAAAATTTCGTCATAATTCTTCAATGTTTACCGCATAAAAATCCGACTACCATCTATGAGCTCATAAACAGCTCTCTAAGTAAACAGAGTAAGTTAAGAGAAACTAAAACTTAGCTCTTACTACTTAATTCCGCAGTCGTTAAGTACAGGGTGATTACTTATTTTACTTAAATAGTTCTTTTCGAGGAGAACCGACAACAGAAACGAACAGAAGGTCGTCTCCATACACTGAGCGAAAACGCACTCATACATAGACACGCTTCACATGCAGCGAGTGCAAGTGCACTTCCGACAGGCTTTTAACCAAGATCGCCGTATGTACAGTAGAGCAAGCTATTGGTTGTACAGATAAACATATTCACCTTTTCACTACGCAACCAATATTCTTTTTTATTCGTTATAAGTTTATTTTACTTATGGGATACTTTAGAAAGTGATGTTAAATAATTTAATACCTATTCTGCACACTCACAACATTTTAAAAGTTATGTACTTATTTATTTAAATATACATTAACGTACACCACAAAAATACATAACAAAAAATATATCAAAACTACTAAAAATACGATGGGCGGTCTTGTCGCTTTCTGCGATCTCCGAACCTTGAAATGGGCAGTTATTTGCGTGGGCATAAAATGGGGTGTCGTTGGTGCAAAAAGAATAAATTCACAATGTATTAAAATAGATACACAGACTTATACATACCCTAAATAATAGATACAAAAATACAAACATACTAAGGGTGAATTTCAACAACGCAACTGAACACGTTCAGCACATCTAAGCCGCGTTCAAGAGCTGCCATTGTCTTAATTGTAGTGGAATATTGACAGATAGCCCTTGATTTGATTTGTTTTGATTTGAAAGTGGTTCAAAAGTAATGATCTCGATCAATTTCATTGGTGAAACCCGCACTAAGTATATTAGCAACGAAAACAAATGAAGACTAATAAATAGTAGTTACAAGTTAGCTACCTGTATACCAAATAGCTGATTCAAATGAACGTATCCATCGCCATGTGTAATACTCGATGTATGGAACGAACCTTCTGTACTGGACTGTACTATATTGTGGCAGACCGATCGGCGTCTATAACTTTAAGTGGATTATACAGGCGTTGAAAGTCGCTGGCGTCTCGGCCGCTTTCCAACCAGATTATAATTAATAGAATTCGCTGGTTAAATTAATCAGGAAAACAATGTCACTTTGGTTTGTGATGATTAGGTTTATGGTATGCGGTGATGCTGATTTTGTGTAACCCTTTGCTGTAAAAGACTTGTTGTTACAACAGTTGACTAATTTAACGACATCGTATCTGGCGTAGCAGCGGCTGCTACGGCGTAGCAACGTTTATGTTTTTTTTTTTTTGGGTGGGAAATCATCAAATAACTTCTCCCGCTCTGGGTGGAGCGGGAGGGCGTGTCAGACTTTTACTGACTAAAACCCACCCGTGTTCCCTCAGTTGCCTGTGTGCCAGGGGCCGCGGTATCTCTTTCGAACAACCCGCACCAACGTTTATGATGACTTACATAACAAACGTTGCTACGCCGTAGCTGAAACTATTACCTCGTAATAAAAATGGTGTAAACTTTCTGCATAACGTGGTTTTATACTTTATGGTTACCATACTGGTAGATTATTTATTGATGTTAATTCGAAAACGCAGTAAATCGTAATTTGAAACATCTTGAAACCACGATTAGTGTTTCGTTTTTGTACTGTTTGGTTTGATGGTTACCATACACCAGTTTGGTAATCATAAAACCGCTACAAAGCCTGTTGATGTTTATACGAAGATGCTGTTAATCGTAACTTGAAACATTTCAGCAATTTCTTAAAACCACTGTTAGTTTTTTTCGGGTACTGCCCAATATTATTCTTTTATATTACAGGTTGTCTCAGTATCACCAACCTCGATAATGGATGAGTGTGACGTCACTTATTATGTACAAGATATTGAACCACAAAATTGAGGAAGAGATCTGGTGAAGAATTTAAACCGACTCCCTTTAGGAAGCTACAAAAATGGTACAGTCAACCGCACATTGGTGGCAACAATGACAGCGCCCTTTTTGTCGTATCAGTAAATGAGATTGTTTGTAGTGCAAGTATTACCACTGATTTGCGGTATCCGTGCCTCTTTCTTGTAAAGGCGGAATCTCAGAGAACGACGAGACAAATGGATGAAAACACCGCAAAGCCTGAGCTTAGACACTTTTTATGTTGATAATATAAAAACAAAAACGTATCGTAAACGATATTATTGTTTCACAACCTACCCTCTCTCTAGGACTCGGGCGTTGGCAGCTGCGCCTCAGTTTTAACTTTTGCAGCTATCATCGTTTAACATTGTCTGTCTTTGTATGTTTATGTTTTTTGTTCCCAATAAACGATTATTATTACGATTACATCTTTAAATATGGTTTTTTAGGTGACACATTCCACTTTAAATTATGCATAACATAAATAATATTTTGTTTGTTCTGACAAGCTTTTATTTAATTTGCAATGTTTGTATGAGTGTTAGTTTGTTTAGGTCAAATCGTGCAACTGAATTTTAAACATCCCCAACCGATTGAGTTGAAATTTTGCATACCAGTTTAGTCTGGGAATGCATGGTTAGCTTAAGAGATGTCATTCTAAATCTAAAATGGCGGACTCTCAAAGATGGCAGACTAGTTAAAAGCCAGCGGTTTCACCAGCGTGGAGGTCGGATATAATCCCACGGGGACGTAGTACCGGGACAAAAACTATCAAAATCGAAATCAAAAAATCAAAATGTTTTATTTCACATAAGCCTGCATGGGCACTTATGAAACGTCAGAAGCTAGGTGCACGGTTCCAATTTGTCGCTTCCTATGGAGAAGAGCCGGCAAGAAACTCCACGGTTACTCTTTTAAAAATAATTGGCTTTTACAATGTTTTCAAATTACAGTGATAATAAGTATGGGAGGACAGTGCAGGCCTGTAATAAGTACCAGGTACTTAGAGGAATGAAAAACAACAGAATTGAAAACTGTCTACAAATCTAGTCTGTAAGGCCTACAACGTTCTCTCATTCACAATATGTGAAAGAATCAACCTATATAAAATGAACATATTTGAACCAAGTGACATGATTTCCATGACAATCACTAATAAGAAATAATCTAAATTAAAATTGATGTATAATGTCAAATAATAACGAGAATATGTCAGACATTGTAAAAAATAAAAAGAATAAAAATTAACATTGTAATTTGGGAGCAGTTAATAGACTTCCCTATGTGTTAATCCAGGTAATAGACTATCAATGTGCCAAATTTCATACAAATCTGTTCAGCAGTTTCTGCGTGATTGAGTAACAAATATCCAAAAACCCAAATATACAAACTTTCACATTTTTAATATTAGTAGGACTATATTTTTTTTTTCTAAAATCACAACCCTAAAAGACAGATATTCCTACTGAGTATGTGTCTGTATTCTAGGTTTGATGATCATTAATCTATTCAACTAAATCGTCTGCGGCGGGTGACGTGAAATCTGGCGAATTAATAAACCTTCAGAATTGTAACGTGGCGCGCAATAAGTCCAGGATTTACGATCCCGTCCCGCACCCCGCACAGTTACGGAATTTAGTTTAAATTAATTTGGGTATAGGTAATGCTTCTCAAACTGTGGCTTTGAAAGAAACGGCTTGATTGGTTTGTTTCCAAGAAATCCAAATGAAAGTGGAAAAATACTGGTAATAAGTTCTAAGTGGTTAGTTAATTATATTTATTTACTAGTTTGTTTGTGGTTGCGTTGATTTGCGTACCTTTTTGCGACTTCTCGGTACGTAGATCCTACTATGCTACTAATATTATAAATGTGAAAGTTTGTATGTTTCGATGTTTGTTACTCTTTCACGCAAAAACGACTGAACGGATTTGGATGACATTCGGCACACAGATAGTTAATAACCTGGACTAACACTTAGTATATTATTCATCTCGGTAGTGGCATAAAGGTAGTTTATAATCTGGATTAGAACATTTAATACTTTTATCCCAGTAGAACGTTCCCGTGTGATAATTTTAGACGGCCACGCGGGCGAAGCTGCTCGCAAAAGCTAGTCCTACTAATATTATAAATGTGACAGTTTGTATGTTTGGATGTTTGTTACACAATCACGCAAGAACAGATGAACAGATTTGGCCCACATATAGTTTGTAACCTGGATTAACACATAAGATACTTTTTACACGCTTTATATTAGCTTCACTTGTATGTTTGTATAATGTAACCAACTCCTTTTTTTTTGGTTGGGAAATCATCAAATAAATTCTCCCGCTCTGGGTGGAGCAGGAGGGCGTGTCAGACTTTTACTTACTAAAACCCACCCGTGTTCCCTCAGTTGCCTGTGTGCCAGGGGCCGCAGTATCTCTTTCGAACAACCCGCACCCCTGGCAGTAACTGACTCCTTAGAGCGCAATTTTGACCCACTCTAAACGGTCAGATTTCATTGAAACTTTGTAAACTTATCGAGGAACGATGACAATTCAATAATGAAAAATAAATTGAGAAAAATTAAAAAAAGGAAACAAAAAATAATAAAAAAAAATCACGTTTTTGTAGTTAGCAGAACTAAAAAATAGATAATAAATAATAGTTTAAAAAACTAAAAAAACATGCTTTAAAAACCAAACTAGAAAAGGAGAAAATAATTTAATTAAATTAAAAATCGTGGGGTGCTTGACATTAATTGATTATAAAAATACCTCAAAAAGCAACCCACGCTTTTTAATTGAATTAAATTATTTTCTCCTTTTTTAGTTTGGTTTCTAAAGCGTGTTTTTTTAGTTTAAGTACCACTATTTTACATATAGTGTCTGCCTATCTGACCTCCACACCCCAGTTACTGGGTAAGACGATACCGCTTGGTAAGATTGGTTGGCAGACTTTCGGGTTTCTGTCCACCCGTAACGACTGCAGATCTACGAATAACAAACAGCCTAACATGCTTTCCGAGGCACGGAAGGGTCTCGGTATGTGAAGAGGGTCACCCATACCTGGACCAACCCTGGCAAGAGTAGCTTAACGTGATCGATCGACCCGTGTTGCGGTTAATACTTAGCCAGTGTAAGTAAGGATATCTATTTATCGTTCTTAATACCTTCAACTTTTCGACTAACTGATCGACTTTTTGGCAATTCAAAAGGGCCTGTAAATTGTTTAATTGAAATAAATGCTTTGAGTTTGAGTTTGGATGGTCTGCCTTTTCGAGTATCCACCTTCCATTATTCAAGTAGGTATAATTAATACAGTCCCAAAAGTCTATTGACGGAAAACAAAACGGATTGACCGGCGACGTTTATTAAACATGCTGTTTTGTTTCACGCAACTGTGTTATTATACCAACATATTTTATCCAATATAGAGAGAGACCTCCATAGATTTTCGCTTCAGGATATTTTCATACAAATGCCCCGATGAATGGTCAACACAAAATAGTGTTATTTGTTTATTTAATAAATGCTGGCTAGCTGCCAGATATTGCTCAGTAAAGTACTAACATAAAAATACTAAGGGCGGTCAGTGAGTGACCAATAAAAATTCTGGAGACAAATCTCAGAAGTGTCTTCGATAAAACAGCAATACAAATGTAAATCGCGTTGTCCTTGTGATTTAATAAAGTAAAAAAAGACAGTATTTAATCTGCTGATTGTGATTGTATAAAATGTTTGAGAGTTTATTTAAATACAGGGATAGAACTTGACAATTAAGGGTAAAAGTAATGTGAAATTAGGCATAAGTTAAGGTGGCGGTGATTAATAAGAGCAGTGATGACAGACAGGTTTTACTTTGTGCAAATCATTCCATCATTACTGCTCTCAAAACGGTGAAGGAAACCATCGTGAGGAAACCGGCATGTCCTAGAACCAACAATTTGAAGACATGTGACATCTACCAACGCAAACTGGGCCCGCGTGGTGGATTACGGCCCACTCCCTCTCACAGAGAGGAGGCCTGTTTCCCAGCAGTGGGAACATTATAGGCTAGTTATGTTTATGATGAAGGCGGTCGTGCTACTAGCTGTTTTGTTTGAGTGTATAGTCCAAATACGATAAAAATGGCCAATGTCTCCTTAAAACAGTTTCAAAGTTAGTTTATGACATCCAAGAAGCTTTTTAAGTACGTCTATAACCAAGTTGGGCTGTTTACTTTTTCTTAGACTAAGATAGTAAACCAACGAATAATATAGGTTAAATTTATACAAAGCTGAACAAATCCGAATTAAGCCGTAAGTAGCTCGAGCGACGCCATCATTACGATAACGACCGTGTCAACAATCTCACACCTCCACATTTGGTGGTAGAGTGAATATTGCTGTAAACTTGCGATATTTCATAACATTAAAGTGCGTCACTATCCAATTTGTAAGAAATCGGAAGATGTAATCGAAGATAGATCAGTTTGGATCCGATTTAGAGAGATTGAAAGGTCCCGACCGCACTACTTTTACAAATTTTTTGCATCCCAATGTAGTTCTACTTCATAAACACATAAGAGTCATCTGTCCGATTTAGAATTTGATTTAGTCTAGTGTGATTACTATCTTACAATTTCCTAATTAGAGTGTTCCTAGTTAGAGTTTCTACAAATTGGATAGTGTAATACGCATTTAACTTACTGATCACTAAGAGCAGCGGGTGGCCGAGTGGTAACGCTTTACTTTGTGGAAATAATTATCACCACGCACTGCTTTCAAAACACTGAAGGAAAACAACATGAGGAAACCGGCATGTCCTAGAGATTTAACATCGACCAACCCGAAATGGGCCCGCGTGATAGATTACAGCTCACCCAATCAAAGAGAGAGAGAGAGGAATATTATAAACTGATAATATGAAATATGTGTATGTGTAATTTCCTAACTATGTCGTGTGCACGTTAAGCCACTAGTCCCGGCTATCATTTGTAGATCTTTGACAATCGTTACGCGTAGTCACAGGCCAGAAAGTCTAACAACCAGTCATACCAAGGGATTTCGTATTGCTCAGAAACTGGGTTGTGGAGGTCAGTAAGGCAGTCATCATCATCATCAGCCTACAGCAGTCCACTGCTGGACATAGACCTCTCCAATTTCACGCCATTCAGCTCGATTCTCGGCAACTCTCATCCAGTTGCTACCAGCCACCCTGCGAAGATCGTCACTCCACCTAGCCTGAGGACGTCCTACCTTACATTTTCCGATCCGCTGTCTCCACTCAAGAATACGTCTACCCCAACGGTCATCGGTTCTACGACTAATATGGCCGGCCCATTGCCACTTTAGCTTGCTAATTCTGTGAGCTATGTCGGCAGTTATTCCATGTCAAATATAAGCATTGAGCTGCGCAACCGGTAGACTGGAAATCGACCCCAACATAGTTGTAAGGACGCTAGGTAGATGATGATTAAAATTTATTAGTGTGAAGGGGCTCGTAGTAGATCCACGAGCCTCTATACGACGAACATGGCTAGTAAGTAAGGATGGTTAAGCTATCTTACCGCGGCCAGCTTTATCTTACATGGCATCATCAGCCTATAATGTTCCCACTGCTGGGAACTGCGGGCTCAGTGCATAGCTGGGTGGAATTTGACATTTAAAAATCACTGATAATCTTACGTAAGAAGATAAAAGAGCGTAACTTGCTTTTGCCCGCGGCTCTGCCCGCGTGGATGTCGGTTATCGCGTAAAAAAGTAGCCTATGTCCTTCTCCATATCCCAGGCTATCTCTTTGCCAAATTTGATAACGATCGGTTCAGCGGTTAAGGCGTGAACGTGTAACAGACAGACAGAGTTACTTTCGCATTTATTATCTTTATTCCATTAAATACATACAAATTACATTTTTAAATATTAGAATATAAAATATATAAAAACATTTAAAAATATAAAAGATAGTAGTACACCGGTATCGGGACCAGGGTTCAATATACCGGTGGTCAAGGCTGCTGAGAGAGGAACCTCCTTACTATACGCGCCGTGTCCACTAGTACTGCTCTCTGGATCAAGCCCTTGATCCAGCTGCCTAACGAGAGCCTCCTGAGGTGTTGGTCGAGGCTCTTGGCTATAATACCATTGGTCGTCACGACTATCGGCACAATGACTGCTGTATCCACATCCCACGCATTTATTATATTATTAGTAGGGCTTAGTAGAGAGGGAAGTAGGGATTTAACAGTTTTTTTTTAATGATTACTGAATACCTATATCCTATTTGAAAATTATGCCGTTCTATCAAAGCATGCTACTAATCATAATGTACTCAATTGTCTATTCTGTTTTTTCATTCCTGTAAGTACTTGGTACTTATTGACAGGCCTGCACTGTCCTCCCATGCCTATTATCACTATAATTTGAAAACATTGTAAAAGCCAATTATTTTTAAAAGAGTAACCGTGGAGTTTATTGCCGGCTCTTCTCCATAGGAAATAACAAATTGGAACCGTGCACCTAGCTTCTGACGTTTCATAAGTGCCCATGCAGGCTTATGTGAAATAAAATATTTTGATTTTGAACAAATTATTCTTGTACACACATGAGATATGCAATAAATATTTCAATTTAATTGAATTGAACCATTGTTACTCCTGGAAGTAACTCACCTATCCAAATAAATGATCGTGAACCATTACATTCGTAAAACATCTCATAATAAAAATGTATAACTGAACTTATTTTGCCTTGAGTGACATTAATTTATACAATAAACGAAGAGGCCTTATGATAATATACGAGAGTGATTGTGTCTTTGGATTTAGTAGCTACTTTATGCTGAGACAAGACCGGTCCTTGAATGTAACACTCTTTATTAAATAGCTCCGCCCGCAGCTCGACTCACTTGAACTATACATTTAAAATTACCCAGAGAATATTTTCTAAGAATTGAAATAAAAAAAAAATTAGTAGGATTATAATAGAAAATGAAAGTAGGAGGGGAGCAATGAAATTGAGACTATACCCAGTTGTGGATGATTCCACGCTGAATTAATGATGGTGGTGAGAAATATGAAGAGAAATAAAAAATGAGGTAAATTATATTGTTAGCCAAAGCGTCGCGTCGTCCTTCAAAACATACAATAAACAAGGTTCCATCGCTTGTTTATCTACAACGACAAAACTTTCTGATACTAGATAAATCCTTGTTTAACTTTCGATCCCACAAAACCCATGTTTAGCGTGGTTTAAATCTAAACTAAACACGATTCTCTGTTTAGGGTTGTGTTGGAAGTTTTAACCATGTATTTTTATTGTTGTTGACGAAATGTTTAATTTTGTTTTATGTCAGTTTTGTGTTGTTGAGGGGCTCGTGGCTAAGTAATAACAGCCGCATGGGTCGATCTATCAGCTTAAGCTACGCTTGTTGGGGTTGGTCTGTAGATGGGTGACCATCTTAAGATACGCCTTTGGTCCCGGCTGTCATTAGTGATAAATGATAAATGATTTTATTTCTGTAAGTAGGTTTGTACAAACACTTTTAAACGTCAATCATATTTTTTTAAACTAGATGAGGTCGGCGTTTCCTATCTGACTACTCTGAGAAGAAAGGCCGAAACAAACTCAGAGGTCACAGTCTCTTTTAAAGTTCAGACATAATCTTGGTTAGATCATGTGAAGACAGTGGATCTTTAACTGTCGTTACAGGTCATCAAAAGCCCGAAAGTCTGACAACCTGTCTTACCAAGGGGTATTGTGTTACCCAGTAACTGGGTTGTGGAGGTCAGATAGGCAGTCGCTCCATGTAAAATAGTGATATTCAGCTGCATCCGGTTAGACTGGAAGCCGACCCCACATAGTTGAGAAAAGGTTAAGCAGATTGATTTGTTTTTGTCTAATCTAATCGTGAATCCTCAAGCGCTAAGACTGTTATTAATATCAGGACATTTGGATGTTTGCTTAATCTTAAGCTGCATCACTCACACGATATTATTATCTAGGCGTTTTACATCTGACAACAATGTGACTTTGACTGACTTTGCGTAAGTATTTCCTAAGAAACCTGCCAAATACTGCCTTGAAGTTAAGTTCATGATGGGGTAAAACCAGGATAGTTGCCCCACGGGTATAGTTGCCCCGATTGTAATTACTCTAGTTTCGCGGATATCCGTCACATAGCGCGTAGTATATCCTCGAAACTCGTAAGATCCTCACTGGCTTATAGTTAAGTAGTCACTTAACTAACGTTTCGTTAAGTCTAACGAGACTGGCTAAATATAATAAAAGCTATTTAGCCATGTTCTGTGAAGCATGTTTCCAAACTTTAGGTCTCAGATTGTTAAAAAAAAAAACTATATGAATGGTTAAAAACTAATAACTTTTACACCATTATAGAATTTACTGACGGGAAACATTTTTAAATGTAACCAACAATATTTGCATGCTTATGATATAAGCGAAACATGTATGTGTCTACAGGGTGTAAGGGGAACGCTTCCGACGCTAGAACGTAGGTTATATACAACCTAAATGCAAACGGATACCTAAATAACCTTTCGCCTTAAATTGGTTATTTTGTTTGACGCTTCTGTAATGTTTCTACTTGTTTTATTTTGGCTGCGCTTAACAAAGGATGCCTAAACCTAAAATCACCGCCTAGACTTGGGGTCGTTTTTAAATGTGTTTAATCTCAAATAATGACCATTTAACTGTTGTCACAGCATAGTGTACAATTTTTTTTAATGGTAAAATTGAAAAAAAAAACAAAAAAAAATTTTTCATGGTACTGTATCGAGAATCACTGGGCTATCATCTGTCTTAGTTTTCGGAAGCGTTTACGTAAGTGCAAACATGGACTTAATGTCGACAAAGCATGCAGACTATGATATGAGAAATGTGCAATAAAGTTGAGTATAACTTCACCAAAAGTGTCGATTCTGTCAAAACTAGAACAGAAGCGAAACTTTAGATTCGCTTTCGGCAGTAAAACTCTAATTTTAGTTTAGTTTATTGGCTCATAAAAGATGTGGTACAATATTGAGGTGTGACACTGGATCCCGCACTAGGAATCCCCGTGTCACAGGATCCAGTCTCTGTTTCATTATTATGAAACAGAGACAATAATCAAAATAACAAATCAATAAAATCATTATTAATAATCTTTCATAATTTCATATTTGAAATTATGAAAGATTATTAAACAAGAGCAACGGTTTAAATAATTCACTAAAACTAAGACTAAAAGGTAACCAAAAGTATGTGTGCATGTGATGAGTGTATGTACGACAATGTGATGAGTGTAGTGTGTATGTGAAGAGTGTGTGTATGTGTTGAGTGTACGAATGATGAGATGTGGGTGTGTGTGAAGATGAGTAGGTACTTTTACTTTTAAAAGACAGAAGGTTTTCCGTTTCAGTATAGTTAACCCCAAGCAGCCAAGCCAAAATTTATTCAACGCTATCCAATGTATCCATACTAATATTATAAATGCAAAAGTCACTTTGTCTGACCATCTGCCAGCTACCTTTTCAGCTGCTGAACGAATTCCAATGGAATTTTGCACACACGTAGACCATGACCATTAAGCAGTGGTGGCCCAGTGGTAACGCCGTGACTTACGAGTTGTAGGTCGTGCGTTCGAACCCAGACAGGCGCATTACTTTGTGTACATAATTTCATCACTGCTGGTCTCAAAACGGTGAAGGAAAACATCGTGAGGAAACCGGCATGGTCCTAGAACCAAAAATTCGAAGACATGTGATATCTAACAACCCGCACTGGGTCCGCGTGGTGGATTACAGCCCACTCCCTCTTACGCAGAGGAGGTCTGTGTCCCAGCAGTGGGCGTTCCCATTGTAGGTTGAGTATGTATAGACCATGACTTGGGTTAGGACACTTTTATTCCGTACGTTCAAGTGGAATAATATCCGAGCTCCACGCGGACGAAGCCGAGGGCAAAAGCTTATAACAGGTAACAGTCTGCGCGTCGATGTCCGTGCCTTACAATGAAAATAACACAGCTAAATTTTGATCTACACAACATTGATGACAAACACAAAATCTCATCTTACTGTCTATAAAATGTTCAACACAACAAAACTTAAATTCCATCGCATTGAAACAGGATGCTGAACATGAATCCAATAGAGGGTTTTTTTTTTTTTTTTTTTTTTTTTTTTTTTTTTTTTTTTTTTCAGGGTGGGAAATCATCCAATGACTTCTCCCGCTCTGGGTGGAGCAGGAGGGCGTGTCAGACTTTTACTGACTAAAACCCACCCGTGATCCCTCAGTTGCCTGTGTGCCAGGGGCGACGGTATCTCTTTCGAACAACCCGCACCCCTGGCAGGCATCGGCCCTTGCGGACCCCACCAGTCCGGCGCACCAGGACACATGGCACGCCGTGACCACCCCAGGAACCAAGTAGCACAAGGGCCCCAGACTACCCTGGCACCCTTGGCTCCCTTGGCCCCCTGCGACGGGTCAGCGCAGTGGCCCCGCCGCCTACCACTTCTCGGCCGCAGGGGATAGGGAGAGCGGCCAACGCTATACCGACACTCCTCTTCCCCTGCGGCCCCACCGCGTCCGCCATCAAACGGTGGCGGCCCCGTCCAGGCCACGGAAGGGAAGAGCGCTACTCAAAAGTACCGGCACTCCTCCTCCGCCGCAGCCTGTAACCCTCAGCCGCGATGCCTCCCATTCGACATCGCGGCCCGCCTCAGTTGCGGTGCACCTCACCGCAACCTACTTTTTGGCCGCTACGTCGTCGGCTTGGAGACCAAAGCCCTGACGAGCGGCCCCACCTTTGGGTTCCTCTTCGCTTCACCGTGGGAGCGGACCACGGCTACTGAGCCCCCCCGCAACGACAATGCGGGAACCCAATAGAGGGTTCAAAGTAAACTTTGTAAATCCGAGAGGGGGGCGGGAGGGGATGCCGAATTCGACGACGTTTTATAATTCTGCTGTGTCGTGTCATATTTCCTAGGATTTGCTAATTTTGTGTTTCGTTGTGTTAGAGAATTTAGTGCTGTTTTATGATTTTATGTGTTGTGATTTAAGTAGTTGAGGTTTTGTCTTTTTCGTTTTTACCGGACTACGGCGAAGCAAAAAGGAGGGTTGTGATTTAAAGCGGTGTGTATGTTTGTGAGTATGTATGTTCACCGGTTCCCTCGTAACTTCTAAACTATTTATCATAATTTGACGTATCTTTGGAAGCGTCTTGATCGTCAGGTACTTTTAGATGAGAATATTTTCTTATTTCATATTTTTTAGAACGTGAGTTTTCTGTACTGGTTTTTAGTTTGTGAATATGCTTTTCATGTTTGTTTAAATTAAGACACGATAAGGCGGGTCACATCTATAGGCCGATCTTCTTGGATGCATCCAAGAAGATCGGCCGGAATCGTCAACCAGTGGGTGCTTGAAAACGGGCCTAAGACACGTTACGATTTGGCCTTGTTCCTAACCGATGGATAGAGAAGGCTCAGCATTAATAAAAGTGGTGAAATGAGTGGGAGACCTTTGCCTAGCAGTGGAAAAATACTGAAACAAAAAAATTATAAGAGTTTCTGGGAGGACTTGAGGGAAGGTCCGAAGAAAGGCACAATATAGTCTAAACAAAAAAAAAGGTATGTAAGTAATTGTTTAGCATGTACTGGACAACGTTTATGTCTTGTACAGTTAGCGTCTTAAAATTGGGACAAACAGACTGTAACAGTTCAAAATAATCTCAACGACTAAGAAAATTCAACTTTATCTCTATTGGATAAAGTTCTTGTCAGAATGACAGTTGTCGTGTACTATCTTCATTCTGAAAAAATCCTTGTGTCATTGAGTTGATATTTAATATACATAGTTGTTTTTATATAATTTTGAACAGTCTGTTTGTCCCGATATTACTGACGCTGACTGTACGAGATAAAAATTGACGTTGTCTTAAAAAAACAGTATATTATAAAACTATCCGATTAGTTTGATTACCTTTTTACGATGTCAGTGCTGTAAAATCTAGCTAGACGTTAAAACGTCTACCAAACGTACTGCCATATAGGGGTAAACCCCTCTTTGCCAGTACTTCCAATTTGCTGTCCAATCTGCTGTATGTTTTCATTACTAGTAATCTAGATAACAAACTAACTTATTAAATAAAATAATATCGTAAGCCCCATAAATCCTCAAACTTATTTCACACCTTACAACACTAACTTCAAAGTTGTATTTTGTAAAGCACAATAGGCGGTTACAACGCTTTCCAGTGAAATGCTCAGTTTGCTATAGTATCCAGTGCGTTCCCCTTGCTACTGGCGCTATTAACTGGGTCACTAGTACATTGTCAACCTGCTAATGGGTTCATTCCTCGTCTAATCAGTTACACTAATTTATTCACCATTATGTTTTGCTTTTAACTATGATTTGTGAGTGTAAGATTATGGGAAGTAAATATTTATGAGGGTGTTTCAATTTTTTCTTTAATTTATATTAATAGAATTGATTTTATTTGATGGAAACAAGTAAACGCTACCTATAGATAACTCCAAAGGATTTGCAGACCCGTTGACAGTCATATACTTCAATCACACGATGTTTTTTTTTTTTGGGTGGGAAATCATGAAATAACTTCTCCCGCTCTGGGTGGAGCGGGAGGGCGTGTCAGACTTTTAATGACTAAAACCCACCCGTGTTCCCTCAGTTGCCTGTGTGCCAGGGGCCTAGGTTTCTCTTTCGAACAACCCGCACCCTTGGATCACACGATGTTTAAGTGTATCATATCATCCCTATACATTAGCTAGCAATGTTAGTTAACAAGTAAAAGTGAACTACTACAAAAGAACGACACGTTTTGGTTTGTTTTGAAAACAACTAGTCTTTTAGATGTAAACGATAGGTGAAATTGGTAAACATAACAGGTGTGTAGAAATGGTAATTTTTTTATACCTTGATAACAAACGTGGTAATAAAACACAATTCCCACAGTACAGATTTATTTTCCGTCCAAAAATTCAACGAAAAAACCAATTCATTCTACTTACACATATCAGCTGCGACAAAAAGTCGTCAGTGCAAATGATTTAATGGGGTTTCATCCATATCGTAATCACGGGCGCATGATTTATTACCGCGTTGTTATTCTGCGCACGATCAGACACACACACGTGATCCCTCGGAATCTCACGTAATTGACACCGTGCGCTCTACGCTGTCATTTTAACGTAACGTGGATTATGGTAGCGCTTCTAGCTTGGATATGTGAGTCTTTTTTTTTTTTGAAGCTGGGAAATCATCAAATAACTTCTCCCACTCTGGGTGGAGCAGGAGGGCGTGTCAGACTTTAACTGACTAAAACCCACACATGTTCCCTCAGTTGCCTGAATGCACGGTATCTCTTTCGAACAACCCGCACCCCGGGCAGGCATCAGCCCTTGCGGATCCCACCAGTTGGTGCAGACATCTCTTTGAGGCGCGCGTGGAACACAACGCGCCGTCGACCCGGGCTTAGTCCTTACCGGACAGCGAGCTACCCATTACTCGCCGTCCACGTGGATTAAGGTGGCGCTTCCAGCTTGGATATGTGGGTCTAAAGTTGCTATATAGCTTCGTGTTGATCGATTGGGGCTTAGTTATTATCGAAGACAAGAGGAAGTTGTGCTGGCTACCTGATAGAAATGTAAGCAAATAATAAATTTATTTTTCATTTTGTAGGTAGTGTTTTTTTTTTCAAATAATTTTTTTATTTTTAACCCCCGACAGAAAAAAGTGTTGTGTGTGTGTGTAAAGTTTAACGTGTGTATCTGTGGCGTCGGTCGTAGCTCCCAAACGCGGTTAGATCGGTAATTTTTTTGTGTCTGAAAGGTGACTTCATTAACTTTTTAGTGGTGGCACCTACCCCACACAAATGCGTTTACTTTCACTTACTAAGTAAATAACAGTGACAAGAAATTATTATAACATCATCAATACTTGGTAACAGATTACAGGATTACGGGTTGGTCGGTTTTATTTCGCATGCAACCTTATTTGTACGCCTCTTGGCATAACATAGCGACCTATGACTTTAATTTAAGAACTGTATACTCTACCTTTGTTACACAAATCAAAATGATTTGATTTGATTTGATTGTGCGTTGATGACCCTGCCATCCTGTATAGGCACAAGAGGCAGGAGGCCTTAATTCAGCAGGGGGGGATCAAGGCTACCCATGATGAACAAGATGACTCTATTAATTGAATACTCTCAATCATCATCATCATCATCATTTCAGCCGAAAGACGTCCACTGCTGGACATAGGCCTCCTCCAAGGCCCACCACTTCGACCAATTCTGTGCTTCCCGCATCCAGCGGTTTCCCGCGGGCTTCACAAGGTCATCGGTCCACCTTGTGGGAGGCCTTCCAACTTTACGTCTTTTAACTTAATACTCTCAATAGTACACCATAATAAATTACAAATTAGAATGTACTTATGTATTATGTATTAATCCATGGTTATGTTGCCATCCTGTATATCGAAATCCTGTATACTTCCACACTGCGATATATAACAAAAGTTCATTCTACATAGTAGGAACAACGTTTTACGTTTTATATCCCCCAGTAGAAGCCCCCAGAAAAGGCTTAATGAAGCACACGAAGCGGGTTCTCCGTAACTATACCGTCGGGCCTCTGTGCACAGCCAACAACCTTTGTCGTTAAATGTTGCCACAGCTTAAAGTAAAACCGGTCAAGTGTGAGTTGAACTTTGAACTTGCATCTACCGTTTATGGCTGAATTTAAAAGCCTTTTACACGGACTTCTAAACAGGAAAAAGCTTTCGTTCAGCTTTTTTGGTGTCTGTAACGCGATATCTTGTAGATGTCAAGTGAGTGTGAGTATTCTAGGTTTTATCTTTGCGAATTGGGAACAGATTTTAATGAACAGCGGCTTGTGGCTTTTGTAATAAGAGTCACGGTCGATCAATTAACTAAAATTACCAAAGACTAGAATCACACGCGTCTGCTGCATAATTAGCCTATAATATATATATTCCCACTGGGACTAGGGCAAGGGAATGAGCCGTAATTCAGGCACGCAGGCTCAGTGCGGGTTGGTAAATGTCACATGTCTTAGAATTTTTGGTTCCAAGACAGGCCGGTTTCCTCACGATGTTTTCCTTCACCGTTTTGAGAGCTGTGATGATGAAATTATTTTTACAAAGTAAAGAACCGGCCTCGGTTTGAACTTAGGACTCATAAGTCGGGGCCTTTATCAACTGGGCCACCAGTGTTTTCCGCGTCTGCTGGTCTTGCTGCAATCGCTTAATTATGCACTATATGCACTTCCAAACCGAAAAATAAACGAATACTCGATCATTCCAGTTATAAAGTTATTTTTTGTTCCGACAATTTCAATATTCACAAAGAAAGATGATGTTACAGTTACTGTTGAGTTTCCCGACTCAGTAAACTCAAGTCCATTTATTACTGGCCAGTTCTCAGACGCGAAGTATTATAGCTAAGCAATATTAATTGAACTCTTGTCTATGAGGTAGGTACGTATTATATATCACAGTCTGCTCGGATTAGTTGTTTGATGCATTGCTAAAACATTTTTGGATAATTCAGAAAATTTTTCGTTCTGTTCGATTACATTGAAGCAAACACGGGTGGGTTTTAGTCAGTAAAAATTTGACACGCCTTCCTGCTCCAGCCAGAGCGGGAGAAGTTATTTGATGATTACCGACCCAAAAAAAAGGAGGGTTATGTATGTATATACGTGGGTACGTATGAATGTATCTTCATTTGTTCCCTTATAACTTCTAAACTACTTATTATGATATGACAAATGAGGTATCGTTGGAAGCGTCTCGATTGTCCGCTGGCTAAGTGACGTCACATTAAATATTTGCATGTGACAGCATTGGTCGTATGCCACTTAAACAATACATTCTAACAGTAGTAAGTGAGCATACGTTTTAGGGCAAAGTGGCATACGACCACGGGTGTTAGATGAGAACATTGTCTTGTTTCCACCTTTTTATGGCGTGATTTTTCAGTAGTCGTTTATTTTTATTATTATATTGAAGTGATGTTCTAATTCGATGTCTTTAGGTACTATTAAACTTGGTAAAGAGTGTCTACTTTTCAAAGAATATTGAAAGTGAAAATTCATAAATCAACAACGTAAAATTCCTTTAAAAATGTTTCTAAGAGAATCCGTCAGTTTGAAGTGGCTATAAAACTAAGTGGTCAATAAAAACTTGGGACATAAACCGTTATCCTCAGAAACTTGAGTGGAATGTTTCAATTTAACATGATCTGGTAAGAAAATATGTAACAATGTTACAACTAGTCTTGTTTACAAGCTTTTCTGTTTTATCTTGCATTTTGCCCTTAATTAAATATTTGCGTGAAACCTCGCAATTTAGACATGACAGTTGAATGGAATTATTTGTAGGCTAACTAGGTTATGAATCACTAACAAATGGTCACAGTTCATTTGTTACTGACACATCTCTTATAATTACAAATAGTCTCTCAATAAAGTTACATTTAAAACAGAAATAGTACGTCGTACAGCTGGTCTATGAAAATGAAAGCCTTGACTATACTTGAACCTTAAGGACATCAATTGAAAAGTAACGAGTAAGAAGAAATCACAATTGTACGTACCTTCTAAAATCTCTGCTCCAACACGCATAGATGACGGGGTTCATGGAGGAGTTGACCCAGCCCAGCCACGTCACCACCACGTTCACGATCTCCTCGTGCGCGATGCACGCGGAGCAGATGCCTGACAGCAGGTTCACCACAAAGAACGGCAACCAACATACTATGAACACACCCATCACTATACCTAACGTCTTCGCCGCTTTCTTCTCTTTCGCAAACTTCGCTAACTTTCGAGATAGCGAAAAGTTTTTCGGCAGATGCTTGCCGTGCGTCACGTTCGTCAGACGCGTCGACGAACGCGATAACCCATTGTTTTGTAACGCGGTCAGAGGTTCTTGATCCGCCTCCTCCGGCGTACACACCCCGTGACATGCGTCACTCCGCTGCCGCACTGTCCCGCCTCTATGTATACGCAACGTCAACTCTAACTCACCACTAGGTCTCATCACTTGCTTAGTACCGATTTTAAGAGACCGCGTCTGAATAGTCGCTGCACGATAAATACGATAATAAGTGAACACCATCACAAACAGAGGCAAATAAAACGATATTGTTGATGAAAATATTATGTACTCTAAGTTTTCCGTGAACGGACACTTGTAGTCTGGCACTTCTTCCACACGCACAGCGCGCCACCACGCGATTGCGGGGAACGATATCGCACCAGAACACACCCACACGGCCGCGATAAGGAAGGCGGCCTTCCGTCCACTCATACGCATCGGATATGTTATTGGGTCCGTGATGGCCCAGTACCGGTCTAACGAGATCACGCACAGATTCAATATGGAGGCCGTACTGAATAGCACGTCTAGAGACCGCCACACGTCACACCAGTCTACACCAAAGAACCACGTGTGTTCTAACACTTCGTATAATGCGGAGAACGGCATCACCACTAAACCGACGAGGCAGTCGGCGACCGCGAGTGACGTCACGAAGTAGTTGGTGGATGTGTGGAGGTAGCGCTCGCGTACCACGGCGAGGATGACGAGCATGTTGCCAAAGACAGTTGTTAAGGAAAACAGTAGGAGGAAGGAGACGAGGAGTGCTCTGTCCTGGAGGAGTTTGATGTAGTCGTTCCACGGCTCTTCGGGGTCACCGGTTACGTTGTAGGCGGAGGTGTTGTCGAAGGAGATGTTGAAGTCGATGCCGTTAATACCGCTGAGGCCTTCGACGGCGGCGCGGCCGGTGTCCAGGGTGTACTCCACGCCGCGGTACAGGACGTCCAGTTGGCCTCTTGCCACTCGTAAATCCGGATCCGTCGCGTTCATATTTTTCCGATAGTCACTTGCTCACTAGCGCCATGGTGAGTGTTTATGTTTTCCTTGTTTCGCCCGCAGCCATTTCGAGATTACGTTCTTGGCAGGCATTGTATTCCAGCATTCCAATTTCTGGCACATGTTTCGTTGGCATATTTTATGTAGCTCGCAAATACGCTTCGCCACGTTCTGAAACAAAAAAAAGTGAAATTAGAATCTACAGAGTTTTTATTAGAATTTTATATTACATCATGAAAATTAGATTAAAAAATGTGCTGTATCAAACATTACAAGAGAAAATTGGGAACAGTTAATTTTATCGCTTTTAAACTTTTTGCAAAGTTTAATGATATCAAAAGTTGAAGGTTCTGTGTTGGTTGTGTCATTGTCACGGGGGTGATCGTCACTTGTATAGCGTCATCATCGACAGGTGGCCTTGCGGGACATAAATAGCGCTCAGAGCAACTGGCGAGATCAAACGAATTGTGTGCCGTGGGCCGTGACAGGTCCGTCCACATGAGGGCGCCTGAACCGCTCCCCGCCGTCCCCTCGACCTTCCCACCCCCTTGCCCCCCGAACTTTACGTTAACTCGTAGCTTGAGTCATCCTACGTGTAATGTAAATAAACAGGTGGGTGTCAGTTACGCAATTAAGGCATGGGAACACTTGTGGGAGCTGACAGAGGCTCGATTAATTACAGCCTGACCGGTTTCGGCGCTCAATGGGTGCTTTATGTTTAGACCTTTTATAACAATAGCTGTTCAGATACCTAATATTTTGACTGTGAATATTGACAACGATACCGATATGGAACTTTGTACTAAGGCCTTCGTGGTTAATGCTATTTATGTGTAGTGCAAGGAGAAGTGGAGGTATTAGCTTCGATCCCAGACGGGGCGGCTTTACTTTGTGTAAATTATTTCATGACCACCGCTGTCAAAACGGTGAAGATAAACATCGTGAGGAAGCCGGGCATATCCTAGTACCAAAAATTCGAAGACATGTGACATCTACCAACCCGCACTGAGCCTACGTGGTGGATTACGGCTCATTCTATTTACATAGAGGAGGTCTGTGTTCCAGCAGTGGGGTCACAAACAATGATGTATTAAAATCAACCAGAAAAAAATATATATTAAACTCCAATAAACTCTAAATCTACATCTTCAATAAAAATAACAGGACCTTTAATTTTCTAATAAATATTCATGTTTTAATAGGAGTTCTTCGATTTTGAAAAAAAGTTGTCAACAAAAGCAAACATCGTCATAAACTTCTAATTGACAATTTACGAGTTAAAGGCACTTGAGAAAATATTATTAAATCCTAAACTCAATATTTTTAACAAGGACGGCGCTGGTTTATTATTTTTTATTGCTGGTTTTAACGACGTTTCACGCATCAAGTTAAAGTTTCTTTATCGTCAATTAATGACAATAATTCTGACGCGATAACATTTAACAAACAAAACATTTACCCTCTTACTAACAAACACGGAATAAAGTTATTAGTTTAAACCTATGAATATATATGGTTATTCCTTTATTATTCCGGTATAACTTTATTCCGTGTTTATTAGTAATAGGGTTAGTATGATATATATTAATAAATAGTATACTTATATTACATAGAACAAGTTATTTAAAATCAAATCAAATAGGAAAAATAATTAAATTGTTTGGCCCACCACACCGTATCATACCAAGACTGTAAATAAAAAAAATATTCTTTGTATTGAAAAGTATGAGACTAGACCATTCCGGTACCGACCAACACCGTCGCATGCCATGCACGGGGCGTCAATATTTGTCGGGAAGAATATTTTGCCGGTGCTGATATGCTCCGTGCATGGCTCGCGACGTTGCCAAACCGGTGCGTGGAAAGATGGGCTATAACCGTGCATAAACACCGTTCTAAGGGGACAATATCTAATCGCTATCGTATAGGTCTTGTCTTCCAAGCCTTTTCCCAACTATGTTGGGGTCGGCTTCCAGTCTATGTGGCAGCAGCTGAATACAGCCATCGTATAGTATAGAAAAAAAAAACTCAGTAAATTATTCACTCGCTCTTCCTGACGCGCCTGCCTGACGCGAAAGCACAGGCTACTACAACTGACAGAACGGGAACTATATGGATATGACACTCGGATGATACGGTAAAACCGTTCTGCATGGTCATGATACTCTGTTGATACGTTCTAGTGGGTATAGTAGTCTGTGTCATGTTTATTTATTTAACCATTTATGTACACACAGAGAAGAACATTAGAACAGAAAAATAGGTAGGTAGGTTTTCTGTTCCTGATACGTTCACGAATGGTGTAATGTGCAGACAGAGTATGTTATTTTATGTTGGGAGGATTTGGTTTTCGCACTCAGTCTTTCAGGTGGATCATTGTGTGTGGGCCATGGCGACTGTCGGTGGTCATTCCAACCAACCCACCTCTATGTTTCCTGCAGGATTAGCATGACGTTTTCTATTTCTACGAAGAATAGACAGCGCTTTTTCAATACAAATTGACATTTCGTCTCTCCATTTTTACATCGCACCGTAGATATCCTTATACAATGTGTAATTTTGTCTTTCGTTTCTAACGATCTTTGTCTAGGTCCTTATAAATGTAAACTATTTCAGAAGAATATTTTTTCCCAACCTGTCAAAATCACACTGACAAAAAACTTTCTACTCGACTGCCACAAAATATATACGATTATCTACAAAATCATGATTAGTTTAGAACGCATAACTGTGATAATTAATAGAAAAACATGGCTATCTTCTCTATTGTACATCATTTAGTTAATAGTCATGTCAATTCTTCCGTCAACAAATCGGTGCTCGTGCTAAGCCTGCAGGTCTGTTAAGAACATGTGTGTTAGTTCTGGGTGTCTCTAGGGTTTCTGTCCTAATCTTGGGGGACACGGCTAAGAGCACACGTGCTCTGGCCTCCTCAGCTCCCATTCAAGTCCTGTATAGAGGACTGTTCGTTATGCCTATTGTGTGGGCAGACAGCTTTAAAGTAGTATAATTACTATTTGAACTGCTTTTAAACTCAAAATTAAATAAATTATTCATGATACATAATTGTCAATATAAACTTAACTCCGAAACTTTGTAACTTGTAAATAGAGCTAAGTCGAATTCAAAAATAATATCATGCATTAATTATTCAAAAGCAATTAAAGTTCACTTATTAAGTTTGTCGAAAGTAAACAGTTTTTGTTTATTTAATCTCGTTGTTTCAAGATATTGAACTAAGATAGTAAACAAAATAGTTTAAGTTTGAACATGACTCATTAACACTAGATAAGTACATTAATGAATTATTGTTTAAAAACAAAATTCAAGATATTCAGTACGCGCTACGTGGTTGCTGTATCGCGTAGCTGTTTGCTACGCCGCGCTACGCCAGTTGCTACGCGGCAGGTAGTGTTGGCAAAATTTTTGTTTGATTGACGATTAACAACTAAAACTACCATAATGAGTTTCAACTAAGGATTGACGATTGAATAAGTTATGGTTGTAAAAAAAAAATATCGATTGAATTAGTTTTACTTTTCAATTTTGATTAAAACTTTTGATTGAAATAGTCATGTCAAGGAAGATTGAAAAAAAAGTAGTATTAAATTAAACAAATTGTTTATTCTTATAGTAGTCACACATAGTTTGCAAACGTGCATACGAAAGATGTACGTAAATAGGTTATAATTTCTCTCTGATAATGGAACTTTACTTTTTGTTCTGTTATTCCCTAATAATCTAACACAATTATGTATTGTTATCCTTTTTTAATGTTCCTTTACCCTTTAAAAAGTCTCTAAAATTTTTAAGTTGGTCAGCGGAATATTTCCAGTATGACGAAGGATCTAAGTACTAAGTCGACCTTAGTAGCTAGGCCCACCGTAAATAGAGTTTAAATATTGTAACTGTTGACTTCCGACCCGTAACGTACGGAAATCCTGTTTGGATGCCTTGAGTTAAGTACCGACTGCTGTTAAATGGCCGCCAGTCCCCTTTAGATTAGTTTCGACTTGAGAACACAAGTATAGCTAACTACCTACCAAAGTAATAGCTTTTGTAACTTCCAAGTTGGCTGTTGTGGGCTGTTGGTACTGCTAAGGTAGTCTGCAAAATCCGACCTTGTGTACTGCAGGCTGGCAATAAATTAACTCTGATTCAACGAAAGGACATCATTTAAATTTCGAACAAAAAATGTAAGTGGCCGGCCAGAAAAAAAAACGGTTTTCTTATGAAGAAATAACATCGGCGATACGCTAGGGCTAATTGTACAATCTCGTTGATTACAACGAGATTTTACAATTAGCCCTAGCGTTTTGCCGATTCGGGGGACGGTCAATGAAATCGTCAAACAGACGAAGCCCAGCAATAATTCATGTATGCTATTACAGAAAGAATAATATTTTCACTAACCCTCTCCCGACGCAACGATCCTTTGATGAAAATATTATTTACAACTTATATTAAACTTAAAGGCAAAAATTTGTAGGTACTCCACATTATGATGCTGTATCTTGTATCATGGATGAATTTACAATAACAATTCACACATCCACAAACACTTTAAGAGGCCGTGTACGATTTTTTCCAATTTCGCTGTTTTACGTGATTTTTTACATCTATACGATGTATTTGTATGAATTGCTTTTTACCACTTCCATATTTAAAAAAAAAAACATTGTAAAAATATTAAACTTAGTCAAATTTTAGAGAAAATGTGCACTGAACTCTCGTTAAAAAAAAAAAACAACAGGAATAAACTTCAGTTCATTTCAGGAAAAAAATAATAAAAACAATTGGCAGTAAATAATCTTTCAAAACAACCCAAATCCCGCGTTATAATTTTCGACAAAAAAAAGCAGCTCATTCATTCGATAATAATTGAAAAGACCTTTCGTGTTGTGCATTAAAACTTATGAAAATGCAGTATTTTAACTATAAAAGTACGTCATAAAAATCTAGTAAATAAGCGAAATTGACATAATTTCGTATACGGCCTCTTAACCCGAAACTTTAATTCTAAGTTCAATTCGTTCTCGAGAACAGAAGTTGCCAACTCGCTCAGCTCACCAACCGAGCCATCCAAATAAGACTGTTACCCGACCCAATTTTATTTGGTTTACTAAGACAATAACGAACAATGTGCCCAGCATCAATTATTCACACGATCAAATCAGCTAAGCAATCGAGATGTTGACTCGATTCAACTCGATACAACAACTACTCGAATGAGGTTGATACAACATTCATGTGGGACTCAATAAGCATAATTGCTTTGTTCTAATCGAAACTATCAATGACTTAACAGCAGATTGTGAAACAGCTGGTGTTAGGAAGACCAGTCATGGTCAGCAATTGAAATTTTCTGCAGTCACAAGATTTGATGATGATTTGGTGATTATGTTTGTAAACAGTTTAAGTTGAATTTTCAGTCGATTCATCAGGTTAAGCTACGTACGGTCCGTGGATGGGTGACCATCTTCACATACCAAGACTCCTACGTGCTTAGTAAAGCACGTTAAGCCGTTGGTCCCGGCTGGTCCCGGTTGGCCAGCTTGAAACTATCCTCTGCACGCGAAGATGTACGTGTAGAATTTCGTGAAGGCTTCCCGATCCAACCTGCAGTATGTGCTGAATCTCTTGATACGAAACTCGCCTATTTTCATGGAATACATTTTTCACTGCAAGATAACGTGTATCTTCCATAACAGCCGTCAAAGGGCGACCACTTCTTTCTTCATCCCCCAAAGTTAGTCGACCGCACTTGAATTCGTTATACCAACGATACATGGTTGCCTTAGAAGGGTCTTCATCCATGAATACCATTTGAAGTCTATCGTATGATTCGTCCGGTTACAGGTGACACTTGAAATCGTAAAAAATCATACCGCTAAAATGTTCCCAGCGCAGATCCATTTTTTTTTATGAGACACGTTAATATAAATTAGCTCGCAAACAATGAGGAGATAAATTTTGAAATTGGAACGTACCTATTTTTACTTACAAATAATCATTTCAAAATAGATTATAAATGGCCAGTCTCTCATACATAATAAACTTTTTTTCCCAATACTTTTTGAGTGGCCTGGTATACACATAGTTAGGATTTTTATGAAGTTTTAAATTACTTATATCGGACTTCATCGTCATAAACGCGGCGTTCTCGGAAAGTGTTTGTCAACCGTGATGACTTCGATAATATTGTATTTTCTAATAATCGTCGTAGCTGTGACATATTTTGTTCTGCGTAATTGCTGCGATTTTCGGTCCACACATGCCATCAAAATAATATTTAATGTACTAACGTAGCAAATTGGAACCTAGCTTGTGCAGGTAGATCCCTCACGAAAATAGCTACTCGCTTTTATTGGAAAAGGTACAAAAAGCGTTTCTTAGGTTTCTCTATAAGCGTAAACGTGGCTTTTTTTGTATACTTACGAGTATACAAACTTTGGTTTGAAACCGTCTTGATTAAATAAATAAATGTGTTTGCACAAGACTTTGTTAGTTCATGTGATAGCTTCCAGTTAGAAGGTACCTATACTTAATTTAGTAATTACATAATGGTTCTGGTTTTTAACTGACGTCAAAAAGGAGGAGGTTCTCAATTCGTCTGTATGTTTTTTTTTGTATGTTTGTTCGGCGATATCTCCGTCAATTGTAAATAGATTTCGAAAATTGTTTTTTAATGGACAGACTCCAGGGCTAGTCCCATATAAATTTTATTAATTTTGCTGAGGTAGTTTTTGCGTTAGCCTCGATAATACGTTTATAATCCACTTTATATATCTTGATGACATATATTCTGCTGTTTCCTGTCGTTGTTGTTTACATGGCAAGTAGTTGTATACGAAATGGTGTGGGGTAGGTACCATAACCAAAAAGTGAAAATTAAAAACTTTTCCGAAAAAAAAAATAACCTACTTCCGAAAAAACACTACAAAGTCTAAAATAACTGTAATTTCGGAAGTCGTTCACAAAAAACTAAAATACATATCCAAAGATACCGACCGACCTCCGAAATTAAAGTTATTTTTCACTTTGTACTGTTTTTTCGGAAGTCGGTTATATTAAAATCAATATCACGGAGCTGACTGGTAGAAAATGCCTATGGCATTAAGTTGTGTACTGTAAAGGTTTGTTGCTTATATAATGCAACCTTTATGTTAATACAGGCCGGTAATGAAATGACTGTCACATTTGAACTATCAAGAAGATGATTCTTGTTTCTATCCTTCAAATAGATTAGGATAGGGTTTATCCTAAAGAAAATATAATTGATTGTATTAGGCGCGGCCTTATTGAAGTGAAACTTCTTTACGCACGCTTGACTTGGGGAGTAAGCTGGCGAACGCGTGACGTAAGCGTTACGAAAAGTGTGATCGGGCAAGGCGAACGGAAGTTGAGTGGGGGATATAAGCAAGAGACAGCAGTGCGCGCGCACATTTTCTACGAGATAAATTAGAACTACAAATGAATAATAACCGCAATGAGCCAACTACAAGACATGGAACAACAATCGATGCAGTTTTTTTCTAGATATCTGTCTAATTTTAATTTGAAAATAAATGTATCTTATTTCTCATACCATAAGCCTATTGTCTCGGTTTTACAATCAACCACAGTAATTACTGATGTATCCAATAATGAAAATAATGAATAAAAATAAAAGATCTATGCAAAAATATTAATTTACCAATGAAAACATGAAATAAATTTAAATATTTGTAGAAAATTAATATATGTATATGTACATACATGTATATATTGTACACACACATACAGATGGAGCGAAAGAAGTTTCACTTCAGTCATGTGGTCATAAGCACACTCGTTTTTTTATAATAGATAAACCTCTCTGATAATATACGTGGAGTCATGTGTTAAACACTATTAAATATTTCATTTATAGTTAGATCCCCTCGATCCCTTTAGTACCTACATAAAGTAATGCATAAATAAATAACTTTGATTGTCTTAGCTACCGTAATTTAGACAGTTAAAGTAACATGAAATCTCACATATTTCACCTGAAAAATCTAGGATCACACATCTGTCGCTTCAACGAACATCAAAACACCACATTACATAAAAGTGAACATCAAAATTCACTTTGACCAGGGATTGCAAGGGAAGCGTCTGGACCATTAATTCTACACACAGCGCTGTCTCGTGCACCCGACGTTCCCCGACATTACCCGACTTTACACGAAGTTCTACGAATGCGCCCGAGTGAGGCACGATTACAGACGACACGCGAACAAGCTATCAATCAGGGAATACCCAACTACGATTTGTTTTATTCGTTACTTATTTTGTTCCGCTAAGTTTATTGTGATTTCGGTTTTTTTTTTAAATCGTAGGTTTAGTCAGATAGTTCAGTTTTTTTTACCATGATATAAATTGATAGTAGTCAGACTGTTTATTTTGTGTAACACGTCGAAAAAACGTATTTTAAATCACTAGCTCTGACTAAAAAATCATTAATTTTATTGAGTGTTACCTTCTGCCGACTTAGGTACAATTTTGTTTTTTGTCTGCCTATATTTTTTTCACAGCTGGGCAAAGCCCTGCCCTTTTTCGTTTTGTTTTGGCCATTCCTTGGCCATGTAAATAAAACTATGTACACTTAATTGATTGAGCTCTTTATTTTGATTTGTTTCCTTTTCTACAAATTCAGCCTAATTAGGTACTCGTATACGGTGTTAAACACATTTGAAATTAGAATATTCATTTTAACTAAAAAAAAAACTTATGTATTTATAAACGGCTCATATGCAAAACTTCAGTGAGAGAGACTTAAAACGAACTTTAGAACATATAACATGTCAAAACGCTATAAAAAATCCCACACGTGAGACACCACCGAGTTTCCCCTTCGTGGTAGTGCCCCAAATGATTGATGGTCCTACATTCTTGTGGTGGTGGAAGACAATGTGGTCGACACCGATACGGTGGCGCTAGTACGTCCTAATTTGAAAGAGGGTATGCGTGCCATTCATTACTGTCAGTGTCTTTCACGTAGGTAGGATGCAATACCATGAAAAGGTTAAAGCGGCCTCCTTTTGTTTTTTTTTCAAGCGCGTGCGTTTCAGAGGCTAGTGCACGAACGCGTGACGTAATTGTAACGTAACTAAGAAAAATTTTAACATAGAAAGTAAGTAAGAAAATAATTTTTTTTTTTTTAATTTGCATGTAAAGTTAGTACTCGTATTGTACGGTCACCAAAAGAGATAAGTAACCAGGCAGGAAATTTAATTTGATAAATAAATAAACTATTTGTTTCTATTTATATAAATTTATTTTATTCGAAAAAATCCATCGGTTTATCGGACCTAAACTATATCCGACGAGCCTAGTAAGTAATCTCTTTTGGAAGATTACATATCTGCATATCTATGGATGATACTTATTTACTTATTCATTTTTTAACGTTATGTTTACCTATTTCACGCGTGCTAGAGCCGCCATTTCTTTTCGTGTGATGTGTCAAGTAAACGTTTCAACATAGCAGGTACTTACTAATTGTTTCATTGATTAGATGTCGAATTGATTGATGGTGACCTGTAATACAGGTTTTTAAATAAACCTACCTCAGGCACCAATCTCTCACAAAGTTAGCTCCTTTTTCGTGCACTACTGTCTAAGTTTAGCATTAAGTTCATAACTTATGTAGAGAGATAATAACGTTTTTATATTATTAAAATATATGAGGCAACAAACCACAAACTGAAGGATCAGCATTGCCATCCAACGTGGCAACGCTGCCAGCCTTTTGGGCACTTTTCCCACTGACAGCGATGCGGACGAATTCTTTGATGCCCAGTGAGATTTTCCCCTTTTTTTTCTTATAGACTTGTACATAATATATTTATTTTAGTGTTCGTTTGCAGTCGTGAAGTGAAAATAAAGAACTGAAGAATTCAAAGATTTTATTTTCAAAATTGACATAATTCGTCAGTCACGAACACTGCCTTGATCAACTAGTGAATAAGAAATCTAGCGAAAAACCACACAAGCGCTAGAACATTTAATAACTTACAAGTAGAGCGAAAATAAGCGATTTCTATTTAATGGTTTTGGCTGTTGGAACTGGAAATCGACGGAAGCTCCACCGGAAGTTGTTTAATCCAACAACGATCCGATCCGTTGTGTTGTGTGTGTTGTTGTTGTGTTGTTGTGTTGTCGGTTGTTGTTTGTTTGTTGTTTTTGTTGTTGTTTATGTACGTAAGTATGTACGTGAGTATGTACTGCAGTACATACTCACGTACATACTTACGTACATAACCTTTGATCAGATAGTTTTGAAACAGACTATACATTCAAAACTATCTGATCAAAGATTAAATAAACCCTTTAAAATTCTTACGCAATAATTCACTGAAAGGAATAAGTAATAAACTTCTGAGACGCCTCGCAACACCGCTGACCGGTGTTGCGAGGCGTCTACTCACCTTAAGATGATTTAAAATAATAATTTCGGGCTTAAGTGTTCAATTGATCGAATTGAAGCACTTAATTTTTAAGTGGCTTACAACTTTATATTTTTATCAGATGATTTTAAACAGTCTTAAGGTGTATCTTTATTTACATTGCGTTATACCAATAATGTTACTCTTATAGTGAAGTTGTTATAAAGCATAATATTCTAATTCACAATGTTAAAGTGAAAGCGATATTCTCACTGAAATCGATATTTTGACAACTCAATTAGGGCTACTTAAAAAACATTTATCCACTAAAACGAACAGTTTATACCCATAAAATGGATGTAAAATATGATCATACGTATATTGCTCACTTCATTCAATTTCTTAACTGCTTCAGCCATCAAAGAGTGCTCGCAATTAAAGGCGAGTTAAAAAGTCAAAAAGTTGAAAGCGAGTGGCATTCACGAGCGTTCTGCTAACGTGAAATTATTAGGTACCTAGTTATGACTAGGGTTGTTTATAAAGTATGCAATGAGATACTACTGTTTATTCGATTGAAGGATTTAATGTAGAATGGGTTTTTTTTTGGTTGGAAATTTTCAAATAACTTCTCCCGCTCTGGGTGGACCAGGAAAGCGTGTCAGACTTTTACTGACTAAAACCCACCCGAGTTCCCTCAGTTGCCTGTGTGCCAGGGGCCAAAGTATTTCTTTCGAACAACCCGCAGCCCTGGTAGGCCCGCGGACAGCAGGTTTGCGGACGGCGACTAATGGGTAGCTCGCTGCCCGGTAAGGACCAAGCCCGGGTCGACGGCGCGTTGTGTTCCACGCGCACCTCAAAGAGATGTCAGCATCAACTGATGGGGCCTGCAAGGGCCGATGCCTGCCAGGGGTGCGGGTTGTTCGAAAGAGATGCCGTGGCAACTGGCACACAGGCAACTGAGGGAACACGGGTGGGTTTTAGTCAGTAAAAGTCTGACACGCCCTCCTGCTCCACCCAGAGCGGGAGAAGTTATATGATGATTTCCCGCGCAAAAAAAAACTTAAGCTACACGAACTTTATCGGTACAGACACTAGTGTTTGTGCAAATAAAGAAAAGAAGAAACGTGTCTTCCTACTACCCTACTAATATTATAAAGGTGAAAGTTTGTATGTGTACAAGTTTGGATGTTTGTTACTCAATCACGCAAAAGCGGCTAAACGGATTAGGATGAAATTTCTCTCACAGATAGTTTATAATCTGGATTAGCAAATGTAATACTTTTCACTTCGGTAGTAAGTTTCCGTGGTATAATTTTGAATCTCCACGCGGGCGAAGCCGCTGACCAAAGTCAGTTAATAAATCTTTCAAGTAGACCCATCTTCATCGGCATTAATTCAACCCTATCCGTCCCATCGGAGCGCGGTTGTATTTAGCGCTAATTCGTGTGCACTTCACTCCATCTTGAGTGTCCATTCCGAGAGGCAAGCCAGCAATTATTGAGACGACGGGTCATGCATACACCCAGCTTTCACGAGAAAATAAATCTATCATGCTGTTAATTGGTAATAGAGTTGGAGATTTACGTCTCATTGTCTCGTTTATGGGCTGAAGGAGATTCAAGGGTACTTGGATTTTAAACTATCGTTAATGTATTGTCCTCTAGTACTTAATCGTGGTTAGTTAAACATCAGTTGTAAATATGTTACTACTATACAGGTTGTAACAGAAACCCTATTGCTATCCTTAAGCACTAAAGAGAACAGCTGGTATAGAATCACCATCCATAGTTTCAACTCAAAATCAAATACTCTAAGAATTGATACCAAATTGATATAAAATCTCTTCCGAGTGATGTGTTCAATTTGAAAAGTTCGGTTTCTGGTATAAATGTAATAAAATTCTCATAACTTCCGAACATGTAGAGATAGGATTAAAAAACCCTTCCAATATCGTTTGATATCATCCAAAGAAGCCGTGCCCTTGGTATGTTTATACCTTTTCCGCTACACGTTGTATATAATCTATTGTGAGACTGGTCCGATAAGCAATATTACCATTAGTAAAATTATTTTCGATTGCAGAGAATGACGTAATCCTTTTATCCTACTAATATCATACATTTGAAAGTTTGTATGTTTGGATGTAAGTTTCTCAATCATGCAAAAACGACTGAATAGATTTGGTTAAAATTTGGCACACAGATAGATTAGAACCCGGATTAATATTTAGGATACTTTTCATCCCGGTAGTACCCGTGGGACAATTTTTGACCTTCACGCGGGATAAGCCGCTGACAAGAGCCAGTAAACTGTATAATTCGTAAGTATTCTAATTTTAAACTTATCATAACAACCGTGATTAGGATAATCTCTCTCCACAAAAAGCTCACAAGTCTGATCTCAAGTGTATTGACATGGCTATTTGTATTGGTTACACGAGCTGATCGGATCTCGTCCCAAGCGGATTGAAGGCTTCTTCAAAGAGGTGCAACAAATCAAATCAAATCAAAATATTTTATTTCACATAAGCCTGCATGGGCACTTATGAAACGTCAGAAGCTAGGTGCACGGTTCCAACGTGACGCTCGTAGAATAATTTCTATGAAAACTTAATGGAAATTATTTTACAAGTGCCGCGTCGTGCTGTCACGTCGCGGAGTCGCGTCACGCCTGGGCCACAATTATGTATGGTTATAATGATTCCCCGCGGAATCTTACTACGTCCAAACTACGTCAATATCGTGTTTTTTAGAAACCAATGTAACGGTAAGGAATCGAAATGCCATATTCTGTATGCTCCAAAAAAAATTCTCGATATTATTAATACGATATTAGCAGATTTCGTGTGTGATTGACGTGGTTACGAGTAAGGAATCGTTAGTGGTCATAGTGAATTCAGGCCGTATTGGTAGAAGGGTTAAACCTGATTTAGTAGACGTTCACATGCACGTAAAAATATCGTGGCCGGATTTTATCGCGGACTGTACTTTCAGCTCTGTGTTGAACTGCGCAGTGAGAATCCAACGCTGTCCAAAATCAAATCCTGTGCGCGATATTATTACGTCCGACTGAGCGTCGAGTTCCGCATAAAATCAGATGTAAATGGAACGAACAACGGTTGCCCAGACACCAAAACTTCGACACCAAAGTCAACAAACAATATTAATACTATAAAATCAGTAACAATCTAACAATACTGTTTACTTGACTAAATCTCAACAATAACCAGTTCAAACTAGTTTGTCGTGAATTATTGTGAACATTTCTTTTCTCGTTCAGCGAGTCTTTTATCCGAGGACTCCGAAGTCCACTCATTTCAGGCGTGACAGTAACAAATCTGTCAGTTTTGGCAAGGGGAGGCCCTGTTATGATTTATATAGGAACCCGTAGGAACAAAGACTAACAAGGCAGCTACATCAAAAGCTGTCATTCTGCTTAAATTGAGAGCGTTGTTTATCATGGCGTTTCTGGTTACAACATTTCGTTTTGTGACCATGGAATTCTTTAGTGGATTGTACTTTTTTATGGTTTGTTTTGCGTTTGCATTGACAGTGTTTAGCTACGTATGTAGTAAATGAAGTTACTTAGTAGTGCTAATTTTTAGTGGGAAGCGCACGTATGCAGTTTACAGAATAGAGTATTTTATTCTTTATGAGAAAAAATCTAAAAATATGTTATTGAGATAGCTTAGGCAAAATGCAGTCGGAAAAGATTAGTTAGTTCATGAAATAACAAAATAAATTTTAAAATTCAATTACCTGTTATTACGTCATACGGCGTGTCACTTGAACAACTTTGTACTTTTATTGTTTTCATTACCAAAGTAATTTTTATTGAAATAATATCTTACATTCAGTAACAGCAAACCAACGATAAGTAGAATAATAACTAATTTTAAATTATATACAATTATCATACAAAATATCAGCGCATTTGTTTAGTTAGCAAACTGACGTCATACTCACAGAGCAGTATGGCGTCCACTGCGTCCAGCGATTTCGTCAAATTACACGCGAAATTTGAAAATGCAAAATCAACATGCATTTTTATTGCACTTATTGATTTTAAAAAAATGTTCTTTTTTTAGAGGTTTATATTAGCACTTTAGAATCTAATTATGACGCTTTTCAAAAATGGGTATAATAACCCTGTTATAATCATTAAAATCATCAACGCAACCCTCTAAAATCATTTAATCCCATTGATTGATTATTTAATCAAAAATGTAATTAAAAAAAAAAAAAAAAAAAAAAAAAAAAAAAAAAAAAAAAAAAAAAAAAAAAAAAAAAAAATGGGATTTTTGGTTGGATTAAATGACTTTTGATATTGATGATTTTAATGATTATAATTTCTGTAAAGCTTTTTTATTATTTATTTAATTAATTAATGACCTCAATTTATTAAATCTATACAGATTTATCCTAGTTATATTTGTTACGATCACGAATCATATTTTAATTAACATACAACCTTAGAATGACCTGCAAATTGGAAAAATCGCACCTTAGCTCATCCACCAGCAGCCAGGGGTGCGGGTTGTTTGAAAGAGATACCGCGGCCCCTGGCACACAGGCAACTGAGGGAACACGGGTGGGTATTAGACAGTAAAAGTCTGACACGCCCTCCCGCTCCACCCAGAGCGGGAGAAGTTATTTGATGATTTCCCACCCAAAAAAAACTTTAAATGTGAACCCGAGTTTTTCCACTCTTTTCTACACATAAATTAAAGTTCAATAATAATAACCTCAATTCTTTACTTAAGTATTATGCACTTGAAAACACAAAAGGCAGAACTTAACCTCTGTGACAGCGCATAGTTGGAACTAACGTCGAATATTATGATTAATGACCCAAGTTACTTGCCAATCCGTCGCCCCACCTGTTCGGTTAACCCATTTCTCAGAAACCCGGTCTAATTACGGTGAACTAATCATCCGCTTTGAATACCGCCTTTTTTGTAACGAACCGTACGAGTCACGGGATTTGGGAGTGATTGAAGAAGGATTAATTAGGAATGAGGCCAAAGCCAGTTAGGTACTTACTTTGAATATGTTAATGATGGTGATAGAGAATTCGTTTGTGTCAATTTTCTGAGTTAAGCTTTGTATTTCTGCTGATTAGGTTTTCAGTAGTACGTCCAGCCAGGGTCACAGATGTGCTCGTAAGAGTTACCGTGAGCCTGGCACAGGGAACACAGATGAGTTTTAGTCAATAAAAGCCAGATGCGCCCTCCCGCTCCGCCCAGAGAGGGAGAAGTAATTTGATGATGCCTCATCCAAAAAACAACAGGTTCAGTAGTACGTTGACCTTCAAAAACTAATTTATTTATCGTAGAGAACATTTTAACGTGGTTTTTGTTGTGTAAGAAAGAAAAAAACGGGCAATTGCGAGTTGGACTCGCGCACGAAGTTTTCCATACCGTGTTAGTACAATATATAACCTAAAGTTATTATTTTACTGAATGCGCTGGGCATCCAGCGATCTTTTGGTGTGGCTAACCCACAGACTTCTACTGTAAAAACTCTGACATTGAAAAGCGTTATCTTCACTTGTTCAGGGCCAGCATATTATCTCTGACCGCTAGAGCTCTACGTTCCTTCTCAATGTCAACATCGTCCTCAAGGCCATCGGTAAGGGATTGTCGCAGATATTTAAACTTCGAGACACGATTTACGCTCAACCCATTTGCGGTAATATTGTGAGAATGATCAGGATATCCACCGACTGCCCTAAAATCCATGTACATTCACTTTTCTATATATTAATACAGTAGCTTTTGCCCGCGGCTCCGCCCGCGTGAATGTTGGTTATTAGTCCTTTTCCATATCCCAGGTTCTGCCAAATTTCATGACGATCGGTTCAGCGGTATAGGCGTGAAAGCGTTACAGACCGACAGCGTTACTTTCGCATTTATAATATTAGTAGGAATAAGAAGGGCTGAAGCAAAAACTTTAGACCCCTTTTTTACGCCCGAAAATTACGCGGACCGAGGATCATGGGCACAGTTAAAGTTTATAATTATGGAGGACTGCAGAAAGATAATATGTTTTATTTAAATGAATTATGGTCGAAATTCGACCACTAGGCGATCACTAGTTCTAATAATGACTCGGACCATTCTAATGAATTTCGCAGGTTTTCCCCAATATATCCCCCAATACCGTAATAACGTTAATCGTTAATGTTAATCAGCTCAAATCTGCAACGGCTCTTTCTTCAAAAGGCCCTTACAGACATGGCTCTATATTGTTAGACTCACATAAAATACAAATAGTAGAATGTTGGGACTTTAAAAGAGACCATGACCTCTGAGTTTGTTTCGGCTTTTCTTCTCAGGAAACAGTCAGCTAGGAAATTCCGACGCCATCTAGTTTTTTTTAAAATTTACCAACATAATATTGATCAGTGAAAGTGTCTTATAAGATCTATTTACATATATAAACATTTCATTTCATTAATAAGTTAAACTGCTACTTCTGACACACTAATAAAGTGTTTTTCCTAGTAGGTAATGTCTAAGTTTCGCAACCAATGACGTAGATCCAATCAACAATACGGTTGTGTAACGTCACTAAAGGTTACCCTAATCGATTTCATCTGACATTTAAACTTGAGGAAACATCAGTAAATTAAGTCTAATTCCGGGTATTGCCTTAGTTATTTAATTAGTTGAAGCTTTATTTTGGTGCATTAAGAGAATACTTGGTCTCTGATTAAGAATTTGGAAGGGACAATGTCTGTCGGGTCATCTAGTTCTACTATCTTGCTAAAATTATAAATGTGAAAGCTTGTATGTTTAGATGTTTGGATGTTTGTTACTCAATCACGCAAAATCGGCCGAACGGATTTGGATTAAATTTGGTACACAGATAGTTTATAACCTGGATTAACATATAGCAGTGACGTGCAGCCCATAAAGACAGAAAAACACTGGCTATCCTACCTATATCCGATAAATATTTAAAACTAATATTATTTTATCAATAAACAAAAAATCTTTATTCATAAAATAATCAGCTCCACCTGTCGAGCGTCGGTCGTATCATTAGTATCATCGATGCAATGCCCGGTACGTTCGTACAATTTGACGCAACTTCTTATTGTGATGCACTAGCGCCGCTGGGTGCCTTGGGAGAGACACGAACTATTCGCGTCTTAATGTTAATATGTGTGCTCTCGTGGTGATGCAGATTTACTGGGTGTGCGTTCCTATGCATACATGGCACACAAAGTAACAATTAACACACACAACCGTACAGGGTAGTCGCTGGCTTTTTACGGTTTTTTACTCCACGACGAGTTACGAAACTTACCGAAGTTTTCCGAACAAAGTTGGCTATGCGACTATTTAAAAAATTGATATTTAAGTTTCAGTGAATTGTCGCTTCATAAACAACCATTACTATTTTGTCGTATTGTTTTTATATTCCGATTTCCGACGCCATTTTTGTTTTGCTGCTCGTGGTGACTGGTCGTCTTGCTGACCATGGTTTTGTTATTGTTAATTGTATTAAGTTTTTATTAATTTTAGTCCAGAGGTCCTAGTTTAACTTTTGTTACTTTAAGTTACTTATAGCTATATTTGCATAATGCAGAATTGCATATGTAAGCGGGCATGCCCTTTATGCCTAGAGGCTTTTATTTAGATTGGAAGTTCTGTTTACGTTTTATTTTAATTTTCTATTATTTTTAGTTTTCAATCTTTGATGGTATATTGGCGTGTGCTAGCTGACATATGGCAAATTTTATGTTTTTTTTTTTTGTGTTTCGTAATTTTTATTACCTATTATTGTATAGAAACAAGTTCTTCTAACTTAACAGACAGCTGTGCTGCTGGGGAGTTTGTTCCGCTACTTCTTCTTCCCAGCTAAAGCACTAGGAAGTGGTGAAGGGCGGGCGTTTTTGGGGGGACTGTCTTATGTAATTTTATTTTGACGTTCAAAAAGTGCTGACTCTCAGCCTAGTTTGAATAAATGACTTTTGATTTTGATTTTGATTTTTTTGATTTATTTGTTTCGGTTGTGAGCTATGATAGCATGTATTTAAGATTTTAACGTTGATGATAGTGTGAAAAATAGAAAATATTCACTGTAAAATTTGTTCATATATGTGTATATTTCGGTGGAAAAAAAATAAACAAGTGATCGTGAAAAGTAATTGTACACCGGAATGCAACTTATACAAATTAAAGGTAAATTGAATCGTAAATGAACAAGTATATAAACTACAAAGGGAAATCTCACTGGGCATCAAAGAATTTGCACAGTGAGCTTTTCCCTTTTTATTTTACTTGTTCATAATTCTAATTTTACTATAAGTTTTAGCATCTTTTGAATAAATATCGTAAATTAAATACAAAACAATAGGATTCTTAATTGCCTCACAGGTTGCATGCGGTATTTTTTTTGCATTTGTTCTATTTCTGCCTACCCCGTCTAAAAAGCACAGCTCTGTGCACGCCACTGACATATAGGATACTTTTCATTCCGGTAGTACGTTCCCGCGGGATAATTTTCGACCACAACGCAGGCGAAGCCGCTGACAAAACCTAGTCTATAATAATGTTTTCTAATAGTCGTAAATCTAAATAGAAGTAACTTAACTTTGCTCACATGTTCTAATTTGATATTTATTTATCGTTTTAGTTACTTTTTTTTGTATATTGACACTTTATTTATGAAATAAGTAACTTTATATATGAAATAAGTAACTTGAACTCAATCTACTGAAAATGTTGTAGGCGTTAATGAATCTAACATTTTTAAAGGTCAAAAATTTCTGCCAATTCTCTAAAGCGTAAAAGAAAAGAAGTAGATATCTTAAAGCAACCTTTTAACCGACTTATTCCAAAACATACACGTTTAAGATTAATATTCCCTGTGTATTGTGTTACAACAACAGTAGGTAGGTACAGTGGCTCGCGTGATAAATATTCCAAGCTGAAATTGTTATTATAGGAGTAACCTCAGTGTTTACCACGAATAAATTATTGGCCAACCGGAAAATTAAGTTTGTATAATAATTAATATTTTCTAGGTTGCTGAAATGTTTTAAATAGAAAGGTAATTATTATGCTCTTATTAGATGGCTTCTGTTACGCAAGTTTTTAAGAAACAGGACACTTAACCTCATCAGAAATAATCGTATTCGCAATGTTATAACCGTTCGTGTTTATTGTATACTCTGGCTGTCTATAGTAGGTACTAAAGTAATGGTTTTTTTTTTCACCATGAACACAATAACTGTTTTATAAAATTAATAGATTTTCCCAGCGGTTTCGCCCGCGTTAACCAATTTATACGAATCTTAAGAAATTATACACCTGAACCTTCCTCATTAATCACTCTATCTATTGGTAAAAACCGCATAAAAATCCAATCAGTAGTTTTTGATTTTATCACAGACAGACAGATGCGGTACCGTTCGGCGGCGCGGCGGGGAATTTGTTTTATAATATCTTGTAAAACCACGCCTGTTTTCTCCAGAGGTTTAGGCAGAAGTCTGCTTTTAGTACACCATTTAATATTTTATTTACACAATATAATGACTGGATATTTATACATAAATGTGACATTAGCTACAAAGTTTGGATCTTTGTATGTTTGTTACACAATCACGCAAAAACGGCATACCGGATTTGAATGAAATTTGGAACATAGATAGATTATAACCTGGATTAACACATATTATTTATACAACAGATATTATTTATCCCGGTAGTACGCACCTGTGGGATAATATAAGAAGAAGAAATATAACACCCTTCTTTAAAAAATTAAGCTTTCTGTTTTATGATTTAATCATTTTCTATGTTTTCAAATAACAGACCTGTAAAGCATACCTTATCTCCACTCCTAGCTCAACTAATAACACCTATAAGTCCCAAATAAAGTAGGTCTCAGTCACAGGTCATTGACATCAAGTGCCTAATAAATACAGTGGCGCTCTCGTATAATGGCGCCTTAATAGACCGGTCCCTATTATTACAGGAGCGTTAGTTTCGCGGATAATAACTGATATTAGGCCGATCCATTGTCACCGTTAGGGATAATTTACACGATCACAGTTTCTTGCTGATACAGTCAAAGAAAGGACATTATTGAAACGATGTAGAAAAGAAGATGTATTAGGTATTAAAAATTGCAAAGAGTATTTTTTTTTTTTTTAAACGTTGCCCCACACTAGGAATTTCTCCTATATTGCGGGTGCGTTTACAAACATTTAAACTCACAAACAGCCAGACCCGGAACGAATATTTGTTCCGTGCGGGAATCGAACCCGCGACACGCAGCGCAGCAGTCAATCGCTTAACCACAGCGCCAACCGTGCCGTCAAAGTATGCTTAGATGATAATAGTGTTGAATCTGTCGTGCAGCAACTAAACTTAATTTAGGTTATTGCTGTCTTTTTCCTTCTAATTTAATAAGAAAGAGATGGGGATAAATAAGAACTATCAAATTTAGTTATTTTCTGCGATGCTACAATGACGAACAAAATTCATCATGCTTAAAATCATGCCAAATTCAAAGCAATCGAGACGAAATTTCGTTTCACATTTCTAAAGCGTCACTTGCCATTTTTTTCACGGTCTGGCAGTAAAAGATAGTAATACTCTTATTTTAGTTCAGGTGGTGAACAAAAGAATCGGCACAATTGTCATCTTGAGAGTATGGCGATTTACAAACGGTATTTAAAGCAGATGAGAGTGGAAGGGACGCCCTAGAAGAACATAATTATAGTGACATTTTTGGTGTTGTTTTTCAGAAAGGTTACCTGGGTAGTAGTGCCAGTTGACATAAATATGGCAAATTTTATGTTTTTTTTTTTTTGTGTTTCGTAATTTTTATTACCTATAGAATCAAGTTCTTCTAACTTAACAGACAGCTGTGCTGCTGGGGAGTTTGTTCCACTACTTCTTCTTCCCAGCTAAAGTAAAGCACTAGGAAGTGGTGAAGGGCGGGCGTTTTTGGGGGGACTGTCTTATGTAATTTTATTTTGTCGTTCAAAAAGAGCTGACTCTCAGCCTAGTTTGAATAAATGACTTTTGATTTTGATTTTGAGTACTTGCAATCAGAGTGTGTATATGACCTAAATGAAGCACAAGGAGTATTTAAGGATCGTAACAACTTTTGTTGTTTCTGCCTACCCTCATGGGAGGAAGTCGTCTGCTTACCCATGTAGGTATATGTATGAAACGAGGTGAAAAAGTTGAATCGTGTACCTAAATAAACAATCGTATACTTTAACAATGATCGCATTTCGACTTTTTAAATAATTGTTTCGTGCCTCGGAAAACACGTAAAACCTTTGGTTTCGGCTGTCATTCGTAGATCTTTGACAGTCGTTACAGTCAGAATCCCGAAAATCTGACAACCAGTTTTACTTAAGGGTATCGTATGGGGTTCCAAGATAAGCAGTCGCTCGTTTGCCACGATTTGTACGTGGATGGGTGACAATCTTTAAGAGCCTGAAAGTCTGATAACCAGTCTTATCAAAGGTTTATTATTATCTATATATATAAAAGAAAGTCGTGTTAGTTACACTATTTATAACTCAAGAACGGCTGAATCGATTTGCCAGCCAAATCTAATTGGTGGGGTACCTCCCCACCAATTAGAACCAGGAGATGGACATAGGAAACTTTTTTTTATCCCGTTCGACCGCGTTCCCGTGTGACGTGACATAAGTAGGAGCTCTCACCTAACAATGGTGTATCAGCTAGAAAACGCTTTATGCCTTCGAAGTACCAGGTTATCATAACTCGGTAGGACCTAACATAAGTGTGTCAGCTAGAAAATGCTTTATGGCTTCGAAGTACCAGGTTGTCATTACTAGGTAGGACCTAACGTAGGTGTGTCAGTTAGAAAACGCTCTGTGCCTTCGAAGTATTAGGTTGTCGTAACTTTGTAGGAGATCATGCGAAATGAGTAAAGATGTTTTGCAAGTAGGTTAACACAACATTAATTGATTCTGAGGCGGTACGAAGTTCGCCGGGGCAACTAGTACCTTATATATGTATTATTAGTATACCTTATAAGGCATAGTCATCATCATCATCATTTCAGCCGAAAGACGTCCACTGCTGGACATAGGCCTCCCCCAGGCTCCTCCACTTCGACCGGTCTTGTGCTTCCCACATCCAGCGGATTCCCGCGGCCTTCACAAGGTCATCGGTCCACCTTGTGGGCGGCCTTCACACTCTACGTCTTCTGGTACGCGGTCGCCACTCCAGAACCTTTCGGCTCCATCGGCCATCTGTTCTGCGAGCAATGTGCCCTGCCCACTGCCACTTAAGTTTGGCAATTCTTCGGGCTATGTCGGTTACCTTGGTTCTCCTGCGGATCTCTTCATTTCTGATTCGATCGCGTAGGGAAACTCCGAGCATAGCCCAATAAGCATAGCATAATAATACTTATATAAGGCGTTCAGACGTTGTCGTCCCTGTGATCGTATTACCCAGTAATTGGGCTTTAGAGGTCAAATACTGGTATTCAGCTGCAACCGGTCAGATTGGAAGCCTACCCCAACATATTTGGGAAAAGGCTAGGCAGATGGTGAAATCACTGTTTGAGAATATCACCTAATTAGTCTCGAATGACATTTCGTTTGAGTGTGATGATCGCCTGGTGAGTCTCACTTGCGGAACTAATGATCTATTCTCTAAAATCTCCGTGAAAACTAAAGTGAAGTGAGTTTAAAGTGAGCTGTCGATAATGACAATCCCGAGAATCAGATGGAATGACAGCTCACTTTACCTTCGTTTTCACGGTGAGATTTTACAGAATAGCACGGCTGCCGAACTATTCTGTTTAAGTCTCACCGTGAAAACTTTGGTGAAGATAGCTTAAAGTGACTTGTAATTTCACCTGATTGTAGGGAATGACACTACTGATAGCTCATGTCAAGATCACTTCACTTAAGTTTTCACTGTGATATTATGTACAGAATAGACAGGCAAGTCACATGGAAATTCTCACGAGAACCTCCTTGTGTAAATGAGCCTTAATTCGCACCTAGTACTTCAAGCACTAATTTTAATTAGAATCTAGACACTAGACGCCTAAAATGAGGCCTTTAGTTGTCTATATTGCCTTTAAATCTATTAAAGGTGTAGAGGATTATAACGTGTACCTACCTAAATTGCTATTCGTAATTGAGAACTACTTACTGCTGCTTGGGAAGGTGTAAGGAAGCCGCCTGTTTTGTTTCACTTAAGTCCGGAATAATTGATTTTAAACCAGCTGCTGTCCATGACTCAAATAATACGTTTTATAGTAGATTAACAGAGATACATTAGATGGCGCTAACAGTTTCATATTTTTAACCGATTTCAAAGGGAAGGAGGTTATCAATTCGACATGTTTATATATATTTTTTTACATACATTCGGGCATAACTCAGTCATTTAGAGACGGATTTGCAAAAATATGTTTTGTTCAAAAGGGGTTCATTCCGGAATGGTCTCACTAAACATTTCATAAAGATCTGATGATGCGTTTCGGAGACAGACAACGGAACCCTTCAAAAAATTACAGCAAATTAACCGCGATTGCTGCTGTCGCATAAATATGCATTGTTTTGACCTCAAGAATAATGATATCGAATTGGTGTGGGGTAGGTACTATAACTAAAAAGTGAATAGTAAAACTATTCCAAAAAAAAAACCGACTTCCGGAAAAACAATACAAAATGAAAAATAATGTTACGAGCTTCGGGTTCGTGACAATTAAAAACTGCCAATAAAAATTACCAAAATCGACACTTTAATTAATCACACAAATTACAAGACACAATTTCACTATTGATCGCTTTAAATCGCACTGAATAGATCACTTCAATGTTTTCGCATGTATCGCTTGACCAATACTACCCCGATCCCGATCCGCTCCCGCCTTTTATAGGGCCATAGAACATTCGGGAATCGAACCATCTCGAATCTTCGAGTACATACCGGCCCCGACTGAACGGATGTTGATTATTCTAGAAGATTCTGTAATCGAACTTGCTAGATAGATCTTGACTTAATTAATTCTGCTACTCGATACTAGATGGCGCTAGTGGTAACGAATTACTTTAGCTTTAGCGCGTAACACTGCCCCCTCCTAAGACATGCTCGTCCCGAGCATTCTCGGCCCCATAGTAACGCGCCAGTCGATCCACATGGACGATCTTAGGAGTACATCTTGCACCTTTCTGTATCCGGTACGTTACGTCATTGATCTTTGTCACAATCCGGTACGGTCCGTCCCATTTAGCTTGAAGCTTAGGAGATTTCCCTTTGCTGCGGACTGGATTGTGCAACCACACTAGTGAACCTTCGTCAAACCCTTTATTGTTCATTTTGCGGTCATAACGGGTTTTCATCTTTTCAGACATTTGCTGGCCTGATTGTCTGACATGCTCATAAATGTCGTTCATCTTGTTCCGCAAGTCGTTCGCATAATCGGTTATATTGCGTGGGGCATCAGGTGGTATTCCGGTGATCAGGTCTGCAGGCAGTCGTAATTCTCTTCCAAAGTTTGCGAAAGCTGGTGTCACCGATGTACTTTCGTGGACTGCGCTTCGATAGGACAACAAAAATGGTTGTATGTGTTTGTCCCAATCCCGTTGCCGATTTTCCACAACTTTTGCTAGGTACCTCTCTAATGTCTGATTAAATCGTTCCACCATTCCATCCGATTGTGGGTGGTAAGATGTTGTTCTTGTTTTATGAGTACCCATAACTCGACAAGTTTCCTGGAATATTTGGGACTCAAAATTCCTTCCTTGATCACTGTGAATCTCTAAAGGTACTCCAAAACGACAGAAGACTTCATGAACTAATTTATCTGCAACTGTCGAAGCTTCTTGATTTGGAATGGCGAAGACTTCCGGCCACTTAGTGAAGTAATCCATCACAACCATGAAATACTTGTTACCACTTTCACTTTCCGGAAACGGCCCCGCAACGTCTAGGGCTATCCTTTCCCATGGTGCACCAACATTGTACAACTTCAATGCACCTCTACTACGAGTCTGAGGTCCCTTTACAGCTGCACAACTTGTACATTTGCGACACCAGTCCTCGACATCGTCCCGGCAGTGGATCCAGTAAAACCGTTCTCGTACCTTCAGTAGAGTTCGTTTTACTCCCAGATGACCTCCTGAACAACCATTATGGTACAGCTGTAGAACATCCGGTACTTGAGCTTTTGGGACAACCATTTGCAAATGACAGCTGTTTCCCCGAGCATTTTCCCATTTGCGGCACAGGACTCCATCCTGAATTACCAAGCTGTCCCATTGGGCCCAATAGCTCTTTGTAATCGAACTCATTGCTGAGACGTCGCTCCACCTGGGCTTAGGAGCTCTGGCCTTCATCCACTCCACAATCGGCTTGATGTCCGAATCTTCCTGCTGTGCACGTTGTAGGCTTTCCTTCCACTCGTTGCTGAGGTCCGTCCTGAGCATCCTTACAGGTACCACTTCCTTACCCTCTTGCCTAGTACAATGCTTGCAGTCTTCAGGACAAGGTCTTCTTGACAATGCATCTGCGTTGCCATGAGATTTCCCGCTGCGATGTTCGACCACAAAGTCGTATTCCTGCAGTAGCTCAATCCATCTCGCAACTTGTCCTTCTGGATTTTTGAACTGCAATAGCCATTTCAGTGCAGCATGGTCGGTTCGTAAGTGGAATTTCCGCCCCAGAAGATATTTGCTAAAATGCTGCAATGATTTTACCACAGCAAGCAATTCCCGTCTCGTGACACAATAGTTCCTTTCCGGCTTTGACAACGACTTGCTGAAGTACGCTATCACAACCTCTTGATCACCATTCCGTTGAGACAACACACCACCAAGTCCTATGTCACTTGCGTCTGTGTCAACTATGAATTCCTTGCCTGCATCAGGGTACCCCAAAATAGGTGTTTTGCACAGTCGGTCCTTTAACTCCTGGAATGCGATGTCGCAACTTTCATCCCAGCAGAAATGTCGCTTCTCCTCGGTTAGCTTATGCAGGGGTTTGGCTATATCCGCAAAGTTCTTAACAAATCGCCGATAATAAGAGCACAACCCCAAAAATGCTCTGACCTGCGTCTTGTCTTTTGGAACTGGCCAATCCTTGACAGCGGCGATCTTTTCTGGATCCGTGCGGATACCTTCTTCCGACACTACATACCCCAAAAAGCTAACTTGCCGTTTGAATAGTGAACATTTCTTCGGACTTAACTTGAGGTTGGCACTCTGGATCTTAATGAGCACGCGTTTCAGGTTTTGAAGGTGTTCTTCAAACGTACGGCCTACAATGATGATGTCATCTAAGTAGACCAAACAGGCATCGCCAAGTAACTTGGTTAGTACGAGTTCCATCAGCCTTTCAAACGTTGCCGGAGCGTTGCATAATCCAAACGGCATTACTTTAAATTGCCACAGACCCTTTCCTGTCGAGAATGCTGTTTTCTCCTTGTCCTTAGGGTCAATTTCAACTTGCCAGTAGCCACTATTCAAGTCCAGCGTGCTAAACCACTTTACTCCAGTAAGCATGTCCAGCGTGTCATCAATTCTTGGCAAAGGGTAGCTGTCTTTCTTCGTAACGTCATTCAGACGACGATAGTCAACACAAAACCGCATGCTGCCGTCTTTCTTCCTTACCAGCACTACAGGTGAACACCATGGACTAGATGAAGGTTCAATAACACCATCCTCCACCATTCCCTCAATCATGGTTTCCACTTCCTTTTCACGCGCTACCGGTAATCTCCTTGGCCGCTGACGGATAGGCAACTCCTCTCCTGTGTTTATTTTGTGTTGAACTAAGCCAGTTTTCCCAATGTCAGCATCGTTTGAAGAGAAAACTTCGGCGTACTTGAGTAACATCTTCTTTGCCTTAGCCATTTCATTTTGCGACAGAGCGCTGCGAGAGTCTGCTAAAAGTGTGGTCACTCTTGTTTGTGCATCCTTGCTGGGGGTCCCAGTCGATAGATATTGGCATCGACGCAACCAATCCACTTCCTCGCAAGTACCAATCAGTGTGCCTTTTTCAATAATCTGTTCCTGATCACAAAGGTTCAGCACACGTACCACTGAGATGTCGGTGGCTCTGACCAAAGTTCGTGCCACTTTCCATGGAAGGTCATTATCTACCCTTTCCACGAGTACACAACGATGAATTTGCCCAGAATTCCGAGGAAGACTAACCGGCACAATCGTTTCTGATCTCGGAGGAAGAACAATCTTCTTAAGGCTATACACATTCCCTGGTAAAGCCCCTTCCATAAAAAGTTCCTCTTGCCCACATTTCATAACTCCTTGCTTGACATCAATCTCGCAGCAATTCTTCCTCATAAAGTCAAGGCCCAGGATGCAATCGTCCGTTATATCAGCCACGATGACATTATGCAGGTAGATCCTGTTGCCTAGCTTCAACTCCATCTCCTTTTCTCCATGGACGGGTATGCGCTGACCGGTGGCTGTCACCAAATTAATGCGTTCTCGGTTGAATGCGGAGTCCCCAAGGAGCCGACTTATAACTTGGGAACTGACGACCGTACGAGAAGCTCCAGTATCAATGGTTAGCTTACAAGGCGTTCCGTTGACCTCGCCCTTGATGATTAAGCTGTTCCCGTCATGGGTTTGTGTGATCGAAATCCTTGGGGCTCTATGAACATCAGCCAGCACCCGCCCCGCAGTCCTGGCTACTACTCGTTTCCCTGCTGCTGCTGCTGGGCAGTGCTGTTAGCCGCACTACCCTCTGGAGACCGGCCATCTTCCCTTTCTGCAGTTCGCTTAGGGCAACTGGATCGAAGGTGGCCCCTTTCCCCGCAGCCGTAGCACCTAGGGCCGTATCCTTTATTACGGTCGCGAACTGTAGCCGCTACAACCTCCCTGACGCGATGGGAACGATGATCCTGCCGCACAGCTTCCACCTCCAGTGCATGGGCCAAGGCATCCTTAAGCGTCCCGTGGTGACCGAGCCTCACAGCAGCTCGAACTTCAAGGTCGTGGATGCCGTCGATGAATGCCTGCACCAGGTTCCCATCAATAAGCGCAGGTACGGACTGGTATGCTTTGCGAACCAGCTTCTCCACTTCTAGGGCCCACTGCTGCAGGTTTTCGTTACTGCGTTGCACACGATCCTTAAGCTGCGCACGAAACACGTGTTCCAGGTGAGCGTCTCCATATCTAGCCTCCAATGCCTCAAGAAGCTGCTCGTAAGTCACTTCCTTACCGAGAGCTTCCAGAACATTTAAAGCCTGGTCGCGCAGTCCTAGGGTGAGGGCAGTCATGGCCTGACTGTTATTCCACCCGTTCGCCTTCATGACAGCCGCGAACTGAATTTTGTACGCCGACCAGGAAGAAGTCCCGTCGTACGGCGGCACTTTGAATCCACGTAGCGAAGGTGTTGTAGCTACGGGAGCTGCGATTCCATCCCCAAGTTTGAGGTTACCCAATTCCTGCTTCACATCAGCAATGACGTCACTGAACTTGCTGATCTGAGTTTCAGCTTTTGACAGGCGGTTGTCATGCTGGGCAACCTTCTCCTTCACCTCCTTCATGTCTTTCCCGAAGGTTGCGTGAAGGTCCTTCATGAGGAGCATCTGCTCTTCCTGGCGGCGCGCCTGCTCCTCCTTATCCCGTTGGAGCTGTTCTTCCAACCGACGAGCCTGTTCCTCCTGTCGGCGGGTCTGTTCCTCCTGTCGGCGGGTCTGTTCCTCCTGTCGGCGGGTCTGTTCCTCCTTATCACGCTGGAGCTGTTCTTCCAGCCGACGAGCCTGTTCCTCCTGTCGGCGGGTCTGTTCCTCCTTATCGCGCTGGAGCTGTTCTTCCAGCCGACGAGCCTGTTCCTCCTGTCGGCGGGCCTGCTCCTGCAGCATCATCATCAGGGCAGCAAAATCTGGCGCTGATGATGCTGGAGCAGCTGTGGACGGGCCGGCCTCCGTGGTCGGCACCTGACCCTCCGACGTCTGTGGCAGTGCTCCACCGAATCGCCTCTGATCCGTCTCCTGCTGGCGTTGACTCCGGGTACGGATACCCTCCGTGTCGTCTTTAGGTAAAATCGGCATGATTTTAATCCCACTTCTGACACCAATTGTTACGAGCTTCGGGTTCGTGACAATTAAAAACTGCCAATAAAAATTACCAAAATCGACACTTTAATTAATCACACAAATTACAAGACACAATTTCACTATTGATCGCTTTAAATCGCACTGAATAGATCACTTCAATGTTTTCGCATGTATCGCTTGACCAATACTACCCCGATCCCGATCCGCTCCCGCCTTTTATAGGGCCATAGAACATTCGGGAATCGAACCATCTCGAATCTTCGAGTACATACCGGCCCCGACTGAACGGATGTTGATTATTCTAGAAGATTCTGTAATCGAACTTGCTAGATAGATCTTGACTTAATTAATTCTGCTACTCGATACTAGATGGCGCTAGTGGTAACGAATTACTTTAGCTTTAGCGCGTAACAATAAATTTAATTTCGGAAGGCGGTGACAAAAATTAAAATACATAGCTGAAGTCACTGACTTCTGAAATTAAAGTTATTTTTCACTTTGTAGTGTTTATCCGGAACTCAGTTGTTTTTTTTTTTGGAAAAAGTTTTATTTTACTTACTAACAGTGACATTAACACCTTTTGACTTCCTTTCTTTTTCTGAAATAAAAGTAGCTTCAGTTACTTCTTATAACATCAGCCATCTGTCAGTGAAAATCCCGTCAACATCGGTTCCGCCGTTTCGGAGACAAACCGGAACAAACAAACAGACAAAAATCCTACAAATTGTTTTTTTGTTATAAGTACCGTAACCGTATATATTTACATATTTTATTATGCATATTTTATTATGCATAAGCATTTATTGTTATTTTGACATTACAAACCGACGCTTCAGTTTTATTGATTTATTTGTATGCATAGATTAGACACCCGTATAGCAACTACCTTCAATTCAAACAAAATACTTTACAAAAAACCCCTCTTTCATGAATCAATTGAAAAGGAAAGTTATACCGGTAGTAATTAAAGTTAAACCTACACGTGATTTAGAAGTTGAAAGGTTGGTATTATAGATATTTTTAGAATTTGCTGCATAATCAGCTAATAATGTTCCCACTGCTGGAACACAGAGGCCTCTTCTGTGAGAGGAAGTGGGCCGTAATCCACACACGGGCACATGGGGGGTTGGTGGATGTCACATGTCTTCGAATTGACATGCCGGCTTCCTCACAATGGTGGCTAAGCTTCACAGATTGGCTCATCGGCGTAATGTTGCTTGCCTATCGGTCTTCTACAGACTGTACTTCGGAGAGTGTGCGCAGGAGCTCTACGACCTGATCCCAGCATCATCCTTTACCATCCGCACTTGGTTGACATCCCGAGCAGTCGTACTCAGCGCTACTCCTCCACATTTATTATACGCACAGCCAAAGTGTGGAACTCTCTGCCTGCGTCTGTTTTCCCTTCAAAATTTTATCCGTCTACCTTCAAAACAAGAGTGAACAGGTATTTTCTGGGTGCGCTCGATCCATCATAGACCTCATCGATCGCTTTCCATCAGGCGTGATCGAGGTCAAGAGCAGGCCCATTTAGAGAAAAAAAATGACAGTTTTCGATCACCGTTTTAAGAGCAGTAGTGATGAAATCAAATATTCAAAGTAAAGTGCCTTCCTGGGTTCGAACCGACTGACTCGGAAGTCGGAGCCGATACCACTGGGCCACCATTTCTCTCGTACAAATTGATGACTATCACCAAATTACATTGTATCACTAAAATGAAAGCTCCAATTTTTGCATACTGAATGTTGTTCTTTTTTTTTTTGCAAACTTATACTCTTCGACATTTGATAATTATTATATACTTTGACATGAATATTTACTTTGAGAAGTATAATATTATTATTGTTTTAATTATTGTGAATGTGAGGACTGTGTGGGTCATGTTTTGTTTTTTATTGTTTTGTGTTTCGTCTCTTTAGTTATAATGTTAATCTGGCAGTTTGAGTAATTTATGCGGCCTACCCAAATGTCCTTTCTTTGGTATTGTTCGTCAAATCTTTGAGCTCCTCAAGTTCTGAGTTGAGCTGCATGATTACTGATAAATGCGTGCACTGATTGGCAGGTCCACTCAATCTGTGTGGTTCTTTCCTCAAAAGACCATTTCAGACACCAATCCACATGGTCTTCACATGATCTGACCAAGATTATGTCTGGACTTTAAAAAAGACTGTGACCTCTGAGTTTGTTTCGGCCTTTCTTCTCAGAGTAGTCAGATAGGAAACGCCGACCTCATCTAGTTAAAAAAAAAAATATGATTGACGTGTAAAAGTGTTTGTACAAACCTACTTACAGAAATAAAATCATTTATCATAAAGATAACTATGCCAAAATGTACGTTTCTTGAGTCTTTATTAGGAAAGCTTCTCATGATTCCAACTAATTTCGAGGGTACTTTGCATAATGTAATTAACGGATATTCAAAGATATAGTGAGTTAGCTACACGTGCATGAGAACCTCATCTCAGGAGGTAAAATTAACGCGGGAAAGCAAATAAGGGAGGTAAGGTTAACAACACAATGCTATGGAGAGTTATAAATAAATAATAGTTTAAAAAACTAAAAAACACGCTTTAAAAACCAAACTAAATAAAAACTTTTTCCAAAAAAAAAACAACCGACTTCCAAAAAAACACTACAAAGTGAAAAATAACTTTAATTTCGGAAGTCGGTGTCTTTGGAGCTGTATTTGAATTTTTTGTCACCGCCTTCCGAAATTAAAGTTATTTTTCACTTTGTAGTGTTTTTTTGGAAGTCGGTTGTTTTTTTTTTGGAAAAAGTTTTTATTTTTCACTTTTTAGTGATTCACATGTGCTTACACCTTCACAGCATACTGGCGTGATGTTATGTTATGAACTGGTGTAAGCAATAGACAGAGATGAGATTTCAGCAATCCCAGTCCATTTGCTATCATTTATTGAGGAGTTCCGTTGCATATCTCCGAAGTTCTTCATCAGATCTTCACCAAATTGAAATGGAACTACTCTGAGAAAGTACTCTTCCAAAAAATACCTAAATCGCTTTGTGTGCCTATAAAATTTGAAGAGTTCTCTCCATTTCTCCAGGATCCCATCATCAGATCCTGATTTGATGATCATGGGACCACCTGGGAAGTATACCCTTTCAAACAAAAAAAACAAAATTCAAATCGGTCCAGCCATCTTCGAGTAATCGGGGAACATACATAAAAAAAAAAAAAAAAAAAAAAAAAAAAAAAGGTTCCGACGAATTGATAACCTCCTCCTTTTTGAAGTCGGTTAAAAAATCATTTAATTCAATTAAAAAGCGTGGTAATGTCAAGCACCCCACGCTTTTTAATTGAATTAAATTATTTTCTCCTTTTTTATTTTGGTTTTTAAAGCGTGTTTTACTATTATTTACTTTCTATTTTTTAATTCTGCTAACTACAAAAACGTTTTTTTTTTTCCTTTTTTTCAAATTTTTTTTAAATTATTGAATTGTCATCGGTCCTCGATAAGTTAACAAAGTTTCAATTAAATTTGACCGTTTAAAGTGGGTCAAAATCGCGCTATAAGGAGTCGGTTACATACAAACAAACATACAAGTGAAGCTAATATAAAGCGTGTAATAACGCAAACGTAAATAACAAGTTCTATGAAGTTTTTAACAAATTTTTGTTAGCAAAATGAATAATAAAAAATATCAAATAGCCGCGCGTTAATTTCGCGGTAAGTGGTGCCGCGGCCGCGAAATGAATAGCCGTCGATATAATGAAAAAACTCAACTCAAACAGTGTTATTCTGTATAGAATTTGAGTCAGAACCGCCATAAAACAGCCGTAAAATGTTGGTTTTCTCGTGAATGAAATAAAACAGCAATAAACGGCACGCAGCTACGTACCGCGGCGCCTACCCCGTTACGAGAGGGTAGCAAACATTATGCAAAGTAGAAAATCACATTTACCACGTGTGCCACCGTGTCGCCTCACGCCAAAGGTCTGAAACAACGTAATAGACTTGTTTATAAAACGGAAAGTGAATTCGCTCCCCTCGATACAATGATTTTCTTTCTACACCACCCATTTTTTCCCTAAAATCTCAGAGAAATTTCACTTTTGTGCGTGTGTAACATACTGCTACTGGGACTTCATTGCTTTTCTTTTGAGTGAAAATAATAGACGCTTGGAACAAAGAAACACTATAAAAAGATTAGTGATCGTTCCTTGCCAAATTGTGCTGAGTGTTCGCAAAAGTTGTGACATAAAACATTGGTTTATCGAGGTCGAGGCAAGGCATTGAGTCATTGAATAACTTTACCCTTTAGTTATAAAGCTCTCTGATTTAATTTTAGAGTAACTGCCTGATAAAACTGGCATTGCCGAACGAGCTTGTTCTAATTTCAAGTTCTTTCTTCGTTAACTCATTTAATTGAAATCCGATTGTGCCAAGTCATTGAGTAGACCTGTCAAAATTAATGGAACGCCATTCCTTCGCTGACTACTAAATATTCTAAGAAGCGCCATGAAAATATTGGACTCCTGTTATTTCCTTCAGCTTCTTCTTATGGAAATATTCGGTTGAATATTTTGATCTTGTCGTAAAACTCGATTCGTCGATTCGTCATCGAGTGGAAGTTTTGCGATTTATTGTAATGTAGGAGAAAAACATGTCCATAGCTTTTTTTTTGTTTTCTTTTTTATTGCTTAATGGTCTCTTGATCTCGATCACGCTTGATGGAAAGCGATTGATGAAGTCTATGATGAAACAAGCGTGCCCATAAAATGCCTGTTCAGTCTTGCTTTGAAGGCGAACAGGTTAAATGTGGAAGGAAATACAGACGCTGGCAGAGAGTCCCACACTTCTTAAAAATACACCTGAAACCTACCAGTGTTTGGTTTTCGTCTTAAAATGTTGAGTAAATTGAGTACCTATATGAAGTATCTAGATGCATGTGATAAGCTACCTGGAGGAGGTAGAAACTCTATGAAAAATTCTTGAAATGTACCTAGAGATCCAAATATATTGATGTGGCCTCTGCAAGCGACTCCCGTCGAGATCGCTAAATAAACCCATGACTTAAACGAGTTCCTCAAACAAGCTTTTCCAAAAAAACTGTCAGGAGCATCGCAACCGGTGAATAAATTACGGCTTTTAATTTGGGAATATTGATGACTTTAATAATGTGACATTACTCATTAAAACTACGGTCTATTACAACATTTATTTACTTAAGCATTTCTTACTTGGAACCGGCGAAATGTTTGTTTACCCAAGTTATCATTTCCAAAGTTAATTGCATATTAATTAAGTTGGAGTTTAAATATTTAAAATTGACTGAAGAAGAATTTGAATAATGTTTTGCCGCATAGAATGCTAAAATTCGAGGGCATGACGAGCTCTCTTCAGAAATAAAAAGTGTTTTTTGAATGAGAGTAATTAAGATGCAAATTTCAAGGGAATTACAGCGCAGGGCGAATTAGTCTCGTGTTAATGAAATACAGAGTTCTTTGTGGTACAAGCATGCATAAATTGACTACAGGATTGTGTTCTAAACAGGGATACGTTTCATTCTTTTCTGTAGAAACAACTGCAAAATTATTCCATTCGCAGATAAAACAATTCCGATATTTGTGCCAGACGTATTTCTTTGTTGAATATTTTAAAGTGATGCAAGACTGCTCAGTATGGACCATTACGCCACAATGCACGAGATATGGGAGAATACATTAGTAAAGTGCATTCATACATATGGAAATACGCGCAAACTTGATCGAACGTGGTAATTTATTGGGCAAGTCTACGTTCTGTTTTTCTTATAGATATACCGTTTGGAAATGCAAGCTAAGTCATTAATAGACTGTATCACTAATGAAACCATGTTTTAACACTCAAGACATGATTGATCACTCCCTTATCAAACGCTGGAATATTGATGAGCTGCGTGAAAGCGTTCAGTAAGAATATGCAGCACCCTAATTGCGTTACTCACTATTCACCAGAATCTGAATAATTTTGAAGGTTATTGCTTCATGTGTTCGAAAAAATTGTTTACTCAGCAACGTAAATAATGCAATGACCTACTGATACTGTGCGACGCAATTACTCCGCTAGTCTAGACTGTTCGGATAGTTACCAAGAGAGATTAAGTAACCAGGGCCGTTGGATATATTTGAAGTTAAGTTAGAAAAATTGGAACAATGGCTCCAAGGTCTTTGCAAGAGATCTGTCTATTGGGCAGAGTCAGCTTGTGAAACTGAAGACCGATGATGGCAGGATCGTATGCGCCAAGTCTGAGCTGTTGAGAGAGAACCCCGTCGGATCTGGCAAACGACCCAAGAGCAAGATTGACCCGACATTACACCGAAGACATCCCGGACGTTAGCTTGTACGAAATTAGGATGGCTCTGAAGCAGCTAAAAACAACAAGGCGTCGGGTGATGACGGAATTACCGCCGAACCCCTGAGGGTCGGTTTTATATTTATTCAACTTTTTGTTTTAGTAAACCGTGCGATCAGCAAATTACTTAAATATTTTTAAGTTATGCCTTCATGCAATCAGTAAATTTATGAGTTTCTAAACAATTTGCGTTATTGTCTTCATGTACTTACAATTATTGTGTGGTACATACTGTTATCAGTTGATACTACCTATCTTAAGCTTTGAAAGGCAAATCGCTAGCCTCATAAAATGCCTCAATTTTATGTGTTAATGTAGCTTAGGAAAAGTGCATTTTGATAATTGTTCTTACGATAAATGAAAATTATTATGTGTATGAATATGCATTATGCATTTGACACAACATTAATTTTCTTGTTTATTCGACACGGCGTAGGCATCTGAAGTTAATGAAATCTATAAAGAACACATAAAGGAGGTTCCTTTTACGAATGAATAATATTAACGATTGATAGTCGTTTTTTACAATCGTTTAGTTTTATGGTGGGGCTTGGACTTGAGATGTAACTTCCGCGTTGTTAACGAGACTCCACATCGTTTGTATGTACCGATGGTTTAACTATGTTTATTATTCATACAATGAAATAATGTTTTTCTTCCTTTTTAACCGACTTCAAAAAGAAGGAGGTTATAAATTCGACATGTTTATATATATTTATTTTTTTATGTATGTTCGGGCATAACTCCGTCATGTATAGACGGATTTGCAAAAATCTTGTTTTTCAAAAGGGGTTTATTCGGAAATAGTATCATTAAAATTTCATATAGATCTGATGATGCCTTTCGGAGACAGACAACGGAACTCTTCAAAAAATTGCAGCAAATCAACCGCGATTGCTGCTATCGCATAAATATACATTGTTTTGACCCCAAGAATGATGAAATTTCGAATTGGTGTGGGGTGGAATTAAAAATTTAAAAAAAACCTTTTTTTTTAAAAAAAAAAAAACAACCGACTTCCGGATAAACACTACTTAGTGAAAATAACTTTAATTTCAGAAGGCGGTGACAAAAATCAAAATACATATCCAAAGTCACCGACTTCCGAAATTATAACTTTAATTTCGGAAGTCGGTGACCCCGAGAATGAACGTCTGCGCGATGAGCGTGACGTCACCATCATCACTTCCTCAAGCTTTCGAGCGGCGAGTCACATAGCCAGCCAGCACCCACGGCCATGACGGGTATCCTGACCATCTGCATGCAGCGCACCGCATGCCTGGTCATCACTCACAGCAGCCTCATCAGCAACCATGGCCAGCACACTGCACTTTCGGCCGGTACACAAGAAGAGTCCTCAAAAATCTCTCCTGGTCGACGCCAGCAGTCAGCCTCATAACAGCGCTGTACCACATCCGACTCACTGGAACACAACGCAGCGCCACCCCGACGCACTGGGGAATCACCGCAGAAAGTTCCGACGCACTGGAACCACAACTGGCCCTGGCAAGCATCACAATATGCACTGACTCAGCCCACTATCGACCTTCGGTCTCCGGAGGGGAGTGATGTGGCGGCATCTACAACGCCACATACGAACTACGCATCAAAGACTTGACGTCACACAAATCCTGAATCGCGCAAGCAGAGTTTACTGCGCGCGACTCGTATATATACAACATCCCGACATCAACCGTCGGGCAGTTACCCACCAGGCACAACACCCGTCTGGGCGGAGGATCCTCCCTTTTCCATAATTTTCATTACATTTTTTTTTAATTACTGTAATTTTTTTAATTTTTGATGTAGAAATTGCACTAATTTTTCCAATTATTCCGTTATTTAAATTAGGAGTATGAGTGGACTTTACACCCTGTTCCTCATACCACTATAAGTTCATGAAAAGAAAGACATTTCATAACCGTTACGATCTACATTCATGAAATCTTTAACTTTAACTTCGTTCGGACTGGAGTCAGTTAAAATGTCTAACATAAGATGTAAGTACTTCTAACAATGATATAACCTCCATAAACTGAACCGTAACGTATTTAACTTCCTGGCGGTAAAAACAAACAGTAAAATAATCGTAAAACAATAGCCTTTAACGCAAATACTGTTTGTAGTTCAGTAGTCAGAAAGTTTCACAAGCACAACTCATGAAATGCTTCTATTCCAACTAGAATCATCTCTGTACGCAACAATACAAAGTGTTTTCGCTTTAAAAATACTTCATCAAATCAAACTATTACCATCCATACCCAATTATGTCACCTAAAGAGGTAAGTTACCAGGATGAAGAGTTAGTAAAAAACCAATTAATGTTTTCGAATTAAATTTAATTTGATAAATTAACTGTCTGTTTTTATTAATTAAATGAAATTTTATTCGAAAGCATCCATCGATTTCTTACTGAACTTCATCTATATCTGACGACTCTGGTTACTTATCTCGTTTTAACCGTGCATGCGCATTTTCAATTTTATTAATTTAACCATTTGTATACAACAACATTTGTATACAAAACTTTTTTTCAAAATAAAACAACCGATTTCCAAAAAAACACTACAAAAAAAATAACTTTAATTTCGGTATTCGGTGACTTTGGATATGTATTTTAATTTTCATGTCACCAGTCACCGACTTCCGAAATTAAAGTTATTTTTCACTTTGTAGTGTTTTTTTGGAAGTCGGTTTTTTTTAAGTTTTTATTTTTCACTTTTTAGTTATAGTACTTACCCCACACCAATTCGAAATGTCATCATCCTTGGGGTAAAAACAATGCATATCTATGCGATAGCAGCAATCGCGGATGATTTGGTGTAATTTTTTTAAGAGTTCCGTTGTCTGTCTCCGAAACGCATCATCAGATCTATATGAAATAGAAAATGAGACTACAGGGGAAGCACCAGCTTTCAAATAAAGAAAGAATCATCAAAATCGGTTCACCCAGTCGAAAGTTCTGAGCTAACAAACATAAAAAAAAATACAGTCGAATTGAAAACCTCTTCATATTTTTGAAGTCAGTTAAAAATGCAAGAAGGAAGGGACAGTAAAATACGTACAAATCTGATGCTTATTTCTAGAAAAATCATTTCCAGCACACCTGCGATAGGAAAGCAGATAAAAATGGATTATATACCTACTTGTACCTACATAAAATAATAAGTGCAAGTATATACAAGGAGTGAATTGTTTTTTTGGTCGGATGTATCTTATTTTCTTGTTTAATCTTACACACGATCTGTAGACATCTCTTTTTAGACGATAAAACCAAACCAAATAAGTTTTAAAATAATTGTAAGACAACTCTAACTCTAATATACAATAACATAAGACCTAGAATGCTCTAAACGGCAGCCATCTAGAAAACATAAAGATGGTTTAAGGATTACCGGTGGAATGAGGTACCTTTTATGTGCCATGCCTTTGTCGTACGTCTCGAGGGAAACGACTAATGACTCGATCGTATCACTATTTACTATAGAGACGACGTCGGCAATATGCTAAAGTACCTAATCGCTCGTAAATGTTGATGTGCTCGTGACATTTTATTGAAAATTGTCTTTGGCTGAATTAGTCCTCCACAATGACAAATTTTGACAAATTTTTGGTTCCTATGCTTTAAAAATAGTTTTTCTATGACACAAATACTGTTTCATTTAGTAACACCACTTGAAAAAACACGCGAAGTAAACGTAACGTAAATAAAATTGATTTTTTAATTCGAAAACTCGTTACGCACATATTATTATTTTTCTCGCCCGCTGGGATGTCGGTAAATATCCTTCGGGAATCTTCTTCGGGTATTAAAAGTACCCTATATGTTGATCCAGGTTATTAACTGTGTGCCAATTTTCATCCAAATCCGTTCAGCCGTATTTGAGAGCAGTGGTGGCCCAGTGGTAACGGCTGCGACTTACGAGTTGTAGGTCATAGGTTCGAACCCCGACAGGCGCTTTATTTTATGTAAATTATTTCTTCACCACTGCTCCCAAAACGGTGAAGGAAAACATCGTGAGGAAACCGGCATGTCCTAGAACCAAAAATTCGAAGACATGTGACATCTACCAACCCGCACTGGGCTCGTGTAGTGGATTACGGCCTACTCCCTCTCATCGAGAGGAGACCTGTGTCCCAGCATACAGACAAACAGACAGACAAAGAGAGAAATTAAAAAAAAATCTAGAAATTCTTATATATTTAGGCATCAGATTCGTTCCCACACCTCGTGGGGATTACATTAAATACATTGCAACAGCAATTACTTTTTTTCAAAAATATTCAATATACAGTTCGGACTTATACAGGATAAGTTTTTAACTAGTGCGCAAATTGTAACCATGAATATCAGCATATCACTGTAGACCACCTAGCGCAGTAATTTTTCATCGGTTATACAAAAAAAATCAGCTGTTCCATACATTTTGACCGCGTAGGTATTGCATTTTTCTATGAAACAGCAATTTTTTTTTGTAGAACCGACCAAAAATTTCTACGCTGCGGGGTCTAGAATGATATGCTGAATTCATGGCTATAGTTTGCGCACTGAATAAAAACTTTTCCTCTATAGATAGTTGCATTCATAATCGATATTTTTTGTGTATGTCGCATCATAATCAGCCTATAGTGTTCGATACAGGCCTCATCTCGGTGAAATCGCCTCCCGGCCGTTATCCACCACGCGGGGGTCCCAGTGCGGGGTCATAGATGTCACATGTCTTCGATGTTATGGTTCCAGGACATACTGGTTTCTTCACGATGTTTTCCTACACCGTTTTGAGAGCAGTGGTGATGAAATAGTTTACAACCTACGATTTACAACCCTTAAGTCGCAGCCGCAACCAGTAGGCCATCACTGCTGTATCTCGCATAAATAAACAAAAATTCATAATAAAGTAACTTAGTATTTTCGATTAAAAGAATCGGTTGAATTCACACTAGCTTACTTCGCGCCATCGTGCCTTCGTGCTAAGCTCACAGAAAAGGGCAACAAGAAAGTTTATTTCCGTAACTATTTATCTGTATGTCAACACCACAAAAACTTAATCGACACTCAATACGTCACCAACAATATCAATTAACCCATCCAAAGTTCTAAAGAGGTGAAACAAAAGACTTACACTGGAGAACACAAGTTCTGCGGTGGACAAACACAAAGTTAGGGGATATAGTTGACACCCACTACTAGCATCGAGGAACTGGGTCGCTTAACTGTTCCCACTTCCTAACTATATGGCAACTACTTCAGCATGTTTAAGGCAGTTTCGTCAAATGTAAAATGATATAAATTACTATGGTCCACTGGTTGATTACAACAAGTTGAAGTCTTATCTGAATAACTTAAGACTAAATACGAGAGCATAAGGAATTATGTGCTTTAGAAAACGTTAGGGCAAAGCTAATGAGGTAAAAACTAGACAAACTATTCAATGAATTAGAGTATAATATTTGTTTTCGTATAAATAGGTATAGATATTTACAATCAGGTGAAAACATTTAAGAATTATAAGAAAAAACCTGGCCAAGTGCAAATCGGACACGCGCACGAAGGGTTCCGAACCATTATCTATAAAAACGGCAAAAAAATCATATCTATATATGGGAGCCCCACTTAAATATTTGTTTTATTTTAATTTAATTATTTATTTTTAAAGTGAATATATAACTAAATATTCTGTGAATATTTCAAGCGTCTACCTGTTTCCGTTATCTAAAACGAGCAAAAAAATCACGTTCGTTGTATGGAAGCCCCCTTAAATATTTATTTTATTCTGTTTTTTAGTATTTTTTGTTATAGCGGCAACAGTAATACATCATCTGTGAAAATTTCAACTGTCTAACTATCACGGTTCATGAGATACAGCCTGGTGACAGACGGACCGCGGAGTCTTAGTAATAGGGTCCCGTTTTACCCTTTCGGTACGGAACCCTAAAAAAGAACAAAACATTCGTAGGTAAGTAGGCATTTATTTCCCAATGTGCACAAAATACGGCAGATGTTAATCAAAAATAAGGCTATAAATTTCAGGATCGCCAGTCCAATTAATTAAACCACATGAATCTTAATATCAGTACAACATTAATGGCAATAATAATTACATCCGAATGTGCCGACTAATTATGTCCCATTTCCACGGCACGGCACTGTACGCAGGCAATTAATTTTCTCAGTGGCAACACTACGGTACATGTTGTGTGTCGGTGCATGACGTCGCTCGTTAGACAAGGAACTTCATTAGAAGCAGGCAGTATTGATTGCTGCTTGCTGAATCATTGTTTTCTCATTAAATATGGTATAACGATGCCATCAGCTGTTACATGATCGTCTATTGTCTATTGGATTGTTTTAGGGAATTAGTAGCCTGGCCTTTCCTGCCAGAAATATTGGATGTAAAAGGGTGGCAAAGTATGAGAAGATTCGCGGAAAGCAATAATATTTTTAAACGAGTAGGAAGACATTCACAAGTATCTCTCGATAACAAAATACTTATCTACAAAGCTATCCTGAAGCCGGTATGGATCTATGGAATCGAACTTTGGGGAACAGCCAAAAACTCCAATTTAGAGATCCTGCAGAGATACGAAAACAATGTTCTAAAAACCATAACAAATTCTACATGCTTTACCAAAATGTCTGAGCTACATGACTGCCTCAAAATCACTACTGTAAAGGAAGAGATCGAACACAGAACAAAACTATACGAAATGCGCATTGAAAGCCACGTCAACAGCCTGGCTTCTGTACTGACCCACCCACTGGAACACCGCTGATTGAAAAGGCAGCACACATGGGACATAGCTTGACCTAGTCAAGCAACACAAAGTGGGACGGCCCTCACTGGAAGACCATACTCGAAACGCCAACAAGCACAGAACGCATCTGCTAAAGGCTTGGGAAGCAGATTGCATGATAAAAAAACGAAAAAAAAACGAGTAGGTACTTAGGTATCGACCGTACCAAAGGTGCTGGTTTTTTTTTTGGGAATTCATCAAATAACTTCTTCCGCTCTGGGTGGAGTGGAAGGGCGTGTCAGACTTTTACTGACTAAAATCCACCCGTGTTCCTTCAGTTGCCTGTGTGCCAGGGACCACGGTATCTCTTTCGAACAACTCGCAGCCCTGGCAGGTATCGGCCCTTGCAAATCCCACCAGTCGGTGCTGACATTTCTTTGAGGCGCGCGTGGATCACAACGACCGCGACCCGGGCTTGGTCCTTACCGGACAGCGAGCTCCCCATTACTCGCCGTCCGCAAGCCCGCGTCTACGGTGCGGTGGCCGGGAATCAGCCTGGGATTCCCGACGCCCAGGGCGTCTCCTGCGTCGACTAAGGCCGTGAGGGCGCATATACTGCCTCTCCGTCACGTGCGCCGCCTCCCCCTTCGCGAGTTTACACAGTAAGTAGTGGTATACGAGTTGGTGTGGGGTAGGTACCATAACTAAAAATGAAAAAAAAAACTTTAATTTCGGAAGTCGGTGGCCATAAACTAAAATACACATACAAATAGGTTATATCCTATAATTACTCTTTCTGACCTGTTAAATATTAACTACGTTACCGTGATTACTGTCTGGTGGCAATAGCATCGATTAAAGTCTTGCAGCGTTGATTGGATCTTAATTAAAAGTGCATCTGACGGGGGCTGAGCAGGAGATGACCGCTCGAGTTCAGTTTTAATTTAATTGGACAGCAGCTAAGGTGAGTAGTTGAGTACGTATGTCTCGAAACCTGGACAAAGTCGTATACAAACAAAGTTTAAGTCAAAATCGTTTAATTCAATTAGACCATTAAAGGCACCTTTGAACGTCATAAATTACCGGAAAAAGAAAGAATTACCGTTCATTTCAAGGAGCTATCAAACAATTAAATGGAAGTGGCTTTTTATTCGATTTCAAACCGAAAATCCGAATAAAAAATCTCAGTCGAAAATGTAATTAATAATATCCTTCAAACTGCGATTCTATCGCATTCAAGCACGCTTTATTTGCCAAATATAATAATATGATACTTAATCACAAAGTTTGAGTTGATACTCAAAACTTGCATCGGATGACAAGCAGTAATAACTTTGTTTTATTAACGAACGTCGTTAAAATATAATTAATTGCTTTTATAACACTGTTTATTGTTTGCCATAATTTTATAACGTGTCGAAGTACTTTCGAATGTTACAAATATTTGTGAGTGTTACAGTTTTATTGTTCGTTCGTTGAACAATCACATTTCCATAACAGTGCGTTAATTATAATTATCGTTGGCTGGAACAATGAACAATTTAGCACATTGTTATACAAAATTAATTATCTTAACAGATTTTTTTTGGCATACTTTGTGACGAAAAGTTCAGTAGGTTCCTACCTGATTATCTAAATACAGAGTCAAATTAAATTACCTAAAGAAACTCTACAGACTTGATGAATATCGATGCGTAAACGCGACACAATAAAAAATAATTACTTTGTTTTGGGTCAATGACCACTTTTGCTGTTGTTACTTGAAGTATGAGTTGAGAAAATCTGTTCTTTTTGTGTTTTATCGTATTTAGATATATACCCAAAACGTCTGACAAATCAATACTATTCTTTCAAACTGATATTCCAACTGCCTGCGGTTGATGACACCAAAAAAAAAAATCATCAGAGTTTTTTTTTTGTTTTAACATTTTAAGATATCGATACCCATGTCTGTGGAGTTTTTCCAGGTAATTTAATTTGAATCTGTATACACAACGAACTTTAGAAAAAAAAAACGGCTTAGCAGCAGGCTTTGCATGACGCTTTCTATTTCTACGAAGAATAGACAGTGCTTTTTCAATACAAAGTGACATTTCGTTTCTCCATTTTTGACATCACACGTAGATATCCTTCTACAATCTGTCATTTTGTCTTTCGTCTCTAACTATCTACAGGGTTTCCGGTAATTAATGGATAACCTTGAAATGGTTCATGGGGGACCTAATGGCCATTCAGAAAAACACATTTTTATTTGTATTTAATCTGTAAAAAAAAAACAACCGACTTCCGAAAAAACACTACAAAGTGAAAAATAACTTTAATTTCAGAAGGCGGTGACAAAAAATTAAAATACATAGCTAAATCACCGACTTCCTAAATTAAAGTTATTTTTCACTTTGTAGTATTTTTTTGGAAGTCGGTTGTTTTTTTTTATTTATTTTTTTTTACAGAAAAAATACTAATAAAAAATGTTTTTTTCTGAATGGCCATTAGTTCTACCATGAACCATTTCAAGGTTATCCATTGATTACCGGACACCCTGTACCTATATCTAGGTCCTTCAGAAGAATATTTCTTCCCAAACTGCCAAAATCACAAAGACAACAAACTTTCTATCCGACGGCCACAAAGTATATACGATTATCTACCAAATTATGACTCGTTTAGAACGCATAACTGTGATAATTTGATAGAAAAACATAGCTATCTTCTCCTATTGTACATCATTTAGTTAATAGTCATGTCTATTCTTCCGTCAACAAATCAGTGCTCGTGCTAAGCCTGCAGAGCGTCCGTGTCGTCTCTATCTCTGTATACTATACTCTGATTTTTTATCTGCTACAATATACGAGTAGCTGTTATTGTCGCTTTACTGTCATGTTGAAAAAGGTCGATCGCAGCTGTCACTTCACCTGCGAATACTATATCTACTTGCTACGCGAAATAAATCAAAGTTCGTTATAAGATATCAGTGACACTTTCGTTTTTATTGTTTGTGTTATCTAAATGACATCGCGGCCATAAAGATGTGGTAGAAAAAGCTTTTTTGTTTCAGCAAAGGTATTCCTTTGCTAAATCAATCTGAATTCGGGCAATAGGTTTCAAATAAAATATTGTTTTTGCGTGTCTGGATCCAGATGGAGTCTACAAGAAATAGATACTTGTAGGTCGCAAAAACTGAAAAATCTCAGTATTAAGGTAAATTTTACAATTTTATTCATGATCATTACCTAAACATGGCTGGCCAGCCATCAATCAAACTTTACCAAATAGGTACGTGTTCTTTTTTCAAATACGTTATCGACTTGAAGCGAGGCCAGTAACTATTCTAGAACGATACAGGGTCATAACGTTTGATTTAAATTTAGAATTGAGTGCTGGTTATTTGGACAAATGTCAGTTTAAATTCGAGATTCAAATTTGAGCATTGTTCTATATTACAGACTGGGCCTTTAGACTTTATTTTATTTTAATTTTCTTGGGTTTTGGCTTCGCACGGGACACTCTTTATTATTGTGTATCATTCAGACGGCCAATTCTCGTAATTAAAAACGTTGAAAATGTAGTCGCAGTCTGATCTCGGCGACAATCAAATGTCAAAAACTGGTCAAAAATATATGGAAACTCGAGGTATTTTTGACAGATTGAGACTGAGATTAGACTGTGAACGTTATTAAAGTTACGAGAGTTGCCCCTCTGATCAGTCTTTTTGTCCATTCACTATTGTCCATAGGCTCCTGTAGATTCTCAATTTAACTCTACAAATATTTTTAAACTAGGGTTTGGAAAGGTATTGAGTATAGATTCTAAACCAGTCTCATTTGCAATATTGTGCCGCTGATGGATCGTCGCCTAATATACCACAAATAAGCTTTTAATTCAAGTGTGCGCTGGTTAACCGCTGTAATTAGCCGATGTGATCAGTGAATGCGTTGAACGCCGTGTGTTCGGGGTGAGCTATAAATAATTTAGACATAAGCTGTGTAGGTGCCTACGACCATTTTACTTTCGTGTAACCTATTCCTATTTTCAGCACAGGTCTTTTCTTAAATTTTTTGGAGATTATATAGGAGGACAGTTTTTTTTTTGTAGTAGAAACAAAAGATATTTTTTGACGTGAATACGTCTTTAAATAAATAATCTACCATACGAGGGCAATCCAAAAAACCTAATGATAATAAAATCGGGGGATACAGTTTGGCGTTGTAGTTTCATCCAAAATTAAATTATACCACTGGATAGCTAAAAGATCAAAGAATTCATTGCAATAAACGAGAACAGTGACGCATCGCGCGCGGTGTAGGGGGAAGCGCCGCCATTTTGAGGTTATTTTGCAGCGTATCGAGAATTGCAAAGTATAACTTTTGACTCGGAGAAGCTACGATGTTCGTTTAAGTTTTATATTGTAACACAATAATTATTTGTTTCCTTGCTTTTATCCTAAATACATAAATAAAAAAACATAACCCGTTACATAAACGTATTTACGGCCGTATCCATGACTCAGCCACGCCCCATTTTTTTATAACCTACGAAATACTTTTACGCTAGGGGGGTCTCTAGAATCATGTACTGAATTCATGGACACAGTTTGAGCATCCCGGTCACCTTGTATAATACTAATTTGTTAAGTTGTCATTGTCATTGTCATCATTGTCGGCCCAATCGTCCTTACATAGTATAAAACAAAGTCGCTTTTTGTACTTGTACGCTCAGAGGGGCAATTCTCGTTATTAAGAACGTTCACAGTCTGATCTCAGTCTCAATCTGTCAAAAATACGTCGAGTTTCCATACATTTTTGACAAGCGTTTGACATTTGCTTGTCGCCGAGATGAGACTGCGACTAGATTTTGAACTTTATTAATTACGAGAATTGGCCTTCGGATCTTTTAAACTACGCAACGGATTTTAATGCGGTTTTCATTATAGACAGAATGATTCAAGAGGAAAGTTTATCTAATACCTTTAAACGAGCAATTCTTGTATATATGTGGATATATATAATCTGAATCTCGGAAACGGCTCCAACGATTTTCATGAAATTTAGTATGCAGGGGGTTTCGGGGGCGATAAATCGATCTAGCTAGGTTGAATTTATCGAAAACGGCAAACCAAAAAAAAAACGAGCAAGGCTTGGTCATCCAGATATTGTGTATAATACACCGACCTCAGCGCGAGCGGAGCCGTTCTCAAAAGCTGCTTAGGTTTAAATCATGTCGTTTTATTTTCCATGCCTTAACATGGAATGAAACGAAATCATTAAAAGGCTTACCTATTTAACAAAAACAGTACAAAATACTTTACCAATGTTCTCTATTAGCAACTCATTAAAAGAGCAAGTAAAAACAAATACTATCAGGAGAAAGAACGAAGGGAAGTTCTGTAACAATCGGATTAAGTACTTTGACTGGCCGTTGGCGGTGTTGCGATGGTATTTTAAAGTTAGGCGGCAAAACGAAACAAAGCTTTTGTTTCGATTCTATTTCCCGTTTTCCAGGTGCTCATTGTGCCTTTTCCGTTTTCCTTTGTGTTATGGCCTTATAGTTTAAAAGGTTAAAACATATAAACTTCAAATCATTCGTTAATTATTACCGATATTTTTTTGGTCATAATTTCGTGTTCAGAAAAATAAAGTTAAGATTACAATGTACCTACTTCAACGCCTAAATGTCCTTTTTTGTGTTTTGAATATTCTTTAGAGTGTGACGTCAGGCAGGGTGGGCTGTGTTAACCATCTGATTGATGGGCAAGCCACGATAGCGGCGGTAAGTCCCCTCTTTGAGGAGTGGCTTGAGAGGCGGCATGGCGTCCTCACCGTCCGCCTGACGCAGGTCCTCACCGGACACGGTTGTTTCAGGAGGTTCCTGTTTCGCGTAAGGCGGGAGGAAACGCCCGGGTGTTTCCATTACGAAGACCGCCCTGAGGACACGGTGGAGCATACGGTGGAGGTCTGCCCGGCTTGGGCGGAGCACCACCGTGTCCTCGTGGAGGCGATCGGCGGCGGCGATCTCTCGCATCCACCCCTGGTCTAGGCCATGGTACGGAGCGAGAGTGCATGGTTAGCCGTCACCTCCTTCTGCGAAGCAGTAATGCTCGCAAAGATGGGAGGCGGCGCACGTGAGGGAGCGGCAGTATATGCGCCCTCACGGCTGTCGCCGCCGCGGGAGACGCCCTGGGCGTCGGGGATCCCAGGCTGATTGCCGGCCACCGTAGGCGCGGGCTTGCGGATGGCGAGTAATGGGTAGCTCGCTGTCCGGTAAGGACCAATCCCGGGTCGACGACGGCGCGTTGTGTTCCACGCGCACCTCAAAGAGATGTCAGCACTAACTGGTAGGGTCCGCAAGGGCCGATGCCTGCCAGGGGTGCGAGTGGTTCGAAAGAGATACCGTGGCCCCTGGCACACAGGCATCTGACGGAACACGGGTGGGTTTTAGTCAGTAAAAGTCTTACACGCCCTCCTGCTCCACCCAGAGCGGGAGAAGTTATTTGATGATTTCCCACCCAAAAAAAAAACCATCTGATTGAGGAGCTCAGTAGCATGCATGTTGGATGCCATATTGATGACATATGTGTCAATAATCTGAGTTATGCCGATGAAATGGTGCTGCTGAGCCCCTCAGTGGGGGGTCTCAGACAGCTGCTAAAGGTGTGTGAGGTTTATGCTGTGGAGCATGGCCTGAGGTACAACGAAAGTTAAACTGAGTTCATGTTATTTAAATGTAAAAACAATATCTTCATACCACCTATGTTACTTAATGGTGTACCTCTAAGTCGTGTTGCCCAGTTTAAATATCTGGGACATTTAATAACTGAGAATTTGGGTGACGAATTAGACACTAAGCTGGAGCGCAGCGCATTATCGGTGCGCAGTAATATGTTAGCACACAGGTTCGCTCAGTGTACTGTTCCTGTTAAAATAACAATGTTCAAGGCATTCTGCCAGACATTCTACACGAGCGGGCTGTGGGCAAACTTTACACAAAAAGCCTACAATGCCTTTACACGTCCAGTATAACAATGTGTTCAGAGCTCTGTTTCGGCTTCCTCGATATTGCAGTGCATCCGGCATGTTTACTGACGCCAGCGTAGATGACTTCTACTTAATTATGCGTGAAAAAGTTGTGTCGGTGATGCGACGAATTCGGGGGAGCCCGAATAGCGTCCTAAGGATGATTGGCGAGAGAACCGATACAGTACAGCTCAGTAGGTTCACTGAACTCCATGAGTTGCGAGACCGGTGAGCCTGCCGTACAGGGGTGTCAAGTGTCTTTTTTTTAACTTTTTTAAATTACTAATATTAGATATAAGCAAAATTCTTGTTATAAACATGGACAATGGACTTTTTTGTCTGAAATAAATGTTTTTTATTTTTATTTAATTTAATTGTGTACTTAGTTATTTAGTCATTTACTTTAGTAAACAAGCTTTATGCTATTTAAACACATAATTTCTATATTATTTATCACAACGAACTATTCTAGTGTAAATAAGTTAACCAATAAAAAAATTATTATAATGTAAGCGTTTACATAAAACACAACGCTTGTTTCCTCAAAGAGTTCGGCAGAAGTATACTCATACAACACCCACATTTAGTCAGTTTTGTCTTTCAGTCTTTTGAGCGAGCCTATTGCAATCAACCAGGCACTAATTCAGATTCCGCACTACTACTGAGAAATCCCAGATGGTAAGACCCAATTTCACTTTTCCCGACCCGGGTATTGAACCAAGGACCTCGTGCTCAGTGGTAGCGCTTCCAACAAATGGACCAACGAGCTTTTATCGCTTGTATTAGTGGGTACCGTGTGGTGCCGGACCTAATAAGAATAGCACCATCCTATTTCTTCTCGTGGGTGTCGTAGAAGGCAACTAAGGGACTTACCAGAGAATGGGCAGCAGCGTTCTCTATGCATTTTACCACCATACTGCGACCGCTAACCCGCCTGCCAAGCGTGGCGAATAAGGCAAAATCCCCCCAGAAATGACAATTGGGGAAGGCCTATGTCCAGCAGTGGACGTCTTTCGGCTGAAATGATGATGATGTAGCGGCACTACAGAAAAAAACTTCGCAACAAATATATAAAAACACAAAAAGAGAAGTGGCGCCATCTACAATGCCACAGGCGAACTACGCAAGACTCACGTCACAGAAATCCTGCATCGCGCAATCAGAGTTTACCGCACGACTCGCATAGGTACAACTTCCCGACATCAACCGTCAGGCAGTTGCCCACCAGACAACACCCATCTGGTAGGAGGTTCCTCCCTTTTCTATAGAGTATGAGCGAACTTTACACCCTGTTCCTCATGCTTCTATAATGATGATGATTAGTGAATTATATTGAATCTTAGGGACAAAACGAAGGAGGTCATACGAAACATGGGGATAACAGTGGCACAAGGCTGCCGATGATCCCGATGATGATTGGACCTCAGGAACTAAAATATTTAAATTAAAAATGCCTACCATTTTAGTTGCCATATAAAAAGTTAAAGAAGTTATAACAGAACAACTTTGGCGGGCAAGAAATGTTATAATGTAACTATGTATTGACAATTAGTAGATCGAGTAGTAGACAGATCTCTATGAAGAGATCTACTAATCTGTGTGGTTCTTTCCACAAAAGATCATTTCAGACACCAATCTACATGGTCTTCATATGATCAGACCAAGATTATGTCTGGACTTTAAAAGAGACTGTGACCTCTAAGTTTGTTTCGTCTATTCTTCTCAGAGTAGTCAGATAGTAAACGCCGATCCGAGCTAGGTTTTCAAAATATGATTACCCACCCTAAGGTTAACTAGTAGAAAATGCTTCAGGCTTTAAGTCCGCCATTGTATAGTATTTTTTTATTTGTGCATAAAGTTTCAATGAAGTCAAGAAAAAAGTAAATGCATACATCGCTATTGCATCAGTAATAAGGCATACATATGCCTGTCCAAATTTTTATGGTCCACCTTTGACAGTGAAGCCCGCGTGGCGCCCGCCACTCTCATTTCGAAGTCGGATAATCAAAGTCCTCATTAAATAATACTAGTAATTAATAGTAATGTTTGCATGTTTACCTTAACTGTTGTAGCTACAGAGCTACAACAGTTAATGGTACCTTACTGCCCTGATTCAAATCCACCCTGTATAGCCTGCTCCCTTTACATGCTCAAGTAACTTCCACAGTATCCAACCGATTTGTTAAGGCGCGGCGACCACGAAACTCCGGAAGCAATCAATCAGATACGTGGAAGGTCATAACAGTTGTTTCGGTTCCTGTGAAACGTGTGAACGAGACATCGATCAAAGTCGTATCATTCATCAGCGGGACCTGACCGGTGCTGCTGACAATATACAACTGGAAAAACACTGTGCAGATTTGTTTGTAGTGGCTCAATCGTCACTGATCCAGAAAAGGTGGTTGGGTTTACTAGGTAGAAAGATGCCATGACGAAAGAATTATAATGTAGTTGCAACAAATTTCGCGTAAGAAGGTCATCTATAAAGGGTCATCGACGCACAACTTGTTACCATGGTCTTAGTACATGATTCTAAACCCCTCTGCGTTGAAAGTTTTCATTGGTTAATGTAAAAAATTAGACATAGAACCTAGAATTAGCTGTTACATGTACACACGGCTACATATCAAATAGCTTGATATGTAGCCGTGTGTACTTTTCCAGTATAAGCTGGTCTCGTATTGTATAGGATTTCCGTACAGGGCGAGATCAGCGTTAAATGGAAATGTATAACTTGATGTGTGGCCGTGTGTACATGTAACAGCTAATTCTATCTTCTATCTATAACTCTAACCTCTTAGGTATTGCACTTTTCTATGATACAATTTTTTTTTTTTTAAGATAACCGGTCTAGTATCTTGTACCGAATTCAAGTTTACAGTTTGAGCGTCGATGTCCCTTCTACTCTCTATATTTAGATAATTATGTCAGACTAGCTTTTGCCGGGACAAAAACTTCTTATGCCTACTGTAACAGTATTTGTATAGTGTGTGTCAAAATTCTTTGGAACCAGAGGGCCAATTCTCGTAATTTTATGAACGTTCACAGGCTGATCTCAGTCTCAAACAGTCAAAAATACCTCGAGTTTCCATACACTTTTGACAAGTTTTTGACATTTGCTTGTCGCCGAGATGACACTGTTTTTAATTACGAATTGGCCTTCTGTTCAGCCATTAAGGCGTGAAAAGGAATCAGACAGATAAGCTGACGATACTTTCACATGTATTGTATTAATATTAGTACGGATTCTTTTATTAATATAGATTAGTAAAGCCACTACGCCCGCGGCTTCTTCCACGTGGACGTAAGAAAGCTACCCTAAAATAGAACTTAACCAAATGATAAGAATCTTTACCATTACCACAGTGACTATCATAAATCAGGTTCAGTGTCGCTGACAATACCTACACAAAAAGGAAAATGTTGGTACAAAATTCTTCAAAGCCGAAGTAATGCCGCAAATGTCAAACCGACTGTAAGTAAGGAACAAAATTTTTTGTACCGATGTCTATATTTAGATAAGGGTTTAATGTTAATGTTTAAGACCATTAGTATTTAAGGAAAGCCATTGAAAAGACATTAGGTTATTTCAGAAGGTACAGTTTTTATGACTGAAACTAAAAGTACTACTGAAACTCACGCTCTAAAAAGTAGGAAACAAAAAAAATACTCATCCGTAAGCTTATGATCGCTAACTACAGTTGGATTGTTTTGTTATGGTTGGTGGCATATGACGACGGATTTCGTACGTGGTGAAATAAAGATACGTATGTGGGTAAGCTACGTATGTATGTCTATCTGTTTCCTCATAATTTCTAAACCGGAGGAAAGGTTCCTAAAGGGGGTTATGATTTTGACCAGTATGTTTGTAATACATACCAGTCGTAGTGTTGGATCATTCGGTTCCATACGAAATGGTTGAGCTGGGTGGTGCTGATCCACGTGTCATGTTCGTGAACGGGCGCTGTCGATTGAGACTGGTCATCTCCTAACTTCAGGGCTTATTTTTAATCTTATATTTAGAATTGTTTATGTTTTCTTTTACATTGTTCTCACATATAGAAGCAACAAGAATAATGGTTCCAAGATTTTGTAATATCCAAATTGATTTAAAAGAGTGTCCGTGGAGTTTCTTGCCCGTTCTTCTCCATAGAGATCTACGTGTTGGAATGGGCCACTAGCTTCAACTTTCCAACTGATCGACTTTTTAACAATTCAAAAGTGAATGTAAAGTAAATGGTTTAATTGAAATAAATGGTTTGAGTTTGAGTCAAAATCATAACCCCTTCTTTTTGCTTCGGCGTGGTTGGGTACAAAGGGCTTCGTAGGAAAATGGAATGAATGATGAATTAGTTCAAGTAATTATTACTGACAGCTACAGTGTTACCTAGACGCTCAAAAAACCACTAATTTAGGTCAGCATAATCGGTCAGCCATAAAGTGATTAAACTCAATTGTAGAATCTAGACCTAATTTTAACAACAAAGAAACCTTTCAATTCCTCGTTGATTATAAAAGAAACCTAATTATACGGTTATTATAGAAATTCACAGTAAATAATTTACAACACAGTGTTTCTGTGAATCGCCGTGGTTGGCTGATCGATAACATAACCACGTCACTACATGAACATGTGATGGATATAGAAATGAACTTTAATTTATTTTGCTTTCGTTCGATTAGTTTTTGTGATAATTGGAAATGAGGGCACTGTGTATAGTCAAAGAAACGATTATCTTTCTATGATAAAAATGTCAAAAAAATTACAAAACAAAAAAATACAGCCGACACTTTTATATAAATGAACTTTAATTTTTCCTTCTTTTAGCTGTGGTGTCTACTCCACATAAATTTCTATACCTTCACTTGCTAAATAAATATCAGTGACAGGAAATTATTATAATATCATCAAATTGGAAAAAATACTTATCATTGAAGCTACCTCAAAAGTCAGTCATCAGGACTTGACCAAATGTAAAATGGGACCACTCTTTAAGTTAAAATCTGTTTATAAATTACGGAGGTCTGAGGTAACAAACATTATGAATAATATAACCGAATTGAGAGCTTCCTCCTTTTTTTTGAAGTCGGTTAAAAATGAATAATATAGGCCTGGACTAAATAAAACATGGATTGGTTGAGTGAGTTATTATAAAAACCAAAAGGGAGTGAATGATAGCGTGACGGCTTACAGTGGAGATTGGAAGAAAAACCTGTTTTGCCGACGCCAAGTAACACGGGACAAGGGCAGAAAAGAATCCGCATATAAGTGGTCAGTTCCCCTAACTCGTCAGTTTATGATGACTATGATCAACGTGGAGCTGAGGTAACTGCATGTTTTCCTTACCATCATCCACCTATCCTTATTTATTTTATAAGTATGGATTTATGTAAGTAAGTATTCGGGCGTCTGACAACCCGTATCGACTGTCAAAGATCCACGAATGACAGCCGGGATCAACGGCTAACCGTGCTGTTCGAGGCACTGGCAATGGATGAACACCTATCATGACCGTCGCAAGTGTAGCTTACCCGTGCCGCTGCAATCATTTGGCCTCGATCGACATTAATTCATATCTGAAATATTCCCGACGTAGTATATGATTATATATATATATATATGATCTGTTAAGCATGTTTCCAATAAAGACAAGATATTTTATGACGACATTAAAGATAATTAAGAGATATTCATTATCAGTGTACATAAAACAGGCTCACGTTAGTTGGTATAAATTACTTTCACATTAACTGTGGGACCACAGAGGAACTAGACCGTATATCCTATTTCACGCCAAATGCTGTCAGGGTGAAAAAAAAAAACAGAACTTTTTAAATGCCTTATAACAAACTGCCTTTTGCCCTCGGGTTTCCCCGCGTGGATGTCGGGAAATATCCCTCGGGAATATAGGTAGGACAAATCTTTGCCCTGACTCCAGTCAGTGCAAACATTTAAAAGAACCACACAGATTTCAGTGCACCAGTCCACTGGTGCACTGAAATCTGTGTGGTTCTTTCCTCAAAGGATCATTTCAAGCATTCGTCTAAGTTGTCTTCACATGATCTGACCAAGATTATGCATTGGACTTTAATAGAGACTTTTACTCTTGAGTTTGTTTCGACATTTTATCTCAGGCTCGATCGACATCGAGCTTACTTTTTTTAATAATATGACGTGTGAAAGTGATTCCTGTGTCCCATTTACAGGATAAACAATTTCATTTGATTTAAAGAATTTGTAAGTCCAAGATGTAAAATATCTGTGTGCCAAAAGTCATTTAAATCCGTTCTGCCGTTTTAGCGCTAATCTGTAACATCCAGACAAACCGTCAAAAAATCATCATTCCAATTTTATTATATTTATAGGTTATTATTAAATTACGGTCTCCTGGACAAGACACCCACATCTATAATTATTTAGGTTACAAGTTCAGATTAAAATTATATTTCATTCTTAGTCTACCGTAATATTAAATGTAATGAGATTTTTATAGCTTCGCTGGAAGGCTAGTTAATGAGTTCTGCCCACTTGGGTATATTTAGAAACTGCTGAAACGATAAAATTACCACTAAACGATTTAAAAGGCTTCGGACCGTCGACGTTGTAAATAAAAAGACAAAAATCGCTGCTTCCAATAAAACTAACATAAAATTAACCAACGTAATGATTCTAGGCGTTTATCAAACGTAACTGCTGCGGGAACGTGGTGTCAACGAAAATTTAGATAAGAAGCCAAAAAGAAGCAATAAGATTAGTTTCGATACATGCATTTGTATGTGACACGTCTATGTAACTCAAGCGCAGCGTCTACGTGGCGTAAACGCTACTTCAACTAAAGTCAAGCAAGCATACTTTCAAAAAGTCAGATAAGAGAAAGTTTAAAATTTGCAAAGTCGAGAAATAAGTCTCCATAAAACCACAGAAATCGGTAAAATCAAAATAAAAGTGGAAAATGTAGGTATCGATATCAAAACATTCAAATATCGAATATCAGGTAAGTAGGTACTGTTATTGCTTGCCAAAAGTTTCAAATTCACGTCCATCATTACGATACACTAAACTCTGAGCCAACTCTACCGCATATGTAAAAGATCTCATTTGTTTCCGCAAGTTGAATAACTCGTTAAGTCGACCGTCCCCAGTTAAGTAAGATGAGGTCGGAGAGGTTTGCCATGTTAGGGGCCGATTACACGTACCACAACCTCACCACAACCACATCATAGCGGCACCACGTGGCACTAATTGATCCATATCGTGTGTGATTTAAATAATGGTATGACTTCACTACTCTTCATGAGGTCAGGAAAAGAACCTAAATCAACACATTTATTAAAAGTAACAGCTAGATACGGGGCTAATATGTCGATTATATTACTTAAAAACTGTGTGTTAAAAATATTAACTACATCACGAGACGTTACATGTTCGAAACTGAATAAGCGACTACATTTGGGCAAAGTACTTTGCAAAAGGCTTTCAGCTTTAGACGGGGACGAATTTAAAATGCGAGTCGTAGTTAAAGGTATGTTGGCAAAAAAAAAAAAACATAAAATGCCTCAGCTACGTCAGCAACTTCATTTACTAATTTGTTGTTGACCATAATCTCTAATTATTTTTCCTGTTTAACCGACTTACCCATTTCATTATTTATAATTTTCCAAGTGATTTTTACTTTATTGTAGGATTTTTTATTGTATCGTGAGCACATTCAAAGGAAGCTGGCAGTATCTTCACAACGATAATGTTTTCCCATTGTTTGTCTTATTTGTTTTAATATATTTATGTGAATATAAGTATTTTTATTAGTTTTTTTGTGTGTGTGTTATCTTTTTGCGTCATGTTTACCGCAAATAAACGTTTTTTCTTTCTTTCTTCTTTCTATATCATATGTATAGTTAGTTTAAATAGGAATAATAATATAATGTGTATATTTACTTATATTTGAATAAATATTTAAAACACGACTTACGTAATTGCATCTACCACTGTTTGTCTCTGCATCACCCAAAGGTCGACTGGTAGAAAATGCCTATGGGATTAAGCCTGCCTCTGTACATTTTTGTACGTAAAGTATTAAATAAATAAAAAAATACACGGACCACATTGGCCGTCGAAATCAACCATGTGGGAGATACACCAACAAGAAGACAGTCAAGAAGATATCGCAGCCACAACGCACCCACAACGATCTGCATGTCTGTGAACACTAGCCTTAATTAACGTAACCATATTACAACTACTAGCAACCACACAACCACAACGCAACTGCAAGAAGTCGCAGCGACAATATTCACTCATAACCACGCTTGCCCATATTTTTTCGCTGTGATTGTGAGCCATATATTCGTCAATAGCGTGGCCGTGGGTAGCTGTGGGCGATCCCTCTACATTTTCATACACAACCGACGAAGCTAAGTATAGTCATGAACATAAACACCTTACACTTACTCAAGATTCAAAAGCGATTATCTTCTAAAGTATTGATAAATGTTTTATGGTTTTTTTTTTTTGAGGGTGGGAAATCATCAAATAACTTCTCCCGCTCTGGGAGGAGCAGGAGGGCGTGTCAGACTTTTACTGACTAAAACCCACCCGTGTTCCCTCAGCTGCCTATGTGCCAGGAGCGACGGTATCTCTTTCGAACAACCCGCACCCCTGGCAGGCATTGGTGACCACCCCAGGAACCAAGTTGCACAAGGGCCCCAGACTACCCTGGCACCCCTGGCACCCTTGGTCCCCCTGCGACGGATCAGCGCAGTGGCCCCGCCGCCTACCACTTCTCGGCCGCAGGGGATAGGGAGAGCGGCCAACGCTATACCGACACTCCTCTTCCCCTGCGGCCCCACCGCGTCCGCCATCAAACGGTGGCGGCCCCGTCCAGGCCACGGAAGGGAAGAGCGCTACTCACAAGTACCGGCACTCCTCCTCCGCCGCAGCCTGTAACCCTCAGCCGCGATGCCTCCCATTCCACATCGCGGCCCGCCTCAGTTGCGGTGCACCTCACCGCAACCTACTTTTTGGCCGCTACGTCGTCGGCTTGGAGACCAAAGCCCTGACGAGCGGCCCCACCTTGGGGTTCCTCTTCGCTTCACCGTGGTAGCGGACCACGGCTACTGAGCCCCCCCGCAACGACAATGTGGGAACCCACTGGGGGGAAATGTTTTATGGTGATACGAACATCGAACATAGTTTTATCGAAACAATACTATTGAGAAATAGGTGCATTGCTCAAAGTTGCAATTTTCATTTCACAATAAAAAAACGCTTATTTATTTTTAAGCTTAGCCGTAAGTCTCTGTGGAGTGACGCCTTAGTTGAGAATTGATCTACGACGGTAACGTTAAGTTGATTCGTTAAAACATCGTCTTGCTTTCGGGAATCGTCGATTTTCCCATAAACTTAACTAAACCAGACTGTTCGGTTAGTTAGGAATACGGAAGGAACAATATTTCTTATTTACATAAATTGATATCGTTCTTGTGGTTGTTTTGTATCTCTTTACTAACAATTTATCATTTCGTATTTCGATAGAGAGCTTCCAAATACATTTGCTGGTTGCAAATGTTTTGACTAGTTAGAGTTGGTAATGATAACATCCTAACATTCCATGGGCAATAAATCAAGGTGGAACCGTTCTCGTGTCTACACGAAAAATAAGCACTAGGAAGTGGTGAAGGGCGGGCGTTTTGGGGGGACTGTCTTATGTAATTTTATTTTGACGTTCAAAAAGAGCTGACTCTCAGCCTAGTTTGAATAAATGACTATTGATTTTGATTTTAATAATAAAATGATATATTATATGTTGACCTTATCAAAGAATTATTATGTGCAGATACAATGTACGCCAGCACATTAATCTGTCAAATTTCTTTGATAGGTTTTCAACTTTATTGTATAAGCTTAAGGTTCATGTTCAATTGATTCAAATTTGACAGTTTGGGGTAGCTTGATGTGCTGGCGTATGTACCACAACGTATAACTGATCTAAAAAAAAACGAATGTTAACATTCGCCCCATAGGGACCGCAATTCTACTTTATCTTTAAGCCATTGTAAGAACTTTCAACATTATGGAATACAAATAAAGATATGAATATGTAGTTATCTAAAAGTAGTACTGATTCAGGTACTTAAGTAGTAAAGATTGATGAGTTTTGAACCAACTCTTTGAGGTATAGGTGCTCAACATCAAAAACTTAAAGTAATATACTGGCAATTTCACGTTATTACCCTATAATATTATTAATCAATCAACCCATCCTACCGCAATCCACTTCTGAAAACCTGCTCAGGGGGACATTCACAGATGACCCCACTCTGGAGTGTAGTAAATGTGGTGCTGTGCCACAAATGTGGCACCTAATATAGTGTCCATTTGTCTGCACACTACTGGAATTGATTCAGCCTACTGCCAAGGTCGTAGCCTAATTTTGGACTGACTGTATATACATAAATTGCTATCGACACGCTGAGAAGATTAAGTCCACTGCTGGACATACTATGCCTCTCCAAGTCTGCACCATAACACCCTGTCTCCCACTTTTCGCATCCAGTCTGTCCCAGCCACCGTTTTAATGTCATCAGAAATAAAATAAAATGAAAACAAAAAAATATATATATTATATTACCCCACCTTCTGAGAATTTGTCACGAATTACCAACACGTAAGTGGATACGATTTTTATGTTTATTCCGTACTGTTCTGTTGTAACCTAAATATAAAACCCGAGGCGAGATATAATCCGTTATAGCAAGCTTATTTAAGTTGTGACATCTCATCACAGAATAACAGATGGGAATGTTCAGTCTCTGTACGTTTTTAGATTACTTTTTGAATGCCTATGCGTAGTGGGATGTCATTTCAGTGTTTTTGTCTGGCACTGAATGACCTACATTTTTATGCCAGTTGTACTACTATCGGTGTAGTGTATTCATTGCTTAACAAACAATCTGTTTGATGCCATTTGGTTTATATTTAAACTTACTAATTGTTATTTTTTATATTTTATCTAACTTTTTCCAGCAGCGTCGACCAATTTACACGAAACCTTAACAAATTACACTTAAACCTTCCTCTATCTATTGTTGACAACCGCATGAATATCCGTTCAGTAGTTTTTGAGTTTAATGCAAACAGACAGACAGGCGCGGCGGGGTACTTTGTTTTATAATATGCAGTGATGTAGTGATTTATCATTTTTATTATATAGATTTTTATATTTTGTGAATGTGAGAACGTTATAGGGATTGTAGGCAGTAGGTTTTTTGACCATTTTGTACTTTATTAAGTATTGTTAGTTGTTGACAGCCTACACTGTCCTCCCAAACCTATTCAACACTGTAATTTGAAAACATTGTAAAAACCAATTATTTTTAAAAGAGTAGGTAACTGTGGCGTTTCTTCCCGGCTCTTCTCCATATGAAACGACCAATTGCAACCGTGCACCTAGCTTCTGACGTTTCATAAGTGCCCATGTAGGTTTGTGTGAAATAAAATATTTGATTTTTATTGCATTTTGTCTATCTAGGGATTGTGTGTATCACGAGTCATTAAAAGCAGACAGTAACCAGAGAGTCGTGTTTAGTGTAGCTCCAACTTTCTTGTACATCTTTCATCCGAAATCCGGTTCGATTCGGTGAAGACCGTCAATTAAGAATTCTGTTTCCTTCGTGTGGGTAGGGAGCTACGTGAAAATAGTTAATGGCGTAGTGAAAAGATTTGCCAGTCAGCTAAGCCAATATCATTACACCCGTGGAGAAACTTTCAATGTTTTCTCATTTTGGTGGATGAGACACATGCCTCCTCTCAGTGAGAGCAGGCGGTTGCTAGTTGCCAGTGCGGGTTGGTAGATGTCACATGTCTTAATTTTTTTGGTTGTAGAACATGCCGATTTCCTCACGATGTTTTCCTTCACTGTTTGAGAGCAGTGGTGATGAAATTTCCACAAAGTAAAGAGCCTGTCGGGTTCGAGCGCATGAACTACAACTTGTAAATCGCGGCTGGTACCACTGGACCAGCACCGCTCTTATTTCATTACCCGTACCTATTCATAACAAAAACATGTTCATAGTTCATGTTTTCCTAAAAAGACTATCATTTCCGAACACCAGCTATGCTATTCTGCATGTCGATTCTGTAACCATCTCACCGCGTGAAGTGAGCGTGGAGTGACCTGTCAGTGTCATCCCACTGATGGTAGAGATTGACCAAGCATTAGGTGAGATGACACTGACAGCTCACTCCACGCTCACTTCACGCGTTGAGTTGGTTACAGAATAACAATGCAGTAACCATCTCACCGGGTGAAGTGAGCGTGGAGTGAGCTGTCAGTGTCATTTGACCTGAAGCTAGGGATGCTCAAGCATTACATTCACATTCATAATCGAGATTTAAATAAAAATTTTTATGCTGATCCTATTGATCGTTTTATTACAATTTCAAAGCTAGTATTTAAGTGTGCATCATTTTGGAAGGTTTTTCAAATAAAGTAGCAAAACAAAAACTCAGTCAGAAACTCAATGTTGTTTCTGTCTATTTTTTCGTAGACTAGTCCTTATATTGCCTGAGGTGCGAGCGCGTCACGCATTATAAAGACGAGTCATTATAATCGAGATTTAATCTAGATTATGATTGTAAATGTAATGCTTCATCAATCCTTAGCATCAGTGGGATGACACTGACAGCTCACTCCACGCTCACTCGGCTCACTTCACCCGTTGAGATGGTTACAGAATAGCACGGCTGTTTTAACTAGCATGTAAAACCAATAACATAGACTCGGCTATTACATGTCTATAGCAGCATTAATAGCCGGCTGAACTTCGCGTCAATATTTCTGATAGCCGAAGCCCGATGTGACCGATTGTCAATATAACCGAACGGCGTCAATTTTGTGTGTTGTTTTTATTGAAAGTTTTGTTTATCCATAATTGAAGTTGTTGCCTACAGCAAGCTTATCTTTGTTTAATTACATCCTTTTTTTGATAAATTAGTGTACAAAGCACGGCTGCAATTATGTAAGTAACCACCGTGTATTTTGCCCTCGGATATATAAACGCATGGTCACACTAAGGCGCGTATTGGCGTCTAGCTACACGTTGACTGGGTTTACTGCTTGATTTCGAATGTCATACGCCCGATTGCTAATTCCCCGAAGTCATCAGATCGAACGTCCGAATTCCCGAAATTGTGGTATATCGAGTACCACAATTTCGAATACCCATTAGATCGAGTTTCCGTTTCACCGAAAAGCTATTGCAACGGTAGTCCTATCAATAGAATGTCTATTGGCTCGACATGCCAGTAAGTCGAAAGCTATTCTACATAAAATATACAAGAAGAGTAAAAAAAGGAATGTAATTGGGATAAAAAACAAACCAGCAGGTTTTAATCGTCATATATTTACATAATAATTGGATAAACTCACCAATGACCAACATTACTAATATTTTACATAATAAAAATTACAGAAATAGGTAACTAATAATGTTTTACGACTTCGTTATCATCATTTAAGCAATTGTCTTTTATTTAGATCTCTAAATGATTGGCGATGGCTTTTAAGGAGTCAAACATCGACATATCCTTCTTATTTCTACAAATTCATAAGATATAAATGTGTGTCTTCTGTCCTCTTTTTGTCGGCGGATGAGTATGATTTTTTGACCCTGCTGGTTTGTCCCATTTTACATTCCTTTTTTTACTTTTCTTGAATATTTAATGTTCGACTTACTGGCACTTCGAGCCAATAGACATTCGATGGATAGGACTATCATTGCAATGACTTTTCGGCGAAACGGACGCTCCATCTAATGGCTATTCGAAATTGTGGTACATCGATGCTATGGAATTTCGAAAATTCGGACGTTCGATCTGATGATTTCGGGGTATTAGCCATCGGGCATATGACATTCGGAATCAAGCAGTAATCCCACGTTGAATAATGGATGCATGCCCTCTGTTGGAAAAGGTCAGCTCAAAGCTGCAATGGCTCTTTCTTCAAAAAGCCCTTCCAGACATGGCTTTGCATTGTTAGACTCGCATAAAAAAAAAATGTTTATTACCACAAAGTTCAAGTACTTTGCACTGTATACAGATTAAAGATCTTAAATCCTAATAATATACCGTTTTATTTATAAACATTGCTTAAAGTCAATTTATGATTAGCGATTATTTAACTGTAAACATCTCTTAACTTGAAAATCAACATTTAAAAATAAATCCCATAATGTTTGGACTTTTAAAGAGACCGCAACCTCCGAGTTTGTTTCGGCATTTCTTCTCAGGGCTCAGCTAGGAACAGCCGGCGCCATCTAGTTTAAAAAATATTGACGTATTATAATGTGTCTAAAAGATCTACTTTCATAAATAAACATTTTATTTCATTTCTACAAGCGATAAATGAAATGAAATTATAAATAATGATTATTATTTGATAAATATGTAGTTATCACGTTGTTTTCCCTGCACTGTAATTGTAAGACTTCAGGAAACGATGAGAGATGGCTGAATTGATTTGAATAATTAGGTTGCCTGTCTTTGAAGCTTTAGCCTGAGCTTAAAAAGTGATTCCCCCTGTCAATAAGTAGGTAAATAATCTAAAACATAGAGACTTAACTAACAAATAAATACTATAATAGATATCTACTGCCTAATCTATTTATAAACATTGTCCTCTATTGTCAACCTAGACTAATATTATTGTGGCGCAGCTGTTTTGTGCGATTCCAATATACATATTGAATCCCTTACCATATTGAAAATCTAGACCTAAATTACGTTCTTAAGCCGAACCCGAAATGTTAGGACTGCGCCTAATGTAGGATAGACCAACTGTTTTTAGATCTGCAATCAATCTCTCTGGCATCTGTGAGTAGCAGGATTTTTCAAGTAAAATTAATCGTATAGGAAAACGATGGGTGTTTCTATTTGAATAAGATTTACATTGAATTGATGTTTTGTAAAATTAATCATTCATTCATTTGTTTTTATTAATTGTATGTGGCAGTGTTAACACGTTCATAAAACTGTAAAATACAGGGTGGACTTCAACACGCAAGCATCATGGATTTAGTACATGACTTTGAAATCCCCTGTTATACTTTTTTTTTAAATTATGCGCTGAATTCATGGTTAAAGTTTTCACATCAATGTTCCTGCAACCTTGTATACCTAAATACTTTAAATAGTGTCCGTTGCTACTTTCAGCCTTTTTTATTTTTCTTTTTAAGTTCGTTTTACTAAATTGTATTTTTGCGAACGGTGAAGGAAGGCTTTCAGCGGCTTGAAAACCACCTCTATACTAAAATACCCACATTCAAACTACCATACATGCATCGAGACAGTAATTAAAAACAACACTCAACTAAATTCGTTCCATCAAAATACTAAATGCAGCTCGTCTATAACCCAGCTAACGTCATTATCATTAGGGTCTGACTAACGTGACACACACCCAATACCAACACGGTCCTCCCACATAGACCAACTTAATGGGTTCTTGGCGATCTGCCATAATCACCAATATTGACAACCAGATTCGCCTTCACACTACGTAGATACAATGAGATTTATGGAAAGTGCACTATTTGCCTAGAAGTGATTGGGTCTAAATTGCTAGTGTATCGATTTGGGTTGCCGCCGTCAAGATCATGCCTTAGAACGCTCGTTCTATTGTTTGTTGAAGATCGTATATATGGATATTTTATGATAATTCTGTGATATGCTCTAAATTGTGAATAAAAGTTTGGGTAACAGAAACCATGAAAAATAAATATATAAAGTAAAATCGAGATACCCGAAAACAGATTTTTTATATCGTTATAGATTTTTCATTTTGAAAGACAACAAATAAATTATATTATATATCTACATAATATATAAGCTAACAGACTTAAACGTTAACCTACAGTGGACGATGGCTCGCGAGTTCGTACGCCACGCTGGCGACCCACTCTAACTAGTTTTGATTGTTTTTATTTACCTATTTGTTTAAGTTTTACAATAACCCATTATACATTTTCACCGTTAAACGTGCTTTCCAATAATTTAATACTTATCACACCCTGAGAAATCTCCTGTACATATATTTAAAAAAAGGAGAAAATAATTTAATTCAATTAAAAAGCGTGGGGTGCTTTTTGAGGTATTTTTATAGTCGCTTTTAATGTCAAGCACCCCACGCTTTTTAATTTAATTAAATTATTTTCTCCTTTTTTAGTTTGGTTTTTAAAGCGTGTTTTTTAGTTTTTTTAACTATTATTTATTTTTTATTTTTTAGTTCTGCTGACTAAAAAAAGGTGTTTGTTTTTCCTTTTTTTTTCATTTTTCTCAATTTTTTATTTTTATTTTTGAATAGTCATCGGTCCTCGATAAGTTTACAAAGTATCAATTAAATCTGACCGTTTAAAGTGGGTCAAAATAGCGTCCAAAAAAGTCGGTTACAAACAAACAAACATACAAGTAAAGCTAATATAAAAGCGTGTAAAAAGAGGGAAAAGAATCACAGGGCATCAAAAAAATCGTCCGAATTGCTGTCAATTACAATTGTAATGAACATCATTCATACTGATGTAGAAACTGTTAGTTTACCAGCTTACGGCTTTTCCTGTCATCTTGTCTAAAAGTATGTATTAAATTCTTTTATCTTCACATATCACAGCGTAGTCTGCATAGCATAGAAAAAACGACCTTTTCCGAGACGAAAGAATTTCTTTACTACTCCTTAACCCCTACCTACCCTCAGCGGTCCAGCTATGCAATGGAATTGATATTGCCTATGATGATGCCTATTTTTGAAACGTAACATGTCATAAATATCTAAAAAACTACGTAAAGTTTTAAGATATTTTTGACAATCTTACGATACTTTGGATGAATACCATTTTGAATCAATTAAAAATTATAAAATAAATGTACTCAGCATTGTTACGGGGTACATTTGTTTTGGCTTCCTTGGTGTGACATGGTGGGTTGTTTTATTGTTATTTTTCTTTTCTTTACTGTTTGTATTTATGTTCGTTTGTTTATTTTACCTTGGGTTTATCTTTTGTTTTAGAATAAGTTTTCAATTTTAATTTTATGGGTGCTAATGCCTGAAATAAACGATTAATAAAAATAAAAATAATAAATAAAATAGTTATACTAATATTAAAATCATCATCTACCTTGCGTTTTTAAATATTTTGTGGTCAGCTTCCAGTGTAACCTGATGCAGCTGAATACCAGTATTTTACACGGATTGACTGCCTATCTGACCTCCATAACTCAGTTATTGGGTTACAGGATATATCTTGGTAAGACTGGTTCAGACTTTCGGGTGTCTGATGCCCGTATACTAATATTAAAATATCAAGCTAAAAATACCTTGGTCAACTCTTGAGTAGTCCCGGAAAATGTGATTGTGTCGATGGCAGTCAAATGCGGTCGAAGCCGATTTTTCGATAATTGGAATGTCACTTGAGCTTTAAAGCTAGAATAAGCTCATCTGCGTCCACAGATAAGATATATCGATAGTTATAGATTATCTGTAGCTATTAATCGGTAGATTGTTATTGTTTATCGATAATCGGGTTTGATGTCGACCGAAATATCTGGAAGAGGTTAGGATAATACGCGAAGGGAACCTATTTTTCTTGTAATTTTTTCGGTAGTATTTATTCGTATAGACACACACGTGTCTGTGTGTAATAGAAATGAGTTATATTTACATAAAGTTTTATCTGGTCAATGTAAGATTTTGTTTCATTAATTGGTATTAGTGGAACCTACTTGAAGACTTATCTTCTGAAGTTCCTGTTGGAAATTCCACTTATTTTGTTTTTATTTGTTAAATGACATTCGGTTACCTACGGTATTTTATATGCGTTCTTGCGGGACACAGTATGGACCAACATATAAATATATAATTATTTTTTATTTAACACGACACGACGCGCGGTGCACAATATAGATACAACTTATATGATAGAATTTCAGTTCTAAAAAAGATAAAATACCAGAAAATTCGATGCTGAACGGCGTCACTGAAATTACCACGTACATACACATAAATTACCTTTGAAAAAGCAATAAATGGGCAATAAATTCTATATTCGGTGTCACTTGAATATTTAAAGAGCAACTCTCGAATCTATTAAAGTCGTTACCTTTGAAGCTATACAAGTAGTAGTGCCGAACTGTGCCGTTATTTCGGTAATAGAAATAAACTAAATTTAATTAAACTTTACTTAGTTTAATTATACTTCGTTCCAGGAATTATAATTATTAAGATATTATAAATAATTATTTATTTCTGCAGTTGACAGAAATCTATTTCAGGACTGTACTGAAAATTCTTCAATGGGATTTTGACATGGAAATAAGTTTTCAGAAACAATTGTTTTGGTTTTTACTAGAATCCGCCTTAAAATAGAGAGTGACAGAGTAAAAAAAATGGCCTGATTAGTTTTTACTCAGTCACTGTATATTTTTAGAATGTTTATATTTTGTTATTTTAATTACTTTGACTAGGAGTGGTCTAGATCATTTCGTATGAAGCCAGAGTGCATTCTATAAAATAAAATAAAAAAACATTTTAAACCAATATTAAACCGCTAAGGGTTTTAAATCGTTTTAAACCAAAAATGGTTTAAAATCGAATGGTTAAAAACGTTTAAAATCCGCATCAATAGTCGAGAGGATTTCTGAAAAACAAGGCGTATTTTTTTTAAACACATAAGTATTTCAAAATGTTATGTCCATTCATTAGTTCTTATTTCATCACAAAAAAACAATCGCTACTTTATCAACGTCAAAAAATTCTAAGCACTCAATTTCTGTGAAAAACGCTGCGATGCCGACAACCAACGGAGGCTGTGCGTAGCCATCTGTGATGTTTAACAAAAGCCGGGCTAACAATGGCGCGTTCGAGTCGATCGTACAAATTGACATATTTCTGTCCGTTCCGTTCTGATGTGCGGGCTGTAAATGTTCTTCGGTTTTCTGGATGACGTACCTACGTACGTACGTGTACGTATATTCATTTGTATCGGAATTTATGAATGAAACAAACGATCGATAGTTGTGTTGGACAGCGCCATTCACCGATAAGACGGAGTGAGTTTCTTTTTTCATAGGCTCGATTTGCAGTGGGTCGGAAGCGTCAATTTGTTGGTAAGTCATGGAGTTTGAAGCTGCGGGAATTCCCGAGAATGCTCGAGAATTTTTTGGGAAGTCTCGCGAACTGTTATTTGGCTCGCAGGTATCCGGTGTATACGTTATATAATTGACATAAAGTTACAGTAGATACATTTCGTTACCAAAGTTCTTGTAAATTGAATCATAGAGCCCACCGCATCGCATCGCCATCAGCATCGCCCTGAGGACACGGTGGAGCATACGGTGGAGGTCTGCCCGGCTTGGGCGGACCACCACCGTGTCCTTGTGGAAGCAATCGGCGGCTGTGATGTCTCGCGTCCGGCCCTGGTCCAGGCCATGGTACGGAGCGAGAGTGCAGTAACGCAGTAAGTAACGCAGTAATGCTCGCGAAGAGGGGCGCAGCGCACGTGAGGGAAAGGCAATATATGCGCCCTCACGGCCCTAGTCGTCACAGGAGACGACCTGGGCGTCGGGAATCCCAGGCTGATTCCCTGCCACCGTAGGCGCGGGCTTGCGGTCGTCGAGTAATGGATAGCTCGCTGTCCGGTAAGGACCAAGCCCGGGTCGACGACGCGTTGTGTTCCACGCGCGCCTCAAAGAGATGTCAGCACCAAATGGGGGGGTCCGCAAGGGCCGATGCCTGCCAGGGGTGCGGGTTGTCTGAAAGAGATACCGTGGCCCCTGGCACACAGGTAACTGAAGGAACACGGGTAGGTTTTCGTCGGTAAAAGTCTGACACGCCCTCCTACTCCACCCAGGGCGGGAGAAGTTATCTGATGATTACCAACACTAAAAAAAAATAGGCATAGAGTTGAGGTATAGGTATAGTTTTTAATTACTGAAAGGGATTCATGACTACTGCTAAAATAAAACAAAAAAACGATTAAACTACACCTACCTAAGTAGTTCCTAAAAAGCAAGTCTCAAGCCAATTTAAAAAAAATCTGTCATGTAGACCGTACTCTCGTATAAGGACGCCTATTGTAAAATGTTGAAAAAAGTAACAACAATTTAGCTGTCACCGATTTTCAAAGACTCATTCCCTATATCTAAATACTTTGTCGCCTCATCGCCAGTGTAAAATTCTTGACACGAAAGGACAGACAGCGACAAATAAGAATTTTCATTGCAAAATTCCTAGACTTTGAGACCCAACTTTGTCCTTTACTAAAGAAAATATTCGAAGGCAACACGCCGTCGAATACTTTCACAAGGCAACGTTGACTTATGTAGTGTACTTTATCATAAAATTAATTTGTAAATTAAAAACATTATCACGCCGTTATTTCCGAAGGGTTGGGCAGACGTGTACAGTCACGAGCACTAATATACATTGACTTGCCAATTTTTTAAAGCGATTATCTCCTCTTGTACTGATTGTAATTTTATGTTACTATGAAATAATATTTTGGAGCCCACACTATAATGAAATACCTAAGTTATCTCAAGATTGGAATCGTTATTTAAGAGAAAAGCGCTTTTGAATTTGGCTAATATTAATGCTCGTGACTGTACAACCACATGTTGCAAGTTATGTGTAAGTCCCATGTAATAGAAGGTGAGATTTTTCCCAACAACTGGAGACAATTTCAGACTTCGGGAGTCCTGATGGAAAACCCAAAAATCACTTTGCCCGACATGAGAACCGTAGCCAGGATCAGCTCAGGAGTAGCGCTTGCAATCACTAGATCAAAGAAGCAGTCTCATAGGTACAGTCGACCAATTTGAATCATGACCCACATTGACGATAAATCGTTTGAAACCGTCAAAATAACAAAGATTTCCCTCCTTTACAGTGCATGCCGCACTTAGGACACGGGTCAACTATGTCAACACGGGTCGGAGATCTATGCAATTTTAACCTTTGTCATCACTGCAATAGATAATATTTTAGATAAAGCACTAATAATCATTTGAATCCAAACTCTTTGGAATTAACTATAACTCAGAACAAATGTTTTTATTTTTATTTGTACTACAGCTAACGAATAGGGTATTACACCCATTTTTGAAAAGTGTCATAATTAGATTCTAGAATGCTAATAAACCACAAAAAAAACACAACATTTTTATTGAATCGATTAGTGCCAAAAAAATCCATTTACATTTTACGTTTTCATATTTCGCGGGTAATTTGATGAAAACGCTGGACGCAGTGGACGCCATATTGCTCTTTGGGTATGACGTCAGTTTGCTGTGTAAGCAAATGCGCTGATATTTTGTATGATAATTGTTTATACTTAAAAAAATGAGTTATTATTCTACTTATCGTTGGTTTGCTGTTCCTAAATGTAAGATATTATTTCAATAAAAAATACTTTAGTTACGAAAATAATCAAAGTAAAAAGTTGTTCAGTTGATTAGTATAAACAGCGGTATGACGTAATAACATAGCGGCTACTATTTCATGGTGTTCAAAAACTGATTAAAAAAACTGAAATCTTTGAATTGAATTTTAAAATATATATTGTTATTTCACTAACTAAAACTAACTTTTTTGATTGCTTTTTGCCTAATCTATCTTACTAATAATATTTTTAGATTTTTTCTCTAATAGAGTAAAATACCGAGTGGCAGAAACATCGGCGCATAACTTGTTACTATGGATTCAGTACATGACTCAGGACCCCCTGCGTAGAATTTTTATTTATTTTAGAAAAAAAAATCTACTGTTATTTTAACAATTTTCAAGAAGGTAAGTTAATTTTCAGTTATCCACCAACCCGATTATGGCCCACCATAGAGAGGAGGCCTGTGTCCCAGCAGTGGGAACATTGTAGACTAATTATGCTTATATAAGTTAATTTTAAGAAAATCGTACAAATGTGCAATACCTACGTGGTTAAAATTTATGTAACAGCTCTTTTTTTGAAAACGCTTTTATTAGCTTCACCTGTATGTTTGTTTGTAACCGACTCCTTTGGACTTGATCCACTTGAAATGGTCAGATTTCATTTAAACTTTGTAGACTTATCGAGGACCGATGACAATTCAATAATTTGAAATTGATATTAATTGATTATAAAAATACCTCAAAAAGCACCCCACGCTTTTTTGAAATTATTTTCTGCTTTTTTAGTTTGGTTTTTAAAGCGTGTTTTTTTAGATTTTTAAAATTATTATTTATTTTATTACCGACAAAAAAAATTGCGCGGGTTTGTCCCGTAAGTACCAGTTATAGGATCCATGATAACAAGTTGTGTGTCGATATTTCTGCCACTTGTATAGCAGTAGGCATCTTATGTCTGTTCAAAGAAAAAAAATAAAGAAATCTGGTAAATTGAAGAATAAGATTAAAAGAGCCTCTAGGGCTAATTAGCAGATCGCCTTAACTACAAAAAACGCAATGAAACTTCTTATTTTATTGCTGAGGTAAGCATTTGCAAAGACTTGAATGTTTTCGGTCCGAGGCGATTTACTGAATCCTCTTACCTCAGGTGATCTGTAATTTTGCTTTAGGACAGAATTTAAACTCAGTTATAAGACTATTACTATTACATTTTCTGTTCTTTGTTAAATCGAAAAACTATTGAAATCTTAACTCGTATTTTCTGAATTAGTTTTTGCTCGCGGCTTCGCCCGCGTTTTGGTCGAAAATTATACAGCTTTGCTCAAATTCTGAAGAATCAGCAGTCTAATCCGTATGCTTTAGCAAATTATTATTACCATTCTAAGACCCGTAGGATACAATATACAAACGAGAGTTTTGTTTTTTTTTAAATTTTTAGTTTCTTTTGCTCATATAAATAATTTTGCCTTGACCATTTTGTAAGTACCTACCTAATACGTTGGCCATGAGTTTGTAAATAACTATGTTGTAATCTGTAGATAAATGTAGAGGGTAGTATATTTTGTTAACTTATTTCTGTTTGTTTTGTTGTTTTGCTGTCTACATCTCTGTTATCTTCTCTCCTATCGCAGGTGTGCTGGAAGAGATTTCTGTAGGCATTACCTATGTACGAATTTATCTGTTCCTTTCTTCTTGTCTGTTTATATGTGTGTGCATAAATGGTTAAATAAATAAATAGGTAGGTACTTCTGTTGGGGTTTTTATTGGTACTGGATGGGTGACCATCTTTACATACTAAGACCGATAGTCTTGGTCGGCTAAACGTGCTTTCCGAGGCACGGAAGCGTGCCTCAAAAATCAGCTGCATTATATATTCAGCCGCATCCAACTTAGATGGGAAAATGCTAGCCAGAGGATGGAAATAAAAATCAGTGCGTTTTTGGACCACAACAAATCACAATAGACAGTTACAACAAACAAACTTTTCATAGTTTTCAAGTATTGTTTTTTTTTTTTAATTTCGATAGCTCACTACAAGTTACATTCATACTACCAATTTACCTCAACTTCGAGTCCAAGTGAGGCTACTTTGAACTACATTGTGTTTCATTTCACTGCAGCTCCCACGCAGTCAGAGTCAAAAGAAATGAATTTGTTTATTCTGTAAATAGGATGTCCGATTCACTTTTACACGTCATATTAATAAATAATAAGCTAGATGGTAAACAAATATAAAAAGAGCAGTGGTGGTTTTTTTTTGGGGTTGGGAAATCATCAAAAAACTTCTCCCGCTCTGGCTGGAGCGGAAGGGCGTGTCAGACTTTTACTGACTAAAACCCACCCGTGTTCCTTCAGTTGCCTGTGTGCCAGGGGCCATGGTATCTCTCAAGTAGAGTATTAGTGCCAAGTGTAGGCGCTTTACTTTATGTAAATAACTCCATCACCACTGCTTGCAAAACGGTGAAGGAAAAAATTGAGAGGAAACCGGCATGTCTTAGAACCAAAAATTTGAAGACACGTGAGATATATCAACCAGCACTAAACCCGCGTTGTAGATTACAGCCCATTTCGTTTTAAAAAGAGCGAGTTTAGCAGTAGGAATATCAAAGGCTGATTCTATGTCTATCTTAAACTAGATGAAGTCCACATTCATTTCTACTCGTGAGAAGAAATGGCGAAACAAACTCAGGGTGTAAGTTAAGGCAGGATGTAGAAAGATCTGAGGTCCAGGGGGCCTACTCCCTAAGCACGAAGTCTGTCGTTTCGGTAACGGACGTTTCCAACTCCGTATCACTTACGGACAGAAGATTAGTTTGGAGCCCGAACTAACAATGAATGACAATACGATTTGACAGCTGTCCCTACTCCCAATATGTTTTTGCCTGTCCAAAAAAAATTGTTAATTGGCTGTAGGATTCACTAAGAAGTTTCGAACTACTTTCGGTCGGGCCCGTATCTTCGTTGACGGAGTTAGAGAGTAGGCCTCCAGCTGTGGATCCGTGATTCCTGGTCCAAGTGTAGGAAGGAAACACCAGGATTAATTTTAGTCAGTAAGAGTCTGTCAAACCCCTTCGCCTGCGTCAGGGCGGAGGGTATCCATGAAGATTTTCCACACCAGAACAAAATAAAAAGGCATGTATTTAATGCGGCAACTAAGTAAAATGAATATAGGTTTAAAAAAAAATAGAGTGGGTACCATTTATAATGGGTTGGCAGCTAAAAAGGAGTATCGTAATAAGTAATAGGTAGCATATTAATATATCAGTAATAAGCTCCGTTTTAATTTAAACTAGCATCAAGTTTTTCTTTTGGGAACAGAATTAATATTTAAGCGGAAACTTAATGGCGAAAATAAAATAGAAAATGGGCATTCATAAATAATATATTATTATTGTATTATTAGGGCAGGTTTAGATTTTCTATATAATCTAGTCGTTTCTGGCACTCGCCGGCCGCTGCCGCGGCACCGCTCGCTTCGCTCGCTCGGCTCGTGCGTAGGAAGTCACAGTTTTAACCTAACCTAACCTAACCATTAACAAAAAAAATAATAACCTACTCTAACTAGACTAGTAATATATTATCTTTGCCACCCTACTAACATTATTAGTCGCCAAGTCATTATTTATAGCTCCTCGCCTAATATTTTATTTGACTGGTATAGTTTATTTGCTACCTAAACGCAGCTGCTAGTTTTTAGTTTTTATAACACCTTTAATTTTGAACCTTACATAATATAATAGTCGCGAAAATATTTAATCGCTGGCAAGTTATTTTATTTGTTGCAAACATTTAGTCGACTTTTAAGTTATTAGTCACTCGGAAAATAATAAGCCAAATAAAAATGTTGGGTGGTAGGTTGAAACGAATTGTATTGATAACAGTTAACGACTGTGTCTGTCAACTGCGATACCTTTTACAGCTTGAAAGCGCAATATGTTAAGCTTTATTTACTACGGGTGATAAATTTACTTTTATGACTGTCTTATTTTCAGAAGAAACGTTGGAAGCACCTCCGCCAGTGTCGGAATTTTCCCTTTTTTTTTTCATTTATAACGTTTCTTCGGCGTCAATAAACAATTTTATTGGTATTTTGTGAGCGCGACGTGAGCGCGTTCACCCGTCAAAAATCCCCATCGCGTGAATGTAGTTTTAAATTTGAAATAAGGTTTTTTTTTACTTTTGGACACGAGTTTTCACTTTTGTCTGTGCATATAATAAAAAGGGTTTGCCTTTTCGTTAAACGTTTTTTTTTTTTTTTGACAAACAAATTGTGCTACCTGTTAAGGTACCGTAATTTGAGATGCAATTCTTGTAATTTTAGGAACGTTCACAGTCTGGTCCGTCTCGATCTGTCAAAAATACCTCGAGTTTTCATACATTTCTGACATTTAACTGTCGCTGAGATGACACTGCGAGTAGATTTTGAACGTTTTTGTTAACGAGAATTGGCGTTCAGTATTCTTCTATAGTGACATGATAATTATAAGTTATTTGAAAGTCTCTTAATAACAAACAAAAATAACATTGATAATTGAACCAAAATATACTAAAGAATTTGTTAAAATGTTAAGTCGACGAACAAAACCAGCCAATCACGGACCGTAATAACATCGCACAACATTTGCATTTTATTGAAATATACTCAAATTTGCATCACAAAAGATATCGATAGCCGAATATACAAACATAAGCGAAATGAAACCTTCAAAGTGATTTCATATACCGTATTTATAGAACAAAATTAATACCTACCGAAATAAAATAAAATATTTCATTCTTTAGTCTTATCTTTCAATAAAATATTCTAGAATAAAGATTTAACTTTGATCTCGTAATAACATTAGTCAAATGATAAGGAGAATCTGGTAAGTAATACCATTAATTTAAACAAAGAATCCTTTTATTTGTACAAATAACAGAACCCTGAACTTGGCTTTGACTTCTTAATTTTATGTATGGGATCGTAAAAATATTCTCCGTAGACTCGTAACAGTTGTAGCGTAGGCTTGCGTAGGCCTGCGTAGGCGTGCTACGTAGGATCTACGATCGCGCTACGACGTCAGACATATAAATAGTTCGATGAGAATTGGTTTAGCGTGGGCGCAGTTATACATCGAAATAAGTTAGTAATTGGGGAAACTTACTTATATAAAATATTGTCGTCCAAACCGTATTCCGGCCATGGCGGCCAATCTCAACGGAGACTAGCCTTCGACTCGGGATACATTATAGTGTACAAGTGTGTGCGCAGACGCAGGTACCTTCTTTCTTCACTCTCATAGTCCGATAATACGGCACGCAATCCGAAACGACCAGTGAGAGATTGGGCGCAGGACGTTGGTCCTGGAATTTCTGAGTAATAGCACGTTAAGCCGTTGGGCTTAACGTGCTATTACTCAGAAATTCTTAATGTAGAAACCCAATAACACTTTGACAGACCTGGGAATCGAACCTAGAACACCATACTCAGCAGTCGCGCTTGCGACTAAGAGACTAGCGAGAAAAGTCTGGCTAATAGCATAGTAAAATGTAATTGCTACGTTGTTTCTGAAGAAAAGCTTGAACAACGTTTGATAAGTAATTCTATGATAATTAGCTTTTAGAGGGCAAGAATTATCCCACAGAAACGTATTACCGGGATATTATTACCTCATATGTTTATCCAGGCTACACCCCGACCGACCCTTGCTCGTTGAACCGTCAGCTCGCGCCGCAGCTGAGCCATTAGCTTTAAATTCCCCGTCTAATAATAATGCCAATATTTTGATCCAGCCTGTCCCCACTAGCTGTCCCCCTAACAGTGACGCCCTGAGCCGAGGCCCGCACCCCGCAGGGGGTGCCCTCAGCGTGCAGTCGCTTAGTATGTAAGTTTTTAGTTTTTAAACCCTGGCTGGAGGCGTTAAGATTGAATTCTTAATGGCAGCCCCAGGAAAACCCGGTTAAGCAGTCACGGCCTCTCAAGATCAACTGCGGGATGCCCGACAAAAAAAATCCAGGCTACAATTTATTTGTGTGCCAAATTTCATCCAAATCCATTTCTCCGTGATTGAGTTACAAACACCCAAACATACAAACTTTCACTTTTATCATATTAGTATAGGATTAGCAACGCAAGAACTGAGCATATAAAGTAGGCTCGAAGCCCTAAAATAGCACAACATAATCATATAAAAGTAGTACCAATAAAAGGGAAAACACAACATTTATGAAGGGACTACTATGCATAAACCTAGTTCCTGTCAAAAAGCTTACGTTAGCGTTTCATTGACCACTAAAACGAACGAAGTAGGTTTGTGCTTGAATTATGTTAACTACTAGGTATAGGAGATAATATTGCAAACAATGAAAACACTGGCAAATACTACTTAATGAATAAGAGTATTTCTGGAAATTCTAATTCCTACTATTAATATACTTTTATTCCATTAAATACACATATAAATTACATTTTTAAATATTAGTATAAAAATATAAAAAATTGTAGCCCACCGGTATCGGGAACAAGGTCCAAGCTACCGGCGGTCAGGGCTCCAGAGAGAGGAACCTCCTGACAATGCGAGCCGTGTCCAGGAGTACCGCTTTCTGGATCAAGCGATTGACCCAGCTGCCCAACGAGAGCCTCCTCAGATGTTGGTCGAGGCTCTTGGCTATCAAGCCATTGGCTGTAACAACTATCGGCACAATGATCGCTGAGTCCACATCCCAGATGTCGACAACCTCGCGAGCCAAGTCAAGATACTTGATTTGTTTATCTTTCTCGGCTTTCACGAGGTTCCCGTCATGCGGGAACGTTATATCGACAATCATTGCACGCCGCTCTCATTGATCTACCACCACTATATCAGGCTTATTGGCAACAAAAGTCCTGTCAGTGATGATGGATCGAATAATAAGATTATACATAATTATAATATTACAATTATGTATAATCTTTATTAATATTATGTTTGTACCAAATTATCTCAAAAACTACTGGACCTATTTTAAAAATTCTTTCACCATTTGAATGCTCCATTATCCCTGAGTAATATAGGCTATATTGGTTATTTAAAAAAAAATGGGATCTCATCCGTGCGAAGCCGAGACGGGCTGCTAGTATAATATATTCCTATTATAAATATGAAATTTTAATAAACAAACCAAATAGTAATAATAGGCCAACTTCTCAGCTGCCAATGCCGAGCACAAGATCCTGGGTACCATTCCCAATTATATTTTTATATCTGGAATTTTTCAGTACCAGGTTTTTTTCGATATACCCAAATACTTATTTTATTTTATTTATTTTCACAAAAAAAGGTTTATAAACAATGAATTGTGTTGGGAGCCCCCTTTTAGGCACGCAATGCCTGTGTTAGGGGACTCCGCTCTTCCATATCTTAGATTGTAATTTAAATATGGCGTATTTTTATTTTTTATTGTTTAAGCTAATATCTGGAGTATCGTTACGTTGTGTGGTTAAATTACTCACTAGCTTCCGCCCGCGTTTACGCCCGCGTGTAACGTACTACCCGGATAAACAGTGTCCTATATGTTAATCTAGCTTATAATCTATCTGTGTGCCAAATTTCATCCAAATCCGTTCAGCCGTTTTTGCGTGAAAGAGTAACAAACAAACATCCATCCATACATCCATACTTACAAACCTTCGCGTTTATAATATTAGCAAGGATTTACGTCACGAGTAAGGTGAAGCAGTATTCTTTATTTTGTGGTGAAAAATAAAAATCACGACAATAAAAATCACCTACGTTCCCGCGGGATAATTTCCGAATTCCACGCGGGCGAAGCCACGGGTGGAAGCTAGTTAGGTAATAAGGTATATCGTATATCCAAGCGAACATTTTTACCGCAAGGCAAACTTTCAGTCACCTAAACCCGAAAACATTTCAGAAGTTTTTAGTTTATTTCCTTATTTTCTTGTAAAATGGACGTTGACTCTAAACTGTCTCAAGAAACTAAGTTTCTTTGTTGGCTCGACGTCAATGCCCTAAGAATGAAGATAGAAATATGCATTTTTCATTTATTTAAACATATATTCATATTGAGGGTACTTTTAGCCACGCTGTTTAGTTGTGAAGTGAACTCAGTCACTTAGTTTTACAACGACTTCGTCTTGTAATGTTTTCGTCTAAATAGTTAAGACAGAAAATAGGTAATTTCATTTGAATAATCACAAACACAAAAAGTAACAAGTTCTTTTAGTTTTGTGTAAGAAGAAGAGAATTAAGAAGCCATTGCCCTTTGAATATTTCAATTAGTTATGAAACTTAACAAGAAAATTGAATTAAATTTTGATATGCGGATCCAAGTCTTCATTTCGTATTCCACGAATATTTATATTTTCTGCCAAACGTATCGTACGTATATCCCCCATATGAATAAATGTTTCATTATTTATTAATAATTATAGAATAGAATAGAATAGAAAACATTTATTCGACACAGACACAACACAACAGCAACAAACATAAAAAAAGAAAGAGAATAATAATCATAACAATAAAATTGCAGTAAAATTGTGCTGAGCGTGCCCATACCGAAAGGGTTACCATCTCAGCATTTGCTGAGCGTTAGACACCCAGCGCTGGTTTTGAGTTGGTACCCTGCAGTGACACACGGACGCAGGTAAATAAAATAGATACATACTTGAATATTAGTAATAAAATTAGCATCTATAATTAGCATTAGGATTAAATTATTAATTTCATAGTTTGTTATGTAGACTCAAATCTTTTAAGGTATAACATACCAAAAATATGTTACTTTGTACGCCATAAATGGCAAAACATGCAGATCTACCTGATATTTTAAAACCTTGCACATTTATTTGATGTATACTCATGTTTTACAATAAAAATAAAAAAAAAATAAAAAAAAAAAATGTTCATGAATACGTAAATAAATAATGTAAAAGATTTTTTTGTATGCTACTCAGTTCAGATACTTTTTTTTTTAATACCTACGAAACTACAATATAAAATAGCGCCTGTCACCTGACGCGGGGACGCATCATCGAGCAGCCGCAAAAAACCAGCGAAGGAAATGTGCTTTCCATAAAATATTTCAAAGTGCTAAAATATTTCAAAGTGAAATTAATCTCGCGTGCTCTTGATTTAAAGGAAACTTTTGCATTTCGCGGGCTATCTTGACGCATCCCCCTTAAGCAAACTAGCACGTAACAGAACGGGCTACTAAGACTAATCGGCATGTCATGTAACAAAATTGTCAACGAACCAAGTTGTAAAAAAAATACCATGCAACTGAAGGAGCACGGCAAGTCTGACACGCCATCTCGCTCCACCCAGAGCGGGAGAACTTATGTAGTGACTACCAACCCTCAAAAAAAAAGTTGGAATACGTCCAAATAACAATAAATAAAACGATTTACATTCACACAACGATATCGTGCACTAGAAACAACTGAGAACCGAAACAATCATGTAAATCTTGCAATCACCGTACCTACATTTATGAATAACTATATTATGAATAATAAAATCAGGGTTTTCTAATTTATCAAAAACTGGCCAAGTGCGAGTCAGACTCGCGCAAGACATGTCGTTTGGGATCCTACAAAACCACAAAAGTACCTTAAGGTGAATCTTGTCGACATTTTTTCATACAAGCTTCGGTAGTGTATTTCCCCACTGTTCGACAATGTACATCAAAAGTTAAACATGGCATGGTTTTGTCTCATTATTAATATTACCTGTACGGAAACAGAATACTAAAATAAAAAGCCTTTAAAAAGTTATGAGCCAACAAAGATTCGTTTTTCTTGCTAATTAAACCTAACTTTGGGCGTGTTTAAATAATAAAAGAAGTGTATAATCTCCAAAACAACAGTACCAACCGTAAAAATCGAAAAGTTCAGTCAACTTCAATGGTCATTGATTATGCAGGGGTTTTTTCATAAACGGGTTTTATTCATTGCATCTCACTCAATAATTTTTTGCGTGCAGACTAGCGTCTAATTGCTCATCACGGGTACTACCTCTGTGTAACATGATGCCTGGTGAGACAGCGTGCTTTTTAGTCACGCCCACCAGTGAGTTTGAGTCCGCAACTAGATTCCCCTTAAAATAGTCGACCAATTACCTCCATTTTATTCTACGTTTAAACTTAAAAAACGCCGCAAAACCCCCTTTCTCCCCGTTTAATTAATAACTTTATTTTATTTGTAACTAGTCTATGCCAGCGGTTTCGCTCACATAGAGGTCGGGGCGGACATAAAAACCTTGCTTTTGAATCACTCTGTTTGTTGATGAAAACACATTTAAAACAACGCATTTAAATCAGTTGCGTAGTTTAAAAGATCTAAGCGTACAGACACGATAAGCGACTTCGTTTTATACTACGTAGAGATATATCGGCCACAGTAGTTAATACTCTAAGAGAATTTCAAGTGTCTACCTATTACGGTTCAAAAGACAGCAGAGCCTTAGTATCTAATAGGGTCCTGTTGGCCGCTTTGGGTATGGAACCCTAAAAACGAACAAATAACACAATTCAAATGCAAATTCGAGTAAAATAAACCGAATATTCGTATTATTGAATAATCGATATTGCTTTATCGAGCCCTCCATTGTATTCGCTATGATTTGACAGCTGCCATCGGGCGTATATCAAAACTCTCAACGATAACTGAGAAATAGAAAAGAAAATCTTATTACGTTGTGATAATATATTGATGGAGCTTATGTATTATGTTTCATTGTGTGTTGAGATTAATGTAGAAATAAGTTGAGCAAATAGTAATTTATGGATTTTTTTAGGAAGACCTGGACTGTATTTACTTTGTTTATATGACAGTTTCTATTGACACCAAGGCACATACGAGTTGTTTCGAAAAATAATCGTAACGTATTCTTCTTTTTTCGCTCTTAAAAGAATTTTTATATTAGAGAATAAACCTGGTATATAATCAATTTCAAAATTAATCGTTCTGGTCATGAAATTTTCAAACGTGTTTCCAAAATTGATTGGTTAAAATCAAGGTCAGTACAAAAAAGTATATAATTAAACATTTCATTTCCGAGAAATATACGGAATCCCATATCAATGTATGTTTAACATATTAATCATAATATCAATGTAGGTATAAAAAGCACCAGAATGGTCAAGCAAACACGGTGATTTTTGAGAATACACCATCAGCACGACAGAAATGGTGGTCGGCGACTTACGAGCTGTCGGTAGTAGGTCTGAACCCAGATAAGCGCCTTATTTTGTGATTTTTTAAATTATTTGGATTTCACTTGGACCAATAAAAGTGAACGCGATCAGCACAACTAAATTGCGTTTTAGAGCTGTCAGTGTCAAATATTCCAATTGCATTGTTGGAATCCACCCTTAGTATTTTTGATGTAAAAACTTTTTTGGCGGTTTGAGCACTTTTTGGGTGAACAAAAATCATGGAACTCGCGTCATCAACACCGAACGCTTGAGCACACGGATGAGTTGCGCGTTGATGTCTTTTGGAAAAGTCCTTTTAACCCTTCTTTCCCTTTTGTATTTTTATCGTAAAAATCTGTGCTGTTACCTTTAATGGCTGAAGTCGATCGCTTGTTTATCATTTTTACCGAGAGCAATCAGGACCCAAGGACCCAATTTGAAATCCTGTATTGACGATAAAAAAAATCACACGTAATTGTTTAAGTTTTCACTTCTGTCGGCACTCCCGGAGTGCCACTGTTTTTTTTTTTTTTTAAAGTTAGCTTGAACCACTGACACATCTAAGTAAGTAAGTAAGATAAATCCCAACAAAGTATTTGTTGAAAACTTATTCAATACCAACACAAAAGGTTATAATAAATTACTTTATCATGCCGAAAAATATTGTGGTTAGCATTTTCTTATTCAAAATGTCACGCCATTTGTCTAAATAGGTTTAGACCTTTTGTAGAGAAAATGGTAAATGCAAACAAACCTTCAAACTGAAAGATAAAAAATGTTTGGTTGGCATGCCTGTCATGAATGCTAATATTTTCTAGACGAATGTTAGTAAACGTTGTCACGTTTGCTAGCCTCCTTGGTCTAGTGGTAAGTAGTCTCAAGAGCTACGACTACCAATCATAAGGTTCTGGGTTTGATTTCCAGGACAGGTGAAGTGATTGAGATTTCTTACAGAGATTCCTCACAAACTCAGTCTCAAGTTAACTTGTTAGGATATTACAACCGTTTGTTTGATGGCAATAACAAGTTCACTCTAAGAAATAAAGAAAAAAATAAAATGTGTTTATTGGCGTTATCGCAAAAAAATACACTTTAAAACCATAACAAGAAACAATTATTATAATGCCAAAAAGGCCTGAGAATTAACAGCCTATAACGTTCCCACTGCTGGGATACAGGCCTTGTCTCGGTGACAGGGAAGTTCCCCTACCTTTTGCTCCGAGGGGGGAAAATGGCCCCAGCTCAGCATAATCTCAGATGACAACACACCACCTGACGCTGATTTTAAGCTGCAGCCCACTATCATATAATGCGTACTCCTTAACGTAAACCTCTGCTTACCCCTTCAAAGAATACAGTCGTGATGTTACGTTAGATTAGCATATAGCATAATCAGCCTACACTGTTCCCCACTGCTGGGACAGAGGCTTACTCTGTGAGAGGGAGTGGGCTGTAATCTTCCACGCGGGCCCAGTGCGGGTTGGTAGACATACTATTACCTAAAAGATTATTAACTCAAATGAAATACCACCCGCCCAGTCATTAATAAACTAATTACTAGAATTAATTCTCTGTCGCCCCTAATAAACTATTATTAATAATATTTTGCAGGAGACAAAGCCTGAAGATAATACAAGTAATTTAAACCGCCGCCCTCATAAGTAATGTAAATTATCTCATTTGACAATGCCGCCATCGTACTGAAGATAGACTCAATAATTACCAATCTTGACACTTGAAAACGGTTTTTAACCAACTTTATATAAATGGTTTTTAATTGGCCATTTTTTTTGTAAAGTTCAGGAGCCGTACCATACCATTTTCTGGCAAGAGCAAGGTCAGACAAGATTATTTTTTTTTGAGGATGAAAAATTCCTCAAATAACTTCTCTCGCTCTGGGTAGAGCAGGAGGAACGTGTCAGACTTTTACTGACTAAAACCCACCCGTGTTCCTTCAGTTGCCTGTGTGCCAGGGACCACGGTATCTCTTTCGAACAACCCGCACCCCTGGCAGGCATCGGCCCTTGCGAACACCACCAGTTGATGCTGACATTTCTTTGAGGCGCGCGTGGAACACAACGCGTGGTCAGCCAAGGTGACATGTAATAGTTGCACTGCATTAGGGTACAAGAGCAGTGATGGCTTATTGGTAACGGCTTACGAGTTGATGGTTGTAGGTTCGAACCCAACCAGGCACATTACTTTGTGTAAATAATTTCATCACCACTGCTCTCAAAACGGTACAGGAAAACATCGTGAAGAAACCGGCATGTCCTCGAACGAAAAATTCGAAGAGATGTGTCAATTACCAACCGGCACGGGGCCCGCGTGGTAGATTCGGCTCACTTCCTCTCAAAAAGCCCAGCCGTGGGAATATTATAGGCTGCACACGGTAGGGTACGAAATGGCTCAACACTTTGCATGGCACTACACTCGTCGTCAAGTATTAACTTAGTAAACTTAGGTTACACCCTAATCTTTCCGAGGATCTAATACAGGCGCGACTGCTGTTTAATTACTCAATACTACCATTCCCAGGTTAAGCAAATAGTTTATTCATTAAGCTCATTCAAAAAAATCAATTAACAACAGTAGTTCTGCATAATTATTGCACAAAAAACATTCGTGATGACATTCACCCATTATGGAATAAGTAGAAAAAGAGCAATTCCACGTATTTGCCAATTGTAGTGAGCATGCGAGATGCCAATAACGATTGCACAATTGCACATAGCTCTAAGTATAGCCCATTGGAGAGCGGCAGCCGGGCTATTTGCAAACACTATTGATTGTTGGACTAGCAACCACAATGCATCACGCTCGCATTAATTTATCATGCACGCTCATTGGCCATTATTAAACCTTTAAATTGCTTAATAGTTAACCGACATTGATACGCTTTTGATAAACAATCCCGAAATTGTTGTACATAAATCTTTTTTAAATGATTCGTGACTTTAAATTCCGTAATATGTATTTTCGGCCTATAACATTCACACTGTTGAGACACAGGCCTCCTATCGATGAGAGGAAGTGGGCCGTAATCCACCACGCGGGCCTAGTGCGGGCTGGCAGATGTCATATGCCTTCGAATTTTTGGTTCAAGGACGTGCCAGTTTTCTCACGATGTTTTCTTACACCATTTTGAGAGCAGTGGTGATGAAATTATTTACCAAAATTATGGCCAGTATATCGACTTCGAAACTGCATAAAAACTTTTTCTTTAGCTCATCATTATTTTGATAAACTTTACATGTAAAAGTGCATGGTGGCACGAATAAAATGTTTATAGCTTCATAGACTCATTGACTATGAAGTTTATTAATTAAGGAGTAGCTTATGGCTAAGTAAAAATAATTCATAAGACATTTATTAATTTGCTTAACATAGGTAGTTACAATAATGTTGATATATACAGATATTAAAGAGTGCGCTATGTTATACCAAGTCCAAGTCAAAACTGCACTCAATGGTCCACTCCACGAATGTTCAAGAAAAGCCTCAGTACGGGAGGAATGGCTACGGATTGTGAAGCTTGCCACCACCCCTGATGTGACGACCACGACCACTCTGCCAAGAGTGTGACGACGAAGAAGAAGATGTTATACCAGAGGGCGTAAAATGTTTGTAAGTAAGTCGACCCGGTTAAACTTAACCTTGCACGGACCAGCCGTGTGGTCCGTAGATGGGTGGCCATCTATAAATACCAAGACCCCTCCGTGCTTTGGAAAGGACGTTGGTCCCGGCTGTCATAGGAGGATCTTTTATAGTCGTTGCGGGTCGTTAAAAAGTCTGACAGCCAGTCCTATAGTGGAGGTCAGATAGGAAGTCGCTCCATGTAAAATACTGGTATTCAGCTGCATCTGGTTAGACTGGAAGCCGATCCCAATGGTTGGAAAAGCTTAGGCAGATTTATTGAATCATACTAATTAAGCCTAGAAACTTGTTTTTCCCTCAAAAAAATAATTAAAATTAATCGAAATACATGTTCAAATGCAGGTTAAAATTTCTGAGTAAATACTATTTGCATGACTCTATTCATATTAAACTGAAAAGTTTAATAGTATTTACTTTTTAGGGTTCCCCCTGAAATACCAGACAGCCCTATTCCACTCACTTAGCAAATTGTTAGCAAAGAATCTTGTAATTACAGTTTTCGAGGAACCTGAATAAAGTATGCGTACGTCATTACAGACTTTTAGAAATTCAAAGTATTATGACACATGCAATAACTTAATTATAAAGGCAACTAAGTACATAATTTCTGTTATTATAAAGTGAGTTATTAATAAGCTACAGGTGTGTTCTGACATCATACAATATATTAAAAGTAAACTAGACCCAAGACACGCGAAGGACTGTTTAAGCAAATAGGTAATAATTATTTTCAGTCAAAACTGATTATTTAAATCGCACATATTAACCGCTTCAAAAGGCAGCGTTAAAAAGTTTTTAAAGAAGATTGATTTAAGGAATTTCTATTCTTCTCTGTGACTATACTTTCCAGATTTATTAAGGCTCCCCGGACAGGCGAGACGTGATGGTGCGACGCGATTTTGGTAGAACAATTTCCATGTTTTTTTTTTTGTTCTACAATTTGTTCTACAAGCGTCGTCGCGTCGCGCAATCGCGTTGCGTATGTCTGCCTTTAAGATTCTCACTAGGATCACTTTATTGGAAATTAATAAAATTACTTTTTAAGCTGTCGTGTTTTGTGATTAAGTACCTAAATTTATTTATATATGTACATAATAATCACATTTAATTAAAACTATATAAATAGTACATTAACCTAAACTACTCTCCTTGAATCATAATTCTATAGTCTCCTGTCAGATATAAAATAACTGCAAAGGATATCATTTGTCCACATCCTATAGTTGGTTATTGAAGTATTGATAAGGACCCGTAAACGTCAACTGCTAGACATATCCTTGACCCTCAATACATATTTAACCTCCTTGATCCCCGAGCCCTAAGTCATAGCCTCTCGATACACATTAAATTTGCAGACGTCGCGTTGATATATTTGCTAATAAAAATAAGTTATGGATAAACATTGCTTACTCTAAAATAATAAGTAAATGTTATTCGTCTCAGAAGCAATTTAGAATATTCATTGCAATTTAAGTAAATGGACCAAATAGGTAACTAAAACGTTTTAACATCAAGTCTTTATCAACGAGTTTCCAGATAATGTTATGAAAAATTTAATGCAATTCAAATTTTCTTTTTTTTTTGCAATTTACTGAAAAAATTAAATATATAAAAAATACTATAAATATATAAAAAAATATTATTCAAGACCGTAACAAATATGTCCTCATCAAGTTGGGGTCAGCTTCCAGTCTAACCGGATGCAGCTGAATACCAGTATTTTACATGGAGCGACTGCCTGTCTGACCTCACAGTAACTGGGTAATGATACCCCTTGGTAAGACTGGTTGTCATACTTTGGGGCTTCTGATGACCCGTAACGACTGTCAAAGATCCAAAAATGACAGCCTGAATAAACGGCTTAACGTGCTTTCCGAGGCACGGAGGGGTCTTGGTATGTAAAAATGGTCACCCATTTACGGACCAACCGCGGCCAGCGTAGCTTCACCTGATCGATCGACCCGTGTCGCTAATATTACTTAGCCATAAGCCCCTCCGTAACAAATATATATTTACAGGATAATAATCATTCCAATCACCAATGCAACTCTCTGAATTAGATGTAATGTCATCGTTTCCAAAACTAACATTTATTATTTAACATTTTTTTTTTTAATGACGCACACGCACATTTTATCTATGGATGACGCTTCGAAATGTTGCCACTACATAAAGAGAAAAATGTTTATTGAGGATGATATTCTCGTAGCATGTATGTCTATTTCCATTTTCTTTTTATATTCCTTATTCTATCACATTAACATAAAATTTATATAATCTTTCTATTAGTTCGCTGTACCAGTAGTTTCATAATTATTGTTTAATGCACCGGGTGACGTCATTACGTCAAAGCCGGCTATCCCTGAAAACCAGCGCTGGGGCTCTGTCTGGCATAGGGTCGCAGCATAATGCTGAGTGATAGCCGTTTTGCGTGGATGAGACGCATGTTTCCCTCAACCTTTTCTTATTTTTTAGTGTTCCTTATCTTTTTGCGTCATGTTTACCGCAAATAAACGTTTTTTCTTTCTTTCTTTTCTAATATTTATTACTAGATTTTGCCCGCCCGCGTGGAGGTCAAAATTTATCACAAGGAAACGTACTACCGGGATAAAAAAGTATCCTATGTGTTAATCCAGGTTATAAACTATCTGTGTGCCAAACTTCATCCCAATCCGTTCAGCCGTTTTTGTGTGATTGAGTAACAAACATACAAACTTTCACATTTATAATGTTAGTAGGAAGTAGGATTTGCATCGCATGCCACCAAATAATATAATTATATCATCATAAAAGTGTCTAAATGGACACGAAATCGCGGCACTGGTGTCATCCTTACCAAACAAATAAAAATCAACTTTAATCCTATTTAATAGAGACCATAATAGAGTGTAAAACCTCTGAGAGGATTAAAAGCTTAGCAGCGCCCGTATTTGGCTGTCTCGGAAAAGAAAAGGGTTGAAATTCAGGCCATGATGTTTAACTTTTTTTTGTTCTTTTTGTTTTTGGAACATTTTAATCCTAATGACACTTTTGCCGCCTTTATGTCAACTGACCTATAGATTGTACATAATGGTTTTCTGTTTCCTTTGACATAATGTAAAAAAAAACTTTGCTATTGACATGAAATAACATCACGCCTTGTTTCCGCGAAGGGTTGGGCAGGGGTGTACCATATTTCGCTAGTTATGTTTAAGCCCCATGTAGTAGGGGGTGAACCTATTTTCAAACTTAGTAATCCATTTGAAATAAGATTAGACATTTAAACAAACCTTTTTACAGTAAGTTCAACCGATTCTGACTTCTATATCGTAGGTATAACGGTGGCATTAAAAGCCAAAAAGTAGTTACAATACCAACTTTTCACTGCAGCTGCCATTTGTCATGCCACTAACGCAATGGAACTCAAAATCGGTTGATCGGACTGTAAAAAAGGTTTAGTTAAATGTTTAATCTTATTTCAAATGGAGTATAGATCGATTTATTGCCCCCGAAAGCCCCTGCATGCTAAATTTCATGAAAATCATTGGAGCCGTTTCCGAGATTCAGATTAAATATATACAGGGTGGTCCCGAAACTCAACGTCAAGCGGGTACGGGGCAATAAGTTAGGTTGTACCAGTTCTAGCAAAAATAAAAAATAAAATCCATGTTACTTGGTTAAGTGATAATAGGTATTCTTTTGAAAATTTTGAAAATCAACACCCTAGATCAGATATTATTTAGGTACTGTGATCACAAATTTCTAAATTGTTCAGTGTGTTTTTTTTATATAATCCTAAATAACTATGCTATTGATTGCAGTCACAAAACCAATAATTAATATTGTGAGTCTAGTACAAAAAAATAAAGTTTATTTAAGTCATGGTTAAAAACGTTTTATCAGGTAAATTTGACGCCTTCTCTTTAAAAAAAAATGTACTATATTTTTTATTTTTGCTAGAATTGGTACAACCTAGCTTATTGCCCCGTACCCGCTTGATGTTGAGTTTCGGGACACCTGTATATACAGGTATACATATATACAAGAATTGCTCGTTCAAAGGTAGGTATTAGGTTACTATGGCAATGTCAAAGTAAAAATGTTTAATTGGAATTAGTCTCAGACTTCTATAATGTCAAGTCTCGATTAAGACATACCTAACATGTCTTGTCGAATAATTTAATCATCTCAAACCGACTACTAAAATACCCAGAAAGAAGAAAAGTCTATAAGTTCATAGTTAAAAACTTACATTCGTCATAAATAAAATATAAGGACCACGCTACCGCATTAGGATTTTCCTGTAATGATAGCAGTGTTTGTGATAAATAAATAAATAAATAAAATAAATAAATATCGAATAAAAATATATTGGTTTCTTCATAAAATAAAAATACTGGCAACCGAGCCAATAAGTTAATAAAATTCAATTGTACGTAAGTAGTTCTGGTGTACCACGGAGTGTCTGCGTCAATACTAAATAGCTACTAGACGCTAGTACTGGTAGCTACTGCTAGCAAGTTGGTGCAGCTTACCTCCCAGGAGAGGTTCTCATTGCTACTGGTTTATGGCCACGAGGGAAGCGCCTAGTAAAGTGGCTTAGCTTATTTATTTTTTATTTTGAAAATGTGGCTGGAAAGTAAGATTTTTCAGGTATTCTAGAAGTTTTTGTGTTGGTGCAGATGTATAAAATTTTAACAATTCGGTTACTGAATATGCTCGAATGTACAGAGTACGGTTTCGACGGAACAGTAGGAATGTTTTTAATTTTGATAGTTCAACAATATTCATTGCGTTATTTACGTAGTTGAGCAGACAATTTTTTCAAACATATGAAGTTATGGCTTATCAATACCCTTCACAATGATTTAGATTCTGATTGATAGTGTGTTATTCAATAAGGGTGCTGATATGCATGGGCTAGGAAATGCATACCCTGTCTTTTTACATGTATCTTATTAAAAAATATACTTACAGCCGACAGGGTGTAGGGGAAACGCTTCCGAAAACGAAGATAGTGATTCTTGATACAGTACCATCAAAAAAAATTTTTTTTTTACAACATTTACCTATTATTATTTTTTAGTACACTATGCTGTGAGAACATTTCAATGAACCATTATTTGAGATTAAACACATTTAAAAACGACCCCAGGTCCAGGCGGCGACTTTAAATTTAGGCATCCTTTGTAAAGCGCCGCCAAAATAAAATAAATAGAAACATTACAGAAGCGTCAAACGTTTTAAATTGATGCAAAATAACCAATTTAAGGCGAAAGGACATTGGTATCCGTTTGCATTTAGGTTGTATAAGTATAACCTACGTTCTGGCTTCTGAAGCGTTCCCCTTACACCCTGTATTATAATAATGTCGACAGAATTACCTTAAACTTTGTAGGTCGTACCTACTTACATTATCCTAATAGATTGGATACTGGAATATTAATTAGAACCCACGCCTACAACGTTTTAGCATAACCTGACATTTGAACTTAATAATAACATAATATTACGAATAAATACATAATCATTCAACTTTTTCGTGACTTCAAAGTTATATTCAGTGACACGAGTGTGAATGGCGCCACAGTGGTTTGTTCTCAGTAAAAAGTTTTTAAGTTATTGTCCAGTTGTAAGATTTAAAAATGGAATGCGGTGATAGAATTTTGTATTAGTTCCTTTTTTGTTAGGGAAAGTATTTACGGTAAGAAATTATTTTACCTACAATGCCAATTGTGATGTTTCGGTACCATGCACCTACTTATTTATTTCATACTTCAAGCAAAAATATACAGAGGCGATAATGCCATAGACCAACAGTCTTGCTATGGGTGACACAGAGACAAACAAATAGCGAAAATTGAGGAAAACATATTTATTTCAATATAAAAATATGCATTATCTATCGAAAACCATGTAATTTTACGTATTACTTACAAACCTACACATACCTACCTACTTCTAATTTCTTTCGAAAGAAAATATTCTTAATATAAAAAGCTTATGAATTTTAAATCGTAACGCCATCTTCAAAGCCACACTCGGGAGGTAAGCAAAAGTCGTACGTGTGTTGCAAATAGGAGTGCGATGCAGTAAGAATTGCAATGGCCGCCTCGTACATACCCCGCTATCACCTTACACTAGTCTGTTGTATAACATTGCGCTACTAAGATAGGGCAAGACTTTTTTATTCAAAGCACTTTCTATTTTCATCGCGTTTTTAAACGGTTGTTTTAAATTGGCTTTAAGCTTACTTAAACAGGAAGTGGTAAGCACATTCACAGCTTAGTTGTAGATAAATACCGACCAAGTGCAAGTCGGGCTTGCACACGAAGAGTTACATCCTATAAAACGCTTTTCTTGTGTGGAAACCCCCTTTCATCATCATCATCACATCATTTCAGCCAAAAGACGTCCACTGCTGGACATAGGCCTCCCCCAGGTACCTCCAATTCAACCGGTCTTGTGTTTCCCACATCCAACGGATTCCCGCGGCCTTCACAAGGTCGTCGATCCACCTTGTGGGAGTCCTTTCCACTCTACGTCTTCCGGTACGCGGTCACCACTCCAGAACCTTTCGCCCCCATCGGCTATCTGTTCTGCAAGCAATTTGCTCTGCCCACTGCCACTTAAGTTTGGCAATGCTTCGGGCTATGTCGGTAAACCCCTTTAATTTTTATTTATTGTTATAAAGGCAATAGAAATATACACTCTGTGATCATTTTATTATGAGAAACATCCCGCTGAAAGACAGACGGATATACAGGGGAGGCTTAGTACAAAAAAAGCATTTCATACGCAAGATACAACAAAAAACAAAAAGATGCCGAAGAGATCTTTTGTTTGGGCCATGGACATGGAACATGGGCAAGAATGTTTCTGCCCTTGGACCATGTTATTTGGGATCGGTGCAACATGTTTTTTTCTCCCATTTTCCCTAGTCAGCCGATCTCTTACACATTATTATCCTAAGATATAGACCAGGAGTTCTTTAATTGTACGTCGCGCAGTTTCAGGAGTTGTTCCTAGCCTAGTTAATAATATTTTTAGTAAGTAAATACAATTTAGGTAGATTATATTCTTATTGAATTGATTCTTGATATTCATTGGAGTTTTCTTACAAAAAAACCTAAAATAATCCAGCTATACTCTTTGAAAGTCTCACTGATGGGCTATAAATGTAGAATTACACGCACAGGTAGATATCTTATTTTTCAAGGGAGTTGCAAACAAATAGGTACAACATGTAAAGGAAGTCACAGTATTAAAACATTTGGAACCCGATATAGACCATAAATCAGCAACAAAATCTGTAGATAATGATAATAATTTTGAAAATTTAATAGGTAAGTTACTTAAGCAACGTTAAACAAAGTGCGGCCGACCAGAACTTAATTACTGGTTAAATAAATTAGCTATTACAAAATGTAATTTAAAACAGAATTTGGGAGATAAAGTCTATTCCCCCGGGTATAATTTTAAACACTTTGTTTTATTAGTCGTAGGATGGTCCAAATGTATGAGTAAAATAGCAACTAATGAGTTTAAAAAAAAACATCCACTTACATATTTTATTTGACTTAATTTACAGCCCAGTAGACAAAGGTGATTTTGAACGTCATTCATGGCATTGATTTTTTTTTTTGTATTGTTTGTGAACTTATTATAAGCAGTGAGCTTATTAAAACAGAAAGCTTACTAGTAGGTACTTATAAACAATATGTAGGAAACCAATTTCCAGTAGCTACCTATATATCTTTATAAAAATATTGTTAGCAAAAAAAACATAACCCTCCTTCTGTCGCAGTCAGGTAAAAAACAACCGACTTCGAAAGTGAAAACGAACTTTAATTTCGGATTTCGATGTCGTTGGTTTTGAATTTTGTTTTTTTTCTACTGATTTTCGAAATTAAAATTAGTTTTCTCTTTGTAGTGATGTTTTTGGAACTTTTTATTTTAAATTTTTAACTGTGATAACCAGAGATTGGATATTCGGATGCATATTTACATAAAAAATAATTTTTAGCTATGAAAGTATGGAAGCGGCTCTATAAATTATTTGTAATATTTATTAAAAACCCCGGGATTCTTGGATTGCATAACTATTCAGATGTGTATTAATTTAAAATTAATGTTTAAACATATTTTTTTTTTTCGATACAAATATGTGTATGTACTGGAGGAGGGGTAGTTTGTATTAGTTAAAACAAAAAATAAACAAATTACTTACCTAAATTAAGACTTTTTTGATACAAAAGCGCATTTGATGTTAGCCAACATCTCAACTTTACGTGAATATGCATCCGAATATCCGATCTCTGGTGATAACCTACCCCACACAAGTTCGTATACCTACCTGTACTTGATAAGTAAATAACAGGTATCAGGAAGTTATTAGAACATAATTGAAGCTAACTCAAAAACCACTAATCAGAACTTGTCCAAAATACGGGACCTCTCGATAAGTACTTACACCTTTCCAAACAAAAGAAGAAATTTTGAAATCGGTTTATAAATGACGGAGTTCAGAGGTAAGAAAAATTTTTTTTTTAATGCCACCGAACTGAGCACCTCATCCTATTTTGAAGTTTGTTAAAAATACAGCAGTATTCACCATTTCTTTTGGAACACAACTATAAAGAGCATTGTCAGCTCCAACTCCACTTATTCTAATTCTAACAAGAACTAAAGAATACCCCAGTGAATGCTACATTCAGGTGTAGAAACCATCTCGAAACTATTTTACATATACACAATTTTTAACTTAAGTGCTTTTACCGTCGAGAAAATGTCGTCGTCGAAATCTGCGGCACAAAGAACCACACACTATTCGAGATTTTGGATCTATTGAAACATGGCGTTTTGTGAATTGTCTCACATTTGTCGACTATGCAGTCCGCTAAATAAAAGAAAGACTACCGTTTATTTTGACACGGTTCGTGAAACACAAAATAAATAATAGATTAGAAAATCTAACAAACCAAAACCAAACTAAAAAAGCATAAAATAACTTCAAAAAAGCCTGGGGTGCTTGATATTAATCGATTATAAAAATACATCAAAAAACACCCCACGCTTTTTTGAAATTATTTTCTGCTTTTTTAGTTCGGTTTTTAAAGCGTGTTTTTTTAGATTTTTTAATCTGTTATTTATTTTCTATTTTTTAGTTCGGCTAACTACCAAAGCGTGATTTTTCAGTATTTTTTTTCATTTTTTAACATTATGGAACAAATTTATAAAATTATTGAATTTTCATCGGTCCTCGATAAGTCTACAAAGTTTAAATGAAATCCGACCGTTTGAAGTGGGTCAAAATCAAGTCCAAAGGAGTCGGTTACAAACAAACATGCTTACAAACATACAAGTAAAGCTAATAAAAGCGTGTTTTAAAGTGAATAGGTATAATTAACTAGGTACAACAGTGTGTGCCTCACGGTTGTGCCAAAAAGGTTCATTTCAGCATTAATGCCAGACAGATGCTGTTCGACGCTGGTTTTCTAATGAACCCTTAGGGACAAGTCTAGTGACGAGGAGTACAAAACAGTTTCAACATAGGTCAATAAATATTTTTATACTTATTAAACACATCATATAAACTTACAAAAACAGATTAAAACGAAAACAACAGGAGCTCAGCGAAACCTGTTCTTAGCGTTTATCTCTGTCTATGTCTGTGTATAAACAGGTAAAGTTTTTATTCCGTGCGCAAACTATAACCATGGATTCAGCATATCATTCTAGCGGAAAAAATTTTGGTCGGCTATACAAAAAAAAATCAGCTGTTTCATAGAAAAGTGCAATACCTACGCGGTCAAAATGTATGGAACAGCTGATTTTTTTTTTTGTAAAACCGACGAAAAATTTCTGCGCTGGGGAGTCTAGAATGATATGTTGAATTCATGCTTACCGTTTGCGCACTGAATAAAAACTTTTCCTGTATATGCTTCATACAAGCATTCATATACAGCACCCTAAATGCTTAACACACTATGAACCATTGCTTCATACGGTGAAAAAAATTGTCTGCTCAACAACGTCGTCAACTGTCAAAATGAAAACCTTTATTATTGTTAGTGTGATAGGGAATTACCCCACAGGTCAAATTTTGTAAAGGGATATGACCGAAACTACGTTATAGGTACTTCATCAAGACTGCCTCGTTTGTCTAGTGATCGCTAACGCTGCTGCCGGGGCCTGGTTTCGAGTACACGAGTACAATTACAATTTCAATACAGTGCATTAAACTTTAAAATCAAACCATTTTACGTAAGTAATTCGCTTTCAACAATTCCACTCACGAAATACGAAATGTCGCGTCACTATAAAATCAGAGAATACATTTCTTTGTTTATTAAATCTGAACAGTGGCGTTGTCGCGACTACATGCATGGAAATAAAAAGTACAATCCCTGTCATACGTCGTAAAGCTTTTATGACGGTGGCATTGGCTCACTAGATTTATATCTGCTCTTTTGTGAACATGCTGTATCTAAAACGATTCTGTATGAGCACTCCATGCATTCCTAGCTAGTTTTGTAGCTTTTATGGTTGCAATTGCAGTGGAATTGATTTGATAATGGCTGTGCTGCTAAAATTTGGCCACTCTGAAAATGCATTTGATAATGGTAGTGCTGCAAAAATAAATGATAAAGTATGTATCTTGAAAATCGAAATGGTTTAACTTTATTTTATAGATACGACTCCCACTAATAAGCTCTGCAAACTTGAGTAGGGCCGGGCTCCAAACTGAGTTAAAAATGCCAACAAATTGATAATTTTAAAAGTTAAACTGGATTTTGGATGTGTGCCCCATGGATGGGAATAGGCTCCCTGTTACATAGAACTCAAACATAACTGGTGAAATGTGAATGTACTATAGGTACACCAATGCCCTAACCCTTTCACGCGCGCCTCAAAGAGATGTCAGCACCAACTGGTGGGGTCCGCAAGGGCCGATGCCTGCCAGGGGTGCGGGTTTTTCGAAAGAGATACCGCGGCCCCTGGCACATAGGCAACTGAGGGAACACGGGTGGGTTTTAGTCAGTAAAAGTCTGACACGCCCTCCCGCTCCACCCAGAGCGGGAGAAGTCATTTGATGTGTGAAAGTCTATTAACTGCTCCCAAATTACAATGTAAATTTTTATTCTTTTAATTTTTTACAATGTCTGACATATTCTCGTCATTATTTAACATTATACATCAATTTTAATTTCGACTATTTATTATTAGTGATGGTCATGGAAATCATGTCACTTGGTTCAAATAGGTTCATTTTATATAGGTAGATTCTTTTACATATTGTGAATGAGAGAACGTTGTAGGCCTTAGAGAATAGATTTGTAGACGATTTTCTATTCTGTATTCTCATTCCTCAAAGTACCTGGTACTTATTGACAGGCCTGCACTGTCCTCCCATACCTATTATCACTGTAATTTGAAAACATTGTAAAAATAATAATAATAAATCATTTAATTCAGGTAACAAAGACCCATATCATAAATACCTTATAGACTAACATACATAATTATGAAAATCCACACAATAGTAGCACTTCACTTTGCACTAGCTTTCCCTTGTGCTCTCCTGTGGAACTTGTCCGCGGAAGCGACGGAACACCACGTCCTGCGGCCAAAAGTCCTCTTCCAAGACGACGGGCAGATAACAATTCGGCACGCGCACCAGGAACGCCTTGAAGTTGACGTTGCGGCGCGACTCCAGTAACTGCACCCTCGGCGTGTACCTTGTCTTCTGGCGCACGTACTCCACGATGTCCTCCGCCTTAGTGGTGTAGTGCAGGCGGGAGATGTACACCGGCGTGTTCGGCATAGCGGCACGCAGGCTCACTTCAGGCCTCGCTGGAGCCCTGCCGCAGCGGTTCTTGTTAGTTCGCGATCGGCACTAAAAAAAGCAATCAAAAAAAGAAAAAAAAAATCGGTAAAAGTCAATTATTTTTAAAAGAGTAACCGTGGAGTTTCTTGCCGGCTCTTCTCCATAGGAAACGACAAATTGGAACCGTGCACCTAGCGTCTGACGTTTCATAAGTGCCCATGCAGGCTTATGTGAAATAAAATATTTTGATTTTGATGATTTTCCACCCAATAAAAAAGACCCTTTATAATACCGACTGAATTCTGAAACACAAAACTGCAGCATTGACATAAAAAATCAGATCTTCCAAAAGCAAAACGTGACCCAGTTAATTTCAATTTGTTCCAACAGCATCATTTGCAATTAATTTTTTTACAATATGTCACGCAACAAAAGGGGAGAAACAATAGAGCGACACAGATATCCAGGGGCGGTTTACCGCGATAAATTCGAGCCGGTATAAATCACGAATATCAGGGAAAGGGCGGGCGCTCAAATTAATTCATTAAAACTCGTTATTGTATTCGCTTGTTACGTTTTTAACCGACTTCAAAAAGGAGGTTATCAATTCGACATATTTATTTTTTATTTTTTATGTGTGTTCGGGTATAACTCCGTCATTTAAGTATAGACGGATTTACAAAATTCTTTTTTTTTTTCGAAAGGGGTAATTTCATAATGGTCTCATTGAAATTTCATATAAATCTGATCATGAATTTTGGAGACAGACAACGGAACTCTTCAAAAAATGACAGCAAAACAACCGCGATTGCTGCTATCGCATAAATATGCATTGTTTTGACCCCAAGGATGATGTAATTTTGAATTGGTGTGGGGTAGGTACTAAAACTAAAAAGAGAAAAATAAAAACTTAATAAAAAAACAACCGACTTCCAAAAAACACAGGGCCTGAGTTCACTATGACGCTTAACAATTCCTTACTCGTAACCACGTCAATCACACACGAAATCTGCTAATATCGTATTAATAATATCGACAAATTGTCTTGGAACATACATAATATGACATTTCGATTCCTTACCGTTACATTGGTTTTTACAAAACACGATATTGACGTAGTTTGAACGTAGTAAGATTCCGCGGGAAACCATTTTAACCACACAGAATTGGGGCCCTGACTAGTAGTAGTAGAAGAATATCTACGGTGCGATGTCAAAAATGGAGAAACGAAATGTCACTTTGTATGGAAAAAGCACTGTCTATTCTTCGTAGAAATAGAAAGCGTCATGCTAAGCCTGCTGACCCTTCTGAAGAACATCACCAATAAGGTCAGTATTATGTCCTATACCTAGCTATAAAATAAAATTTAACTTTAAAAATAAAAAAATCTCAAAAGTAAACAATCATTTAAATTCAACAACTAATTAAATTCTTCATTGTATTGTTCCCCAACAATGTCAACGTCCTCTTCAGCAAAGTTATCAAGTTCTAGTTAAGTTAGTAATTGACTTACCACTTATCACAGCTCATTGATCAGACTTAAGTCTGAATAAGCTAAGTTTAAATTACAAACTTAAGTTACGAATGAGAAATACCAACGTTTGTCTCTCAACAATGATGTGGTTCTGAAGTGAGATTTAAGTTATTTACATAAGTATTAAGTACTTTAAGTGGGTGTGAATTTGAACATGACACCTACATAGGTATAAGGACATAATATCACACCTCTGTTCCTCGAACGGTTAAGCAGAGGTGTATCTATAGCCTATGCCTAGCCTATGTATAAAATATCTGTGTTGTTTTCATGTTTTTTTTTTGTTTTTTTTTATGTTATGTCATCTTTTTGTATGCACGTGTTTCTGTGACAAATAAATCAATTTTTCTTTCTTTCTTGTCTATAGTAAACCCAAATTTTGCTAGTTAAGTTTTAGTTCCAATTAATAAAGGGTGAGCCTATTTCCATCAACCGGGGACAAATCTAGACTCCAGACTGCTACTTCGAAAATCCAGATGTACAGTCAGCGTCAAAAATATCGGGACGAATAGACTATTCAAAATGATCTCAACAACTAACAAAATTAAACTTTATCTCAATTGGTTAAAGTTTTTGTCAGAATGACAGTTGTCGTGTACTGCCTTCATTTTGAAACATTCCTTGTGTCATTGTGTTAATATTTAATTTTCATAGTTGTTGAGATCATTTTGTACAGTCTGTTCGTCCCGATATTATTGACGCTGACTGTACAAACCCAATCAACACTAACTTTGCCTGACACGGAAATCTAACCCAGGACCTTATAGTCCAGTAGTTCCAGAGATTACCCCTCTCCTTACACACCGACGTATAAAGAAACAGATTTTTACCTACATTTTGCGACCAATCGCAAAAAGCAGAAGTCGAATAAAGCAATGGTATTTGTTTTATTGTCAAAATGAAAAGGTTTGTCATTCGTTTTATTTGTATTTGTTTTATTGTCATTATTGTGTTATACAATAAGGGTGCTGGTTATCAGGAGCACACAAAATTACGCTCATGGACAGACGTTGACAAAAAAAATCCGATGTGGGAATTAATGATAATGGGCCAATGAGAGGCTTAATTAATATGACCCTTTTCATTTCGACAGCAATACCGATATTGCAAAAGGGCTCCCGGTCACCAGATAATTACTGCAATAACGCCACGGCCATTTTAAGCGCGACCTTTATTCAATATACTGCATCAAAAAAAAAAAAACAAAGTATAAACACAAGATGGTGTCCAAGATACAGGCTGTGTCTAGTTTGGGACCATCGATACCTCAAAACGTAATTTTGAATGTAGAAATAAACAAATTTACTTTTACAAAATCAATCTTAAATTCACTTCATTGTATCTGCCGTTTATTAAATGTTAAACAACCAGATCGTTATCTAAAAATAAGTGTAATAAAATCGATCCGAGCGTTAAGGCTTACTATATTTATGACCCTTAAAATTTCACTCCGGTTCGTCGGATCCCGCCCCACTTTGTACAAAGTAGATTCAATGACTCGCTGTTGATTTGATTGGCAATCCCGTTTCAACTTTAGCTATGAAATATCATTTATAGCCGACCAAGAATTTACTAAGCCGGGCTAACATTATGAAACTAGTGTCGTGAAACTGTAGCTTGACTGTTCTGTTTCGGTCTGTAGCTAACTAACAGACGATTTCTTGCTTCTTCGTACATCGGCAAGATCCATGATCCATTCGGTCCACTAAAATCAAAATTACCTTTAATAACACTATTAATTTGTACCAACTAGCTAATCTGTGCTTTGGCCGAAAAGCATGATAGGCAGACAAACGTCTGCGCCGCAAATGGCCGCCATACCATTGTAACTCCCATGATACACGACGTTTAAGCAATTATTAATTTTATTTATTACTTATAATAAATTCCGTTTATTACAGATATATTTATCTTTATACATAATAGGTTCAGCTATTACATCATTTTTTTTTCCGTAGAAATTTGTACTTTCCCGATAACGCAACTTAATAGATCACACGGCGAGCGTCTTTACGTCACTCTAAAAGGTAGTTCTGAAAAACAGTGCTGTTGACGATTGGTTCGTTTGAAGTCACAGCATTTTCCTGAGCAAAGACCTGTTCTTGCACAGATACGACGCACGACTTAAATGTTATTATTTTTGTGGTTTGTTTGTAACAAATTAGTCAGTAATGCTCTCAGCTATCGGCATTTTGTTTTTGTTTTGATTGTTAATAAATATTGCCAGTGTCGTAACGCAGATCCATTTGTATTATCTATGGTCCCTAGCCTTGACATTAACAGTCAAGGGACAATATTATAAAACTTTTTCAACTTGAATACGGGGCTTTTGGCTCCTTTTGTTTGCATTTTATGTATCTTATTTTTTTTTGTAATGTGCATTTTGTTTGTGCAGAATAAACAATTTGTTTTTCTTTTCTTTCAGACAGTTTTTAAAAAGCTGATAAATTGAACACACGCTCTGTTTGCTTTGCCTTTTTCCGAATTATGTTGGATTCAGCTTCCTAACGAGACGCAAGTCTATACCAGTATTTGACATGAAGCGACTGCCTACCAGACATCCAGGACCCAGTTACTAGGTAATACGATACCCTGTATTAAGACTGGCTGTCACACTTTCGAGCTTCTGACGACCCGTAACGACGGTGAAAGATCCACCAATGATAGCCGGGATCAACGGCTTAACGTGCTTTCCGAGGCACGGTAGAGTCTTGGTATTAAAAGATGACCAACCGCGGCAGGCGTAGCTTAACATGTTCGATCAATGTGTGGCTGTTACTATTTAGCCACAAGTCCCCATATATACAAAAACCCTGTCCGATCTGAAAGAAGCACGTAGATACTCCTACAAAATTACCAAAAAGTTTTTTTTATTATCATTGAAAATAAAAAGTAATTGCAATTTAAAATTCACAGAACAGTCCAGCTACTGTTTCACAACACTAGTTTCATAATGTAAACTCCGCTTAAAAGAACTCTGACATTTGAAAAAGGAATAAACTGGTTTTTTCTTCTTATTTATTTATTGGCTTTATCGGTTTTCCCTCGCTGAAAAGCCATAAAAAGATAATCTTTTATTGGTTGCTAAGCTTCAGATGCCGGTTTTAATGATTCGTGTTCTTAAAACAAATTGGTTTGAAAATTATTCATTGGCGATTGAAGTATACGGTTATAGGTTGAAAGGCTGTATGAACATCTAGCTTTTTTTGATCCGGTCGTTTTCTCGAGTCCTACTTGAGGTTTCTGCTCAATTAGGGTTTTGAAGACACTGGAGTACTCAAGTATAATACACAGCCTTCAATATTCTTTAGAAACATAATTTTCCTCCTTTGAATATGATTTTCTTACATTTCTTACATCGATTTTACAGCTTGACTGTAATATTGCTAATAGAATGGTTTGATATTACAGTAAGCGCAGTTTCCCTTCATAAAACAAATGTCGTGGAATAATTTAGTTTATTATCGCTGTCATGATCGTTATATCGATTTGTTCCCTGCAAAATATTGGAACGAGTGGTCCTGTTTACATTTGCTATTATTTATAACATCTCTTATTTGTTTTTAAACTCCGTTCACTGTCACATGAAAAAGGCAGTAATTTTTATTTAGCCTTAAGCCTGGTTCCTGAAGTCAAATATCTTTCATAGACTTTTAGCAAGGTATGCTAAAAGTCAATGCAACAATATAATCTATCTCAGGATATAAATACAAATTAAATGCTGTTCCGTGGTACGTGCATTACTTGTGAACGGCTGTACAGATTTGGTAATGTTTTTTTTTTAAATGTTTTAATAATCCAAATAAGGGGTAGAAGAAATGAGAAAGTTGTCAATAAATTTAATTTTATTTTATTTTCCGGGCAATATTGCTTTGCTTAATTTGGTCAGGACAACGTCTATCTCGTCAGCTAGTGAAAAATATAATTATCTTTTAAACAAAGCTTCAATGTTTGTTGAAGACAAGAACGTAGAACTTACATTGGTACCTACCTACCAGGAATCGGACATTAGCCAAATGAAATTCCCACGTATTTTCTTGGAATAAGTTTGCGTTTGGCATAGACAGCTGTTTAACATTCGATATTTGAAAAGTGCTGTGAAAATACGAAATCCCGAGTGTGTTGACTTTCGTAGACGCGGCAAAGTGAACTTATCAAAATATTATTTAAGTTATGAAGCACTGCCGATGCATCGAAGCTTGTAAATTATGCCGCATCGACGCGATGTTGAATACTTGATTAAGTAAATAGAATTCTATGCAACACTGAAAGATAAATTCTTAACCAAACAAGCCCATGCTCGTTGGGATTTTCCATCAGCAATGAAGAACTCACAATCAAACATAACTCCTTTATGGGAGCAGATTATAAAATAAAGGCAGATAGACCGCGCGGAACACCAAGAGTGCGACGCTTTAGTATTTAGTTTTTTGTCTTCACTCTTGGTGTTCCGCGCGGCCTTTGTTTTATAATCCAAACCAAAAAACAAAACAATATACATACAATGCGACGCTTTAGTATTTGTTTTGTTTTTTGGTTTGGATTATAAAACAAAGGCCGCGCGGAACACCAAGAGTGAAGACAAAAAACTAAATACTAAAGCGTCAATGCGACAATGCGACGCTTTAGTGTTTGGTTTCTTGGCCTCACTTTGGTGTTCCGCGCGGTCCATCTGCCTTTCTTTTACGGAGTTTATGGGGTAAACATAATCAGCGTATACCTAATGTTCCCACTGCTCGGTAGACCTTCTCTCGACGAGAGGGAGCCGTAATCCACCACCAGGGCCCAGTGCGGGTTGGTAGAGGTCACGGGTTATTCCCTGAGTACCCCGATCCCCGAAGCCACCGTCCCGGAGGACCCCGAATACGATAAATATGATGACATTCTTTTTTTTTCCTTTTTGTCTATTGTTTTCAACTTGTACGGTCGACATAAAAAATGCTATGTGTTTGTAATACCTACATAAGATGAAAGTAATTTATTAAAAATTTTGTACAACGTCGAATCATAGTTTTAATAGAAGTAATAACAATTTGAACCAAAAAAAAATATGTTTTTTGAAAAGACTGATTGAAAAAGTAAATATTTCCTTTTTAAAACTTTTACTAATGTTGATTAATTTTATTGTTGATTTTTGCATGTTTTTTTTTTTTTTTGTGGGTGGGAAATCATCAAATAACTTCTCCCGCTCTGGGTGGAGCGGGAGGGCGTGTCAGACTTTTACTGACTAAAACCCACCCGTGTTCCCTCAGTTGCCTGTGTGCCAGGGGCCGCGGTATCTCTTTCGAACAACCCGCACCCCTGGCAGGCATCGGCCCTTGCGGACCCCACCCTTTGGTGCTGACATCTCTTTGAGGCGCGCGTGGAACACAACGCGCCGTCGACCCGGGCTTGGTCCTTACCGGACAACGAGCTACCCATTACTCGCCGTCCGCAAGCCCTCGCCTACTGTGGCCGGGAATCAGCCTGGGATTCCCGACGCCCAGAGCTTCTCCCGCGGCGACTACGGCCGTGAGGGCGCATATACTGCCTCTCCCTCACGTGCGCCGCCTCCCTCTTCGCGAGCATTACTGCTTCGCAGAAGGAGGTGACGGCTAACCATTCACTCTCGCTCCGTACCATGGCCTGCACCAGGGCCGGACGCGAGAGATCGCCGCCGCCGATGATTTTTGCATGTTCATTTCATATATTTGACTGTCTGGTTAGTTGAATAGTCGCAAACGCTTCTGGTTAACATTAGGTCCTGGGTTCGATTACCAGGTCGGGCAAAGTGTTATTGAGTTTGCTATCTAGACTTTCCTAGTAGCAGCCCGGAGTTTAGATTTCAGACGTGATGTGATGTATGTGATGTTATATTTCAGACGTGATGTGATGTATGTGATGTTATATTTCAGACGTGATGTGATGTATGTGATGTTATATTTCAGACGTGATGTGATGTATGTGATGTTATATTTCAGACGTGATGTGATGTATGTGATGTTATATTTCAGACGTGATGTGATGTATGTGATGTTATATTAGGACTATACCTTCCATATTGGTACCTTTTTTTGTGGAAAAAAAACCTCTACAAAGCATCTCCAGAAAAACAGCGAATAAACTAAATATTAGGGTAATCTCGTAATTAAATACTTATGATATGTTTTATATCAAAGTTCAAATACAATTATACCTCTTTCATGTGGCTTTTATAAAATTCATTGTCTATTTCGAAGCATAATTAAATGAGAGAAATAATTTAAAAAATACCCCATTTATTAAAATGGGGTATTTTTTTTTTCAAACATGTCGGTAATTATTTCCTCAGACATCAAAAGCTTATGTTTGGATGTTTTTTTCCTCATACTAAACATGATGCTGGTTTTATATTGATAAAAGGTTTACCTTATTTATCTTAATGAATAGGTAGCAAACAAAACACATTTCTTCACAAAATGACTAAAACAACTTACTTACTAATAATTAGTATAGTATATGTATGTTTATTCTCATATTGTATGTGTACCTATATTTAAATTAGAGTATAATTTTTGATTTTATATTTTCCCTTCTACTATTACACACGTTGTCTACATCTCTTTTTATCTTCTCTCCTATCGCAGGTGTACTGGAAGAGATTTCTGTAGAAATAAGTATTAGCTGTAGGTACGTATTTTTCTGTTCCTTACTTCTTGCCTGTTTATATGTGTGTGCATAAATGGTTAATTAAATAAAAACATTACATTACCTACAGTTTGTATAGTCTATTCTAGTTTTTAAAGAGCAAAATGATCCAGGATTACGGTCTTCTCCAGCCCATACTCATAAACTGGTGTCGCGCCATCCCCATTTGTAACGGTAAGTAAAAGAAAACGGAAAGATATCTCACCCATTGACATGGGGTTCTGAACTAATTGGGGATGGAAATAAATAGCCCCGCGGCTCCCGCGCCCCCTACTCCCTTGGACATAAACGAATGACCCGACATGAGTACATCTCCAAGGAGTCAACGTCGGAGTAAGTATCTTCTGTTTCGCCCAAAAATTGGCCCGTCCGCGTAGCTTTGTTCAGTGTGGGTGTGATGATGATGCCTAGATAGGCAAAACGAACCAATTCAGTAGGCTTGTAGCCTCGTTTTATGCATCACGTCTCATCATAAAGTAACTCATTAATAAGTCAAAATGCAGAGATTTTTGAATATTTTATGTTAATTTAACTATTTGAATATACTTGTAATGTACTACGAGTACATTTTTTTTGTTTCTCTATAGGTACATGACATACAAATAACTAAAATTGAAGTGTTTGTTTGTAACGTCAAAATAACAGCTTTTTACTATATGCATATGAATTTATAGAGTAACAAAAATCTATTTTTGTCTGTCTGCCTATTTGTTCAGGCGAATCTCCGATACGGCAGATAGCTGATACTATAAGGAGGAATTACAGCTAATTAGTGAAGAGACACATATTTTTTCCGACTTTCACAAACGAAGTTGCGGGCACAGATAGTATTAAATAGATACCTACAATAGGAAAAACTTAATAATGAAGCCTCTCAATGCATTAACTTTTATGAGAATGGCTAGTATAAATACGTTCAATTGCTCGTCTACTTTTCAAGCACAGCTCAACAATCCGCATTTAACTATTTAGCACAAAACTTTGAATTCGCAATGCACACATATTAAATAGTGCATTAAACTCTCGTGGAACTTTCAGATTCCGGTGCGATAAAATAAAAAATAAATCTAAATCAAAAGTCATTTATTCAAACTAGGCTGAGAGTCAGCTCCCTTTGAACGTCAAAATAAAATTACATAAGACAGTCCCCCCAAAACGCCCGCCCTTCACCACTTCCTAGTGCTTTAGCTGGGAAGAAGAAGTAGCGCAATAAACTCCCCAGCAGCACAGCTGTCTGTTAAGTTAGAAGACACTAAGAAGAAGATACTATTTCACATTAGCCTCATCATTACAGGAGAATTTCAGTTAATTAATCTAATGTTTCTGCGCTGCCGTTAGAATTAAATTGGTAGTTAAAATGATATGTTGTTGCTGATAATGTGAATCTATGTGTAAGCGGACATTTTAGGCCAAATTTAGAGGAACCCTGGGAGTAATAGTTGGGGAATTAAATTGGTTAATGGAGATTTAGGAATGTGTCAGTGTTCAGTGATTTAAATAGTTCTGTGCTTCCCGCATACAGCGGATTCCTGCGGCCTTCACACGGTCTTCAGTGCACCATGTGAGGCCTTCTAAACGGCTTTCGGTACGCGGTCATCACTCCAGAACCTTCTGGCCCCATCGGCCATTTGTGGTCTCTGTTCTCATTTGAACTTTACATCAAATAAATGTCAGACAATTATTAATTCAGTAAAATTAATTGTTTATCAAACTAACACACTACGCCAATTTGCTGTGTTTATAGCTATTTCATACAACTGTCAAACAAATACAGCTGTTTTGAAGTTGATATTCAATTTGCAGAAGCAGCATCACTGTCCTAGCATAAGGACAGTATTGAAAAAACCTGCCACAGAAGACAGGATTTGTGAATCGGAACAATCTCCATCGGAACCTTTTATATTGACGTGAACAAGGAATTAAAGTTTTAACCAAAATAAAGACAAGTAATTTAAAATACATCTCTTGGGGTTGGCTTCCAGTCTAACCAGATACATAATTATGAATACCAGTATTTTACCTGGAACGACCGCCTATCTAACCTCCAAAACCCAGTTACTGAATAACACAATGCCCCTTTGGTAACACAAGTGGTCGAACTCAAAATCAAACTCAAACTCAAAGCATTTATTTCAAATAAACCAATTACAGGCACTTTTGAATTGTCAAGGTCGGTGAGGTAGAAAGATGAAGCTAGCTGAACTTTCGGGCAACAAGTTTTAATTCATTTTACATGGAACGACTGCCTAACTAACCTCCAAAACCCGGTTACTGGGTAACTCAATAACCCCTGGTAACACTGCTGGTGTTCAGACTTTCGGGCCACAAGTCTTTATTAATTTTACATGGAACGACTGCCTAACTAACCTCCAAAACCCGGTTACTGGGTAACTCAATAACCCTTGGTAACACTGCTGGTGTTCAGACTTTCGGGCCACAAGTCTTTATTCTTTTTACATGGAACAACTGCTTATCTAACCTCCAAAACCCGGTTACTGGGTAACTCAAGAACCCTTAGTAACACTGCTGGTGTTCAGACTTTCGGGCCACAAGTCTTTATTCTTTTTACATGGAACGACTGCTTATCTAACCTCCAAAACCCGGTTACTGGGTAACTCAAGAACCCTTAGTAACACTGCTGGTGTTCAGTCTTTCGGGCCACAAGTCTTTATTAATTTTACATGGAAATACTGCATATCTAATCTCCAAAACCCGGTTACTGGGTAACTCAATAACCCTTGGTAACACTGCTGGTGTTCAGACTTTCGGGCCACAAGTCTCCTCCAAAACCCGGTTACTGGGTAACTCAATGACCCCTGGTAACACTGCTGGTATTCAGACTTTCGAGCCACAAGTCTTTATTAATTTTACACGGAAAGACTGCATATCTAACCCAAATCCAGGTGACTGGATAACACGGAGTATTTTCGTTTGAGCACCAATTTTTAGAGCACCTAATGCATTGACCACCAAAGTATTCCCATACCTTTGGTGCTGTTGGTGCTTAAACAGAAATACTTCGATAACATAATACTCCTTGGTAAAACTGGTTGTCAGACTTTCGAGCCATAACACTTTATTAATTCTAGCCCAACCGTTTTCAACACTAATGTACCTTATAACTACTATTAGAACATAAACATAGATCACGTCAACTCGTCAACGTCACTAAGCTGGCCAGACAGACTATTAAATTCTAAGCATGTACTTACTTGCGTAATAATATCAGTTGGTTTTAGAACAGGCACTTGAACTTGAACCCAATTTTATGGCCCTAATTTGTGGACGTTTATCGATGTTAAGACTTATACAGTCTATATTGCTTCTGGAATATAAGGCCGAGTTCATAGCTACGCTTAATGATGAGTACAGAATTATAGGACACGTAATTTGACATTTAACACGCGTTGAAACAAATTTGCCTAGTTGTTCGCCCAAATCTAGATATGCCATTTAAACCGCAGGGAACATACATACGAGTACATTACATTACATATTAAATCATTACGTAAACTTGGAAGGCCTCCCACAAGGTGGACCGATGGCCTTGTGAGGGCCGCAGGGGTCTACTGGATGCGGGAAGCAAAGAACCGGTCGAAGTGGCGAAGCTCGGGGGAGGCCTATGTCCAGCAGTGGACGTCTTTTGACTGAAATGATGATGATGATAAAAAATCATGCAATGTTTTCCCGAAAGATTGGGCAAAGATGAACCTATAGTACACTCACATGATGCCAGTTATGTTTAAGTCCCATGTAATAGGGGGCGACCCTATTGCCATCAACCTGGTACAAATCCAGACTCCGGACTGCTACAGAGAAATTCCAGATGGAAAAACCCAAAAAAACTTTGCCCGACTTGGGAATCGAACCTAGAACCTCATGTTCAACAGTTCCGCTTGCGACCAGTTGGCCAATGACGTAGAACTTACGCTATTACGTTAGCGTAAACACATGATTAAATCTATTATATTGATTTCATATTCATCATCATCATCATTTCAGCCGAAAGACGTCCACTGCTGGACATAGGCCTCCCCCAGTCTCCTCCATTTCGGCCGGTCTTGTGCTTCCCACATTCAGCGGATTCCCGCGGCCTTCACAAGGTCTTCGGTCCACCTTGTGGGAGACCTTCCCACTCTGCGTCGATTTCACATTACGATGCATTAATTATATCTGGGATTGCAAGAACCTTTCTTATGTTTTAATAACAATTCTTATTCCCATACATATTTCATATTATATAATATAAACATTTAACCTCTTAGCGGTTCTAAAATAAATACAAACTCTCTAAATTCTATTGAGAGAATCGCTAAATAATGTGAGAACGATAAACCTCATACTTTCTTAGAACCTTTTAATATCATAAAGAGCTATTCTATCTTATTTACAACAGGTACCTACAGTCGGTACTTGTAAGGTTATTATTTTATACTAGCTGTTGCCCGCAATTTCGTCTGCGACCCAGGATGAAAAGTACCTATGTACTTATCCAGATCATGGTCTATCTGTATACTATGCATCCAAATCTGTTCAGCCGTTTTAGCGTAAAAGCGCATTTATAATATTAGCTAGGATAATCAATATTTGAGTACAAAAGTTAACCATACCTATGGTTTCGTAATTTTTACGCGATACCTGTTTATTTTTCTCACCACATCCAAGCAGAAATACTGACTAAGAAACATTATAGAATTGTTTAACCCCCAAATCTTTTGTTTACACGCTTTATATAAGCTTCACTTGTAACTAACTATGTATGTAAGAAAATCTTGGAATCTTAATGGTATTAAAGGTATTTTTATAATCACTTAATGTCAAGCACCCCACGCTTTTTAATTGAATTAAATTATTTTCTACTTTTTTAGTTTGGTTTTTAAAGCGTGTTTTTTAGTTTTTAAACTATTATTTTTCTAATATTTATATTCTATGTGCAGAAACGCCTCAACTACAGATTTATAGATAAGTATGTATAGAAGAAGATTTAGAATAGTTTTCGTATTCTATAACTTTGGATTGATAAATGGGTAAAATCTTCCATGCATTCGTTTTATTTATATTATTTGTATTTCAAATATTTATAAAAGCAATTCTAGAAACCTGTTTTCGTTTGTTTCAGCCAAAATCCGCTAGATAATCTACAAATGTATGTTTGATAGACTCTTTTAATAAATTCAATAATATACATTGACAACTGAGGTCTGTAAGAAAGCTTCCTAAGAAAATGGCGATATTATACAAACGATTGAAGAACCATAAACCTTGGGCACGATATCAACGACGACGACGACGACAACGACGATACGACGACGTCGGTTTGACGATATAGCCCCGATTTTGTTGATTTCTAAGTATTTAGTCACTAGCTGCAAAAATAACGTTCAATTACTACCTATCTATACCCGTTTATACGACGTTTGACTTTTATTTATTTTTATTTCTGCTGACGCGCGAAAACACAGCTGTCTTAAGTAGAGCAAGGTAAAAATAAACAAACATGTTGCATTAGTTTTTAAAATAGTTTTTAAGTTATGAATAATATCATCGATTGTTATCATCTTTTATTTTAAATATTGTTAATAATTCTTTGTACTACAATTACCAACGTTAATGAGCTCCTGTCGCTTGTGATACAGGTTTATCTAACCTAGTACAGGCATCTAACATTTAAATACCTTTGTTAATTATTTTTAAGACTTTTGTATTTTATTTTACCAATTTTACTTTTGAATAAATATTATTATTATTATTATTATTATTTTCATGATGACAGTTGAAGACTCACGGATTCTATTTCTGTACCGCAAATTCATGTTGGGACTTGGTGGCAGACACCAAAATTGATGAATATACTCATACAGTGGGATGGTATGTAAAAATTATAAAACAAAGAAGAAGTTAACTATATGATTTTTTGAGTGGTCTTCGACCACAGTTGATTTGACAATTTTGTTTGTGTAGATATACTTTTTACTTGATTTTTGTGTAGAAAGAAACCGATGTTCTCAACTCATATTTGAAGTAACAACTCTATCAGTTGCCGCTGATTGCCAAAAAAAAACAGGTTTTTTTTTATTTCAGCATATTAAGATGTCGTTACCCACTTCGTTTAGAGTTTGGCTAGCTAATTTAATTTAACCCTGTATTTGTTTACCTCATACCTAAGCTATTATTACCTACTTCTATTGATTGTCTCTTCTGTGATTATTCTACAGTGCGAGGTTGGATTAGACCAACCATGTCAATTCCAAAGTAAACACCACCAGCATTTTATTTTTAGTGTGAGAAATCATCAAATAACTTCTCCCGCTCTGGGTGGGGCAGGAGGGCGTGTCAGACTTTTACTGACTAAAACCCACCCGTTTTCCCTCTGTTGCCTGTTTGCCAGGGGCCACGGTATCTCTTTTGAACAACCCGCACCCCTGGCAGGCATCGGCCCTTGCGGACCCCAGCAGTTGTTGCTGACATCTCTTTAAGGCGCGCGTGCTACACAACGCGTCGTCGACCCAGGCTTGGTCCTTACCGGACAGCGAGCTACCCATTAGTCGCTGTACGCAAGCCCGCACCTACGGTGACCGGGAATCAGCCTGGGATTCCCGACACCCAGGGCGTCTCCTGCGGCGACTAGGGCCGTGAGGGCGCATATACTGCCTTTCCCTCACGTGCACCGCCTCCCTCTTCGCGAGCATTACTGCTTCGCAGGAGGTGATGGCTACCCGTGCACTCTCGCTCCATACCAAAAACTGGCCTAGACCAGGGCCGGACGCGAGAGATACCAGCATTCTATCATATCGCTGCAGTCACCACTAATTGCATTTACAACTATATGAACAATATCAACTAAAATATGAGTCATATACTTCGAGCATGGTCTACAAAAATCGTTCACACATTTAAGTTGCTACGCCGTAGCTGATATGACGTCACGGCTACGCAGCTACGTTTTATATAAAGTCGTAGCAGATCACTGATTTGCTACGCGCCGGCTCATTTCCTCAAGTCCTACAACTGTCAAAGCCAGCAGTTTATTTTTCTTTGAAAGTTCAACCTTTGAACTTCAGACATTTTTATTGATATCATTTAAAAGATAAAACATAACTAATTTAGTCTAATAAATCGTATTATTATACGATTGTCAGTCATGGCGAAAATCATGAAATTTAAATACAATATAATTTTGGTTCCGAAAAATCAGTCTCGTTGTAAAAATATTTCACCCTCCATAATTTTGATCAAATCAAATACTTGAGGATAAACTTTCTAACTTTATTGTTTCAACGACAATAAATAGGTAAAACAAAAGCTGTGTTTTCGAGGCCAAAATTTGCAGGTTTTATGGAATATTTAAATCATTTAAGTCATCATCATCATCATCATATCAGCCAAAAGACGTCCACTGCTGGACATAGGCCGCCCCCAAAAGGGGGGTTTTGCCATAATTGCCACACTTGGCAGGCGGGTTGGCGATCGCAGTATGGTGGTAAAATGCATAGAGAATGCTGCTGCCCGAATGGGCAAATTCAAATCAATCAATCAATTCAAAATCAATTGAGAGAATTCTAGTAATTCCCTTAGTTGCCTTCTACGACACCCACGGGAAGAAATGGGATGGTGCTATTCTTTTACGTCCGGCACAACACGAAAGTATCATTTAAGTATCGGTAGATATTGTTAGACTTTTTCAAAGCTACATCATCATCTGCCTAGCCTTCTCCCAACTATTTTGGGCTCGGCTTCCAGTTTAACCAGATGCAGCTGAATACCAGTATTTTACATGGAATTACTCCACAACCCAGTTACTGGGTAATACGATACCCCTAAGACTGGTTGGCAGACTTTCGGACTTCTGACGACCCGTAACGACTATCAAATGACAGCCGGGACCAACGGCTTAACGTGCTTTCCGAGGCACGGGGGGGTCTTGTTATGTAAAGATAGCCACCCATCCACTGACCAACCGTGGCAAGCGTAGCTTAACCTGATCGATAGGCCCGCATAACTTAGCCACAAGCCACACATTTTCAAAGCTTTAGAGATATAAAAATCGATTACCTATCGGATGTTTACTATTAAGTACCGAGCCACAGCAACGATAAATATGTTGTTTAAAATTTTATCTAGCTTTAAAGCTTGCATTTATAGCACCACTACGAGTAAATTACTTCATGTAATTGACAATACGGCATCCCCGAGAAATTTCCAGTACACGAGTAATGCAAAATTATTGTTATGAGAAAATCATCAGAAATTATTTATTAAACTAGCCTCTACTCGCCTCCCCGAGATCCATAGACACTTGTCACTGGAATAATAGTACCTACAATAGGTGCTATTATTCCAGGGTATTCGCTACTTGTATGCCGAATTTCATATAAACACGTTTATGACCGATTCCTATAAATTACGCGCAGTTATAGGTTAAAGCAAATAAAGACTTATCTTATCTAAATAAATTTCAATTAACTTTACCAATAAATTATAACGAAAGTCATGTTCCATCAAATAATAACATCTAAGTCATTCTGATTGTTTCAATGAGATAATTATATACTTCATTTAAACCTCAAAAAAAAACAAGTTTTTTATGGTATTGTATCGAGGATCACTAGCCCTATCACCGGTTTTAATTTTCAGAAGCGTTTCCCTTACACCCTGTATAACATAATCTTGCTTTCCACACATGCTACAAATAGACTCGAATGCTCCTCTTCTACCTTTTTTAACGTTACTGGTTCAAATTGAACCGTTCAATTCAGTTACGTCATAAGCAAATGGAATAAAAAGTCGACTGGCTCTAAAACGAATATTCAGGATTGTCAATTGATGACACGATTGCCTTCGATTTTCCTACTTACAATAGTTGTGAAAATATCGTTAAACATTTATTTACTCTTGACCTGTAAATAAGTGCAGAAAGAAAAAAAACATTGGAATTTAAATAAACAGTCGAATTTATAACCTCTTCCTTTTTTGAAGTCTGTTATAAATAATTACCTACCCCCAATACTTTGATCCGATTAAAAGTTGAAAAATATTCCCCTTTGTGGCCCGATTTGGGTACTTATTTATAACAATTATTTTGTGAAATAATATTTTATTCGTAAAGTTACATCAAAGAGTTTCCATTGCGTTGATTTTCGCTTTGTCTCATTTTCGTGATTGTAAAATCAAAATTGACACAGTCGAATTTGTGATTGGTAGAAATGACGCAAACTTTCTAGAAATTACTGGTACAAAGTTGTATGAAACTGAAATGTTTTATACATTCACTACATAAGTAAATAAGTCATTTCTGTAGTCGTGTAATCATACGTCTCAATCTGCCTCGTCTTTTCCTAGCTATGTTGGGGGCGGCTTTTGGCCTCACTCACTGCCTATCTCACCTCCACAACCCAGTTACTGGGTAATACGATACCCATTGGTAATACTGGTTGTCAGACTTTCGGGCTTCTAACGACCCGTAACGGCTGTCAAAGATTCACAAATGACAGCCGAGACCAACGGCTTAACGTGCTTTCCGAGGCACGGAGGGGTATGTAAAGATGGTCACCCATCCACGGACCAACCGCGGCAAGTGGAGCTTAACCTGATCGATCGACCCGTGCAGCTATTAATTATTAATAAAACCAGTTGCATCCTTCCTGATCTAGAAACGTTACTGGTCTGTGTAACTACTGGGAAACACCATACCCCTTAGTAAGACTGATAGCCAGATTTTTCGGCTTCTGACAACCCGTAACGACTGTCAAACATCCACGAATGACAGCCGGGACCAACGGCTTAACGCACTTTGTGAGGCACGGAGGTACGGTACGTAAAGTTGTTGCTGATTTTGTGACCCACCCAGCAACCGTAGCTTAATCTGATGGATTGACCCCATAATATCGCTTCATACAATAATGTAGAAAAAAAACGTTTTACCAAGTTTTTCACTTGGTAATACGTCTTTTATTCTAAATTAAAAACCAAGTAAAAAACATACCTTCATTCGTAAAATTACCTTAATTTGCACCTCAGCAAGTTAAGACCAGAGCAAACGCTGAATGAACTAGAGATGTTAATTATTTTTCCTTAATTAGCAATGCAATGAAATCCGCCTTTCGCATCAAATGCAGGAGGTACTTTACGTATTTTTCAAGAGCCGAAGTTGAGCCTCAAAAAGAGGAATAAAAAGGTTTTCATAAAGTGAAATGGATGATTTGAATGGGAATGTTGAGCTAGATCCATATTTTAGTTTATTAATAGGTTTCGTTTTTTATTATTAAATAGTTCGTTCGTTATTTTACATAATTTTCAGTAGGTTTATGCGAAACCTGAATATAGTTTGTTCAGAACAAGTAACTAAATCGATTCCAATAATTTTTACACCATGTTATATTTTTTCCCAAAAAGTTTTGTAAGTGTGATGAAAAATATTATCACCAATTAATTACAATACAATCTCCGTACGCTTAGGTACCTACTGCCTAATTATGATCTATGACCACAATACGACGCTGGACGCGCTGGCGGCGCGGTTTGCTGCGTGGGGATCATGCTTGTGTAGACAATTAGGTAACATAACAAGCTTATAACTTTGTGATTTGATACAGGTTTGAAATGATATACATAGATTCTTTACATAAAAAATACTAGACACGTGTTTTGGGTTTCGCATATACTAAAACTAGGGTTGTATATATATGTTACCGGCCAAACCCGATTTCAGGCCATACTAGTTTGTCCTAGGCCAAACTGGTTTCTAGCTTAATTAGCCATTTCGTTAACAGCCTTTGGAAGTAACGCTCGCCGGTCGCTTCCGCGGCGCCGCTCGCTTCGCTCGCTCGGCTCGCGCGCTTTTGGTCACAGTTCTAACCTAGTAGCGGCGGTAAGTCCCCTCTTTGAGGAGTGGCTTGAGAGGCGGCATGGCGTCCTCACCTTCCGCCTGACGCAGGTCCTCACCGGACACGGTTGTTTCGGGAGGTTCCTGTTTCGTATAAGGCGGGAGGAAACGCCCGGGTGTTTCCATTGCGAAGATCGCCCTGAGGACACGGTGGAGCATACGGTGGCGGTCTGCCCAGCTTGGGCGGAGCACCGCCGTGTCCTCGTGGAGGCGATCGGCGGCGGCGAGCTCTCGCGTCCGGCCCTGGTGCAGGCCATGGTACGGAGCGAGAGTGAATGGTTAGCCGTCACCTCCTTCTGCGAAGCAGTAATGCTCGCGAAGAGGGAGGCGGCGCACGTGAGGGAGAGGCAGTATATGCGCCCTCACGGCCGTAGTCGCCGCGGGAAAAGCCCTGGGCGTCGGGAATCCCAGGCTGATTCCCGGCCACCGTAGGCGCGGGCTTGCGGACGGCGAGTAATGGGTAGCTCGCTGTCCGGTAAGGACCAAGCCCGGGTCGACGGCGCGTTGTGTTCCACGCGCGCCTCAAAGAGATGTCAGCACCAAAGAGTGGGGTCCGCAAGGGCCGATGCCTGCCAGGGGTGCGGGTTGTTCGAAAGAGATACCGTCGCCCCTGGCACACAGGCAACTGAGGGAACACGGGTGGGTTTTAGTCAGTAAAAGTCTGACACGCCCTCCTGCTCCACCCAGAGCGGGAGAAGTTATTTGATAATTTCCCATCCTCAAAAAAAAAAAAAACCTAACCCATTTAATCGGCGTGCCCCGGCTTAATAAACCAGTTTGGCCTAGGACAAACTAGTTTGGCCTGAAATCGGGTTTGGCCGGTAACATATATATGTATGACTGTCGTTTTCCCTCGACTCCGTCCGCGTGTAATTTCTTGTTCCCCCGACCCACCCCGTCGCATTGCATCGCCTGCGCATAACTTCGGTCTTTCTTACTTTTTTTTTTCTTTTTGTTCGGCTCCTAAGAGTGTTATGAGTTATGTTGTGATGTTAAATAGCTTAAAGCTTTTCACGAGAATTGTGCTATCAAATGCTAACATATATTTTTTTAATCCAACGGGTAGTTCCAAAGGTTAGTAAGTTTAAACAAACAAACTCTTCAGCTGTATTATTAGTATAGACTATATCAATATTAATAAAGATTAAGTTTTAGTTCTACTAATAGTAGGTACTTACTGTAAATACAAGAGAGTCATCAACAGTCCTCAAATTGACCCCTGCATCCGATTATAGTAAATAAGTCGGCAATTTTCACATTTATTACCTGTAAAAGAAAGAAAAATTAAAACAAACTGAAACAATTCTAAAAATCTTTTATTTCTCTTTTTTTTCTTTAGACAGTTGACAATTGCGTAAGCCAATCTAATGAGCGTAGCTGTCTATTGTATGATCAGCTTTTAATGTGGAAAACAAAAGAGCTCACATTTTTATATGCCCATAATCGTATAATATTCACACAATGCCTAAAAACCCCTTTGTCTCTTTTACGTAGTTTTTAACAAAACCCAACTCAAAAGTACCGTAAAATACGAGATGAAAACCTTATAATAAACCACGTTCAAAACTTTCAAATTAAGTTTGGTAACTAAAAGAGTGGTAGGTACAGACACGAAGAATTTCTTTACAACTGCATTTTCTCGACAAGCCTTCTTTCCGGCGTTATTCCACCATTTTCCATTGTTCGCATTCGAGTCGTCTAATTGAAATCTTCCATCTACTATTGTCATTCACTTTTCAGAGTTGTTTTTGTTTGATTTCTATTGAATTCCCTCTTGCCCAAATTGGAAAGTAACGACTGTTGGGCCCACAATGGTAAATCAGGGTTAAAATTGAAAGTGGATAATATCTGGTCGAATAATTCAGATTTTGAGATTTGGAAACTCATCTTCTTTTGTTGGATTGGTTCAGATCTTTGCGATCAAGAGAGCAATGAAATGGTTTGGTTATAATACAATATGAGGCAGGATTTTGATGCGTGGGTTACTTAAGTAAATCGAATAAATTTTAACAATGGTTTTCAAAGGAACAAACTCTTTGTGCGTAGGTATACGTTACGTCTTTAATATGAAACCTCACAAGAACTGAACAAAAAGTCAAAATGGACGAATATTTTCGTATGTTAATTGAACCGGGCGATATAGATACCCAACATTGCGTCAAGTTAGATTATTAATTAATTATAGATACCTACATTTATTATTAATTCAACAAATTCAATGTAATATCTTTACTTTGGGCTTGTCTTAATTATACCGGATCGACTATTATGTAATTGAAATAACAGCCAGGAGATGTTGAATTATAAGCAAGGACTTATATAAAATTATAAGCAAGGACTTATATAAAATTATAAGCAAGGACTTATATAAAATAATGGGCGGTATTTTATTTTAAACCATATCATTATTATTTACTTAACTTTACCTACTGCTACATTCCTAATTTAATAAATGTGAAAGTCTGTATGTTTAGATATTTAATAATAATAATAATAATCCCTTTATTACCAGGCAACTAAGGCCCATAGATAAAATACACAAAAATAATCTTAAACAATAATAACAAACTAATACATATTAATAAACAGCTTAAAACTATAACTAAACACGTAAAGTTGTCGGCATCGTGTTTTGCTGCGAGGTGTCACGTAACCGTCCTCGGAAACGTCGATATACGACACCTTTCGGCCAAAAGTCCTCTTTCAAGCAGTGCTGTAGATGGTGCGTTGGAACTCGTACCACGAATGACTTAAAGTTGACGTCGTGGCGCGATTCCAACCTTTCGACCCTCAGAGTCCAGTTGGTCTTCACTTTCAAGTACTGCACAACTTCCTCAATCTTCGTGGAATGATGCAGACGCGAAATGTACAGCTGCGTCGTAGGTACAGCAGGGCGCAGCAACATGCTGGGTCCACTCGGTGCGGTACCGTACAAGTTACGAGAGCAGGGCTTCTTCTTCTTCTTTTCTACTTTCGTGAAACCCTCCTCATCAACTAGGCCGGTTCTTGGCAAGGAGCTACGGACCGCAGTCAGGGCAGGTTGAGTACCCTTTTTCAGGTTTTCCCCTTTTCCGGTTTGTCGCTTAGGTTGCGACACACTAGATTTGCCAGTGGCAACAATATCAGCGCAGAAAAACGGCTCAACGGATTTGAATGCGGCACACAGATAGTTATTAGTGTTATTAGTTGTTAGTTATTATTTTTGACCTCTACGCGAGCCAAGCCGCTGGCAAAACCTAGTCCTACTAATAATATTATAAATGTAAAAGTTTGTATGTTTATTACTCAATCACACAAAAATGGCTGAAACGGATTTAGATTGAATTAACACGTACGGTACTTTTATCCCAGTAGTACATTCCTGTGGGATAATATTCAACCTCAACGCGGGCGAAGTCGCTGGAAAAAGCCAGTAGTATTTCTATAAAATAACTGGACAAGCATCTTGACATTGTCAACAACTATGGAGCCTAAGGAAGCTCGTTAGCCGACATAAGGCACTCCGAACTACCAGTTTAAGGGGTGTTAACATTCAGCCAGTCATAAACTTTTCGCTTTTCTGAACATTATACGAAGGAAAAAGCTGTCCGCCTAGCGAAAACATCCCTCTTGTATTGTGTTGGATCGTTTCGACAGACATTAACCGAAATTTACGGCCAGCCAATTTTAGACGAATTTAAGTACTTGCCTTTTATGTGCTGCTGCTGTAGACTGTCGATGTTGTGAACTAATCGAAACAAAATATTTTTATTCCCGCGCCATCTTGGTGCCGATGCGACAGCGCGGAGATCGGATTATATTCGAAATTCGAATATTTTGACAGGCCGATTGAGGGTTTTAAATAAAAAGAGCATCGCTTTCGTTTTTCTGCAGTATCAAGTTGTATCAGTTTTTAGAACTTGGATAAATTTTTATTTAAGGGCAAAGTTTTCACAATATATTATGTTGGTTTTTGTATTTTATTTTATTGTTTACCTGTTACAATTTACGATGTACTGCCAAGTTAGCTTTAAGAGTCAACCACATCAGTTTCTCTTTACTATGTATATGAGTGCAATCTTAATAGTTAGGCCCCTAGGACTACTTACCTGTACATGCCTACTAGGGCTACGCAAACTGTAATCTGCCTTTTCTGTAAACCCTCATTGGTCACTTTTATTTCTAATTTCAAACGTAACCATAAAATGTATTGAAATTCGTGCGTGTTATCACGTTTTGTGGACGGAAAAAAAGCGTCTTTATATAATTCCATACATTTTAGGTACCTAACTGGTTACGGCCGCGACTTATGAGTCATAAGTCGTAGGTTCGAACCCAGACAGGCGCTTTACTTTTTGTAAATTATTTCATCACCACTGCTCTCAAAACGGTGAAGGAAAACATTGTGAAGAAACCGACGTACCCTAGAACCGAGAATTGGAAGACATGTGACATCTACCAACCCGCACTGGGCCTGCGTGGTAGATTACGGCCCAGTCCCTCTCACAAAGAGAACGCCTTTATCCCAGCAGTGGGAAAATTATAAGCTAATATTATGAAATGTACTTTCCTGTGCTATCTTCATGCCGTGACGTGTATGTGGACATCTACGATAATGACGTCACGTTAAAAAATACAGACAACGACACGCAACCATATACCGTGGATTCAGGATTCAGTACATGATTCTGAACCCTACTGCGTTCAAACTTATTGTCGGTCATTAAAAAAAATTGTTCCACACATTTTGTTACTTGCACTTTTCTTTAAAACGGCAGACTTTTATTTGATAACCGACAAGTAATTTCTACGTTAATGAGCCTAGAATTATGTCCTGAAATCATGCTTACAGTTTACGCGTCAGTCTATATAAAAGCGCAGATTTACGGCCATTTACAGTATGTATCTAAGTGTATTCATCTTCTCAACACATAATGAGGTTTTAGCTTAACCTTCTACATTTCTTATAGGTCGGGTAGACCTTTAATCGCCCCACACTACGTTTAAGGATTCATTTAACTTTTGTTCAGGGCACTTGACTCCCGGTGGGTCTTGCCCTTCACAGAAATTAGCTGGCAAATGATCCGTGAAAACCTATTTGGTTTTAATGTAGGTAATTTTCATATAAATATCACATGTTATATTAGAAAACCAGCTAATAAAAGCCAATTTTGGCTTCATGCTAGTTTTGGTTTGTTATTTACGTTGCCTTGCATTGTAGACACCATGAATGCCATAATAATGTAAAAAAAAGTCAAACGCAAGTCGGACCTCGCTTTATTAAGGTTCCTTACATTTGACCAAATAACTTTTTTTAAACATCATATTTAATTAGATAATGCTTATTTTACTCAGTTGTTGACGACAGTGTATCCAATAAATTTACATGTTATTAAATATTTTGTTTCCACTACACCAACCCGTGAATGAAAAACAATGCTTGGCTTTTTTCGGTCACAGTTGCCAAAATACATTATGAATCGGTGTTTTCAGTATTTTTTGTTTAAATACAGTATATGGTGCATGATATACAAAGATTTAAAATTCCTAATTGGTTGAATTTTTTGAGTTAGATCCTGTTACAAAAGTGATCAAAAAGTTACAACTTTGGCGGCCCTCTATTCCTTCATTTATTTAAATGAAATAAATAAAAAAGTATTATTTAATGTAGCTCTAAACAATTGTGATCCTTTTTATGTTTGCCAAAATAAAAATAGTGAAAATGATTTTTTTAGTAAGTATTCAGTTTTTATAATAGATCCAAATTTCAGGCCTAGGTATAACTAATTTCATTTAAAAGTAAAAAACCAGTAACGTACTGACAGACGGAAGGATAGCAGAGCGACAGCAATAGGATTTTGCCTTTTAGGTATGGAACCCTAAAAAACTCTGCGAGTCTTAGAAATAAACTTTTCATTCTTTTTATTCTTTGATATATATATAAAAAAGGTCCTACTAATCTAGTTTTAGGAACTATTTCTGGCCCAATCTGATAAAAGGCTAAAAGGTGAGTTACATACAAAGGATGTTTGATATACCTATACGGTGTCCACAATACTTTATCCAATTTAGATACGTCAACTTTTGTTTATAAATTTTTCTAAGATAGGTTGATAATATTTTGCCAGAAAAAGTATAGTTGTCCATTAATTTCGGGAACACAAGGAGTCATCATTACACAATATTTAACCCCTTTACACCATGTACCAATCAAAGCACAATTGGTCGTTGTTGATGCACCCGATAACTGACAACTGCCCAATAAATCAAAATGAAACAAAGTTTCCTGCGAGTACAAATATATTCAAAAAAACGATTCAAGACATCACATTTGCAGAAAATCTTAACTGTGAGATTTAGAAAACTTAATAACGCCATCTATCGAGCTTTGAGGAAGCTCTCACTCAAACATCCCGCCCACCATGGACAGAATGTCCAAAACTAAATTAATCATAACAATAAAATAAACTTAAATAACTACCCACCATGAAGCAAATTCCAAAATAGATGGGAGGGCAGCACAAAATTCAAAAAATAAATAAACATAAGTGGACTGTATAATAAGTATCTACAATTATAAAACTATAGTTTGAAATGACATCTTAAACAAAAACGTAAATTATAAATTAACCACTATTCTTAGTCAATTATAGACCATAAAAAACATAACATATTATCAAGTAGTGACAGGAAGCAATATTAACTTTGACACAGGTCTTTTTATGATGGAACCCTTACAACGCAATGAAACAACTCGTGTGATATTGTCCGAGCCAGTATGCTTTGAAGTAATAAGACCGTAAAGCCACCTTGCAGGAGGTAAATCGTCCTCCATTACTAATACCACTTCACCCACGTTTGGTTCTACAGTTTGATGAGACCATTTGTTTCTTTGATGGAACTGAACCAAATATTCACGGGACCATTTACGCCAAAAATTTTGGACCATACGTTGAATTAAATGCCACCTCTTCAAAGTGCTTATATTTGACGTTTCAAAGTTGGATTCCGGCGCAAGCAGCAAAGGCTCGCCTATTAAAAAATGTCCTGGTGTCAGAGGATATGGGTCTTCCGCATTACTACTTATCGTTGATATTGGCCTGGAATTTAAACAAGCTTCGATTTGAGCTAGCACAGTCGTTAACTCTTCAAAAGTTAGTGTGCTGTTGCCTATGACTCGTTTGAGGTGGTGTTTACAAGACTTTACTCCAGCCTCCCAAAGCCCTCCAAAGTTTGGCGAGTGGGGTGGAATAAAATGCCAACTTGTACCATTGGTTGCTAACCATTCAGCAATGTCTGATGCTACACCAGACCTTTCGTGGGTGAACAATGCCCTCAACTCCCGGTTGGCTCCCACAAAGGTAGTGCCGTTGTCGCTCCACATCTCACCACAATGACCCCTCCTAGCTGTAAAGCGTTTGAAGGCGGCTAAAAATGCTTGTGACGTCATGTCGCTTACTACTTCTAAATGCAAGGCCCGAGTGGCCATGCAAACAAACAAACAAATGTAGCCTTTGATGGAGTGATAACCGCGACCCTTTGTGGGCCTGATGCTAATAGGACCGGCATAGTCCACGCCACTTTTAAAGAAAGGTCGGTTAGCAGTTACCCTAGCAGATGGCAACTGACCCATTAAAGGTGCTACAGGTCTAGCGGAATGACGGAGGCAAGTCACACACTTGCGTACATATTGCCTTATGACACTCTTCGCACTGATGATCCAGTATTTGGATCTCAAATAATTAAGAACTAATTGAGGTCCACCATGCAACGTACGTTCGTGAGCGTCAGCTATCAAAAGGTGTGTCAAATGTGACTTGTGTGGAATGATTATAGGATGTTTCATATCTTCATGAATGTTCGCTCTATTTAACCTCCCGCCAACTCTCAAAATATCTTCCTGATCTAAGTAAGGATTGAGCGAGGTAAGTATTCCTTTTTTATTTATTGTTGCTTTTATTTTTAAAATATCTATTTCTTCCTTAAAGTGCTCCTTTTGACATATTTTAATACATATAAGTAAAGCTTGATTGATTTCAGAAAAGTTTAAATAAATTGTAGAAGACACATTAATTCTTGATTTTAAAAATCTTCTACAATATGCAATGACTCTAGTTAACTTCCTAAGAGATGAATATTTGACCATTATGTCATTTTCTTTCACTATAGCATTACAGACAACATCTAATATCTTTTCCTTTTTTTCTAGATTAGTTTTCTCAAATTCCCTTTTGCTATAATCTATAGTTTTATTTTTCAGCCAACTAGGTCCTTGCACCCACAATTCAAGCTCTGCACACTCGGAAGGGTTTACTCCTCGCGAAGCACAATCTGCAGGATTCTCCTTAGACTGGACGTGTGACCATTGATGATTGTCCATGACAGTGAGTATTTCAGAAACTCTGTTTCCGACAAATGTCTTCCATCGACTTGGGTGGCTACTCAACCAAGCGAGTACCACTGAAGAGTCAGTCCAAGCATGTACATTTTCTTTTGCAATTTCTAAGGTGTCCGAAACTTCACAAAGAAGTTTTGAGAGAAGCACAGCGCCACATAACTCTAAACGAGGTATAGAAACCTGTTTAACAGGGGCCACCTTAGTCTTGGATGCTATTAGACTGTTGTGAACATGGCCGTTGGAATCGACAGTTCGAATATAGACAACAGCCGCGTAGGCGTTGTTAGAAGCGTCGCAAAATCCTTGTAGTTCTCGAAGGACATTGTGTCGACTTGTGTGAATCCATCGAGGTAATCGAAAATTACTGAGGTTGTGCAGGTTGTTCCTATAACAAAGCCAATCTTTCAAAAGATGATCTGGAAGTTCATCATCCCAGTCGATGCCTGCCAGCCAAAGACGTTGGATGAATATTTTAGCTGTAATTATTACTGGAGCAAGCCAACCAAGAGGATCGAACAATCGGGCAATGTCAGAAATTACTTTTCTTTTGGTCACTGGAGAATCAATAAGAGGAAGATGGACAGTGTATTTAAAATGGTCTGTGTTTCTATCCCAGGTTAAACCCAAAATTTTCATGACTGTATCCATTTTAAATTCCAAGTTTTCATTTGATGAACTATCTTTGATTTTATTGAACAACTCTTCACTGTTGCTTGACCATTTTTGCAGCTGGAAACTTCCACGACCTAATAACTCATTCATTTGCTGATAAATTTGCTGACCTTCATCAACAGACTCACAACCAGATAAGAAATCATCGACGTAAAAATCCTTTATAATACGATCTGACACTAAAGGAAAACAGCTTCCTTCATCATAAACAATCTGCTGCAAAGAACGTACTGCCAGGTAAGGAGCAGAGGATGTGCCAAAAGTGACACGCAACAACCGCAAATGTTGCAACTCCGAATCAGGGTTGTCGCGCCACAAAATACGCTGAAAATCAATATCTTCTTCATTTACCTTTATCTGACGGTACATCTTCACAATGTCCGCTACTATACTTATGGGGTGGCGGCGCCACCGCATAATGATTTGACGCAAATCTAATTGTAATCTCGGGCCAACCATTAAATCATCATTCAACGAAACTCCATTGCATCCCGAACAAGAAGCATCAAAGACGACCCGAACCTTAGTAGTACTTCTATCATCGCGTACTACAGCGTGATGCGGCAAATAAACAGCATCCTTTCCTAAATCCTCCTGGGAAACAACTTCAGCATGTCCTAACTGAACGTACTCGTTGATAACAGCAGTATATTGCGTTTTAAAATCAGGATTGTTTGTCAGTCTTCTTTCCAGCATGTGAAACCGTTTACGAGCGATAGCCTCTGATCTACCAAACTGACTTCTAGGTTGATCAGACTTAAATGGCAATTTGACAATATATCGCCCTGTTTCATCTCTTTTTGTTGAGTTAGCGAAAAAGTCCTCACATTTCTGCTCTTCTTCGGTCAACATAACCTTGTGAGTGGACGGCTCTGACTCTAACTCCCAAAATTTCTTCAGTAGAGTGTTCACATCTGACTTTAATACAGCGTTATAACAAACTGGCCTAGAGACTGACGATGTGTGGATCTCACCAGACAGAATCCATCCTAATTTAGTCTTTTGAGCGACTGGAGTTCCAGGCGGACCCTTGACTAGACCATCCATTAAAACTTCCCCGACCACACGTGTACTCAACAGCAAATCAATTTTCCCAGGCATGTCAAAGGAAGGATCTGCTAATTCCAAAGATGAAAATAAAGGCAACACCTGAACGATCTTCCTCTCAGGAAGACGTGATGTAAGCCTATTCAATACATAAGCATTGACGTATAAAACAAAAGTGGGATCTAGGCGTGACTGCAATTTGAATTGAACTTTCCACTTAGAGGGCATTGTATTTCCCTCATCATCGCCTAGTCGAAGTATGTCAGTGTAAGCAGGTGTTTTCTTCAATCCAAGCAACTGTACTGCAGCCTCTGTAATGAAAGAGACCTGAGAGCCCTGATCCATCAGGGCTCTTAAAACAAGAGCAGTCCCAGTTCTTGATTCAACGTTGACCAAGGCTGTGGCTAACAGACCCTGGTTGTGAACATCTGCAAAACAACAAATTGGTTTGGTAATCTCGCGGTGATTGGAAGAAGTAGCTGCATTAGCAGCCGCAACATTCCTGTCTGCTGAACTATCAACATTTTCAGCAGATTTGGCAGTTGTTTTTGGGTGCAATAGTGAGTGGTGCTTCTTTTGACAAAGGTGACATCTGGTGGACTGACGACAAAAGTATACAGAATGGTTTGTTCCAAGACAGTTAAAACAGAGCTTACTGACCCGTGCAAACTCACGACGCTCGTCACAATGTTTCTTAGAAAATTCTTTGCAATGACATAATTTGTGATCTCCAGAGCAAACAATACAATTTAGAGTGTTAGTGATATGAAAAGATTTATTAGCATTACGAGCACAAGGTTTGGGATTTGTTTTGGGTTCTAAATACTCCAAAGCTCTAAACCTCGACTCCATAAAAATTTTTAGTTCATCAAGTTTAGGTAACTCATCATTACAACTTATCCTCAACTCCCACAATTTACGGGATTCAGGATCTAATTTGTCACATACTAAAAAAACAACAATTGCGTCCCACGTATCTACAACAATACCTAAAGTGCGCAATCCATGAAGACAATCTACAGTGGTATCTAACAGAGTTTTAATAGCATTTGATGATTCTTTAATAATGGGCAACTGATAAACAAGCCGCTTCAGCATATTGTTGGCTAGAAATCTTTTATTGTCATACCTTTTATTTAACAAAGACCAACACTCACGATAGTTAGATGCAGTAACTGGAATATGGCGTAGCAATTGTTCTGCTTCGCCTGAAAGATGAGCTTTTAAATAATGTAGTTTTTGAACTTCATCCAGTGTTTCATTGTTAGCGATCAGTGAATTAAATAAATCGCGAAACGTAACCCACTCTGAATATTGCCCCGAGAACGATGGCAAGCAAATCTTTGGTAGCTGTACATTTGAGTTATTTTTGTTATTACTACATAAATTAACATTAGAAGGACTGGGTTTTATTAATAGCTCTTTTAACTCAGACTTATATGTCAAATATGCATCTTCTGTTTGATCGTATATGTCTGATGTAAAATAAACATATTTTTCAACGTCGTCGTCAGTAGCCTTTTCTACAATGCGCCTATGAGTTTCTACAAATTGTTGCCACTGTGACTCTAGTGACTCAAGTCGTGCTTCTAAATAACTTACTGTTAATCGATCTTTTGGTGATTTTTTAAAATTAATTCTAGCTTTTTCAATTATCGTTTTGTTATTCATCTGTAGTTTACGTAAGGATTCCATTGTGTTATAATCTATAAACCTTTTAATCATCCAAAACGAATTCAGTAATTTAAAGCAATCTGTGAAAATTAACACGAATAAATTTTACAAGTTAATGATAAAACCGAAAAAAATTACAAGTGTTTGAAACATTTTTTAAACTTAGAAAAAATCGGGCATAGGTTCCCCGTCACAACACTTTTTTTCGTAATCTATTCTATGTCTAAAACTAATGCTAAAATTCTACAAGTCCCAAACACTTCGAAATTAAATTTCACTTCACTGAGAAAATTACAAGTCTAGATTAAAAACTCTTTGATCGAAACTCACAGTTTTGCTTCAACCAAACCTCTTTAAGCACATCACTGATGACGTCGCTGCATAATGTGTCGTCACAGTCCTTGACGTTCCGCTCGATGATCTTGTCACATTTGTAGCTTTCCCTGTCGCTGTCTTCGAAGGGCGAAGTCTTCACAACACTGTTGGTGCCTCTCTTACGCCAACCTCGTCGTACTGCTGATCACCACGTCACTATCGGTGATGAACTTTGCACTTCAGGGTAATCGACCCTGTTTTCCGTGCCACACATTCAAAAATATAAACAATTAAATCCGACTCGAATGGACCATAAATGTTGATGCACCCGATAACTGACAACTGCCCAATAAATCAAAATGAAACAAAGTTTCCTGCGAGTACAAATATATTCAAAAAAACGATTCAAGACATCACATTTGCAGAAAATCTTAACTGTGAGATTTAGAAAACTTAATAACGCCATCTATCGAGCTTTGAGGAAGCTCTCACTCAAACAGTCGTCAGATACGCGATCGTCGTGTATATTTGTGATTGACAAAAAATATTATAAATCATTGCAATTATGTTAGTATTATTAGGTTTACATCAAATGTTGATGTTATTTTATATATACAAGGTGTAACTTAAATAACGCACAACCTCTTAAGGGGTCATTTTACTCATCATTATCAACAAGTTTTAGTATGGGACCAAAACTGAAATCGTAAAAAAAAAATCAGCTGTTCCCTACATTTTGACGATTTATGCAAATACAAGTGTATGGAACAGCTGATTTTGTTTCGCGATTTCAGGTTTGGTCCCATAGTAAAAGTTGTTGATAATGATGAGCACAATAACCCCTTAACAGGTTGTGCGCTATTTAAGTTACATCTTGTATATATATAAAAAAAAAACATGTAAATCTGCTCAACCTTTTCCCAATTAGTTTGGGTACGGCATCCAGTCTAACCGAATGCAGCTGAATACCAGTATTTTAAATGGAGCTACTGCCTTTCTGACCTCCACAACCCAATTACTGGGTAATACGATACTTTATTCGAAGGACTGGTTGTTGAATTTTTAATCAAGCCATAATGGAATTATAAGTTTCATTCATAATCATAATAATACGCCAGTAAAAGATTAACAGTTATTTCTTTTGACAACAGTAAATTGTTTATTTTGTCGTATTAGTAAGTACGTGTTTATGAGTGCTTGTTAACATTCAAACCACGGGCCGGCAGGGATGGAACAGAATAGGAAGTGTTTATTGATTATGTGTCATGTTTAATTTATGTTTGTGGATTCTTCCGGGGACAAAGCTGCACGTCTGCACGCGGTCGGAAGGAAAATATCAGGAAAATTAAAAGTTATTGTGGAGTTATTATAGCTGCCTTAAGAAGGTATTTTTTGTACTAGAGCATTTTTTTTGGACGAAATGTTTTTGTTCCTTACGTTTTACTTTTCGGTGCCATGAATTTTGTATGTTGTATCGCCACCAGATACACATGTGTGTGCGGCTGCCCCGCCACTGTAGTGCATCACGTATGTTTGCAGAGGCGCGCATCGATTGCTTCTACGTTACTCTGCGCAAGCGGTGCGCGTCGATGCTGAGCAGAGTTCGGGCTAGTCGCAACAGCGTTTTAATTATGATAGCCAATAGACAAGTCTATACGTGAATCGATGTATGAGTGCACACATGAGTATTGATACCTCGATTCATGGGTCAGGCAGGGGGCGAGTAGATTAAGATTGTATTACTAACACTAGTTATAAGTTATTATACTACTAACAAATTGGATCTAAGTTATCTTAAATAAAAGTTTTTTTTTGTTATTGTGAATGTTTGAAGGCTTTGCAGTTAGTTAAGAAGAAAATGAAGACATTAATTTTGGTACCGTCAACTGTGGTATCTTTACTTTCCAATGAGAACTTTTAAAAATATCTCTCGATCACAAAAAAATGTTACAAATACTAGATTATTCTTCTTCTGTATCGGTTGGATATTAAATGGCGGCAACAGATTTTTAGTTATCGAAAGAAATTTAAGTATAGTTCTCATTGGTAAAGTTGCTCATGGAAAGTAAAGATGCCATAGTAGACTGTATTGTGGAGATTTTAAACAAATTGGAAACATAAAAGTTGCAGAATAAAAATAATGGGACTCTGAAAATCCAAGAGGCCCAAACATATTTCCATCACAATTGCTTAACACACTATAAATCACAATCTGAACCATTTCAGGCAAGGTTATGTATTGCCAATCCACTGCTTTAAATGTTCGAAGAGTTTGTCTGCTCAACAACGTAACTAACGCAATTAATGTTGTAGAACCGTCAAAATTAAAGCCATTTCTATTGTTTCCACGCAGGATTAAATTTTAATTATTTACTACAACAACGAATGTTAAAGTAAAGAAATTAAATACCTATATTTTCTAACATGCAAGTGAATAATTGTATTAATTTTTCACCATGTCCATTCCAAATTCTACACTGCCAACAATATATCCACATATTACTTTTTACACGCTTTATATTAGCTTCACTTGTATGTTTGTTTGTTTGTATGTAACCGACTCCTTTGAGCGCGATTTTGACCCACTTTAAACGGTCAGATTTCATTGAAACTTTTAAACTTGTCGAGTACCGATGACAATTCAATAATTAAAAAAAAAAGAAAAAACAACGGAAAACAAAACTGAAAAATCACGCTGTTGTAGTTAGCAGGACTAAAAAATTTAAAATAAATAATAGTTAAAAAAACTAAAAAACACGCTTTAAAAACCAAACTAAAAAGAAGAGAAAATAATTTAATTCAATTAAAAACCGGGTGCTTGACATTAAGTGATTATAAAAATACCTCAAAAAGCACCCCACGCTTTTTAATTGAATTAAATTATTTTCTCCTTTTTTAGTTTGGTTTTTAAAGCGTGTTTTTTAGTTTTTTAAACTATTTTTTTCCCAGAAGAAACCACTAGATAAAACCGTTTTAACAAAACCAAACGACATAAAATTTCCGGTCACACAATAACAGTCAGACACAACAATCATAACTCCAATATTTTCCGATATTACGTAGATAGGGGTTCAAAATTTTAGAATCGTCTGCAGGTGACATTTGGCGGGGCCTGTGCCTCTGCCAGTTTATTGGCAATTCATGTAGACCTGTGGGCCCGATGAAAAACACACGCTCTCAGGGGCCTTAGTCTGCTATTTTTATAAATTCGTCATTCCGACACGATCCCATTGTCATTCATTTGTAATTTTGCTAAAAGTTCGTAATCTGCTAAATTCATAATGGTCGATCATTGGTCAGTCAATGGTCTCGTAATAGAATTGTGTCATAATGGCATTTTCGTATTGCCATTATTATAAAACTCGTTAGTAGAAACGTTTTTCGAAAAACTACTACTAAATTTGAACATTTATTCATGCCAGATTTCATTTATATATATTTTTACATATTATTTATTAGTGTTTTATGCAATCTAAAGTAGTTGGAAGTTCGTAAATTAAGTCAGTCATTCACTTGTCATTATGTACGAGATTACCAATAAATGCCATTTCTTTCAATGGAGTGTCAGTGGCTGACCATTGGAAAGTCACAATGACGCCATTATATTAGTAGATTACCAAACTTGTCAAAATCAACAATTATGAAATCAATGATAGACCATTCTGACACTATTGTAATAGCAGACTTGAGGCCCAGTTTACAAGCGAAATCTGATAAATGAAATGCTCCATTTCATTCGTGGAATCGACAAACACGTCTACCATCATGCATGTGTTTTATTTTACCATTTTTTGTCGATCCCAGGTTTGTTTTTGGGGATTGTGAAATGTGTGAGTGTGGACCGGTGTCATCGTTTGATGAAACATCTATTTGGTGTTAGACTAGAAATTATGATGCCTTAGTAAGAAATTAAGCTGACTAGTGTTCCCCCAGTCGTCGATATTCGACCATAATTCATTTAATCCTACTAATAAACTACTCAAAACAAAATAGGGCCCACCATGTTTTTTGACTGTCCTTAAAAAGTATGTATGTTTACCTGTTTTTTATGAATAGTTGTGCATATGATAGGGATTAAGAAACTGTTTAAGCATAATCAATCATTAAAATTGTTTATTTTGATAAAACAAACTCAAAAAAGCAATTTTTAGAGAAATTGCAGCAAAATAATGAGAAAAATAAACTTAACCTAACACTGTTTTTCTGTGACTAATGTCTGAGTAGTGTTTTTCTCAGTAGCGAGTGGGGCCTCCTCTACTTCGTATGCACTCTCTGAGCCTATCTGGTACACTTTCAATCAGATGGGTAACATTTTGCTCTGGTATTCCTTCCCAACAGAGTTTTAGTGCGTTAATAAGCTCTTGTCGACTATTCACCTGACTGTAGTTCTCTTTGAGGCTTCTTTTCAGTTGATCCCATAAATGTTCAATAGGATTGAGATCGGGGCTCATTGCAGGCCATGGCAAAACTGTAATATTGGCATCAGAAAGTGCTCTTTGTGTGATACGGGCCGTATGGGGACGGGCATTATCTTGCATAAAAACAAAACCAGCACCCACTCTTTGTGAAAATGGAATGACATGAGGTTGGATTACTCGCTCAACGTACTTGGTAGCAGTAACAGAACCCTCTTCCAAAATTACCAGCTCTGTTTTGCCTAACAAGCTAATTCCACCCCACACCATAACACTTGGACCCCCGAAACGGTCTGTTCCATGGATGCATGGTCCTGTGAAACGTTCGCCTTGTCTTCTCCACACCCGTATTCGTTTGTCATCACTGAAAAACTTGACCTTACACTCGTCTGTAAAGAGTACTGTCCTCCAGTTATCCATGGTCCAGTCCAAATGTTCCCGAGCGTACCTTAAACGCGCTGCTCGGTGAGCCCTAGTCAATTTGAGTCGAACAGCACGTACTCTGGAACGTTGGCCATCTTCATGGAGTCGATTGCGAATGGTTTGATCACTGACTTGTGTGCCAGTCGATTGCCGCAGTCGGGTTTGTAAGGCCCGGGCGGTAACGGTACGCTCCCGACGTGCAGTTAAAGTGATATACCGGTCTTCATGAGCAGTTGTGGCTCTGGTTCTTCCTGTTCCAGGTCTCCTAGTTACACTCCCGGTTTCCTGGTAGCGCATCCAAACGTTTCTGATAGCTCTTCGCGACACACCGACACTTATTGCTACAGATCTCTGGGACACTCCCTCCTGAAGCAGGGCAACTGCTCTTGCTGCAGTTTCCAGGTCCATATGACGTCGAGAACTAGCCATAGTTATCACGATTAATACAGAAATTAAACAAAAGTAGTCCAAGAAAGCAACGTCTAACCACAAAACTTAGAGTCACACTGAGAACACAAGTGACAAAATTAGTGCAATGTTGCATTTTTTCAAGCACTTCACTTTTTTTGTCTATCCACTTGAATGAAACGCGTAAGTTGTCACTCGAAACATTATTAATGACTCATAAACATGTCAACCAAACAACTAAATGCTTCAGTTTGCTAATCATTGCCTCTTGAGTAATTCTAAGACAAAAAATTAAAATAAATGATGGTGGGCCCTATTTTGTTTTGAGTAGTTTATTATATTACATACTATATTAAATCTTTCTATCCTACTAAAATTATTAATGCGAAAGTAACTCTGTCTGTCTGTATGTTACGCTTCCAAGCCTAAACCGCTAAACCGATTGTCATGAAATTTAACAGATATATAGCCTGGGATATAAAGAAGGACATAGGCTACTTTGTTACGCGATAACCGACATCCACACGGGTGGAGCCACGGGCAAAAGCTAGCATTATAAATGTGAAAGTTTGTGAAGATGTTTTGATGTTTGTTACTCAATCACGCAAAAATGGCTGAACGGATTTGGATGAAATTTGGAACACAGATAGATTATAACCTAAATTAACATATAGGATACTATTTATCCTGGTAGTACGTTCCCGTGTAATAATTTCCGACCTCCACGCGGGCGAAGCCACGGGCGGAAGGTAGTAATTGATATATTTCTAATGCATTATTTTATAAAAATATTAGCTTTCTACACTCCTTCTCCATATAAATTGTAACTGTGCGAAATTGCATAATTCTCCGTCCGCATAATTTTCGTACAAATGTTACAAAGGATTTGCTTCACATATACAGGAAAAGTTTTTATTCAGTGCGCAAACTATAATCATGAATTCAGCATATCATTCTAGACCCCCCAGCACAGAACTTTTTCGTCGGTTATACAAAAAAAAATCAGCTGTTTCATAGAAAAGTGCAATCAATACCTACGCGATCAAAATGTCTGGAACAGCTGATTTTTTTTTGATTTCATGGTTACAGTTTGCGCACTGAGTAAAAACTTTTCCTGTATAGAAAGAGATGATTCCCAAACGTCATTCAATGACAAGAGTACAAACTCACTCCTTCCTATTACAAAACACGATCATATTTTAATTCTAACCTAAAACTCTAAGCCAGTCTAGGCATTTCCAACTTTATTTCGATTTGGGTAAAGGTTCTTAATACAATAATGACAATTTAGCACCGGACTAAGTTGTCAGTTTTGTAAAAAGAACGGCGTTTCTTACATATTGGGTTCTTAATTTAAAAACTGGCTTGGTGATTTAAACCTGAGGGGAAATTCTCTTTTTAAGAATGTCCACAGTTTGCATTTTGATCTCAGTCTCTAATTCTCAATCTGTCAAAAATACCTCGAGTATCCATACATTTTTGACAAGTTTTTGACTTTTGATTTTCACCGAAATGAGACTGCGACTAGATTGTGAACGTTTTTAATTACTAGAATTGGCCTTCTGTGATCTAAATAAAAACCTTGTTTCATAATAAGACCGTATGTGGCCTACACCGTTCTACTATAGCCCCAACGTTGGTAACTAAGTATCAATTGTCTTAATTAAGTTGGTTGAATTTAATGACGGGCTTTTATATGCTTCAATTATTCAAGAAAGATCCCTTATATCGCATGTTACATTCATTTTAAAAGTACACTCACGAAAGCTCCTCAAATATTACTGAACCACGTAACCTGAGCGCTTACAGGGCGTCCTTAAAACCATGAAAGGAAATTTTAATGGCCGCCAGGTGACTTTGCGTTTATTCGACAAGGAAATAATGGAGACGCGCGATAAACGTAAGTAAGCCTTCGTCGAGCCGTTTTACACGTATGCCGTCAATTTAGAGCAGCATTATGGCACATAATAGCCCATTAATGTCTTAGAACGGAGAAACCTAGCTATGAAAAACTATGCAGTAATAGGAGCGGAGCTTAGAGTAAACAGAGTGATGTATGGAACAGACCCTTAAATTGTAAAGCTTTGGATAAACAATCATTTATCTTGTGAAGTGTCTAAACGTGGACACATACCCGATACGTAGTTTAAAATGTTTCGATTTTTTGTCGCAATTTGAAAATTGGTGTGATTTTTTTCTAGTGATTCTTGTAGCGAAAAGCGTTGATGAAGGATCAGACAATGTGCAGCAGTATATTCTGCTTATCAGATCGTTTCATAATCACTAGCAGAACTAAAAAATAGAAAATAAATAATAGTTTAAAAAACTGAAACACACGCTTTAAAAACCAAACTAAAAAATGAGAAAATAATTTAATTCAATTAAAAAGCGTGCGGTGCTTGACATTAAGTGATTATAAAAATACCTCAAAAAGGCCCCAACCTTTTTAATTGAATTAAATTATTTTCACCTTTTTAGGTTTGGTTTTTAAACCGTGTTTTTTACTTTTTTAACCTATTATTTTCTAGATTTTCTACAAGCGTAGCAGACGGCTCATACAAGGAGTTTATGATGATAAAGCAGATCTCTCACAATCATGATCAGTGATGGCGTCGTTTCCGCGACGAGTTGTAGGACATAAGTTCAAAAGCGCTTTACTTTGTGTGAATTATTTCATCACCACTGCTCTCAAATCAGAGAAGGCAAACACCGTTACAAAACCAACATATGCTAGAACCAAAAATTTGAAGGCATGTAACATCTACCAAACCACACTGTGCTCGAGTGCGTGGTGGATTATGGATCAATCCCTCTGCCAGAGAGGGCGGTACCAGTGTCCCCCAATAGGAATTTTAATGTTTATATTTTCAAAGAGTCATTGAATTTCAATAAACCGCAAAGAATGTGTGCCATATGGATAGAATAGAGTTATGGAAGTATGGTGCAGTATCTTGGCGCTGCGTAAGCGTGCGTGATCCATTGTCGCCCGATCGATGTTCACCGCGTACGAATGCAGCACATGAAGTAATTTTTTGCTCCGTTGGTGTAATTGCTGTATGGCGTTCCAGTGTGAGGATAAATAAAATAAATAAATAGGAACATTTTTGGCTGCTTACGTAAAGTATGATTTTAATATTGATAGGTAATAACCTACCTCATTAATTTCCGAGGTAATACAGCAGCATTATCCCAAATGGAGTTACTTATATTTATTCTTATTCCCCAACCGTCCCGAATCTGTCCGTTCGGGATTACGAAGCAATCTTCATTCACAACTTTATATGGTGGAACTCGAAATAGAATAATAATAAACGTATCTCAACTTATATCGTAGCAATAACTGTATAATATTATTATCTTACAAGGGATAGTTGAGATTCTCTGGGGGATGTTGTCCGTTTTATTACATTCTTGGGGGTCCTTTAGATAATTGTAGCGTTTCAACGAACCACGATACCGCTTAAACGGCCACCTCAATTATATTCAACACCATTTTTGTTTTTTTTTTTAATTAGAAACCGAATTTTAAAATAAAACTTTTTAACAAAAAATTAAGGCGACGAAACAACAAACTGAAAAGCAAATAAGCGACGCAAGCATAAAGCGTGGGGTGCTTGATTGATTTGATTATAAAAAATACCTCAAAAACCTTCCCACGCACTTTTTTACATCAAAATTATGTCATGTATTAGGTAATCACTTTATCCTAATTTTGGATTTTTTAAAATTATTTTCTGCTTTTTTAGTTTGGTTTTTAAAGCGTGTTTTTAGTTTTTTAAACGATAATTTATTTTCTGTTTTTTAGTTCAGCTTACTATAAAAGCGGGTGCTTTTTTGGCCTGCATAATGGAACAAATTTATGAAATTATTGAATTGTCATCGGTCCTTGATAAGTGTGCAAAGTTTCAAACCAATCCGACGTTTTGAAAGGGTGAAAATCACGTTCGAAGATTCCGTAACAAATAAACATAGATACATCCCAAGCTAATAAAAACGTGTTAAAAAAATAAACCTTTTAGTCTAACTAAACTCCTAAGTTACTAATTTTGAGTCAGCACCAAACAAAAAATCAACGCTGCAGATCAATCAAGCTGCCATTATATTACTTGGCGCCTTGGTTTATTTAATTTTAGTGCCGACACAAAATTAGTAATTTACGTTAATATAGGACCTTAGTTACACTAAAAGTTTTAATTTTTGCTTTTCAGTTCAGTCGTTTTTATTTTTCTATACTTAGGGTTGGATTTCGTTTTTAAATTTTAAGTGGGAACAACTTCAAAGTACACCTTTTCCAAAAAAATATAATGATTAAAATCGGACTACTCAGTAAACGATAAGTGTGCAGCGCATCATAAATATATGCATCGTCCTTAAGTTTTCGTCGGTTAAAACATAATTATGGCAAAGAGTTATCATGAAAAACCACAACCACTCTATTTAAAAAAAGACATACTATACCACTAATCATTCAGACAGACCCAAACCACCTACTATGCAAACAAAAAATATAAAAGAAGTGCTTTTATTTTGAATAGGTACTTAAAAGTTTTATTTTGAAAACATTTCATTTGATATGTAAGAGAAACCTAGCGATCCCTTGTTGAATAAACAATGGGTACATTTTTCAAAAAAGTATATTATTCTGTTACCAGAAAACTGAAAAACACTTGTATCCTGTGATTAATGACCTGAACCAGACCCGAGGCCACATTTATTGGCTTAAAACGTCAGGACAGTCTGACCTTAGCTTTAAATGGAACGACTTATAATTTACAACTTTAAATCTTTTTTTCACTACATTAAGGCTCATAGTTTGAATATCAATTCAGGGTTATTTTTAATTGGCTAGCTAACACCGCAGACGCGATTGACTATTGACATCTAAATATGATTAAAAAAACCGCATGCAAAATATGCGCTTTGACGTGGATTTGCGGACACCAGCCCGTGTTACTTATAACCTATGATCATCATCATCTGCCTAGCCTTTTCCAAACTATGTTGGGGTCAGCTTCTAGTCTAACCGAATGCAGCTGAATACCAGTTACGTATTACGTAAGATAAAACCAAAAAAATAAGTTTTTTTTTTGCTGGGTCTTCTTTGGCCGCTATTGTAGTTGTTCAGGCAACTGTCGACAAGTATCAGAACAAAAATATTTCAAATAAATGCTAGTCTCGAGCTTATAAAAGCGAGATTTATTTTCCTATTCTTCGTTTACATTTACATTCCTCTTATACTTTTACATTAGTTACATTGACATTGATATGTGGCGGCATCTACAACGCCACATGCGAACTACGCAACAAAGACTTGACGTCATACAAATCCTGCATCGCACAAGCAGAGTTTACCGCGCGACTCGTATATATGTTACGGCTAATAGCCGAAGTGCGGCTACACCTGGTTTTAGCCGGCTACAACTAGGTGCAGCTGGACTAGCGCTCGCCGGCCGCTGCCGCGGCATCGCTCGCTGCGCTCGCTCGGCTCGCGCGCGTTTGGTCGCAATTCTAACCTAACCTAACCTAATCGGTCGGTAAGCAGTATGGTGCAGTTCACCGGTGACATAAGTAGTATACATCTAAGTTTAACCGGCTGCACCTAGTTATAGCCGGCTAAAACTAGGTGTAGCCGGACTTCGGCTATTAGCCGTAACATATACAACATCCCGACATCAACCGTCGGCCCCTGGCTGGAGACGTTAAGTTCTCTTAACGGCAGGCCCAGGAAAGTCCGGTTAAGCAGTCACGGCCTCTCAAGGTCAACTGCAAGATGCCAAACAAAAAAAAAAAAGCAACCGTCGGGCCCACCAGACACAACACCCGTCTGGTCGGAGGATCCTCCCTTTTCCATAGAGTAAGAGTGAATTTACACCCTGTTCCTCATACCTCAGATATGTATGTATGAATCCTTGAAAATCCAGTATTACGACTCGACATAAATTTGGCTAAGTTACAACAGCGGCACGGGTCGATCGACCAGGTTAAGCTACACTTGCCGCGGTTGGTCCGTGGATGTGTGACCATCTTTATATATCAAAACCCTTCCGTGCCTCACAAAGCGTTGATCCTGGATGTCATTCGTAGATCTTTGTCAGTCGTTACGGGTCGTCAGAAGCCCGAAATTCTGACCACCAGTATTACCAAGGTGTTCAGTATTACCCAGTTACTGGGTTGTAGACAAGGGCGTACCAATAGAAAATGGCGCCTAGGGCACGCATCACATTTGCGCCCCTTTATAAATTATCTTCTCGGTCTACACTGAGCACAGCTAGGTTGCATAACCTTTCTTGAACAATTTACCTTTACCTTCAATAACGACGGTATTCATTTCAAACTTGCTAAAAAATCGCTTGCAACGCTGCAATTTTAAGACAATTTGAATAGAAAAAGACAGATTTTGAAATACGCTTTTTCCTCGTACTGCACAATATATTCAAGTAGCTCTTCAGATTTCTTAGATATAGGTTAATTGTTGTTAATTGATGTTTTTTAATAAAATAATTGGCGACTTTTTGCGCCCCTCTTCGATATGTGCCCAGGGCTCCTGCCCTGTTTGCCCCACTCTACTTACGCCACTGATTGTGGAGGTCAGATAGGCAGTATCTCAGTGTAAAATACTGGTACTCATCTGCATCCGGTTAGACTGGAAGCTGACCCCAACATAGTTGGAAAAAAGCTAGACAGATGATGACATAGGTAAATATGTAAAAGAAAAACACTAAACGCGTATTTCTTCACCTATCATTCTGAAACAGAAAAATGTTTGAAAATATTTGCCAATCCAATACGTAAATATTTTCCTTTGTTCTTCAAAACTCAGCTAGATATAATAATATCACTCACATGTCACAAATATCATAAATTATAATTTACCCGAATTCGACACATAAACTCGCTTTCTGGGATTCCAAATCGGATTACACCGTAATTTTTGCAAATAATTTACGTTTCATATTTCTTTGGCATATATTAGTGATGTGACATGGATAAAACTTATCGTAACACTGTATTTGAATGAGAAAAGGATTTAAGATATTATTACTTACTAGTTTTTCCCGGCCACTTCGTCTGCGTGGAGGTTGAAAATGATCCCATGGGAACGTACTAGCGGATATATATACCGGATAAAAAGTATTATATGAGTTAAGCCAGGTTATAAACTATCGGTGTTCACATACAAACTTTCACATTTATAATATAAGTAGAATTAGCGTATATTTTGATATATTTTTGTCTTAAGGGTGAATGAAAAAACTGTATTTAGATCAAGTATTTTTTAGTATGTAATTGAATCCGTTTCAGGAAGAGGTAGGTACAAGGGTTAGATCGAGGTGGCTCTGGAATAGAATGTATGAAAAGATTTGGATATATGCATAACCTGAATGTTAAATTTAAAATCATCGAGTATATTTTAGAGGTCGGGTCATTGACCGCAGTTAGGGCAGTCAATTGAAACATCAGTTTAAAAATCAGTTATTTTTGTGTAAACTTCGCATAAGTATCGATATCTTAACACGATAAAACAAAAGAAATCATAATTTCTCAACTCATACTTCGAGTAACAATACTCCCAGCGGTCGTTGACCCCCAAAACGAACATATATTATTTTATTTGTTTGTGTTATGATAGTTTGGCGAAAGCATTCATTTGACCCTGTATATGACCTGAAAGTCAAATGCATTACGGGTATTATAAGAGAACCCAGAAGCGTCCAGAATCTAGACGAATGATCCGAAAAAAATCCTCAGAAGTCTCATCACTAAAAATCGATTCGAAAGTACTGTCACCCTCATGTGTGGGATTAAAAGTTGGAGCGCGGTGTAACGGTGCTTCCCTAATCCCGTCCGACGCCTGCTCCTGAAGACTTACCATTATAAACTTTGTGATACTACGTCATTATATAGATTACAATAATTATGGAGTTGACTTTGGAAGTTATACAAGGGTTGTAAATGAGTGATCTTACCTTCAGGTTTTCGTTAATATATGCGCATGAATCCAGGCCCAGATGTATGTAATGAAAGAAAGAAAATACATTTATTTTGCAAAGATTAAACGGCACACAATATACAGCAGAAAAAAATTAAATAAAAAGTGTAAAGTTCAATGTCAGAAACTAGCACTGTATGTGTGCTCGGTTCAGCAAAAAATGGCAGACAACCAGTGCCTGACGCTGGTTTTCAACATGACCTGAAACTCAAATCCTATCCTAATGTCTAATGTAATGTATCATGTAATGAAACGCGAATTCTGCGTGTGGACAGCACTACTAAAATTACATGTAACGCTCGGGCAGGCGCTCGCATTGGTCAGTTTTTAGCGAGAACACAAAAGTTCTCGCAGTACTCGTTGGGAGGCGTACACACACATACAGGATTTGCGTTCAGTTTGTATGCCGTCGACAGTATTGACATTACAATACACGATACATTACATTACACATTACACACTTCTGGTCTTAAGCCGGGCTTAAGACCTGACATGTATTTTTCTCATGTAAAGTCTGTCTAAATGTAAAAATGCATAGCATACAGCAAATTTTTACCTACTAAAACTTCAATTTGTAATATAAATAAATCCGAGATTGTAAAAGCTTAGCGGGCTTCGTAGTTTATAAAAATATTTCGACATAAAACTTGTAACATTCTCATTTCACGCCTAATTGAATAAAAATGTAATTAGGAAAATTCTTCCAAAAATGTTCTATGATTAAAAATAAGTTTTATTCGGTACGCATAACTACGTAGACTCTTCACGAATGAACGAATCCAACTGAAATCCATTTCTCTGGATTAAGATTGGAATGCGTGAAATAATTATCTTTCCCTCGCACCATGATAGATGCCGATAATGTTTTTAGGAATTTCTGCTATTCTTTTCCTCTTAATTCCTTTTGGCTCTTATTTTATTTCCGTCTTACATCGTCGTGACTATCTCGTTGGTCTAGTGGTTGCAAGCGCTACTGCTGACCATAAGTTCCTGGATTCGATACCCAGGTCGGGAAAATAGTTTATGGGTTTTCCTATCAAGAATTTCTCAGTAGCGGCCCGGAGTCTGGATTTGTGGCCAGTTGATGGCAAAAAGGTCGCCCTCTATTACATGGGCACTTAAAAATAACTGGCGAAATTTGGGTGTAGGTATGTCTCTGCCCAAATAGGGTGTGATATTATGTTATGCCAAAGTATTGATAGGTACGTCTAAAATATCGGGACCAACAGACTATTCAAAATGATCTATACTCCATTTATTATGGCTTTAGAAAAAAGAGGCTCGTAGAAGCATGAGTGCAAAACATTTTATTTCAAATTTAAGTTATAACTTTTTTAGGTAGATTTCAGACAGTAGGTACTAACTACTGAGATAAACGAAGTAAAAGTAATTTTGCATTTTAAATAATGTTCTTTTTATAATAACATCTTCATCACACATTACAAACCTACAATAAAAGGAATGAATGAAACAAACAATAACATAATGATTTAAATCTAATAAAGATTATAAGGATTTTTTTTTTTTACAATACCTTATTTTAAATAACAACTTACGACCCACAACACGTTGGTAAAACTTCGTCGTCATCAGCTAATTTAGTTACTCGGTGTTGTTCACTCCTGCTTCTTTTAGGTTTTTAGCATTGACACTTTAATTTTTTTGGTATTAATCGTAACTGCAACACGGTTAATGTAATTTTGTTACAAAGTGTACATTAAAAAGAACCTTTTTTAACTTCTGTCTAATGGTATTGTAAATGGAGTATAAACAGCTATGAAATTAAATATTAAGTCAATGACACAAGGAATGTTTCAGAATGAAGACCGGTTACGACACCTGTCATTCTGACAAGAACTTTATCGAATTGAGGTAAAGTTTAATTTTCATAGTTGTTTATATTATTTTGAATAGTCTGATTGTCCCGATATTATTGACGCTGACTGTACCATATATAGGTATGTGCATCTACCTACCTAAAATATAAGTGCAAATATTGGAGAAGTTTTAATACAATTTCATTCAACGTCACAACCGTTTTGCAGTATTATCTTATGATCGATTTTTCACCCCATTTTCCTTAAGCGGATTTACGTGGAAAGTTGTTTTTGATACTTTTTCATCTTATCAAGTAATTTTTCGCTGATGCAAAGTGTCATTCTTGAGTTATATTTTCAGGTCGTTGGTAATTGGGTCATGGTTGTTATTTGAGTCTTCTTCCTATGAAACCATTTTTGATAGTTTGTTATGGGAACAACAAACCACCAAAAAATACTGTCGTCTAGGGGCCCGGGTTGTTCGAAAGAGATACCGCGGCCCCTGGCACACAGGCACACAGGCAACACGGGTGGGTTTTAGTCAATAAAAGTCTGACACGCCCTCCTGCTCCACCCAGAGCGGGAGAAGTTATTTGATGATTTCCCACCCAAAAAAATAAAATACAATACTGTCGTAAACAATGCCTCGATGGTCTAGTGGTTGCAAGCGCTACTGCTGAGCATGAGGTCCTGGATTCAATTCCCAGGTCGGGCAAAGTGTTACTGGGTTTTTCTTTCTGGTATTTCTCAGTGGCAACCCGGAGTCAAGATTTGTGCACGGTTGATGGCAATAAGCTCGCCCCTATTACATGGGACTTAAGGGAAATCTAGTCGCGGGCTCGAACTCACTGGTGGACCTGACTAAAAAGCACGCTGTCTCACCAGGCCGTGTCTGATAGAGGTAGTATCAGTTATGAGCAGTTACACGCTAGTCTACACGCACAAAGTTATTGAGTGAGACGCTGGATCATTTATAGTAAAACAAGCGCTTAAAAAATTCAGAAAAGTCCTTCGGAAAATCGGGTTTTATGAAAAAACCACTGCATAAATCAATGACCAATAAACTTTATCGAACTTTTCGATATTTGACCTTTGTCGGTACCGACTTGGTTTTGGAGATTTTACACTTAAAACACGTACAAAGTTAGGTTAAATTAGCAAGAAAAACAAATCTTTGTTGGCTCATAACTTTTTAATGGCTTGTTATTTTAGTATTCTATTTTCACACAGACAATATTATTAATGAGACAAAACCATACCATGTTATGTTTTTGATGTAAATTGTCGAACAGTGGAGTAATATACTCCCGAAGTTTGTATGAAAAAAAAAATGACTAGATTCATCTTCAATATAACTTGCGAAAAGTGAGTGTAGGTACTACAGGTATACGTTTACCTAACCCCTCGAGGAAGTAAGGCGTGATATTTTAGTCCTTCAAAGTAAAAATCCATGACTTTTCCCATTCAATATAAATCCTGAAACTACAACAGCAACAACAGTTCGTAACTCACTCGCACCGAGCGTCCATAATTTTTATCGCGTCATTCGAAGCCAAATACAGCACAATAGTGGGAATATATCATTGGGAATACCCAATGGTGGACTACTGATAGAGTTGTATTCTCAAATTAACGAGGGTCGGCTATAGTCCGTATTCTGGCCCCTTGTATTGTATGACGGAATTTAGAAGCTATAAGTTGCTTTCCTGTCAGTACCACTGGTCACGTCTGGGACTAATGATATAAATGATGTCCGAAAATACCCTGTGGGAATATGTTATTGTCAAATGTGGCCTTTCTAGATCAGCCAATCGCAGTCCACTGCTAGACATAGGCCTCTCCCATGCTACGGCACAACACCCTGCCCTCCGCCTTCCGCATCCAGCCTGATCCAGCCACCTTTTTGAGGTCGTTGGTCCATCTAGCTGGGGAGCGTCCCACACTACGATTTCCGATACGCGGTCTTCACTCTAGGACTCGTCTGCTCCATCGGCCATGGGTCCTTCGACAAACATGGCCAGCCCACTGCCACTTCAACCTGCTTACTCTGCAAGCTATGTCGGTATCTCCAGTTCTTTTCCAAATAGCTTTGTTTCTGATTTTATACTTTAAAGAAACTCCAAGCATAGCCCGTTCCATAGCGCGCTGAGCGACCGCAAAAATCACTATGACTTTGTATTAAAAGAAATTTCCAATGTCCAACCATTCAATAAAAATCAAAATATTTCATTTCAAATAAACCTACATGGGCACTTATGAAACGTCAGTAGCTAGGTGCACGGTTCCAATTTGTCGCTTCCTATGGTGAAGAGCCGGCAAGAAACTCCATAGTTACTTTTATAAAAATAATTTACTTTTACAATGTTTTCAAATAACAGTGTTAATAGGTAAGGGAGGACAGTGACATTGAAAGTAAAGTAATTTGAAACCAGCGTTGGCAAACTTCCCGATTTTAGCATGATGTCCAGATTTTTAGCCCGTTTTTTTTTTCATAAATTAAATGTCCACGGGACAGGCTCAGTCCTGCTTTTCAGGTATTGCTCGATGGTGCCATTGTAATGAGTAAAGTAACGTATTTTTATTCAAATACATTTTTTCGACTTAATTCGAAACTCTAAAAAAAAAGATAAGTAGTAATAAAACCGGTTGATAAAAACAGCGACTGATAAAATTTTCGTTTCTTTTTTATTATGTCCCGCTTTCGAAGAAATAATCCCGATTTTTTTACTCAAAAGGTTTAAAAATCCCGCTTTGCCCAAAAAATATCTGGCAACTCTGTTTGAACTCATTTCATTTTAGTTTAATTTTCGTACCATCAAGCAGGAAGTATATACTTATGTCCACCCACAGACAGCAGTAACAATGGATAGATAGCGACAGGTCGACAGCCAATAGCCCATACACACTATTTTAATACGTTTCGCTTCTCTAAGCTAGGCCCACGATTTACTAACATATTGTACACATAAATACCCATGTAAATGCCACGGAGTTTTGTCAAGAGGATGATACCATGAACGAATTTTCGTACGATTGAATGAATTGCGATTCCAGCATATAATTATTAGTATTCTTTGTAGCCAGCGTGACATCTCTAGCAAATAATTTCTTAATATTTATTTGTTGCGGATGCAGTCACCACTGTCGACTTTTGGTACCACAACCACTACGCTCGAGAAGATTGAATGACGATTCCAGTGTTAAGTTTTAATATTCCTTGTAGGTAAGAATTTTTTCGTATCCAATAAACAATAACCCTTTTTTTTTGGGTGGGAAATCATCAAATAACTTTTCCCGCTTTGGGTGGAGCGGGAGGGCGTGTCAGACTTTTACTGACTAAAACCCACCCGTGTGCCCTCAGTTGCCTGTGTGCCAGGGGCCGCGGTATCTCTTTCGAACAACCCGCACCCACTTTAAACGGTCATTAGTGATTGTTTAACCATACCTTTTTGACGTTTAAACATCTCTTAACTTTAATCAACTTTTATTAATAAACCCCTAAGTGTAATATCTCTCTTGCTGGGGCTGTAATAAAAGCCAACTGACGGGCTATATCCCGAAAAAAATTATTCCTAGTTCAAGCTTCTAATGCACGTTTTCCACAAGCAAAGTTTGCGCAAGTTGACATCTGCAACGGACTTACACTGCGGAAAAGTCTGCTGCAAGTTCTCTAACTGAAAATGTCAAAAAACCCAACTTGAGTAATAAAAGTTGCCAGTTGATATTCTGAAAATACAACACACTCCGTCAGTAATTCTGTTGCCATGTTGCCAAGCGCGGAGTTTATGGTTATGTATAATCATTTATCTCGGCCGGAGGATTATGTTAGTGGTAAATATCGGGCTGATATGATAATGTTTCCATTCTACATATAGATATTGTTAACAATAACTATAAAGTGCTATCTATAGTCCGTAGTTTTACTCGTGCCATAAGTAAACTCCAATTTTCTTTTTCTTTTTCATCGTTGCCCTACACTAGGACCTTCTCCTGTATTGTGGTTGCGTTTACAAGCATTTAAACCCACATACACAAACAGCCAGACCCGGAACATCTACTTGTAGGTCATACAAATATTTGTTCCGTGTGGGAATCGAACCCGCGACACGCAGCACAGCAGTCAATGGCTTAACCACTGCGCCAACCGTGCCTGAGGAACCGTGAACTAAATCTGTGCCCTCTTTTTAGGATAGGGCATGGCCTAACTACGACATCGAAATCCGGCCAGCTGGGATCTAGTAAAAATAACTTTACAGTTATACATACTTAAACTTAAGCCTTTTGGCCATGAGGGTAAGCAAAAGCTACAGAATGCCACCTGCTACTATCCTAACATACTGCTTTTGCCTCGTTTACATTCATACTTTTATTAACACATACTAGTGATCGCCCAGGGGGGGCTAGTGGCTAGTATACTTTTATATATACTTTTATTAATAAGTGAGCACCGCTACTGCCTCTATTATTACAAAAACTAATACATTTATACCCAACAATATAGAGGAATGCTACCTAAATCGATTCCTGATGCGTTTTAACATATAAAAGGCATAGATACAACAACCAACTTCAAACGTCGTGGATATCCGATTCCTGTCGAGACAGGAAGATTGTTCCCACCAAAAACTTCGTGACAAGATGAATATCGAAGTCAAGAATTCTCAGTTTATAATTGGTTTTACTTACATTCTATTAGTATAAATTAACACGACAGTTCAAGTTAAAAGTTTAATTAGTACTTGGGAGTTTGTTGAGAACGCCTATAACTTTCAACTGTTATCTACGTCCTATGCACAATTGCGCCCGAGATATTTTCTTTCCGTTCTCATTTACTTCACACAATGAGCTGCAGAATATTATTTTTTTAAATTAAACGACATAGCACAGCGGGGTGAATGAGATAAGCGGGCAATCTTAATGTAAAGTAGAAACAATGCCTTGGCTTCATTCAGGCTATTAGATTTTGATCACCGCAGCCCAGAAAACAAAGACTATACAGAAAACCGGTGCAATAAATGGTTCCAAAGGAAATTACACTGGCAAATATATGTTGTTAAAACCACTATGAGATTTAGTTAAGTGCGAAACACTTCGTTAAACCACACCAAACCAGAAGGCCAATTCTCGTAATTTAAAACGTTCAAAATCTAGTCGCAGTCTCATCTCAGCGACAAGCAAATGTCAAAAATGTATATATGTGTATTTGTATGTGTGTGTGTGTGTGTGTGTGTATCTTTCGCAAGATCCTCAAGTGGCTCCCTATTCGACTACGCAGAAACTCTCGGATATTGTGTTTGCTATTTAACATTCTTCACAACCCTAAAACCCCATCCTATCTGCGGGATCGCTTCTCCTACGCCCGTCCTTTTGATGCACCTTGCAGGTCGCATCTTAGAAATCTCCTCAAGTCCCCTCCCCACTCAACCGACTTCTACTCCTATTCCTTCACTGTGCACGCGGTACGGTTGTGGAATTCACTTCCGCCTGACATTAGGGACTGCCAAACTGTAGCAGTATTCAAAAGAAGAGTGAAAGAACACTATCTCTCCACATTGTCATAATTGTATTTATTAATTAAATTACATTATAATTATATATATTTTAGTGATATTTATTTTAGAAGTATGTATGTATATTAGTATGTATGTATATTCTCATATTATGTGTGTATGATTTTTAAATTAGAGTTTAATTTGTAATTTTATGATTTTCCTTCTGTTGTTATTACACGCGTTGCCTACATCTCTGTTATCTTCTCTCCTATCGCAGGTGTGCTGGAAGAGATTTCTGTAGAAATAAGCATTACCTTTGTACGTATTTTTCTGTTCCTTTCTTCTTGTCTGTTTATATGTGTGTGCATAAATGGTTAAATAAATAAATAATAAATAAATATAATGTAAATGTATAAATCGAGGCATTTTTGACAGATTGACACTGAGATCAGACTGTGAACGTTCTTAAAATTACGAGAATTGCCCCTCAGATATCACATTTGAATGACTTTCACATTTTTTTACCGAGAGCAGTGGTGACCTAACCGGCCGTGACGAGTTGCTGGTCGTGGGTTCGATAACCGGCAGGTTCTTTACTTTGTATAAATCATTTCATCACTACAGCTCTCAAAACAGTGTGAGAAAATATGGTGAGGAAACTGGCATGTCCTAGAGCCAGAAATTCGAAGCCGCACTGAGCCCGCGTGGTAGATTATATAGCCGACTCAGTCTCGTAGAGAGGAGGCCTGTGGCTCAAGCAGTAGAAACATTATAAGCTGACTATGACATTTTTTTTTCACTAACAAAAGTAGCCCTTTTATTTCTATACTTATAGCAGTCCAGTAATTTTACAAAACGTTGCCCTTACTACCCATCGCCCTTTAACTTAACATCAAAAGTGGGAGCGATTCTTAATCCGATCTCAGTTGATCGTGTTTAGAGAGGGTATCCCTCGTCTCTACTATAAGGTACTAGGTATACATAGTGTATGTCGCCTGGGTGTTTAAACGAGGGACAATTTTACCTTTATATTTGACCTAATTTTTACAAAAAAACAAATCACTATGCCGTGGATACTCGCGTTTTTCAATTCTGAGCTTAGTTTGAAATATAAAGGTTAACGAAAATCCGTTTTTGCTTCATACTGGAAATTAGACGACCTCAGTAATAGATAGACCTCGGAACAAATTTCATTAATTCTCCTTGCGATGCTGCAGTAAACTGCAGACACTTCTGTCATTACTGGCATTTCCTTAAACACTTTTTAACGAAACGACTGCATAAAGTGTCATTATTTTACTGTAGCAAATTAGTCCGATCATACTCGTAGGTACAGAAATGCTAGTCTCTAAACATCTTAGAACGTGGTCTCGTCGTGAATCCGCGATGAGTTACTTTAAAAACAAATGAGTTCGATTTCGAATGTGCGCTCACTTGAGTGAGATTCCAAGTGTGAACTTTACAGAACACCAGTACTTCACCCACATTGCGTAACACACTATACATAGTCCCATCCATAAAGACGCACCTCTTTGACACTTTTACTGAGAGCGGTAAAAAAAAAGGAAAGGGGGAAAGAGAGGCGCGTTATCGTGGATTGAACTAACTATATATATTACAATCTGATTTTTTTTTTAATAAGAATATTGCTAATTTATTTAAAAAAAAATCTAAATTCAAAATTCGAAAAAAAATCTGCTCATCAACTTAATGTTGTTGAACTGTCAAAATAAAAGCAATTCCTACTAAAAATGTGTCACGCAATTACCCCGCTGGGTTTTTTTTTTTTGTTTTTCTTAACTCATGACCACAAATTATGCTGTGCTTGAGTCGATAGGTCCCCCGTTTAACCAGCCAACTTTTATACTACTATAGTACACTATAGGCTGTTCTGTCGCCTTCTCTCGTCTCATCCAATTTATCGTGAGTATTTCTGAGGGACCATTCGTATATCTCAAGTGATAACGCCCTGTGTTAGATTGGGATTGAGGACTGATAGATGTTGTATTGGATTTGTGCTTATCTATGAATTGGTGTGTACAGAAACATTCACTCAAAGATTTATCTTAGCATTGTTTTCTACTAGACTATTCTCGTCACTAATCCTACTAATATTATAAACGCGAAAGTTTGTATGGATGGATTTGTTACTCTTTCACGTAAAAACGGCTGAACGGATTTGGATGACATTTTGGCACACAGATAGATTATTACCTGGATTAACACATAGGATACTTTTTATCCCGGTAGGACGTTCCCGCGGGATAATTTCCGACTTCCACGCGGGCGAAGCCGCGGGCGGAAACTAGTTGGACTATAATTTATTAGAGTAAACAATCGCATTCTTATTTATATACCTATTTATCCATACATAAACAGACAAGAAGAAAATAACAGAAAAATAAGTACAAAGGTGATGCTTATTCCTAAAGAAATCTAGCATACCTACAATAGGAAGAAGAAGAAGATAAAGAGATGTAAACAGCTTATTTATTTTCATGGTAAAACAATCTTTGAACAGAAAATGCCTAAAGTTCACTTTTGTTTGAAATGTCTTCCCTTTGTCTTCCTAAATAATTTTTACTCGTTTCCATAACAATAACAATTAAAACCTATTCGTTCTTAGCTCTTTCATTACTGGCTCTAAACCCTTTCATTTTCACAAATAAAAGTCATTTGTTCGGAAAAAGTTGGGACGCTGTAAAAACTTGGCGGCATTGAAAGGGTTGGGGTTCAACCGCCCGGGGGTCCAAGGACCAACCAACCGGTCGCCCACACAACACCCACGACTTAGGCATGTTGTACCAATGTTTTTTATACCATCGCTTTCTATTTAAATCTTATTAATATATGATGTGAGAAATTTCTAGATGCCTTATTCAAATTATTTTTGTAGTTAGTATAATAACTATAGCTTTTGCTTTAAAAGATAAACTCATTATCATCTTTCTGACCTTGTCCCGTTCTTTTCTTGACCTTTACAACTAGTAAAATCATTTATACTAACACAGACTAATAATACCATATATGTGAAATTATATTAATACTAGCTTCCGCTCGCGGCTTCACCCGCGTTGAGGTCAGAAATTATTCCACGGGAACAAACTACCGGGATAAAAAGTATACTATGTTTTAATCTAGGTTATTATGTATCTGTGTAAATATCCAAATCCGTTCAGCTGTTTTTGCGTGATTGAGTAACAAACATCTTCACAAACTTTCAAATTTATAACTTTAGTAGGATATTAGTACGAGTAGGATACGATAATAATGATTTTCACCCATATTCTGCAATAAAAGTAGTTGTCATCATCATAATCTGCCCACCATTTTCCCAACTATGTTGGGGTCGGCTTCCAGTCTGACCAGATACAGCCAAATACCAGTATTTTACATGGAGCGACTGCTTATCTAACCACCACAACCCAGTTACTGGGTAATACAATACCCCTTGGTAAGACTGGTCAGACTTTCGGGCTTCTGACGACTGTCAAAGATCCACAAATGACACGTGGGAAGCGTGGCACGGAGGGATCTCGGTATGTAAAGATCACCCATCCACGGACCAACCGCGGTAAGCGGAGCTTAACCTGATCGATCGATCCGAGCAGCTATTGCTTACACACAAGCGGCTCTTAATAAAAGTAGTTGCATCCTTCATCTAGAAACTGGTTACTGCAGTGTCTTCAGTATTTATGGAACTGTAAAATTCTGTGTCTTTTCTAAAATAATCCGTCTTATGGTACACCAATGGCCACCAATGGTGACCCAGTGGTATCGGCCCCGATCGACCTTCTAGTTATAGATGGTTTCAAACCCCAGCAGGCGCTTTATGTTGTTTAATTTATTTCATCACCACTGCTCTCAAAACGGTGAAGGAAAACATCATTAGGAACCCAACAGATCCTAGCACCAGAAAGGAGACCTGTGTCCCAGCCCAACCACCAGTGGCTGTAACCGGTGGCTCTTTTGCACCTAGCCTTAACTTATTTGTCCAGGTGAATTCCATTTATTACGTCGTGAAATTTACACTTCCAAAATTTCTTTACTAAATCATCATTTGCTCGCTTCAAAAGTATAAAAAAGATAAGAAGTAAAGAACGGTCTGATAAGTATTATAATGGTCTTCCCGGAGGAAATTACTGACGATTTTCAACTGCCGTGAAAAGGGATTGTTTAGACGTATTCACATCTAAATCTCCCCGGAGGCGGCGGGAAAACAATTCATTTTTGTACGAGGATTCCCATCCCGGTTATTATAATTTACTGTCTTAAATTATATCCGCAATTCGTTAGAACCTTTGAATTAAGCTATAAAGGTCATGGATCAAACAAATTATTTTTACTTTTAGGAATTGTATAACCTTTTCAACATTCTTGGTCATAAATTATGTCAAATTATGACGTAGGTACGTCCTGGGGTGTACGTACACATAGGCTTAAAATATTATACTTGGATACCTACGAATATTCTTAATTTATACGATCAGTGTCTGTGACTTTTACTGAATGTTTACGTAGAATCCGGCTCCAAGGACCAGCCGTTTTTGGGTGATAAATGGGTGTATTGTGTGTAAACATTAAAATACTATGCAATAAAATAAACAGTTATTTTCTTTCTTATAAATAAAATGCTTTTACATAAAAACTGTGGTCTACGTCCATGGAGGCCACTCCCATAGCCATTAAATATAAGTAGCTACAAGATTTACTGTTAAATATTTATCATACAAATCCGTATCATCTAAGGACGAGGGCACAAAACATCTTAAGCTGGAACACGAGTGCGGGTTGCAAATCCTTAGAGTATTTGTCACAAGGTGAACTGCCATTAGACTGAGACCCGTATTATTTTATAGAGTCATTTGTTACGGGAAAGAGGGAATGTTAAATTATTTCTTGTCTATTCTGAGTATTCTCTTTATTATACCTAATATTACTGGCTGGTTGTAATGGCGAACAAAAATGTTTACATACCCATAACGTACATATACGCGGCTGAGTCTAGCGTAGACTGATTTATGTTATGGCCTTAAGACCAGAAATTTTCTTTGAACGCCTAGAGACGTTAGGACTAAAAAAGGTGGCCAAGTGTAAGTCTGACTTGTACACGAAAGGTTCTGTACTACCGAAAAAAAAACACGTTTCTTGTCTATGGGACATTTTGAACGTTATTTCATTTTTATAACTACCTAGCTTATCTTACGGGAACGTGCTACCGGGATAAAAGTATCCTATGTGTAAATCCAGGTTATAAATTATCTGTGCCAAATTTCATCCAAATTCGTTCAGCCGTTTTTGCGTGATTGTGTAACAAACAGACCAACTTTCATAGTTATAATATGAAATATTAGAATTTGTTACTATAGCGGCATAATTATCATGGTACAACATGCTATTTGCAAATTTCAAGTGTCTACCTATTACGGTTTAAGAGATATAACCCTGTGACAGACGAACGTAAGGATGGACAGCAGGTGTGGCATCCTTTGATTACGGAACCCTAAAAAAGAAGTTTGCTATCGCATTTGTGTGGAAGGCCAACGCTTGTCTATCCAGTCATTAATTGGCAATCATAATGTTAGGAGGTTGTCTTAACATCTCTCTGTCCAAAGTGACGCCTCTGTGTCAGAAATAAATGAATGCCTTCAACTTTTTGTTCCATTCTGATAATATTTTAAGCGACTCTATGCCCAAATTAAAGAAAATTTTAACGTGGTGTTGTGATATAAATGTATGCCTTCAACTTTTTGTTTCATCCTGATAATATTAGCAACTGTATGCTCAAATAAAAAAAAATGTTAACGTGGTGTCGAGAAATACATGTATGCCTTCAAATTTTTGTTCCATCCTGATAATATTGTAAGCGGCTCTATGCCCAATTTAAAGAAAATGTTAACGTGGTGTCGTGAAAATAAATGAATGCCTTCAACTTTTTGTTCCATCCTGATAATATTTTAAGCGACTCTAGTCGTGGTCTCGCGATTGATAATCCAGGCAATTATTAAAACGTAGCAGGAATGTAGCAGATATCGTTCTGTAGTTTCTGCTAAACCGTATAGGAAGAAGGCGTGAAAAGATATAACAGAGCTTTTGTTTATGTGTATTTTTTTTTTGAGGGTAGGAAATCATTAAATAACCTCTCCCCCTCTGGGTGGACCATGAGGGCATGTGGGACTTTTATTGACTAAAACCCACCCGTGTTCTTTCAGTTGCCTGTGTGCCAGAGGCCACGGTATCTCTTTCGAACAACCCGCACCCCTGGCAGGCATCGGCCCTTGCGGACCCCACCAGTCGGTGCTGACATCTCTTTGAGGCGCGCGTGGTACACAACGCGCCATCGACCCGGGCTTGGTCCTTACCGGACAGCGAGCTACCCATTCCCATTCTCAGCCGGGAATCAGCCTGGGATTCTCGACGCCCAGGGGATCTTCTGCGGCGACTAGGGCCGTGAGGGCGCATATACTGCCTCTCCCTCACGTGCGCCGTGACCCTCTTTGTGTGCATTACTGCTTCGCAGAAGGAGGTAACGGAGGGTTACCCATGCACGCTCTTTCCGTACCATGGCCTGGACCAGGGCCGGACGCCACAGATCGCCGCCGCCGATCGCCTCCACGATGACACGGCGGTGCTCCGCCCAAGCCTAGACCTCCACCGTATGCTCCACCGTGTCTTCAGAGCGATCTACGCAGTGGAAACACCAGGGGGTTTCCCCCCGCCTTATACGAAACAGGAACCTCCCGAAACAACCGTGTCCGATAAGGATCATGTATCATTACGTCTAAAATGAATATTATGAATATGTGACGTCACATCGTTAGCCACCTAAGGACACTGAAAAAAAGCATAAACACACGAGTTTATACTTTCTTGAACACTAGCTGCACCCTGCAATTTCACCCGCACAAGTTTCGATCTCTGGGAATATCGAGATATAAAATATGTTTCAGGTCTACCCATGTGCCTAAGTTCATCCAAGCCCGTTGAAATGTTTTGCAAACATACAAAAATATTAAACATAAAATTTGTTTCTATATTATTTGTACTAGCTTTGGCACGTGGCTACGCCCGCGTGGATGTCGGTCGTTGCGTAAAAAGGTACCCTATGTCCTTCTCCATTTCTCAGGCTTTATTTCTGCAAAATTTTATGACGATTAGTTTAGGCGTGAAAGCCTAATAGACAGACAGATAAAGTTACTTTCGCATTTATAATATATTAGTAGGGGTTATAGTTTCGATGAATATTTTACTGTAATTTCTTGGCAAATTTTAAGAAAACTGCTCCTGAAAAAGAAAAGCCTTGACTCGAAGCTACACAAAGAATCTTAGAAGCCTTACAATAAATACCTACTTCGTTATTATATTACCCAACATGCGCAAAAATAAAAACAAGTTAGTATAACTTTTCCCGGAGATAATCGGAGATTCGTTACATTATTTAGCACTACCTACATAAATAAGGAATAAACTGGCATCATGAATAAACAAGATAACTGGATGCTACAAACTCTTGCGGGGAGAATACTTTAGGGTGCTAATTATACTCTGCTTGGTATAAGTAGGTTACCTTAAGGGAATATTCTTCTTGTTCCCCCGTCCCACCACTTCGCATCATATCTCCCGTCGCCACGCTTGCTGTGGTTGGTCCGTGAATGGGTGGCCATCTTTACATACCAAAACACGAAGCCGTTGGTCCCGGCTGTCATTCGTGGATCTTTGACAGCTGTGCGGGCCGTCCGAAGCCCCAAATGCTGACACTTAATTAAGACTACGGTAAGCCAAGGAGTATCGTTTTACCCAGTGATTGGGTTGTGGAAGCAGTTGCTCCATGTAAAATATTGGTATTCAACTGCATCCGGTTTGACTGAAAACCGACCCCAACACAGTTGGGTAAAGGCTAGGCATCTGTCTTGATCATCGTCTGATGATCATTACTTAGTCTGGTTTTCCCATATATCGGCACTCCGAGCAACACAACAAACTCAACACGTCATACTCATAGCTGCAGATAAATAATTATATAACACTAGCTGAGTAGCTGTTAATACTGAACACCGAGAGAGGCACACAGTATTGTAATTTTGACCTTTTGTATATACTTATAAGGTTGAAAATTTGAAATAAAACAATCAAACTGTATACTGTTCTATAGCTGGCAATATTTTTAAAAAATTCACACGAACCCAACCAAATCATTGTAACGAAACCATAGCGTGATGTAGATTTTGCGACAACGCCATCTATCGAGCTTAATAACAAACTTTTTTTTTTAAACACTAATTAGTATGGTTTCTTCATGAACACTAGCTTTGGCCAGGGGCTTCGCCCGCGTGGCGTTCGGAATTTATCTCACGGGACCATATTACCGGGATAAAAGTATATTTTGTGTTAATCCTAGTTATAAACTATATGTGTGCCAAATTTCATGCAAATCCGTTCAGCTGTTTCTGCGTGATTAAGTAACAAACATCTAAATATCCAAACATACAAACTTTCATATTTATGATATTAAGTAGAATATTATGAAGGAGAATTACCATATCGGTGACACGTATCCGTAAGATTTTCCTCCACAAAAAATCCCTCAATGCTATACCATGATAACAGATTTTAACAGTCGTTTTAACGATGCGCATAATCTTAAAACTAGGTATTTTGAGTGTGAAACTTTATAGACGTCCACAGACTTACAGTATTCAAACAAATACTTCCATAAATCTTGAAGCTGCGTCGTCGCAGTTTCATTTTACAGTTGAGCTTTAAAACTAGCGAGTTTTACTTACTACTTTGAAGGTATAACACTTACAGCTTAGAAACAATGTATTTTACACCTATGAATTACCCACAAGAATAGGTTCTGAAACATTTCTCCGACAATCGTTTTGCCGTTTAACGGTTCGCCGACAGAACGATTCACTATTAATTTTTTCACCGATAGAACGTTTCAATGACGAACGATTCGTCGACAGAACGATTCACGTTTCATTTTTTCATCGATAGAACCTTTCACCAGCGAACGATTCATCGACAAAACTGTTCGTCTGCCCCTGGGGTATAAAACATAAGTTCACAATTTATCGACAGTTTACAATCTCGCCTGCACCATACTGCTTACCGACCGATTAGGTTAGGTTAGGTTAGAATTGTGACCAAACGCGCGCGAGCCGAGCGAGCGCAGCGAGCGATGCCGCGACAGCGGCCGGCGAGCGCTAGTCCAAAGGCGTGCAAATACGCAGGACTACATGTCGATTACTTATATTTTATACCCCAGGGGCAGACGAATAGTTTTGTCGATGAATCGTTCGCTGGTGAAAGGTTCTCTCGATGAAAAAATGAAAAGTGAATCGTTCTGTCGACGAATCGTTCGTCATTGAAACGTTGTATCGGTGAAAAAATTAATAGTGAATCGTTCTGTCGGCGAACCGTTAAACGGCAAAACGATTGTCGGAGAAATGTTTCAGAATCCAAGAATAAAGTTATATGAACAATTATATCATAATTATGGCTTCTGCCAGCGAGCGGCTTCGCCCGCGTGGTGGTCTAAAATTATCCTATGAGAACGCACCACCGGCATAAAAGTATCCTATGTGTTAATGCTATCTACTATCTGTGTACTATCTGTGTACTAAATTTCATCCAAATCCGTTCAGTAGTTTTTGCGTTATTGAGTAAACAATTCAAACATCCAAACATTGTTGGAAGTAAGAAAGAGTTCTTTGAAATATTATCCATTTAAAATAACTCTTTTGAAACTACTGAACAATCATTCCGTTTTATAAATATTACTTTCTATAGAAAGTAGATTATTTTTAAATCCGTCGTTACCAAGTTGTAACATAAAAATTTAGTCCCGCTTCAAGACTATTAATGTAACTGTTTGCACAGCATTACGCAGTATCGTCCCGCTGTTTGAAAGGCCGTAACCTAGATTATTTCCTTCTATCAGATGATGGCGTTAATCTTACTAATAAAATCAGTTAACTACTTGTACTACAAATATAATTAATATTAATGACCTAGGTTTTCAGGCGTTTATCAGCCATGTTTTTAGCAATGATAGTTGGAAACTTTGTCAATTTATTATGATGGAAAATGTCGTTGGTACCGGGAAAGTTACGCAAACGGTAACTTATAGAACACTTTTAGTGGACTAGGAGACGATAATTACTAGAATCCTACGTGGAATTTGAGCTTCGAAACTTAATGAAGCAAGACATAAGATGATGGAGCAACATAGATAGATAGAAAGAATACTCCTTATTACACGCTTTATATTAGCTTCACTTGTATGTTTGTTTGTATGTAACCGACTCCTTTGAGCGCGATTTTGACCCACTTTAAACGGTCAGATTTCATTGAAACTTTGTAAAATTGTCGAGGACCGATGACAATTCAATAATTTAAAAAAAATTGAGAAAAAAAAAACACGTTTTTGTAGTTAGCAGAACTAAAAAATAGAAATAAATAATAGTTTAAAAAACTAAAAAACACGCTTTAAAAACCAAACTAAAAAAGGAGAAAATAATTTAATTCAATTAAAAAGCGTGGGGTGCTTGACATTAATTGATTATAAAAATACCTCAAAAAGCACCCCACGCTTTTTAATTGAATTAAATTATTTTCTCCTTTTTTAGTTTGGTTTTTAAAGCGTGTTTTTAGTTTTTTAAACTATTATGTTTTTTCATCATAATTAGCCTATACTGTTCCCACAGCTGGGACACAGGCCTCCTCTTTGTGAGACAGAGTGGGCCGTCATTCACTACGCGAGCCCAGTGCGGGTTAATAGATGTTTTCTTCAAATTTTTGGTTCTAATACATGCTGGTTTCATTACGATGTTCCTGCAGTGTTTTAAGAGCAGTGGTAATGAACTTAATAAATGCACAAAGTAAAGTACCTGTCAGGGTTCGAACTTACGACCTACAACTTGTAAGTCGCGTTACCACTGAGCCACCACTGCTCTCCTTATTGTGTACACCGTAAAAATTACAGACAAAGTGAAGGAAATTCAATGGGCGGTCTATTAGCTAAAAGACGGCACGGTTTGCGCAGTGGTTAAGCGATTGGACTGCTGCGCTGCGCGTCGCAGGTTCGATTCCCGCACGGAACAAATATTTGTATGACCTACAAGTAATTGTTCTGGGTCTGGCTGTTTGTGTATGTAAGTTTAAATGTTTGTAAACGCACCCACAATACAAGAGAAATTCTTAGTGTGGGGCAACGTTTTTAAAAAGAAAACAAAAAAAAAGTGATCAAGGAAAGCAATGGGCAGAATTGTAAAACTTTATTTACTTAAATACGGGGCTTTTGGCTACTTTGTATGTGCGCATTTTATGTATCTTTGCGTTTCTTTTGTGCAGAATAATACATTTTTCTTTCTTTCTTTCTTTTACAGACGAAATCGAGATAACTGACATCAGCGTAGTCAAGGATGGGAAGTAGAAGGAGTTGTTCAAACGAAGTTTTAGTGGCAGTTGGAAGAATTAGCAGTTTACAAGTTAGCCATTTTGAATTCATAGATACTTAAATCACAATAGTTATCCTCAGAATATCATAAATTATGAATTCATAAGGTTTTTTATTTTTTGTATGGGAAATCATCAAATAACTTCTCCCGCTCTTTGTGGAGCTTGAGGGCGTGTCAGACTTTTACTGACTAAAACCCACCCGTGTTCCCTCAGTTGCCTGTGTGCCAGGGGCCGCGGTATCTCTTTCGAACAACCCGCACCCCTGGCAGGCATCGGCCCTTGCAGACCCCTTCAGTTGGTGCTGACATCTCTTTGAGGCGCGGGTGCAACACAACGCGCCGTCGACCCGGGATTGGTCCTTACCTGACAGCGAGCTACAAGAAACAGGAAAACGTCTGTCCGATCAGCTTATTTTTAGTTACCTAGTAATTTACTGGCAATTAGCAATGGCGTCTGCTAGATCCCTAGTCAATAAGGAATACCAATACTTTCAACAGACTTCCAATTCCAAAGACAACTCTTCCCCTTTGTTTCATGCAAAACTACAAAAATCTAATGAACTGTCAAAACGATCAGATATCACATAATAAATACACCATAAAGTAATATTTATACGCAATAAAATGTCACAAATATTGTTATAAGATGGCCACAGTTTATTGGATGCCGAGCTGTTTGTTATTGGCAACATTATTACTGGTATTGCTGATACCGAACACATTAGAGGTGACAAAGTAACTGCTAATATAAAAGTTATTAATGTACTTCGAAGAGGCAGTGGAAGCGTCTGACGTCCCGGTTTACGATAGTAATTATGTTACTGAAATCCTTGGTTTCTGTACACACAGCGTCAGTACGTGCACTGCTACAACATTGAACTCGTTACGAATAATCTAAAGGATACTTCAAAAAGAGTTCATTGTTTCGACTTGGATTCGAATCATCGCATCACAGAACGTCGTCATATTCATACCGGTAGTTTGACGGACTAGCCAGCGAGCCCATATGAATTGCGATGAAATTGTTATGTACTATCGTCCGGGTCACTTTAGGTCTCTGTCTAATCGATAGACTATGATAGTTGAGAGTATCCTTTAATTTAACTTACTTACGGTTTCTATAAAAAAATAATCCCTACCCTCAAGTTACATCTACAACGTTTGACGTATTACGTTCACTTAAAACGTCTGTATGCAGAGACAACACGACAGATCACGTGACATTTAGTTAGTTTATGTCAATCTAAAATATTTCTAGCGCTTCCTATTTAACAAAAAACCCCTTCTTCATATCAAAAAAAAATGCATGACAAACCCCCGGTCTAATTAGTAATTGAATTATCTTCCGTAAATGATTGCAAAAAGTAAGTTGCGCCTAGCACTGATTTGAACGCACATGTCTTTTGGAGGGGTTTGCAGGGTTGTAGCCTGATATAAAATTGCCTTTAACCTTACTAAAAAAATTGCAAAAATATTTTTTAAATCCAACTTGTAGGTCCAGAGTTTAGCGCTTTCAATCATACATGCAAACTCTTCAGCTTTATCATGTTAGTATGCATTTAGAATCAGTTATTCGACTTATCTTAACTCTTTGTATGCACTTGTATCTGTGTCAAGTAAACCTATTTTTCTTTTCACAACATTTTCTAAACCTTTTTACAACCATTCGGTAGCATTGCTACACCGAAACAACTACAAACTCACAGCATAAAATAGTCAACAGTAAAAATCTAAATAAATGACCGCGCCACCGTCGGCCGTTTATTCGTCTATTCACACTGAAACTCTCCCGTTTCACTACTTTTATTTAGGTTTTAACAAAACCTCACTTCCATTTGTTTGTCAACTACTTTTAGTATTAACATAACAAAAAAACCGAGCCATTCAATCAGTAGATTTGAAACGCTATGGTTTTATGTCCCTTGACACGAGAGAATCGATTCAGTTCTTATACATTGCCGGGTTAGTGGATGGAGCGTATTTTCGCTACGCTAAAGCTATTAACCTTGATCAAAGAAAGGACAAAAGTCGTTCAGTATCCGTGTACGTGGGCAAAACTGTGTCGTTCCACAGTAATGGGGTTTTTGCGTTGCATTCCAACCAGAAACAACGAGTTTTCCTCTACAATACAAATTGTCTTCTTCTATACAACACAGTTACATATAAAAGCATAAAATGTTACAACGCAAAATCGTCGCGAAATCATTTATTCGAGCGTTGTGCTAAATATTTCGTACATTCCATTTAATTAAATTCCTAACGGGACTAAGGTACATGGATTTTCCGATTTTCCTTTGCTTGTGTGTGCATAAAACGATGGCAACATTGTTGTTCTCGTTAAACACGACAAGAAGCCATTTTAATGTAGCGAGTCGCCAGCATTATGCTGGTCACGTTCGAATATTAATTTCCTTTATTTACAAACTCGTTTTAAAGTTTCGCAACTACAGTTGTGCTCATAAATAAATGTGAAATATGCCATACAAGTTTATTCTCATTTTAAAGTAAAACAAGTCCGGTTGAACATTCCATATATCATAGTGTCTGACTTTATGGCTGTTTGGTAGTGATGCCATAATCACAATGTTACTGGGGAGGTGGACGAAAAGATTGTTGGGCAGTTCGGAAGCAATTTATTTAATTGGCAACTCAGTTTGAGCAAAAGCTGGAGAAGTGATAGAACGCCCACTCTAGGGGCTGTCAATAAATTGACACATTGCTTTTACTAAAAGTGTATTAGCCACTGTTAATACACACACACACACATACACTTTTTAGTGCAGCCGTGAGACACACTTTGACGCACTTTACACTTTCTGTTGGTTTTTTATTTTTATTATTTTGCTGTATATTGTGTGCCTTTTTAGTCTGTGCTAAATAAATGTATTTTTCTTTCTTTCTTTTCTGTCTATCAATCTGCTTAGCTTTTTCCCAACTATGTTGGTGTTATAACCAGATGCAGCTAAATACCAATATTTTACATGGAGCGACTGCTAATCTGACCTTCACAGCCCAGTTACTGGGTAATCCGATATTCCTTGGTAACACTAGTTGCCAGACATTCGGGCTTCTGACGACCCGTAACGACTGTCAATGATGCCACGACTCAGCCGGGACTAACCGCTTATCATGCTATCCGAAGCACAGAGCGGTCTTGGTATGTGTAACATCCACGAACCAACCGCGGCCGACCCATGCAGCTCGTATTACTTAGTCACAAGCTGATACATCCACTCCTTTAAATAAATAATAAAGCAGTATCTTCTAAGTCGGTTATTATCTGTCACGAGTGAAGGAAATCCATTAATCTGCTTATAATAATTACATTCACATGGAACTCCATATGAAGCTCCAAAGATACCAGGAAACGTATGAATATTACATTATTATAATTTATCAATCTTTATCCCCTCGCGGATTACGAGTAGGTGTGAAAAATAACATGCCATCGTATTATGAACGTATAGGTACGTTATAAAACCACGTAATTTTTGGGGCTGCTAAGCTTTTGTAAGTACTGCCTAGGTATGCATGTTTTAAGATTTAAACGAGGCAAAAGAAACAACCAACTATCTGGGAAAGAAACTGGAGCAGCAAGACATACTTTAGAGAGCCAGCTAGCTAAGGTGTATCTTACAAAACCATGTGTCACAACATCTGGTTCGTCACTTGCTCGTGGGCGACTTGGGAGAGCTCTGTGATCCTATAAGGGTTCCGTTCCTAGGTACTGAATTGAAGTGGTGTATTAACAAGAAATGACGAAGACCAGTTCAGTTTGTAGCATTATTTTAGAGGGCATTTAAGAATTAGCTTCAATGTGAAAGTTTTTATACATGAGTATTTTGACCTCCTGAAAGAATACTAGTAAACTTACAAGTCTGCAGGAATAAACTGCACGGCAAGAAGCCTTCATTAAAGTGTGAGTAGACGGTGCATTAAAAACACCTCCACGAGTGGCGATAGGTACTACAGAGGTACGACTTGCGCATCACATCTCGCTGAGACTAGCTAATCTTTACTCATTCTTTTATGAGCTATACGTACACGAAGACAGCAGCTTAAAAAGCTAGCTTAGCTAAAACACTTGGAAAAGTCGGGCGTTGTGGTGATATTAACACTAAGTATGAATAAAAAAAAACTGAAAAGCAAAAAATAATAAACCTTTCTTGTTTAACCTTAATAACTAAGTTCTTAAACTAATGTAAGTAGGTATATATTTTTGTTATTATTTTGAGTTTTCAATTAACCTTAATAACTAAGTTCTTAAACGAACCTAAGTAATTTAGGTAGGATTTTTTTTTCAAATTTATATGGGACCAATTTCGGGTTACACCCTTTCTAATAAAAAAAGAATTATGAAAATCGGACTACTCTGTAAAAAGTTATGCGTGGTCATACATTATAAAAATATATATATATACGAGTCGACCCGACCCCGACCTCCTCCGTTTTTTCGTCGGTTAAAAATCAATCTGCTTTCCTTATCATCGATCATATCAAGCATCAAGCCTTTTCCCAACTATGTTGGGGTCTGCTTCCAGTCTAACCGGATGCAGCTGAATATCAGTATTTTACATGGAGCGACTGCCTATCTGACCTCCAGTACCCAGTTGCTAGGTAACACGATACCCCTTGGTAAGACTGGTGGTCAGACTTTCGGGCTTCTGACGACCCATGACGACTGGCAAAGATGTACGAATGACAGCTGGGACCAACGGCTTAACGTGCTTTCCGGGACACGAAGGGTTCTGGGTATGTAACGTAGATCTGGGTGACCAGCTTTACATACCAAGAACCCTCCCTCCACGGGCCAACCGCGAAATGCGTAGTAACCTGATCGATTGACCTGTGCTGCCTGTGTGGTTGCTATTACTTAGCGAAAAGTATGATAAAACTTCCAATTAAATAAATCTAAATCCAAGAAAATCAATTTAATATAAACTTAATATACAGGATGTTAAAGTAATTGCGTGCCATAGCTTAGGGGTTTTTTTTTTTTTTGGGTGGGAAATCATCAAATAACTTCTCCCGCTCTGGGTGGAGCGAGAGGGCGTGTCAGACTTTTACTGACTAAAACCCACCCGTATTCCCTCAGTTGCCTGTGTGCCAGGGGCCGCGGTATCTCTTTCGAACAACCCGCACCCCTGGCAGGCATCGGCCCTTGCGGACCCCCCATTTGGTGCTGACATCTCTTTGAGGCGCGCGTGGAACACAACGCGCCGTCGACCCGGGCTTGGTCCTTACCGGACAGCGAGCTACCCATTACTCGCCGTCCGCAAGCCCGCGCCTACGGTGGCCGGGAATCAGCCTGGGATTCCCGACGCCCAGGGCTTCTCCCGCGGCGACTACGGCCGTGAGGGCGCATATACTGCCTCTCCCTCACGTGCGCCGCCTCCCTCTTCGCGAGCATTACTGCTTCGCAGAAGGAGGTGACGGCTAGCCATTCACTCTCGCTCCGTACCATGGCCTGCACCAGGGCCGGACGCGAGAGATCGCCGCCGCCGATCGCCTCCACGAGGACACGGCGGTGCTCCGCCCAAGCTGGGCAGACCGCCACCGTATGCTCCACCGTGTCCTCTGGGCGATCTTCGCAATGGAAGCACCCGGGCGTTTCCTCCCGCCTTATACGAAACAGGAACCTCCCGAAACAACCGTGTCCGGTGAGGACCTGCGTCAGGCGGAAGGTGAGGACGCCATGCCGCCTCTCAAGCCACTCCTCAAAGAGGGGACTTACCGCCGCTATCGTGGCGTGCCCAATAGCTTAGGGGTAGGATCAGTATCGATAAAGGAACACAGAATTTTTTTTAAAATGTCGAAGTGTTCGGGCGTAGGTGTTTAATTGCGTTCGATAGTAGGTAGGTAACTCTAGGAAATCATTAATTAGCATTTAAACAAAATAAAAACTTATTTTAAGCATTTTTTTAATAAATTCTAAACGATTGCTATTTATTTAGTAGGTACTACATTAGGTTCATCTTATGATAATTTTCGCTATTTTTTTAAAGGTATTTTCTTACGGGTTCCTGAACTCACCCTGAAGCTATGGCACGCAATTTCTTTAACACCCTGTTTAATAGAAAAAAAAACACATTTAAAGCAGTATTATGTGCCTCACGGCTGCGCTGAATAGGCTTAGTTCAGCAAATAATTTCTTGTGGCCATATCTTAGGGACAGTTTACAGGCTTATCTTTCTACAAACCGTAAATTCCCGGTCCAAATGTTACTGCTTAAACTAGACGCAAATATCTAGACTTAGCACAAATACGTAAGTGGAGGGCGCCTATTTGTGACACCCAGACACAGAAAATTTGTGTGTTTTGTAAGATAACAAACGGGATATCTACTTTTTCTAGTTTGAGTCGAACTGTGTTGACTTGAAAAATCCTTGAATCTTTGAATTGTGCATTAATTTGAGTGTTTCTTTATTCTGTTATTGTTTTTATTTTCTTCTGTTGCTGTTGTACCAGCGGTGGGGTTCTGTTTCGCATATTTTTTGTGTTTGTGTTATTTATTTGCGTCGTTCTTTCTTTTCTTTTTCATTCCTTGTGTTAGTGTAGATTATACTTCTAAGACAGCTAGTTTAGTAGCTTATTATAGCAGTAGAGTTTCGTAACTAATATACCTTCCGTCTTGATCAATAACCTAACAATTTTCTTACCAACAATTTATTGTAACTGGCATAAAACATCGTAAAGATTGTCGATAAAACAAGCCAATAATCTATTTATTACATGGAACAGCACTTAGCTAAGCCACTTTTGTGGAGCACCCGCTTTACCTTCGATGGAATATAAATCAATCAATTACCTTGTGTTTTGGACACTAAAATATTAGAACTTAGGGTTACTACGGTATCTATGCCAGTACCTCCTCGCAGTCTATACTGCGAGACTTCTTGGGTTGGAATAAAAAAAGGACTGCGGTAAACCTAGTTCTGAATATAAATTAACGATAATAATCTGAGTTTTATTAAATTAATCATCATAATAATTCATCATTTCAGCCGATAGACGTCCACAGCTGGACATAGGCCTCCCCAAAAAATGGGGAGGTTTGCCAGGCGGCTTGGCGATCGCATTATGTTGGTAAAATGCATAGAGAACGCTGCTGCCCATTCTCTAGTCCCTTAGTCGCCTTCTACGACACCTCCGGGAAGAAATGGCATGGTGTAATTCTTTGCGTCCGGCACCACACGGAACATACTTAATTTTTTTATTTTTTTTTACTAGTACTTGCCTACTATTACAAAATATAGGGGAGGATAGGCCAAAACCGGGTATTGTGGTAAAACCGAGACAAAACAGTTTACTCTCTTACGTGATTACGTGTGTCGTTCGAGTTACGCGCACGTTTGCCCGCTGCAGCCGGCCGTTCTGATTAGCCTGTTAACAAACATTCAATGGCGCTGGCGCACGCTTCACGAAAATAAATAAGATACTTAAATGTTATTGTATTCCTAGGATTAAACAAGTTTTTTATTATACTCGTATATCAAGGTACGTGAAAATTGTTTTCTAAGTATGTAATAAAGTAATCCTACTAATATTATAAATGTGAAAGTTTGTATGTTTGGATATTTAGATATTTGGATGGTTGTTATGGTTGTCAATCACGCAGAAACGGCTGAACTTATTTTTATGAAATTTGACACACAGACAAGAGGTTAGGAACAAAAAGTGATATTTACAATTTTTCTTTTTTCACAGGAATTGAGAAAAATTTAATATATTATATATGCCTATGCACTTGGAAAATATAGCATAATTTCCTTTAGGAACAGTAACAGTTAAGATAGCCATTTTTATGTATTAAGTTACATTAAATTATACTGATAAATATAAGAAATAATTTCAAAATGTTACCTTTTGATCCTACACAAAGTAAATGTCCACTATTTGATTCAATCTGGTGATATAACGGATTTCTAAAACTTCCAAAGCTCACCATCTATCGTTCGTTTATCGATTAACAAATCGACATAAACATTTTTAAACAAAATATACCGTAATTGATTCAAATTGGACGACATTCGACTTTTTATCTACAAAAATTAAACGTTTTGTTCACAAAGCCTCAACTACTATTGTGATCGAATATTAATAGGTAATTTGTACAGAATACTCCTTTTAAATGCCATTTTCTCGTGAAATAAGTCAATTGAACCAAATCTGTTCAGAAGTTGATAAAATTCAAGGTTTTGAGTCCGAATAAAAAATAAAGAAATCCATCGAGCCGGATGCATAAATGTCACTTTTTGTTCCTGACCTCCTCAGTTTCTATCCTGGATTAACCATAGGATACGCTTTATCCCCGTCGTACGTTCCCGTGGGATTATTTTCGACCTACACGCAGGCAAAGCCGCTGGAAAAACCTAGTAATTAATAAATGTTACGTTTTGAATGCGCCATGTTTTAAGATTATTTTTGTCTTTGTCTGTCTAAAGTGCTTTTAGGGCTAAACCGTACGGCAAATCAGTTACTACCTAGTACATTTGTTATTATTTTATTTGAAATATACGCAAAGGAGTAATGCTTGGGAGCAACGTCTTAAAGGATTTGATGAGTTCCATTTTTACTGCTGTTGAGGGCCACATTTTGTGTAACCGGTTTTAGACAAGGCTCGGGGCAAAATCGTAAAAACATAACTACTCTAAAATTATTTATATTTAACCTTTATATTTACCTTAATTTAGAAAAAATCTATTTCGAGAGCAAATTAAGTGATTTATAAAATAAACTGAATAGCCTATTACAGTTTATTTAAATTCTTCTATTCTTGTGTTTGACTAAATATTTGCCTACGCGTCCCAATTTCACCCCAGTTTCTCATACATTTAATTTTATTAATAATTCATAAACCAAGAAAACATAAGATATCATCCTTTAGAAAAACAACAAAAAATTCTATGAAAACTTGAGCCATATTTTCGCCAACAAACAAGGCTATATTTGCGAATCCGTAGGCCGGTAAAAACAAAATGTAGGCGCCCTTAACGATCCTATCTAGAAAGTTGGAGACTCCAAACTCCAAGAACTGCCAAAACAGGATTTGTGGAAAAAATAACAGACAAATCCCCTGAGCATTATATACTACATAATATTATTTAATAAGTAGAACTTCTTTTTAATATTACTAGGTAACATGAAAGTTAGTAGTAGTTATTCGCTGAAATATGTATACTTGTTAATACTGAACACCGAGAGAGGCACACAGTATTGTAAATTTGACCTTTTGTGTATACTAATAAGGTTGAAATAAAACAAACAAATTGTATACTGTTCTATAGCTGGCAATATATTTAAAAAATTCACACGAACCCAACCAAATCGTTGTAACGAAACCATAGCGTGATGTACATTTTGCGACAACGCCATCTATCGAGCTTGATAACAAACTTTTTTTTAAAAACACTAATTATTATGGTTTCTTCGTGAACATACCGCCCACCAAGGACATTTAGTGACGGAATGTCCTTCTTAAAAGGTCTAAAATTTACGCTTTATATTCAGTATGATCTAAAACAGTGCACAAATCTAAGAAAAACAATTTATTTTGTTGAACTGATTCTAAACGGAATGTTCTTCATGAACTTACATTACGGATCCGAATTGGTAGTAAACAATTTGATCTTACAGTTTGACCTAAAATCTTAAACATTTCAACAAGACAAAACCTTACATCTAATAACTTAAAAACTATATAATAACATTATGTTAGATTGCTGAAAAATAATAAATTCATGGAACTGAAACCGGTAAAATACAAAGTTTGGATGTTGGCCTCTTAATAGTAGATATCTTAGTGCGCAATGTAACTACACGGGTGATATTATCATCCCCAGGATGCTTCTCTATTACGCGCCCCAACAACCAACGACTTGGCGGCAAATCGTCATGTCTCCAATATTGGGTTACGGAACTTGGGAAGACCATTTGTATCTATTCATTAAATATTTACTATTATATATGTCCTTCTTCAAGAATCGTCGGCAATACGCAACTACTCTAACTAATCTTCGTAGACTAGAATAATTTTCTAGAACTACGTGCTCTGGAATTACAGCTGCGTGAGCCTTTATGGTTTGTTCTAAATCTATTTTTAAATCTTTTGGCCTTTTGTACTCAATGGTTTTGTTTTTCAGGAAGGACGGTCCAGAAAACCATAACTCATTACCTACTAACGAACTGGGTAGTATTCCCCTTGAAGCACAATCTGCTGTATTCTCTTTGGTCGACACGTGAAACCATTGAGATGAACTCATTGCGCCCAATATTTCAGCGGTCCGGTTTGCAACAAACGTTTTCCACCTGCTAGGATGGCTGTTAAGCCATGATAAAACTATTGTCGAATCAGTCCACGCTGATTTTTTTTCCTTTGGTATATTTAAGACCTCAGCAGACTCTGTCAATAACTTTGCTAAGAGTACTGCGCCACATAACTCCAATCGGGGTATGCTGACTTGTTTGATTGGAGCTACTCTTGTTTTTGCAACCAACAATGAAACATGAACCGTGCCTGTGGTATCAATTATCCTCAAGTAAACGACTGCTGAGTATGCAGCTATTGAGGCGTCACTAAAACCGTGCAATTCAAGATCATCGGCTGAACTCGACCCAAGCCAACGAGGTATCCGAACCTTGGTAAGTAAATTTAACTCTTTGCGGTAAGTATTCCACTCTGTTATTAATTCCGTTGTTAATTCCTCATCCCAACTAACACCAGCGAGCCATAACTTCTGTATGAAGACCTTTGCTACAACCACACTAGGAGCTAGCCATCCCAATGGGTCGAACAAACGAGCTATGTCTGATATAATAGATCTTTTTGAAACAGGTGCCGTCGTCAGCGGTGGAAGATTTACAGCGTACTGAAACGTATCTTCGTGGCGGTTCCAGGTAAGCCCCAATATTTTTGTAGTACTATCTAGTTTAATTTCTCTTTCCTTATTATTTATTTCCATTCCCTTTACTATGATGTCTTGTTTGTTCTTATTCTTAATGTACTCATTTTTTTGATCTGCTTGCTGAATGCCTTCATTCCTGTCCATGGAGCCTATTTTATCTATTAATAGCTGATTATTACTACTCCATTTCTGTAATGTGAATCCTCCTCTTCCTAATAATTCTATCATTTGTTTACAGATTTCTGCACCTTCTTCAACGTTAATACAACCCGTCATTAAATCGTCCATATAAAAACAATTTAAAACTTTGTCTGCTGCAAGTGGAAATTTATCTCCTTCATCATATGACACCTGTTGGAGCGATCTAACTGCTTGGTATGGTGCAGAGGCTGTTCCGAATGTCACCGTTAGTAACTCATAATCTCTGACCGGCTTTTCAGGATCGTCTCGCCAGAGTATTCGCTGGAAGATAGCATCTTCATCGGCTATTCTAATTTGACGATACATTTTTACTATGTCCGCCACTATACCAATATAATGCATTCTCCATCTCAAAAGAGTGTGTCTTAAATCTGCTTGCAGCTTTGGTCCTACCATTAGAGTGTCGTTTAGTGAAACTCCTTTTGTATTCTTCTCCGAGGCGTTAAACACAACACGAACCTTAGTCGTGATCTTGTCATTTCTTATAACCGCATGGTGTGGTAAGTAAACGGCTTCATTTTTATGACTATCGTCATCGTTTACAAGTCTCATGTGCCCTAATTGTAAGTATTCATTAATTACTTCTGTATATTTTTCTTTTAAATCTGTATCTTTATTTAATCTTTTTTCTAGTGCTTTAAATCTTGTTTCAGCTATATCACGTGAACGTCCGGCTTTACAAGCGGGTTCTTCATCTCGGAATGGTAATCGTACAATGTATCTACCTGTATCATCTCTTTTAGTCGTTTCAGCATAGAATTCTTCACACTTTTGCTCTTCTGGATTAAGTAATTTCTTTGTACTATTTTGTTCTTCAATTTCCCAAAATTTCTTTAAAATATCATCTTCATTGAACTGTGCACAATGTACCATTATATTTTTTGAGTTATGCTTTGAACTCTCACTACTCGGACTGACTACACCTGCAAGGACCCACCCTAAAGTGGTGCTCTGTGCCATAAGAGTACCAGATGGACTCTTGACTATACCTTCCTTCACAATGTAGCAATAAGCATCTGCACCCAAAAGAATATCTATTCTATTGGGTGTGTTAAAATTGGGATCTGCTAGACGCAAATCGTTGATGGCAACCCAATCGAATGAACTAGTGTTTACGCTTCTCTCAGGCAAGTAGGAGGTGATCTTACTCAAAACATAGGCATTTATTTTGAGTTGAAAATCAGGATCAATTGTTGACTTAATTGTCAGAGTAACCATGTGCTTTGCAATGGTTGATCTATCGTCACCTAAGCCTGATACACGCCCTTGAATTGGTATCTTTTTCAGCCTAAGATATTGCACTGTTGCCTCTGTTATGAAACAAGCCTGCGAACCTTGATCGAGCAAGGCTCTGACCGTGTGGTATTCACCCGTCTTTGACGAGGCCTTTATTAGCGCAGTGGCTAATAAAACCTGTCTGGGCTTTGCTACTCTCCCTGTAGATAAGCAAGAGACTATCTGAGTAGTACTAGCTGAAGAAGTAGCAATATCAGTAGAAGGCTTTGGTCGAGGGTCTTGGCCTTTATAGTCCAAGTGTAACAAGGAATGGTGACGCTTCTGGCAAACTTTGCAACTTGTGTTTTTCTTGCAATTGTAAACTGTATGGTTACTGCCTAAACAGTTGAAGCAAATTTTGTTCTTACCAACGAAATCCCGTCTACCTTCGAGAGATTGGTTGGCAAACTTTTTGCAGAAACAAAGCTTATGAACCTCAGAGCAGTATTCGCATTTCATTGGGGATAATGAGTCTGTGGCTAACAATATTTTAGGCGTCTGATTGTTGTTGACCTGGTAGCCTGAACTCTTTTTTGGTTCCATGCATTCAAACGCGCGGAAACGCTGCTCTAAAAATACCTTAAATTGATTAAAGGTAGGAAAATCATTGCTGGAATCGCTACTACTGACACTTAATTCCCATTGCTTACGCGTTTCAGGATCTAATTTAAATGTTACTATATGTATGATAATAACATCCCATGTACTCACATTTATACCTAAGTTTTTTAACGCGTTTAAACAGTCACTGGTGGTGTCTGAAAGCTCCTTTAATGATGTTGCTGATTCAACCTGCATACGTTTGATACCAAATAACCGTTTCAAAATGCAGTTGGCGAGATATCTTTTATTACTGTATCGCTTGTCTAATAGCTCCCAGCACTGGCTGTAATTGGCATCAGTTATTGGAGTATTCCGTATCAATTGCTCGGCTTCACCAGTTAGATGACTTTTTAAATAATGCAGTTTTTGCACATTATCTAACGAGCTATTTTTATGAACTAATGAAACAAAAAGATCATGAAAGGTGGTCCATTCTTCATATTTGCCAGAAAACATTGGAATAGAAATCTTAGGCAATTTGACCAGTGAATGGGCAGACGTAACTGGACTACAAGAAGAACCATCCCCATAAGGTACTGAATCACTTACAACTTTAATTTTATTGAGCTTTGTTTTCATTAAACTTTTAAACGTAATGTATGTGTCCTCAGTTGTATCATAAATATCAACAATTTTCTTATCCATATCATCTAATTTAAAGTTCTGATGAAGTTTAGTATTAGTATTTTTAAACGATTCCCAATCGTTTTCTAATAATTCCTGTCTAGTTTCAATGTATTCGATGGTCAATCTTTCTTTAGGACTCTTTTTAAAATTTGCGAATCCTTTGATAATCACACTTTGGGACCCTTTCATTACATTAATTAATCCCTCCATATTTAAAACCAATTAAATTAAACAAAAAGTAAAACCAAAATATTACAAGTTTCAATTAGTTGCACAAAATTTTACAAGTGTTTTTGCAACTAATAATCTGGTGGAAATCGGGCATAGGTTCCCCGTTCCGTCGTTTTTTACGAAATTATTCTAAGTCCTAAACTAACATAAAAATACATTTTCTATTAGCGAATCTTACAATTTTCTAAGTCTAAAGTAAAAAATCTTAAATAAATAAAGTCTAAACTTGCTTGTCAGTGTTTACTAATAAAATGTACTCACAATTTTTTCACTTTACTCACAACACGATGACTTCCTTTCCTTGATGTATGTGGCGTACCCTGGTGGCGGCGACACATTGAACTCTGCGTGTGAAGTCAGTCTTCCGCTTCCACGTTGATCTACGAGGGTGACGTACTACACAGTCACCTCACGCTTGAACTGGATGCAAGTGGTGCCCCTTTAGGAGGACACTTTGTCACATCTGTTACTCTTTTTTAATGCAGCTCTGTCTCCGTCCACTATGCTGGACGAAGCTGTCGCTGCCCGTGCGGGAACCGTGTACTCTGCTAGTACCACGGGCTGGCGAACTCAAAAAACCGAAAAGTATCCGGTATGAAGGACCAATGTTAATACTGAACACCGAGAGAGGCACACAGTATTGTAAATTTGACCTTTTGTGTATACTAATAAGGTTGAAATAAAACAAACAAATTGTATACTGTTCTATAGCTGGCAATATATTTAAAAAATTCACACGAACCCAACCAAATCGTTGTAACGAAACCATAGCGTGATGTACATTTTGCGACAACGCCATCTATCGAGCTTGATAACAAACTTTTTTTTAAAAACACTAATTATTATGGTTTCTTCGTGAACAATACTTAATATTGTTAATACTCTTCATGGTATTTGTTGCTACAGTGCGTGTTATTTCAAATAAAAGCAATCCCTGATGAGGCATAAATCTTACTATAGTTGAACAATCTTAACCTTATACGCATCGAGTCAGACGTCAGTAATCTTCTTCCTAAGCCTTTAGACAAGTTTATAAATATACATAACTAGCTTTGCCGCGACTCCGCCCGCATGGATGTCGGTTAACGCATAAAAAAGTAGCCTATGTCTTTTTCCATATCGCAGGCTATATCTCTGCCAAATTTCATGACGATCAGTTCAGCGGTTTAGGCGTGAAAGCGTAACAGACAGAGTTACTTTCACATGTATAATATTAGTAGGAATTTTAAGAATTTATAGTAAATTGTGAGTAATGGGTAGCTTGCTGTCCGGTAAGGACCAAGCCCGGGTCGACGGCCCGTTGTGTTCACGCGCGCCTCTAAGAGATGTCAGCACCAACTGGTGGGGTCCGCAAGAGCCGATGCCTGCCAGGGGTGCGGGTTGTTCGAAAGAGATACCGTGGCCCCTGGCACACAGGCAACTGAGGGAACACGGGTGAGTTTTAGTCAGTAAAAGTCTGACACGCCCTCCCGCTCCACCCAGAGCGGGAGAAGTTATTTGATGATTTCCCACCCAAAACAAAAAAAGGAGCTTACTAAGTAATAACAGCCACACGGGTTTATCGATCAGGTAAAGCTACGCTTGCCGCGGTTGGTGCGTTGATGAGTGACCATTTTAACATACCAAGACCCCTCCGTACCTCGGAAAGCACGTTAACCCGTTGGCCCCGGCTGTCATTCGTAGATCTTTGATATTCGTTACGGGTCGTCAGAAGCCGGAACTCTACGAAGACTGAGGACATCGTAGAGTACATACGGGTGAAGACCAACTGGACCTTGAGGGTGGAGAAGTTGGAGGCGCGTCATAACACCAATTTCAAGTCGTTCGTGGTGCGCGTTCCGACTCACCATTTGGTGACCTTCCTCAAGGAAGAGTTTTGGCCGAAATGTGTGCTGTAACGGCGTTTCCGCGGTCTGCTACTCGACATCTCGCAGCGTAACACGACGCCGTCACTTCGTGTGCAGTAGTTTTAAAATTTGTTTTATAAAATATGTATTAGTTTAGAGTTATTGTTTTTTTATACTTATATATGTTACCGCCCAAACCCGATTTCAGGCCAAACTAGTTTGTCCTAGGCCAAACTGGTTTCTAGCTTAATTAGCCATTTCGTTAACAGCTTTTGGAAGTAACGCTCGCCGGCCGCTTCCGCGGCGCTGCTCGCTTCGCTCGCTCGGCTCGCGCGCTTTTGGTCACAGTTCTAACCTAACCTAACCTAACCCATTTAATCGGCGTGCCCCGGCTTAATAAACTAGTTTGGCCTACGACAAACTAGTTTGGCCTGAAATCGGGTTTGGCCGGTAACATATATATTTTATGGGCCATAGTTGCCTGAAATAAAGGACAAGTAAATAAATAAAGTCTGACAACCAGTCTTACCAAGGGGTGTCGTATAACCCAATAACTGGGTTGTAGAGCTCAGAGCCTCAGATAGGCAGTCGCTCCATGAAAAATACTGGTAGTCAGCTGCATCCGGTCAGACTGGAAGGCGACCCCAACACAATTCGGAAAAGACAATCAAAAGACAAAAAGATCATGAGTAATTTATGACTACAGCAAAGATCCAAATTAAAATTGGAGTTTTTTTTACACGCTTTATATTAGCTTCACTTGTATGTTTGTTTGTTTGTATGTAACCGACTCCTGTGAGCGCGATTTTGACCCACTTTAAACGGTCAGATTTCATTGAAACTTTGTAAACTTGTCGAGGACCGATGACAATGCAATAATTAAAAAAAAATTGAGAAAAACACGTTTTTATTTAACCATTTATTTATTTAACCATTTATGCACACACATATAAACAGACAAGAAGAAAGGAACAGAAAAATACGTATGTTGTATGTATGTTTTTGTAGTTAGCAGAACTAAAAAAATAAAAATAAAAAATAGTTTTAAAAGTTTTTAGTTTGGTTTTTAAAGCGTGTTTTTTAGTTTTTTAAACTATTTTTTATTTAAATGAAACTGCTCTCAATTCTGTAACATTTAGTTGATCGAACGAATGTTCTAAAAAAATGGGTTTTGTCCAAGGCGATTATGATCACGAGTGTTACGCAATTAGGTTTCTGGTAAAAAAACATGTCATTTAATATAGTTCGTACTTAAGCACACGTGTTCCGATTTATTGTCCGTCCCGGGGGCATACAACAGGCTACCGGAGCACTTTTACGTGTACTAACGAGGCTAGGATCGGATTTTATGTACAACCTGTGTTAAAAGGGTCTCGGGCTATAGATGTCGTAAAAACATAATAAATTAGATGAATATCGTGTCATGTTTGCTAAAACAATAATTAAGATGGTTCTTTCCCCTCCCTGTGCATATTATTGTTTTAAGACCGATAGCTTAATATTATACTATAACGTAAGATAGATGGACATTTTTCAATGAAATCTGACCGTTTAAAGTGGGTCAAAATCGCGCTCAAGGAGTCGGTTACATACAAACATACAAACAAACCAACAAACAAACAAACATACAAGTGAAGCTAATATAAAGCGTGTAAAAAAATCTTCGCTAACGGACTGTAGAATCATGTGCTGGATTCATGCGCCAATGTTCCTATCTACCCTGAATATTATTTATTACGACATCACCAGCACCTGGTTTACTGTACTAATGATCGTTTAATTACGTACCTACTCATATAGGTATATAACTATAATCTTTTACGGTATTTTTGTCCATATTTTTTTCTATAAGGTGTACCTTATCGTTATATTCTGGCTTACATAGTTAAATTTTAACAGTAAGCCTTATAGAAGCCTCGCCAAGAACTGTGATCTACGAACTTTTTAATGAATTTTTAAAATTATTATTTGTAACACCAACTTACGTGAAAAAGTTTTTAATAGACAATGGCGATGATGAGGTGGGCCAAGACCCTTGGATAGGCGTGGTAAGGGCAAGTAGAGTACCTAGAGCTCTTACAGTATGGTTGCCGAGAAGCGGTTGGCAGAACACCAGCGAGATGGGTGGCCGACCTACAGAAGATTGCGGGGAAGACCTGCATGCTTACCACGAGCTCTGATTTGTCGATGGAAGAATAGACATCGCCTCTTTGCAAGAATACTGTGATATTTCAGAAAAATCGATTTTTTTTTTATTCCATAATCAAAACCGCCGTATTGAACTTTATTTTCGATAAAAACGAGGTATTTTTTCGACAATAACGGTGCGTCTATGAGCGAAAGAGACAAGACAACTGCAATATTTTGTGTTGTCGCGCTGTCTCTTTCTGCCTCGTGATTTGTTTCGACAACGTGTCCCATCAGTCGGCGCGTGCCATTTGGAGGGAAGGGCGCTCTCGTATTTGTGCAAAAACGTGACATCACGAAGATACCACATTACGATTGCTAAGGTAAGTTTGAACTCTTTGATATTTTTTTATTAAGTAATGTGATATGTTGAATTGACACAGTTTTGTTGAAAATAGTATGCAATTTTAACTTGTTATTACTTTTGATATCACGTTTTCGTTGAAAAGATATCGTTTTTGTTTTGTAACATCATAACGCACCTTCGGTAGAACAAGGGCATAATTGCAGTTTTTGCTATTTTACAGGAGAGCTATTTTAAGATATTTATTGCATTCAGTGAGGTCTTGCTCTGTTAATATTGCTCGAAAGTTTTTCTTCTTTGCATGATATAAACTATATACTATATCCTTTTTAGGCGTATAGTTAACAAGAATTAAGAACTTTTAGTTTTTTTTCAATTAATTTTAATTTTAAGGAAGGGATACATTTGTGCCCTTGTTCTACCAAAATGTATATTATTTTGTAATTAGGACTAAATTTGAGCTTTAATTTAGGATGATTTTCGAATAAAAATACCTTGTTTTTCCGTATAAACTTTTTATTTTCTTATAAAGTAAAAAAAATGTAGTAACTTTCACGAAATATAATACTTAAACTATCATTATAGTCTTACTAATCAGTCGTCAATAATCTCACGTTTGTGTCTCTTTGGAATCACAATGAAAATAGAATTATAGAAGATAACAAAAATAACAGTGACATTATTTTTAACAAGATTCACTGTTATGCAAATGAAATTCTTTAGAATCACACTTCAAAAAATATTAATTAAAAAATATAAAAATATCTTTATAACAATTATTTTTTTCTTACTAACGAATCAGTTCTAGCTCTCTCTCCTTTTCTTAAAAAAGGTTGTTAAAATATTGTTCATAGAACTTAGGAACTATATTTGAGGATATCAATTGACGAATGTCTTCTTTTTTTAAGACCAAGGAATAAAACAAATCTTGAACGGACAAGGGCATAACTGTCTGAACGACTTTGTCCTTCCAATTTTAAAATTATAAATTAGGCATAAGTGTAATAGATGTGGCATTGTCGCTCCAGAAATCAAAAAATTAAAAGGGCATATTTACCTTTACGACGTTAGCGGTCCAAGTGACGACTGCCTCTCTCCCCGCCGACGGCGCAACTGACCAATGAGACTATGTCCAGCCAAGAGAGCAGTAAAAAGGCACCAATAAGACAAAGTCACTATTTTCGCCTAGCGGATTTTTAAAGGAATTAAATGACTGTCTTTGTTCCTCCAGTTCAAATAGCATTTTTAAGGCATTTCTGTATACTTAACTCATTTTTGCAATTTTTGACAATTGTGCCCTTGTTCTACCGAAGGTGCGAATAAGATGACGCGTTGTTGACAATGAAATATTTTACAAACCATAAAATGGATTCGGAGTATTTTGTAATGTTACTTTTTTCTAGATAAATTATAAGTTTTTTTGTAAATTAAATCGTTATGTCACGTTGTAAATACTAAAACAAATGAATTATAAATATTTATTTTTTCAGATGGGATCGCGGTCCAGAAAATTAGTACAATTAGCAACTATGCAAAACGTAGTTGATAGTAACGTAAATGATAGTTCCAGTATCCAAGCCGAGGAAGTTGATGACTCTAATATAAACGCAATGATTCCAGAAGGTAAGACTTAATAATTTTGTTTTTTAAAGAATATTTTTGTAAAGACTAAATGCCACCTATGTTCGGTCCCATGTAACAAGGGGCGAGCCTGTTGTCATGTAGTTATTTAAAATGAGTACCTATTAATACGAAACGAACTTAGGTGCTTACATTTTCATAGATTTTAAACAAATTGGATTTCCAATATTGGAAATCCATACATGAGGCCTATGCCCAGCAGTGGACGTCCATCGGCTGAGAAGAAGAAACAAATTGAGCAACATTATAAGGAGTCTTAGTGTGTTTTCTACAGATAATTATGTAAACACCTCGATTTTAGTTTAAATTTTTGTTTTAAATTAAGAATTTAAAACAAAAATTTAAACTATTAGGTACTTATGTTTCATAAAGTTTTTCTATTGTTTAAGTTATTATTATTTATATTTCTTTTAGACAAAAGTAACGATGACTCAAAACATCGTCGACGTGAGTCAACTAGTAGTACCGGTAGCTCTTCAAGTAGCTCTTCGAGTTCTTCTTCGAGTTCCTCCTCAAGCAGTGGACCATCTTTTTATGAAGGTAGTAAGTTTTTATATAAATGCATTTATTATATTTCTTAATACATACATACATTATTATTGTCACGCCTTTTTCCCATTGGGGTAGGCAGAGACTACTATTTCTTAATAAATGCACTTATTCAATTTATGTAATAATTTGTGTTCAATTCTGTGCATTTCGGATGCCGAACGTTTGCAACGTAATTATTTGGGACTAATTTTCTTTTAACTTTTCCCCAGATAGTGATGATTCCGTAAAGGATCCCAATTATCAAGAGGAGAAGTCAAAAAGTAATAATATACATACTTCAGACTCTGAAGAAGAAGGTGCCAGCACTAACTACAACTTCTCAAAAGACCAAGACTTGTTTAATTTAAATAATAATATTGCTTCAGTTGACACCATAGAGCAAGTTGACATGTTATTGGTAAGTAATTCAGCAGAAAATCGAGACATAATAGTTAACCATACAAATCAGATAGATCTGGTCGCAACAGAGAATAATTCGCTTGTAGTTGGGAATGATACCACTATGCCAATAGAGCCAACCACTTCCAACATCACCCCAACTAAAGTAGGAAAAAAAAGACCAAGGCAAGAGTTAAATTGGAAGAAGAACATCGCTAAGCGATTAAGAAATAGTGGACTATCATATATTTCAACAAAAACTAATAAGTACAATACCTATGTGATATTTTATAATGAAAAGTTCCTAAGTCGTAATTTTATAGTACTTAATGATAAATACTCAAGTTTTTAATACATTTTGCAAGTATATAATACTTATAATTTTAGATACTTATTTTTAAAACCTATCTCAATATGAATAAAAATATTTTTAGTATGTATTATTATTCTTATTGAGATGGTTTTGTTTTAGTTAAAATATAGATTATGGTCCACCTAAAGTAGGTTTAGAATAAACCTAGTGATTATTTACAAAGACTAATGTTACGAAGAGACTGATTGGTTAGCTAGATCTAAAATAATAATAACAAATTTAGTAATAACAGTATACTTTTAATTAAGAACTGATAGCTATAGTTTCATTTTGTTAACTTTGTTGATTGTTAACTGTTGAATTACTGTATTTAAGTAGGTAACTGTATATCCTACCTACGTTATAATGACTAATGTTTATGCTTGATTTTCTTTTCCTACAAATTTTTCATTGATTTAATAAACATTTTTATTTCTAAAATGTGTTTTTATCATATAACCTAACACAACACAAAAAAATATATTATCAACAATGTGACAAGTTCATATGTCACATCGATCCTTGAAAACTTTTTCAGTAATAGTGTGACAAAATATCCCTTTTTTTTTAATCCTGTTAATTTATACCGAAAAATAGCCAATAGCGCAACAATTACTATAGTTTTAGATGAATTAATAGTTAAATTATAAATCACTAGAAGGTTTTGTTGCTTTAGCTCTATTATTTTAGATTTTATAACATTTCGAAAGTTTAAAATACGCGTCCTGTAAAATTGCCTTTTTTGAGATGTTACAGTATTCTCGCAAAGAGGCGACATGACCATTAACCAAATTATGTACAATAGGAGAAGATAACTATGTTTTTCTATTAATTATCACAGTTATGCGTTCTAAACAAATCATGATTTTGTAGATAATCGTATATACTTTGTGGCAGTCGAGTAGAAAGTTTGTTGTCAGTGTGATTTTGACAGTTTGGGAAGAAATATTCTTCTGAAATACGGACAAACATTTATAAGGACTTAGACAAAGATCGTTAGAAACGAAAGACAAAATGACAGATTGTACAGGGATATCTACGGTGCGATGTCAAAAATGGAGAAACAAAATGTCACTTTGTGTTGAAAAGGCACTGCACTATTCTTCGTAGAAATAGAAAACGTCATGCTAAGCCTGCAGGATGAGACTCGCACAGCCATGTAAGCATGCCACAAAGGAAAGAGGCCTATACTCAGCAGAAGGTGGAACAAGGCTGCCAATGATGGTGATGTTGAAGGGCCATGCGACAAAGTATCTAGGTACGGTAGCAAATAATATGAACGTGAATTAATTAAGTACTCATCAAAAGAATCATCCGCATCGTTGTCAATGGGAAAAGTGTTCAAAACGCTGACAGCATTGCCAGGTAATACTTAAGTAGTCACTGTCTTCTTAAGCGACAAACTGGAACCGTGCACCTAGCTTCTGACGTTTCAGAAGTGCCCATGCAGGTAGTGAAATAAAATATTTTCATTTTAGTGTGTTACGCAACTGGTACTGTACGAGTATGAAGCCTGTTTTAAAACATAGGTAACCAAGTGCTACAATACCATTATCTTTTACACTTGGATAAAGTTGGATACTATTTTCATTGTCATCCATTCTAAATCAACGAGTTTTTGAAGAGATATGACTCTTTAGACTAACAGGTATTGTATGACAAGTCATTGTATTTTTCGCAGACAGCATAGATTAGGCGTTGAGACAATGACGAAAAAAGAAATCACGAACTTTCTTAATAAAAACTTTGTGCCTTATAATAATGCAATTGAATGAAGTATTTAACATAAGTAGTTGATTAAAAATAAATACGGGTTTCTATTGAAATAAAATAAAAGTATTTTGGTGAAGTTTTTATAAAATGAAGTTAACTCGTTGTGGGCAGCACCAGGGTGGGAACAAAGGCTCATATACTCACAGAGGAGGTAATTAATTAGGGCTTTGAGGGCTCGCGTTTAATCTAATTTAATCATCATTGCCTTAATCATATTTTGTGAAGCCTTTCATCTTAATTTCCTTCTACTTTATTACAAGATTGTATTCTTGTAATTATAATCTTCGTTACAATCCCAACACATTCGGGAAGAAGTAAAGAAATTCCTAATCCATTGCTTCATATGTTTAATAAAATCGGTTGTACGTTGTTTTATAGCTAATAGTTTTATAGAATTTCGTTTCACATAAAAAAAATCTCATATTTTCGTTTCATACAATAATCAATACGCAGAATACTTACTTTGAAGATTTTTAAATCATTGATTTTTGTTTCACATAAAGTTTAATGTTAGATATCATAGAATAATAAATCAATTAATATTCTTTATCCTTATATTGTTTATTTAACATAAAACTTATTACCAAGAATAAAGTTTATTATTGTTTATGTTTATTATTTTATTCTTATTATTGTTGTTGGTAATTTCTGTTGGGGGTCTCAGTTCTAACCAAACCTACTGATTGCATGCTGCAAGTGAGCATGCAGCGTGCAAGCAAGCATGCAGCATGCAAGCGAGCATGCAACATGCAGTAGGCATGGTTTCTGTCACGACTCACGCTCACCACCCTGCTCCTCAGCTCACGGGCCGCCTCGCCCCTTCGCCCCAACGCGGATTTAAATTACATTCTGGGGTAAGGCAAACAAAACTAGCGTGGAGTCGGTTTTGCAGCAATTCGTTTCTGTCACTAACTTTTGTAGCACAACATATTGACTTTTTAAGAAAATATTTTAATTCGTTTAAATAAAATACCATGAAAAAATACACCGAGCAAACAATATTCGTTAAAAAATAATTCTACTGTTTGATAAGTTTGTTAAACAATTTTTTTTTCTGGGTAACGAATTTCTATGAAATTTCTGTCTGTGAAACAAGGGGACACCAATAAAATCATCTGTTTGACAACAACAATGAATCTTGTCGAATTAACAAAATAAAAGGCATTGCAACTGTTAGTGTGTTAGGTACTGAATTACCTCGCTGGATTAAAATCGTACTATCATACTCTATCATACTAAACCCCTCTGCGTTGAAAGTTTTCGTTGGTTAATATAAAAATTAGACATAAAAGATAGAGTTAGCTGTTACATGTACACACGACTACACATCGAGCTATACATTTCCAGTATAAGCTGATCTCGCATTGTATAGGATTTCCGTACAATGCGAGATCAGCGTAAACTGGAAATATATAGCTTGATATGTGGCCGTGTGCACATGTAACATGACATTTAACAGCTAATTCAAATCATACTAATATTATAAGTGTGAAACTTTGTATGTTTAGATGTGTGTTACTCAATCACGCAGAAACGGCCGAACGGATTTGAATGAAATTTGGCACACAGATAGTTTATAACTTAGATAAACACATAGGATACCTTTTTATCCCTGGAGTACATTCCCGTGGGATACTTTCCTGGCAAACGCTAGTATAGCATATTTTGATTTGAGTACAAGTTGCCTTGGGACGCTAGTGAAACCACGAACAAAAGCCTGTAAATTATAAATGCGAAAATGTATGCACTTGCACAGCCTAAGCGTCCTTCGGTCGGCGCCTCATTACATGTCAAATATCCAAGGGGCGTCTGCGGGTTGGCTTCGGCCCCTCGTACGGAACGGGATCCCAGGGTCCCGAGCTATGTTAACATAATTATATAAAAATAATAATTAATTTTATTGACATAAAACAGTGATACATTTACATTTTGAAGCCTTGACTCTTGAGCTAGGTTGTAACCCGTGTTACAGGAATCAGAATAAAACCAATACGGAAATCATGCAATCATCTAAGCTCATGTATGAGGTGTATGTGTGTGTGTTTCAATTGATGGCGTTGTCTAATACTTTACAAACTTGAACATTGTAAAACGTTTAGAATGATTAAATCGTCTTTTTACATCGTTCTCACATTGATAATTTCAACATAATGATGTAACCAACTTTTTGTAACAATATCATGATTTTAAAAGAGTTTCCACGGATTTTCTTGCCCGTTCTTCTCCATAGGTACCTACGCTTTGGAATGGGCAACTAGCTTCATCTTTCTACCTCACCGATCTTGACTATTCAAAAGTGCCTGTAATTGGTTTATTTGAAATAAATGCTTTGAGTTTGAGTTTATTGTATACTGAGTTTACAGACAACCTTGTTACGCATATTTATTGTAAGTCCACTCTAAGGTCAAGTTCGCCATATTTTAAGGAATGGTGACAGTATAAATGTTTTATAGGACATTACTGGAATGTTATGCGAACTATCTGAAATCTAATAAATAAAATGCGGTCAGAACATCTTGTATGACTGGCCCAGTTCTCGTGGACACGTGTAGGTTTATGAATTAATAAAATAATTATATTACAAGTGCATGACGTATGGGCTTGTGTCTAAGTTATAACAGCCGCATGGGTCGATCGATCAGGTTGGAACGACTGCCTATCATATCTCCACAACCCAGCCACTGAGCATTATGTTACCACTTGGTAAGGCTGGTTGTCAGACTTTCGGATTTCTGACGACCCCTAACGACTGTTAAAGATCCGCGAATGACAGCTGGGACCAACGGCTTAGCGAGCTTTCCGAGGCACGTAGAGATCTTGGTACATAGAGATGGTCACCCATCCACGAACTAACCGCGGCAAGCGTAGCTGAACCTGATCGATCCACCCGTGCAGCTTAGTAGTAACTTAGCCACAAGCCCAAAATATGACTAAAAAAGTGACGAATATAAATACTGTTAAATCAAAATCAAAAGTAATTTATTCAAACTAGGCTTAGATTGACGCAACAAACTCCCAAGCAGCACAGCTGTCTGTTTAGTTAGATAAACTTGAATATTTAAGTACAATCGTATGTACGTAATTGACATTACGAAACACAAATCAAAAAATTAAATTATTTGCCATATGTCAGCTAGCACACGCATAAAATACGTTGAAATCCCTGCGTCATATTAATTTTATATTTTTATTATATTTGTAAGAATGTAGTTTTACATAGTATGGTGTTAATATTTTTTATAAGTTCTGTACATTCTACCACAACATATGGTGTACAAACGTCATTATTACACAGCTTAGTACAATTAATTTCAAGCTTGGCGATTTACAATAATAATTTTTAACTAATAATATTATAATTAGGTAATTGTTACTTTAAAATAAATGTAAAAATTTACTACTTGTCATCTTGGATTTTTACAATTCTCCATAAATTCGTCAATGTCATAAAAACAATTATCCAATAGCCAATTTGTCAGGTTTTTCTTAAACATGGGGATAAGAAGTTTCTTTAACACTATTAAAACGATCATGTCCCAATAAAGAAGATTTTACATACAGTTTCCAGAAGCTAAGAAAACAACAAGCAAGTTAATAGCTAACAGATACTCCGATGAACTCTTGTATTAATTATATTGATAATAGAATATTGAAACACGTGTTCGCAGTTCGTTACTTGTGCTGTTAGATGATCGATCGTCTTTAATGGGCATATTATTAGTTGATGAGCGAACACGTAGGCTTTAGCACCGTCGTGCCTTTACGAGAATATTTTGCTTAGTATGCAATTACTGGTTATGTAACGGAGTAACTATTAAGTTGGTATAAGGAAAATCCAGATAGGCATAAGGCTTTATCCACAAATTAAAATAGCAATTTGAGTAGTTTATGCGGCCTACCTAAATGTCCTTTCTTTGGTATTGTTCGTGCTGCATGATTACTGACAAATGTGCGCACTGACAGGTACACTGAATCTGTGTGGTTATTTCCTCAAAAGCTCATTTCAGACACCAATCTACATGGTCTTCACATGATCTGACCGAGAATATTTCAGAACTTTAAAAGAGACTGTGATCTCTCAGTTTGTTTCGATCTTTCTTCTCAGAGTAGTCAGATAGAAAACGCTGACCTCATGTACTTTTAAAAATATGATTGAGTTGTGAAAGTGTTTGTACAAATTACTTACAGAAATAAAATCATGTATAATTTAACTGGAATAGAATTTGTATGTAATTATCTGCCTAATAAGTTAGCCAGAGCTAATCAGAAGGTGGCCACAGTTTAAGAAACTACTGAAATAAATCAGATTTATTTTTGCCTTCATTAGTTTCACAGCGAAACTAGAGGCGTAATTACGTCACACTTACACTAGGAATGACTTTCAATTTGATCGTTCAACAACATTCGATACGTTATTTAGGTACGTTGTTGAGCAGATATTTTTTTCAATATTCAAGAAATGGATTAGCAAAATCTTTCAAAATGATTCAAATTCTGATTGATAGTGTTACGCAATTTGGGTGTAGTTTTAGAAATTATGAACTCCTTCCTCAGACAACAGGTGCAATTTAGGTGGCTACCTGCCAGTTTGTCATTCACACACACACAACACACACACATACACACACACACACTTTTAAAGCATGCATGTACCTGTACCTGCTAATATACTTTTCAATATTACTAAAATAGCTTGTAACTAAATTATTATTAACATTATGAGTCCTGGATACTTGATAAAAAATGATTTTTATTTTATTAAACGTCTACATTGTAAAGCTCAACTATTGAATGATTTACAAACAAAAACGTATTAAATTATTAGCCAATTTAATGGCGCAGTATTAAAAAAATTAATGGCGCAGTATTAAAAAATTCAACGTTCAGTTCTGCCTCTACGCGTTGAAAGTAAACAATAAAACTGTCACCAACAGTTTCACCCACCCACACGCCATTTATAAGTTTATATAATTATAATACTAGCTTTTGTCACCAGCTTCGCCGTCGTATATGGTATAAATGATCCCACGGGAATGTACCACCGGAATAAAAAGTATAGTATGTGTTTTTCAGGTTATAAACTATCTGTATGTGATCTATAATCAGTGCCACCGTTTCTGCGTGATTGGGTAAACTTAGGATAAGTCAAAATTTCTAAGTGGCAGCTCGGAGTCTGGATTTTTACTCCTCATCATCATCATCATTTCAGCCAAAAGACGTCCACTGCTGGATATAGGCCTCCACCAGGCTCCTCCACTTCGACCGGTCTTGTGCTTCCCAAATCCAGTGGGTTCCTGCAGCCTTCACAAGGTCATTGGTCCAGCTTATGGGAGGCCTTCCCACTCTACGTCTTCCAGTACGCGATCGCCACTCTAGAACGTTTCGGCCCCATCGGCCATCTGTCTGTTCTTTTAGCAATGTTGCAAAATGCAAATTCTTTGGGCTATGTCGGCTCGACCCCTATTCCATGGGATTAAAACATAACGAACTAAATATGGGTGTACTGCGTGATGTTATGTTATATTAATCTCAAGTTAGAAAACGTTTGATTTTTTTGTATGTTTGTTTGTTTGTTACGCTTCCACGCTAAAACGGCTGAAAGGAATTGGATGAAATTAGGCACATGGTAGACTATGACCTGGAAGTATACTATGTACTAATACGATACGTTTTGTCTCCATATTCTCACGGGATCGGGACTTATGGGGGTAAACTCAGGGCGCAGCTACTCTTAGAATGTAAGTATTTTCTGGAATTCCTGCCCTCTGCGTTTCTCCCATACCGATAACAAAACAGTTTCCTTATACAGAAAACCTTTCAGCACCTAAGGAGGATTCTACCGCCTGTATACTGATCATAATCCCCTTGGTCACGTTTTATGTCATGGCTGGACGTGACACAGCGGCCTATCTATCGAAGACTTCGAAATCATACAACAGAAAACTAAGGAAAGCTCTTATCATTATGGTGTTAGTAAAAAAAAACACAGAAAGAGAGCGCAATTGTCTCTCAAAATGGCGTTTCGCTGCGTACACAGGGTCAAATTAAATTAGCTAGCGATACTTTAAACACGTGTCGTCACATCGATTTCGAAAACAAATAAAAAAAATGTTTTCATCATTCGTTGTTCGTAATCGGTCAACTGTTACTATAAGTTTCCGTGGAATTTAGATACTTATTTTTAACGAATTTCCAAAAAAAACATTGCTTATCAGTCGTGTGGTTGCCTATATTTACATTTCAGTGCCAAAGGATTGAACAAAGTCGGGATGACCAAAAAAATTTTTTTTTTGTTTCATTCGTTTTTTATATCCATTTCATTTGACCCTGTATACACATAATCAGCCCATACAGTCCCCACTGCTGGGACATAAGCCTCCACTCGGTGCGAGGTAGTGGGCCGTAATCCACCACGCGGGCCCAGTGCGGGTTGGTAGATGTCGCATGGCTTCGATATTTTTGTTCTATGACATGCCGGTTTCCTCACGATGTTTTCCTTCACCGTTTTGAGAGCAGTGGTGATGAAATTATTTACACAAAGTATAGCCTGTCTGGGTTCGAACCACCGACCTACAACTCGTAAGCCGCGGCCGTTACCTCTGGGCCACCACTGCTCTGTATAAGACCTTTGCATAATCTTTGAACATGATTGGTCATGTTAAATCCGGGAAAGGGACCAAGGGTGACCGCGTCAGTGTTGCCAAAGCGATAATAACTTATCTCACACACCGGAAATTCAAATATTTTTGCTTTTTATAATAAATCATGGCTGAGGAAAAATACAGTTAAGTACCTAGACACATTTGGAACCCAAAGATTAGTGTTTGAACCAAGATTTATCTATCAGACGGTCATTTTAAATTGAAAACCCTCTTGGGAGGGTACTGATAAATCTCCACTAGGCAATAGGGATTCCAATTTTATGACCATTGACTAAAAACCCGAATATTAGACTGTTTCTATTCAATGTCATAGTTTTACGTGCAAATGTGCCCTCCATTTTTTTGATGTTCTGGGTTTGATTCCCAGGTAGCGCAAAGTGTTTTTGGGTTACTCTATAAAGTTACTAACATTCAAACATCCAAATAAACAAACGTTCACATTTATAATATAACTTGATTTTTGGCAGCGGCTTCGCCCGCATTATCCAATTTAAATAAAACCTTCACAAATCATACACCCTAAACCTTCCTCATCAATCACTCTGTCTATTGGTGAAAACTGCATGAAAATTCGTTCAGTACTTTATCGTTTTTTTTTTTTTGTGTGGGCAAACATCAAATAACTTCTCCCGCTCTGGGTGGAGCAGGAGGGCGTGTCAGACTTTTACTGACTAAAATCCACCCGTGTTCCCTCAGTTGCAGTGTGCCAGGGGCCGAGGTATCTCTTTCGAACAACCCGCACCCCTGGCAGGCATCGGCCTTTGCAGATCCCACCAATTGGTGCTGACATCTCTTTGAGGCGCGCGTGGAACACAAAGCGCTGTCGACCCGGGCTTGGACCTTACCGGACAGCGAGCAACCCGTTACTCGCCGTTCGCAAGCCCGCGCCTACGGTGGCTGGGAATCAGCCTAGGATTCCCGACACCCAGGGCGTCTCCTGCGGAGGCTCGGGCCGCGAGAGCGCATATACTGCCTCTCCCTCGCGTGCGCCGCCTCCCAGTACTTTACCGTTCAGGAGTTTATCGCGAACAGACACAGACATAATATGTAGTGAAGTTGGATAAGTCAATATTTCTCAGTGTCAGCCTAGAGTCACGATTTGTGTCCGTTTGATGGTAATAGGCTCGCCCCTTTTACATAGGACCTCTGCTTAACCCTTCGAGGGGTTATGCAAAGGTGTATCCATAGTATAGCTACATTTCACCAGTTATGCTATGCATGATGTTATGCATGTGTGTATTTCATTCAGCTCTTTTTTCCGAAATCCTAAATAATAGCACGTCGTTCTCACAAAGCTTAATATCAGCTACCTAGGTACCTACGTAAAATCCTGTGTAGTAGTGAATAAGACTGTATTATTAAACTTTTGAACGTATTGTGAGCAGAGTTATTGCGTGCTATAAATCGCACCGCAACGCTGCCACTGGGAGCCGGCTTTTTAATTTTGAAGAATTATAGACAACACCCTCTGTCTGTGGCTTCTGTAACTTACTGCACATCATTCGTACGCATTTTAACTGACTATACAGGGTTTTTTTACTGGGTGGGAAATCATCAAATAAATTCTCCCGCTCTGGGTGGAGCGGGAGGGCGTGTCAGACTTTTACTGACTAAAACCCACCCGTGTTCCCTCAGTTGCCTGTGTGCCAGGGGCCACGGTATCTCTTTCGAACAGCCCGCACCCCTGGCAGGCATCGGCCCTTGCGGACCCCATCAGTTGGGGCTAACATCTCGTTCTACGCTAAGGGTGATTGTTGAATCTTGAGCTGAATTCATGACTACAATTTGCGCGCCGATGTCCCCTACCACCCTGTATTATCTCTTATAAAAAAAGCATTTGTGGCCCAGTGGTACAACAGCTGTGACTTACGAGTTGTGTGTTATAGGTTCAAACCCAGACAGTTCAGACTCAGGCGCTTTATTTTGAGTAAATTATTTCATCATCACTGCTCTCAAAACGGTGAAGGAAAATATCGTGAAGAAATATCCTAGAATTATAAATTAGAAGACATGTGACACATATCAACGCGTACTGGATCCGCGTGGTGCATTGTCCCGTGTGCCGGACGTAAAAGAATAGCACCATCCCATTTCTTCCCATGGGTGTCGTAGAAGGCGACTAAGGGACTTTCTAGAGACTGGGCAGCAGCGTTCTCTATGCATTTTACCACCATACTGCGATCGCCAACCTGCCTGCCAAGCATGGCGATTATGGCAAACACCCCCAAATTGGGGGAGGCTTATGTCCAACAGTGGACGTCTTTTGGCTGAAATGATGATGATGATGATGATGCCTGGGTCCACGTGGTGGATTACGGCCCATTCCGTGTCGCCAAGAGGAAGCCTGTATCCCAGTAGTGGGAACATATCTATAGACTGATTATATTATGCAACGTCAATAGAAATTCCTACATATGTTAGGTAGGTAGATACTGAAAACACATGACATTGCAAAACAAACCATTTTTATTGAATAACGCGAATTCTTGACACATTGATGACGTATTTGTTATTAATATCGGAATCTAACCCCTAGTATATTTATTTCAGTTCATGAGGTCACCACCAAAATACACATGACCTATGAGAGCGAACAGCTGACGCTCGAGAATAGACAAGGCTTTATAGAAAGTATTTCGATACGGAAATAATAAAACTTTTTTACAAAAAAGCAACCTTCGTCCAAAAAAAACACTACAAAGTGAAACATAACCGTGATTTCGGTAGTCGGTGGTAAAAAAAAAAAACATATCCAAAGATACCGACTGTCGACAACCGAAGACGGTTAATGTTTCTTTTTTGCAAGTATTTTATTTTTCACGGTTTTTCATGGTTTCTAAACCCTCGCAAATTTTGTGTTCCACGCGCGCTTCTCGAGATGTCAGCACCAACTGGTGGCGCCCGCAAGGGTCGATGCCTGCCAGGGGTGCAGGTTGTTCATCATCATTTAGTGACCGATATTTAGACACATGATTGTACTCATCATAACAAACAACTTTCCCAAAGAAACGACTTTTTTATATCTTCTTTTCATTAATTTAACAACGGACCACGCGCGCGGTATCAGCTGTGAGTCGCTTGAACCCGCGCGTGGCATACGGTGGTTAAATTAATTACAAAAGAATAATGCATGGTAAAAGTGGATATATTTTTTTTTGTTTGTATGTAACTAAATTAAATTACAGCTGATGGTGTATTATTCTTGTTAGGTACTCAATATTCTATTGAGGTGATTGGGGACATGCGTTAGTTATATATAAAAAAATCGTTTCTTTGGGAAAGTTGTTTGTTATGATGAGTACAATCATGTGTTTAAATATCGGTCACTAATTACCAGTCACCCTATATATATGTGTAGGTACTTAAATGGTTATATTAAATAAATGAAATAAAGATAGGCAGAATAACATTTATTTGGACACAATTCGTGAAACACAAAATACAAATAAAAAATTAAAAAAGAAATATTAACGTGCTAAAAACAACAGGGTGTGCCTCACGCCGGTGCCAAAAAGTTTTGGCTTTAAATCGTGTCCGTGTGTGTGTGTAGTTATTATCTGTGTATTTATTTTACTCCGAAGGTCCTAGATTAACATTTATTACTTCAAGTTAAATCTAAATGAACGTAATGCAGCATTGCATATGTAAGCGGGCACACCATTTATGCCTGGAGGCTTTTATGTGGATTGAGTTCTGTTTACAGTTATTGTTTTGTTTTCATTTATATCTGAGTTTAGTTACTATGTTTTGTTGGTATACGAGTATTGACGTGTGCTAGCTGACATATGGCAAATAATTTAATGTTATGTTTTGTATTTAGTACTTAATGTCAATTACTTAACTATTATTGTACAGAATAAAGTTCTTATAGCTTAACAGACAGCTGAACTGCTGGGGAGATTGTTGCGCCACTTCTTTTTCCCAGCTAAAGCACTAGGAAGTGGTGAGGGGCGGGCGTTTTGCGGGGACTGTCTTATGTTTATTTGACGTTCAAAAAGAGCTGAATTTCGCCTAGTTTGAATAAATGTTTTTTTATTTGGTCCATAGAGTTTCATTCCTGCCCTTCCTCTGTAGGAACTTACTATACCTACGCTTCAGAATGGGCACCTAGCTTCATCTCTCTGATTGACCGAATCTTTGACAATGCAAAAGTTCAAACTAGTGGTCCCCTAGTAGTCAAAATTTAACCATGTTTTTTTGAATAATTTAATGTATGCTGCAGTCCTTCTCCACATAAACTTTAACTAAACACACACACATACATTTAATTTTTCAGTTTCATTTTAGTTTTTTAGGGGTAAGTACAAAGTATTTCCTTCACGTATTAATAAATGCTTTGAGTTTAAGTTAGCTATTGATTGGCGAAAGACAGTACCTAGTTTATAACCAAGTTTTGTACAAGCAAAGTGACATCATCATCGAAGCTTGCCGATCAGAAGGCAGAACGCGTCATATTCCACATTATAGGAACTTAATTCATATTCAACGCCGTCATAAAAATGTTCCCGCATAATAAATAAAGCATGTATTTGTGCCCTGATATTGGAAATCCCACCCTTTTGGTTCAATGTCGGATTATGTAAAATTCTATATTCATTCTCAGACAACTTTTTCCATACGATTATACATTTGGAGAGTCCAAATGTATAATTGTTTGGAAAGTGTTGTAAAAGGATAAAGTTGTTTGGAATGTTTGAGCTCTTTCTTTCTAAGAAAAACTAAAACTTGGATTGAAACTTAGATTTTTTTCTCCTTTACAATTATATAGGTTTCTGCGCTTGTCAGTGGCAAGTTTATTTCAATATATAGCTGGTCATCTTAAATACTATACAGGTCTACAAGCTAACAGTAAAATTTATAGATTAACTATGAACTAGTTGGTATATAAAAAGGGACTTAAACGTAACCGGCGAAATGTGGAGTATTATAGATACACCTCAGCATAACACAGACAGGAATACAATCTTGATGTGACGTTATGTCTGTTATAACAAAAAAAAAAGGAGTTGAGCTCATTGAGCATCCAAAAATTCGCCCGCAATACTATCAACGGGAAAAGTGCCTAAAACGCTGGCAGTGACAAGATTGAGATAAAATCGGTTATTATGAATTAAAAACTGACCTGTTAACACCAATCAACAACGATTGGGCAAGTTAACAAGAATGAAGGTGAGTTGTATCACAAACTTAGTTATATTTCATAGCAAAATATCAATGGGAAACCCACAAGCGGGCATCGATAGCGAAAGTAGCGAAAGGCGAACATTCCCAGAATCGCCATTAGTCTTGCAGGCGCCCGGCGACTCCGATCGATTTTATCATTTCCATCGGCTGGCTTAATCTTCTTGAATAATACTTTTTTACTTGAATATTCTCTAAAGTGACGGTTCAAGACCAAGTATGATTAAAGTTAGAGCGATTTCTTGTGATGAAACTTAACATAAATAAATACAAGTACAGAAATATTCCGTCGACGGCCGGTCGAAATGTCAATTAATGTGAAAGTCAGACGGTTTGGTTTAGTTCATTGGCTAGTATAAATCTAGGTATTTTAATTTAATTATCCTACTAAAATTATAAATGGATAAAATTTGGCACACAGATAGATTGTAACCTAGATTAACACATAGGATTATTTTTATCCCGGTAGTACGTTCCCGCGGGATAATTTCCGACTTCCACGCGGACGAAGCTGCGGGAAGCTAGTTTAAAATAAAATACATATGTAAATAGAAGCAGCCCGGAGTGCGCTTGTCTGGATTTGCAGCCGGTTGGTGGCAATAGGCCTTTTACATGGGACTTAAGCATACCTGACGAAATATAGGTGAATTATGAGTAGGTACACAAGAGATAGACAGAAGCCTATCTCTTCGGGGAATACAAGGGTGATGCTACGTTTTGTTGTAAAACTAACCCTATCAAAGCGACAAAGTGATAAACGAATGCCAATACTAGACATACAGGGTTATTTTTTTGTGTTTTGTGGGAATCATCAAATATCTTCTCCCGCTTTGGGTGGAGCAGGAGGGCGTGTCAGACTTTTACTGACTAAAACCCACCCGTGTTCCCTCAGTTGCCTGTGTGCCAGGGGCCACGGTATCTCTTTCGAACAACCCGCACCCCTGACAGACATCGGCCCTTGCAGACCCCACCAGTTGGTACTGACATCTCTTTGAGGTGCGCGTGGAACACAACGCGCCGTTGACCCGGGCTTGGTCCTTACCGGACAGTGAGCCACCCGTTATTCGCCATCCGCAAGCCTGCGCCTACGGTAGCCGGAAATCAGCCTGTGACGCCCAGGGCGTCTCCTGCGGCGACTACGGCCGTGAGGGCATATACTGCCTCTCCGTCACGTGTACCGCCTCCCTCTTCGCGAGCATTACTTACTACTTCGCAGAAGGAGGAGACGGCTACCTATGCACTCTCGCTCCAGCCTGGACCAGGGCCGGACGCGAGATCTCGCCTCCGCCGATCGCCTCCACAAGGACACGGCGGTACTCCGCCCAAGCCGGGCAGACCTCCACCATATGCCCCACCGTATCTTCAGGGCGATCTACGCAGTGGAAACAACCGGGCGTTTCCGCCCGCCTTATGCGATACAAGAATCTCTCGAAACACCCGGGTTCGGTGAGGACCTGCGTCAGACGGAAGGTGAAGACACCGTGGCGCCTCTCAAGCCACTCCTCAAAGAGGGGACTTACCACCGCAATCGTGGCGTGCTCAGCAAGGGGTTTCGACAATCGCACTCTCCATGTCGCCATGAGATCCCGCCGTAGCTCTGTCTACTGTGCCGGGATTTCTCGCGACAAAGACATACAGGGGTTGATTTATAAACGTTTCTTGTACTTAACTTCAGTTAAGTAATGATTAGCGACTATTTAACCATACAATTTTGAAGTTTTAACGGCTCTTAACGTTTATAAATAAAGGGCATAACATAATATTATAGGGTGTTATGTTATGTGTTGTATTTCTTTCTTTCTTAACCCACCAACTTTGTTCATAACATGCGTCTATTTGCCGAGGGGCTGGGCTGAAACTGATAGGCATATTTCTATAAATACTCTATTGTCTCCTAAATAACCACACATGTTTCAGCCAGACGAAAGTCCATTAAAGAAGTATAATAAGACTTCATATACTTATCTCTCAAAGGTGGGCTTTTCGACATTACAATAACTAACATAATGGGTCAGTAAAAAGGTAATATGAGTCGTAAACACGTCATAGAGATTTATTTTGGTCTATAAAGTCAAAAAGACTATTCTTTGCAATACTTATTAACACGCTTTTATTAGCTCGGGTTGTATGTATGTATGTAACGGAATCTTTGAGCGCGATTTTGACCCACTTTAAACGGTCAGATTTCATTGCAACTTTGTAAACTTGTCGAGGACCGATGACAATTTAATAATTAAAAAAAAAATTGAGAAAAAAATAAACACGTTTTGTAGTTAGCAGAACTAAAAAATAGAAAATAAATAATAGTTTAAAAAACTAAAAAACACGCTTTAAAAACCAAACTAAAAAAGGAGAAAATAATTTAATTCAATTAAAAAGCGTGGGGTGCTTGACATTGCTTGATTATAAAAATACCTCAAAAAGCACCCCACGCTTTTTAATTGAATTAAATTATTTTCTCCTTTTTTAGTTTGGTTTTTAAAGCGTGTTTTTTAAACTATTTTTATGTCATAGTTTATTATTACGGAGAATGTCGACACATCATTAGGTACTTCATATTAGAAGTGTGAGAACCACACTAAAAATTAGTAATACAATTTTCTGCAATAGGTATAGGTTATATTGGTATAGGTTAGGTTTTGTTACGTACCTACTGGAAAATTTATCCTTCGAATGCCCTGGTACCTCAAACTACCTGGTACCATAAACATATGTTCAAACAAAATTCAGAAGAGAATTTCAGGAGAAAGATAATTTTGTTTTCAAGAATTAAACGGTCTCCGAAACGATCAATTGAAATTGTCAATATTTACTTAGGTAATTGACACACATTGACGCGCAAATGAGGACCATAAGAAGGCTAAAAGTCACCTAACGGGCAATGGAGAGGCCTATGCTTGGAGTTTCCCTACGTGATCGTATCAGAAATTAAGAGATCCGCAGGAGAACCAAGGTAACCGAGCCTGAAAAATTGGCACACCACATCAACTTCCTGCATCCTTCAAAATGAGAGCCAAAGATTCCAAAGATTTATTGTAATACTTAATGTAAAATGATAAAGTAAACTTGCAATAACAATTCCCACCTTGTGAATGGTTGAGTGTGTCAGTTGTTTTTTTTTTAATTTTCATATGACACACTCCCGGTATTAGCTTTTACATTCAGTCCGCCATTTGCTACTCCCCTGTTTCCTGTTTAATCTCACAGATGGCTCCGTTGCATGATTTATTATTGTGTGACATTGTCGAAGGAATGATCTTAGGCAAACTGCGGTCACAAAATGGAAATATGGGAAGAGCGTGGTAAAGCATTAAACTAGTTTGTTCACCTTTCGAATGAAAAATAAAAACGTTAATATAAAAAAAAAATCGTCTTTGGATCTGTATTTTAGTTTTTTTGCAACCAACTTGCGAAATTGAAGTAATTTTTCATTTTATACCTACTGTTTTTTTTTGGAAGTCGGTTGTTTATTTTTGCCACTACTTTGTATGAACACCCAAAACATACCCTATAGGTGTGCCTGTAATATTTGAAGAGTTCCCTCGATTTCTCCTGGATCTATCAGATCCTGACACATGGCAATGGGGCCGTGGAAAGTATACCCTGTCAAACAAAAAAAGAAGTTATCTAATCGGTGCATCTGTCTTCGTGTCACCTGAGACATACATTTAAAAAAAAACAATTAACGGAGAACTGAGAACCTCCACGTATTCTTTTTTAAGTTAGTTAAAAATAGTTTTACTGACAAACATTTTGCTGCAAAATTCAACAATGTTCGCTCTTGTTCCGATATTACGGATGCAAATAATTAAATCCCCTACATCCCATGTAACATCTGAAACCGAATGCACTGAAAACTTTCCTTTTAACTGGTACCTGCCTATTTTAATGTTTAAGGTAATTTAGCTTCTAATTTCGTCCGCGTGGTTAGACCCCTTTTTTATACGCCAAGACTGCTCTACATATTTTGGCCAGTTCTCAAGTCCGTAATACAACCAGTGTGGCAGAAATTAGGGACGCCCAGAATAAAACATTCTAAGTAAACCTACAGGGTGTCTTTTCAAAAGGCTCATGGTTGGATTTTTTTCATATTTTTGCAGACAACTTGTGATGTCAATTGCGTCCTCGCCGAAAGTATAACGAGATAAAATTCAGACGAGGTGTTGAATTTTTAAACATAATTCAAGTTTTTTTTCTCTTTTTGAAGGGTTTGCTATCTGTTTTGTTAAGACTGGAAAACTTGTTCAAAAGAATGAATGGAGCCCATTGGTCTGGTACTTTTTTTAGGTGACTAACATAGCTGTGAAAGGTATGTACTAAACACCTATACAAAAGAATGCAGGCGGTATGTATCATGTCTATACAACATAACATCACGTCTTTTTTTCCCTTAGGATTGGGCAGAGGTGTACCAATATCCTCATTTTATGAGTCGCCTGTGGGGCAAGCCTATTGGCATCAACCGGGCCGTTCCAGATAGAAAAACCCAATACCACTTTGCCCGATCTGAGAATCAAACCCGCGTGCTTAGCAGTAACACTTGCGATCACTAGACTGACGAGGCAGTCTCATCATCATAATCAGCCTATAAGGTTCCCATTGCTGGAACACAGGCCTCCTCTGTGAGAGGGAGTGAGCCATAATCCACCACGCGGGTCCAGTCGGGTTGGTAGATATCACATGTCTTCTAATTTTTCGGTTCTATATGCCGGTTTCCTCATGATGTTTTCTTTAACAGTTTGAGAGCAGTGGTGATGAAATTAAGTACACTATAGTGCCTGCCTGACTTCGTACTCACGACCTACAACTCGTAAGTTGGAATGGAAACCACTTGGCCACCACTGCTCTTGCTACGAGGCAGTATGCAAGACGTATAATAACGTAACTAAGTATAAACTACAGTTTTCAGCCGTTTGGGGTCGAAACGCTCGGGTCACGGGGCCCGAGTGCACGTCTCCTCTTTAAGGAAATTTCTCGCCGGCTGGTCGACACTTCACGTGACCAGAGGGCTGGGTCGTTCTTTTTCCAAAGAATTAGCACTGCCATTCAACGTGGCAATGCTGCCAGTCTTCTGGGCACGTTTCCTGATGACAGCGATGCGGAGGAATACTTCGAAGCCTAAGTGTCCTTTTGTTTTTTGTATTTATTTTGTATATCGTAATTTTAATTATTAAGTACATTTGATAATTATCAAAAAGTTCAATAAATTTTACGATTGTTTTAACATAGTACATTCATTATATGATTGTGTGAAAACCATGCACCCAGTATAAAATTAGCATAAACTGAGCTTATATGTTTAACAGTCTCTAAAGAGTAATTAATTATTCTGATTAACACGTGCTACTATGTCCATGTAGATCTCAAAGCTAATGGATAGAAGATACCTTTTTAATAGGCTCGTGTCAGCCATGTTATACGCAAAAGTAACTAGAATTAGGAGGCACGTTTTTATAAGCCTCTTGTCAGCCATGCCATTATAAAAGTTGACTAGGTGCTACCACACAAAAAATGGGTGTGGAAGTAAACGTGATTAAATTTTGTATAAAATATAACGCCTTACATTACGTAAGGGTGTGTCCAGACCTGGAGATGCGCCGCTCGCGAGTCGCTCGAGAGCCGCTTGCAAACTGCGCGCGTGGATTTCATGTTCGTATGCAGCTCCTGCGCCGGCCGTCTGCACGCCGCTCGCGCGTAGTTCGCAAGCGGCGCATTCGCCAGGTCTGGACACGCCCTTACACGTGCTTCAGAAAGCACGTTAATCCATTGGACCCGGCTGTCATTTGAGATATTTGACAACCAGTCTTACCAAGGGGTATCGTATTACCCAGTAACTGGACTGGAGGTCAGATAGGCAGTCGCTCCATGCTCCATGTAAAATACTGGTATTCAGGTGCATCCGGTTAGACTGGAAGCCGACCATCAACATAGTTGAGAAAAATTAGGCAGATTCATTGACATATCACAAATCAAATCAAATCAACATCACCACCATCATCACCTAACATCACGCCTTGTTTCCCCGAAACCACACACACACACACACATAAAACACACACACATTTTGCACATTCAATTGCGCGAAATATTTGAAGGGGAATACATGAGCAACTTCGGTTCTGAAATAGTGAAGTAACTCATATTCAATAAAGCACCTGTTCCATCAATTTTAATTGGAAAACACAAATAGAATAATAAAGTGGGAGCTTTTTTTTGCTACAAAACTGAAACAACATTACTACTAGCTTTTGCCCGTGGCTTTGTCCGCGTGGAAGACGAGAATTGTCCCACGGAAACATACTACCGGGATAAAAAGTATCCGATATCCAGGTTATAAAAGAAAGGTGTGCTAGTATAAGTATAAGCATGTTCCCACCGCTGGGATAACCAACATTCCCACCACGAGATGTCACATGGGTTCGATGTTTAAATAGTCGAAGACGTGTCATACTAAACCGGCATGTCCTCACGATGTTTTCCTTAATCGTATGCTTAATTATGTTATCTAAATCAGTTCAGCCGTTTTTGAGTTATTGAGTGGCAAACATACAAACTTTCACAATGATTATATTCTAGCATATCATATTATTATTAGTAGGATAGTAGGATAAACCCACCAACAACTTTGCTATAATTTATCTTGGATCGTAATGCAAAAAGGGTATAAAGTATCAAAATCAGTCAAATCAAAAGTTATTTATTCGACCTAGGCAGAGAACCAGGACTTTTTGAACGTCAGAATTACATAACACAGTCCCTCAAAACACCCACCCTTCATCATTCCTCATACTTTAGCTGGGAAGAAGAAGAAGTAGCGTAACGAACTCCCCAGCAGTGTATGCCTGCAAGAACTGTGCTCTTGCCAATTCAATCTCAACTCATCAGCTCAAATACAGCTTATATCTTCATTAACCTGTCTCGTTACTTGATTAATAAGTTCGTAAGTGCTTATAACTTTATCAATATTGTTGCTAGCTAGCTGCACCCTAATTGCGTAATACACGATCAATCATAATCTGTTTCATTTTGACAGTTCAACAATATTCATTGCGCTATTAACGTTGTTAAGCAGACATATATTTCGAACATATGAAGCAATGGATTAGCAATCCGTTTCAAAATGATTGAGATTATGATTGATCGTGCGTTACGCAATTAGGTTGTAAGCCAGGCCCGCAGTGCTGGTCCGCCGCCAAACAACCGCGAGTGCTTTATCAACTATATTAAATTATGATCATTCTATAATCTGCATTTTAGTATTAGCCTGTATGGCAGGGCTAAGCATAAACTAGTGAATATGATGTTGGTGTAAGCAAATGATGCTGGTCTTGTGTGTGTGTGTTTCGCAAGTAATCCTTTCATCATTGCGGTTTTATGGTGATCAGTTCGTGAAACCTGTACAAAGTATGGAAATCATCACAAGTTCTTTTTGAAGTCCAGTCATATCCAAGAGAATCATCACGATGAGCCAACTACGGAACCATTCACGCCATACCGGAATCACACGGCAGAGAATAAAAAAACGGAAAATTGAAAAAAAAATACCGCTGGTAATTTTCAAAGTCAAGGCATTTATTTCAAATAGGCACATAAAAGGTTCTTTTGAACGTCAATGTATACATTAATAAAAACGTGTTAAAAAAATAGAATTGATACTAGTCGCGATCGAAAAAATAGAACCAATGGTTGGGATGGTTAAATCAGAACTTAGTAATTTTCTTCCATAATCTAGACCAGTCACTAACTATATAGATATAATAGATACCTACGTTTTAATAGTTACCAATAAATATTAACTCTCGTTACTTAAAAAAAAAATATTTTTCAGTAATATTATATCACCGCCCATCGTCCTTTCACATACAGTACCGAAATGTATCATTGAATAAAAACTGAATCCAAAATGTACGGGTGAACATTCCTATGTACCAACAAGTACACAAATATGTACAAGTGTGTACATAGAATATTTGTGCGGGATCCTGTGTGTGTACCGGCGCAAATGTAATGTAGGTACACACTCCAAGTCCCCGGAGAACCTTTAGATCCTCAGATCTTTACAATATTTGCTCGAGGACCAACTATTTATCCGCCACCATTTTGTCAAGCGGTTGAGTATACTTGGGTTATACAAACAAGGAAGACAGTAAAATAGGAAGAATGGAATTTTGAGAGAGAAATATTTCACGATGGGGAAAATATTAAAGTTTTGTGTGCTTGAGACGGGTTTAAGAACGAAAAGAAGGAATGAGGACGTGCTTAAACAAGTATAATTTGAAATTTTTCAAGGTATGAAAATATTCATGATTGCCAATACTTAAATATTCTATCTAGATTTAACAAAACATTACGCCTGGAATCCCCGAAGGGATACCCACATTTCGCTAGTTATGTTTAAGTCCCATGTAATAGGGGGCAAGCTTATTACTATCAACCGGGCTCAAAACTGACGTCACGTGTGTTCACGTGATAAAAAAGTCATCCTAAGGAGCGTTATGGCGGTAAATTCAAAACCACAAAAAAATAAGTTTGATTTAAATCGTTTTTAATTGCGAAAATGGAAAAAAAAAACTATTTATTTTTATTTTTCTATTACATATTTCGTCCCAATCTTCAAATTAAAATAGTTTTTAATAAATTTAAAAATACCCTATTTATTGCCACCCAACGTGGCAATCCTGCCAGACTTTTGGGCACTTTTTACGTTGACAGCGATGCGGACAATTTTTTATGCCTAAAGCTGTTCCCTTTTTAATAAATGAATGAACAATAAATTAACATAATAAATGAACCGATGACCTGGTGAAGGCCGCAGGCATCTGCTGCATGCGAGAAGTACAGAACCGGTCGAAGTGCCGGTGATTGGGGTAGGTCTATGTCCAGTAGTGGACGTCTTTTGTCTGAAATGGAATCATCATCAGATGATGACCAAATAAATATTTATTTCAGTGTTCACTTGCATATTACGTATAATATTTTACACGCTTTATATTAGCTTCACTTGTATCTTTGTTTGTTTGTATGTTTGTATGTAACCGACTCCTTTGAGCGCGATTTTGACCCACTTTAAACGGTCAGATTTCATTGAAACTTTGTAAACTTGTCGAGGACCGATGACAATTCAATAATTTAAAAAAAAAAGAGAAAAAAAACACGTTTTTGTAGTAAGCAGAACTAAAAAATAGAAAATAAATAATAGTTTAAAAAACTAAAAAACACGCTTTAAAAACCAAACTAAAAAAGGAGAAAATAATTTAATTCAATCAAAAAGCGTGGGGTGCTTGACATTAATTGATTACAAAAATACCTCAAAAAGCACCCCACGCTTTTTAATTGAATTAAATTATTTTCTCCTTTTTTAGTTTGGTTTTTAAAGCGTGTTTTTTAGTTTTTTAAACTATTATTTTTCATTATGAATTAAGATTAAGTACGGCCAGTATGTATGTAATTTTTAATGTGAAACTATGTGATTAAACGTCACACGGCAACTTCCCAAAGGGGTCGTCTCGGGGACTAGTTTCGTACACCCACATTTCACCGATAAGTGATATTGATTACAAACTTAGGGTAATTATGGTTAAATATTGATGAATTAGGTCGCTTAGTAGACTATTATTGACTTAACTCTGTCACATTTAATAATCTATTCTATACTAATATTAGGAAACAGGAGAGTGAGGCAAGTTAAATTAGACTAATATTATAAAAATGTACAATTTGTCCAAACCTGAGCTTACTACTTTATGTCAATTATTTCATAACCCCCGCTCTCAAAACGGTGAAGGAAAACATCGTGAGGAAACCGGCATGTCCCAGAACCAAAGATTCGAAGACATGTGACATTTACCAACCCTCACTGGGCCCGCGTGGCCAGTCTCTATCTTCGAGAGGAGGCCTGTGTCCCAGCAATGGGAACAGGCTGATTATGCTATGTACAATTTGTGAGTTTGTATGTGGTAATCTTCGGTGGTAATTTGCCATATGTGCTAGCTGACATGTGGAAAATTTAATGTATTTTTTTTTGTGTTTCGTAATTTTAATTACCTATTATTGTATAGAATCAAGATCTTCTAACTTAACAGACAGCTGTGCTGCTGGGGAGTTTGTTGCGCTACTTCTTCTTCCCAGCTAAAGCACTAGGAAGTGGTGAAGGGCGAGCGTTTTGCGGGGACTTTCTTATGTAATTTTGACGTTCAAAAAGAGCTGACTCTCAGCCTAGTTTGAATAAATGACTTTTCATTTCATTTGATTTTTCGGAATAACTGGTCTGATTCCGAAAATTCTTTCACTAATGGTAAATTGAGAAGCTACAATATTTCTAAATTTCATGTGTAATCAGCCTTTCTTGTTTCCACTTCTGGGAGACAGGCCTCCTCTCCCTGAAGGGGAACACTGGGCCCAGTGCGGGTTGGTAGATGTCACATGTCTTCGAATTTTTAGCTCAATGGCATGCCGGTTTCCTCACGATGTTTTCCTTCCCGTTTTGAGAGCAGTTGTGATTAAATTATTTACATAGTGAAGCGCCTGTCTGGGTTCGAACTCACGACCTGCACTCGTAAATCGGGTATGTTACCACTGGGCCATCACTGACTGCCATAGGACATATCGCACCTTTAGAAGTATAGAGACCTAATGCGAAATTAGCCGCAACCAAAATAGGTCTCTATAGTTCTAATAATTCTAAATAATTTTGCTTGCCGCTAATTCGCTATAAATAAAAATAAAAGTCCTGACTGACTGACTCATCAACGCCCAGCCCAAACCCTTGGACCTAGAAAGCTGAAATTTTGCACAGAGGTTCCCTTTATAATGTAGACAAGGAATAAGGAAGGATTTTTAGAAATTCAACCCCTACGGGAGTTAAATAGGGCATGAAACTACCGCGCGGGCGAAGCCGCTGGCAAAATCTAGTTTTATGATAAAACAATAATTTGACGCGAAGTAAGTCACTCACGGGCAGAAGCTATAAAAACGAACGAAAACAAATAACATTAGGTTCCATAAAGAAGTCTCTTGTTACAACTAAAAAGTTCGAAGGTACTTTGGACTTTTCTAATTAGTTTAGGGCATTGAATTTCATCAATTAAGAAATAGCAAAGTTCTGTCGCTACGGAGAAGTATTTGAAGCTAGATAACTTTTCTATTTTTCTAAGTACCAATGTTATTGGAACCTATATGTTCTAGCTGTTTGGGGTTGAAACTCTAGGGCCATGGGGTCCGAGTGCCCACTTAGTTTTCCGAGACATTTCCAAGCGGTTGGCCGACTCTTCACGTGACCAAAGGGCTGGCCTATATTTCGGCCAAAGAATCAGGATTGCCATACAACGTGGCAATGCTGCCAGCCTTTTGGGCACTTTTCCCATTGACAACGATGCGGACGTATTTTTTTATGCCTTATGATTATTTTCTTTTTTATACATCTGATTATTTTAAAACCAGTAGTTTTTAAATTATGAAAATAAAGTACTTTTTCCCTGTGAATATTTCAAACTTCTATCTAACCGAAATACGTTAGTGTGCATACACACGAGTGACACGTGTCAATGGCAGAGGCAACTGTAGCTGTCGAGTACTAGCTCCTGTAAGTTTCGCCAGAATAGCACTTATTTGTTATTTACATGACCTTTCGCAAAGTTTCGCAAAGTTGTCATGTACCTAGAATAACTGAATAAAACACATACATACATAAACTAAGGCATTTTTCCCATGGGGCTAGGCAGAAACTACAGAACGCCATTGGTTGAAAAGAATAGAATAGAAAAGAAAACATTTATTCGAAACGGACACAACACAACAGCAACAAACACATTTAAAAAAATAATAGTTTAAAAACTAAAAACACGCTTTAAAAACTAAACTAAAAAAGGAGAAAATAATTTAATTCAATTAAAAAGCGTGGGGTGCTTTTTGAGGTATTTTTATAATCAATTAATGTCAAGCACCCCACGCTTTTTAATTGAATTAAATTATTTTCTCCTTTTTTAGTTTAGTTTTTAAAGCGTGTTTTTTAGTTTTTTAAACTATTATTTATTTTCTATTTTTTAGTTCTGCTAACTACAAAAACGTGTTTTTTTTTTCTAATTTTTTTATTTTTTATTATTGAATTGTCATCGGTCCTCGACAAGTTTACAAAGTTTAAAGTGGGTCAAAATCGCGCTCAAAGGAGTCGGTTACATACACACATACAAACAAACAAACAAACATACAAGTGAAGCTAATATAAAGCGTGTAAAAAGAGAACAATAAACATAACACACATTACCATCTCAGAATTTGCTGGGCGTCAGACACCCAGCGCTGGTTTTCAGTTGGCACCCCGCGGTGACACACGGACGCAGGTAAATAAAATAGATATATACTTGAATATTAGTAATAAAAACTAGTAGTACTTCGCACCTGACCTTTCGGAAGGACATCACCAATAAGGTCACTATAGGTACGTCCTCCTAGGGCATCCTTCCCGGCGTTTCCACTGACATCTATCTGCCTTGTAAATACCTCTTGTTAACCACCCTTAATTCATCCTCTCATCGTGACCAAACCATCTCAGCATATTCTTTAAAAAAATTGTCACCTTATCTTCTTTTAAACAGTTGTCTTATCACATAATTCCTCAGCTTATCATTCGTAGTCACACATGCTTCGCAAGGAACACATTTCCACAGCATTTATTCAAGTTTCATGTCTCTTTTGCCACACCTAACATTCACTTCCATTAACTTTAGATATTGTCATTATGAGCGATAATAGTTCTTATTGCAATCCGAATCCGATACGGGTTAAAATCTGTTGTAATAATTTCGAATAATAAATGAGCAAGCATTGTCGTAAAAATGTAAATAAAATCGTATAAATTTAGATTATTAACTATTTAATCATAAATAATCCATCACTAGATGCAGTTTGGCATTTGGAATTTTATGGTATATTTTTGATTATAATTATAATTGTTATTGAAGGGATAAACTGGTTTTAAAGATAATTTAGAGGTGACTTTTATGATTTTTTTGATGCATTAAAGTATGTTTAATAATGTTTTGAGTTCCATCAATTTATACAAAAAAGACTTGAAAAAATCAAATATTTTTTTTGCTTGAAAAATTATTTACGGTTTAAGAGATACACTTGTTTAAAAAACCACCTTTTTGAGCGTTTTCAAGAAATCACCGCCTTAAGCGTAGGCACCAGCACACCAAGTCGAGTCTTTTCGGACATCAAATGGATAAACATAAAAGTTTCCTATTAATTAAACACTCACTTTACCTACATAAACTCTTTTTTGTCCAACGGGATTCGGGGTAGGCAAAATCGATAGAAAGTAAGTAACGTGCCGTGCTTTGATCATATTCATAACCATTTATTTGTAAGAATTTATGGAAATTATTAATTTATTTTTGTACATTAAAATGGTCTTAAGATTAATAAATGGTATCATCACATTCTGCCAAGTGTGGCGTGCAAATATTAATTACATACATAATTACAGAACTAACATTATTGGGAATTAACACGATTGATTGCATACCTAATATGAATTAAAATTACAATTTGAGATAGGTATGTCAGTTTACACTTATAGAAGAAACACAATTTATTTAGGATGTCAAAGTATAATTAAATGTCAGATTATAAAAGAGTCAAAGATGTCTTATAACAATCCTTGCTTCGCTCATCACATGTGACCATTTCTGTTAGCAACTCCGCTGAATACTTAGTTCTTGATGTCTAGAAACAAAAGCAATGTTTTCTAAACTGCATTGGAAAATTTATTTAAATTCTTTTGTGAGAGATAGGAAAAGTAACGTTCGTAATTTTATTCAGAATATATTAGAAGTGGTACAATAGCAACATTTACAAGTCACGTAGGTCTGTGAAGAACAAATTATAATTTAAAAAAAAAAACAAAAACATTAAAAAACACACAAAATGGTATCTAAAAGCTGTAAAATAAACAGAAAATACAATTTAACAAATTCGCTTAATCTCCTAATAACTTGGAAATGAACTAAACTGGTTATGGAGGTCAGGCGACAGTCGTTTCATAAAACCATTAGCATTCTATAAAACCATAATGTCTTTAATTATAGAGCTCCTAATGACTGCACCATCAATCTTTCTTTCACTAAAAGGAGTATTTTAAGGAGTAGACGACAAAAAGTGTACCTTTTGCCGAATTTAGGGCTCTGACCGATTAATGAACGGCCAATGAGAAAATTTCCATTACCATAAGCTTGTCAGACAAATTGTAGATTGCAGGATATTTTTAATGAAAAAAACAATTGACTCGTGGGAAAGCTGGTAAAGTCTCTCACAAATGAACATTGTTCTACCTACCCACAATTACACAATTCCACAGAATAGCCTCTTCCGGCTTCTTACAAGGAGTACAGCGTAAAATTACAGAATTATAATTTTATACAAGGGAACCGTCGACCTTCGTCGAATTTATTCGTTAGTACGATTCTCGCAGATTTGGCAAAAAATAATTTGGCTTAGAGCCAGTGAAGCAGCACGCATGCCTACATCAAGAACAGTAAATCTTCCAGTGACGTTACATCCACGACCTTCTCCAGTATCTATTGTTGATAAAGATAAGATTAGCAGAAATTAGTTTTATGTACAGATTTGTTTAGTACGCATTTTGTGTCAAGGATCATTATTATATCGCCATGTCAAGGATATATTCAATATTACTCAGTATATACCGCTTACTAACCTATGAATAAGATCCATATCAGACGGTACCTTTTCTAAAACCCAACACTTTTCTATTCAATGCATCGTCGAACTCGATTTACGGTCAGACTTATCACTACGTGACCAACTCCAAATTATATTCCCTGAGCTCAGGAAAAGAGCCTCTATTTTAAAATTTACTCCTCCGAGATATTGGCTCTTGAGGAAAATATCTCCTAACCATCAAATTATGGTTTAAGTGAATTTTCATTTTTGATCAGCGTCAATTTGTGGTTGGATCACGAATTCACGATCAAAATGAAAATGCTTCATCGAAGAAAATATTATCGATGGTAAAATAAACTAATCCTTTTCAAAAATATAAAATCGTTACATGACCCAAAGGTATGAGAGAATGGTTACCATTCGCGCATGCCACCTGCAGCACTGGGATTACTGATGCGTTACCGACTCTACAAGACCTTTTTTATGTTTTCATTTAAAAATCCTATTACAGAAACATGAGAACCTTCTGTGGGAATTTGAGACGTTATATACCTGCAGTCTGTAGGTATTTTTAGAAGTTCATAAACCCACTTTGTACCCCCAATCATAAAGATGGTCATTGACAGACAGAGCTTCAGCCATAAAACGCATTTGTTCGTCTTTTATTTTTGTGAGTCACTCTATAGCCGCTTCAGAACGTTACCAGACAATTTAATGTAAATGATATGGCCCAGACTAAAAGTAAAATCAGTTTTATTACGGTTTTTCAGAAATTTCAACGTATTGAAAGTTGCACAGTAATTGCTTACCAACTCAATAAAATCGAGTTCCAAAAAATCACAAACAGAGGCTGCACTAATTAAAAGGGGCGGTCTTTTCGCTTACGCAAATCCGACCTCAAATAAAGTGAATGGAATCTAAAAATACAGCAAACTTTTTTAAAAACCGATCACGAATAATCCAATCCGAACAAAAATATTTGCCAATACTTTAAGTGGGCGACAACTGAATCCGAACCTGTTTAAAATGCAGATGCAGGGATCTGGGTACCACGAGATATAAAAAGTAATTGTATAACAAGAATACTTAATAAAACTGCTCATTTTACCTCGTTTCATCTAGCAGAATACATTAATTACAATACAGATCAAAAGCCCCGCGCAACTCCCAGGTGTCCAACTAAAGCAATTTGTCAAGCAATCGCACTTCGAAATAATTTGAGACGCTGACGGGATGACGGGATGGCGGGATGGACGTCGTCTAAATTATAGTTACCTAACTGCAATACAATTGCCCGTTTAACTCCCTCCCAAACTCCCCAACTTTAACCATTAGAACGCCATAACTCAGGCGTGTTTTCGTTGTTCTAGTTTTCGTTTCAGCAACCATTGGTCGTCTAATTACGAACTGTAAATTCACTCAGGTCTAAATGTGCTTCATCATCGGGTTGTACACTGTACGATTTTCGGTTAAACTTTTTTCTACGGCTTAATTTGTCAGGTTTCATAATTGATTAATTGCTTCGGAAATTAATTTTAATTGAATTAATTATCTCCATTTTTACGAAGATAATTTTTAATTTATGTCGTCTCCTAAATTCAATTTGAAATGGAAATTGCTTTGAAAATGTGTTTTATGCAATACGTGTCTATTTATTCATTTCTATGCACGTTCATGTCATAAAAAAATGGGTTTTTATTCTTTATGAGCATTTTAATACGAAGCCACACCAACGGCATTGCAAAACGTTTTTCAACGTATTACGCTTGATTTCACAGAATCATATTATGCTTGCCCAACGTAAAATTAAAATGATAAATTTAATATTGTTCATTATTATAAATCAAAAATAAATTTTACGCTATGCTTAGTACATAACATATATGTACTTATATCACATAAATAAATTTACAATCAATTAAATGAAAAATTACTCATGTAATTACTATTACTTACATGAGTAATTTCATTTGATTGAGCTTAATGGTAATGTAAAAACTACGTCGAACTTACCTGTTACTGCATTTTGTTGCTATTTTCCTTTTTTCCATAACTTTCACTAGTCCGTGACACAAAAACAAAACCATAAAACATCTTTATTTTTTTTAATTTTCACTTATTTTTTGCGTCAATTTTACTGAATAAATAACGATTTTCCACAAATCAAATTCAACCCATACTTGCAAACTGTTTTAGAACATGTAAAAATAATTCAACCAGTACGTATTTTTCTGTATTATTTTTTTAAATAATTACTGCGTTAATATTTTTTAATGCGTGTTATAGTCTATGATAAGTTTTTCGCGGGAAAGCTCGGCTTTGGCGGCAAACGGTAGCGTGAGGACAGCACCCGCGCTTTCTCCGAGGCTACTAGCGTTCGGAACGGAGTTAACCCGCTTCGCTTGTGCGCGGCCCGATGCGCGGGTTCACATTACATTTGCACTTTTACTACATTTTACAAGTTACAACGTAGTTCGAAATTGTCTTATAAGTTCTACCGTAATCGTTAAGAATGCACATTTTTTATAACATTGAAGTGAAATTATTGTCTACTTTGTTTAAAAAATTTAGAAGTTTTTTTTTAATTATTATTATTTATTTATTTCCAAAACACTTAACCTATAACACAAGTGATTTTAGCCACACAGCGAAAACCTCTCAGGGTTTATCTGTGCGATGGCGAGCCGCTCATTTCAATTTAAAACAAACAATTGTAAACAAGAAATTGAAATACAATATGAAATGAAAAATAAAACAATTTTGAAAATTATAACAAACAATAGGTACTAACTACATTACAATATAATAATTTACAATTACAATGGTACTTAACACACTTAAATTTTACAACACTTATTTACATTATATCTATTTAATTTAAATTACAAAATCATAATAGGTAGACTGAAAGTATCAATTTCGGTTATATCCTTGAGAACAAATACCCAAAATATATCTCTTCAGCTTTATCATGCACTAGCTTCTGCCCGGGACTTCGTTCGCGTGAAATTTACAGGGTAGCAGGGACATCGATGCGCAAGCTGTTACATGGATTCAGTATCGAAATTTCGGTGATGTTTTTTCCGGTTACAAAGAAAATAAATTGCCGTTCCACACATTTGGACCGCAATTTTCTATGAACCAGCAGACTTTTTTCTTTGATAACCGACGAAAAATTTCAAAGTAGGAATAATTACAGAATCATGTAGGCGTCTGCCAGCACATCAAGTTTCCTAAATCTGTCAAATTTCTTTGATAGATTTTCATCTTTATTACACAAGCTTAAGGTTCATGTTCAATTGGGAAATTTTGACAGTTTGGGGTAGCTTGATGTGCTGGCGTTTGTACCTACTGAATCCACGCTAACAGTTTACGCGTCGTTGTTCCTGCCTCCATGTATATAATATGACACTGCAAATAATTTCCCATTAATTAAATACTTTTTGGAATTGGATAAGTAATACTACATACAAACTGACAAAGTTTACCTCTTTATAATACAAGAGACAGCAAACTACTTATTTACTCTTGAAAAGTCAAGTAACTTCAATAAAAAATCAGGCGTAATTTGTGACACAATTTTAATTATTTTTAATTACGATCGTCTACACGATAACGTAATTAACGTTACCTGTTGCGTATTTGATACAGGAGTCGGTCGTCTACCCGCCTATTAATTGCTGTCTAAAAATAATAATGACATGAATAATTTCATCAAAAATAGTTGAACTTAAGGCGGATGCTCCAGGGTAGCCCCCGAAAGATCATTGGACATCTCAGTATGGAAATCATACCCACTGCGGACACAAACGAAATATTGCAGAATGTATTGACACATAGCTCAGTAGAACATTAATATATTCTGCAATATTTCATTTAAACCTAGTAAACTATTACTATGACATAAATTGCATTAATGTGAGTCACAGGAAACTCGTCAAAAAATAAAAAATCTCATAAACAGTTTTACTATCTACCAATGTAAAAGTGTTCATAAATGTTATAAGTGTGCGTGGTTCAAATGTTTAAGTGTGTATAGCACAACTTTTCAAGTGTGTGTGGCATAAGTTTTCAAGCGTGTGTGGTATAAGTTTTCAAGTGTTATTAAGTAATATAGGGAAGATGAAAATACTAATTCGTTATAATATTTATTTTTCAACTTGATCCAAATCAATCATTAGTTCATATAAGAAGGCAGCGGATGCGTGTGTTGTTTCTTGGTGTCTGGCCCAAGACATAGATACTATTATCTGTCTGTGTATTCACTATGCTTGCCATATGGGCACAGCTTCCGACAGTGCGGCAGCCGTGTATACATGAGCAGTACTCTTCTATACTTTTTCTTCCGAATTGTGTTGGATTTAACAAATATAGGCATAATACTGTTTCAGTCTGATTTGACGTAACTGGATTCGCCCTCGAAACTTGTTCTACTATCTAATGTGCGAAAGAGACAGCGTATATACATGCCTCTGATCGTGTGACTCATCCGTGCTCTGAGCTGTATGGTCTCGAACGTTTTATTAAATTATTTTTATGCCAATACAAATTGAAGAGGTATTCCACTCAGGGCACAGATTGTAGCGGCACGTGCTTGAACGGCACGTGAGCAGTTCCACTAACGGCACTGAAACTAAATTTCGTAACGTGCCGTTCAGTGGAACAGTTTATTCATATTGATTTCAGTGTCCGAACGGCAGCTGTATACAGCTTGTAGTGATGGGACATAAGTATTCTTTGTTCAGGATATTACCAACATATCGATACGGCAAGTGCGTGTCGAACCACGCACAGTCAATGGCCCCATTGTCATGCGTTAAGAGCGCGGTTAAATGTTTACGTATGCATTCGTTTAACGTTGGATTTAAATCACATAAATGACGCCTGGGTAAATGACGAAGACAACTGTCGAAATGGCGCTGATAGCTAGTTCCCAAAACAAGTTAATAATACAGGCGTGAGCTGTTTTATTATATTTTTGTGAACATTACTCGTTGTTATTTTACTAAATACTCCGAAAGAGGGGTCCACCATTTTCCTAAATGCCGTAAAATTTGTAGACTGTGACTTAAAGTCATTTGTATTTTTTTATCATGAGTTTGAGGTTACGTCGGAAAATTTGTGAAGTAATTGATAAGAGAAATAAGTATTAAGTATATTAATACATATTGAAGGATTTATTTTCAGACATTTTCCATGTCAAATATATGATTGATTTAAAATCGTAAAATAAAACTTAACTCAATTATGTACAATTTTTTTTTTATGAATATTAAAATTAAAATATTATCCATGTAACTAATGCTGCTGACTGTAACATGACAACTGCAAACTTGACCTCAGTCAAGCCCTGTGACGTAAATAAGTAATACATATTATGCGGTTTTAGTGATAACTCGGCTCAGTTAGATAAGAAACTATCAGTTATTTTAGTGACAGCTAATACACCTACGTCATTGACGGTTTTTTGTATAATGTAATTTCAAAATCATCAATGGTCAACAGGTTAAAAAAGCTGTTAAATTATTAACAGCTTTTGAATGGTCAATCGGTAGCGTTTAGCGTCAATTTATGTCAACGTTTTCAATAATTGACAATTCTGTTGCAAATAATTAATTTGATATACAATGTTCGGTATCGTTCGGAAGTATTCGTTTCGCATACTAGTTGATTCTCGGAAATTAATAAAATAATAGTGAAAAAATCCGTGGAGCCATTGACATAAATTAACAGCATTAGCAGCATTTTATTTTCAACTGGTTTTATTTGGAACTGAATAAAATTATGACTATTGAACGAATGTGTCTTGTGCGTTGATGTAAGTTATCAGCTAATATTTTCAACTGGTTTTTTCATTGATCATTAACAGTTATCTCGTTGACGAATGAAAAGTCGTCAAAAATAACAGTTAATTGATTTAATGACCACCTCTACTGCTTATTATGACATTTCTGGCAAATATCTGACATACCAAAACAAGTACTTAATGCTATGCCTTTACATAATGACCACCTCTACTGTTTATTATGACATTTCTGGCAAATATCTGACATACCAAAACATGTACTTACCTAATGCTATGCCTTTACATAATGACCACCTCTACTGCTTATTATGACATTTCTGGCAAATATCTGACATAACAAAACATGTACTTAATGCTATGCCTTTACATGATTGTTGAGACATCATCATCTGCCTAGCCTTCTCCCAACTATGTTGCGGTCGGCTTCCAGTCTAACCGAATGCAGCTGAATACCAGTATTTTACATGGAGCGACTGCCTATCTGACCTCCACAACCCAGTTACTGGGTAATACGATATATTCATATATATTCATGTTCATTTATTTGCGTTCCACAATGTAAAAACAAGATGTTAACAAAAGGCTTATAGCTAAGAGCCTTTGTAAACCCTGTTAGGGTACAGCTAAAGTACCTATTATTTGTTGGTAAGACTGGTTGTCAGACTTTCGGGCTTCTGTTGACCCGTAACGACTGCCAATCCACAAATGACAGCCGGGACCAACGGCTTAACGTGCTTTAGGAGGCACGGAGGGTCTTGGAATGTAAAGATGGTCACTTATCCGCGGCAAGTGTAGCTTAACTTGATCGATCGACCCGTGTAGCTGTAATTACTTAGCCACAAGCCCCGATACTTTACATGATTGAGTATCCAAACTTAATGTTATAAAATGCGAAAGTGAATTATTTTGTTTGTTACGATTTCACGCTAAAACGGATGAATTGATTTGGATGAAATTTGGTAGATGAGTAGACCATGACATGGAGGAAGATATTTGATTATTTTCATCCTGATTGTAGACGAAGTAGCGGGCAACAGTTAGTTTCTAAAATGTCCATCCTTCAATCAGACACAGTAATGACAACATAGGTAATATATAATAATAATAAAATTTATTCAAAAATTACAAGGCTTAAAAATATGTACAGTTTTGCTTAAATATAACAAATAATATTTCTAAGAATTACGTGCCTGAACTAGGTAATCCTGTATTTCAGGCAAAAAGAGCTAAAATAGTCTTAAAAATTTAATAAATAATTACAAGCTGAAAATAGAAACAATTTTATAAATGTTGAGTCGCTTAACTTAGTTTCAAAATTTGACAAATATTTAACATAAATATTTACTTTAACACAGTTAGTAAATTCTCTGTTTCTTCGTAAGACATACTTTGGAGAGCATCATTGAGAGTTCTCTTACAATTTGTGTAGTTCAGGGAATAAATGTTAGCTTTCGAGTTTAGTCTATTATAGAGGAGAGGACTGAGGTACAGGTAAAATTTGGATATAAAAGCATGCTTAGTTATATTTTGTGGACAGACGATATCTTTACGTCTTTTATTAGTATAATCAGTACTGTAATATAGAGCTGTGTGTTGTTTTAAAACAATGCCCATTACAAAAAGTTGTCTAACTGTTAAAACTTCACATGATTTGTATAGTAGGTTAGTAGGAAAAAGGAAAGGGCGGGAAGTAGACACTTTGAGAATCGCCCTCTGAGCTCTTTCGGTGGTTAGTAACAGTGTTTTACCCGCACCACCCCATGTGGTAATACCATAAGTTAATATCGATTGACATAGAGCAAAGTAAACTTGTCTAACAATTTTTGGATCAGCAATATAGCGTATCTTTTTAAAAACAAATATCAACTTGCGAATTCTACTATTTAAAGCTTCTATATGTTGTTTGAACGAAAGTGTTTCATCCATTATAATACCAAGGTATTTTGTTGTTTTTACCATTTTAATTTTAGGACAAACACATTGGTTATCTGTGGGAATCGTGCAATAATGAGCATATAATGTCGAAATAGGGCCAGTTGATGTTTGCTTGCGCATTGAAAACTTAATGTAATTTATCTTATCTGCATTTAGTGTTAGTGAATTATTTTGAAGCCATTTATTAACAACATTGAATCCGTCTTGCGCAAGCTTGAAGACATTGTTTTCTGAGTCAGCGGAAAATAGAAGGGCAGTGTCGTCAGCATAAGAAACAATTTGGCCGTGAGCTAGGTTTAGATTACAAAGATCGTTTATGTAAATCAAAAATAGCGTGGGCCCTAAAATACTTCCTTGTGGAATTCCGAAGGACGTGTTCTTTTTATCATCGCTGACGATATTACCAATCCTTACACATTGGGTACGGTCTTCTAAATAGCTCTTAAATAGTTTCAGCTGGGTGCCTCTGATACCTATGGCTTCAAGCTTGTGCAATAGAATAGGAATAGAAACCGTGTCAAAAGCTTTGGCGAGGTCCAAGAAGATTCCTACTGTGTGGTTACCATTATCAAGTTCTTTTGCCAAAAAGTCAGTCAGATGGTGTACGGCATCGTCCGTTGACATTTTAGGCCTAAATCCAAACTGCCGCTTCGATAAAATTAATTTATCTTCCATGTATTTGTTAAGCCTTTTATTTATAATTTTTTCTAATATTTTAGACATTGAAGGCAGTAAGGAAATCGGTCTATAATTTGTTACTTGATCTTTGCTGCCCGACTTATAAACTGGGACAACAAGACCTAAGTGGTGAGGACTACAAGACCTAATAGGTGAGGACTACAAGACCTAAGTGGCACTGAATAAAAAGTTTTCCTCTATATGTATATTTTTATACAGTGCGCGAACTGTAACCATGAATTCAGCATATCATTCTAGACCCCCCAGCGCAGAAATTTATCATCGGTTCTACAATGATATGCTGAATTCATGGTTACAGTTTGCGCACTGGTTAAAAACTTATCCTGTATATAGATGTGTGGAATATGTCTTAAAAAGGTTTAGGTAAGGATGCGTCCGGCTTTCAATTCTGCTAAAATCACACTCACTACTTCAGGCCTTATTATAATATTCGATCTTACCTACGCGATGACAAATCGTGTCCGCCATTATGCTGACGTCATACGTCACTCAGACTAAGACCACATTGGTGTCGTGGGTGTAAGGAACACCAACTTTAGCAGTGATTCGAGGGAATTCAGTTTGGAACACCGGCTTTTAGAAGTTCTACGAGTCATGACTAGATTAGAGTAGGTATCGGCTAGTGGCTTCCTTCATGCAACATATTTAGCCCCTTGGTTGATACTCTAATCTAGAGACTAAAATGTCATGTTATTTTATTAAGTGTATGAAGAAAATACTCTTGCTAATAAACGACTGACTAGCACTACATTTTACCATTTCAAATTACTGCTTTGCCCTACCTAGGTTAAAAGAGCCGTTATTTTAAGTGTTGCCAAAGTACAATAACACATTGAATTTGCCTAAGTTGTCACAATGAAAACACAGTTTAAAGTTTGTTAAAATTTAAGTTATTTGTACTTTGACAGTGCTGCCACAATGGATATTGTAATTCGGTATTAATATAATACATTTCTTAAATAAAGACAATGAAATCACGAAAAGTGTGAGTTTTTCGTCTGACAAATGTATCAGTCTAGTAGTCAGTCTCCGGCAGAACATCAGAGTTAGTATACTGGGTTTATATTCCATTTCTTTTATTAGCAGCCCGGTGTCTGGAACTATGTCTAGTTGATGTCAATAGGCTCGCCTCCTAAAAAAAGGTACTCTTACACGGGCAATTTTTTGAGCAATTATTGCTCGGCAACACTAATGGATGAATCTGGATCAACAACACTAAATTGCGGATATGTTTCGGGAATATTGCTTCTGATTGCTCCATATATTTCATGAGTTACCGAATATCCAATCGGTTTGGAAATTTTTAGTCAATTTTCTTTCTATCTCGTTTGTACGTATAACTAGGTAGGTATGTCTCGTTTTTGCGAGAGGAACCGGCTGGCGGCGGAGGCGGATGAAATTGCTGGATGTAGTCGTGACGTCATAGTTGATGAGAATTGACCAAGATGGAGCAATTTTAGTTACTCTTGTAAGCGCACCTTTATATAAACAACTTAGACCACTCAAGCCTAGCATTTATTTTGGATGTGGGTAAAGGAAAAAACCGGGGAAATTACCCACTCAAATTACTGGCTGTCAAATTTTCATGTGACTGACGGGCGCAGGGCGCAATCCAATGACGTAGACACGTGCTAGGTAGACGGGATGTGGACGTGACCTGCGAGGTATCTCAGATTTAATAAGAAAAGTTACCTCTTAACATCAGATGGGCCATCTGCCAGCTCTGTCACAAATAACCCTTCTCAAACAAAAACACTTATTCTGGTACCAAACAACAACAAAAAAATCCTGCCGTAACCTTTCAGTGAATTCAATATCAGGTATCCATACAATCAACTTTATCCAATAATTTAGATAACACTAAAAATATAAACACGTAGGTACGAAAATATTTCCCCATACTATCTGATGCTTGTGCCTACGAAACTCATTGACAAGGTTGATAAGAACATAAAATTCAATACACAAAGATAAATCAACCATAGTCATATAAAATTAAAGGTGAAAATTCCGTGAAAAGAGCATGGTGGCCAGTTTTCGTTTTGAATTTCGACCTCATTAAAACCTCTTTAATAAATAACCTGCTTTTGTAAGTCAAAGTGTAAAGAAATGTTCGAACACATGTTCTATTCCTTTTTCAAATATTCAATGAATATTAATTGGTACTTGATATGGCTCGGTCGATGCTCGGGGATTCCTTTGACAGAGCTAGGCAAGCTCATAGCTTTTTCCAATTAAAATTACATGCGACCAGTATATGATAAAGGTAAATAATAAATTAAGACGATAGGTACTCCGCGCTATAAATATAGGAATCTGAGTCACCCACTCAAGTATTACCCTTAAGAAAAATTTTTTTGCTGATTATTAAATACGAAGCATTAGTAGAGACTTACTTAGTTATTAGAAGTCTAACAGGATAGTCAGGCAGGCCAAACCATCCAATTCAGTTGCGAAACCGTCAAGTCTTATGTAGTACAGGATACGAAAATACCACGTGGTGACGGTGTGTGTGTGAAGTCATCTCCAATTTACAAATCAAAGAGTGCAAAATGAATAAATATTTACTTACTTTCATTCAGTGTACCTACCTACACTTAGTGGATACTAAAAATTTCAGGATTTTCATATTAGTAGAAAACTCAGATCTTAAAATAATATTACAATTTTCCCTATTATTTGTTATAATACTTTAGTACCTACTTATTAAACTAAAAAAACAAAATTATTGTTAGAAAACGATGCTATTCTATGCGTGACACGCATTCTTTCGACCGGCGCGTGATTTTAATAACATCGCTGTTCCGGTATTAGACGATGTGTGCGATACCCAGCCAATCACGTGTGGTTACAAAGTAGGTAGGTACCTTTCTCTTTTTAAACAAGTTCAGTGTTCACGTCCAATTTGAGCCACTATTTCAACGCAACTTTCAGTTGGCTCGTTGGTCTAGGGGTATGATTTTCGCTTAGGGTGCGAGAGGTCCCGGGTTCAAATCCCGGACGAGCCCAAATCTTTTTGTATTTTATTTTTTATTTAAATATTTGTAATTTTTCACCGTTCTGCATGTATTTTACGTAAATAATTTGCTAAACTATTAGGTACGATTTTTTTTATTTATTAGGGATTTTTAAAGGAAACAGTATACCAAAGCACTTGGTTCTATAAATACCGCATTATAATATACGGAACACCATAGTAGCTTCGATAAAACTCGTAGTCTGATAAGGATAACGCAAAGGAAAAACATTGATAACGTAGCTATTCTAACACGAAAGGCCACCTTGTTTAACATTCAATCCACAGACGTAAAAATATCGCGGAGGGGTTTCATTTGATTTTCAACTCTCGACGTTAAGCCCAGCGTTGACAATCTAACAGAGTGCATTCCAGCCCGTCGTAAAAACACACCATTGGAGTTTCAACTGTCGGCGTCTAGCAGAGCGTTGAAAATCGAGTGCGCAAAAACGCCCCCAGCGATATTTTGTCCGTCCGAACGTGGACTAAATAGTTTAATGTGTAAATCCTACGCTTTTCATTAGGTTTGTAGACATTCAACTGCAAAAATCTATTGTTGTTCGAAAGCAAAAATAGAAGCTATTTTTGTTTGTTGATTTCAAAACATAAAGAGCAAACTTATGATTATTTTAGTCCCCGCCCACACACATACAAGATACCAACTCCAAGCGACCAATTTACCTTAATAATGCTAGAGCCTACGATATTATCATAATTAACTAACCAAAGGTTAAAATAACATTAAATAACAAAACCCTTTGTAACGAATTAATTAATGCTTAACGAGCTGTTAAACTCTGGTTCGCTTTAACGAGCTGCTAAAAACTTTGAAGCTGTGGGTGTTCGAAGATGTAATCGTGTGGCAGACATCTGTCTTTTCACTGTTTTAGACACACACCGTGTACTTTCACACCCGCGTGTGTAAAGATGTGTTTACATTGAATTTTTGTAGGTTACTTTGCGACGGCACAATTTCTAGTTTATTTTTAATGTAAGGATAGAGGTTCTCGCCAATTTTTGAAAATAGAGTCACTGTTCTAATACCTAAATCGTATCACAGACTTATGCCTGCTAAAAGTATGCTGTTGAATTTTCAACTGTCGGCCCTATACAGAGGGTTGAAAATCCAACAGCGCGTTTTTGTTTAGGCTTTATTTTACTTGTCGCCTAGTATTAGTAATACGAGCATAGTTAATAATTTCTAGGTAACCTATTCTTGACTGAAAGAAACTGAATACTTACAGTCGCCATTACTAGGTCCAGAATATACGACCTTGTTCTGGGAAAGTACGTAGAAATAAAAATTTTTTTTAGAGGGTGGGATACCGTCAAATAACTTCTCCCGCTCTGGGTGGAGCGGGAGGGCGTGTCAAACATTTACTGACTAAAACCCACCCGTGTTCCCTCAGTTGTCTGTGTGCCAGGGGCCACGGTATCTCTTTCGAACAACCCGCACCCCTGGCAGGAATCGGCCCTTGCGGACCTCACCAGTTGGTGCTGACATCTCTTTGAGGTGCGCGTGGAACACAACGCGCCGTCAACCCGGGCTTGGTCCTTACCTTGTTGATTGAAATTAAAATTCGCGACCGTAACAAATAAAGGGATTTACAGATGATTTAAATGATTATATTTACAGAAATATATTCATTTAAATCATGAATGCAACGTGTGTATTGGGTCATTAAGTTCCCTTCAAAATGGTTGAGCTGAATGGTGCTGATCCATACGTCATGTTCGTGAACGGGCGCCGTCAGTAGGGACTAGTCATCTCGTAGCTCCAACGGCTTATTTTTAACCGACTTCAAAAAGGAGAAGGTTCTCAATTCGTCGGAAGCTTTTTTTATGTAAGTTCCCCGATTACTCGAAGATGGCTGGACATATTTGTTTTTGTTTTTTGAAAGGGTATACTTCCCAGGTGATCCCATGTTCACTAAGTCAGGATTTGATGATGGGATCCTGGAGAAATAGAGAGAACTCTTCAAGTTTTATAGGCACACTTGAAGCGATTTGGATAGTTTTTGGAAGAGTACTTTCTTGGAGTGGTCCCATTTAAATTTTCTGAAGATCTGATGAAGAACATCGGAGATAGGTAACGGAACTCCTCAATAAATGATAGCAAATGGACTGGCATTGCTAAAATCTCATTTCTGTCTATTGTTGACACCAGTTCATAACATAACATCACGCCGGTACGCTGTGATGGGGTAAACACATGTGAACCTACTATACTTTGGAATGGGCAACTAGCTTCATCTTTCTAACTCACCGACCTTGACAATTCTAAAGTGCCTGTAATTGGTTTATATGAAATAAATGCTTTGAATTTGAGTTTGAAAAAAAACCCTTTAGGTTCTTATCATCCCATGGAAATTTTTTTCATGAAATAGTCATGGCATAGCATAATCAGCCTATAGGCAATGTTCCCACTGCTGAGACACAGTCCTCCTGTCTATGAGAGGTAATGGACCGTAATCCACCACGCGGGCCCAGTGCGGGTTAGTAGATGTCACGTCTTCGAAATTTTGGTTCTAGGACATGCCGGTTTCCTCACGATGTTTTCCTTCACCGTTTTGAGAGCAGTGGTGATGAAATCATTTACACAAAGTAATGCGCCTGTCTGGGTTCGAACTTACGACCTACAACTCGTAATTCGCAGCCGTTACCACTGGGCCACCACTGCTCATGAAATAGTCATTCAATGGGAATAAATGAAAATTGTCCCCTCAGTTAAGGTAACGGCGATAAAATTGGAGGTAAAATTGGGTAAGTAAACCTAACGGTAGGTAGGAGGGAATTTATCCATCAATTAGCAATCTACAGCGTATATTATCAAAAATGTGTGATCATATTTAACCCCGACCGACCCTTGCTCGTTGAAGCGCCAGCCCGCGCCGCAGCTGAGCCAGTAGCTTTAAATTCCCCGATCAATAATAATGCCAATATTTTGATCCAGCCTGTCCCCAATGTTGATAGCTGTCCCCCTATCAGTGACGCCATGAGCCGAGGCCCGTACCCCACAGGGGGTGCCCTCAGCGTGCAGTCGCTTAGTACATAAAATTTAGTTTGTAAGCCCTGGCTGGAGGCGTTAAGATTAACTTCTTAATGGCAGCCCCAGGAAAGCCCGGTTGAGCAGTGACGGCCTCTCAAGGCCAACTGCGAGATGCCCAACAAAAAAAAAAAAACATATTTAAGATGTAGTACAGAAGATTTAACTGAACTAATGTCTCCATAGGACCAAAAATTGTCGTTAAAAAGAAAAAAATATCAACTGTTCCATACATTTAGGTCGAGAAGGTATTGAAGTTTTGTATGGGGCGGCTGATTTTTTACGATGATTCTTTTTAATGGTCTGTACCATCACGCCCTTAAATCTGACTACGAATTTCTGTTACACGCTGTATAACTAAGCTTTTAAAACTCCATTAATATGGAACATTCATTTATCAATCTACGCATCATACGATAAGTTTATCGTCAATCTGAACACAGCATCGCATCAAATTGATATCTAATTGATGATGTTACCTTCGTCTCTAATATTAAAAAAAAATCAGTGCGCACATTTCGAATTCAGAGCATTTCAGAGACTGTGTAGTGCCGGACGTTCCGTGTGGTGCCGGACGTAAAAAATTTCACCATCCCATCTCTTTCCGTGGGTGTCGTAAGAGGCAACTAAGGGACTTACTAGAGAAACGGCAGCAGCGTTCTCTATGCATTTTACCACCATACTGCGATCGCCAACCCGCCTGCCAGGCGTGGCGATTATAGCAAACCCCTCCAAATTGGGGGAGGCCTATGTCCAGCAGTGGACGTCTTTCGGCTGAAATGATGATGATGATGATGATGAATACCTTTGTAGTTTCATAGAATGAAAATACGTCAGATGAGCGAAAATGACTGCCTCGAAGCTCTAGTGGTCGCAAACGCTACTGCTGGGGATGAGGGCCTGGGTTTGATTCCCAGGTCAGGCCGTACACAAACACACACTTTAACGTGGAGTTTCGGTCACCAGCCCATTTTACCTAAAGTGTTCAAAATCAAAATCAAAATCAAAAAAAAGAAGAAGTGTGAAGTGTTAATGGATTTTTCCATCTGAATTTTTCCATACCAGTCCCGGTGGCATCTGGGTTTGTTCCCGGTTGATGGCCATAGGGTCGCCCCCTATTACATTGGACTTAAAAACATAACTGGCTTGTGATGTTCGGAGCGAAAATAATGCCCTAAACGATGCCTTAAAGATATCCTTTTTCTCGTAACGTAGAAAGAAATACGATGTAAATTAGTGTGGAGTATCTAAGACTCAAATGGAACACAAAATAACGTTGATTAAACGAATTCATTTACTTATTTATAATTGGCTGCTCGGCGCAGATTCTGCCGATAAAGTTAGAACTTTGAATGAAGTAATTAATAGTTTCGGAAAATTAAACAAAAATATTTGGCAGCCATTTATTACGTTGAGCGTAAAATGGTGGCGTGGCACCATCAGATTCCAATTAACCACACCGCTCTTCACTTTATGTCACGAAATTTATTACTTTTGGTTGGTCACGAGCGCTACTACCGGGAAAACTGTTATTGAAATGAAAATCAAAAGTCATTTATTCAAACTAGGCGGTTGTCAGCACTTTTTCAACGTCAAAATTACATAAGACAGTCCCCCAAAACGCTCGCTCTTCACGTCTTCCTAGTGCTTTAGCTGGGAAGAAGAAGTGGCGCAACAAATTCCCCAGCAGCACAGCGGTCTGCTATGTTATAAGAACTTGATTCTATACAATATGTACGTAATTAACGTTACGAAACATAAAAATAAAATGTCATTTATGTCAGCAAGCACACGCCAATATACCAAAAAAATCATTAAAAAATTTACTCAAGCAGAAATAAAAACAAAAACATAAATTTAACTTGTTTTTTAATTGGGTTATTCCATCTGGAATTTCTCAATAGCAACCCGATGTCTGGATTTGTGCCTTGATAGAAAACGACTTGCCCCCTAATAGATAGGACTTCACATAATGGGGCTAAACGAAATGTAGGTTTACTACCTATGGGTACACCACTGCCCAACCAACCCTTCGATGAAACAAGGCTTTATGTTAATGTTACACTGCCGTTTAAATTTTACAGGCATGATAAAAAAAAATCTCGTATGCATGGGCATGTGAAGAGGAGGGAAGAAACGCATGTGAATAAAAGAGTGATGAATATAAATATTGATGAATGGAGAGGGAGAGGAAAGCCAAAGAAAATATGGGTGGATTCTGTGAGGAATAATGTGAAAGAGAAGGGAGTGAATGATAGCGTGATGGCTTTTTTTTTTGGTTGGGAAATCATCAAATAGTTTCTCCCGCTCTAGGTGGAGCAGGAGGGCGTGTCAGACTTTTACTGCCTAAAACCCACCCGAGTTCTTTCAGTTGCCTGTGTGCCAGGGACCACGGTATCTCTTTCGAACAACCCGCACCCCTGGCAGGCATCGGCCCTTGCGGACCCCACCAGTTGGTGCTGACATCTCTTTGTTACCGATCCCAAGTAACATGGCACAAGGCTCAGTAAGTGATAATGATGACTAAAAACTCTATAAACCAATTATGACCCGAATAATATAATATTCTAAGCCTTTCCTAAACGAAGACATATCCGAATGATATTTAAAAGGCCGGATACCCTTCATCCCTTTGAAAAAAATAACTAAAAAACACGCTTTATAAACCAAACTAAAAAGTATAAAATAATTTAATTCTATTAAATAGCGTGGAGTGTGCTTTTTGAGGTATTCTTTATCAAGCACCCCACGCTTTTTAATAGAATTAGATTATTTTGTACTATTTTAGTTTGGTTTATAAAGCGTGTTCTTTTATTTTTTTTAACTATTATTTATTTTTTAATTCTGATAGCTACAAAAGCGTGATTTTCACTTTTTTTTTTCCTTGTTCTCTTTTTTTTTTTAATTATTGAATTGTCATCGGTCCTCGATAAGTCTACAAAGTTTAAATGAAATCTGACCGTTTGAAGTGGGTCCAAATCAAGTCCAAAATAGTTGCCTACAAACAAACATACAGGTGAAGCTAATAAAAGCGTTTTAAAAACAATAATTTCACATGATTTAACCACTAAACCCATAGCTGTTATTCCGCGATTCCGAACACGTTTTCAGTAAGAGGAAAATACGCCTGATTCTTTTAAACAAGCAATGTGATACAATACAACGTTATTATGTATCGAGTAAGCGTTTTAGAATCTGTTTATTTATCATAAAGGAACAGTTATTTTGTTATATACAGATGTTACTTGTGTTATTTCTTTTGAGTTTTTATATTATTGTTTTGAAATTGACACGAAAAGCTTAGATGATTCATACTGAATGGAAATTGAAACTTGGATCATATACTACTTTAAATCTTAGTAAAATATATGACCAGGCTCTTTCTATTGTAGTTAAAATACGATCCGGACACGTGCTTCACCTAGGTTTTCCACCTGCCGGAAGTACGGGGACCTAAGGTCCCGTGCTCCAAATGATCAGTAGGTACAGTCAAGTAATTAAGAAAAATACCTACATAATTTAATACATAATCAATAGTATTTATTTTGATGCATTTTTTCCTAAAAACGGCCCAAAGAAATTTCATTATTAAATTATTGCATTTGCGAATCTAAAATAAAATGGCATTTTTCAAAGTCGATCCGGAGCCGTGCTTTAGGTAAAATCGTTTAAGTAACTTACTTTAGTAATCTTGTTTTATAACGGCTACTTTCCTGCTCCATCTTCAGACCCTGGACAACATCTAAACTCAACGATGCTATCTTATTTAGTCGAGGAGTCCCTATCACCATTTTCGTGCTCCATCGTCAGACCATGGTATCATACTCTTCGATTATTCCCATCCTTCATTTTTGTCACAGTAAATATATAAGTATGCCAAGTTACCGCTCAATCGGATGCCAGAAAGTGCAAGAAAAATAGATGACAATGCGAGTAACTTTCCAGATACTCGCATTGTCGCACACACGAACGAAGCATGCTAATCTAAAGCTTGTAAAAATAGTCACCAACCACACTCCAGCTAGATTAAATGTGCTATAACAAAAAGCGACGCCTGCCTTGTGCGGTCAAAAACAACAAATCGAATAGAATCTAATCTCGAAGAACTCGTAATTATGCAAATGCAGACAGTCTAATTTAATCCATTTATTTAAACAACAAAATTTTAGGGACAAACAACAAAAACACAACCAAATTTTTACCATAATTTATTGTCTTAAAATTATTAAAATAAATAAATTAAGCTAAGAGTGGTTAAGCAACCGACTCCCGCGACAAGTGCCCAGGAAATTCATTTAAATCCCCAAAGCCGGGAGCAGTCTAATTGGCTTCCGAAGTCGAAACAAAATTTATAAAATAAATACAATTTTCTGCCTTAACTTTGTAGCAGCTGAATAGAGTTATCGGCGGAAAATGCAAGTTCTTAAGAAACAAGATTGAGCAAATAAAAGTGTCCCTGTTTTCGCAACTTAGTCAAATCTTTCTTGTTATTTGTATTTATAAAAGAAAGAAACAGAAAGATATTGATAAAGCGCTAAAGGTTAATATACATTCTTATTTTATAATTATTTCTTATCGATGCAGTCTTGTACACGATTTTAAGACAGTGATACACTATAATCTCAATGTTTTTATCTTTTGTTGTTTTCTTACCAAATAATGCTTTAATTAGGAATGATGTAGTTATACTGTTTTCTCAATTAAAACGCACCAGTATTTAAGTAAGAAAAACACTATTTACATAAGTAAATATCTATCTTAAACATCACAATAAGCCTACCCACTTATAATATAGAGACGCAAGAAAACATTGGCGTATTATGTTCCAACATGATAACAAAATACGACAATATTGTTCAGTAACCTAAAACATCGTAAATACGACCATTATTATGATTCATTGTGTGGAGGAGAGACACCATTTTATCAAAATCAAGGCACCGAACTGCCAGGCTACAAACTCATCTAAAATACCATTTTTTTATGGATGTCATATTGAAGTCAACAAAGGCGGAAAATCAAGACCTAAACATTGAAGTGTGTCTTGCTATGTACCCTAGATTTCAAACACGTTTCCTGAAATTTGGATATCAGTTCCATGGTCATAGTTCTCATTTGGTAATTGCACCTTTATTGACAGGCTACTTGGACGGAATACCCGGTTTATTCCAGATTCAACCGAGATGCAACCCGCTACGGAGCAACATAATTTATTAGCTGTCTCGTAAGGCGAATACGATTTCGATCTAACGGTATCTCTACAATGACCGGTATGGCGTCCTGTTCATGCTCGACTAGTCTAGGGCTCGCAGTCCGCACGGTCGGCGTTCTCGGGCCAGTCGCAAACATTCAGCTTGACGTTAAACACTGTTCCTGGCTGGCAGGTGAATTGGATTCCTTCGCCGTTGACGCAGCGCCAGTACTGAGGAAAAACTTTATTTATTAATTTCTCACACAAGGAGGTAGCCAATAGGAAAAGAATATTAAAATTCGTCGTATTTAACTTTCAACTGTAAAATGCATGAAACCTTACCTTATTGCACTTCTTCTTGTCTGGCACATAGTCGTCTTCAGAGTTGCACACATCTTGATTATCGATCTCGTTCTCCTGAAAAAAAAAAGAACAGTGTTACTTATTAGCAACGAATTTCACTAAGAAAAATACTTCAACATTTTTGTTTTTTTTATATCTTACAATAGGTGGTTCAGGAGCTACAGGCACGTCAGCTTCAGGCTTCACAGGAGTCTCAGGGAGCTTAGGAGGCTCTGGTCTCACAGCGATATCATTCTCATCGTCCTCAATTTGCACAACTTGAGGCGCCTTCGTGGTGGTTGGTCGAGCCGTGGTCGCAGGCTTGGCAGTGCTTGTCTTAGTAGTAGTGGTCGGCCTTGCAGTCGTGACTATCGGCTCTCCCTCGGCCGGGTCGGACGTCGTCGACGGCGGGCGCGCCCATTCAGGCTGAGATTTATATCAATATGAGTAATGGTCCATCCATTTGTTTCTGTTGCGATTAATCGCGCGTGTCTACTTCGTGCAAACGTTGGGAAAGTTTATTAGTCAACTGTATTTATGGTTTCCAGTTAGGAAAACCAAAGGGATAAAAATCGTTATTCATTGTGACGAATCGGCTTCGAATATTTGGTGGGAACAATGGATTTTCAGTGCGTGGTCATTTGTAATCCTAACATGGGTATGTTTGTTAAATGACTGTTCTTTTGCGAGTAAAGTGAACCATTTGGATGTGGTTGGGTAATTTTACTTTTCACTTTATACAAAACAATCAAGCAAAATTAATAAACACTTACCGTAGGTGTAGTATTTCCTGCACGAGGTGGCGGGACGGTATAGCTGCTCATATGCTTATGCAAAAGCTTGATCAGAGGGTTCTCAGGTCCACAAAGTCCCTTAAAGTCATCCATGTCAATAGCCCAGGTCATGGCTCCGAGATAGCCCTTCTCCTTGATCCAGTTCATCTTGATCTCCACACTGTGAGGGTCCTCGTAGCCGACCCACTGGGTTCCCTTGTAGGCGTAGGGGCATTTGCCGCTCTCGTCCCACTTCTTGGTCCAACCGGAGCCTTCTTTGTCGACTTCGGTACAGATCTGAAAGAATAAAGAAGTATGAATATAAATTGCTACCGGTACCTAGCTGTTCTAGTTTGAAGGGTAGGTATGGTGTAATTACGGGGACATGCGATTTTTCAGTTTATTCTCTGAGACGGCAACGCATTTACCGCTGTTATTGCAGGGCCCGATATCACAAAGAACGCGAAAACGCGCTGAAGGTAGAGCAGCGGCAAGATGGTCAGACGTGATCAAAAAGGCTGTTGGAGGCAGCAGCTACTAAGCAGTCTAAATTGCAGAATGGCAAATTTAATGTATTTTTTTTGTGTTCCGTAATTTTAATTACCTATTATTGTATAGAATCAAGTTCTTCTAACTTAACAGACAGCTGTGCTGCTGGGGAGTTTGTTGCGCTACTTCTTCTTCCCAGCTAAAGCACTAGGAAGTGGTGAAGGGCGGGCGTTTTGGGGGGACTGTCTTATGTAATTTTAACGTTCAAAAAGAGCTGACTTTCAGCCTAGTTTGAATAAATGACTTTTGATTGATTTGATTGATTGAGAAGACCGCGTAATTTGGAGACACGTCGTATGTGGTCGCGAGCACAGAGGCGGACGACGAAGATAAAGCCACCACATAACTCTACAATTACATTTTACAAATTGGAAATCCTACAAGTGCGCATACCACAAAACTCTAAGCCACACAATGCTAACGGAAAAACCTTACAAATATGTTAATTGTAGTGACATTTCTACAATATTATAACTCATACGTATTTTTAATATCTGTACCATACAATTTTTTCTATAACTTTGTTTGAATTATAGACTTTTAAATGATTTGTGGTATAGAGCCAGGCCGCGCTGACCACTTCGCATCAAGGAGTCCTCCCTAAGCACGAAGTCCGTAGTTTCGGCCAAAGCTACGGGCGTTTCTTACTCCGTTACACTTACGGGACATAATGAATGACAGCACGATTTGACAGTTTTCCCTACTCCCGTCAAAATATATAAAATTTAGGCCCTTGTTTTGACGGATTAACTAATATCTTCTTGACGGAATGAGTGAGAAGACCGTGGTGAGCTGCCATTCAATCATGAAAAAACAAACATGTTGAACAAATTACCTCATAGTAAGCCCAGAATCCAGTAGCATTAGTGAAGGGAGCAGGGTCTCCACCTCCAGCCTCTTTGTTGATGTACGTGCCGAGACCATAGTTGTTGTTACCAGCTGATAGAGTGAAGGAGCGACCGTAGAAAGGAATACCGACCACCAGCTTGTTGCTAGGACAGCCCTTCTCTTCCCAGAGTGCTAAGCCATCGTTCTGAAAATAATAAATGGAACATTTTAATTTCTAAATATTTTCTCAAATAGCCTCGACTGCAGACAGCGTTCCTGATTCAACTTATTTTCTTAACAATAGTTTTATGTTTGTGGTAGAAGTTTTATGCCTCCTACTGAGAAATAATAGACAGTGATAATAGAAATAGTAAATTTCTTTCTTTACTTCATAATATAATTCACACATTAAACATTTTACCTAGAAAGCTGTACTTACATCACATCATTACATTTTTAAGTTTTGACAAACAAACATAGGAACTTTTCTATATAATATTTAAGGTACTCACCACATTAAGTTTCTCATAAGCCCACTGGTCATGAGGACGTTTGTACAAAGGCGAGTGCACATCAGCGAACCCGGCCCAATTTCCTCGCAGATCGTATGACATCACGTGAATAGCATCCAGTTCCCTGCAACATACGTATAGCTGTACAAGGATCTTGTGGCGCCAGAACCAACGCCGCCATCTTGTTTTTTATTATTAATGTTGAAGGTCGCGTAAAGCTAATTGTAGACAAGCGTGATCATAGGTAGGTCCGAACGGACTACAACAAACGTTTATTCATTCCATTTCGTGTTAATTCATGACTTTGGTTTTATTTCAATATTTTCGCTGATTTCAATATTTTTTTAAATCAAGCATTTGACATGGAAATTAGCAGAATTTAAAACCTTATTTATTTCCTATAACTCTGATTTTAATTTGCTGGATCAAAATGACAGCCTTACTATAGCTTAACTGTCATGTTGACAAAAAACGGTCAACTGCAGCTGTCATTTTTGTCCAGCTAATTAAAAATCAGAGTTTAGTGGTCACTTTCTTTCAAAATGTCTTTGACCAAATCTCGAACTCTGTTTAATATAAAAAAATATCTACGAATAACTCTAAGCAACAATATTCTAATTTTAGGGTATCTCGGGAAATGGTGAACTCTAATTTTGGAGTTTTAAGGAACACATCAACGCGTCATTTTCACAAAAATAACATAAAACAACATCACGTCTTGTATTATTAGCTTGTGGGAACTAGCTATGACAGCGCCATTTTGACAGATGCCTTCTCCATTGCACAAAATGTTTGCCAATAGCAGCCTTATGTCAAATTATAGCTAAAAGCTATTATAATATGAATATATGAATAATAAACTGTGACTGGAATTGCAATAAAATGTAAATACTTAATTAATTGAGATTACTCCTACATTTGTCAATTACATTCACACATATAAAATAAACAATAAATATTATATATAATTATTATAATATATATACATTTAATTTAATTAATAATTATTCATATTCTAAATGCTATTACTTATATTATTTAATTTTAATTATCCATACTTATGTTGCTGTGCCCTTACAGGGTCCATAACTGTATCCTAGCTTTAAGCCTATTTGTAACAACTTAATTCACATTATGGTATGAAAATAAATGAAATAAATAAATAAATTCAATCGAGCGCCAAAAGATAATTGAAACACTCTAAATGTTAGCACACTCTCCCCAAACTACAAGTTTTAAAGCACTTCAGAACAATGTTTGTTTTCTTTTCAGCCTTCCTTCCACTGTTATTTATGTAGCACCAGTAACTTTGTAGCGATAAAAGTGTTTTGAACTATTAAACTGTTACAAACTTTTTCGTCGTTGCAAAATATGGAGTTAATTGCTTATGAAACATGGTTGAGCTGAGTAGTTTTTAGTAAGGGTTTTGTTGGAGACTGATTAATTTAAGGCAGTTTTTGAATGATGTACCTCTGTTTAAATTAATAAAACAGTCATGTTTAAAAGCCCCTTGGCCTGACTTAAACGATTTCTTCTCAATGGTCAAAATCAACACTTACTGGCAAAGATCCGGTACATGGTATCCCTCCATCAGTCTAAAGTTGGCGAGAGGCACAGCAGCAGTCAGTTCCCATCCCTTCTTCTCCCTGATGAAGGCCCTCTTCAGCTCCTGCACGAGGAAGAGGAACCGGTCCTTGTCAGAGAATGAGCCCCCACGGTCAGCAGCACCAGGGTACTCCCAGTCCAGGTCCAAACCATCGAAGTTGTACTTCTTAATAAAGTCTGCGGAATGAAAGTATAGGAACTTTTAAAGTTACTAACGTCTTTTTTTAGTCTCAGGGGTTTAATTAAAGTTATATCTTGTTAACGTGGATAATACAGGGTTGACTGCGAAATTCGATTTTTTTTGCAATTTTCAGGTCGGTGCCCGGTTGTTTGAAAATCAGAAATCATTTATTTTTTGCAATAAATGTGGGTACAAAATAAGATGTAAACATTGTAAAAGCAGTTCTAACACTTTTTTTTTATTGGCGAACGAAATACATATGTATTTACAAAAATATAATCATTAAAATCATCAATACAACCCCTCTAGGTAAATTTAATTATATTTAATTACTATTTCAGGAAAAAGTCTTTCACCTTAAACTAGGGTCGTCCATGCTAAGATTGATCTTTCATTTTACTACAGTTTTACAAGATACTCCTCTATTATACAAAGGTTAAGTTCTGCAGTTGCCAGATAACAGCTGAAACTCTCATTTAACTAATTAAGAAGTCAAAGCTTGGATCTAAGATGTCTAGACGAAAAAGGGTAACCTAATATTATATGGAAACAGCGACACGATTTGAGCTCCAAGATAGAATAACGTTTTGTCGTATCAAGATATGGATATTTTGACAAATATTATATTTACACACTCGACGTTCGCGAATATTGATATTATATTTGTTTACCTACTTTTGGTAGATGTAACGCGAAAATTGAAAAATAGATTGAATACCAGTCCCTTGATACAATTTGCGTCTCTGCTATTTAATAAGACAATCTCGATAAATCTTTGGTGAATGAGAATTTGGATAAACAAAATTATTTGAATCGTTTTGTAAGCTGCTCATTGGGAATTATAGTCTACTAGCTTTTTCCCGCGGCTCCGCCCGCGAGGATGCCGGTTATCGCTTAAAAAAGTAGCCTATTTCCTTCTCCATATCCCAGGCTATATTTCTGTCAAATTTCATGACGATCGGTTCAGCGGTTTAGGCGTGAAAGCGTAACAGAGAGACAGACAGAGTTACCATCGTATTTACAATATGAAGTAGGAATTAGTAGGGATGATTGTTTTGCACTATGACCCATAAAATTAACCAATGTCAGTATGTTTTCTTTTCGGTTTTATTCTAGAAAAGTACGAAACAAGTAACCCAGATTCTTAAGAAATATTTCTCAATAAATACAGCTTAAGCATTTCGCAAGCTGCAATTCAGAGAAAATATCCAGTCTACAAACAAATTCCACCCTTTTGTGATTTCTTTTATTTTCCTTGCGGGAGTCGCTCGACGAAACTATGTTAACAATAAAATAAAGAATCTTGGTAACGTAAGAGGAAATATATTCCAAAACACACAACAGTGCATAATTTACGGCTGGATTGTGACTCAACACTTGATACATTTTATTCGACAAACGTCCTTGTTTTGCGTGAAGCCTATATGATATTATTTTCCTATTCCCAAAATATGTCACTGGTTTATCCATAGTGCGTTATGCTGACTAACAAAACGCGAGTGACAAATGCATAGGATGACTATTATTAATCAATTTCTAATCCAGTGATTTAGAATGCGGGAGGTGTCTACGTGTGGGTCCACCAGACAAAGACCTGTGAGCGAGTTAACCTAGATTTAAATCGATAGGGCACAAATCTTGCCTCTAAAAGATTGAGCGTTATTTTTTATGTAGAAACCTTATGAGTATGCATGTGGAAATAAATAGTTATTTTTTGTGTTGCAGGTATATGCCCGACCAAGTTCTCGAAAATGACCATGTCACGTTGTACTAGGATCGGTCTGTCATTAAATGATAAATGCTTTTATTTCTGTTTAAGTTGGTTTGTCCTAACACTTTTACACGTCAATGTCACGTAATCATATTTTTTAAACTATATTAATTCGGCATTTCATAACTGACTACTCTGAGAAGAAAGGCCGAAGCAAACTCAGAGGTCACAGTCTCTTTTAAAGTACAGACATAATCTTGGTCCGATCATGTGAAGACCATTCTAGCTGTACTGTTCCTCTTACTCACCAACAACACTCCTGACGAAGGCCATCCTCGTCTGTTTCTGACCGACCATGTGTGAGTACTTGGAGCCGCCCTCGGCCCAGCCTCCCACGGCCACCATGAACTTGACATCGGGGTGGGACTTGCGGAGCGCCGTGAAGTTTTTGAATCCACTCTTCTCTATGTCGAGCTGGAAAAAGGATATTATAAATTGTTAATAAAATGGCTAACAGAGAAGGGGAGGAAGGAATAATGGTTAAACGCTCTATAACCTTCAATATTCACAGGATATCATAGGAAAGAAAAATAATCGGCTTATAAAAAATATCATGTAACCAAAACCAATTTATTTTGCAAGAAACTGCTCCTGTACAATATTATCCTGGATACGCCTAAACGAAAGAATTTTAGTTTTTTTTTTTGTAGAATAAACATATAGGGCTTTTCCTTGCAGTGGTGGGACACAAAAAGCTGATAAAAATGAAAAAAATACCCAGCCAAGTACGAGTCAGCCTTACACACAAGGGTTCCGTACCACCGTACAATGTTTAACACGTGAATAAAACGTGCATTCTTTTATATATCTAATACCTATAAACGAGCAATTCTTGTATATATGTATATATAATCTGAATCTCGGAAACGGTTCAAACGATTTTCATGAAATTTAGTATGCAGGGGGTTTCGGGGGCGATAAATCGATCTAGCTAGGTTTCATTTTTAGAAAACGTCAAACCAAAATAAAAACCGAGCAAGGCTCGGTCATCCAGATATTGTACTTATAAAGAAAATACGTTGCTTGCATGGGAACCCCCTTTCATTTTTTACTTTTTTTTAAAAGGCATCAATATCTTTAAAATCCTTGTTCCTCACCTCAGGGTCAATAATGAGGACTTCATTGCTCTTCTCAGTGACGCCGATGAAGGAGTAGATGATGTGGGTGCAGAGGTCCACGGGGATATCTTCAATACCGTAGCGGCCCACGCCAGGCCGGTACACCGCCCAGTTGCTGAAGTAGCATACTATGCGCGCTTTGCTGTCCGCTGCAGAAAGAAAACACAAGTGTTACAAGCGTAAAGAAAATGGTCCAAATTATAATGGAGACGTCTACGACCTTTGGGTACAACCAAAATACAAAAAAATAAAATACAAAGCTATCAATCTGGCTTATTTATTTGCTGTAGGGTTAACGAAGGGCGAATTTCACCAACGAAACTGAACACGTTCAGCTTATCTAAACCGCGTTCAAGAGGGGTCAGTGTCATCATTGTTGTGAAATAGTTACACTTGAACGCAGTTTAGGTGTCCTGGATCGCGTTCAGTTAAATTCGTGAAATTCGCCATTCGGCAGCTAAACTACGTGCCTCTTTATCGAAAAAAGCGAATTAAGGAGTACAGAAGCAACATTTAATAATCACACCATCAACACGTAGTGTAAATACTAATACACATGCCATACACGATAGCATTATCCCATTACCTGAGACTGTTGACCCTTAATAACCCATAACAGGGGTTATATTGAAAAGGTTGACGCAAACAAACAGATTATAACTAACATATTTTCCAAGTGATTTTTTTAAAGCCAGGTAACTTTTGCCAGCGGCTACGCTCGAATGCAGGTCGAGAATTATCTCACGGAAACGAACGTCCCACGGGTAATAAAAAGTATCCTAGGTGTTAATCCAGGATAAAAACTATGTGTGTGTCAAATATCTTACAAATCCGGCCACTTTTGCGTGACTGAGCAAACATCGAAAAATCCTAACTTATTTTTATTTTATTAAGTGGTATTTTTCGAATTCAGGCTTTTGAATTTTAATCAAATTATTCATACAAAACTTGTTGTCATCAGAAACACGTTCACCGTCAATACAACGATATAACATCACTGACTTTGGATGTACGTATAATAGTTGCAACACGAGATAAGCGGGGTTAAGCCCAACTTAGTGGCAGTTAACCGGGAGATTGATTTATGTCGCCTAACCCTTTGTTATGAAGAGCCCGTTAATCCATCGGTCGGTGCTACCATTGGAAAGCTTTAGTGTCAGATAAGTCACCTCAAATCGTGAGGAGAGACATTAATTATTCTGCTAGATAAGATTAATATGGACGATTTTGTTTTACTGCTAATAATCTTGATTTTGATAGCAGTGCTCTGCATAACATAAAGCCTGTTTTACTCAAAGGTTTAGGCAGAAATGTAGCCATAGTACATCCACATTTTGTCAGCTAAATTTAAGTTACATATAATTTAAGTTACATGTAATAGGGGCGAGCCTAATGTTATCAACCAAGCACAAATCCCGGCTTAGGGCTGCTTTTGAGAAATTCCAAATGAAAAACCTAATAACGCCTTGGAATCCAACACAGGACCAAAACAATGCTATTTCTTAATCTACATATCCCCTTGCCTTATTCTGTTCCTTTCTTTCCTGTTACTATTAAATTCATTGCAAGATTCTCAACCACACTTTGTAATATGCTGTTCCTAAATACAGTTCCTACACTGTAACCATGAGTTTTAGCACATGATTCTGAACAAAGAAAGTTTTCTTCGGTTATTAAAAAAAAAACTGTTCTGTTTTTAAACGCATAGGTAGGTATTGTACAAGTTTCTATGCAACAACAGATTTTGAGGAAAATTTTTTCGCCCTCTGCGTTGAAATTTTGCGATAGCTATCAAAAAAAAATCTGCTATTTCAGAATCATGTAGGTACTGAATCCATGGTAACGGGTTGTACGTCGGTTTGCTATCCTGTATTTTCAGTGTATAAATAAATACCACCCGTCTCTCCACTAGTCCAATGCTACTCAAGGATGCATATCCGGTAGGCTCGCAATCCTTTCCTATCCTAAGAGCACGTCTACCTGACCATTACCGCGCCGCCCGGTCTACTTCTTGATATGCAATGGCTTCTGTAACATCATGAAGCATTAGGCTCCAGGGGCTAATGCGAATCTTGGGGTTAATTTGATTAATCGAGTCTGGTTAAGCCACGCTGGGATTGGTGCATTACATTACATACATACATTACATTACATTTATAGCCATTATATTCCCTGCTGTTCTGTAGCAATTGGATCCTAATATCCGGTGCTTAATTTGTCTAATATAATATTGTCTCTGGATTACACCATACCTCACAGATAGACACATTGTTATATGCATAGTTAAATATTATAATACGATATAATAGTATGTTGACCAAATAATTATCTACGATGTACCACAACATAATTATGACTGATCTAAATAAAATAAATTTACTTAATGAATGTTAATGATATGATTATTTAAAAATTGTTGATTGTAATTTGTTTCTTATTATTATTATTTTTTAGAATTAATTTTAGAATTTATTTAGAATTTACTTTTTGCTGTGCCCTACAGGGTCCGTAATTGTACCTTAGCTTTAAGCCAATTGTAAGACCTTTCAACATTATGGAATGCAAATAAAGATATGAATATAATATTGTCTTACCTTCAATTGCCGTCGTTGCGACCGCGAGGACGGCCAACGTCGCTAGTATCGCTCTCATTTTGAACCTGTTGACAAAAGAAACACAAATACTTATTATCATAAAAAACAACATAAATTTTACAATACCTAGTTCATATTACCTACAAAATCATCGTATGAGTCAATATATCAAACCGCCTCTTCCCAACTATGTTGGGGTCCGGCTTCCAGTCTAACCGGATGCAGGTGAATAATCTGACCTCTACGACCCATTAGTAGATTAGTCATTCGAAACCCCTTGATAAGACTGGTTGTCAAACTATCGAGCTGCTGACGGCCCGTAACAGCTGTCAAAGATCCACGAATAACAGCCGGGGCAACGGCTTAGCGTGCTTTCCGAGGCACGGAGGGGCCTTGGTATGTAAAGATGGTCACCCATCTACGGACCAACCACGGCAAGCGTAACTTAACCAAATCGATCGACCCGTGCAGCTGTTTGCCCCAAAGAAGTATGCAGACTTGTGTAGTACACCAACATTTCGAAAGTGACGTTCTGGTTCCCAAGACCAACTACTTGGGTTCGAGAAAAGTCGTACTTTGAAAGATCTTTTACGACACGAATTCATTAGATCCTTACTTATTCAGTGAACGTCTTCACTAAACTGATATAAAACGAATAAAAATCTAAACAGATTATAAAACGACAACAGATACAGGTTTTCACATCGTCGTACCTGGACCTTAAAACAAGTTTTCCTATAACCTGGCATTTCCTTATTACATACTAGCTATTGCTAGCGGCTTCGTCCGCGTGATGGTCGGAATTAATCCCACATGAATGTACTCATCATCTGCCTAGCCTTTACCCAACTATGTTGGGGTCAGCTTCCAGTCTAACCAGATGCAGCTGACTATCAGTATTTTACATGGAGCGACTGCCTATCTGACGTCCACAGCCCACGGGAATGTCCTACCACGATAAAAACTATCTTATGTGTTCATCCAGGTTATAAACTACATATCTGTGTGCCAAATTTCGTCCCAATCCGTTCAGCAGTCTTTGCGTGATTAAGTAACAAACATCTTAACATAAAAAATAAATAATAGTTTACAAAACTAAAAAAACACGCTTTAAAAAGCAAACTAAAAAAGGAGAAAATAATTTAATTCAATTAAAAAGCGTGGGGTGCTTGACATTAAGCGATTATAAAAATACCTCAAAAAGCACCCCACGCTTTTTAATTGAATTATATTATTTTCTCCTTTTTTTTTAGTTTGGTTTTTAAAGCGTGTTTTTTAGTTTTTTAAACTATTATTTATTTTCTATTTTTTAGTTCTGCTAACTACAAAAACGTGTTTTTTTTTCTCTATTTTTTTTTAATTATTAAATTGTCATCGGTCCTCGACAAGTTTACAAAGTTTCAATGAAATCTGACCGTTTAAAGTGGGTCAAAATCGCGCTCAAAGGAGTCGGTTACATACAAACATACAAGTGAAGCTAAAATAAAGCGTGTAAAAATGTCACGTCTAAAATATCAGTAGGATCTGCAAAGTAAAATTAATAATCTAGCTTTAATACTAACTAGTAGTTATGCCAGTACAGTTACCTATTCCCATGGTAGTTGGGTGTCAGGGTGTGTACCGTATACGAGTAACGGATACGATTGGCTGGCGACAGTTCCACATTCCAAAGCTAAGCTTATCAGGAATATTATAGAGATAGTACCTTAGTACTTGCTAACCGTGGTGTGCGTCGATAAAGTCGTCAACTTATTGCCTTGGTAGTCCAATAGTACCCAATTTACTTGTTTCTAATTTATCTCATTGAATTGACTCATTTACACGTAAGTTGGTCGATTAGACGGATCTCCTCAATATTGTATTGTATTGTCACCCAGCTTCTGACGTTTCATAAGTGCCCATGCAGGTTTATGTAAAATAAGATATTTTGATTTAGATTTTTTGATTTTGACGTGCCAAAATTATTGTAACAGGTAAATCACATTATAATTTTTAAAATATAATTATATATTTTAGTTTGTTAATTTCTCATCTTAAATTTATATTGAAACAATTCTAATTTATAATCAAAAATAAAAATAACTCTTTGAAAAAAAAATACAAAATAGATAAATGACTTTTACAGTTTTTCTTGTTTATGACACAAGAGACGAAACTCGTTTTTAAATTAACAATAAATAATTATGCATACTCTATGGACAAAATGATACACAGTTGGAATGAGTATTTTCATTACTCCGTGGTTGAAGTAGCATTCGGGAAACTACCTCAATTCTTCTTGTCGCTTATACCGAAATATTTGAAGCCAATGTTATCACCTAGTTAGTGCTGTCCGTCATGAACTCATGATATACCTACAGCACCGCAACGTGAACACTGGCAGTCGGGTCGTAGCCTGGTCTACAAATCCAAGGGTCAGTGCTCTACGGAGCGCGCTTATAAGCTCGGGGTTTCTTTGAAAGATGAGATCCAAAATAAGATTACCCGGGACGGAACTTCACCGAAAAAGCTAACAGAGTTAGCTAGGTGAAATGGCAGTCGGCCAGCCATGTTTGTTGAGGGACGGAGCCGATGGAGCAGACGAGTCCTGGAGTGGAGACCGCGTAGGTAAATGAAGCATTGACGCTCCTCAGCTAGATGGACGGACGACCTAGGAAAATGACTGAGACACACTGATGCGGATGCCGAAGAACTGGGTGTAGTTTGGTGCAACTTGGAGGAGGCCTATGTCCAGCAGTGGACTACGATAGACTGAGTTGATTCATAAATTGACCCTGCCAATGGATTCCACAGAGGTTGGAGCAATATACAGTTGAAAATTGTTCACTTTTGTAAGAGGTTTGGATTTGGGCTATGCCATTTCTACAGCTTCGGATATTTCGTTGTGTCTACTGTTTCAACAGTAAATCAAGGCGAAAAGGTACCTTCTCGAATAGCATGCTACCAACAAAACAGCTTAAAGAAACAGAAACACGATAATAAGCGCCAATAATGATCAGGTAAAAAACAACGTTATTACTCGAGCTGCGTACGCGCAGCGCCGCGGTTGAAATGCCACGGTAACGGGACCGCCGCTCCAGATGTGTCACCATCACCCACTGACCCAAACCTCTCATTGTGATAAACTAGGCTTCTTCTAATACCTACTTAACCATTCGCAATAGATTGTCATCGAAAAAACGTGCTCAACTTAGCTCACTTACTTTTTCTACGAACTATCTCTTTATTATCTTATACCTAAAAAAGTAAAAGGACCTACCTACATAGTTGTATCTAGAACATCGCTAAATTGTCCCGTAAAATGGTTTTGATACTGAACAATGAAATAATTCTGTATTCTAAAAACAGATGATTCAAGGGTGAATTTAATTGAGATAATAAGATGTTCATGTAAGCATAGTAATTTTCTAGAAACAAGGGCACAGTACAAAATAGGTATGATACGAACAGAAAGATACACTTAAAGATATTTGTAAAGGAATTTTCGAGTGTAGGTATAAAAAAACTCGGTCTATTTGTCATTTCAACTTTAAAAAAATATTAAATAATCATCTTTAATACTGGTATTCAACTGTATCCGGTAAGACTGGAAGCCGACCCCAAAATAGTTGGGCAAAAGCTAGCCAGGCAGATTAATTAAATATTCAACTTTGCACGAGTTAATTTTGGAAATAAGCTTGTGACTTTCATTTAAATGAAAGTAGAAAAACAGAAACATATTAAAACACCTAAACCTACTCTAATTCTAACAGAAATCGAAAACTCAAGAAACTAAAACTAATCTAAAACAAAACACGCTTTTCTGAAACAGCTTTCAATCCATTCAAAGTAAGACAATGACTAGCTAAACCCCTAATGGCTTGGCGGAAAATAGCTTTTCCCACTCGCTTAAGTTCAAATCTGTTTGATCGTTTGTAACAATAGCCGAAGAACGCCACTTAATTCCCTAGATGCCTTCATACTGGCTTTAAATGGAGACCCTAGGCTAAAGTGATCGTGCTCTGAAAACACTTCATAATAAATTATAAATAGTTTTCAACTGAGATTGACTCAAAAGTTTGATAACCCTGACGCGTCTAGTAGGATTATATTTTAAAGTTTCATCATCTGCCTAACCTTTTCCTACTAATATTTGGGGTCGGCTTTCAGTCTAACCGGCTGCCAATCTAACCTCCACAACCCAATTACTGGGTAACACGATACCCCTTGGTGTAAGACTGGTTGTCAGACTTTCGGGCCTCTTAACGACTGTCAAAGATCCACGAATGACAGCCGGGACGGGTCACGGTATGTAGAAAAAAATGGTCAACCATCCACGAACCAACCACGACAAGCGTTGCTTAACCTGATCGATAGACCCGTCAGGCTGTTATTACTTAGCCACGAGACTCTATACATTAGTTCTAATTTCATCGCATTTTGTATATGTCCTTAAGTACATGTAGTATACCATAAAATTCCTTAACAATAGTACTTACATATATCGTTTGCTATGTCGCAATAAACTAAAAGGCGCTCAGCCTTGATATTATTTGAGAACCCTCGTTCTCGATCCTAGCCCTAGGTATGAGATGAAAATGTCGCGTTACATTCTTCCGTTAAATGTTTACAAACACAACTAGCTTTTGCTCGCGATTTCGTCTGCGATCCAGATTAAAAAGAAGCCTATTTCCTTTTCCAGATCATGATCTACCCATGTGCTACATTTCATCCAAATTTTTTCAGCCGATTTTTCGGTAAAGCAAAACTAACAAACTCACTTTCGCATTTAAAATACTAGCCAGCTTTGCCAGCTGCTTCACCCCTATGTTTTAATCCAGGTTATAAACTATCTGTGTGCCAAATTTCATCCAAATCCGTTAAGTCGTTTTTGCATGAAAGAGTAACAAATATCCATAGATTCAATATACTAGTCAGGATGTCGGAGCTACATCTTCCCATAGAAATAACTTGATAAGGATTATTGTAGAGAAATTAGTATTCAATGCATTCTCATAGCTGTTGAGTAGAATATTACGATCTCATCTGGTGCCATTAAAAGCCGTCGTGCAGACATGCGTGGCTTGTATTCCGCTATAAAGTAAGATAAACCTAATAAAGCAGTAAACAAATAATCATAAACTACTGCGTTTTATTGTGTTCATGTGCGTATTACTATAAAACATTCAAAAGCTTGTGACAATAGAATACTTTCCAAACAGGAAAATCATGTATGTAGATTTTTACACTATTTAAGGCTTAACTTTAAATAGTGTCGTTATGAGCGATAATAGTTCTTATTGCAATCTGATAGAAGTTAAGATCTGTTGTAATAAATTCGGATAATAAATGAGCAAGCGTATGTCGTAAGCGTAACAATGCAAATAAAATCGTATAAAATGAGATATTAACTAATTAATAATAAATAATCAATCACTGAAAGCAGTTTGGAATTTGAAATTTTATGGTATATTTTTAATTGTAATTATAATTGTAATTAAAGGGATAAACTGCTTTTAAAGATAATTAAGAGGTGACTTTGATGATTTTTTGATGCATTAAATTATGTTTAATTATGTTTTGAGTTCCATCATTGTATGCAAAAAAGATTTGAAAATATCATATATTTTTATGCTTTTAAAATTATTTACGGTTAAAGAGATACACTGCTTTAAAAAAACACCTTTTTGATCGTTTTCAAGAAATCTCCGCCGCATGAAGAAGAAGATAAAAGAAACAAGATGTGTGACATCTACCAAACCGCGCTGGGCCCGCGTGGTGGATCACAGCCCACTCCCTCTCATAGAGAGCTTGTATCCCAGCAGTGGGAACAGTATAGGCTGATTATGCTAAAACATCCTAACATCATCATCATGCCTGTAATCCGCAAAGAGTTAGGCAGAAGTGTAACTGTGGTACCTACTTTCTTTTTTGGGCATCTCGCAGTTGGCCTTGAGAGGCCGTGACTGCTCAACCGGGCTTTCCTGAGGCTGCCATTAAGAAGTTAATCTTAACGCCTCCAGCCAGGGCTGACAAACTAAATTTTATGTACTAAGCGACTGCACGCTGAGGGCACCCCCTGTGGGGTACCGTCCTCGGCTCAGGGCGTCACTGATAGGGGGACAGCTATCATTGGGGACAGGCTGGATCAAAATATTGGCATTATTATTATTGATCGGGGAATTTAAAGCTACTGGCTCAGCTGCGGCGCGGGCTGGCGCTTCAACGAGCAAGGGTCGGTCGGGGGACTGTGGTACACTTACATTTCGTCAGTTATATTTAAGTCCCATGTGATAGGGGGCGAGCCTATCGCCATCAACCTGGCACAAAATTCAGACTCCATGCTGCTACTGAGAAATTAATCGAGAATTAATCGTGCATTTTAAATTCGTCTTTATTGACAAAATAGTATTAACTTTCACAGTTTCAAGATTACCTAGCTAAAAGTAAAATTGTGGTCCACTATTTATATAATATTTTGTCAGTAAAACCACAAAATTAATATTTATAATTTGGTGACATCGAACACCGGTTCTAATTCTCGGAACCGAAAGAAACCGGTTTAACATCTGGTGGTCCATCAGCAATGCAAATTAAGCATCAGGCCCTGACTCAGGGGATTAATGTTTAGGTAGCACCAAATTAAAGCATTAAATTATGATGTTCTTTCTTTCTTTCTTATCGACTGAAACTGTACGCTACGTCTGACACACTACCAATCACAATCTGAGTCATTTTGACAGATGTTACGGATCCCTTCGTATGCAAGCCGGATTCGTACTTGGTCGGTTTTTTAAAGTTTTATGCTAAACTTTACGCATTTGCCAGCGGCTTAGCCCGCGTTTTTATACACTTAAATCTTCCTCTTGAAACACTCTGTCTATTGATGAAAACCGCATGAAAATCCGTTCAGTAGTTTTTGAGTTTATCACGAACAGACACACAGACAGACGCGGCGGGGGACTTTATTTTATAATATGTAGTGATAGTGATGACCAATTAGTAATTAATATATTTAAACTATTTATAAAGCTGAAGAGTTTGTTTGGACGCGCTAATCTCTGGATCAGAATTGAAATTCGTCGCAATTGTTTTTTTTTTTTGCATTCTATTTGATAGCCCAATTATTAAGAAAGGTTACAGGTTATTTAAAATTACGCTACGACCCTTAAGAGCTGAGTAAAAAAAAAAAAAATAACGTTAAGAGAAAACTAATTAACGAGACACAGCTACAGGATTTATTTTATGGTAAAACTTGTTTTACCATAAAATAAACCCTGTAGAAACACGCGGATGAAGTCCCGGATAAAAACTAGTGTCACTTGGTTCAAATAGGTTCATTTTATATAGGTAGATTCTTTTACATATTGTGAATGAGAGAACGTTGTAGGCCTTAGAGACTAGATTTGTAGACGATTTTCTATTCTGTTTTATCATTCCTCTAAGTACCTGGTACTTATTGACAGGCCTGCACTGTCCTCCCGTACCTATTTATCATAGTAATTTGAAAACATTGTAAAAGCCAATTATTTTTAAAAGAGTAACCGTGGAGTTTTTTGCCGGCTCTTCTCCATAGGAAGCGACAAATTGGAACCGTGCACCTAGCTTCTGATGTTTCATAAGTGCCCATGCAGGTTTATGTGAAATAAAATATTTTGATTTTGATTTTTGAGTGATTAATAAAAACTAAAGAAAATGTCGTTTTAGTTTAGGTAGGTATGAATTTCATTGTTTTAAAAATACGAAAGAAAGTAATATATCTTTGCAAGTAAAAGGACGTTTTTATTACTGTTATTATCCGTCTATAAAACAAAATATAAACACGACAACATTCAATTCCCAGCAGATAATTAATACTTGAATAATTTATATCAAATCCAGGAAACTGGGGCTTGGGGGCTTGTGTTCCAAAAGAAAATGCTTGCCAAAACATTGACATAACACGTTACCTATGCTTACTTACTTGGCCCAAGAGTAATGTCTTCTAATATTTACATTATGCTCCTACTTCTAATATTTACATCATACTGATACCTTCTTGTATTTATTCAAAATCCTTGCTTGGTAAACATTTGGTAAAAATATAGATATATTTATCACACAGATTTTTTTTTTTTTTTTTTATTCTAAATTTTTGTTGGAGGCTTTTATCCACAATGGCATGTCAGCCTCATCATAACTTAAACTTTTCGATACATTATTAATTTTTAAACAAATCAGAAAGTAGGTTTGCTATCTCAGATGAAGGTTGCGCTAAAACTTTAAATCACACAGATTTTAGAAGGTATTTGATTGAGGGCTGATTTTATCAAAGTCATATTTTATCTGTGGAATAAAGTGGACGTCTGACTGATCTAGTACGGAAAAACTGTCAGAATTTCCGAATATACCGTAAAACTGGGTGAATAAGGATGCAGGGGTGAATCGGAACGAAACTTTAAAGGGAGTTTTAACATTGAAATAATATAGTTTGTTTGCTATATATAATTAACGATTAAGTGCTCTTGTTGGCAACAAAATTTATTATTTCAAAAGTTTAAATCAATTTTAAAGTTTATTTCCGATTAACCCCTGCATTTCTATTCCTATTCACCCCGTCTCAAGATATGACATAATCTAGCTAAACAAGTTTGATGAAATTCGATCTAAGTAGAAACATAATTACATAATTGAAAACTATGAAAAACATTAATGATCGAATTTTAAAGAAAATCCTGCGTTCTATTAAAAAGTCTCAGTTTATTTATGTACCCTACACGTGAACGAGGCTTTTTTTTAAATCCTGGTGCCATAACAAACTCTAGACAGCCATTGTTATAACCACGTAACAATACAAAGTCCTCATAACAATAAAAGGATCTATAGCAGAACCATCACACTTCCCTTCTCTACAATCACTACCTTAGGACAGTCAGCAAAACAGTTTGATTTCCAGGCAAGAAATATTGACGCAATAGTTATTGTTGTTCAAGTTTGAACTACCTTTTTAAACGTCGGATATACTCGAATTAACCAAATTCATCTATAATTTTTTATCTCCACCACCGTTGGTTAGCTGGGCATGAAACTGGACGTATAGTTATGTGCTTTCAATTGCACATAGTTACTTCAATAAATGAGCCATGTCAAGGATACAAAAAAACAACCAGACTCCAAAATAAATAATAGTTTAAAAAACTAAAAAACACGGTTTAAAAACCAAACTAGAAAAGGAGAAAATAATTTAATTCAATTAAAAAGCGTGGCGTGCTTTTTGAGGTATTTTTATAACCAATTAATGTCAAGCACCCCACGCTTTTTAATTGAATTAAATTATTTTCTCCTTTTTTAGTTTGGTTTGTAAAAAGCGTGTTTTTTAGTTTTTTAAACTATTATTTATTTTCTATTTTTTAGTTCTGTTAACTACAAAAACGTGTTTTTTTTTCTCATTTTTTTTTAACTTATTGAATTGTCATCGGTCCTCGACAAGTTTATAAAGTTTCAATGAAATCTGACCGTTTAAAGTGGGTCAAAATCGCGCTCAAAGGAGTCGGTTACATACAAACATACAAACAAACATACAAGTGAAGCTAATATAAAGCGTGTAAAAAATCACAATTCACTTTGTAGTAAATTTTTTAGAAGCCGGTTGGTTTCTTATAACAAAGTTTTTTTGTTTTTTTTTTTTAGTAATGGTTCCCAACCCACACCAATTCGTATACTACTACTTGCTATGTGAACAGTGACATGAAGTATTAGAACATCAAGATATGCAAAGTGGACTTAATACGTATTATGGCCTAACGCAAAATCTACAGAAACAGTATTACTTAATAAAATTTATAACGGACCACCCCTGAGGCTTACCTTGTCCAGTAAAAAAAACATTTATCAAATCGATCAACAATTGCTGGAGATAGAGCGGAAAATATTTAAAAAAACACAGGTCGACTTGAGAACGTGTTCCTTTTTAAAGTCAGTTAAAAACAGGTGTTTTTAATGTCAGCTACCTGCTTACTAGTCTGTTTTGTTGACGGTACTCAATTGGCAGTCACATCGAAGCCCCACGCTCAATTACTTCGAAGTAATAAACTAAGTACTAAATGTCAGGAATGTCCCAGCCCTTCCAATAAGGTCCTATTGCATTGTTGTGGAACTTATTCGTCATCATTTAATTTAATTATATTGGTAATCAACTAATCACCCAAAGCCTGAGATAATTATACTTAATTGGCTATGGTAATACAAATGATAAATGTTTTTATACCCTTAAGGACGTTTGTACATACAAACACTTTTAGGCGTCAATCTTATTTTAAAAGCTTTTTAGATGAGGTTGGCGTTTCAGTGACTACTCCAAGAAAAAAGCTCGAAACATACTCAGAGGTCACAGTGTCTTTTAAAGTCCAAACATAATCTTGGTCAGATCATGTGAACACCATGTAAATTGATTTCTGAAATGGTATTTTGAGGAAAGAACCATACAGATTGAGTGGACATGTCCAGTCAGTGCACACATTTATCAGTAATCATGCAGCTCAACTCAGAACTTAAAGAGCTCAACGATTCGATGAACAATACCAAAGAATACATTGACATCGACATTTGGGTAGGTCGCATACAGTTCGAAGTACTTACTGCACGTATGTTTGGGTAGGTACTTTTTTTCTAAAACATGCTTACCTAGTTTAATTACAGCAAGCACTTAGGCAAATAAAAAATCAAAAATAAAATAACATTTATGTCCATGTCACACTCATAAAAAATCATGATTGATTCATGTGGAATCAATATGCTTCATGCATTCAAATAAAACTACAAATATTTCATTTCCATTTAAAATGTCAACTCAAACATTTTAGTCACGTTTTAAAAGCCCTTTTCCCGGTCGTTCTACCGCAAACAATTCGTCAGTTATGTCAATAGCATTAACTTTATATTGATCGCAATTCCGTGTGTCACTTCACATCAGCAAATCATCGCAGAGCACCTACGCGTATTGATACTGTTGGCACCCTTCCTGAATACTAAAGACGTCATGAGTTCACTAGTGTCGTTATCCTGTAGCTAAGGTCACCGGCCGAAAGTGAAAAGCCTTTGTCCATCTATGACACCTGTCCCACAGCTGGCGATTAACGAGAAGCGAATAGAGCTAGCGACTAAAAACGATTTGGCGAGCACCGAGTGCGCGACGGCGACTCGCTCATATGCGATGCACCAAGCGTAAATCTCCCAGCGAGTTTTCTGCCCACCAAGCGAGCGTCGCTGATTGATGGTTATCAAAGATAGTACTCGTTTATCGCAGTGTCAAGAACTCTTGTCACTGGAATAAACGCGTACTCGCCTGCGATGTGAATCAGCGATCAACTATTAATTTACTATTTTACTTGTACGGGACCGACAATTTTTTGAACGTTTCTTGAGCGAGAAAATCGTTGATAGCTAGTCGCTTTCTCGTCAGCGGTTGGACAAGAGCCTAAGGCTCCTTCACTGCCATTAAAAGGCAAACCCCATGCCCATAGCAAGAGTTCTGAGGCACGATTATGGTGCGTTTCATAATACATATTACATGTGAATACTGAGTGCGAACGAGTTAGGTATCGTGAGCTGAGCGTCGATGAATGTAGAAAGATTATACAAAGATACTTATCAAAACAAACGGCGATCGATACAGCTAGAATTTTAACAAGCGAAACTCTCTGTTTTATTTAAAAAATGATTTCATTTAAGGTCTCCAGAAGTTTTTTAAATTATTAAATCATAAATTCAGCAGTAATTAGCGATAGTGAGACAGGGCTGCTATATCTCACGCCTGAAGCTGAAACTGTAATTTTTATGAATGGTTTTATAGTCAAGCAATTTAATGAATGAATTTATTACACAATTCGTTATTGCTATCTTTGTGTAAAAGTTTATCTCATTTAAAAGATTTTTTTTTATTATAGTCTTAGTAGAATTTTTCATTTAAACTATAATTATTTTTAGACTTAGAAGTTTTTACTCAGTTTCAGCAAAAAAGTTTGCGATTTCAACAATGATGATCTATGTTGGTTCATTTAGTTTTTCAAAAACATATCAATACGATTGTTATACCTTAATATTAATGTCAAGTAGTGATTTAAATCCTGCGCGTGTTTTGTTTAGGTATGTACAATAAAACCACTAATCGCGTAAATATAATTCAGTTAAATTATTTAATAAAAGCGGTTTAGCTTGTGCTGAAAACCTTTACTACTGTGATGTGTTACTAAGCTTGAATTTTATTAAAACATAATTTATTGCATTAAAATTTTGGTCTAAGAAGCACTAAACCCTAAAACGTCATTATGTTTGGTAAAACTGCAAATTGGTAACCAGACAGTCAGCCAAATAAAAACTAAAATAGCAGCTTTGCCAAATAACACATTTGGCAAAGCTGCAGCCAGAAACAATGAAAACAGAAGTTAAAAACTTAATAAAACGGGATATAAAAAATATCACTGAAAAACGGTACTTTCATTTCCGAAAAAAAAAGAAAACAAATTAATAACCAATCAGCTTATCGATAAAAAACGTACATTTATTAGCATGTAATGCCGTTACTGTTACTGAACTGTTAATAAGCTGCACGCAATATTATAGTACCGGCTTTTCAACAAAGTATGCAAATATTTTAGTCATCGTGTCAAATATTTATTAAGTTTACTGTCTAACATATCAAATATTTGCTTGGTATTATTTTGTCCGAACAAAATTCAGTATCACAGATATCTTTATTTTAGTTTAGCAAATTAATAAAACGAGCTTTAAAAAAATGAGAGTGAATTTAGTAGGTTTTAATGACATCTTTTAAGAACTATCGAAAGTCAATAAAATTATCATAAAACAATCATAATATTTCACACTTTCACTAAACAGGAGTCAAGTTCAAAAGAAACTGATGCCACTATGAATATTTATGTGATTTGCAAATATATTATACTTTTATAAACAAACATAACAAAAGTTGGCCAACTGCCTGCGCAGGCGCCACCGGTAAAACTCGCATGTTAACTAGCGTGTCAGTGACAAAGCTAATATTCAACGATTTTTATTAAAAATAATGTTTCTGGAATAACCACATTATTTATGAAATACACCTTTTTTTTCTCTTTGTTTTTTTTTTCTTAAGCTTACGTGTTTTTTTCTAGAGGTCTTATAACTAAACTATTCTTAACTTCGCTGAAATTTCAGAGATGACCAACTCTGTTATTAAATATTATGAAAATATGTAATAATCTCTGAAAAAATCAGCGTATTTTTACATGTGTAGTCGTAGTACTCACAGTTGCGGTGATGCGGCGGGCGGCCAGCGTGTGATTGTGTGTCGTTCGTCGGTGCACCTCGGTTATATGCGCACACGCGGCTCCACGCCTCCTCCACAGGGTGTAAACAAATGCTCATGTTTTCCTCCTTCGTTTTTATTTTTTACTTCAGCCGCAAAATCATAAAACGAGCAGTATGTGCAATGAATTTAGTATTAACGCTGACTAAATTCTTGCGGGGTTTTGCTCTGCTTTGTTTTCGATGTGGACTTGAATGATCAGTGTTGTAGTGAATCAAACACTCATGTGTGTACACAACACTGTGAGACATTTCACGTCTGTATATTTTAAGGACTTAGATACCTACACATTTTAATATGTATTTCAAAAAGAAATCGTTATTATTCCAGTTGACCCCATAATGTGGTGTTTCAGTTTTATTTTCATTGTGTTCATAACTGTACCATAAATAGTAAATAAGTATTCAAAAAAATAATATTATAAGTACCTATGTAGGTATAACTTAATAAATTCTGAGGTCAACTCGAGCAACTGTTAAAAGATAACATCACATTATGATCAAAAACTTTACTACAGCCTGTATAGTGGTTGATCGATGATGGTGCGCAAGCGACGCTCCCCAAAAGTGCAATGTATCAAACAATGAGAGCAATGGTGGGTGCCTGGGTCGACCAACGGTCCCCAAACCAGTATCCAAGGGAAAGGCTCTAAATACCTTATTACATTTAATTTATACCAATGAGAAAAATGTCCCGTTCATTCTACACTCCCGAATTTTATCGTCCCTTTGCTCGAGAGCATTAATGAAGCAGAATTAATACCACAGACTTGGTACTGGTTACTGAGCAGTTATTGAAATTATATGACAACCATTTTGCTTGGTTTTTATAGCTTTTTGGTACCGAAAAATATATTTTTATGTTGTTAAAATTATGTAAGTTCAATGTACTGGCTTTACAGGTTTCTTACCCTCCAATTATAACACAGAACAGAAACACATCAGCAGAGATCGCTAGATAAAGTAATAAAGTGAGGCACTGGTGCCACTTAAGGGCAGGACGTTGGAAAAACATCCACTCACCGACACATTCCTAACTCCACACAATTACTGAGAACTTACCAGAAGCTTTCCCTTTTAGCTTAATATCGACTAACTCTACCTACTTGCATCCACAAAGTAGTCTCAAAGTGAAAATATTTATGCGAAAAACAAGTCTCATAATGACCTAGTGGCTGGAAATATTCTAATACTCCCATTTATTATGTTTTTGCCTTCTCTCAGATCATAACAACGCCTCTCCTCGCCCGTAAAATTAGGATATGAATTATTATAATTACTTTCGTAAGCTTATCCTAATTTGTGCTTAATGAAACCCTGTTTAGTGGGTGACGGGGCTAAGTAGGCAACGAGGTGTATTTTCAAAGGGTTTGTTAAATTCATAACGACTGTTGTTGCTACTTTATTTTGCGTTCGGACCTAATTTGTTTAAAACGAGTCGGTAGTGCGGAACTATGAAGAACATTTGTAAATTTTACATGGTAGTTTTATTTACTTACAGGTTTCGCCTGCGTGGAGGTCGGGCATTATCCCACGGGAACGTTACTACCAGGATAAAAAGTATCCTACATGTTAATCCAGGTTATAAACTATCTGTGTGCCAAATTTCATCCAAATCCGTTCAGCCGTTTTTGCGTGATTGAGTAACAAACGTCCAAACATCTAAATATCCAAACATACAAAATTTCACATTTATAATATTAGTAGGATTATATATTATACAGGGTGATTGGAAGATGGGTGTAACGCTTTAAGGCGAAGATAGTACAGACAATTTAGAACCATTTAAGCCATGGTTGTCTTAGACGAAGTCTTACCAACATTTTTTTATTTTAATAATTTTTATATGCCTATATTCTTCTCCATATCCCAGGCTATATCTCTACCAAATTTCATGACGATCGGTTCAGTGGTTTAGGCGTGAAAGCGTAACAAACAGACAGAGTTACTTTCGCATTTATAACATTAGTAGGGATAGTAGGACTAAACATAATCTTAAAGGTTATATTTTGAATGTCAACGTAGTAATGTCTGTACAAATAAACAGTAATTTAAACAATAGTTAATGCGCTATTGACCTACTCTGATTAGAGTTGCCATAACTTTTCAAGGGTATAAAAAAATTATCTTAGGCACTCTCCTATTTTTTGTTTGATTATTTACTAAGTGGCATAATTAACATTCAAATAAAGCTAATATTGTAAATAGCAAATATCTAGGTTGGTATTCTGAAAAAAACAATGCTTTTTATAGAGGGTTTGGGATAGTAAAAATTATCTATATTATATAATATTTATCAAATTTATAATTTTAAAATTTATTTATTTAGATTTATTATTTGAATAATTGTTATTTTATTTATATTATTGTTAAATTTAATTTAAATAGCTTATAATTAGAGTTAATAATGAGCAAAAGTCGATAATTCAGGTTTCGGTTTCATTTTCTCAGAGCGCTTAGTCAAAAGAATGTGAAGATAAAAAACATTATGACGTATTTATCAACAAAAGATTAGAAATATCCATAACAAATCTATCACCAGTATCATCACAATGATGTGAAAAAAATAACAGAAGGTATTCCTTGTACCTTATGTTATATAAATAAACGTCGTGTCATTTAATAGTGTCCTAAATAATTTTAAAACTGTACCGCAGTACCGTTCTATACTTAGTACGAAGGCTTCGGCACTCAATCGTTCATACGACACTTTGAATTTGCATTCTATTGGTCTATTGACATTTGAGATGAATCGTCGCACGCGCCGATTGTCTCCGAAGTCGAGAAATAACGGAAGGAAGACAGGCGGCATTGAACTGCATCCACGTAGCGCGCCACTCTGCGTACGCGCAGGGAATCACAATCACTTAGGTGGAGACAAAGAGTTGAATTCCCAGTGTTTGTCGGTACTTACCTCGAGGAATTATCAGGAAATCGGCAGCAATTTTAATATGAGCAACATAACTTTTTCACGGTTGCAAACGGCAGTTATTTTTAAATTCACTGTTAGAACGTTCTGTTTTAAATTTTTTTGGTACGGAAATTCGAATTTTAAATTAGCAGTTATTTATGAATTTTGATTTTTTTTTCTTTAACAATTTGAAGCATTTATGACAACGTCACAACATAACTCGACGCACTTTCGCACAAGCCGAAAAAATCTAAGCAACTGCCCGCGTGCTGCAAAGTGCTGTAAATGGGGGAAGGGTTACAAACGGAAGAAGTAATTATTGATTGAACACATTCAGATTACATAAACTAGATTGTAGTAAGGCTGTAAAAATAGCTATACTTTATGTTTGGATATACACCGTGACATTTTAGTCGTCTTACAAAGTGGACCATCCACTCAATGTATCGATCATAAAATTCCTCTAGGCGCGATTAAAATATTGTTACCATTAATTAAGATAATAGGTACAAAGAAAAATAAATAATGCTTTTGAATTATAAAACACCCTCCCTGTTAATAATGTTTACGTATCAAACGGTAGAAGATGTCTACCTACCTACCATTGCATTCCATATCCATAACAGGGTGTTTCAAACTACGTCATGCATCTTAGTGAATGATATTTTCATTTTTGTAATTATGCATACGTAAGTTTTTTTTTTTTTTTTATAAATCATTAGTACCTATACTCCATTTGAAATAAGATTAGACATTTAACTAAAAGTTTTTTACAGTCCGATCAACCGATTTTGACTTATATTGCGTTGGTGGCATGACAAATGGCAGCTGCATTAAACAGTTGGTATTGTAACTACTTTGAACGGACTGTAAAAAAGGTTTGTTTAAATGTCTAATCTTATTTCAAATGGAGTATAGTCATTGAATACATGAAGTGGGCTGCCGTTGTAAGACGACAAAAATGTCACGGTGTATAAACAGCAATAAACATTTTGTATGGTCATTTATGAGACGTTCAAAGTCTTAAGTCTAGTGATCGCAAGTGCGGGTAGGTTAAAGCATAATTCCTGGGTTTGTTTTTCTTCATTGTAATAAAGAGTTTTCAATTAAAAGCCTAGCTTTTTCCCAACTATCGTGGAGTCGGTTTCCAGTCTAACCAGAGCAGCTGAACACCAGTATTTCTTCTTTTTCAATGAACATTTTTCAAAACAGCTAATATGCGTATACATAAACTCACACGGTTTTCCCGCGGGGGTTAGCAGAAACACAGAACGCCACCTGGTACGATCCTAACATAGGTACTCCTTTTATTTCGTAAACCTTACAATATGAAACATAACATCTCGCCTTGTTTCAGCGAAGGGTGGGGAGTATAGTCTAGTGTACATATAGAACGCCCTCATTTCTTCAGTTATGTTTAAGTCCCATGTGATAGGGGCGTGCCTATTGGCATCAACCGTAAACACTTTAGGGGGCATCCATTAATTACGTGAGGCAATTTTGGCGACTTTTCACCCCTGCTCTGGTGAGATGTCGTGATATTTGGCTCGACCCTCTCCCCCTCCCCATAATCTCACGTGAGATATTTCAAATACGTGGCTTTAGTGTAAAAACGTAAATCTGTGCTTATTTTCGTTGGATTTATGCGTTGCATTTGGCTGGCTTGGCTGGCAGTTTAACCATCGCGGAGCTACTGTGCTACTTTGTGGCGTTCGCGTAACCGCGATAAATATTACTTTGTAGGATTTAGCCATATTGGCGGAAAAACATGTTCGACATCATTTAGCCCGGTTTTCTCGTAATGTTACATTGTTTCTTTGCGGAAAAAAATATAAATTACGTGATATTTGCCGAGAACCTCCCTGCCCCCTCGTGAGATTGGGTGAGATTCGACTCGACCCCCTCCCCCCCCCCTAAACGCCTCACGTAGTTAATGGACGCTCCCTTATATTCCAATAATAATGCCCCATATGTACTCCATCTATCTATCTATTTACCTTTTGGATTTTTTTACTATCTTGGATTTATGAAACACGTTATATTCCAATAATAATGCCCTATATGTACTCCATCTATCTATTTATCTACCTTTTGGAATATTTTTACTGTCTTGGATGTATGAAACACCTTATATTTCAATAATAATGCCCTATATGTGCCCACCTATCTATCTACCTTTTGGAATATTTTTACTATCTTGGATTTATGAAACACCTTATATTCCAATAATAATGCCCTATATGTACTCCATCTATCTATCTATTTACCTTTTGGAATATTTTTACTATCTTGGATTTATGAAACACCTTATATTCCAATAATAATGCCCTATATGTATTCCATCTATCTATCTACCTTTTGGAATATTTTTACTATCTTGGATTTGTGTTGGACTTATGAGTAGTAAAATTGTAACTAAATTATGAACGCAGAATTGTAGACATCGTAAACAAAACATCGTTCGGACTCAACTCCACCAATTTTTCGTGAACTGTCAAAATGATATTGCTTTCTTTTTACATATGCTATAGGATCATGAATATTTCATTGACAGTTGTTAAAAGAAACTGTATTGGCTGACTTCTATATCTACACATGTTTATGCACATAATTATCCTAGTTCCTACTATTAATATTATAAATGTGAAAATTTGTATGTTTGTTACTAAATCAGGCAAAACACGGGGGAACGGATTTGTATGAGATTTGGCACACTTTCGGCCAAAAGTCTTCTTTCATGCATTACTGTAGATGGTGGGTTGGAACTCGTACCACGAATGACTTAAAGTTGATGTCATGGCGCGATTCCAACCTTTCGACCCTCAGAGTCCAGTTGGTCTTCACTTTCAAGTACTGCACGACTTCCTCAATCTTCGTGGAATGATGCAGACGCGAAATGTATAGCTGCGTCGTAGGCACAGCAGGGCGCAGCAGCATGCTGGGTCCACTCGGTGCGGCTCCGCACAAGTTACGAGAACAGGGCTTCTTCTTCTTCTTCTTACAATAATAATTTTGTTTCGCAATACCTTCGTGGTCAAAATATATGAAACAGCTTATTCGATTTATATAACTGACGAAAAATTTCTACACTAGGGGGTCTAGAATCATACGCTGAATTCATGGACACTATTTGGAAGCTGGTTAATTTATTTCTTGTATATTATGAAATGTCCACGATATGTCAAACTGTGAAAACGCTAGTTTAAATAGGTAAAGAAACAACCAAACTGTGATTGATTGAAAACGGATCTTTTAAGTCGTTTTTTAATTGCACGATTAAATTGAATGAATCTCGCTGAATCTTGCAAGTAATTGCATGTAAAAAGATACAGCTATAACGAACGAGAGTTTTTCTGCGATGTGCAATCAATCACGTTCATGAACCATTCAATAAACGGTGTTAACGGCGCCTTAACGATCATTAGTGGCCCAATACGTAAGATTACAGTTTTTTTTTCAATCAATTTTCATGATAGATAACGTAAACATTGTTACATTAAATATCATGTTATTTTATACATATACTCAGTCCTCAGTCAGTTGTGGCGGACAGACAGACAGTTGCTTCATTTAAAATAGGTACTGGTATTTGGCTGCTTCCGGTTAGACTGGAAGCCGACCCCAATATAGCTGGGATAAGGCTAGGCAGATGATGACTTCTGTCCAGTCAGAAAATAGAATTGCTATGATCTAGCCATTACATACAACTCTCGAAGAATGACAGTTTTTTTTAGCATACGGACAGATTCGGTTGGTAGTCAATTTGATAAACAATTAACTATCCAGACTTCACCTTCATTAGTTTACTGGGTAGGTAAATAAGCAAGCTTGTACTTCAATCAACATAGCTCACCGCAGTTCATAGCGTTTCGCCACAACCCTAGATTAGTCACTTTCATAAAGTTTCTACTCATAATTATGTTCTATTCTTTATTATGCATTTCTTCACATTGTCCTTAATAGATTTGTCAGCCGCCTAACTGTAGTTAGGAGTACTCTAGGTAATCTAATTTCGAATAATTATTTTCCTTATTCATTTTTTACGTCCTACTGACTGGCGATGTGCCGAGTACGGCTTGACTCGAGTCAGACTCGATTCCTGCCTTAGACTCGCCTACTCGAATACCAATTTATTCTGAATCGAGTACGCCGAACTCGATTCCGGTACTCGAGTCAGGAAGTATCGATCTTGTACTCGCTGACTCGATTCTATTATGCGAGTCCAACTATTCGTGTTAGGTTGACTCATTCGTACTCGATATCTGTTTACTTGATAAGGTTTTTTTTCCTCTTTGTTTTAAAATTGGTAACGGACTAAAGTTCTAGACTCGAATTTCTAGACTCGAATTCTGGACTCGTATTTCTAGACTCGGAGTACTGGACTCGAGTCAACATTCGAATACCAAACATAGAACTCGAGTACTGGGCCCGAATCGCGGAATCGACTCATGATTCGAATACCCTAGAAACAGACTCGAGTCGACTCGATCCACCAAAACAGCGACTCTGCACATCACTACTACTGACCATGCCATATAGACTTACTTCTTCTTACAATGTTTTTAAGCAAATAAATCTATTCTATTCTATTCTAGCGAGACTTGAGACAATCTTTGAAGTTATTTGACAAAGCCTCAAAAATATTCATTTAAAGTGTGAAAGCATGAGCTTTCCTCTCTTCGTATTGATGGCAAAAAGTTGAAACATTTTTGGCCCAAAATTCAGCTGTGCGAAGTCCACTTACTGACACACAGTCTTAAGATCATCAAATGCACAGGTGACAATGCGGCGCAGGATGGAATGTGGGCCATTGTCTCCAGGGAGGTGCCGCATACGCACTTAAGATCTGTGCCGTCCCTGAGCCACCATCTATGTTGATGAGCTTGGTTAAAATGCCTGGGAAAATGCCGAATAAACTTCTTCTTGCTAATGTTTAAAAAGACGATAAAACTGTGCTCAGTGAAACTCTTTGATTAATTAACAACTTCGGCATTGCAATCCATCACTCAAATTGCGCTTATCGCAGTCAACTGTTGGTCAAAGACACTCCGAAGTTACAGATTTTAGATAAAGCTAGTAGGAACCCATTGTTTTCGTTGTCAGACTTGTAATTACATTTTAGATGTGTTGACTTACTTACCTATTTATTTCTGTTCAATTAGTAACTCTCTTGTCAGGCATCACATGGATATTTTCGCAAAACAATAAGCAAAGAGATGGCCTCGTTGGTCTAGTGGTCGCAAGCGCTACTGGCGAGCATGAGATTCTGGGTTCGATTCCTAGGTCGGGCAAAGTGTTATCGGGTTTTTCTATCTGGAATATCTCAGTGGCAGCCCGGAATCTGGATTTATGCCCAATTGATGGCAATAGGCTGTCCCCTATTAAACTGGCGAAATGGCTGTCTACTATAGGTACAATTTACCCCCTTCGCGGAAATAACGTATGATGTTATGTTTATAACCAAACAAAGATTTCAACCTAAAAAATAATTACTTACGTCTTGGGTACATTGTTACCGTTATTGATCCAGGCGCTATCTGTTGGTCTTTCAACGTACTAACACGATAGCGAGGCTATGCTTGCATGGGAAGGATAAAATTTCCTCGACACCTCGTGTTATACACGAATAACTAAGAAATCCCTAGACAGTGTTCATGTGTATTTGCATAGAGGGATTTCCAGAGGGAACTTAACAGTAGTGACCCGTAGTATGGATTTATGTCCGTTTGAGGACAATAGACTCGCCCCTATTGGGTATCAGACGGATAGTGAACGCCGTATAAGAAAGAAAGAACAAAACCAGAATCTAACCAACCCAGCTTGGTTATATTCAACAACTACCAAATACTTGATAGACAGTTTACACACAGGGTGACAGGGACATAGACGCGCAACCTGTGGCCTTAGTGTGAGTTTTATTTAACCATCTCGATCAAACGCTTCGAGGGCGTTAGGCGCTCCGATTGGTCCGTCATCAATCCAGGGCCAATCGGAACGCCAAACGCGCTTGATGCGTTTGATCGAGATAGTTAAATGAAACTTACACTAAGGCCTCTGTTATCATCAGTGATAGGAATAGGTAGTGCCTATTTGCCTAAACTTCGAAGAACAGAGACAAGAAACGGAGACTTCCTTAGGACTAAATTTTTTCTGAGACATCTGTCCCGAAATTTCGAGACAACACATAAATACATTTTAAAAAAAAAGTTATTTGGAATAAGTAATTCGTCTATATTTACCTAAAGTTTGCGACTAGATATATCATAATAAAATAATAACATACACAGTCGTTACAACCATAAAATTGCATCCCTCAACGTCAGTAAAATAAATATGACATAGATATTTAAAGATAGATAAACATAAATTTGTTTCTTAAATCTTTCCTTCTGTACATTTTGTTTCATGGTTTCCAATTACGTCATATTTTAAAATAATATAAATATACATATATTTGTTACAACAATATTCTATGTTTTATTTTTCCTTTAGAGCCCATTAATTATTTAATGAACCTAGAGCGATATCGACCGGTGATTTTTGAGCATTTTTTCTTTCGTTTTTTTTTTTGCATAGAAATCTCCTAAAAATCGCCAGACAATATCGGTGGTGTGAAAAGACCCTTATGTTTTTTTTTTTACTGGTTAATGCCCGCGGCTTATCCCGCGTGTACTATTGTTTTTGTATCCCATGGGAACTATACTTTTTTTTAATAGGAAGTAGCATATGTGCTATTCCACACCTTAATCTATATCACTACCAAAATCAGCATTTTCAGTGGAATTGAGTAATGGACATCCATACAAACTATCACATTTATAGACAAACTTTAGATAAATATAGACGAATTACTTATTCCAAATAACACATTTTTTTAAATGTATTTAAGTGTTGTCTCGAAATTTCGAGACAGATGTCTCAGAAAAAATTTAGTCCTAAGGAAGTCTCCGTTTCTTGTCTCTGTTCTTCGAAGTTTAGGCTAATAGGCACTACCTATTCCTATCACTGGTTATCATGGACTCAGTACAGTACATGTTTCGGAACCACCCTTCGTTGAAATATTTCGTCCGTTATTTAAAAAACCTGTACCATACATTTTGACCGCGAAGGTATTACAGTATTCAATGAAACAGCAGTTTTTTTTTCGATAACCTACGACAAATTTCCCCCCTAGGGGTCTTGAATAATGTGCTGAAATCATTGTTTTCAGTTTGTGCGTCGATGTCCCTGCCACTCTGTTATGTAAACTGTCTATTAACTATCAATCTGCTAGACCTTTCAGTTGCCTGCAAACCAATTTTGATGGGAAACACAAATAAAAAATAAAACCAACATGTAATATAGCATAATATTTATTTTCAGATGTGAACAACATACGCGCTATAATTACAAGGATTGATGTAAAATTGGAAAGAGTCAATAATATAAAACAATATGCACAATTCCCTGTAGATATTTACACAACAACTCATTTTTAAGGCAGTCAAAACAGTACTTCTAATATGGGGGCTTCTGTTAGGCTACTAGATCGAAGCAAGCAGCTTTACTTTAAAAAAAATCTTCCAACAACTTTATGTAAATGAATAAATTTAAAGTAGTAATTATACATAAGTAAATAAAATAAAAAAATAACACTAAATATTCAATAAGATACTCCGAAAAAGGACAACACCAAAAGTTGTAAATGTATCTATTGTTGTCATTAGACAAAATCTATGTGTATATAGATCTTAAAAAAAACCGCCACTTGCTTCTATAGGATCTATTAAAATGTTCAACAGTCAAGTAATAAGCTTTAGCATATAGCTACATAATTATAGTTATGAAGTTTATATACTCAGAATTATTCGTTGAATATAAGGGGCTACAGTTCTAACATCTATCTCTAATATAAATATTGAAATAGAAATCATTCTCGAACACGGGCAGTCTACATTATTATAAGGCAATAATATATATAAATATATTCTATTGGGGAATAGCAAATACTAATAAATGTTCCCTATAAAATGTTATTTATATTAACTTTGTTATAATTTATTTTATTATAGGATGTTTTAGGAATCGATAACAATTATTTATTTAGGAATCGTATCTACAGTTTTTCTAATATCATTTGAGTCGATAAGGAACGCTTATATTCCGTCACAATATAGGTTAGTGATGAAATTACTATATTTTTTATATCAGTGCTACTAAATATTTCCTAAGATATAATAATTCGGAAAACTCCAATATTTCAAAATCAAATTGTTGTTATTGAAAATCCACTAGTAAATACATTTCTGGAAGTTCATAGTGATTCTCCATAGAATAGAATTATCTAAGGATGTAGGTATAATTGACATTAAAAACAAACCAATGTTGATGTCGATAAGATACAGTCTTTGGGGCTTTAGGGAAGTGATATTTAAATCGTTAAAATGGGAAAATGGCAAGGTGTTCTACATAAGTAAACAAAGCTCCATGAGCCTTAATTTAAGCATTCTATTTTCTAACACACATTGTCATAGGCAAATGATTACTGGCAGTCTAAACAACTAAAAAAATATCGTAACAAAAAAAATAGAAATGCGAAACCATGGCACTAAATTTTTACAACTTTATTTTGTACTTACAAAAGTATTTTTTTCCTCTCCTAAATACATAAAAATATTTTGAGATATATTTCAAATGGTAAAAGCTAATTGTAACTTTGAACTGAACTAAGTTGCTAGAGAAACGATTGTAGGCAGGAATTTTTAAAGCTTTTAAGACATTGTGAACATTGATACTTTTACTACCTAAGATTGCCTACCCACAACATGACTTCATTTTGCAGTAAATACCTATTGTACTCCTCAAGATTCCCTAGTCATATTAAACTTTCATCAATAAAAGACGACATAACAGCCCATAAACTGCAAATTATGAAATAAAATTATTGCAAGCGTACCCTCGCCATTAACGATATCTTTCTCAATTTGTTCGTACGTTATCGTCTGGAAAATGTAGTCGAAGAATAATTACAACGATCCTATCGTAAATTCCTCTAATGAAACATTAATCCTTTGAATGAGTTATAGCGTTCATTCAAATTTTATAATTGCGTATATTTGAATCACTAAACGATTCGTTGCTTCAGCTACCAAATAATATGAAGCAGGGTTAGATATATTTGATACATAAACGTTAAAATTCACATAAGTTCATACAATACTAGGTACAAAAGTAATTGACGAGCTACATAATGTGCATACCTACAATAAACTAAATTAAAGACGTTAGTACACAAAAGTTAAATAATTAAAACTTAATGTATGATTAATATTTACATTAAAATATAGAAAAAATAAACGAAATAATACTAAAACGCATTGTCATTCGTTATCTAAAGTTATATTAGTTAATATAAATGTGCACTTTCTATTCAATAAACATGGCAACTGTATACATTATAATGTCATCTAGGTACATTTCGCTATTTATCTTAACCCTAATGTAACAATTCAAGGCCTTTTACATAGAAGACTTGTATTATATACCAAAAATAATTATTCATAACCGCATACCGATATATTCAATACATGGAAGGGCTGAGGGGAGAATTTATTTCACTATCTGAACTTGGTGATACCCAGTCTTTGTATCTATATGTGTCAGGTGGGGGTGCCATTAAAAGTATTGAATTTAACGGTATGCCAATATATACTGACCAAAATAATATTTTAAGTATCTTTCATCAGGGTCATTTGTATTTCTACAATATATAACATCGCTAAGGAATGTCCACAAGATTGAGCAAGTGCTACAAAGTATACCAATTCCTATTTAACTCCTAGCAGTTAATTACAAATTCATGTAAATGATATTTTGATAGATATGTTGAACGCACAATGTAAGTCGAATTTATTTCAACAAAATACATCAAAATATCTAGTTCCTACACATAAAAATATGGAGATCCACAAAATATCGAACTGTTCTGGTACATACTAAACAGCATTCATTGTAATATTAAGATACATTTTTATAAGCAGTCAAATGATATAGCTTTTCTCATTTTCACACGAATAAGTTACTAAAACATATATGTTTGAAGCATATGACTAAACACCACATAATTTCACTAATTATACAAAAGTAGATTCAATTATATACCACTATTTTTCTATAGAGGATTAAAATTTTTGATTTATAATCAATCACCTTTCTTAAAACATACGAAAAAACGGTTACAATAATATTTTAGTTTCTATTAATTGAACATTCTACATTGACCGCTTATATTTTATTTAAAGCCCAGCTTGGTTATTATATGTTTCAAGTTTTAGTCAAGGTGTTAATTACCTACGTATCTTTTATTTACTAAGCCAAAGACAGCCAAATACCACTAGAGTCAATAGTGTTTATTCTTTATTTTGAAGTGATCTTATGTATCAAAGAAACGATAAAAGAGAATGCAGCTGAGTTATATGAAAGGTGATAGTTTTTTATTTTTATTATAGATTTTTCGAGTTTTTCCGTAGGTCTAGGTAAAGAAATTGTCTCTTTGTTGGTAGATGGGCAGCTCTACGTCTGGTGACCGATCGTCCAAGTCGTCAGCATTACCATTGTGAGGTAGATCTTCTAACGCTTTAACTGATAAAATAAAAGAGAAGTATTATGTACGATTCAAAAAAAAGGATCTGTTATCAAATCACCATTCACACATCAAAATGCAAACAAAAACAATGCAACTATTAATGAAATTAAACTATAAAAAAATATAAGTGAGCTACTCACAACAAAATGCAAAAAACGAAACCATGCCGCAACACACTGGGTAGTGGGTATCTTCGAAGAACCGTCCGAGTCAGCCAATTTACTTACATGACGTATTTTTGAAGGAATTGAAGCAATTTATTTATAAATAGAATTGGGCACAGAGCATTTTCTAGCCACAGTCATCATTATACAGCTATTTTCATTTATGGATTGTATTTTTGCAGAAAGATGCTACTTTGCCCAAGATTGAGTTAATGGAATTGGTCAAAGTGGAGAAGATGTGAAATGTGCAGGTGTAGATGTAAGTGTCTGGCTATCAGTGGTTGGATGCGGACGGTCCTTGCTCAGTGTTGGTTCCTGCACAAATGGGACAAACAACATCAAGCAAACGGTTTAAAGGCGTGACACACACGTGTTTGGGTTAGTGACATCAAACACACAATAATTGCTACTTTGGATAGAAGAAAAAATACGTCAAAATGGCAATTCTGTGATAAAATTTAAAAAAAAAACAAAATGTGAAACATTCAGACGATGTTGGGGTTCTACATGAACATTTAGTGTCATGTTGCAAAAGGTGATATTAAACATTTATTTGCAGTACAAATACGTATATATAAGCGTGTACACTAGATTGCTTAAAACATTTGTTTAATGTGTGGTTTAGAAAACATTTTTGTAACAACTTTAAAAACATACACACCATTAGTGAATAATTAAAACGTAATATGACAATTTAGTGCAACGAAAAATCCGTTCCATAAATCCATAATTCCTGCATTTAGCTTGTGATTTATTTTATTTATCCAGATATATTGAGAAGAAACTTAATTATGCTAAAAGAATTGTAGAATTATGAAACGAATTTATGTAAACATTTACACGTCACAAAAATTACAGTAAGTATACAAGAAAAACCATGGTAGGCAAAACTAATATGAAGCAACGTCCTTACCGGCGATGATTTTGCTCATCTCAGTGACCTGCTTGGCGAGTATCTGGTTCATTTGTAGTAAGTGCTCCCGTTGCCGCTTCTCGCCAGCGTCCGGACTCTAACGGTCATCATACAAGCACACACATGTAGGACTGTGCCGGTTTACATATTTACAGCCAACATTCGAAGCGGCTATACAAGCTCTTGTGGTGTTTGCAGACAGAATTTAATATCGAAATATTATGCTTTTGATTAATACAATATTTTATTCGTCTTATATCAGATAGAAGACAATATTTCAATCGAACAAAATTAGACCTCATACTGAACACATGGATAATTTTTATCAGGTATGATGAATTGATGAGCAACCATATCGAATATTCCATTTGCAAACATCAAACTATTCATAGTCTATACATTATTTTCAGGTTTTATGTCTAGGGTCTAAGGTAATCAATCAAGAGTAGAATGAACATGCAAAAAGTATAAAAAAGTTCATTCCAACAACAATGAAAGCAGAGCGAGCGAATTTAGGGTGCACTGTTTGATATAGTGAAAGTTAATGAGGACTGAATGCGTTAGATGTACAGAATGTACAATATCAACTATATGAAGTAGATAACTATGTTGATGATGAACTATTTCCAACGGAGAGTGATGAAGAAAGACTATGAAGAAGCGTTGCTCAAATATTCGGAAGAGAAATTTAAAATATCTTGAGTATAGAAAGAAAACACACATGGTCTATGCATCAATTCAGCTCATTAATGTAAGACCAGTTCAAGTAGTCATCGGAAATAGTCATAATTCATCCATTCATAGAATGTATTCCTCATTATTCATAAAACTTCAGGAAGTTACGCATCGTAACGTAAATCTACTGCGGAAGTGAGTTGGAAGTGATATAACAGGTGTGTTATGTGTACCTTAGTGGGGTCAGCCGACGTGCCTGTCAACATTTTCTTTATCGACTCCACTTTCTCTTGTCTCTTTTGTTGCTCCTCTGGAGACAGTTCTGGAGGCTGTGAGAAAACAATGTCCGATAAGTTTGTCACCTTGATGATTTTCTTCCTCATTGGCTTTTATTATGATCTTATCTCTATTTCTATTGGTCGTTTATTTATTAGCTATAAGTATGTAGATACTTAGACTGTTTGATTTTCTTACTATATTAAGATGGTTAATTAAATTAATTTGTGTAAATTGAATTCAATAGCAAGTACTATCATTTCATTTGTACTTGTATGTAGTTACACAATGCTTTGGTGCGTTGGTTCCGAAATCTTTAATACCGGAACAATACGATCACTCTAATTTCTAATCCAAAATAAAACATGTATTGGAAAGTGTATTACACAATCGTGCTTCATTGAACCGATTAACTGTCGATAATGTATGATTAGTATATATATATATATATATATAGATTATTGAATTAGACACACGAGAGCACAAATTAGTACCTATTAATAAAAATAAATTATGAAAAATAAATGCACAGTACCTACAGGTAATGTGCATTTCGAACCGGCAAAAATATATGCACTGGATGTTATTAGAAAATCCTGATACGTTAATTTAAAACTACGACTATATGAGCTTAACCTTCTCCGGTATGTATCTTTCGGGAATCAGAATCTTCTGTGGCGCAGCTAGCAGCTGATCGATGGTGTTGTCAGCCAGCCTGAATGCATGTGGCGGCAGCGCGGACCGCACCACATCTGGTGCTGCGCCACGTAAAGCACGCTCCATATCCGCATCATCCACAGAACGACCCATCTTCTAGACAAAATGTGAATTTTAATATCGGTTTTGGTTATGTAGAAATTAAATCATTTGTGCCTAGATTGCCTCCAATATTACATCTTTAAAGCCCATGTAATAGCCATCATCCGGATACAAATCCATACTCTGAGCTGCTACGGATAATTTTTAGATAGAAAACCCAATAACATTTTGCCCGACCTGGAAATCGATCCCAAGACCTCCTTCTCAGCATTCTCGGCAGTAGCGCTTGGGACCTCTACAGGCAGACTCAACGAGGCAGTTTTGATGCTCACAGTGAAATTATAATTTGTAAAAATATGCGTATACAACTAACTTACATCTTGATTGTATGCATCTTTAGGCATTTCGTTCAACGTCTTAGCACTAAGATGGTGTGGTGCTGTGTAATGCCTTCTTTTCTCTTTCGGCACTTGCCGTCTATGCAAGGAGCCGTTCTTCGGAGCATCGCCAGACATCTCTGTAATGATCTGCTTAGCAGCCTCACTCTTGAAGATCGGAGACAACTCCATGTGCGACCTTGTAAGACTAACAACACTGCTAGTCTTTGACATTGGATCATTGGTCAAAGTCCTCGAACTATCCGTGGGGCTATTCAAGTACTGTGTTGATAACGACATGTTACGATCGTATCCAGACCTATCGTAGCTTTTATTGTAGCTACTGCTAAGAGAAGACATGTTTTGAGAGTAGTCGTAATTAGAGAGAGATGGACTCGATACATATTTGGGGCTGAGATCCAGGTTTGGTTGTAAGTAATTATTATCACGTCTTATGCCGTATACTTGTTCGTATTGCTCGTTTCGGGGTAATGATGTTGATCGAGAGTAATTGAGGGATTGTACGAGTTCTTCCTCCAAGAATTGGTCTAAGTTGGCAGTGATGTTATTTGTGGGCCAGTCTGATACAGGCTGAAGAGAACGATCCCGATCTCTCTGACGTCGTTCACTCTCGCGCTTGACTATGCGGACTGTTTTGATCTCTTGTTTTTCTACATTTGTGAGGTTACCTGTAAAAAAAAAATATATGGTTATTTAACGAAACATCTTGAAGAGTTCGGAAATCTTAATAAAGTGGCTAATTGCACGCGGTAGGTACTTCATAACTTGAAAGCCTCTGAGGGTAATTTAGACCTCAAAGCAAAACAGAGACACAGAGTTTATGCGATAAAAACGATGCTTCGCTTTTTCTGAAGTGAGATCACTAGGACACCATAAGGAGCTGCCAGCAATATATACACGATTTTATAGTTGGTATCTTACCAGGCATCCTATCGGTTGCACAACCAACTATACATTGTTTAGCAGTGTGACTATGGTTGCGCCACCATGGTGTCCTAGTAAGATCTGGGCCTTATGAGATATAGTTTGCAGCCGTACATTGTTTCGTACGATAAAAATAAAGTCTACTCACTAAATCCAGCATGTTGCAGGTCCTCGCTGTTAAGGGGAGAAGTGACATCAGCACCAGGGCCTCTCGTATCCACGTACAAGGGCGTCTCAACGTTAGATGGCTCGTAATGACCTGGTGGCATCAGCGGTCCTACGTCATAGTCGTAGTCGGAGTGACCGTGGTCGACAGTATGACCCGTGTCCAGGTTGGTTTCTTGCCATGATGACATAGGACGACGCTTGCCTACAAAAATAAATAGAAAACGGTTTTATGTCTTGAAGACTATGAATTATTTCAACTATCAATAACAGAAATACTAGCCAAAACTTGTCTTTGATTATTACGTCTTGCGTAATATCTAAAGAGAGGTTTTTAGTTCGGGGCCAAAAGTGAGAGATGAATTCGATCCAATGGTCTTGATAAGCATAGTCTGTCTTATTAAACCATTAGCCATGGAGGCATTTCAACGGCTCTAGCTAAAAGTAGAAAAGTGCTTATAACTACACTGACCAGGCATAGCGTCGTGGGTATTCTGCAACGCATGTGACTGTTGTGTCAGATGCCTGACGGCGCGGCTCAGCTCTTGTCGCTGCCGCTGCAATGCTGTCACCAACTGCTGGACTCGAGACACTTCTGCAATCAAACATGGACTAATTAGTACAGAATTTGGACGATAAATTTTATTTAAAATTTTCAAGATAATTTAACTGTTAAATAATACGGTCACAGTGGGTTTTTCAATTGCATGTGGCCGTAAATTTGGCATAAAAAGTTTTGGAAAAATTTCGGCTTTGTACAATGACGTCTCTGGTCTCTCTCTCATAACTGTATGACAGTCTCTTTGACCTGAATGTATCATATTGACGCCCAGGTACTGTCTATATTATGAGCTTTCTCCACCAGTCTCTCTCTCTCTCTCTCTCTCTCTTTATCTCTCTTATCGTTACTGTTAATCCCACACAGTGGTGGGATCACTTTCTTTTCTTCGTTTTCTCCTTCACTCCACTCTGTTTTGATCGTATATAATGATAAACTCACCGTCCTCAAGCATGGCCGTGGGGTTGGTGGCATGATGCTGGTGTCCAGCAGCTCGCCTCGCTTGCAGCGCGCGTCGCAGCTGCTGCAGCTCGCGCTCTAGACGAGCGTTATCTGCCACCGTCTGCTCTAATTTCTGTTAAAATAATGTTTTATGTTTATGTTTTGCTTTTTATTCACTTTTTCGTTGTCTTTGTCATGCTTTACAAAAGAAATATCAACAAAATTCACTTAAGTTAAATATGCAAGTATCTGTAGATACATACAGGAAAAGTTTTTATCCAGTGCGCAAACTGTCACTATGAATTTAGCATATCATTCTAGAGTGCAGAAATTTTTCGTCGGTTATACAAACAAAAAATAGCTGTTCCATACATTTTGACCGCGCAGGTGTTTGTAACTTTTCTATGAAACAGCTGATTATTTTTGTAAAACCGACGAAAAATTTCTTCGCTGGGGGGGGTCTAGACTGGCATGCTCAATTCATGGTTAAAGTTTGCGCACTGAATAAAAACTTTTCCTGTATTGTAAATATACACAAATATTTGCAAAACAGTTATAATATTTTACTTGTAAATGTCCCTCTTAACATCTTTCTTGTAAGTTATTAGTGCAATATAAAAAATACTTATATATAGGAGAAATATACGTTTAAATAAAAATAAAAAAAGTGCGTGATATAGACGAAAACCTTATAAACCTTAGAATTGTGCGCCAACATCTGTTGCACGCGCGCTAGTTCTTCCTCGAGGCCACCTCCTCCTCCTCCAGGGTTGTTCGTGGGAGCTAACCTTCTAGTCGGGCCAGGGTTGCCATCAAGACTCAGTTCTCCTTTGTGAACACTGTCCAATTTTCCGCGGACACCTGGAAAAATAAACCGTACCATATCTTATTATACAGTTTCCGTACGTCGTTCATAAATATTTTATAATGAGGCCTATCTTACCAGAAAGTAAGTTCTCTATAGCATCTTTATCAGTTTTCAATCCTTGCAGAATAGCAGCTTCATCAGAGAGCTCTTGCTCTAATGCCCATAGTTCCGCCACTCTCGCTCTAGATGCTTCTGTTTCCAAAGATTTTCCTGCGGCTACACTTTCCAGCCATCTGAAAAATATGGTCGATGGATATTAAGAACTTTAATCATTTAAGGTTTTCTTTTCCAAATAATTTTATGGGATTGGTCATAAAATGATGGAATTATGTGAAAAGTCATACCTTTGCTGCTCAAGAGCATGTTCAGCCAAAACTTTCTGTCGTAGTCTCTGGTTCCTTTCCAGCCTTTCGATGGTAGAACCAGGTCTATTGTAAAGAGATCCCAACTTAACCATATTGTCCACTAACTGTACTAGAGGTTTGCTCTTCTCGTACTGATGTTCTAATTCCATCAATTGGTTTTTGAGGAATTCGAGCCTTTGAAGACTTTCTTCGCGTTCCATTGCTTTTAAAGAACTGAGACAATCCTATAAAAAATTATCACTTTATAAGAAGTGTGAGAATAGTAGAATGTTAGTAACTTTATTTTCAAAATTAAATTCACCACACAAAGTAGAGACTACGTAACTATTTAAAAGTCAATCAATACAATAAAAAAATGCAACTAAACAAAGTATAATAAAAAGCATTAACAAACACCTCAATGCTACTGATTTGTGTGCAGCACTGCTCGATGGCCCGATGGGTCGCCGCATGACGTCGTCGTAATTGAATCAAGAGCAACACCAATTCTTCGTGAGTTCGACCAAGAAGTTCACCAGCAGTAGGAATCTCACCTAACTGTTCATTTTGATTCGGCTGCTGCTGCCCTCGTTGCTAATATGATAATACAAAACGTAACACAAATGATAAAGCAAAATGCACAAATAATAAAATAAATACATATTGTGAAAGCTAACTAACAAACAAAACAAATATGAGAACACATCAATAATAAACTCAACTACTGAAATAATGGCTAAGCGCCCATGACCACATACCATATCGTCAGTTTCAGTGTTCCTTCGAACTCTAGGGCTTACAGCTCTGATAGGTTGCTGAGAAGCTCTCGATGGAGATCTAGCTGAAGCCCAAGAGTCCTCTGTTGTACTCAATGCATGTAACTGTGAAGTAAATGAATCACATCAACATAATGTTCACATTTCCATTTTTTTCTTTGCTAAATGAAAGTTATTGATAGGTGATGTTATAGGGTATGATGAATTTCTAAACGATCTTACATTTTGCTGAGACGTTGACATTTGTTGTGAGCCGTAATGATCATTAGATTGTTTATCTTCTACCCATCTGACCCTCGGGCTCACTGCACGTACCGGTATGTTGGCATCCCGGTTGTTCCTCCCAATGGACGTGTTACTTCCGAGAAAAGCTTTCTTTGACAATGCTTGCTGATTTGATGTGTTATTGTTTGTACCAGATTCCGTATGCGCGCTTGTCATTGTCATAGAAGCTGCAAGAATTACTTTTGTGAGATTGGAGTTACATAAAATATACTTTTATGGATAAATCCATTTTTTTTGTTTCATTTAGAATTAGAGAAGTAAACATGATAAAGTGTGTATCAGTGCGCGTATTAGTAGAAATATTTATTACTATTTACAAAAAAAAACACAATCCATGTTAAAGTCGCATGCTTGGTTTTTCTTTACACCTTATCGTGTTTCAACCCTTCCTTCGAACCAAAACTAATTTTAAATCAAATTTATATGAAAAACATAAAAATGCCAAATTATTTACATTAGAAACAATGACTTTGCTTTGCTTTAATATTGTAACAGAAATATAACTTACATAGTGTACCTTACAGGACCATAGAATGTTAGAGGATACCTTCATTGCTTGCACTATCAGTTCCAGTGTCCGTACTACAGGCAGCTTCTCCCCCGCCCCCACTAGCGCCTGAGCCCCGCACGCGTCCTACCCTGCCTTTCATTAAACCACTGGACATCAAATCCCACTGTCTAAGCTTCTCTCTATCAATTTCAAACTTTTTCTTATTCCTTTCTTCAGCTTCGCAAGATCTCCTTTTATTTGTAAGAACGATCGGATTATTTGGATCGACTGCTAGTTGTTCATAGACTCCTTCATCTGATTGTTTTAATGACATTTCTGCGCTTTCAGCGAGGCTAACATATACGTCGTTTTCGTCTAATTTTTGTTCTTCTTCTAAAAAGTTGCAAAGAAAACCAGATTTACTTTCCCTATTTCTTAAAACTCGACCTTGTATGTCACAATTAACATAAGTGACATTTCTACATATTTTGTTTGTACCATCTTTCTTTACTCTTTTGATGCTACTCATGCCACAGGCTTCATTTATCTTAGCAGATAACGATGTTCCCGCAGGCATTGAATCTAAGTCATCCATGGATCGAGCGTGCCTATGAGATACACGTCTTAAATTATCTCTCCACAGGGTATCCTCGTCCCAGTGTTTGTCTCCTTGGCATACAACATTTTCATAGGCACCTGCGTCTGCTTCGGCATCATAATATACGGTATTTGATGAATTTCCACTACAGTGGGATGACATACTTGTACTAGAGAGTTTTATTAAGGAATTTGTATTTAAATCTGGCGATGAGTTTTCATGATTACTATGGCTACTCGAATTCCTTTTACATCCAAGACCTGACAAATTCATTGATTCTGGAATTTTAGAATTTCTGCCACCAGTAGACTCGTATATATTCTTCATGTCAATCTCCGGATCCTTATCAGCTGCACTCAAAAACTCAACAGACACACTTCTAGCTGCAGCAGCAAATTCAAATGATGGTTCAGACAATATAAGTTGATTATTTCGAATGGGGTTATGAATATGTGAGATATCATTTTTCTTATGTAATGGGCCCCTGCGCCGTTGGTTATTCAGTTTCCGATGAAGGTTAGTATTTTTCAAGTAATGAGAAGTAGGTAAAACATTAATATGCTCTTGTGAAGAAAGATCGGAGTAGTAATAAGGAGCACTGTGTTCCGTAGAACTTTCTCTGCTATGAAATCCTGTGGATGTTGAAGAGGCATTTGTTTCAATCCCTGTGCGAAGTGCTATCTTTTCGTTTTCGAATTCCTTTACCTTATCAGAGAAATCTTCATTATTCAAGTTTTTACTCAAGAGTTTTTCTTCATCGTAGTTTTTACAATAATAGGACATTGGTGACTTAGGTATTCCAGACGAACTGCAAGAGCTTTGTGAACCTGTGTAGCTAGACGTTTGCTCACTTATATGTCGGAATTGTTGTCCGATTGAATTCCTGCTTCCAAAGCTATTTAATCTACTATTATGATTTATAGGTGTACTTGAAGAACGAGAGTGTGTTGCAGTTTGTAGAGCAGCTTGTATTACATTATCTTTATGATTAGATGATTCTGGAGCTGAACTATTCAAATGCGTATTACCTTGACTACTCACATTTTGGGCTTCACTTGTACCAGCTTGCAAATTATCTAAATATCTATCTAAATCTACGTAAGTAGGAACAGTATTGTTAAATGGCAATTCGGCCTTTACTAATTCAAATAATGACTCATCAGAAAGAGGCCTTCTTTTTATCATCATTTCTAAATCACGGTATCCAATAGGGTGTCTATAATCTATAGCTGATTCGCATTCATTCAAACTAGTAACCTCAGAAGATATATTTGACGGCACTAAATCAAACTTACTACTAACATCTGATTCTAGAGATAATCGAGACGAACCTCTATCTGCACTATAACTTCTCAAAGAATCTGTTTCAATGCTGCTTGAATGATTATAGTGATCAAGTAAAGTACTGCTTAGTAGATTACTAGAACTTTCATTCATTTTATTAATGTCGTTAGTAAGGCTTGCTCTGCTATTTCGAATTTTCTCACCTCTAGAAAGAGTGTCGTGAATCGAAGTTCGACTTCCATAAATCATTAACGATGTTGTTTTTCGTTTAACAGTATTTATCTTCTGATTTTCAGACGTTAGCATTTTCAAAATGGAATTATCGTATGACATATCTGATTTGTCTATTTTTTCTAAAATATATTTGGAAAGAGCGTCATCCGATAAATCATCACAAGGAGGAGATGAACTTGGAACCGGTGGAGGTGAAGCGATCTCACTGTCAGAACTATCGTGAACATCTAAAGTACTTTTGCTGCTGCTTAAATAATATGAAGCTGGTCGAAAGGTATCTGATATACTAAATCTACTGAATGGTGAATCCAGAGAAGCATCTTTATTTGTTTCGTCATCAACATCAGAGCTTTCTGATTTATCTTTTGTGCTCTTGTCAGTTTTAGCAGCTCTTTTTAAAGTGTGATTTTTGGAGTCAGCAAAATTCGATGCAGTATCCAATAATTTAGTACTTGCAGTTTCATCTTGCGATTTAAGTTCGTTGGAAGATAAATTATTGAGTTCCATATAAACAGGTTCTAGTTTTCCATTGTTTACACAAACTACTTCATATGTCTGAGTATCATCGTCTTCGTTTCCTAAATTCATTTCTACGTAAGGGTTGTCTTCATATCCTTGCGGCATAGACTGATCAAATACACTAAAACTTTCGAATATAGCTTTATGAGGCGGTTCGTTTACAGACGTTTTTCTGGGACTCATAGGCAAATAATGGTTCTCTCCAGAAACGCCAACCGGCGGTGTTTCTGATTTTGATTCAGTATCTTCCTGTATCGCATCATTTTTTTCTTTTGTATCTTCTCTTTCTTTTTCGTCGCAATTTTGATGCCCACTTGGATTTTCTTCTTCAGAGTCTAACAATACTTCATCTAAATCATTATCAGTATATTCCATTTGCGTTTCAGACTCAGCTTCACTGTCTTCTGTTTCATATCCATCTTCAGACATGGTTGGTGGAGGATTTTCTCGTACATCTTCTTGTTCTAATCCAAATGCCGTTTTGTTGTAATCATTGCCGTTATCTTCCAAGTGTACTTTAGGAATAGATATAGTACAAAGAATATTTTGGTAAGTATTTTCGGCGCTATCCGTAATTTTCATCTCTTCGGTAGAAGAGTTTTCCATTGGATCAATTTGTGCAATTGAGGGCGAGTGCGGGGTTATAGGTCGCATAATGATAGGACTTGTTAGGTTCACTTTTTGAGACCTTCCTGCCTGCATTTCTCTGGGTTTTTGCAGATCAGTGCCCGATGTTCCCTCTGAGGTGCAAAAGTGAAACCGATAATTACTATACCAATAGTAATTATTCAATACATAATAATGGTTCAAAGTGTTCCTTATGGTCACCACAATGTTAGTATATTTGGCTTTGGGTGTTAGAGTGATGCAAACTACTCAAATTATAACCAACAAGAACTAAATTCGTAACCCACCACCGAATAATAAACCAGTAAAATTATGTTAGTGGCACAAAGACCCCGCAGGCAGGAAGGTACCTCTCCGCAAAGCGAAGTCATCATAATGCTACTGCAGGTGTTCCATGTATATGATAATATAATACACATAAACATAATGAATATCTTTTCTTATTAAATGGCATTTTCATTATTTTAAATAATAGGATTTATAAGGGAAAACAGTACAGTACGCGCCCAAATTATTTGCAAAAATGATTAAAGATGAATGATATAAGAATTTTAATAGAACTTTGTAAATTAAGGCATGATGGATGTTTGGGTAGAATAATGTTTTTAATAGTGTGTTAATGCTATGCAATATTCTTTTGAAAAATATTTTTGTATCTTTTTTTTAGAAAGAACAAAGGAGGGAAAAGTATTTATAATTATATTCATTTTCAAATCATGTATTTTTATAGGTATATAAGACGAGTTTTCGCTGATTCTGTTCATGCAAAATATTATAAAAAATTTAATGATAAAATAAACAGATTCATGCTCCTTTCACACTTGCTTGGGACACCAATATTTTCACCACTTAAATCATCAATTTTTTAAACCTTGCTACAAAATGTCTACCTACAAACATATCATTGTCATATAAAGAGGATATTTTTTTAACAATTGCTATCACATACCTTCATCATCAGAAGAATAACTATTGTAGGAAGCATTCGTATATGTCTTTGGCTTATATTGATCAGATCTCAAAGACTGGCGACTATGGTTAAGAGACCTTGCCAGAGATATTGTTGCAGGAGTACTTTTTCTTGTTAGAGGAGATTGCAACATCCTTTGCTTCCATTCCAACAATCGTTTCATTGATTCTTCACGCTGTAAAAAGAAATGCACCCATTTGTATTTTCATAACCTAGTTTTATATTAGTTTTACTAAAATACCAATATGAGCTGCTAACAACAATATTTCGCAAACACAACGATAATCGGTATCTGATTTTATTTACCTGCTGCACTTTCTTTTCACCCTCCTTTTCCGGGGCTGTTGAAGGCAACCTCGCACTTGCAGATCTCATGAAACCATCCGCATTAGTATCATATTTAGCTACCTCCTTGATATACCCACTAACATTAGACCCATCGCTCATGACGCTGCCGCTTCTGTTTAGATATTCTTTCTGTATCTCCTTCTCCTTTAATGTCCAATTAGAATTCAAAGCCTCTATATCACCATATTTGGAATTATAGCTGACATTATCCCTAGCTGTGGTAAACTCGGCTTCATAGTTATTATTTGTCATCTGAGAATATGCAGTGCTTAGTTGTTTCTTTGCTAAACCACTAGCATACTTCGCTAGAGGAATCTCCATATTTCTGGGAGCCACACTCGGAGCCAGCCCCTGCGTTAAGTACTGCGCAGATTGCCGCATTTTTTCTGCATAACTTTCTTCGGAATAATACCTGTCTGAACTAGGATCGTAATATGAATTGATATCCAGACTAGACTTAGGTCTTTGTGGCGGCTCTTTGTGTGTATCATAAGCTGAGCGAGTCGGAGCAGCTTTGTTCAACATTTCAGCTTTAGATTCGTATTCAAGAAAATCAGCGCTATGTGGTCTAGGCATTGGTGGCTGAATTCCACTCGATTGCATCTTCTTTCTTCTTAATACTGACGGTCCACTGAATGTTTTTTCTTGGGGCTGAAAAGATTAAGAGTACCAATTTAAAAATTAAGGTATTATGTATATTTATCTCAAAGGATTTAAAAGTAGCAATTGATGAAATACTTACATAATTTCCCGTGTTTCTTTGTTGTTGCTGTTGCTGTTGTTGATGACTAGAAATGCTAACCCCATCGCGATCTTGAGATGGATTTGGTGATTTGGCGTAAGTTTTTCCATATTCATTTTCGGTGGCATATTGTGAATATACATCCTCATAGTCCCCAATCTTTTCTTTATTATAAGCAGCAATGGTTGTAGATCTACCATATGCATCCGGTGTTCGTCTCTCGGCTAACAAGCGTTCGTTGATAGCACTTCCCGCTCTACCAGGCCTTGAACTCAACTCCCCGTACACATCCCTGTTATAAGCGTTCAAATCAAGATTAGATTTGGCAGTATTTCTACTTTCAGCATTAATCTCATTGTGAATTATTTCAGCTCTTTCCTCCTTCGTATTAGATCGAGATTTCTTATTCTGCATTTCGTTTCGATCATCTTTAGAGGAAACATCCTGAGGGGTCATATCTTGAAGGAAAGGATTGCGTTGCGATTGCCTTTCGTATAATTGTTCTCTTTTCTCCTGTGCCACTTGCTGCTGACTTCGATTCCTATCAAAGTAAGGCGATTGCGCATTAGACTTATACATGGATGATGTACTGGGTTGGTTGTTCTCAAGTTTGTCGGTGACTGTGTTTGTTAATGGCAGAGAGAGATGTTGCGTATCATATGGTGGCCGTTTTGTTTGATACTGAGGTTGTTGTTGTACTGGCGGTGGAGATTGCGGACTGCGAGTGTATGTGGGCTCTTGGTTTGGACTGGCTGGATAATTTACGTGGTCTTGATATCGTGCGTGACAAGTGCCTTGACTGTAGTGTGATGCTGGCTTTTTGAGTAAGTCATAGTTTGGATCGTACCTGTAATGCATTGAAATGGAATAGTATAAGTTTGTTTTTTTATTTATTTGTTTATAGGTCATTATTTTATAAAACAATCTTACATGTCTGGGCTTGGTGAATTGTAGCCTTCATTGGAGCGTCTTGGCTTAGGTGGTGCGTTAGCGTAGGTTGGTATTTCGTCGCCATCCTGTAGCAAAACAAGTTTTTACTATCATAATTCATAAAGCACACCGTTGTTAATTGACACCTAACCATCAATTGTGATTCATTTACGAAATGCATTCTGAACAGGTCGTTAATGTTACAATCAATTTGCGGCGGCGTCATCCACGCTATTATCTGCAGTTATAACGACCATGTAATGGCTGTCCTTGGTTCCGCTCTGGCACACTAATTGCCGATCACCAGCACCGGTACAAAATACGTGCTTACAATAATACCCACCTCTGTCTTCGCAGCTGTCCGATCGCTCTGTTTTTGCGGCCGTTCACTGAAAATAGAAGTTAATGGATTTTAGAATCAACATTTGAACTTAAAGCAACTGTTCAAACATTCTACTATCAAAAACTTAATAGATCAATCATCAAGTCAACATTAATCTGTAAAGGCGTAAGTAACTACTGATTTGATCTCGAAGGTAATCTTACTTGGGGCTTTGCATTAGTGCGGCCATGGTCAACGCTTTCACCCATTTCATCATGGCCTCCTGGTCGGGCGCCGCGAGGATGTAAGTTCTCATGTTTGCATGCTCCAGTTTAAAAGCATACTTCCGAAGTACTTTGTCTTCCGAAGTGCAGCCAGATACTCGATAAGATGGTAGAAGTACTGAGCCAAGTAGTTTCTCCTCGTCTTGACCTGTAACATAAAAAAACACACATTAATACAATACAAAACGGGTAAAAACAACAAACTTTTTACTGTGTTTCATCAAGTGAATAAACTCCCGTAGTAACAATACGGCATTGTGTATTTATCGAAGTCGACTGTTTTTTTTACTTACTTTTATAGTAGAACAAGCAATACTCCGACAGCACGAACCATCGTTTCCTCCATACTTTCAATCCATCTGAACCTTGTTTGTAAAGTATGCCAGACATAGTTACTGGAGCCGATGGTATTCGTTGCGCTATAGGTGACCGCAGCGCTTGATTACCACCGCTACTTCTTCTACTATCAGACGACGGAGATTTTACGCTAGGACTGCTAGATTCGCTAGACTTCATGGGCGATGCGACACTCATATTATTCTTTTGACTTTGGTTATTATAATCCGATGGAGGGGACTGATTTTTCCCTTTGTCAGCTTCTATTTGTCTTCTGTATTGTTGTTCCTGCTCTCTGTATTCTGCTTGCTGATTTTGATTCCATTGAGTTTCATATTGCCTGTTTTGTTTTTCATATTCTTTATATTCATTGTTTTTAGCATAACTGTCGATGTCTTTTTGTATATCAGGACTACTATATTCCTTAAAGTCGTTTTTACTACTGTATCGATCTAAATCTCTATACGAACCATCAGAGTATATACTGTTTTGTAGGTTCGGTGGTGGTTGAACTCCATGTATTTGTTGGAGTAGTAGTTGTCGTTCAGCAAACTTCTGTTGTTGGTGCATCTGCGCCTGATTTTGATAATGAAGTTGTTGTTGCAGTTTCATTTGCTGAATTTCACTGTACTGTCTTCGTAATAATTCAGTGTTACTCTGTGGTCCCGTCCTATTGGAATATGGAAGATATGGCTTTGATCCGTACTTATTAGGGTTAACATTAGGCCTATACATAGGTTGATGATTTTGGTATATTTGGTTGGTATCTTTCGGTGGGTTGCGTTTTAAATAATCTTGATAGACTTCCGCATTGTATCCCTTAGGGATATTGTGGAGTAGCTCATGATTTACGTTTTGATCTGTGTGCACTTCTGTTCTTTCGTGCCTCGGAGGTGACTGCGGATAATTATAGTTATCATTTGCTCCGTAATGCCTGGCGTAATCGTGATTGTGTCCAGTGCCATATAAATCGTGTCTGTTTTCAAGGAGCGGAGATCGTGCATTCATGTTCGAGTGATACTGACTCTGCAGTAATTGGTGCATGACGCCATTTGGTTGTATTTGGCCTGTTTGTGAAGAACTAAGGTGGGTTAGTTGTGGGTGCTGCTGGGAGTAGATCTGCTCGGGGTGGACATGATGAGCCATGAGATGTTGCTGCGTCAGCGGCTGCTGCGTCGCCGGCGCTATCTTCTTGTTCTCCATTTGGTACTGGCTCTGTGATGAGGGTGGATCAAGCCTGAAACAAAAAGAAACGTAAATGAAGCTATTATATTGTGAATGGGTTATTATTCACCGTTGACATGTATGGCATAATAAAATAGTATGTAGAATGTGGTTGCGTGCTCGATAACATGAACCGAAACGATTCAATTGGAGTCGCTTAATCGAAATGTTATCATCGTGGCTTTGATAACATGCATTGGAAGAAGTATTGTATATGTTAAAGAAGCACATTGCGTACAATCACGTAACGGTTTGTAGCGCCGCCGCCTGACCCGCATGCCACACAATAACTGCCAAGCATTCTGACTCCAATACTTTTATGATGTATTTTTTATACACTGGAATTTTAATACGTGAAAATATTTCGTAATCATAGCAAATCACACACATTTGATACGGTGTATAATTTATAAAATGTTTGTTAAATTAAGTAAGTGTCGGAGTTGTGAAAGTGAACTAACAATATTTATACTTAAATAAATTCCCATTCATTTACAATTAGACAGACAAATTTTGTGGTTAGTGTTACATGAAAAGCAAATAAAAATCTTGTACCATGTAATCTAACTATGTAATCTGTCTGCGTGTCATAGTGTTATCATGCAACCCTTATTGTTAAAAACACGTAAAAAGTCAACTTTCATGGGAGTGTTAGCACGCAAAATAAAGCTATGTAAGTATTTTATAGGCACTTCCCACGCAAATATAAGGCACGCTGAAAAACTTGTCTGTGTGTGAATGTATTAATATTCTACAGTTTCTTATGACAATCTTATAAACAACTTTTTGCTATTGAACTTGCTGAATGAGCATGTGAGTTCTTAAGAAATGGAGTAAAAAAGGTAGGTTTTAATTCCTTTCAAGTCTTGAAATATTAATATGTACAAGTATATGTATAAAAAGAAAATAACTGTAGGACATCCAGAAATCGTTAGCATCGTAAGACACAGAAAAGGTGCATAGAGACATTGCCACGTTGGATGGCAATGCTGTTTCTTTGGCCAAAAAATAGGCCAGCCGTCTGGTCACATGAAAAATCGACCAACCGGTTGGCAATGTCTCGAAAAACTAGATAAGTTATTTCTCAACTAGCCATACGGTCCGGAATTGTCAATCTATGTCGTCATTCCGCACTTTTATAAATATTTTTGTAAGATCCCTTCAAGGCAGTCGAGTGAAATGATAATAAATATTTTCTCATCAGGAAAACTATTCCTTGTTGCAATAACGTGAAGATAGGCATTGATATACCATAAATCCAAGACGCACAGTCTCGAACAAAAGTAACACTTAAAACTGTCACCGCCGCCCCCGACCGACCCTTGCTCGTTGAAGCGCCAGCCCGCGCCGCAGCTGAGCCAGTAGAGTTAAACTCGCCATCTAATAATAATAATGCCAATATTTTGATCCAGTCCTGAGATCCTGTCCCCACTCGCTGTCCCCCTATCAGTGACGCCCTGAGCCGAGGCCTGTACCCCACAGGGGGTGCCCTCAGCGTGCAGTCGCCTAGTATGTAATTTTAGTTTTTAAGCCCTGGCTGGAGGCGTTAAGTTAACTCTTAATGGTAGCCCAAGGAAAGCCCGGTTAAGTAGTCACGGCCTCTCAAGGTTAACTACGAGATGCCCGACAAAAAAATAAAAAATGTCACCGCCGCTGTACGGTAAGGACCAAGCCCGGGTCGACGGCGTGTTGTGTTCCACGCGCGCCTTAAAGAGGTGTCAGCACGAACTGGTGGGGTCCACAAGGGCCGTTGCCTGCCAGGGGTGCGGGTTGTTTGAAAGAGAAACCGTCGCCCCTGGCACACAGGCAACTGAGGGAACACGGATAGTTTTAGTCAGTAAAATTCTGACACGCCCTCCTGCTCCACACAGAGCGGGAGAAGTTATTTGATGATTTCCGACCCTCATTAAAAAAACGGTGTTCACAATCTTACGGTGACATATACATACCAGTCGTGCGGTAAACTCTGCGCGATGCTGGATTTGTGTGACGTCAGGACTTTGATTTGTAGTACGCATATGGCGTTGTAGATGCCGCCACAAAACCTTTACACAGTTATAATCATTAAGTCCATGTAATCCCATTGAATAACCATTTCATGAAAAAATCATACAACAGGATTAAATATGAACTAAGAAATTAATAGTGTAGGTATTGGCAAACACGCATTGTGTAAAATAAAGATAAACAAACCATTTTGAAGTGTCACCGACCTAATTAAATTATCTTTGATTATCATGATTATGCAACTGATTATCAAACATTGTTGGATGGTTTAACAATTACCTACGGCGATATTGACTAAGGCTTCTTCAAACAGGTGCGACGCAACAGCGCGACACGACTCACGTAGAACAATTTCCATGAAGTTTTCATAGAAATTGTTCTACGTGAGTCGCGTGGCGCCTGTTTGCAGGAGGCTTTGCGGTTGTTTTATTACTGGTATAAGGCCCATAGTATCCTCATCTCCCGTTTGTATGCTAAGGCACGACTGCCGCCCGCGCCCGCGCAGGGCTTTATCTCAAAATGGGGATATTCCTTGGCAAATGTTGATTAATTTACAATTGTGCTCTAGCGATTCTGTGGTACCTCTAACTATCTATTTTTCAGTGTATTTTTTTTCCAAATAACGAAGCCGTTTATTAAGAGTATGGAATAGAAGCCAAAATATTGCGTGTTGGAAAATATTTTTTTACAGCAAAAGTATTAACCATACAAAAAAAATACCCTCGGCAAAATGATCTATATGAATCTATAGCAAAATCATATATTTTTCATATCTTCAAGACAAGCCGTTAATGAGCAGTACGGTTCATAAAGTGACCGTGTTACGCTACCAAACGGGACGTAGGCCCTTAAATGCATAGGTACCTAAGTATTTATATAAATACGTATAACGTTGTAGATTATATTATTCTTCTGATGGGAAGCCATAGTTTGCTAGATTGTCCATTCCACTGAAACACGAGTTATACAATACATACCTATGCATGGGTACTTAAAAAAGGTGCCTGCTTTCAAACATCTTCGGTAGAATGGTTCCAATATCAATTAATGTAACCATTAACAAAGAATTACTTACATACCACACATATCAATCTTTTTCCATTACTACATTCGTTTCATAACTTGCTACACATTATCTTAGATCAAGTCTCATCCTCAACCAATAATGAGCTTCGATCCATCATTCAACTCACGCGCAGCATCCGGCATGAAAGCGACCACTCGTGTTCTCTAATGACCGGAAGATGCGCGAACATCTAAGTCGGCAGTCGTTGTGTTTGTCTGCTTGTGTGCGACCGCTTCCTTCACGTAACGATAATGAGTCATGTCAATCATTGACTTTTGATCGTAAAGTCGGTATATGAAGTGCTCATGAGCATATTTAAAGTGAGAGAATGGAGACATTCTCCTATGCTTATGTTATAAAGTGACAAATTGCCATATTTAGTATCGAAGAATTTCCTGATGACAGAAACTGCAATAATGAAGATAGTGAAATGAAATGTTTAAAGCACTTTTACATATCAATAAATTTGTGGGTCAATATTTTAAAACTAGATAGCGCCGGCATTTCTAAGCTGACTGATCCCTGAAAAGAAATGCCGAAGCAATCTCAGAATCATGATCTCTCTTAAAGTCCAAACTTAATATTATTACGGCCTTATTCATAAAAGTTATCGAACATCTAAACGGTTGCTAAACTCTGGTTTCTCTTTGAAAACCAGACTTTAGCAACTGTTTAGATGTTCGATAACTTTTTATGCATAAGACCGTTAGGATTTTATGTAAGTCTAATAATGCAGGGCCATGTCTGGAAGGGCCTTTTGAAGAGAGAGTAATTGCAGGCAGCTTTGAGCTGACCTGTCGCAACGGCATGCGTGCGTCAGTCATCGTATAGCTATACACCGAGAAATTTTAATGGTTGTTTTCCGCAGCGAAATGTTTTTGTCTTGGTAATACAATCGTTTTATAAACAAATAAAATATTAAAAACAAAAAATGGCAGATTAACAATTGTGAAAAATCACCACGTGCGAGAGTTTATTTTGCTTTGAACATTTATGGATCGCTGTTTCCTTTGTCGGCGGCGCGTGTGATTCGAGTAGTACTTACAAGTTACCTCTAGTGTTACTATTGATTCTCACGTAAAATTTTCGAGTTTATGAATATTTTTTTAATAAAAAAAAACATTCTTCATTTTTTACTTTTACTCTATGCTTCGAAAGTATTCCATAAGGCCAGTTGTTCTGCCGCGGGAAAACAACCATTTAAATTTCACGGACCCGTCACAAGACGCTACCAGATCTGCAGAACATTGGCGAGTGTACTAAAGGAGTCTATAATTGAAATAAATGCATATTGCACCAACGAATCTAATTTATCAAAGGAAGCGCGGGAAAAAGTCATCTTTGGAAAACCACTAGCTACTTTTTCTGAGAAAGTTTCAACATCAACTAATAAAAGAATATAAAAAAAATAAACTATACAATCGTCATCGTCTAGACATTTGAAATATTACCGATTGGTGACAGCGGAGTAATATCCGTAATGTATTGCTTACTAATCTGTAGTATCTACATTCTAACGAGCAATGCATTATGTATCAGATGTCAATAATTATATTCTATGCAGATTTTCTGCACATTCTTGAAAGCTCTCTAATTTTGGGCTAATTAGTCAGGTCTTAAATAACTAATGAATGACGCAAGTAACCCAAATATACTTTTGCTACACTGTAAATAACATGTTGCCGTGCCAACGTTCAACCAGATATTATGAAGGTTTAACAAGTCTGAACTGCCGCCTTAGTCTAGTGATCGCAAGTACTACCGCTGAGCAGAGGTCTTAGGTTCGGTTCCCGGATTGGGCAAAATTACATTGGGTTTTTCATCTGGAATTTCTCAGTAGCAGTCCGTAGTCTGGATTTGTGTCCGGTTGATGGCAATAGGCTCACCCCCAATTACATGAGACTTAAACATAACTGACGAAATGTGGGTGCACTATAAGTGCACTTCTGCCGTACCCTTCAGAGAAAACAGGCGTGATGATGTTATCTCTAAATAATAGTTTACAAGAGAAAAAAAAATATGTTTGTTTGTTTGCTACGCTTTCACGCAAAAACGGCTGAACGGATTCGGATAAAATTACGCACATGAGTAGACCGTGACCTGGATTAGGAAATAGGATACTTTTTATCCCAATATTCCCACTGGATCGAGATATACGCGGGTGAAACCGCGGAGCCCAGTTAGTGTGTGTAAGTCTGATTAAAAGCTTTGGGATCTATTACGACCCTAATGTTATAGCTAAGCAATAAAGTGGCTGAGAACCAACGTATTGCTAAATATTATTAAGAATTTTATTATGTCTATAAAATGTTGTCTGTTCATAAAAAGAACTAGTTCTTGGAAGAATGATTTCTTCTACTCGAGCACGATATCTATTGCCATATTTGGAGTACAAGAATGAATAGCATCTTACTTTCCAGCGATGTCTGTTATCGGTGTTACCAAAGCAACGATTTTATTTTGTCGGGCATCTCGCAGTTTACCTTGAGAGGCCGTGACTGCTTAACCGGGCTTTCCTGGGGCTGCCATTAAGAATAAACCTAACGACTCCATCCAGGGCTTACCAAAGCAACGAAGACTTCACGCGAACTAAATACCAAGACTGACCGAGACAAACATTATAAACTTTGGCAAATCATCAAATTTCGCACGCACTGAAAATAACCCAGACGTTCTAAATAATAAATTGAGTGATGCGTTCAGTTTTTGTCGTCTCCGCAGTGTTAATATCGAGGTATTAGTCTGGTAACCATGGTACTTAGTACTTGATCGTAAATAGAGTAATTATGGGTGATATTGTTTGCTTCGGCTCGGTCGAGAGCTGGTCCAGTTGGCTCCGGGCCAACAATGCGGCGGGCCCGTTTACACCACAGTCCACGAGACGACACGCGATTAATCTGCTGTTCAATGTCAATCCTACCTTTGGTTGACCTACATTCAGTGTACGATGCTCTGATTCTTAGCTAGATCAAAGGTGATATTTTGAGACGCGATTGTGATATCGTATGCTGTCATAGAAATGGCCTGGACTATTTAATGGTCTAGTTTTCTTTATGCTCTCTCTGTTTCTGTTAGTCTGCTTCACACCTGTGCTGAGCAAAGTCCTATAGCCATGACTTCCAGGTCTTTCGATACAGGGCTAAAGAAAAGTCGCTTGTTTTCTCCAGCTAGTCCCGGCATTTTCTCTGGGGTCTGGCTCCTGGCTGTGTCAGGGTGGTCATTTTGACCTACAGCTCATTGGGCATACCTGGCCAGCCCAGTCCCTCTTCAGCTTAACAGTTTTTGAGCAACGTCAGTAATCTATGTTTCGTAACGCAGCGTGGTATTGCGATTATAGTCTAATAAAATAACATCTGTCAGTTACGCCTTATGACGTACAATATTACTATTATTACGCAAGTAAGGTATTAAAAGCTAACTCAAAATCAACCACATCATCTTGTCCGTCAAATGAAGCACCTACCAACGAAAGCTTTCCAGCATCAAGCTTCATCACTCCACTGACAAGACTGACAGAGTGACTGCTGGCTGTTCAAACTGTCAGTCACTGACTTGCACTGAATGATATTACACCATTCTTAGTATGTTAACACCATAGTAATGTAACACCTCGATTATCTAATGTGCTTACAACAATTACTTACAATAAATAAAACCTGAATTAGGCAGTGAAATTTTAATGTACTTAATTAGTTGTTTACAATGCTTATGTAAGCGTTAATTTTAATTGTGCGCGCATTACCATAACTAATATTAATTACACTGCGCCGAAAATGTATAGTTGCTGAGAGGAATGTTTCGTTGTTAGTAAATCAGGGAGCATCCGAGCCATACGAAATTAATATCGAGAAATCTTTTTCATTTCCCCCATATATTTTTTTCTTTTAGTGCCGATGGCAATCTAAATGGCATCGGCCCAGAGTTTGGGTACATATTTAGCGTCATCACCAGCGTCCGTCAGTTCCTGTAACGTGTACCACTTGTAAAATTTCTAGTTGCATAATCAGCCTATAACGTTCCCACTAATGGGACACAGGCATCGTCCCGGTGAGAGGAGTGAGCCGTAATCTACCACACGGGCCCAGTGCGGGTTGGTAGATGTCTTCAAATTTTTGGTTCTAGGACAAGCCGGTTTCCTTACGGTGTTTTCCTTCACAGTTTTGAGAGCAGTGGTGATGAAATAATATAAAGCACCTGGGCTCAAACCAATGACCTACAACTCGGAAGTAGCGGCCGTTACCCCTGAGCCAACACTGCTCCAAAATGACTGGGTGTATATCTGTAATTTTTCTGGTGTAAGTACATAATAAAGAATATTCTAGTTAAATAGAACAGCACCACATTTACACTATAAGGCGGATAGTCGTCTATGAATTTCCCCTATTATATTAGTCATCCATAGGAGGCTCTTCACACGTAACTGTTGATTGGATATTTAACACCAAACGTGCAATTATTGACTTGGTGGTCTCCTCATCGTTTGCCTCATTACTGGCTTTCGCAACAAAACTAGACAAAGTGTTTATAATGACAGCACTATTCTTTGAAATGTTAATGCTACTTTAATAGTTGTTATAAAATGCTTGCTAATCAACGCTCAACCTGGTCCTAAGTTACTCGTAGCTTACACACGCACATCCTAGCTCAGAACTTTCTAAGAAATAGGGATAATGAGTAGTGTTGAGGTTTCTCAGAAGTCTTCTGTTATTGGAATACTATACGACGCCCTTGTAAGTTATTGAGCACGTAATGTAAATGAAACCACAAACACAGAAAGTATCTACTCGCGGTACCGCAAGACCTAATAACGCATTCGGAACACGATTTTCAAATAACATGTTCATTTGTTTATTTGTTTAACACTGTCCCGCCATTTTCATTCACAACGCACTGCCGATTGAAAGTTTAGAAATCTCTGACTCAGTTCTTAGTCTTACTCACTTTAGAAATAATATCCGGGTTTCAACATTTAAGGTAAATCTAGTCGATTTTTTTTCCATACAAACTTCGGGAGTGTATTACTCCCCTGTTCGACAATGTACATCAAAAATTAAACATGGTAGGTATGGTTTTGTCTCATTATTAATATATTACGTAAAATATGAAGTTAGAGTTAAATTGCTTATTAGTCTATTAGGCTAGATTGTAATAAATTACTAAGAACTTTAGTTCTTATTAAAAAAGAGAAAAAATAAATTGTCTGTGTGGAAAAAGAACTCTAACATAAAAAGCCATTAAAAAGTTATGAGCCAACAAAGACTCGTTTTTCTTGCTAATTTAACCTAACTTTGGGCGTGTTTAAGTAATAATAAATCTCCAAATCGGTACCGACAAAGTTCTATTATCGAAAAGTTCAATTAACTTTATTAGTCATTGATTTCCGCAGTGGTTTTTTCATAAAACCCGATCTTCCGAAGGACTTTTTTTATTTTTTTACTATAAATGATCCTGCATGTCACTCATTAACGTTGAGCGTGTAGAATAACGTCTAACCGCTCATCACTGATACTACCTCTGTCGGACACGAAGCCTGGTGAGACAGCGTGCTTTTTAGCCAGGCCCACCAGTGAGTTGAAGCCCGCGACTAGATTCCCCTTAACTGCCAATTTCCTAATGAGACTGTCTCGTTGGTCTAGTGGTCGCAAGCGCTACTGCTGAGCATGAGGTCCTGGATTCGATTCCCAGGTCGGGCAAAGTGTTATTGAGTTTTTCTATCCGAAATTTCTCAGTAGCAGCCCGGAGTCAGGATTTGTGCCCAGTTGATGACAATAGGCTCGCCCCTATTACATGGGACTTAAACATAACTGGCGAAATATGGGTTTACTATATTAAAACTTTCTGCTCAACACTTAGGGGAAACAAGGCGTGATGTTATGCTTACCCTTGGTGTCTGATCAGATAGCAAAATAAATTGGAAAATTGAGACAACAAACACAAAACCTTCAAATGACCTACTTTAATCTAAATGCCAGCAAATCAAATTGATTCTGTGTCTAAAACAGTATCGAATGACATCATTGATGAAGCCATATTGTTTTTATAAGGCAGTCGTCAGTCGTCACCTAAGCTCTTATAAATGGAACGATGCCTCCTATGCGGGTTAGTCACCAACTCGACACGAAAGACTGGACACATGTGTATCCAGTTGGTGAAATTCAAAATTTGTATCACTTATTTTATTATTTCGTCATCTGGACACGCCAAGATTTTTACGCGTGTCCACATAGTGAACTTAAATTAAATCACTTTTATGTTTTCGCCAACTGGACACACTTAGTTTTTTGCAAAAAAAAAGGGTACCTACAGTCAGGTTAATATATGATCGCCTCGTCCATTGAATTAATGAACGTATGTGCAGTTGATGAAATAATAAGTGATACTCATTTTGAGTTTCACCCACTGGACACACGTGTATGCAGTCTGTTGTATCTAGTTGGTGACTAACCACCTTTGCAATGGTTATCTAAAGGAAATAATTGACTGAACAATTACTACCCCTGGTTTGTTGGAGCATATAATGTGGTATTTCCTTCGTAGTAGCTAGAACCTTAGAGTTAAAATTAACCGCATCATGGAGACTTGTGGTCGTGAAATTGTTCAAGTGCAATTAAATGGGTGTCTTAGCATGTAAATTACGTCTGCGTATAGACAAGATTGACTGTTAGTTACCGAGTCACGTTCGTTATTACTGGTTTATTTGCTATGCATATTGTGGATTGAATGGGCGCCCATGTTTGTAGACATGCTAATCGTTACATTCATTAAAATGTGAGGTTACTCTTGATTTTTACCTGACTACGGCTAAGCAAAAAGAAGGGTTATGAATTTGACCGGTATGCATGTATACTATGTATGTGGATATATATTGTATGTATGTTCTTCTGTTCCCTCATAACTTCTAAACTACTTGTCATAATTTGACAAATGAGTTGAAAGCGTCTTGATCGTCTGCTGGTTATAAAATGAAGATTTCTTTAATGAAACCGTGTTGGGTATCATAGAAATGGGATTAATTAACACATTTCAAAAATAAATATGTACCTAGATTGATAGCTAATCCCAGAATAATTGAAATAGTAAAATTTCAGTAGTCGGGTTTTAACACAAGAAAGTGACGGCTTCAGTAATTGGCATATAAAAACTTTCCCAAATTCATAGAAATTACAAGAGGAAGTCTTTTTAGGTAATAATCACATTCATTTATTTATTTGTTGATCAAACCACCACTAAAACCAACCACCATTACAACCAGCTAAACCATTACTTGTATCATCTGCTATTTGGCTAAATTGTTACCAAGCAAAACAGCGTATTCAACATATAAAAGAGTTAAAACGCTTCAAACTTTAATTGTGTAAAGTGAGCGCCCCAGAAGAACACTTTTGTTTTAACTCCGCTGTAGTTTGACAACTGGCTGACTGTGACATTTTCGTTGTTTCGGAAGCATTTATAAAACTTATAATTACTTGTGAAAAAGTTTGACTACAGTCTACGAATAATGACTACAGTTGAAAGAATTCGAATGCTGTATCTGAGTCATAAATTACGATTTACATAATGATAAATAAAATTAATTTAATGTATTTTGATGTTTACTAACGTCCTTATAGAGCAATGACCTATTGACATTGGAAATGTCAAATAACGGATGCGCCATTTTGATTTTCAATTTCACACAGGTTATTTTCAAATAAATTACTTGGGTGAAGTGCAGACAAAATTAATAAATGAATGAACATAATTAAATATACAAATTGTTCTGAGGTTTCAAATAACAGTTCATAGCACGGTCCTTAGGTTATAGAATATGCACGGAATGAAATCAATATCTCAGCTATATTGAAACTTATCTCGCTTGACGAGATACGATACCATATACCTACGTATGTAAGTATCTACCTGACACTACCTGTAGTAGTTGGTATGCTTGCCTGGCGAATTTATAAAATTTTATCTATAGCACTGAAAAAAGATATCTTTGAAATATTTTGTCTGGCCTGCAATTTACACTTCCTATGTCATTTGAAAGAAAAAACAATCATATCAGATTTCTTGAAAACCATATCATCGGTAGGTTATAGCTATATAACGTGTTGCTTTTGACATCCCATAACTCTAGGGTTTTAATTAGATCATGTCAAAGGATCAATTGGTATTTGTTTTCTTTTTTCTTTCTTAAAAGTTTAATTGAGCAGTGCGAGTTAATCATTTTCATTCAAATCAATCATTCATATTTAAAGCAACGATAATACAACGTTGTCATATTTCACGTAGGTAAGGGTGTTCTTCCTAAATAATCGTGACGTCGAATTATTTTGCATGAAAAATTTACTAGAAAAAAAAAGAATTCATCTGCCGGTTGATTCTTTGACACGAGGCCATGATGTCAAAGAACCAACAGGCATATGAATTCCTTTTAAATCTTTTTTTTTATATCCCGTACTCTATAATTATGGGATTTCAAAAGCAATACGTTATATAGGCGTAACTAATCGTAAATCATGGCTTCAAATGAAATGACTTGGTAGTTCAAGTTCTAACTGGTAAACACTTAAGTATTCATTCATAATCGCTAGTTGCACTTGGCTTGCGCTGCCTTTCAACGCTAGTAAAACCAAACAAATAAAACTCTATGAATGACTTCATCTCATGAATACCGTATTTGATGCAAACAACACACCCAAACAGAAAAAGATTAACGAGAAAAAAGGTGTGGGGAAGATCAAAGCTGTCACCGAGGCGCTTGCGCATCCGTTTCCAACTGACGATAACGCCCGACGGTTGAGTAGTAGGTACCAGCGAAAATCCATTGACACTTGGAGTATGTGAAATATTAAGGTATACGATTCACCGCAGTGGAATGCTAAGGCAGTGTCGATTGGCTGAGCCGGTCCCGCACCGCGTTGGGTTCCCGCGGTGTTCCCGCGCATTCTTGCCGCCGAGGTGAACAACCGCCGCGCACGTCGTCGTCCTTGGAGCCGCGTGCTCCTTTCTACACAGCCTCCGTCAACCCGTACCGAGGGTTGCCACATTTCCGTTGGAACTGAACGCCTGGATAGAGTCCGGTTCTGCGCCTTCCAATTAACGATGGTAATTACTGTAGATATGTGAATGCGCTCGACTTATATTGGTAACGGAAATTGTTTCAATCATAGAGAAGATATAGCTTATTTATAATGTTACTTGATGTTTTTAGTTTTTTCTTGATATATTTTGATTAGGTGCATCAAACGTTAACAAAATTATTTTTACAGACACACTGTAGTTAGGTAGTTAGATTGAAATATGTCATAATCCACTTTCAGATTTTACAAAAGCCGTCGTCGCCAAAAATGACAACTGCCAAATAGTGGCAACCCTACTCAGCCGCTGGACCAGCGTGGTTAGATAATTCACATGTCGGTGGTAAACTGTAACCTGAGTACCGTGACCATAGACAAGATGTCTTTGTGCGTACAACCGTGCGGTGTGCGAGATTTTCCCACATAGACGAAACAATATCCGATGGAATTTCGCAGAAATGTGTATAAGCTTTGCATATTTGTGATTACCCTTACATGTTTTCATACGAGTTTTTCCCTCTGGCTACAAACAAAATATCTATTTACTAAAATATTTTACGAAGAATTTTAAGATTCTAAAACCTTTAACCGTGCTATATGTGTACAAAATTATGTGGAGGCATGCGAGCACAACTTTCTACCAAATTCACAAATAACCATTACATTCATTAGAACATACAAATCACGTTGTATATTTAAATAATAATAATGAAAAATGCGAAACAATAAATCAGTCCATTAGAACAAGCAATTTAACGGATTAAACACTTATAATTTTATGCTAATATTCACGGCACACTAACCACTTTCTACTAAGAATTCAGGCAGCGTGGAAAAAGTCAGCCATTCTTTAAATATTTTAAGTAATAAAAATAAAAACTCATTGTGAAACCTCTGCTATTCGCAATATTCTAAAATTAATGGGAACATTTTGCAAATTCTTTTTTCAAAGCTGGTTGGTTTATGTCGTTATAAATTTTCATGTTTCGAACGCACAAAAAAAAGTGTGTCTCAGCAACATAAAGTAACTATTTGACGAAGGCATTCCCGCATCCTGTTACACGAGAAAATGGGTGTTTGGAGTTCCCCGTGAAGTTCAACGAATGACACTAACTAAGTGGTAATTAACCAATTATCCGCCTTTCCAAACTAAGCATCGTTTCAGAGTCGTTAAAAAGTTAAAATTTGTGAACACTGTAGCGACCGGCAGAGCATGAAAACTTGACAAAGAGAGTACCCACAATAAGTTGTGTTTTTGTTGTCGCGATTGTACTCCTGCCGCCTGCCGCCCGTCGGCCGCCAGTGTGGGGTTACCGCGTTACAGGGCGGAACTTCAAACAAAAAAGCCCCGTCTGTCTCCGCCGAGTTCAGTAAACCAAAAACAATGGGCCAAACCAGAAATTAACTGTAAATATTTGAAGCAAGTTACAAGTTACATTACCTTAAAATTTACCAATCTTTGTAAATAAGTATTTACTTTCGTGTCAATCATTGTTTACCCTTTTTGGTATTGAAACTTTATTACCGACTTAATGAGGTTAACGGTATTCCAGGTTAATGACGTTTAACCAAGTCGTGATACGATTGAGATGAAGTTTATTACTTATGTATTAACAAATTATGTAATAATTTATAATACTGTATCATATATTTCGTTTTATAAGCCGTCTGATAAAAAAGTAAAAGCATTACCTACTTTTAATTATTTTGAACAAGTGAATATTATTTGTTTGTATGGCTTCTCAGCAAAACTTATGGACCTAATCTATAAATCTATTGTAAGGTGGAAGCAGTATATGCGCCCTCACGGCCTTAGTCGCCCGCGCTGCAGGAGACGATTCCCAGGCTGATTCCCGGCCACCGTAGGCGCGGGCTTGCGGACGGCGAGTAATGGGTAGCTCGCTGTCCGGTAAGGATCAAGCCAGGGTCGACGGCGCGTTGTGTTCCATGCGCGCCTCAAAGAGATGTCAGCACCAACTGATGGGGCCCGCAAGGGCGGTGCGGGTTGTTCGAATGAGATACCGCGGCCCCTAGCACACAGGCAACTGAGGGAACACTGGTGATTTTAGTCAGGAAAAGTCCTGCTCCACCCAGAGCGGGAGAAGTTATTTGAAGATTTCCCAGCCAAAACAAAAAAAAGGTGGAAGCTTCAGACTAGCCCGCTAATTCAAATTTTCATTCCTTTTTGCAATTTGCAGGCAATTAAAATATGATTCGCGATCGCCACACGTAATTTGCAGAATTATAATCATTTAAATCATCAATATAACCCTCTATGTTAATGTATGTGATCCCACGCTTATAGCAAGGCATACTTTGAGTGTTTTATTTTAATTGATTTTACTTTTTTTCTTTAGTTTATGTTTTCCTATTATGTAATACTAATATGTACTTCACTATGAAAATGCCGCAATTCCGACCCCCAAGATACAGGCAAATGCCTAGTTTGGGGGTCACCGCCCACTCTTTTATACAATAATATTACTTATCAATAAATACATAAATAAATGACTTTTTTATGAACTAGTGATGCTTTTATGATTATAATTCATCATCATCATCATTTCATCCGAAAGCCGTCCACTGCTGGACATAGGCCTCTCCCAAGCTCCGCCTCTTCGACCGGTTCTGTGCTTCCCGCATCCAGCGGACTCCTGCGGCCCTCACAAGGCCATCGATCCACCTTGTGGGAGGCCTTCCAACTTTACGCCTTTCGGTGCGCGGTCACCACTCCAGAACTTTTCGGCCCCATCGGCCATCTGTTCTGCGAGCAATGTGCCCTGCCCACTACCACCTAAGTTTGGCAATTCTTCGGGCTATGACGGCTACCTTGGTTCTCCTGTGGATCTCTTTACTCCTGATTCGATCACGCAGGGAATTATGTTAAGCCATATTTATTACGGCTGGGAATCAGAAGATTGACAGTGACCTGCAAAAATTTCCATTTTTCAGGCTAGCACGGAGCTTCCATATTAAGTAAACGTAATTGACAGATTACCTAAGAAACCAAGATCGTTTCACAACTGTCTTAACTTGTAATATTTCTTTTAATCAGTTCCGTACTATTAATCAACCATTAAATCAGTTTAATTAGGTGCAAGTACACCTTGAGCTTATTTTAAGTCAGGCACATTGCAAAACTTTTGAATGAGTTAATCGGACCTTATCATAATATTATACAACCCTATTTTATATGAACAAGAATTGACATTCGTAATATTTTTTGTCCTTTTAGCAGTAATTAGTGTTAAATAGTTACTAACTTACTAGTTACATACTTACTGAGTGCGAAGTTCACCAATGAAACTGAACGCGTTCAGCACATCTAAACCGCGTTCAATGGCTGTCAGTGTCAAAATTGTATGAGAATACTGACAGTGACAGCTCTTGAACTTGGTTTAGAAGTGTTGATCACGTTCAGTTTCATTGGTGAAACCCGTACTTAGGTTTGCATAAAATAATATTCGGGAAGCATACTGAAACGATTGGAAATTTACGATAGTGTACTGACACACATAAATTAAACCATTAGTCAAAAATACAACAAAGATATTTCATGAAACATTTAGTAAAATTGTTTCCAAGGGCGTGTTACAATGTAAGAAATTATTACTTCTCATTCCCAGCCTGTTAAAAGATCATAGAATTGTCTGCTTCCATAAACCCAGTCCCAAAGATCTTAATACAAAATTGACAACGGAATACCGAACTAAGTTGTCGGTTTTGTAATTGTATTTCGATTTCTGCTACGTTCTTATTTCAAAAAACAGGCTCGATGGTTTAAACCATGTCTAAATAAAGTTTGTTTTTTAATAAGACCGAGTAAATGTGTTTTTGTAATCTACGAACCTTTGCATAGTCCAACCAGCAGATCAGTCATGAAGGGATATTGACAATGGGTACCTATATGAAAGCGAGTTTATTTACCGTAAGTATTTATTTACTTGCGAGTAATTAATGTCCTCGTTGGTCTAGTGGTCGCAACCGCTACTACTGAGCCCGAGGTCTTGGGTTCGATTCCTAGGTCGGGCGAAAGTGGTATTGCGTTTTTTCTATCTGGAATTTCTTAGTAGCAGTCCGAAATCTGGATTTGTGCACGGTTGATGGCAATAGGCTCACCCCCCCCCCCCCCTACACGGGACTCAAACATAACTGGCGAAATGTGGGTGTACAGCAGGTATACCTCTGTCCAACCCCTCAGGGTAAGAAGGCGTGATGTTATGTAATTAAAATCCGTACTACGTTTTGCAAGCGTGAGTTCACGTACAGAAGCCAGCACTTGATGTGCTACCCGAATCTGTCAAATTTCTTTGATAGATTTTCAACGTTCCAGAGATCGGATATTCGGATGCATATTCACCTAAAGTTGGGATGTTGGCTAACATGGAATGCGCTTTTGTATCGAAAAAGTCTTAATTTATGTTAGTAATTTGTTTATTTTTTTGTTTTAACTAATACAAACCACCCCTCCTCCAGTACATATACATATTTGTATCGGGTTAAACATTAATTTTAAATTAATACACATCTGAATAGTTATGCAATCAAGAATCCCGGGGTTTTTAATAAATATTACAAATAATTTATAAAGCCGCTTCCATGCTTTCATAGATAAAAATTATCTTTAGGTAAATATGCATCCGAATATCCGATCTCTGTTTATAACATATGTTTAAGATTCATGTTCAATTGGGAAAAATTTACAGTTTGGGGTAGCTTTGATGTGCTGGCGTCTGTACATAACGTATTTCTTTACATTATAATACACTGTCTTGTGTTGCCTGTCCCAAAACTTTCATAGCACTGTCGATACGGATGCGCTGACGTTCATGTGGGTTTTATCAATCCCATTAACATACCGAACTAGCTACATTTGGTAAACTGGTTCACAAGATTTAAGTCGTGTATGTTCTTCAAGTCCGTAGAACAGTAAAAAAATATTGTGACTTTTTTATTTTAGCTTTCTCTTAAAATAATACGTTTTTATGAAACTTTTTTCGCTTGACCGTCATAAAAGTTGTCATAAGAACGCAAGAAGAAAAATCTTTTCATGCCAACGCATTAAAAAAAACATATTTCCGTCAATAGTAACATACTTAGAAAGTTCAATTTGGCATATATATACCACTATAAAGCCATACATTATGTATAGCACACACACCAATCTAGATAAAAGAGAAAACATAATATTATTATGCTAAAATGCCCGACAGTTCAGCCATTTATTGTTCAAATAAAAACATTCCTGCGACAACATCGTCTTCGTAAATGAAACACATTTCGCACCGTATCAATCTCTAAAAGGATTCACAATATCAAAAGGGTTTACGATTTACGACACCAATAAGGTTCCAGTATCAGCTTTGACTTATATTTCTTGGTCGTTAGAACACTCATACATTTTGATACGGGTATAAAATAAACGGAATCAGTGCTAAGCCCTGATTAAAATAGAAATGGAAAGAGTGGGCTCGATTATACTCTTCTTTGCGTTCAATCATGAAGATGATAAAAAAGATCCGCCTACGGGCTGTATATACAGGACTATCTGCCCATCCTGGCTCCGGACGGCTGGGATCCCTGTGTTTTTTCGTTCGATCGTTTTTTCAGGTTAATGCCTATGACACTAACAAATAACGTGGCTTTCTATTGGTAAAATAATTTTCAAAATCGGTTCAGTAGATCCAGAGATTACCCCCTACAACCTCACTAACTTAACCTCTTTATAATATTAGGATAGATATTTTTTTAACCCGTGGCGCAAACTGTAACCATGAATTCAGCATATCACACGGTGGAGCATACGGTGGAGGTCTGCCCGGCTTGGGCGGAGCACCGCTGTGTCCTCGTAGAGGTGATCAGCAGCAGCGATCTCTCGCGTCCGGCCCTGGTCCAGGTCATGGTACGGAGCGAGAGTGCATGGGTAGCCGTCACCTCCTTCTGCAAAGCAGTAAGGCTCGCGAAAAGGGAGGTGGCGCACCTGAGGGAGAGGCAGCATATGCGCCCTCACGGCCATAGCCTCCGCAGGAGACGCCCTGGGCATCGGGAATCCTAGGCTGATTCCCGGCCACCGTAGGCGCGGGCTTGCGGACGGCGAGTAATGGGTAGCTGGCTGTCCGGTAAGGACCAAGCCGGGGTCGACGGCGCGTTGTGTTCCACGTGCGCCTCAAAGAGATGTAAGCACCAATTGGTGGGGTCCGCCAGGGCCGATGCCTGCGAGGTGTGCGAGTTGTTCGAGAGATATCGTCGCCCCTGGCACACAGGCAACTGAGGGAATACGGGTGGGTTTTAGTCGGTAAAGGTCTGACACGCCCTCCTGCTCCACCCAGAGCGGGAGAAGTTATTTGATGACTTCCCACCCTCAAAAAAAAAGAACATGACAGCCGGTGTCAATAATTGAATTAATTTAATTATTTTTTACTTTATTTACAACTAACATAATTTTATTGTAGTAGCATGAGTTTGAAATGGTCTGAATAAATGGCTTTTATTTATTATTATTATGTAGTGGCAATAGGTTCGCCCCATACTACATGGGACTTAATCATAACTGGCGGAATGTGGGTGTACTACAGCCCCTGCCTAACCTTCAGGGATTACAGGCGAGATGTTTTGCTATGTTTTTTTTTAATAAAAATGAACGTATTTAGACGGATCCGTGAAGTCTATGATATAATCCATATTATTGGCATGTTGATATATATGACGGATCTTATTTGAATAGATCTGCGTGGGATCATCGCTTTTATGCTCACGATGCAAGCACATACCAACCCCACCTGTATGATGTCACACTTCAGTGTCAACGAACATGATTGATTCGATGATCGATGAACATATTGCCAACATTTTAATACATTTGAAAGTTGCTTGAATTCAATTAATTTGTTGTAAAGTTATGACAGTAGAGGTCAGTAAGTGTCAACAGTTTTGCGATAAAATATAGTTCACGGATATTCATTTTATGATAATCGAAGATATTTATTTGTGAACGTGGTTAGGGCATTGAATAATAAAAGGCACGAACCTCTACGTCACGAATAGACTAGACCACCTGTTACTATTGTGAATAAGATACTATTGTTAGATGTTGGATTTGAGTCTTTCAATAAAATATAATATCCTAGATGGCTAAATATACACTTGAAATTTCGAAAATCTTAAAGCGAATTAACGTTTACCGATCATATAGGAACTATTCTGGTGCATTTGTAAGCTATAACGTAGTTATTCAACATTCCTTTTTAGTATTTTATTATTAGTTGATGTTTTTATTTTGTTTAATGTAACGGATAGTGATGTACCTTCCTATAAGTCGGGTACATATGAGATCTATAATATGACAAAGACTATGGGTTAATGCTGTGTATGTGTTGAGTTGGTAAGCCTTTATATAAATCTATCTACACTGATAATAAGGCTGAAGAGTTTGTTTGTTATAACGCGCTAATATAGGAAATACTAGATGGATTAAAATAAATCTTTTTGCATTTGATAGCCTAATTCTTTAAGAAGGTTATAGGATATTTTAAATAAAACTCACTATAATGTTGATATAACCGTTATTCCCGCAAAAACCATTATATTTTCCAAAAATACTCTTACAAAACAAATGACCATCGATTGCCCTTCGCATCGACTATCGACAATCCGACCAAAAACTAATTATTGCAATCTTATTTTTTTTTATATTCATGTAGTAATCGATTAACTCAGCTCAATAAGAACGAACACAATATGAACATAAATATTTTGAAAATAGTAAATAATATAGATTCTTAGCAGATATAATTATAGGCTTTACATCAGGCTACCGACCCTTGCGAGCCGATTGAAAAGGAATAAAAGTCAGAACGAGCGCAAAGCGAAAACGATGTCACAGCGCGGATGGGAGGGCATGCGATTGACAGAGTGGGACAGGAGAACAAGAAATTTCACGAAACTAGTAAATAAACAATAGGTAATCAAGATTGACTGTGAGATTAATGTGTAAAGCTAGATAATAGATATCTTAAGCTAACTATTCTCAGCTTTCGTCTATGCATCACACTTACTACATAAACACCACAATTATAAAGCATTCCTAAAGGTAACTAACTGTTCACTAAGTACCGAGGCCAGCACATCAAGCTATAATCTGTCAAATTTCTTTGATAGATTTTCAACTTTACTACAAAAGAATACAGTTCATGTTCAATTGGGAAAATTGGACAGTTCGGGATAGCTTGATGTGCTGGCGCCTGTACCTCGCCACCGGGCTTTTTGGAATGGGTAGATATTAGTTTAGTATCATATCATTTTACAAAAACATAATGTTACTAACATCAACATCTTATCTTAATTTGACACGGAGACATGACACACATCTCAACATATAGGTAATATGCACATGCAATACATTAGGACACAGACGTAAACATCCCACAGCGCACTCTGTTTAAAAATAGCTAATTAGGTTCAAGATTGATTGTTTATTTATACTGGGGCACAAATACTGGTCAGTCAAGGGATCCGTTTATGGTGGCAATGAGCCAGTCACGAGTGGTGTACGGCCCCAACGTGTTAACTTCTATCGAAGTATCGGAGTTAAATAGATCAACAATGATATCCGACGGATAGGGGATATTAAACGGTGTTGCACGATCAAAAAATTAAATAATTCGATACGCAGAAAGCTTTTTTTAAGTAATTCGATATGTACTTCTGTATGATGTACGTATATACAAAGTAGGTATCGCAGTCATTCGCTTTTCGTGTGTGTCTGGCCACTTCGACGATTGTGTTGTTTCCAGTATTTATTCCGGACATTAATATTTAACCCAGATACAGCACAGTCGTAGTACCCAGTAACTGGGTTATGGAGGTCCGACAAGCAGGCACTCAATATAAAGACTGATACTCAGCTGCATCCGGTTAGACAGAAAGCCGACTTGAATATAGTTGGGAAAAGGGTCGGCAGGTGATGTACATTTAATGTTAACACATAGCCAGATATGATCTATGAAACAAACGTTAAGATCAACGCCGAGGTACTTCATTATATAAACGCAGTAGCACCAGTAACACAAATTAATTTACATTTTACTATTAATTTCTCGCCTACTTAAGCAAACGTTAGCGACTGGTATGCAAGGACAAGTTTGGCCATGTTCTGCGATACATAATTCATTACAAAATACTCTGACACGCGCCTACTGGTGCGTGCTTTTTAACAACAATGATTGATTTAAGTACCTAAGTACTTACTAGTGATGGGCCGAATACTGTTTTTACCGAATACGAATAATCGGCCGAATATTCGGTTAAAAGTTTACCGAACCGAATATTCGGCAGGATTTGGCGCGGCTTATCGTGCATCTCAAAAAATCAAGTCTGTCATCTGTGCTTATCGAGCGTGTAGAACCGCACGTTCCTTTTGCATAATGCATCTTGCCCTTGTGTTAGTAAAAAAACATTTTTGGCTATGTTAAAACGGGGCACTTGTACTTATAATTATGCTACTTCATATATTCTTGGAGGAGGCTTATGTCCAGAAGTGGACGTCTTTCGGCTAAAATGATGATTGTAATTATATCCTTGAATACATTTTAAATGGATTATGATTCGGTAGTAAGTTCGTCATTTTTGCCGAATAATTGCCCTAATACGAATATTCGGTAAACCTGCCGAAAACCGAACATAAACCGAATATTGGGCCCATTTCTAGTACTTACTAGTACCTACCTAAACGGAACACTACCGATAAGTATCGGTTGTTGGTAAAATAGTCTATTATTATCGTGTAACGTTTCAATCAATCAATCAATTTGACCTGTCGCGGTCCACAGCTGGACAGGGGGTTTAAATTACTAATGAATTTAACTTGCAGTCCTCGGCTAAGTATAGCGCACCCCATTTGATTACTAAGACTGCGTTTTCGGTAGAAAGCGGAAGCGGATGATGGAAAGTAATACGTAGCGGATCGTTTTACTAGCTTTGAATTTGACCGCCTCGTTGGTGAGCATGAAGTTCTTGGTTCGATTCCCAGGTCAGGCAAAATGTTGTTGGGTTTTTCTATTTGGAATTTCTCAGTAGCAGCCCAGAGTCCGGATTTGTGCCTGGGCAATAGCCTCGCTCCCTATACTGGGACTTAAAAATAGCTGGCGAGATAAAGGTATAGGGTGTAGGTGATTAGTACCTACACCGTATATCTTTATCTCTCCAGAGAGGAGAGATGTTCTTATAGTTAGCTATAGGTATACCTCTGCTCAAACCTTCGGGGAAACACGGCGTGATGTGTTATGTTCGAATTTGGCCGTTTTGCTATGCGTTAAGTTTAAGTGGCTTTTACACCGTATAGGTATGTGAGCATTATGTACATTTAAGGCGGTGATTTCTTGAAAACGCTCAAAAAGGTAGTTTTTTTAAGCCGTAAATAATTTTGAAAATATTTTCAAGACTTTTTTGCATACAGTGATGGAACTCAAAATATAATTAAATATACTTTAATGCATCAAAAAAGTCATCAAAGTCACCTCTTAATTATCTTTAAAAGCAGTTTATCCCTTCAATAACAATTATAATTATAATTAAAAATATACCATAAAATACCAAATGCCAAACTGCATCCAGTGACTGATTATTTATTATTAAATAGTTAATATCTAAATTTATACGATTTTATTTGTATTTTTACGACAATGCTTGCTCATTTATTATTCGAATTTATTACAACAGATTTCAACCCGTATCGGATTGCAATAAGAACTATTATCGCTCTTAACGACAATATTTAAAGTTACCAGGGCCTTAGAGAATTAACTTTTAAGTTTTCACAATTTCTCCTATAAGAAGCTCACCTTGTTCTCAAAGTAGGTGCAACATAATCTGCCTATATATTCCGAAGACTGGGACACATGCCTCCTCTCTGTGAGAAGGAGTGGGCCTTACTTTATTTATTTAAACTTCTCGCACACAAAAAGGTACAAAGGCGGACTTAAGGCCTTAGGCATTCTCTACCAGTCAACCAAGGGTGGTGAAGAGATTAGATGGCAGGTGCTTAGGTTGAGTTATATCATAAAGAATACCTAATAAATAAGATTTGTACATAAATAGGTTATAAACTTATAAGCAGAGATCGGATATTCGGATGCATATTCACCTAAAGTTGCGATGTTGGCTAACATGGAATGCGCTTTTGTATCGAAAAAGTCTTAATTTAGGTAAGTAATTTGTTTATTTTTTTGTTTTAACTAATACAAACCACCCCTCCTCCAGGCATTAATTTTAAATTAATGCACATCTGAATAGTTATGCGATCCAAGAATCCCGGGGTTTTTAATAAATATTACAAATAATTTATAAAGCCGCTTCCATACTTTCATAGCTAAAAATTATCTTTAGGTAAATATGCATCCGAATATCCGATCTCTGCGTATAAGACACATACAAGCATACATAATTATCTACTATAATTTATACTCGTACATAATCTACCACGCGGGCCTAGTGCGGATTCATGACGAATGTCACATGTCTTCGATTTTTTTATTCTAGGACATGCCGGTTTCCTTACGATGTCTCCTTTACCGTTCTGATAGCTGTGGTGATCAAATAATTTTTGAAGTGCCTGTCTATGCCACCGCTGCTCAAATAGGTACCTACTTCGCAAAGTGGGTACACAGCAAGTAAACAGTCGGTACTACTAAACCAACATAACTTCATCGGTACTTAGAAGGTTATATGTATGATCTCATCACAGCAATAACTGCACATACCTAGATCTATTATATCCCGCAACAATATAATAGAAGTTAACAATGCGCAGTTCATGTTTACATTTTGCAGCCAAATAGCCTGTGGTTAACAAATATAACAGTTTTACTCCACATTGTGACAAAATGCAGTTATGACCTACTTGGCAAGAGCAAGAGTTCTAATCGTGGTTTGATTTGCAGCTGTATTTTCATGAGTGAAGTAGATTTTCAGGCCATACACTATTAATACGTTAATAATAATGTATGAGCGTTTTGTGAGCTACGTTCGATCATAACAATTTTAGGGCTCATAATCTTAATAGACCATTGAAACTTTGTAGACAGGCCTTGTCTTGCTAGCAACGTAACTTGTAACATAAATGAATATAGGTAGATACCAGAGATGGTGAACCTTTTCGAATTTCACAAGGCTGAATTAAAAGTACTCAATGTTGAACAATATAAGACAGTAATGCTAACCTATCTCAAGCAAGCTTGCGGACTGCTGATCAATGCTCGTGCCTTGTCAGTACGAGATGTGGCATTTGTTATGCAGTTGGGAAATAATAGGCTAGTATTATTAAAATTACTATAAAATAAGGAAAAATAACCGGAGCCCCGTCAGGAACGAAGTTTCTTACGCTTTTTGTTCAACCCCGAATGAAACGTCGTTTACCCTATCTTTAAAATACTCAAACATTATTTTGACCACTTTATTAGCTTCAACACCCTCGAAAACCACGAAAACGACACCCATGACGACGTGGCTGCTATCATGAATTTTAATTTTGACAAAATATACAAAGAGCGGCCAATAGAATAAATAAAATATTTAACTGAACAGGAAAAATAATTACGATTTCGTACTAGAACTGTTTTACCCAGGATTTCCCACATTGTGCCATAGCTTTTCCATCCCTAGCCTATACACTATCAATAATGCAAATGAATTCAAACATTTTATTAGCACTTGAAGCGCAATAAAACAATATTTTTGGAACCTAAATTATAGACTTCAACATCGAACACGATCGTCATAAATTGCGAAAACGTGACTATGTACTGAACCAGTCGGCTATTCTATACACACTAATAATACCTAATCATATGCTGCACAGGTAAATAATGTACCTACAGTGAATGGATGCTACAACTGAGTTGGTAATAACAAAGGCTTCAATTGACGTAAACAGAGATAAGAATAGTAATGTGTATTCGGGGCACGTTGAGGTTAAGCAGCGTTTCGTAATATCTCAATACCTACCAATAACTACTTAAGGGGGTAGCGCCTGATTCGGCCACCGTAAGCGCGGGCTTGCGGATGGCGAGTACCTAATTGGTAGCTCGCTGTCCGGTAAGGACCAAGCCCGGGTCGACGGCGCATTGTGTTCCACGCGCGCCTCAAAGTGAGTCAGCACCAACTGGTGGGGTCCGCAAGGGCCGATGCCTGTCAGGGGTGCGGGTTTTTCGAAAGAGATACCGTGGCCCTGGCGCACAGGCAACTCAAGGAACACGGGTGGGTTTTAGTCAGTAAAAGTCTGACACGCCTTCCCGCTCCACCCAGAGTGGGAAAAGTTATTTGATGATTTCCCACCCTCAAAAAAAAGGGAGTAGCGCAAGAGTAGCCCGCAAAGTTCATTTTTTTTAAATAAACTCAATATTTATTTAGATCACAACTATTAACTGAAACTACTTTATACTTTTAGGTCTTATAACAATACAATTACTTCAACCTATGCAATGTGTTTTTTTCGATGTCCCATAACTCTAGGGTTTATTATTCTATATTTAAAAATAATACAAAAATCCCGATAATATGTGGTCCAAAAATTCATAGTTTTGAAGATATCATCAATCATGATTAATTTAGGACAAACATTTTCACCCGTATGACAAATCATTATTTTTTCGACGTTGCCAAATTTCGCAGTAGTGAGGTAAAGACTAGACTCTCGATGTGTGTAGGTATCTAAGTTTCATTGATAAATACGAGTAGGTAATTCATTTTCATTCAAACCAATATTCATATTTAAAGCTAAGAAAATGCGACGCTGTAATATTTCACGTAATGGTGACATCTTCGAATAATTTTGTAAGAAAATGAAGAAAAAAAAATGATAATTGAAAATTAATTCATATGCCAGTTGATTCTTTGATTTGGTCTCATTCATACCCTAGAGTTATGGAATTTAAAAAACACCTTGTATAATAAAGGCAAAGGATGAAAAGGAAAATATTTAACGCATGAAACGACTGCCTCTTGCAAAGGTCTCCAAAAAAGTCCCTCATAGTGTCTATTTAACAATGATATCGCAACGCTGTTCTGATTATGTTTCCACGCTGAATATTGACCCTATCTTATCAATGTTTACGTCCGGGTCAGGATACAGCAGCGTAAACACCTCGTCTGCTATGGGCTACCATGCTCAGTGGTCTCGAACCTAACGATTTTTCGGTATTTCTATCGATATGGGCTCTGTCCTACCGAAATACCGAAATCCAACGATTTTTCTACGATTTCAGAGAGTACATGGAAACTATCCCGATTTTACACTTCTAAGTTGGCAGCCCTTTACATTTATGTTTTACGTTACGGGGACTCCCTCAATAGTAACGTATGAACAAATTAAATCATTTCCTGATAATGTAGAACTATTTTGGGTTGAAGTAAGTTTACTAAAGCGTGGCGATGACACTCAAATGTTTCCTTTGTTGTCTACTTTCATTTTAATATTTTATCACCGCCTCATTCATCCGCCAACGTTGAACGCATATTTTCGCATATAAATCTTATGAAAACAAAACAGCGAAACAGGCTGTCTACTGAGTCAATCACTGGCCTATTACATGCAAAACGACTCTCTAATTGTTATGACTTTGAAATTAATCCAAATTTTATCGCGGCTATGGCCAACGAATATTGGTATAATCCCAAAATAGTAAAAAAAAAAAATCAGTGTGTTTAATGTAAATTTACGCCGTACCAAGACTTTGTAGGCAGTACAATATGTTGCCTAAAAACGCAGAATTAGATATTTGCGAATCTCTAGCAAAGTTTATGAAATTTAATATAGATTTATTATAAGTTATTATTATTTCCTTTATTTATTTTATTAGGTACAATTTTCATTTATTTTCTATTTCTTGATTTTACTAGATTTTATTAGGATTATGTACTTGTTTGCTAGTTTTTTTACTCTATTGTGTATGCTGTAGTCTCCTATAAGTGAAGGAGTGCACCTTCGTAATACCTTTTGTTTACTATTATTTGTATGTAAAAACATTTGCGTATACCTTTTGCTGGAGACCCTATATTTAAATAAATTAGACTGTTAGTAATTTTTTTGATAAATAAGCGAATGTGATTGAATATTGTAATTTTTTTTTGGTCATACTCGGATATTGGGTACAAATATACCGATTTTAGTGGGCAACTCTACCGTTTTCGCACTATTTATTTATTTAAACTTCTCGCACACAAAAAAGGTACACTATGACGTTCGAGACCACTGACCATGCCGTGCTGTTCCGGTAATGCCATTCTTAACTTTGTAAAGAGAGATAACAAAAGTTGAAATACAACGCTCTAAGTTCATTTAATCCCATTGAATGACTATTTCATAAAAAAGTCCAGTTCTGATATGCAAATTGCAAAAAAACGTAAGATTTGAATTTTGCAGTGTACGGTGGGCTGCATCAATTGTTGGGTACCGCAGTTTTATTAAAATTTTAATACATTGCGCTTCCACCTTAAGACCTGAAGATTACCGCCCGCCGCGTCGTAGAAGCCTCTTGACTTAAAAACACTTGACGTAACTCGGTAATCTAATGTTGAGTGCCAAAACCGACATTCCGCAGCAATAAGGTAGTTTTGCCTCATTTTTCATGACAATTCTAACTACGTACTAAGTATACAGCTATTGTTGTTACTGTGAATTTGAACAAAACGTCGTCGTCGTCAATTTAAATTGGCCGGAGGTATGGTTGGCATCATAACGCTAAGAAAATTTTGCTATTTGAAAGAATCGCGGGCATTTTTGAGAATTATCATCAAAAAGTCTAATCTCTAACCCAGTATTGGCCTTTTCTAGACTTTAGCATTAGCATAATTAGCCTATAATGCTGCTGAGCTACAGGCCTCGTCTTTGGGAGAGGGAGTAGGCCATAATCCACCACGCGGGCCGAATACAGGTTGGTGGATGTCACATGTCTTAGGTTTTGGTTCTAGGACATGCCGTTTGACCGTTTGAGAGCAGTGGTGATGAAATTATTCTCACAAATAAAAGCGTCTGCGTTCAAACCCATGACCTACGACTCATAAGTCGGGGCTATTACCACTAGGCCACCACACCACTGCTGTACACTTTATCGTAAGTAATTTATGCTACTAGTAGTGTAGTTTCATTAAAAACCATACACTTTTGTTGCAGACTCTACCTCTTTAAATTGACGACCTTCAAGTGCCGAAGACATTACCCTTAACTGCCATTTTTATTACAACGAGGAAATGCTACTATCACTCTACTTAATATCACATTAGGGACACGAATAGAGTTTGTATTTTATAGAGAAAACACTCCACCTGTTAGATTGAGATTCACGTATTTGTAATGTATTCCACAGCATATTAAGGATTGAGAAAGCTATGTTACAGACGTCAAGTTGTTGTGTTTGTAAGTACAGTCACCATAGGGGATAACAACCAGGGTCGCCGGATATAGTTTATAGTAGTTTATTCCCACAAAAAGGCACAGGAATTTACTTCGAAGTAGGGATGCCCGATCTGAATTGATCTTCCAGAAGATCGATTCACGGCCATACGATCTACCGATTTTTTTAATCGATTAAACAGGATGCGATCTTCGCCTAGATCGAATCGTATGCGCTTTTATGATCGTATGAAAAATTCGTATCAACTAAAACCTAAACGTACCGCGTACGAACTACAACAAAGTAAGATTACCTACATAAACATAGAATGAGATTAGTTTCGATTCGACTGTTTCGAGTTACATTAATAAAAAGCGGTATTGTATGAAATATGAAGGTAGGTGATACCGTGATTATATTTTGTTTATCTTAGTGTCGGGTATGTTAACATTCTCTGATTTTGTTTTCTTTCATTCTTTGTATTACTGCTTATTGCAATAGGAAGAGTTCTATCTGTGAACGTGGCCTATTGTTTTAAGGACATTTTTTATTAAATGTGGCACGAGTGGACAATGTAAATTGTGTTTAACGGATTACTAAAACGAAAGAAAATACTGCCAATTTTAAAAATCATCTCATACGTCATCACATGTAAATAAATGATTTTGAATGCATACCTACTGTGCTTTTCATTATTTTTACAATTTGGATAAATATGTTGGCATTACAGTTATTTTCCCTGAATTCCTGTAGGGTGACCACTGACCATGTGTGGACCAGAGCTAAACTTTTTATTTTAACGAATATAAATGGCAATTTAGTTCTAGTATTTTACCCTATCAGAAATACAATTTAAATACGTTAGTTACGGTTTCTTTAGATGTAGGTATGTGTAATTGTGTAGGTAGTTATTTAATTTAAGCAGCATGCATGCCTCGAATTGAGATAAAAGTCGTGAGAGAAGAAAGTTATAGTCTCGCTGACACAGCTGAGACCGACTGACACAACTGAGACCGACTGACTTCATTACATTTCTTGTAAGTAAGTAATTATGTAGCGAGAATCTTACGTAATCGGGAGTGGCGTAATATTTGATAAACTTGTGTAAGACCGGTATACATAAGGTAAAAAATGAATTAACTTTTACTGAGCTGAAATGATTTAACTGTTACAAAAGCTTTAACTGGTTGGAACTACAGTTTTAATTTAATTACGTAATAAATTGTATACAAAAAAAAAAGAATTGTACATTTCTATTTTCAACTTTCATTCTATCACCCAAAAAACCTTTTAATTACATACGACCTCGGTCTCTAATAAAAACTTTTTCCAAAAAAAAACAACCGACTTCCAAAAAAACACTACAAAGTGAAAAATAATTTTAATTTCGGAAGTCGGTGTCTTTGGAGCTGTATTTGAATTTTTTGTCACCGCCTTCCGAAATTAAAGTTATTTTTCACTTTGTAGTGTTTTTTTGGAAGTCGGTTGTTTTTTTTTGGAAAAAGTTTTTATTTTTCACTTTTTAGTGGTTCACATGTGCTTACCCCTTCACAGCATACCGGCGTGATGTTATGTAATGAAGTGGTGTAAGCAATAGACAGACATGAGATTTCAGCAATCCCAGTTCATTTGCTATCATTTATTGAGGAGTTCCGTTACTTATCTCCAAAGTTCTTCATCAGATCTTCACCAAATTGAAATGAGACCACTACGAGAAAGTACTCTTCCAAAAAATAGCTAAATCGCTTCGTGTGCCTATAAAATTTGAAGAGTTCTCTCTATTTCTCCAGGATCCCATCATCAGATCCTGACTTGATGATCATGGGACCACCTGGGAAGTATACCCTTTCAAACAAAAAAAACAAAATCCAAATCGGTCCAGCCATCTTCGAGTAATCGGGGAACATACATAAAAAAAAAAAAAAAAAAGGTTCCGACGAATTGATAACCTCCTCCTTTTTGAAGTCGGTTAAAAATAGTAAAATTCATGTCTCAATTTACTTTTTATTTTTTATCAACATGAATATCATAGTGAAACCCCACATTAAATATTAGAATTAAATTTTTATAGCCGGTAGCCTACGTGCTGCCTTAGATAAGATCGTCACGTCACGCGTCAGCCGAGCGAAATGACACAGAATCGTGAGAGATGAAAGTCATTGTCACACACAGTACGTCAAGTAATAATAGCTATAGGTAGAAAGAAATTATGTGCTTTATCTACATTTCTTAGCTCTGTTTGTGAGCCATCTGGATTTTGTACTCTGTGGCACTGATTACAAAAATTCTTTGACTAAAAGGTATTTCGGAATTGTCGTGTAATCGTGTTCTATCTTCACTAGGGCAAATAATTTCCTTTTATGTGAGGTCTGTTTAGGAACCAGTGTTTTTTTTTTTTCTATTTGGATAAATCAACACTCAACACTAGTTAAGTGCAAACAATTTTGTGTTGATCACATCTTTCCGAAAAAGTGAGTCATGATCAAAATTGAAGCATTTTACAAACATGACATAACATAAAGATAAAGATGCATTTATTTGTATATACATAACATGATACATAAATATGCACAACACATAGGATATAAATTAGTTTAAAATTGCTGGTTCAACATGTTTTGCTATATTCCGCGTTCAAAATAGTTTATAAATTTAGTTGACGCCTGTATTACCCGTAGATATTGGAACCTAAAGTACACCCACATTTCTGTACCTACTAACATCTATCGATAATATTAATACGTGAAGCAAAAAGTTTGTACGACTTTTTACAAAAATTACGAGGACGGCGGAATATGAAATTTACCACAGTTCAAGTTTATTTGGAGAAGGAATGTAGAAAGCTAATATACATAGGTATTTGTATATAATAATGCATTAAAAATAAATTACCGTGACAACTGAGCGATCATTAGTTTTATTAAATGTACCTAAATTCTAGCATTTCATATCCAACGTTAACATTATAACTCGCATATAAATCAGTATGTACTGCATAAATAATAAAGCAGCTGTTAGCAATGCAATGTAAATTGTAATAGATCATAAAAACCGGCGCGATATTTCTAGCCTATGCGTGAACTGCGGCATTAGCACTAAACCGTAAGATATGCAATGCAAATTAATATTAATAACTCATAAACTTTAGGTCCGTCGTCGTCTAGCTAAGCGTCGTCGGCATTTCGTGCCGTTATCACAACAAAACATCTCGAACAGTGTTAGGTAACATAAACAGCTCTTTATTATTATTATAAGTAACGCGACCCTTTGGTTCTTCGACGAAATACTACACCACTGAATTCTTAAGTGGCTTTAGCTAAACGGGCGATTGCAGGTCAGGATTACTCAGGCAATAATGTTTAACTACTAACTACCAATCTTTAACACAATAACCTTTACGATTTAGCTTGTAAACTCAAAGACTTGTAAGTCTAGAAAGAGCCAATAGAACTGAGATTGCTGTGCTAAGTACGGCCTAAATCGCAACTGAATCCTTTTGAATTCTACTGGATTAAATGGACTGTGAGTGTTGACGTGGAATTCCTCTGATTTGCACTGTAACCTATATAATTTGTTTTTTCGCTATCGTTGTCAGTTTGTCTCATAAACAAAGCAGGTAAATGAGTAACCATTCTAGCGCACGTCATGTCTTGATGCAGTTTATTTAAAGCAACATCCTTGTTCTCATAAAAAATAACTTCTGCACGTCATTAGCGGTCGCGGCAGAATGTAGGTATAAACCCTTGCTCACCGGCTTCATAAAAGCTTCAAACAATGTTTATAGCCCAAAGCTTTATCGAAAACCCAGGTTCGCAGACGCGTGTTATTCCGTTAAAAATTCAGTTCGTGATATAATCCCATAAAATCCCAGGCCAGTTCAAAATCCGTCCAACATTCTGACACAATCCTTATCGTGCACCGTCTATCACACGTGTGTGCTTTAGCAGGTTTAATGTTAGGGCCTGGTTTATAATGTAAACAGCCTTGTGTAGTGGGTGTAAGGTAAACTTGGTAACTGTTCTGCCGAGATAAACGGCTTTCCGGCTGTGCCCTCTCGGCGGCAGGTGTTACGTAAGTACCGCAGCCTGCAGTGCCTATCGACCGGCCACCTAACTGCATACCACGGTAAGGTACTAAAAGATTCGTCTCATCATTCATATTTTTCATATCGTAAAGCTAAGATTGACGCTGTGTGCAAAACTGTACTGCCTTCTTGTATGTGTCTTCGAGAATTTTGATTGGTAGTTTTGTCCCAATCTGCATTATCTTTCCAATTAAAGTTTAGTAATTGATTATCTTCAGTTTCAACGCACAGATGTATAAACCAAGCATCTTACAGACATGCTGATTAAATTAAACTAAGCATTATACACATTATAGCACCATTAAACCACACGAAGCCTTAAAAGCTCTGAAAGTTAAACTGCACTCAGATCCGTTTTACGTCCTTACTCGTCCTCAAGAATTGTTCTAGGAACATTCGATTTACGGGCTATTTCTTCGCTTTTCTGAGAAAATATTAAACGATCGTAATGGAAAATGTCGTAGACGATGTTTAATTTAGATATAAACCCGTAGTACTACGAGTAAACAGTGCTGTAAAACTATTTTGTATGTTATGGGCACTAACAATAGATTTGTATGGTTGTATACATGTGTATTATGAGTGTAGATCTTGTAGGTATCAGTTTATTGCCTCGCCAAGCGAAACGTTTTAAAAGGGTCGAGATCACATTTCGTTCTAAGAAATAAAGTGTTTAATCCAACGTTGAAGCAGGAAGCTAATCTCCTGTGGCTGAGAAATAGGAAATATCTGATACCAGTTGACCTCAAATATTGAACTTTTACTAGGAAACAAGTCAAATGACGGTGGGTACATAAACATTTCTTACAATAACCAAAGTCATGCCTTATTCATGGGAATGATAAACTTTTGCCAGACTTTCATTGTTTCTTGTATAACTCTCGAACAAAATTATAATAGCGAAGCCTTTTCTTTAAGATACCCCAAAAGCAAGACCTTGAAATAAAAAAATTATCAGAATCCGGAAGTTTTCAATGGCGACCAACAAATAGACAAAGATTCTTTAAAAATCTGCAACCATTTTAAAGGAGAATCTACAACTTAAACATTACGTTAGAATACTATGGATATAGCCTGATTTCCAATCCAACCTTTATGTCAAGCATAAAAACATTCCATATAAAGCTTACAGCAACACTATTAAAGTTCAATATAAGTTCGAAGATATAACTGAAACAGCAGAGATTTCATTTAAAGATATAAAGGTTCAATAGAATGGAGTCGTCTGCAGCATTCCAATAGTCCTTTCACGCTTAGAAGTGCTTCGCAATAACCTGCGCAATGTGGCATCGGTTAAATGTCGAAGAACAGATTGCTCTCGACCTCACAGAGTCAGCCAATAAGGGAACGGAATATTTGCTTTGACTGCAAATAACTTCCAGCTTATTAAAAACCACTTGCAGTAAAAGGAAGTAGGTATAATCCCTAGTCGAGCAACCGCTGTAGCTTTATTACAATATCCGCACTAGGAACGAGTCAATAAATTGTCAAGATGGCAGTAGATACATATACCTATAGTCGTGCATATAAATATATATGAATGTAAACTGTCTTCAGCAACTACCATGATCCTTGATAATCAATTTTACTCAAAATATGCTTAACCAAACATCGTGATTCACAAAACTTGTCAAGGAAAATAAAACAACCTTTACAGCAATAAAACCAAAAAGAGAACTTAACAACAAAAAAGTTGAGGATTTCAAACGGGCAAGGGCAAATCAATTTGTACCAAAAACTAATTTAAATCATTAACCAAATTGGTGCCCTGGAGGTATTCAAATGACTATTGGAACAAACGCAACAAAACTGGAAAAGGAAAGAAAGTTTTTTGTTGAATTTATCGTTGTGGAGGACGGTGTGCGGGCGCGCGCGCAGGCCACTCACCCTGCGGGGTAGGACTTGAGGGGCGGGGTAAATGCCACTACAACCCATACCTTGCCTCAGCTGTGAACCACAGACGAGCCTCCTATTGGCTGTCTTTGATAAATCCTTTATCAGATTCATCCGAGGGTTTTGTTGAAATTCACCTCCAAACGATCTTTCGTAGTAACAAATCTTTTTTCTTGATGTTTGTGACCGTTAAAGAATTGAATTTTGTTAAAAGCTTCAATCATGTTGTACGAGTAGATACTACTTTTTCTCATTGATCCAGATGCCCTAAAACACAATTGGTTTTGCTTTACTCCACCAATGTTTATCTGTTATGTATATCATCAACCCTTTCTGCAGTTACTTATTTGTTTTTCTTGGCGCCTGTTTTCTAGTGGATTTATTACAACGCCAAACATATAACTGTATGTCATAGAGATTTTATCGGCGATGTTTTCAACAGTCTAAGTTCCATTCTCATGGATGGCTGATGCATTTTGCGAGCAACTTGTTCAATCATAGCTCTGGAGTTGCACAATTTTGCAACCTTTAACACGAGTTCTTATCTTATGCTCAATCCTAAAGAATGAAAAGCAGTTTCATAATATTGTCTACCTACAAATCTTTCGCTTTCAAAGTATGAATCAAGTTGGTCAGGGATTGCAAAAGTGCAAAACTTCGTGCATATTAATTTGAGTGCGCCAATGGCATTGTCTATAACTATCTCTCAGAAATTGCCATAACGTCATAAATGCAAATTTCGAGAAGTTTTCGGAGTAACAAGGGCTTCTCAAACAAGTCTTAAGGCGTTGTCTGCCATTCAATACCACACTACCGAACAAAGGTCTGGAGACAAAAAACTCTTTGCTGCAAAAGGGCCGTTCAACTACCTGCTTCAAAGACAAATCGACGTCATGCCCCTCCGAGGTTAAATATTATAAGTGATAAATACCGCACTTTGCAGTCGATGACACATCGCCCTGGCTCCACCATATTTGATGATGATGTGCCCAAATGTTTGCAAATTATTTTACCTACAATAATAGCAGCTGAATTGTCACATAGAATGACTCATGAGCGGAATAAAGAATCTCTTTTGAATACGGGTAATGAAGCCTCACGTGTGTCCGGCAATACAAAAAGTCTGAACCGTGAAATTCGCGGCAAAAAATTGATTCTATAGCCAATTGGCCATGTGCTCGCGAATTATTGTCCATTTCCATAGCTCAGGGTGATTAGAGGATTCAATTCCCATTACGAAATTTCTTATTATTTTGGATGTTAATTTTATTGCTCCCGTCAGATTTCCCTTTTTGCTGCGGTCATGTTTAAACTTGTTGTGCCCCTAATACTTATTTTTCTTGGAAGAAATTGATAACCTTTGATATTGAGTTAACTCAAAAGTGGGTCATTCTCGAACCGTATCAGTTACACAAAATTTTGTTCAAGTGTGTCTGTTTTAGCTGTAAGTTAAATTACGAATCGAACAGATAACGTTGAAACTTCTAGTCCTGTGATCTGTGGAAGATCTTTCAAGTCCTATAAGGTGAGGTGTAATAATAAAAACAAACGTATAAGTAAACTGACTCCACCTGTTGACACCGCACCTGGCACGGGCACACACGGGGGTGCAGTGGCGTGCACTCGACCACCAATGTTTATCTCATCAACAAATATTTAAACGTCGTGTGACTGAACTTAAGACGCATTCGAGCCGCCTCGGTGAAAATTCCTTAACGACTTAACAAAGATAAAAAGTTCAAAATCCTTTTCTAAAGCCTCTTATACCGACTATAATTATTATACTAAACTAGTCAAACGACTGTCTAGTAACTAGTACAATATCCGGTTTGCCGTACCTTATTCGCTGGCGGCATCAAACACTCTTCTGCCTCGGAGGATATATTGCTTCATTTACTTCAATCTTTTAAAGAAACACTAAGTTATAGAATAAAAACACTACTGACACTTTACACAAAACACGAAACTTTTAAATCTAATTGATTATTCCTTCTACTGCAGTTCACTCGTTTTCTGTTTCTTCAGTTACAACTTTTTCATAATGGTCGACTACTTTTCATTTATGATTATCACTTTTATTGTTTTATATTACCGCATTTACAATTAAATTAATTTCGATTTTTTCGATTAGTGATTATATCGGAGAACGCTCGCGGCCGTCCGCCGTCGACTGTTGGAGTAGTAACGTACTAGCATCGCGGCAACCACCACATTGAGTGGGAGGAGGACCATGAGACAGTGCTACGGACCACGCAAGTGTTAGAGGGAGACGACAACATACGTCATCACTGGCACATCTATAAAGCAACTAATGAAAACTGTCTTGCAAACAAATTAAATAACTCACAAAGTCGAGGGTCTCCATTTTTACCGTATAATACCGGTTTTACCTGTGTCCGACGGCGCACAGTGGATCGTCCCCATACAAGAGGTCGGACATTGAATTAAAAATTGAAAAAGTATTTAATTTAAAAAAATGAAATATACAGTTGCATTACTCTATTATGGAACTACAAAAAATGTTACTACAATTTTTTTATTTGACCAGTACTTTATGAGCAATTCGATGAAAACTGTTATTTTTCTATGGAAATGGTCACAAAAATGTCTGTATCTCATGATTCCCTCCTTGTTTCGATTTGCGGTTTTCACTACTGTTATTTAACCATTTTATGCCACATTTTCTTCAAGGACACATGGTGCCCCCAGCGACCCCCTTCCGAGATATTTTGCTTTTAGTAACTATACTTTTTATTGTATAACTGATGAAATGGAGGTACATTAAGTATATTCATTACTGAGAATAAGTCATCCCTAAGTAGTTCCTTAAATAACAGGTGCATTTGCGATTACTTTAATGACTTATGAACGCTTCTGTTGCCATACAACAAAAGCGTTAATGAGTCCTTAAGTAAAGATTACCAGTACTTGCTTAATCTAATTAGTTATTGTAATTACTATGTTAACAGCCCTTAATCTCTGCATTGTGATTGGATAATGCTTAGCTTAGTAATGACTGAGTCGAATTTACAATAACACATCGAAAAGAAATAGAGTTTTATGATCAATAAGAAAATATGTAGGTATAAAAATATTTTTTATTTAAATAATATAACACTAAAAATAATTTAAAAATAAAACAACTATGTACCTTAAAACAAACTAAAAAATTAAACAACTACTAAGAACTAAATTATAATAGGAAATTAATTAATTAACACGACCATTTAGTTACTAACAACAATAGAAAAGAAAGAAAAAAAAAACATTTATTGGCCGATGGGTGGCATAACACAAAACAAAAAAAGAACAGAATAAAAAAAAAATACACAAAAACAAGAAATTAACAAAGAAACTGCTTGTTAATAATAATATTAGGTACTATAAGACTTAAACTATATTTTCTTCATCTTCATCAATAACGACATCATGATCATTATTATCGTCATCATCTTCTTCAACGTCACTACATGCAGCAAGTGTATCAGTTGAAACGTCAATGAACTCCAATTCACTCTGATCAACTATGAGTAAACCGTCTAGTTCACTAAATGAAGACTTTTTGGCTTTATTTGTCATCTTCGGTCGTAAGCTGGTGAGAAGAGTCACCTTTTGCTTGCCATGATTTTATGTCCATTCTGTAAGCAATGTGTAATAAACACTCCATAGACCGAATCCAAGCATGCAATGAACTAAATCCATGCTTGTATAAATCTGTATTCACGGGTTTAGCTCTCACTTCTTCCAAGTTATTAATTTCGCTTGGGCGAGCTTTGCACAAATCACACACTGCTGCCTTACCATCAATCATGGTTAGCCATAGATTGTGAGTAACAGTAGCATTGCCGCAATCAGTCGGGTTCAGTTCACGAATCTCAGTCTCAAATATTTCCATTTCAGCCTTAACATTCGCTTCCGTTTCTTTCATAAATGTAAATGAAATCGGGCGACAATATGTGGTTGACGATGGCCGATCATTCTGCCACACTATACTTCCTCTAGAAGTCACTAACTTAAGCGGTACAAGACTTGCCATAAATACACTGGATAAGTCTTGTTCACTTGTTGTTGTCGTTTGATGGTAAATGCTTTGACTTGAAGCTCCATCAAAACCCCATTTACTGTGAAGCACAAGTGGTTCACCAGCATCAAAATTTGATTCAAGTGAATCGATCAGCCTCCTAACTGTGAGATCAAGGAGGGCTTGGATCCGTATCTTTGCGGAAGTTTCAGTCACAGTTATGTCTTCTTTTGCCGGGTAGCATTTAAGCTTTTCTTTAACTAACAAGTAGTAGCTTGGGTATTTCGCATGACCTTCTTTTAAACTAACGTCCCGAAGTGTGATGTATCGCCACTTGGATAACTGCAAGTAAACGTAAAGAGCAAGTGCTTTGTGAGTAGGAACTTCACGAAGCGAAGGATTCTGCTTAGTTTCCAGGACATTTAAAACTGTTGAGACGTGTTCAGGATTTTCCAGCAAATTTTTCATTATTCTGGCCATATCATTTTTTCCGGCAGACTTAAGTATACTTTCAACAGTATGCAAAAGCTCATCCGGACGACTGCAACTAGCAACATTTTCATTAACACGTCTTCTTTTGTGTCTAGTCGTTAAATCTTCAAAGCGTTTGCGAGGAGATGTATATGTTGAAGTTGATGCATCTGATTTTGATGGACTGACTACCTCTTCTGCCTCATTTTCATTTGCTTCTTCAGTGTCAACAACATTTTCTTTAAAGCAATCTGGTCAAACGATATCGGAATTTAACCACTCTCCGTTCTTGTTAATGAACCTGTCGACTGTCCTTCTTGATTGCACCCATTTGGTGTAAACCCTATAGCAAAATCGTCGACACCAGTTCTTGAGATCCGTCACATCACTTTCACTTAACTGGACGTTAGTACTCGACTTCAATGTGTTAAATAAATTGTCATAGTCACGAAGATCTTTATGATTACGAAGAGCAACGTAAAGATCTAGATAAGTAGAAAACCCACGGAAAGCCATAATGACAACACTTGATAGAAGTTATAATTACAACTGAATTACATTTGCTAAACACACTCAAATATATAGGGCAGCAAGTAGGCAACTAGCAATGAATTTGATAAGCTAATGATGACATTAGACAATCACAATGCAGAGATTAAGGGCTGTTAACATAGTAATTACAATAACTAATTAGATTAAGCAAGTACTGGTAATCTTTACTTAAGGACTCATTAACGCTTTTGTTGTATGGCAACAGAAGCGTTCATAAGTCATTAAAGTAATCGCAAATGCACCTGTTATTTAAAGAACTACTTAGGGATGACTTATTCTCAGTAATGAATATACTTAATGTACCTCCATTTCATCAGTTATACAATAAAAAGTATAGTTACTAAAAGCAAAATATCTCGGAAGGGGGTCGCTGGGGGCACCATGTGTCCTTGAAGAAAATGTGGCATAAAATGGTTAAATAACAGTAGTGAAAACCGCAAATCGAAACAAGGAGGGAATCATGAGATACAGACATTTTTGTGACCATTTCCATAGAAAAATAACAGTTTTCATCGAATTGCTCATAAAGTACTGGTCAAATAAAAAAATTGTAGTAACATTTTTTGTAGTTCCATAATAGAGTAATGCAACTGTATATTTCATTTTTTTAAATTAAATACTTTTTCAATTTTTAATTCAATGTCCGACCTCTTGTATGGGGACGATCCACTGTGCGGCGCGGCGTGCCAATAAGGTAATTTGAATTCCAGTAGAGTGAAAAAGACGGAGATTTGTGTCGAAGGCTCTATACATACATAAGTCGTAAAGGGTTACAGTTCGAAAGAAAATGTTAATAAATTATATTTGAATACTGGGTTCGTTAACGGTCACAACGAGTTGCAGAGTGATATGAGAGATTTTAATACCGTCGTGTGTTGATAATAACAAACCGGTTAGGCCTTCTTTGGTTATCATCGATTCTTAATTTGGCAGTCTTTAAAATTTTCTCACCTGACAACAATAGTGTGTGGGCACTTTCTAACCGCAAGTACATTCCTCACATAAATAGAAACAAAATAAGCGCTAAATCCGTTAATTCAATAATCGCGTTACGGGGTAAGTCAATAAACACCAATTCGTTGTGCAAACCGTAGGACAACGCAACGGTTGTGTTTGGCATGATTCAAGATACAAGAACGCGGTTACTCTTCTATTTGCCTTTCTTACTATTGCACAAAGAAAAGCTTCACTTTTACCAATTAGCTCGGCGGCGCATGAGCGGTCGACAGACGAGGCTTTGTTTCCCAAAACAAGTGAAAATATACTCGATATCGACACACTTTCGATACACCTGCTTCGAATTTCCATTGTGTAACAACATTTTTATACTAGCTATCTTCCTATTATTGTTCTTTTAACGCACTAATTGCTAACAAAAATGAACCTTGTTGCGAACAAAAAGTTTTGGAGTGAAAAAAATCTATATACTGTGCAAAAAATATTCTGGGCAGATTTTTTTTGTAACATCGGTCTTAACCTCTTTAGTTGCGGCCATAATTTAAGGCGGTGATTTATTGAAAACGCTCAAAAGGTGGTTTTTTAAACCAGTGTATCTCTTTAACCGTAAATAATTTAGAAAGCAAAAAATGATATGATATTTTCAAGTCTTTTTTGCATAAAGTGATGGAACTCAAAACATAATTAAACATACTTTAATACATCAAAAAAATTATCAAAGTCACCTATATCTTTAAAACCAGTTTATCCCTTCGATAACAATTAAAATCATATTTAAAAATATACCATAAAATTCCTAATGCCAAACTGCATCCAGTGATAGATTGTTTATTATTAAATAGTTAATATCTAATTTTATACGATTTTATTTGCATTTTTACGACAATGCTTGCTCATTTATTATTCGAATTTATTACAACAGATTTTAACCCGTATCGGATTGCAATAATAACTATTATCGCTTATAACGACAATATCTAAAGTTACCAGGGCCAATATCAGTTACAAAGACACCGAACATTGTAAAAATTTACTTAATAAATTAGTTAAATTAGATACTTGCGATACTTAAAATTTTAAATTTTCTATCCAGTTATTCTAGAATTTGGCATCGTTTCATCTTTCAGGTAAAGGTATGTCAATAGAGCTTCAAAACTTTAATTTTGGAATAAATCCTATGAAAGAATTTTATGAGGCTGTGTTCCGAATTCCGAAATTCGAATTAAATGGAAACATTGAACTATACGAAGCAAGAAGTATGCCGTCAGGTGCGTTGGATCCGTATTCCTTAAGCTTTTATTGTTTCTTCTGGTGCCTTCTGGTTCTCGCCTCAGCCATGTTATTATTATCGCTTTAACATTAATTAGCTGCCTCGTAAGTGAGTGGTAATAGGAACCTACATAAAGGTAATGTTGATTGATTGAAAAACTTGCCTTCTCTGGGAATGCTATTTAGTTTTCACTTCCATCAGTGTTATTTTCTTGAGAATGGCATGTATCTACTAATTACTTTTCTTTTTAGACCTTAAAATCTGAGAAAAAATGCTCTGTTTACACTAAACGCATAATTTGGGAAAAGAGAAAGTAAATCACTTTCCGATTTCTACACCTTTTTACATGAATCAAAACAATTTACCTTGAAGAAAAACGGTCCTCTCGTAAATTATTTGGACGTGCATAAAATTCCTTGTTACAAGGTTTCTTTCTTTGGTTTTTTTTTTTTTTTTTTTTTGGGTGGGAAATCATCAAATAACTTCTCCCGCTCTGGGTGGAGCGGGAGGGCGTGTCAGACTTTTACTGACTAAAACCCACCCGTGTTCCCTCAGTTGCCTGTGTGCCAGGGGCCGCGGTATCTCTTTCGAACAACCCGCACCCCTGGCAGAACAACCCGCACCCCTGGCAGTTCTTTCTTTGGTCAAAGAGAACATTAGAAGGAAGTGGGTTTTAAAATAATCACTATAACAGTCACGTCTACAGTTTTCGTCGAAAACGTCTATATCGCTATTTAAGCCCTAATGTAAAAAGAGACGACACTTGTCTTAAGTCGTGGTGCAGACTTTTTACTTTGGCCAAATTATATTATTGTGCTCACCCAGATAGGTATGAGGATATATGGCAAATATATTCCGATCTTATCACATTGATCTCAGCACCGTCACATTGTGCGTGACTCCACGGCTAATGACGGACATGACCCAAGTGAAGGGGGGAAGTGCGTCAGCTTCGAGGTACCAATTTTCGCCAGATGTCACTGCGTGATCAGCATGGTATAAGAGCTATGAGCCAATGGAAATCGAACCGACGACTGACCCCTTTCTCTGATGAATAGTAATGACCCTACTTGGATTGTTCACGTTGCGACTCATGCCAACATATCGATTATATATGCATCAAAGCCAGATTTTGTAGGTTGCGGCGTGCCACCAGATTCGTCATAAACGTTAAGTCAAGTTAAATATTGATGGTATCGAATAATATACGTGTTCTTACAACGTTTGACAGCACGGTTGGCGCAGTGGTTAAGCAATTGACTACTGCGCTGCGTGTCGCGGGTTCGATCCCCGCACGGAGCAAATATTTGTTTGACCTACAAGTAGTTGTTCCGGGTCTGGCTGTTTGTGTATGTGAGTTTAAATATTTGTAAACGCACCCACAATACAGGAGAAATTCCTAGTGTGGGGCAACGTTTTTAAAAAAAAAAAAAAAAAAAAAAAAAAAAAAAAAAAAAAAAAAAAAAAAGTATCTTCCTGACTGATGGCACTCCTAATAACATCATCCCCAACTTTGGATATGGTTATGCTGACCTCGTTATGAATCATTTTATTTCTTTTTCTAAACCAGTTGATAGTTATTAGATACCAGCTGAGCAACAACTTACCTACTGACTTTTACTAAACCTTCGTATTTGTATTATAAAGCTTAAAGCTACCTATATCTGTTTAAGTACCAGTGGCGTAGCGTGCCTTGGCGGGGCCCCGTATAAAAATTTGTTTTGGGGCCCATAAGAAGGGTAAAGAATTTCTCACAAAAGAAAAAAAAATGTTTGCCGAAAACGAAAAGAAATATTTATTCATCACAATTATCTATGTCACTTTTTCCAAAAAAAATACAATCAATTCAAATTATATATACACTCTCCTTGCCTTTTGTCCTTGTCTTTTGTTTGACTTTTGTAATTTAAAAAAAAAATTGGGAAGTTTTTTTTTATTTTTGCTTACGCACGTCGGAGTCCCCCGTGACCCGGGGGCCCCGTATAATTGATACTGCAGATACGGCGGTAGTTACGCCCCTGTTAAGTACATTTGATTAGTATTTACAGACTGACAGTATAGGTGCAAATTTTTCGTATTTTTTATTAAAATTGATAAACCTAATTATAGCCAATTTAAAAATAATTGCATCTAAAGCGTCGGCTACACGAGAGGCTTTATCGATGAAGGCTGAGGAGCTCTCAATTCATTTACCATCTTCAACACAACAGCCTTTGACCTTAAAACCGGAATTCTTTGCCGGCCTTTCTGTACGCTGTACTTATGTACGTTTTTACCACGTAATGAGTCTCTTATAAGGCGTACATGTATCTTAAGGACAAGATATGTGTGTTTTGAAGGGTCTAACTTGCTTGCCGTGATCCAATCTCCTAATTGAGAGTAATTTATATCGCCGTTTGTGACTAGCGTCGTGTTCACATTTTCCAGCTACGTGCTTATGTGTTAAAAGCGCCGACAAGAGCCGAAAAGCAGCCTTCCGAAAATACTTGTATGAATAATAGATGGTAGTATTGATCGTGTGAGACAATGTACGCAGTACGGTTTTATATATAATGGGACTATATCAAATCAACACAATACAATGTAAACTAATGATATATTGATGGAGCGCGTGCCAGCAATTTGGCTTAAAAGGATTTTTTTCTTTGTAAAGCCAACATGTAAAAAGCCTTTGATAACAAAGTAGGACAAAGTCTTGGAAAATTTTATTCGACCTTTCGGGGATATGGGAGCACTCAGGACTTGTATTAAAGAGAATATTAATAATGGAAAAGAAGACATTGTATCTGAAAGACCTTTATAAGCTTTTGTTAGTCGTGCTACTCACAGCCATATTGTTGACAAACATTTAAGGAACAAAAAACCTGAAAATATGATGGTCATTGAAGCGTAGCATAAGTTTACAGATGGATAGCATCTCAATAGATGAAAATACAAATTGAACATGAAATTTCAATTTCGCTTGCCTCCATTTTGGTAAGAAACAGATTTTGGTAAACGACGACCGAGTTGTGAGACCGAATCGATTTCAAACCATAATTTACTTCCCCTGCCAAAACCACCGTTTGATCTTACGATAAGATTGACGACGCAGATTGTTGCAGTGTAACTGCGGTGCCTATTAAAAGATTAAAAGAAACTGTTAACGTATAAATAGACCTGTTTTGCACAATTAACTATGGAAATAAACGAATCAGGTTTAATGGGTTTGCGCAATGTATAACGACATATTTTAATAACTTGTTATTTTATGACCTGACGTGGATTGAATCAACTTGTATAAAATGCATTTAGTATGACTTATGAGGTTTTTAAAGAGGGGGGCGATCGATCAGGTTAAGCTACGTTTGCCGCGGTTAGTCCGTGGTTTTTTTTTGGCATCTCGTAGTTGACCTTGAGAGGCCGTGACTACTTAACCGGACTTTCCAGTGGTTGCCATAAGGAAACTTAAAGCCTTCAGCCAGGGGCGTAAAGCGACTGCACGCTGAGGGCACCCCCTGTGGGGTACTGGCCTTGGCTCAGGGCATCACTGGTAGGGGGACAGCAAGTTAGACAGGCTGGATCAAATCATCATTATTATTAATAATCGGGGAGTTTAACTCTACAGGCTCAGCTGCGGCGTGGGCTGGCACTTCAACTAGCAAGGGTCGGTGGGGGTTGCTCCGTGGATGTCTGGTCATCTTTACATACCAAGACCCCTCCGAACCTCGGAAAGCACGTTAAACCGCTGATCCTGACTGGACTGGACAGTCCTCACGGGTCGTGAAAAGCCCGAAAGAATGACAAGCAGTCTTAATAGGGGGTATCGTATTGCCCAGTAACTGGGTCAGATAGGCAGTCACTCCATGTAAAATACTGGTATTCAGCTGCATCTGGTTAGATTGGAAGCCGACCCCAACATAGTTGGAAAAAGGCTGGGCAGATATGAGGTTATAATAACCAACCGTAAATGCATATACAAATAGCGGAAGAATGAACATGACACATACATTATCCTTGCATCGTGAATATTTTAAAGAAATAAACGCAGAGGAAAATTGCATACAAACAAACTCAAAATGACGTGATTTCCATTTTGAGAGCTGATTCACTAAATTTAAACCTGTAGTTTACCGAAAATGTACCGTTTTCATTGCAAAATGAAAAAAATAGATTCACCGAAGTGAATCCAAATTTTTACCTATCTACTATTACTTCTACAGTGAAACTGTTTATCCTACTATGCATACAAACAAACTCAAAATGACGTGATTTCCATTTTGAGTACTGATTCACTAAACTAAAATCTATAGTTTACCCTTAAAGGTGACCTTTTTATTGCATCATAGATTCACGACAGTTGGAAGTATCCAACTGTTACTTCTGTCGTCAATCTGATTATTTACTTCCTAGCTATGGCCAGCAGCTTCGCCGCGTCGCGTGGAGGTCAGAAATTATCCCAGAGGAACGTAGGTACTATCGGAATTAAAACTATCCTATATCCAGGTTTATAAACTATCTGTGTGCCAAATTTCATCTAAATCCGTTCAGCCATTTTTGCGTGATTGTGTAACAAACATCAAAACATCTATAGTCGAACATCTAAACATACAAATTTTCTCATTTATAATGTTACTAGCTTTTGGCAGCGGTTTCGCCCGCGTAGGGGGCGAAAATGATCCCACGGGAACATACTATCGGAATATAAAATATTCTATGTGTTATACCGGGTTACAAACTATCTATGTGCCAAATTTCATCCAAATCCGTTCAGCTGTTTTTGCGTGATTGAGTAACAAACATCTAAGCATACAAACTTCCACATTTATTATACACCGCGACATTTTAGTCGTCTTACAAAGATGGTCCACTCAAAGTATCCATCATTAAATACCTCTAGGCGCGATTAAACATTGTTACCATTAATTAAGATAATAGGTACAAATAAAAATAAATAATGTTTTAGAAATAAAAAAACACCCTCCCTGTTAATAATGTTTACGTTTCAAACGGTAGAAGATATCTACCTACCTAACATTACATTCCATCATTAATTCCACCTCCATAACAGGGTGTTTCAAACTACGTCATGCGTCTTAGTGAATGATATATTTTTTTTTATAACTTATGCATATGTTAAATTTATTTTATTTTATTCATAAATGATTAATAGTCATTGGACACATGTAGTGGACTGCCGTTGTAAGACGACTAAAATGTCACGGTGTATTGTATAAGTAGGAAGTAGAATTGTTGGTATAAATGTATAAATAACACCAAAACGTAATTTCTTTTAATATCCACCATCCGGTACAAATGTAGACTGGGCGTTACAGCGCACAAATACACTGCGTAAGCAATGTCTGCTATTTTCCAACAATACGTCTAGACTTTTCATTACCAGTAGCACTGATGCTAGACGTCGCGACACCATGGAACTAAAGCTAACGGCCGAACAATGGAAATGCTGAAATATTACGCCGGGAATGGACGTTTTATTTTAGGAAACCTTCGAAAGACGACGACGTAAACTTTGTCTTGCGTTGGACTAAAATAGTGACAAGTTTCACAGAGTTCCAGACTACTATCGGATACTACGTTACGTCAGCTCCGTATTACCTACGGTCCTAAGATTACTTCGGGGCCCGAACTAAAATGATTGACAACACAATTTGACAGCAGTCCTTACTTCCGAGGTGTCTTTGCCCGTCCGAAAAAGTTTATTAATCGGGGGTAGGGTTCATTCCGATGTATCCAACTACTTTCGGGCGGGCCCGTATCTTTGTTGACGGACTCCGTTTCACCTACGGACCTAAGATTACTTCGGGGCCCGAACTAAAATGAATGACAACACAATTTGACAGTATAGTCCTTACTTCCGAGGTGTCTTTGCCCGTCCAAAAAAGTTTATTAATCGGGAGTGGGTTCATTACGATGTATCCAACTACTTTCGGGCAGGCCCGTATTTTTATTGACAAGAGAATAGGACCCCAGGATCGCACGGGCGTGTTTTTCTTCACGCACTGCAATTTCATCGCAATGCTTGGCGCCGAGTGTTGAGATTCCAACAATCTGTTTTTTTGACGTGCTAGGATGCGCTCTGGTGGATTCTCAATTCTTGGCTCAACACCGAGAGTTATTAATCCACTGCGAGAAAAAGTCGCGATTTTTCTACGTATTGCGAACGTGGACTTGCTATCGACTAGCTCGTGAAGCTCATTAGATTGGAAAATATTTTCACTTGTTTCATTTTGGTTTAGAATGCAAACATTAGCAATATGTTCACTTAGCAATCAAGCGTGCTATTGTTAAATACAATTACTGAAATTTACTCAACAAACAGAAATTAATTAGCACAACCTAAGACGAAGCTAACACGTAACTAACCAAACAAACGTATTGTGAGAGGTGAAATTCTGTTTACTGCGCAGTTCTGAGAGCCGTGGCTTTGTGGTGGATGAAGCGCGCGACAGGCGACAGCTTCCGTAGCACAAGTAGACGGTACACTAGACAACTGTCACCGACTGCCAACTCACAGCCATAGAGAACGAAACGGGAACAACTTTTTAATATTTCAAACGGCGAACAGACACCGGCCGGTCACTTTGTTTTCTATTGGCTGGAAAATAACTCACTGGGAGTACGATCGATATTCGCGTCTGTGTTTTAAGCTTTCGAAAACAGCTTCTAAACTAACGCACAACGGACCAAATGGGAGCATAAGTGTGGAAAAGGGAGTCCCATCATCATCATTAACAGCTTCTAAACAAGAAACGGTGAAATACAATACAATTCCTGCGCTTATAACAGTTACTTTAGCAGTGTCCGTCGATATGGAAATATCGACAAAAGAAATATGTAATACTAGCTTTTTCCAGCGGCTTCGCCCGCGTGGAAGCCGGAAGTTATCCAACAGGAACGTACTAAAGGGATAAAAAGTATCATATATGTTAATCCAGGTTATAAACTATATGTGTGCTAAATTTCATCCAAATCTGATCTTTGCGTGATTAAGTAACAAACATCCAAACATGCAAATTTTCATATTTATAATATTAGTAGGAGTAGGATTACTGCGTCTTTGTTCTTGTGATCGCAAGCGTTACTACTGAGCATGAGGCCCAGAGTTCTATTCCCAGGTCGGGCAAAATGTTTTTGGATTTGTCCATCTGGATTTTCTCAGTACTAAGCCCGGAGTCTGGATTCGTGCCCGGTTAATAGCAATATGCTCCCCTCTTTTAATGGGACTTAAACATAAATAGCGAAATGTGGGTGTACCTACTAAAGGTACACTTCTGCCACACCCTTTGGGGAAACAAGGCTTGATGTTATGTCAAATATGTAAATAGAAAGTAACGGAAAAGCTTATAAAATATTTACATACTCGAGACCTTTAACTTTCTTTATGTGCTTTCGACGTATCATGTTGTCGATGTACCACGTAATAGAGATATCAAATAGGAAACTTTTATAACGTTTTTCACAAAACAACATCATTTACAAGCAGCGTTCATCGTCTGTATATGTAATTTCTGCCATAAACCGACCGGATACGAGTCTTTAATGACACAACCTGTATGTATAAACTAGGAAAAGCCATTTTATAGCTACTTTAGTAGAAAACTAATAGCATGTATTAAAAACTTGGCTTCTACTGGTGAAGTTATAATTTGTAACGCCTCCAAATTACTGCGGCACACGCGAAAACTTTTGTTGTTAGGTACTTATCAGTAAGTAAATATACAATACAATAATCACTACTTTGCGTATAGAACGATTAAATGTCAATTAGGAGACTCAATCAATTTCCCTAATGATATAAAATGAATATACACTACGCAATTTGGTTTTACAGTACCTACTTATAATCACGGCATTAATGTGTCGTAGTCAGGCAGAAACAATATTTTGACTCAATTTATAATCATAATTAGCCTATAATGTTCCCACTGCTGGGACACAGGCAGGACAGAGGCAGTGGGCTTTAATCTACCTCGCGGGTCCAGTTCGGGTTGGTAGTTGTCACATGTCTTCAAAGGTTGGGTCTAGGACACGCCGGTTTTCTCACGATGTTCTCCTTCACCGTTTTGAAAGCCGTGGTGACGAAATTACTTACATAAAGAAATTCGCCTGCCTGGGTTCGAACCCACGACTACTGACTCTCCTACTGCTTTTTAGTACAATACAATAATCACATACTTAATACGACATAATTATTATGTACTTAATTACAATAGTGTTATGATAATTTCTCCTTTGTTTATAAAAGCATAATATTTGTGTAGGAGTTAGTAGATTTGACAAGATAAAACTCACCAGCTAACTTCTGCTTACTGCTTTGCGCTCCTCTGAGCTCGGCGTCGTAATTTATTACCACAGGTGCTGATTAATGTTATTGTTCGTGTCTTGAAGAGGGTCACAAAATCACAGAAGGACCATCACGCATGAGAAAAAAGTACATTGTTTAGTTCATGTATGATCAGTTGAACAGAAAAAAAAAACAACCGACTTCCAAAAAAACACTACAAAGTGAAAAATAACTTTAATTTCGGAAGTCGGTGTCTTTGGAGCTGTATTTGAATTTTTGTCACCGCCTTCCGAAATTAAAGTTATTTTTCACTTTGTAGTGTTTTTTTGGAAGTCGGTTGTTTTTTTTTTTTAAGTTTTTTTTTTCACTTTTTAGTGGTTCACATGTGCTTACCCCTTCCCAGCATATCGGCGTGATGTTATGTTAAGAACTGGTGTAAGCAATAGACAGACATGATATTTCAGCAATCCCAGTCCATTTGCTATCATTTTTTTTTTTTTTTTTTTTTTTTTTTTTTTTTTTTTTTTTTTTTTTTTTTTTAAAAAAAACGTTGCCCCACACTAGGAATTTCTCCTGTATCGTGGGTGCGTTTACAAACATTTAAACTCACATACACAAACAGCCAGACCCAGAACAACTACTTGCAGATCATACAAATATTTGTTCCGTGCGGGAATCGAACCCGCGACACGCGGCGCAGCAGTCGATCGCTTAACCACTGCGCCAACCGAGCCGTCAAATTTATTGAGGAGTTCCGTTGCCTATCTCCGAAGGTCTACATCAGATCTTCACCAAATTGAAATGGGACCACTCCGAGAAAGTACTCTTCCAAAAAATACCCAAATCGCTTCGTGTGCCTATAAAATTTGAAGAGTTCTCTCTATTTCTCCAGGATCCCATCATCAGATCCTGACTTAATGGCCATGGGACCACCTGGGAAGTATACCCTTACAAACAAAATAAACAAAATCCAAATCGGTCCAGCCATCTTCGAGTAATCGGGGAAAATACATAAAAAAAAAAAAAGGTTCCGACGAATTGAGAACCTCCTCCTTTTTGAAGTCGGTTAAAAACACGCGGCAGCGCGGCGCCACTGTCGCCCTTCGTCCACCAATTGGATTCCTTGGCGAATGGGCGAGAAGCAAGCATCTTAATCAAATCAAACACTTTCTACCACACACAAATGCTTGCGTACTAGTTGGGGGTTGAAAGATTATCCAAAATTTCTAAGATTAAATGCGGTAGGTAATACCTATCTTATAGATAACGGTACGTAACAATATTCAATATTGATTATAACCACGTGGGCTGATTTTCATAAATATTTGGAACTTCGGGCTTTTTTAATAACATTAGGGTCAGTTATTTCCTCCAACTCAAAATCTGATAATATTATTAGCAAAAAGCACTCTTATTGTAATACAGGTAACATTTATAGGAATTGCTTTCCTAATTTTCAATTTCCCTATTTGCGTAGCACACTATCCATCAGAATCTGAATCATTTTGAAGGATATTGTTCATCCTTTGCTTCATGTGTTCGAAAACTTTGTCTGCTCAACAACGTATATAAGCCAATGAATGTTGTTGAACTGTCAAAATAAAAGTTATCGCTACTTTTAGTGTATTACGCAAGCACCCCTAAAGTGTATTTAACGATAGGCGATGACAGCGATGCGGACGATTTTTTTGATACCCAATGAGCTCTTCCCTTTCTTTTTCCTTTATGTACTTGTACATTGGTAATAAATATATTTCAGTGTTAGATGGTATATTGTATTTAATACCTAAGCATGTAAAAAAAAAATACAACGTAAATAAAAAAGAATTGCACGCCCTCGTTCTTCAAATTTCGTGTGGTTTTAACTTCCAGCTTCACCCCTGTATGTGTAAAAAACATAACAATGTTAAAAACAATAATAAACAGCATTAAAATAAACACTCACCATTCCCAAAGATGCACGAGACAGTCGAACATGACGCAGCCATGTTCTGTGCTCATGCACGACGCTGCCGGGGCCGCGGTCGCCATCTTGAATCCAGTACTAACTCCAACTACCCTCTCATTTATAATTTCACTTGCATACAAGTCAGTACCGAAACAATCCGAAGGTGGCGACGCCTAGCAATTTTGTGAAGGTAATCTCTGGAAAGAGAAAAGTGCCAATTAGACTTGATAAGGTCGTGAACATTGTGGTGAAATGAGATGAAAGTGAAATTATTGGCGGTGTGGCGGTGAGATGTTTTGGTAGTGACAGTACTTTTAAATGTCATTTAGGTACTACCTGTAGTTTCGAATACTCAAATGATACTACTCAATTTCGAGACGCTTTCTGTCTTTGCAATATACCTTGAAACGAGGAATCTAATGATAAATGATTTTATTTTTGTAAGGTTTGTGCAACATTTTGACGCATCAAATATAAATATTTTTTAAACTAGATAAGGGCGGCTATTCCTATCTGACTACTCTAAGAAGAAAGGCCGAAACAAACTCTGAGGTTACAGTCTCTTTTCAGTCAAGTCCTTGTCAAGACCATGTAGATTGGTGTCTGAAATGGTATTTTTAAGAAAGAACTACACAGAATTACTGGATGCATTTGTCAATAATCATGTAGCTCAACTCAGAGCTCAACAATTAGACGAACAATACCAAATAAAGTGCATTTGGGTGGGCCGCATAAAGGACTAAAAACTGCCAGACCATAATTCAAACTAAGTGAAAGAATGGTATCTGAACATTCATTTCAGTATTCGACCGTTAAATTGTATAATGCACGTTTTAAACGTTTCAAGTTACACGTACCTACATACTTGTACAAGTATTGGTTAGATAGATATCTAATAATGCCTTTTATTAATAGAATAATAGTACCTATCCGATAAGTGTCCTAAATAATGTAAAATCATATTTGATTACAGCTGTTTATCAAAATGTTAATTAAAACTAAGTGTATGTTATTTAACTGACCCCTTAATTGAACAAGGCTCAAAATAAATAGCTAGACAAAATGTTTCAAATACCATACCATTAACCACAGAAAACAAATGACGAAAAGTTTTCATTTAATGTTGTCCGGGGATTCAGTTTTTGCATCAATGACATGTAAGTTAGTGGCAACCACGATTCTTTAGACCATTACTCTAAAGTCAAAACCTATAAGTTTACGACATAAGTACCGTTGTCTATAGATACCTAGATGGACAACATTCCATCAGGAAGCTCCTACATTTTGATCAACCGCAAGAATACCTCAGAAACGAACAGGTATTTGTGGCAAAATAACAGTATTTTATCATTTCATTCATAATTTACTTTATACCCGATAGTTGCAGCTTTTATAGAAAAGTGCATTACCTGCAATGGTGGCATTTGGGTCAGAGTTAATAGCCCTAACTAAACTTGCTTCAAGAAATTAAATGCTGCAGTAGTCGTTAATATTCATTAGTAACTCGCTGAATATTCGTATAATTATTAATTTCATTTAAATGAATAACGACATTTGAATAAATACCTTACCATATACCACATCCATACTGTTCGGCAAATTGTACAGAAGGCTGAAGAGTACAACCAACCGCTGTGTATGGCATTTGTAGACTACGAGAAAGCCTTAGACTCCATCGAAATATGGGCAGTTCTAGCCTCTTTCCAACGATGTCGAATTGACTGGCGCTATATCGTGGTGTTCAAATGTTTATATGACGCTGCTATGATGACTGTCCAGATCCAGAATGAGGAAACAAGCCTCATCCAACTGCACAGTGGAGTGCGACTGGGGGATTTTATATCCCCGAAACTGTTCACCAATGCGTTGGAGGACATCTTTAAGACGTTGGACTGGACTGGACAGGGTATCAATATTAACGGAGAATACATCTCACACCTGCGGTTTGCCGATGACCTGCGGTTTTGTCATAATGGCAGAGACACTGAAACAGTTAGACCAGATACTGCTCAGCCTAAACGGAGCCTCTCGGCGGGTTGGCCTCGGCATGAATTTGGACAAGGTCTTGCCGAGTCCAATCCACATCGAAGGGACGCTTCTCGAAGTTGTGAAAAAATATGTCTACCTAGGGCAAGTCATCCAGCTCGCTAGACACAACTTTCAGAAAGAAGCCGACAGGAGGATCCGGTTGGGTATGGCAGCGTTTGGGAAACTACGTCTAGTCTTTTCGTCTCCTATTCTGCAATGCTTGAAGACAAAGGTCTTCAACCAAAGCGCCCTGCCCGTGATGACATACGGTGCCGAAACGTGAACACTGACAGTTGGGCTGTTCCACAAATTTAAGGTCGCTCAGCGCGTATGGAGCGGGCTATGCTCGGAGTTTCTTTGAGGATTAAATCAGGAATAAAATTATCCGGAAAAGAACCGTAGTCGCCGACATAGCTTGTAGAGTGAGCAAGTTGAAGTGGCACTGGGCCGGCCATGTTTGTCGCAGGACCGATGGACGGTGGTTCAGACGAGTCCTGGAGTGGAGACCGCGTATCGACAAACGTAGTGCGGGACGCCCCCCAGCTAGATGGGCCAACGACCTTAAAAAAGTGGCTGGGACAGATTGGATGCGAAAGGCGGAGGATAGAGTGTTGTGGCGTAGCCTGGGAAAGGCCTATGTCCAGCAGTGGACTGCGATAGGCTGAGTTGATTGAATGAATGGTATTCTGCTTATTGCCAGTTTGCACAACATGAAAATCCATGCTAGAGGCCTACTCCGCCAACGAACATACAGGCCATCAGAATGTAATTCGATTCATCGTAATGAACCCTACTCCCGATTAATAAACTTTTTCAGACGGGCAAAGACACATCGGAAGTAAGGACAACTGTCAAATTGTGTTGGCATTTATTTTAGGTCGGGCCCCAAAGCCCGTAGTAATCTTATGTCCGCAGGTGTATGGAGTAAGAAACACCCGTAAGTTCGGCCGAATCTACGGATTTCGTGGTTAGAGAATATTCCCCAGATTTGGATCTTCTAGAGAGTACTATACGCTCATGTATGGTATGCTGTGCAGGGTCGAGAATCCTGGGGAAGGCATTGGGGATCGTGCAAGAACTACGGTGTCCATCAATTTAGGGCGCCATCGCCTGAATTATTGCTTTAAATCCCATGGACTCTTTAGGACAACCGAGGACACTGCGCTGATACGAACTCGAAGAAAGAAATACCAATAAGTATTTTTAAAGGGTGGATTAGCGCTACATTTACTAAAGACAAATTTAAATAATGGTCTTTCCTGAAAGAACCTCTTTAATAGTATGCTATTATTTCCATATTACACTATTACCGTACACGTAGTCAATGTAATCTATGCCGCGGTACATGTACCATAGACAAGCACGGAGATAGTGGGACACTTATCTAATAACTCACAATGGGCCGTGTAGCGGTCACCGACCGACGCGATCTGCTCTATTTCAACCATAGACCGCCATCAAGTTAGCCATTACCTTGTACACAGTCTCATTGTGAATTATTAATAAGTAAAAATCCTTGTTCTAAAATTCATGAACAAACCCTAAAAGTTAGCACCTCGTCGACGTCGACGGTCAAACTTTTGGATGTCTTGCAAACATGCTATATTTTCTTCAACGATGAACATACCCTGCCTATAGTAGAGCTGTTAATTACACAAATAGTTTCCTCAAAAAGTTCTACATAGACATAGCAAAGAACACAGTACGATTGACCTCTAACTGACAGCTCGGATATAATTTAAGTAAATCAAATCAAATCATTTTATTTCGGACAACTAAAATCCATAAATTGTTAGTAATATTTGCTTAAAACACTATTCTTAGTAACTTAATCTAAAGACATATGACTGAGAAGACCACCCAACAACTAAAAATACTGACAAATGGCCACTAAGGCATAAGTCTTCTCACAAAATGGCTTATTATGGTGTAAAAATTGTCTGCCGCCACAGCCTTCAGGCTGTTATTGTGACTTCCTCTTATTCTGGTCAGGAGTGAGGCCGTTTTTTTACGGATTTAAGTAAAAACCGACTAAAAAAAGTAAACTGAAGCTCATACACTTACTATCCCACATAAACAGTGTATGGTTTGTAGCAGGAAAGCTAATAAAACTGGTTAGCGTGTAGCGTGGCATACTTAACACAGGTGGGCAGCAAGTATTTAGAGGTTATTGGAATCTTGAAATCTAACAATTTATGGTGGTGTTTAACTTTATGTGCCATCTCGCTTTGTTAGCGAATGCTGTGCATCTTTACAAACTTTGAGCAAAAGCTTTAGCTGTTTTTCCCGCTACTGCAAAAGCTACGGAAATCTGCTAACTGATTGCGGGCTCAGGGCTGCTTTAGATCCGATCTGGCCAAATAGGGTATCATCGACCCATCCCAAACACAGGTAAACTGTGGAGTACCTTCACAGGATTATGTCGTATCTCCTTTCCTGCTCTTCATACACAAATACCTGCACCCTCCAGGATTGAAGTCAGGGAAATGACAGGGCGTCCAGTTTGCATTTCGTCGAAATAAAATGGGCTTGTCTATTGACTCGGAAATAGGGTTGAGTCCCGGGACGTGTCGTATCTCGAAGTCCCGGGACTTTTTGTGAATTTAGTTGTCTTTCGGTTCGAGACTCAAGGCACGGTTTTTGAAACTATATTGTAAAAAATATATTTTCAAAAGGTCATAATAAACTGTATTAGCTGCCGCACTCTGTCATTGAAAGTACCATCAATTGGCCTAACGAATAAAGACTTGATAGTCAAAGTCAAATGGAACAGGTAATCAAAAAAAATTACCCTAAATTCTTGCAAAAAAAATCAAGACAAATTACGTTACAAAGCTTTAAACACAATGAAAATAATACAGTAAAATTGTTTTTTTTTATTGGTATACCTGACCGAAAATTAACTCCTGTGAAACATCACAGGAGTTAATTTTCAGACAGGGGTACGGCCGGAACGGCCTGGGACTTCGAGACTTTTCAGAATAAACATATTCTGAAAAGTCTCGAAGTCCCAGGTCGTCGTTCCGGTACTTTGATCGTGGGTTGTGTCGTGTCCCAAGACCCGACACTTCCCAAACCCTACTTGCAAAGAAGAAGCGCTGAGAATTTCAATTAAAATCACCATGCAACACCATAAAATGGAAATGTCCCCTATAACAAGTAAACCGTATCCAATAAAGTGCACCCTTATCTGTCGGAGGGGGTCGCCCCTTTGGAAAATTTGCGAATTCAGATGCAAACGGAAAGGGAGGACCATCGCCTCAGGCAAGTGTTTTATGAAATGTGTAGTTCTATCTATCTGCCGCATCAGTATTCATGAAAAAATAGGGGAGAGTAAAAAATACTTCGATATTCTATCAATAATTATGCAATCTCGGCTATTGTTCCATCATAGACAATATCCATCGCTTTCCATCAGGCGTGATCGAGGTCATAAGCAGGTCCAATCAGCAATTTAAAAAAGAACCCTAACTCTTGATAAATTCTGGTAAATGGATAACCTATAATGTCATAAAATCTTATTCCACTTTTAAATTCATCTGGAAGACAGAGAGAGCATTATCTATAGTCCCCAGTGTATTCAGATTCCGTACATTGGTAAACGGGCCAATTTAACTTAAATATTAATATTCCTATAACAAATTTACATCATAATGCTCGACAAACACTTCTCCTAAACCTCTCAAGATTTGTAAGCATCGTTCATTACAGGATTAACACGCTCGACCGATAAGTAACACCGATTACACGGGGAAAGTAAGCAGTTAACTACAGTGTATTTTTTTCTTTACTTGTCTTGTCATATTCGGTAAACACACCAAAATCGCGATTATTGCATGAATTGCGTGAACGTCTCAACTCAACCACATCGAAAACTGCATCGAATATTTAAAAACATTGATTTTATTATTTCAGTACGCGATATTTGTTTACAAAATAACTGTACGCATTGTATTTGTGTCAAAACTGACAGTTATCAGATGATCGGGCTCAGGGCGTACAGTCAGACAGTGAAAGTGTCCCTACCGAACGGTTAGCGGTACTTTAGTTAAGTACCATGGTTGAAGGGACCACCTTTAAGTTCTTGCCGAGACATCCATGATTTATGGCTGTAAGGTATTCATTTACAGGCATTCGCTTTAAAACAAACTGATACAGAATCCAGGTAAGGTAGACCTAATCTTTACAAACTTACACAACAATACGACTTTTGCTATAACACTACATGACATATTTATAGCAGAAGAGTTCCTCAAAATTCCTCCAGAATGGCGGCATATTTTCACAGTCAAAGTTCTTTAAATACACTGGTATTTAAAGAACTTTAGGTGTGAAAATATGCCACTAATTGCCAATTTTATGAAGTTATAGATGTTATTTAGTACTGATTTATGTAAACATTTTTATAACTTCATTAAATACTTATCATAGCACTACACTGACGATGACGCTCCATTGATTCTATTAGTATCTCAACCCATTTATCTAATCGTAAACGTCATACGGAAACCCTAATTTTATGACGACAGCATTCAAATCTACGCAGTAGTTATAAAACCGTCTTTTACAGCCCATTAAAACGCTTGACATCTATAAATCTCTGTTTTCCATCCTTTCACTCATCCGTTAGTAATACGAATGGTTAGTGGTTACCCTACTCAAGCTTTTCTCTCGTGGTCGTCACACTTGAGTCTATCGATGTTTGACTGGTTGCCGACTTACCGTCGTCCGTCGGTAAACAGCTTTCCTCGCGAAGGGCCGCTGACTTTCGACCATTCGTGAAGTACAACCAGACCCATATCTCAAAATAAACGAACAATTATTATCAAGAGTGAAAGCATAAATGTAGCGCTTTAATCAGTAAGCTGTTTCAGATTGAAAGTAAATTAACTCGCTGAACAGCGGTGTTATGAAATTGAGAAATTCTGCGGAACCTTTTGGCGTAGGTACCGCACCTACATCGTTGCTTACTGCGCTACTAATTAATATTGCATAATTTTTATGAGACTCTACGTAAGAGCTTCCAGAAGCTCTGTAATATTACGGAAAGTACTTTAAACCCACTAAGTCAACGCTCATCTAGTGAAAAACAATGTACAGATATATCAGACGCTGAACCTAGCGAGATGTATCGCATATAGACCGAATGTTTCGATTGAGATCTCCTATCTTGTCTACTTTGCCGATTTTCATGAATCAGTCGCCAAGGAAATGAAGCAATATCTTGAGACAATTGTAAATCCCAAAATTATAGACGTTTGGCAGCTAGCCCCTATCCCCTAAGAGCCGGAGGTGACAGATTTGGCGCACATCGAAACGACGAGGGTGGCAGTGGCACCGTGCCACAGACTCACGGTCAATGACACTCACGATTTCAGAACTTATTTCGAGGGGGTGGACATGCGGCCCGACTGATTGGACGATGCGGAATTACGATTACCATAAACTTTTTTTTAACTATTCTAATTAGAATATTTTAGGGAGGGTGACCAGAGCTATTGCAAAGATTAGGAATAGTTTTAATATGTATATCTAGGTAAAAAGAATTTGAAACATACCAAACCGTGCTAACTGCGGAAATATTTAGATGACTCGTGAAAATTGCGCGACACCAAAACAAATCGTAAGCAAAAAGCTCACATAGTAGTTTTCACTAAAAGAAAATCGTTTCGAATTTGTTCTAATTCATGTCAGTTACTTAATTAATTTAAATTTCTTGACTGATAATTTAATTTAATATTTATATTTGGTATTTGTACGTGCTGATGATTATTGCGTAGAAATCAAAACCTCACCCAATTCTTAATAAAAAAAACTGACCACTACTCTCACGAAAATACGACACAGGCATAGACCCTACACGGTGGCGATAACTAGGTCATCTCAACGTGCCAATAATTATTACTTACCTAGACTGAAGCGGTTTTGCGTCGCATTTGTTTATGGTTCTGAACACATCGTGGATAACTCACGAAATCACTAGCACAACATTTGATACTTCTAAAAAAATCATAAGGAACTGTTTGGGTGAATTTATGATATTATAGAGGTGAAAATTGTTGATTTTCTCGTACAAAAGCGGTGTATCGATTGAGCGGCGCCTCACCACGAAGTGAGCCCGGCCCGCCACCCCATGCGCGCGTTTTCCTCGCTTTCCCGCCACCGGCTGTACGGGGGTGGTTTGAAAACTCTCGCCGCGCGATGTACTGCGCACTTTATTTGTTTTATATTAACATATAACATCATGTGATCTTGTTACAATTATTGCGTATCATACAAACATCGCATTGTACTAACGAAAGAGTTTTGAAAGGCTTTTTGTATCGTGTTTATATGAGAATATTCGGTATTTATTATGTAACAACTTTGAAGTTGTAGATTGTATAATGAACTAGCTGACCCGACAGACGTTGTACTCTCTTAATTATGAAAATTTGGTGAACAAAAACTATGAAATTGGTATAATATGTATTAGAAAAGTTAATAAAGTCGTTAATTTTTCTTATTTTTTTTTCTTTCATAACAATCTCCTCCTGACAGTAAAAAACACAACAATTTTTTTTTTAGTAAAATTGGTCCAGCCTTTCACGTGGGATGCCGTAACCAAAGGAAATTGGGATTATTTTTTATGTACATAAGATTTATTTTAACGAGCTTCACTGTATGCCAAAATAAATGTCACTTAGGACTCTAGTGTTGTAGGTAATTTACAGATTTGAAACGAGGCAAAACTTTTGGTTGAAAAATATTACAATCAATTTCGATAAAAATACATGAAAACCTTTTGTAGATATCTAGATAACACAAAAAACCCACTGCAAGACAAACTCAATCCAAACTCAATTGATTTTAATAAAAATAAACAAACCTTTCAATGATAAATTTTCAAATAAACGTAAATAAATATAAAATCCCAGCTTATTGTTTTCGAGACCGTACAAAATACAGTGTGTTGTTTTCGACCGTTCGACCGTCGCGATAAGATACAAAATTCAATACAAAATACAAAATTAAATGTGTCTTATAAATTTATAATGTTATGAAAACTTAAATCCATTACATTTGCTATCTGTTGATGTGTAAGGCATCGTTGCCTTTGGCAATAAACAGATCCTAGTAATGGGGGTTGAGCTCGTTAACGTTGGGGTGGGTTAGGGAGCGCCGCACCCCGCAGCCCCTGCCCCCGCTTACCCCGCTAGCCCCGCTGTCCCCCTGCCAACAACGAGTGTTTTCACAACAACGCACCCACGCTGCACTAACCTCCTCTTGGCAACTAAGTACATCCTTTAACTTCACTTGAGCATCATAATTACAGCGTCGAGGTTTTTCAGTGGTTGGTTTTTATTTTTATTACAAAGTGATCGTAATTTTTTTTTATGAGGACTTGCGTTACTTCAATGTTGACTTGAATATCGCTAAATCGCTGCAACATTTCATTTTAATGTTGTCTGACGCACTACTGCGGGTCTAAAACCTGCAAGCTTAGCACGACGCTTTCTATCCCTACTCTACCGTAGAATAGAAATCGCTTGTCTACATTTCTCGGTTGAAAACTGTCAATAATCTACACGGAAACTTAATTTTTATCTACTCTACCGTCGACAAAATGCTTCTCTACGGTTCTCGTGCTAAGCCTGCAGACAGCCGAAATGAGAGAGATAACAAGTAGATATTACAAGTACCTACCTATCTAACCCATCACACACCGGAGCTAAGCCTATTGTAAAAGTCCCGACGCGACGGACGCCGCCGCCGATGGTTTGCGGCAGAAAATGTCTGATAAGATCTCAAATGGCAAAGTGAAAAATAAAAACTTTTTCCAAAAAAGTTTATTTTTGGAAAATAAAATATTTTTTCACTTTTTAGTGGTTCACATTTGCTTACCCCTTCACAGCGTACCGGCGTGATGTTATGTAATGAACTGGTGTAAGCAATAGACAGACATGAGATTTCAGCAATCCCAGTCAATTTGCTATCATTTATTGAGGAGTTCCGTTGCCTATCTCCGAAGTTCTTCATCAGATCTTCACCAAATTGAAATGGGACCACTCCGAGAAAGTACTCTTCCAAAAAATACCCAAATCGCTTCAAGTGTGCCTATAAAATTTTACGAGTTCTCTCTATTTCTCCAGGATCCCATCATCAGATCCTAACTCGATGATCATGGGACCACCTGGGAAGTATACCCTTTAAAAAAAAAAACTTGAGAGGTGTCGAGGGACACCCGGATGGAACGAAGTTAAAAAAAAAAAATATAAAAGACGAAATGAAAATATCTGGCTTGCTTTCTATAAGAGAGAGAGAGAGAGAGAGAGACAGAAAGAGAAACATGCGCACGCCGCACGACTTACAATAGCAAAAAGTGTCGTTACAACTTTTCGTATGATTTTTTTCCGTCTAGCCCCCTTTCACAAAGCAAAAAGTGTCGTTACAACTTTTCGTATGAATTTTTTCCGTCTAGCCCCCTTTCACAATAAGGAACTTCGTTCCAAAAAAATATCCAAATCGGTCCAGCCATCTTCGAGTAATCGGGGAGCACACATAAAAAAAAAAGGTTCCGACGAATTGAGAACCTCCTCCTTTTTGAAGTCGATTAATGAGATGGGCAAAATCAAGGCAGCTATTATAAAGTATACCTACGTACATAAGTCATCATGATCTGCCTAACCTTTTCCCAGCTACATTGTTCCTGTGTAACTGGATGCCGTAGTATTTTACATTCGAGCGACTGGACATGGAGGTCCAACCGCAGTAAGCGTAGTTTTACCTGATCGATCGACCCGTGCCTTTGTTTTTACCTACTTAGCCATAAACCCTTTATATCAATCTGTCTAGCTTTTGCACAACTATGTTGGGGTCGGCTTTTAGTCCAACCAGATGCAGTTGAATACCAGTATTTTACATGGAGCGACTGCCTATCTTTCCTCAACAAGCCCCCTTATAATTGATACGTGCAGACGCCAGCACAACAAGCTACACCAAACTGTCAAATTTCTTTGATAGATTTTCAACTTTTTAACTTAAGTGTAAGGTTCATTATCAATTAGGAAAATTTGACAGTTTGGGGTAGCTTGATGTGCTGGCGTCTAGTCTGTACGTATCAATTATAAGGGGGCTATAAGCAAATGAGCCAGGAGTACCCATCTTGGCAGTTTGCAAAGACAAAGCATTTACGATCATGATATGAGTCTGCTCCCTATAAACGCTTCAATTATATCGCGGGAGATGCAGTAATAAGGATTCCCGGCCGATCAGACTCGTCTTGAAATTAACAAGCTCTACAGTTTCCACAAGTACCTACCTATTTGGAAAGTTTACAGATGGATAGGTACCTATGGACAATCACCAAAAGAGATAAGTAACCAGGGTCGTCGGAAACAGTTGAAGTTTGATAAGAAACCGATGGATGTTTTCAAATAAAATTTATTTTAATTATTATAAAACAAACAGTTAAATCAAATTGAATATTATACCTAAAGTATATAAGGTCTATATAAAAAAATCAGCTGTTCCCTACATTTTGACGAGTTTTGCGAACAAAAATGTAGAGAACAGCTTATTTTTTTTCGCAATTTCAGGTTTGGTCCCATAGTAAAAGTTGTTCATAATGATAAGTGCAATGAGCCTTTCAGATATTTCGTGTATGAATATATAGACCTTATATATACAGTATAATATTTAATTTGATTATACTGTTTGTTTTTTTTTTATTGTACAAATTTTTTATTTTTTCTGAGCTTTAAATGTCTGTAAAAAAAATTTCTAATGACACAGAAGCCTAAAACATGTTTTGCTTGATTGCTTACAGATTACTTTAATATGGAATTTTAATTTAGTCCTTAAGTTAAACACAAAACAAAGCTAATAATATGTACAGGTATATAAAAAAAAAAAATCATAATGCATCAAAAAATAAGTCCGCATCGTTGTCAACGGGAAGAGTGCCCAAAAGGCTGGCAGCATTGCCACGTTGTATGGCAATGCTGATTCTTTGGCCGAAATATAGGCCAGACTTTTGGTCACGTGAAGAGTTAACCAACCGCTTGGAAATATCTCGGAAAACTAAGTGGGCACTCGGACCCCATGGCCCTAGAGTTTCAACCCCAAACGGCTCGAATATATAGCTTCCAATAAGATTGGAATATTTGCGCCGTTTGAGGTTTTCCGCACCTGCAGCAGCCGCCCCAGCACAATTCGCCGTACTAGAAAGATGGGATGGCGCAAGGGTGTCGACACATGTTGCATCCCACACCAAAGGCCGACCTGTTTGTTTTATATTAATTAAAATAAATTTTAATCTATAGCTTGATGCTGCAGCTGTTGCTTGATGTGCTGGCGTCTGTACATACCATTATCAGGCCTAGACAAAACACATTTCTATACCTATTTCTTGTAATAATAGAATGCATCATTCTTCAAACAAAATATTTATTTATAGTGGCAACATTATAATTTTGTTCACACATCTGTCGAGAGATTGAAATAGAGAAATGTATTACTGTCAACTTGTCAAACGAGTTTTTGGCGGGATCGGGTTGGAACATGTCGCACGAATTTTCATTTTCATGAAATTTAGTGAAATAGCGAATTAAATTGTATAATTTTGGTAGTGAATTATTCAATTTAGTTACATGTGTGTGCACAAGTGTAGTGAAGGTGAAAATAAGTGACTAACGTGGACTTTTCGTGTTCCCCCAAAAACTCATGTTAGGTTGTTGTAAAGTTGCTACCGCTTTACAATAACTTTGACTTGACTGACTAAAGACGACTATGACTTTTTTGTAACTTCGTGCCCGATATCGGGCCATTTACTTGATCGAAAAGAAAAATTACTTGACACTGGCTAAATGCACAAACCGTGCGAAGCCAAGGCCCAAAAAAAAAAAAAAAAAAACTTGTCAAACTTTTAAAAACGTAACGGACGGCGGCCGAACGTTTGCTTTGTTTGTATCTTTCTTCAAAATTAATTTGATTGTTAGGATCAACCAACAGATATTTCGAAAGTTATGACAATGAAAAGTGACGTGTTAGAATTAGAGACAAAAATAATAAACCACGAAGCATACGGAACATCGTAAGTGAATCTTACAAATAGTAAAACGTTCATAAAATTAGAATTTTGTTTACTATTCTATCACGTATTTCAGATATAAATGGGCTCCCAGAGACTTCGAGCTAGGTTCAGCCCTTGGCCAAGGCAAATTTGGACATGTTCATGTCGCCAGAGAAAAGAAAACTGGCTATTTAGTAGCCATCAAAACACTTTTCAAATCTCAAATTGTGAGGGGGAAATGTGAACGACAAGTGATGCGAGAGATTGAAATTCAGTCGCATTTGAAGTAAGTAACAAGTTTGAATACTTTTTAGCCCATTAACTTATGTTATGCCCTGAGTTTCCTACACAAATAGTTGATTTTACCAAATTATTTGAGATTAATCTTTTATAACGCTTGTTCCTCTTCAGACATCCAAATATACTACGTCTACTGACCTGGTTCCACGATGAGCGTCGTATATATTTAGTGATAGAGTTTGCAGCCGGTGGAGAGCTGTATAAACATCTGACTAACTCACCCAAAGGACGCTTCCCGGAACCCAAAGCTGCTAGATATATTTACCAGGTAACAATCTTAAGGTCGTAATATTTTTAATTAAATTACTTGTAATATGGATGTTTATTGGATACCATAAAATACCACTGGAAGTCTCTTAAGTTAACGGTCTGGTTCCCGGTATCTGCAACTCTTGCTATTCGATGAGCATCGAAAGCATGTTAAGCTTAATAGATGACCCATAACGACTGTCAAAGATCCACAAATGACAGTCAGAACCAATGTCCTGATTGTCATTTGCGGATCTTTGACAGTCGTTATGGGTCATCAGAAGCCCAAAAATCTGACAATCAGTCATACAAAAGGGAAATCGTATTACCTAGTAACTTGCAGCAGTTGGCAGTTCCCCATGTAAAAAACTGGTATTCAGCTGCATCAGGTTACAGGTCAGGAAAAGGCTACGGTGATGACAATGAACATTCTCTTTTATTGTATGTGCAAGTGTTCATTTTTTTTTTTTTTGTTAAACTTACTCCAGTTAGTCTAAGTCACCATTACTCAGAATTATTTTCATAGTTTACCAATTTACTTAATGTTCTTATCTCAGTGGCATGATAATGTCTCTCATTCCAGGTTGCGGATGCTGTGGAGTACTGCCACCAGCACCATGTGATCCATAGAGACATTAAGCCTGAGAACATACTGGTAGCATTCAGTGGTGATCTCAAGCTTGCTGATTTTGGCTGGTCTGTGCATGCCCCTTCTGAGAGGTAAGCTTGACTTAAGATTGGGACTGAATACAATACCCACATTTATTATCCACCAGCAGACCTTTTTACAGCATTAATTTCAAGTTCATCTATTCATAATAAAATAAACACATGGTTTACTATAATGTTGCATAAATTTATTTTAACAATCAAATTCATATACAGCGGTGGTCATATAATTAAGAATGCTTATTTAAAGGGAAGTTTTTTCAAACTAACAAGTATAACTAATTGCATGTATTTTTTTTTTCTCGGTATCGTAAAATGTTTCCATACTAGCGGTACAGTTGTTGATACACATGGTTGGCTAAAAAATAAATAGATAAACTATATACATTCGATCTGAACCTATTATTACTACTTACTGGCTGGACACATAATTAAAAACGCTGCTGAATAGTTTATTTTTTTCTTCAAATTTAAATAGAGAACACTCCGTGGCTCTGTGGTTTTAGGTCACTATTCGCATAATTTTGGCGACATTTAGTGCTGTAAAAGTCTTAAAGGTGCTTCATATGAAAACAAGAGGGGAAAATAAAAGTTGTGATAAATCTACAAGAGAATTAATAATAAAACTTCGCGAGAAGAATTTGTCGTTTAAAAAGATAGTCGACCATCTGGATTGCTCAAAAACTATGGTTTTCCATGCTGTGAAGCAATTTGCCACATATCAAACTACTTCAAATGTTCCGCGTATACATAAACAGAGAACGTCATCTCGTGGAGGTGATCAAAATATAGTTCGTTTGGCAAAACAAAATCGTTTTAAAGAGTCTAATGAGCTGAGAAAAGAATATTTTGGTGGAAACAACCTTTCAGCAATCTCTGCAAGTCTGCACGCACTATTAGAAGGCGTTTGATAGAAGAAAATTTGCATGGAAGGATAGCAAGGAAGGTGCCCATGTTGAAAATATTTTTATCAATAGGCGCCGACAATAATCTTCGTTTACACTAATAATAAAACGTTAAGGAAATAATTTAACAATTAATTCTATTACGACGCTCGGCAATAAAACCAACCCAATGTTACTGAGTCGCCGTGAGATCCCTAACATCTGGTCACTTTCTAAAATGTTTATTACCTAAATGGTACCGAAAAGTAAAAATAACACATGCCTACAAGTGTCCTCACTCGCTTAAGCATGGGATCGGCTGTCCTGCACATACACAATTTCTCTACGTCTTCCGGTACCCAGTCGCCACTCAAGAACCTTTTGGCCCCATCGGCCATCTGTTGGAAGGTCTCCCACAAGGTGGACCGATGACCTTGTGAAGGCCGCAGGAATCCGCTGGATGCGGGAAGTGCAGAACCGGTCAAACTGGCGGTCCAGCAGTGGCCGTCTTTCAGCTGAAATGATGACACAATGTCTTAACTGATTACAGCAATGCTTTCTTCTTGTTATAGGCGTAAAACCATGTGCGGCACATTAGACTACCTGCCCCCTGAGATGATCAGGCGTGAAGTCTATGATGTCTCCGTTGACCACTGGTGCATTGGTGTGCTGCTATACGAATTCCTTGTTGGCAAGCCACCATTTGAGAGTGAGGGACAAGACAAGACTTATGCCAAGATCCTTTCTTTGGACATAGTGTATCCTAGTTATGTACCTGAAGGAGCTAAAGATCTCATTTCACAGGTTGGTACTTCTGTTCAGACTCATAAAAGAACGGTGGCATATGGATAAAATATAATTAAAATTTCGACAATACAAATATCAGCTAAACACAAATGGAGGGTGTTAATATCCAGGGATGAGCACTTTATACCACAAAATTTTGATATTTTAATTCATTCAAAGCTTCAACTTTACATGAAATTTTAGTCTGGTCACTCTGCCCACTTCCTCTAAATAAGCTTCATGGATGGAGTATTACCTCTGTTTATGTAATCTAATATTATAAAGAGTTTTTTTTTTGTATGTATCTTTGCTACACTTTCACGCAAAAACGACTGAACGAATTTGGATTAAATTTCGCGCATGGGTAGACCATGACCTGGAGGACATAGAGTACTTTTCATCCTGGATCACAGACTTACTGCTTATTAATTTCTTGCAGCTCCTAAAACATTCAAGCAAAGAGAGATTATCACTGGATGCTGTGAAAAATCATTACTGGGTGCAACAGTTCCAGACTAATGGCGCATAGTATACACATAGAAGTTGTTAAGTTAGTATTAATTCATTAATTATTATTTTAATCATAGTAATAAACGTTTTATATTTCAACAACAATATTTTATTTATTTTAACAAACATAATTCAATTAAATTGAGCTTTGCAAAGGAACTTTTTCTTCTTTGCTCTTCTATTTACCAAAATTGGTTCAATCTCTTGTGAGTATTGTGTACAAACTGTTCAGTAAAATCTTCTTAAATAAACACAAATCTATCACATTCATATATTTACACAAAGTATTTATCACCATTTTGTACATATCACAGACTATAGCCATAATCCTTAACCCATGTGAGTCCATCCTTGGAATTATTCAGTGGTTTGTACTCAAGACCGATCCAATCAGTGTACCCGTTGTTTTCCAACTGGTTGAGAACATACTTGTAGTTTATCTCTCCTTCAGTGTCTGGTTCATTGCGGTTTGGCACTTGAGCTATCTGCAATCAAATAACTAGTTACAACATACACAGTACACATCAATTTAGATTTGACTCATATTTGCTAACAGAACTATAGAAAGTTATCACTTTTCAGTGTAACTCACGAAACACATTGCAAGTAGATAGCTTAAAGTACCACCAGTGCCAGTAGTAACTTTCTATGCTACAGAATTCAACATGTAACAAGCAATGCTATTACACTACATTAATTTGATTTTAGAAGTCAAGTATTGCTCAAAGTCATTGCTATAGTGACTATGCTCTCTTAATTTGCTCAAATAAGGTATTATTTACCATAGCAATGACTTTGAGTAAGCATCAAACTTTATGGCGGTTCGAAAGTGAGCAACTAGTTGCAACAGTACCCCACCTCTCAGCTAGCCCCATGGGGTCATGAGTTGATTATTCACCTCCTGTTCAGAGCCGCCGTAAAGTTTGCATCAAGCTGTATTAGCTATTACATGTATTGTGTGCTGTGTTATTTTTTTGGTTTATTACCTGCACATGACCAACATAAGGCATAAAGTTGGTGATACTATGAGATATATCACCATGTATTTGTTGTAAGTGGAACACATCCAGCATCAGCTTCAAGTTGGGACTGTTGATGCGTTTGATGATTTCTAATGCTGAAACATAAATAGGATGGGACTTGAATAAATATTTAATAACTCATTACAATCAAGATAGAAAATATCAAGGTTAAAGTCAGATAGTTTCAGACAGTTCTAATATTCAAGTTTGTGGTGTAATAATAATCATTAGGTATGAAAAGTAGTTAATTACCTTTGTTGAAATCACTCAAAAAGTAATTAGGCACAGAATATTGATTTATTGGTTCAATAACTCCAAGGAGGTTTTCATTCTTCAGTATGCCAGCAGCATACTTTAAATTCTTCTCATAAGTTTCCCAATTTTGTGATGTGGCATTTTGAAGTTTGCCTGCCATTATGTGTATTTTCCTGGCATTTAGTGCCTTGGCATAGTTGACTGTGATGGTGAAGTTTTCTTTGAATTCATTTTCTTTTCCTGGCACTGCTGTAATTCCTAGCTCTCCTTTTGTTACGTCTCCTGAAAAATGATAATTATGGTTATTGCTGTCTTTAGAGCTCTTAGTCCACAAAGTAAAAGAATTATTTCTTTTTTACAAACCTGTCTTCAAGTTGATCAACACTTGTTCGACGCCGGCTTTTTCCTTAGCGTCCTTCACTTGTTCCAACGTCAAACCAAGAGGGAACCCAGTTTCTACAGCCTTGAATCCAGCGTCTTTGGCCAAAGCATATCTCTCTAGCATCGAGGATGCCTCCGTAAACATAAACGACAAGTTTGCACAGAACTTCATCTTTCAAAACAACAAAAGTTGAGGTTAGATGTTGTTCGACACACAGCTAACGTAATTATGTGCGTTTAGTTATTGTTTTTTTTAAGAGGACGATTTTATACAAATAGACTGATAACCTATCTCACCGCAAGTTTGTTATCTTTTGTTTGTGTAAATAGGTATAACTACCTATTTATCGTCAGGAAATCGTAACGTTCGTAACCGCAATAAAATATTTGGAGACCTCAAAACTTTAACCCAATTTGGCAGTTTTTTACTATTACAAGTTGTAAAGACTGGCCAAGAGGACGTGAAGACAGAAATAGTATAATTACTCCGAATAGAAGCTGAACCGGCGTAACATACGCCTTAAAGCTAGTGGCGCCAGAGGGGGTAATTGCGTAACACATTAAGAATGGCTTGAATTTTGACAGTTCAACAACATTCATTCCGTTATTTACGTTGTTGAGCGGTAGACATGGGCGAAATAGCTAACTGAAAAGAAAAAGAGCGATTAGCTCTTCCACAGAGCTATATCACTCCGCTAGCTCACTAGCTCTTCTATAGCTCAGTGACTCAGACGCCGACTGTTAGCTCATTTTTTTTTTTTGTTACACATTGCGGTGCCTTTTTAACCGACTTAAAAAAGGAGGAGGTTCTCATTTCGAATGTATTTTTTTATTATCATGTTTGTTAGCTCAGAACTTTCGACTGGGTAAACCGATTTTGATAATTTATTCGAAAGCTGGTGCTTCCCGTGTGGCCCCATTTAAATTTCATAAAGATCTGATGATGCGTTTCGGAGACAGACAACAACACTCTTCAAAAAATCACAGCAAATCAACCGCGATTCCTGCGATAGCATAAATATGCATTGTTTTGACCACAAGGATGATGAAATTTCGAATTGGTGTGTGGTAGGTACTATACCTAAAAAGTTAAAAATAAAAAAAAAACAACTGAGTTCCACATGTCCAAAGTCACTGACTTCCGAAATTAAAGTTATTTTTCACTTTTTAGTGTTTTTGCGGAAGTCGGTTTTATTTTTTAAGTTTTTTATAATGTGCCAAAGTATTTTCTACTTAATATCAATAACCATAAAGAAAAAAATTACAGTGATTTATGTCATGATAAGTTTTTACAATGACGTATTTGTGCCGGAGAGCTATTGTTGGAAGAACGAATGATGTGATCTGAAGTATTCCGAAGGGAACCGAATGAGCCGTTCAGCCGGTGAATTCGGTCGGTCGGTCGTCAGTGTCTCCCTAAAGTAAGTACAGAGCTAGTGAGCTATTAAGCGAGCAAGTGCGTGAGCGAGAGCGACGTCAATCGAAAAGAGCTACCTCTTTTCTATCACTCGCTCACGAGCTACCCATGTCTAGAGCAGATACATTTTTGGAACACATGAAGCAGTAGATTATCAATATCCTTCAAAATGATTGAGATTCTGATTGATAGTGTGTTAAGCAATAGGTATTACACCCATTTCTAAAAATTGTCTTAATTAGATTCTATAATGCTAGTAAACCACTAAAAAAACAACATTATTATTTAATCTGTTAGTGCCATTAAAATGCATTTTCATATTTCGTATTTCGCGCGTAATTTGACGTAAACGCTAGACGCAGTGGACGCCATATTGGTCTGTGGGTATGACGTCCGTTTGCTGTGTAAATAAATGCGCTGATTTTTTGTATGACAATTGTTTATACTTTAAAAAATGAGTTGATATTCTACTTACCGTTGGTTTGCTGTTCCTGAATGTAAGATATTATTTCAATAAAAATTACTTTGTTTACGAAAATAATAAAAGTAAAGCGGTATGACGTAATAACATGGCGGCTACTATTTAATGGTGTTCAAAAACAGATAAAAAAACTGAGATCTAAGAATTAAATTTTTAAATTTATTTTGTTATTTCATGAACTAAAACTATCATTTTCCGACTGCTTTTTGCCTAAGCTATCTCAATAATTTATTTTTAGATTTTTTCTCATATAGAGTAAAATACCCCATTAGGGTGCTGGATTTTGGACGCGTTTGGAGCTTATGATAGGCACTTTCCAAGTTCCACCAGTAGGGATTAACCACAGAACCGTTTAGGGGCTAGCACATTTTTGGATTATTGAGAAAACATTCTGTATCTTCTATGTCTTGTCACCTGTTCCCATGAGTACCAAATGTCTGCGACAGCCAATGTGTCACCACCAGCGTCGCATAGTACAGTGCCAAACAAAAAACAACCACTATCAATACACTAAGAAGATCTACCATAGATGTCTTCCTGGTATCTACCATCTCAATGGGGATTGTCTAAAATTTTTAACCATTCCATTTTATTTTAGTTTTCGAAAATATAGAGCATGTTGAGAAACTAATTTGAATATTTTGATGATGGGCTCAATAGTTATTTCTTAATTTAATATTTAATCATTTAAAATTTTTGAGATAAATGACGTCATCAGTGGCACTAAAGATCGTTGCCGTTGCCTCACCAGTACATAATTAGAAATTTAAATCTGTCAACACAACGTCATCCATCTCATCTGTTAAAGTGTCAGTAGATGTCATACATAATCGGGTTGTTCCCATTGGTTCACGAGTCTATTGTTCTCGAAAAAAATAAAATGAACACTTGTCTTCCCAACGGGTCCACGATCTTTTAAAATATAAAATATTTTATTTCCCTACTGGTCCATGAGAATGTTTGGTACAATCAACAATAAACGCTTCGCTAAGGGATGATTTGTTGGATTTGCCACCGCCCCGAATAGTAGAATAATTATTAGACATGAAAAAAATCACGAGGTCAGCTTTTTAAACGCTTTATGCCTCCCAAGTACCAGGTTGTCATAACTCGGTAGGAGCATACCTAACATAGTGGTATCAGCTAGAAAACGCTTTACGCCGTCAAAGTACCAGGTGATCATACCACGGAAGGAGCACACCTAACATAGATGTGTCAGCTAGAAAGCGCTTTATGCCTTTGAAGTACTTTTATTTAAATTTCTCGCATATAAACCAAGGTACAAACGCGGACTTAATGCCTTAGGCATTCTCTACCAGTCAACCAAGGGTGTTGAAGAGATTAGGTGGCAGGTGCTTTGATTGAGAGGAACAATGATTAAAAAAAACTATAAGAATACAAAAAAATACTAGTTGATTGATTGTCTTTTTACGAGAAATTGTTTTTACTGACTGTACTTTGGATACATCCGGTGGACCCGTTGGGAATTCATTGAGAAGCATTTGAAACATTATAATTTTTTCATGGACCCGGTGAAAAAACAAGAACAATAGAATCGTCAACCCTTGGGAACAACCCGAAATAAGGGAACCAAAAGTTCTAATGTAAGTAATGCATACAGCATAAAATAATGATAGTGTAATGAGATTTATACGACATCATGAGGTAAGTCGCAGGGATAATAATTGTAAAAACTTTATAATTAAGTAAATTCATATGTTTATATTTTTGACATTTATATTAATTTGACACTTGGCAGACCATAGAAAATACTTGTCACTTACTTTTTATTTTTTGCGGCAACGATACAAAACTGTACGGCCAAAGCTGACGTAATTTGAAGGGCAAACAAGGTCAATCGTATTTTATCAAATATATCAATAAAATATAAATATTTTTCATGATTCATTAGTCCGTAATGATCAGTAACACTATTCCTAGAAATGGTTTTTCAATTACAACATATTAAAAAATATGAACAATGCCCATTTTCACCTACGCAACATTTTTGATGTCACTAGGGGTGGGCGTTGCGACGAGGAACCGTTTCCAAAGACCGTTTTGTGTTCTGCGACGATGGAACCGTTTTACGTTCTGGGTTCAAAATCTTCAAACAGTCTTCGTTACATAAACCAGTCTTCGAATTACTTGGTGCGATTATTTATTTTACTCCTAAGAAAATACAGCCGAGAATGCAGTGACTGAACTTCACACTCGTTGCGTCGCCGGTTTTGAACGTTACGCGTTAATTTACAAAACAGGCCTTACAATAAAAAAGTGAACTTTTTATCAATGGAATACGGTCGAGAATGTATTTACAGTAGTCCCTGACAATAGTGTCAACGCTGTCGTTCGTGTTACGACTTTTTTTTTGGTGGGTATTCATCAAATAACTTCTCCCGCTCTGGATAGAGCAGCACCCTAATTGCGTTACTCACGATTAATCATAATCTGTTTCGTTTTGAAACAGATGGCTAAACCATTGCTTCATATGTTCGAAAAATGTGTCTGCTCAATAACGTAAATAACGCAATGAATATTGTTGAACTGTCAAAATGAAACCGATTATGATTAATCGCGTGTTACGCAATTAGGGTGCAGGAGGGCGTATCAATCTTTTACTGACTAAAACCCACCCGTGTTCCCTCAGTTGCCTGTGTGCCAGGGGCCGCGGTATCTCTTTCGAACAACCCGCACCCGTGATGCGACGGTCAAACCCATGCAAACTTATTGTCGTATCGTTATGAGAAACGGCAAATGTTTTTCACGCGACGAAAACGCAATTCAATTCCATGTTTTATAAGTTTCGTCGCATAAGCATTCTTCAAACCAGTTGCAACCGACGACCGTTTTCTGCAACCGTTTTCGACGTCGGGACAACAGTTGCGTTTCGTCCATCAAAAAATCAACAACGACCCACCACTAGATGTCACCAGGTGTTGATTCAGCCTGAGGAGCCGTTGGAGAAAATGCTGCATGATATATTAGATACACAAACTTGTAGCGGCATTTGATATTCTGTACCTACTATTTTGGACTAGTTCAGCTTAGTTGCACAAATTTAAGAAAATGGATAAATACCTAATTCTTTCCTGCTGGCCTCATCGTCCGCCTAGCCTTTTCCCCAACTATGCTGGGGTCGGCTTCCAGTCCAACCAGATGCAGCTGAGTACCAATATTTTACATGTAGCGACTGCCTATCTGACCTCCATAGCCCAGTTACTGGGTAATACGAAACCCCTTTGGTAAGACTGGTTTTCAGACTTTCGGGATTCTGACGACTCATAAGGACTGTCAAAGATCCACGAATGACAGCCGAGACCAAAGGCTTAACCGTGCTTTCCGAGGTACGGAGGGGTCTTGGTATGTTAAGACGGTCACCCATCCACGGACCAACCGTGGGTGGCGTAGTTTAACCTCATCGATCGATTTTTACGGCTGTTATTACTTAGCCACAAGCCCCTGCTATTGCTGTTTGACAAAATTTTGCAAATTCCAGAGTGGTCATAGCCTACCATAATTACATAGAAAAGTTGCATACATATGAACGTATTTGTGCTGGATCACAGAATCATAAAGACTGAACAAGGTTTAGTAGAACCTAAGATAAAGACTACTTGGCTAAGGAGCCAAATTGGAGTGAGCTGAGAAGTGATAGCTTTTAAAGAGCAAGCTGATACGTGAGGGAAACGTTGCTAATCGAAAATTAAAAGGTCGAAGCCAAGCCAAGATTATAAATGGCGATTCGATCGTGGTGGTTCGCTGAAATTGAAAAAATAGATGTTTCGATTTAACTGGTAACGGGATAGAACATTTTGTGTTAATATGAAGGTAAGCATATGTATATAAGGTAAGGGTATTCAGAGAAACGGATTAGGTAAGCCCAAAGAAGATAACAAGTCAAACACGGTTACATTGTAATCTCTTTATTAATATTCTATTTATTATAATATTAGGTTCAGTTTATTATTTCAAAATAAAATATTTTATAACAATATCCTCATATATGTTTCCTATATAATGATAAACAAAGTAATCCATTTTAATAAAAGCTAACAAGGATGGAATCATCCACGTTTTTGCTATACAACTAACGTCAACATAAAAATATAACATTATAAAATAATCATAGGAAATGGCCACTTCTAATGTATTTATTGATTTTATTATAAATATCGAAGCTGGTATTACCAAAAACTTATTTTAAAATGGAATGATTGTAATGCTAAACTTAAATGTTTACACTTAGATTAAAAATTGCATTAAAATCCTGACAAATGCATATGCTGGCAGTACACAGTCTTATAACAAGAGGTATTTGCGGTTATAACATTTTATATAAATATGTTTTTGATATTAACACAGCCATATTTTTATAATATTGTGTAGCTATAAACTATTATCAGTATTTTACGTAAATATTACCGTACATTACGTTCTTATACAATAATTTGTGAACAGTTCTTTCAAAATTAGAAAGAAGTGTGCGATTTGAGCAGATTTAGCCAATACCCTGTAACGCACCCTACACTGAGCTGTCATGGCAACTGAGTTACAATTAGTTAGAGGAAATGAAAAACATCCGGATCAACACATTAGGGCTTACTTAATTTTTTACTTAAAAAGAAGCATATAATTAGACTAATATCAATAACCTTAACTGAGCAAGTGGAAGGCATTTCGAGCACTCGCATAAAATTAAATAGCAAGATATAAGACGGACTTTATAACAGTCATTTAAAATTAAACAGCAAATATTAAAGTAAATGGTGATCTTTAGTCTTTATAAAGCTTTGATTATACAATCGCAATATTCAGAGAAGACGAGGAAATAAATGGCCCTGCTAAATAAGACTTATGTGCACTAACACAAGTCTTAAATGCCATCTCCGAACAAAGGCCATGATAAGTTCTCATCACATCTGTATAATCTAACCAATGGGAACTTTGATCTAAGAAGCGGAAGTACAAAACGATAGCACGTCGCTAATAATAAGCGTTAGACTACCACTCGACTAATCGCAGCGACACCGGTGACTTGGGCGCCAGCAGGAAGTCGAACTGAATGTCCAACTCGCCATCAAACTCCACGCGCCATCTTTGCAGTATCTGTGAACAAAAATAATAATTAAATGAGTATCATAAATACCTAGAAAAAGAAAATCTTATCTGACCTAAAAACTCATGCCTATGACCATTCCTCAAACGCAGTCAAAAAGATTAAGAGGTCCAAAGAGAAAAGAAGAAATTCAGGATATACAAAAAAAAACATAACTTAATTCAAATATGCTGAGAAACAGAACTTTTTGAAAACCAAAAATCACAAAACGCTGTTCCCAAAAAATTCCAAAAGTATTGTGTGATGGGACGAATTGATTGAGGACCTTAGGAAGCAAATTAGCATGGTCTACAAAACCTAGCGTATACTGACACCCGCGCAGGAATCTCGTCTGTAAGTAGTGACCAACGTAACAGGATGTGCTGCGGTTGCTTTTAGCTAGGGTTGTACAGGAACCTTGGCTCCGCCCCCGCAAGTGAAGAACTTCCGCAAGTAGTGTAGTTTAATGTTGTGGAGAAATAACTGACTGAGAATAAAAAAAACCACAAAACTGTTTTCTAATAAATGTTATTTGCCCCTTCTAAATTGTGGTTACCAAAAGGTTCCTTCTTTTTGTATTTTTCCGCCTCCACCACCCCTGAGATGACCTCCGTTACACTCCTAGTTTCAGCCACCGGTCTGCTACCCGAATGTTGATTGTCATACCTTAGCAAGCAGTAAATGTAACTCAAGGTCCACGAAACGTTTCCCCGGGCACATACGCCGTCCTCTTCCGAATGGCGCAACTAGAGTTGCAGCATGGGGCGCTGTTGGCTTGACCCAACGCTCTGGGATGAACTCGCGCGCACGCCAGAAGTTCTCCTCACGACGGCACGCTGCTCCCGTGTGGGCCAGTATAAACGTCTGTGAAATAGAAATTAAGTATTTCTCAACAAACACGCACAGGACAAAGCGTCGCACTTGAGTATGTACTCGTGAAGGGCTAAGGAAAAAAAAAATACTTAAAATAGTTTGCTAAAGTTATAAGCTCAATTTGCTTGTGACTTGACTAACCGAAACTGATATGACCGAGCCAATCAGTCGACTCGCTATTATGATTATTAAGGCGAACATCTACACCGCTTTTAATCTGGCACTAAAACATCCAGAACTGTGAACAAAATTAGGCAATGCGGACTATGATAATAATATCAACTCACCCCAGCAGGCAGTTTATGTCCAGCAATAGTCATAGGCGCATCCAGAAGCCTGGCTAAGAAAGGAGCCGTTGGAAGCAGCCGGAAGGCTTCATAGATGGCAGCCCGAACTGATGGGGCGGCTGCAAGGTCCTCGGCAGTCAGGGAACTGCATGAAGGCAACTCTGAGCGAATAGTGCGCTGCCAGTCAGGCCGCCCACTCAGCAAGTACAACAGAAATACGAGACTGTTTGCTAGCTGTTAAAAAAAATAACAAATGTAGTTGGAGAAAGCATTTTACGTGCAGATAAGTTGTCCATCGCGTGTCAAGAACCATTAACTAAAATGGCTTGCTAACTACTCACATCACCGAGAATCAAATTCCAGCTCAAACTAGGAAGTGATGAATGGTCAGATTATTGGTGCTGTATTTTCTCGTTTGAAATGCGCTTTGTCCATTCTGAATGTCTTTTTGGGTTTGAGCTGGACATCGCCACATCGCGAGATTTGGTTACTAATCCCGAGCCCCTTGGCTCGAAGACATTATAGTAAATCAGTTTTTTGGTAAGAACTGCATTTGACGTACCTGCCTTGTTTATTGCGAGACGAGGAATAAAGCTTGGAAGACAGTGCGATATCATCTGCCAGTTGCCATTTCCCAACTATGTTGAGTTCGACTTCCAGTCTAACCAGATGCAACTCAGTACCAGTGTAGGTATGGCAGGTGTGTATGAAGGGTGAATAGGCGGTATGAAGAAATAAGTCCGAGTAGGTATAGATGAAGATACAAATAACAGTTTATTGCACAGACACAGGTTACAGTTCACAACACACGAGAGTTACACTTAGAAGAAGGAGTGATAGAAATGTAGGGATAGCAGAGAACAGAAGGAAAGCACAGTGACAGTAAAGCTATGTTTTAGGTAATGCTAAAATGGTAAGGCGGTAGCCACAAGCAAGCGCAGTGATTGTACTGGCTAGATCGCAAGTCATCGCCGGAAGGCGGGTCGCGTGCGTGAGCGCGACGGTAATAGATTAGAGTGCCGTCATATATCCGTGAAATATAGGTAGGTCACTACACCAGTATTTAACATGGAGAGGCAGTGCGATAGTTCCTATTTAAGAAATTTTTATCCAAGTACCTAAAATTCCATGAATGAAAACAATTGACCACAGTTTTACGCACCTGCGTTCGGAAATATATATTTCCCCAATATACTTATTAGTAACCGTACCGTCTCAATGCCAGCTGTAATAAAGTCAATGACTGCAGCTTTCTTGTCCCTCATATCAAGTGCGGGGTTCTCCAGAATCTTCAGGAAGATCTCCTGCATGGCGTCATCGTCGGCAGTGCCTTGTTTCCTGTTCCTCGCTTCCTCCATCAGCTCGGATACTATCCTGCCAACATTTTGGTTTTATTATTGCTTGACTGTATTTGTAATTATACGATTTCCGATTAAGACCAGAATCGATGTATGCAATCGAAATACCTATTAGGATATTGAATATACATAAGGTATCAAAACACAAGGATTTTTCTATAAATTCCATTTACTTACTAGACTAGCTGTTGAACTTATAAAAAATCCTTGTGTAGACTAGACTCAGACTAATCTTAAACTAGACGCCAAGGTTGACATATTTTTTGTTTTGTTGTAGCGCTTTTGTCGCTGATTCATATAAGCGCACTGCGGCAGTACTGTCTGGCAAACTTAACAGCCACAAAAAGTTTCCTAACCTTCGTCTATTTAGGTACTGAACAAAAAATCGGTCAAGGCTAAGAGGCTTGATAAAGGAAGAACCTAACTTTTTTTATTAATCTTGGGTCACCTCGTTAAATCTCGGTCGAGTTCAAGCATACCATAGGTACATGAAGGTATCCAAACGAATGCGTCATGTTCAATTTATTGAACGGGATGATTAATCTAAAAGAGGACGCAAAAGCTTGGCAGCGTAAAGCCATCATTATGAAACGTGCTCATTAATGATACCTATTCAGTTTGAACTTGAACGTTCGGTAAACAATAAAGTGCTGTATCTTATACTTATCTGTAGGACATAATAAGATACAGGACTGTTATACATTTGTGACATTGGACGATTTGTATACGTACACATCGTCCAATGTCACAAATGTATAACAGCCCTGTATCTTATGAAAAACACTACGCATTGTTGTGAGTAATAGCCCATTAATCACAAAGTCAATAACGAAGTCGTAACTACTACTTATATATATTTACGCAATGCTTCATTATTAAGATAGAGAAACTAACTCACGTATGAATGGTTTCCTCGCTCTTGACGAATGTTCTGTAGAGTGTGGTGGGTGCGAACTTCCATAGCGGTGCGCCGTAGTAGGAGTCTCGTTGAGCCCTGAAGTGGGCCTTGACGGCTGCTGCTAAGGTAGCGGCGCGACCCGACATCCAACGCTCCAGGAAGCCTAATCTTGACCCCAGCATCAGGCCGCATACCGCTGTAACAGTATTATTACCAGTTACTCCTGCGGCTACCGTAACGGTCTACGGAATCTCGTAACATGCTACAATAGTAAATTGGCGAATGTCCCCGATACGGGATGATCCCGCCTTAGCGCGCAAAAGGGGGCAGTTACCAAAATTCTCCAACGGATGCATTTAAAACGTGATGTCACCTGCTTACAGAAAAACTTTACGAACAGAGACTAGACACTGGTCAGACAAAACGAAAGTTGATACCTAATCTCAATAACATTTTTTTTTGAGTTTTTTTTTTTTGTAACATGTTTCAACGAAACTTTTTGCATACTATTAGCATTAATTACTCTAGGTAGGTACTCCGTTCGTGTATAGTTTGAAACACCAGAATCTCATATTCGTCTGTAAGACAAAAATAACGTAATTCATTACTCTCTCATTAAAAAATTGTATCGCATATAACTGTTGTAATCTTTGTAGCCCTCCTGCTCCACCCAGAGCGGGAGAAGTTATTTGATGATTTCCCAAAAAAAATACCATGAATCCTGATACCAAGGAAGAATGTGACCACAAAAACATTTGGACTTAGATACGCGACAGCTTCCGGACGTTAGCTGATAACATTGAACGCAACAGAGAATGATTCTATGTAATCCGGTGTAGTGCACAATTTCATAATGCATTTCTGATGTTGATTGTTGCATTCCTCGCGACGCACGCACGCGAGAACGTTGGCCGTCTAACGCTATTTTCTTCCACATATGACCCACATTCTTATCTCGTCGGACGTAATTTTCTTGTCACTATTATCACAACTCTCTGTCTGAATCTATTTAAGACCCACTGACTTTAGCATTTGCACTCCACGCGACAGTACACGATATTAATTTATTAGATGCATTTGTTTGTTAAACACATTTCAAAGTACAAGGCTGGAAGCACCTAAATAATTGATAAACTTTTGTAATGCCGTAAAACGTTTCAACTGCCTTATTCTATCGCTTCCAAATAATCACACCCATATTGTGAAGGTGAAAGGGTAGGATTTCTTATCTTTCTTCTTCTCAGAAAGCATGCGATTGGAATCAATGCTTGTCATGACACATTATTTAGTGGATCCGAATCCACTTAGTTTTATGTCTCCGTTTGAGATCCATAATGGACGCATTGTTGTTCTACCTAGAGTTCCTACCAGAATGCATAATTATGATCATCATCTTCTCGGCCGAAATACGTCCTACTCTACTGGACAGAGCCCTCTCTATAGAATGATTACGATATAAATATATTATTTATCAGAAAGCTTCCTTAACAAAGCAAAAGTCAAGAATAGTTGGCCATTTATGTGCTAGCAATGGTTAACGTTGTCAGTAGCCACTAACGCAACTTTTATCTTAAGTTCCAACGCATGGCTGACTCATGCTTGCTCAATATCTACACATTAGACGATAGACGATCAAATTATCTAGACGGGTCAATATCAATACCAATTTACTATGATTCTTTCTCAACACAACATAAAATTGAATAGTAGAGCATCTCAATTACACCAACGTCCGCGTCGCATCGCTTGATTTGTAAGTGTTAATTTGTCTTTCAGTTGCTTTCTACAGTAGGTATCCATAACTAGCTAACTCTCACGTTAGTTCCTGTACTATCTGATGACATCTCGTCAAAAGTATTATTACAACAAAAGGATAAGTACCGAGAGTCCCCGAACGTCTAAAGGACTAAAATATTTTACTTTGACTTACACTCCAGTCCCATTCTGTTAGTAAGTTGATCAAAAGCAGCGACGGTGCCGTCGCTCCGACGACAAGAGTCCAAAAGGACGAGGAAGTCATCACAAATGTTGTTCAGCTCAGGAAGGAAGCCCTGCATTGTGTTGGGACTTGTCAGCTCCGCGGTCAAGTGGCGCCGGAGATGATGCCATTTTTCTCCTTGTCTGGAAACGAATTGAGAAATTAATATACAGTATGAGCAGTTGCAATTTTTGATTAAGCAAGGAATACAAAAGTGTGGCGTTATTTGAAAACGTTGTCCTGCAAGCTTAGCACGAGCTTAACTAAACTATTAATGATTTTGTAGATATTCGTATACACTTTGTGGCCGTCGAGTAGAAAGTTTGTTGTCAGTGTGATTATGACAGTTTGGGAAGAAATATTCTTCTGAAATAGTCTACATTTAAAAGGACCTAGACAAAGATCGTTAGAAACTAAAGACAAAATGACAGATTGTAGAAGGATATCTACGGTGCGATGTCAAAAATGTAGAAACGAAATGTCACTTTGTATTGAAAAAGCACTGTCTATTTTTCGTAGAAATAGAAAGCCTCATGCTAAGCCTGCAGTATTCTTATACGATAAACCTCATCGGTGATTATTTACTCTCTGCAGAAGTGACCCTTATCAATGTCTAGTACATAACAGTTTCAGTTGCTAGAGTTCGTCAAAATCTGTTCGTTTGCAGGCCAGACGCATGGTATTCTTGAGAACTTCCTAATGAATTTAAAAATAACATAACCAAGTCTCGGATTTTTGGCGTCTGTCTGCCTTCATTTTGTACGCTTATTACGAAACTCACGAAATCTCATAAAGTTGCAACCTTGACCGTGCAACATCTTTGGACTATTATTTAACATTTTAGCTACGTTTAACCTAGCCAGATCTTTAATTGTTGTACCGAATGTATAACTTCACTTGAGCCTTGAAAGCTCTACCTGCCGAATAAACGTGATCATTTTATAAATTGCACGCTAGAATAATAGTTAGGCACACTTGGTTATTTCCTCTTATGAAATTGTAACCTTCAAAGTTTCAATGCCTATTGACAGGCATACATTTGCTTAGTAACTGAGATTTGACCATGATACCTAGTATCTTAATACTTAGATCATTCATAGTAACATTAATCTTAACGTGGTTTACGATTTAGCATCTGTTTTATACGAATTGGATCCTATCATTTATTACTATTCAGTACTCAAAGTTACAAAAGGAACAACAAATCAGATTGTAATCGAAACTGATGAGGCATTGTTGAACATCATGATAAAACTATCGGTACTATCGACACATACTTCTTTTACAGGAAATGGCAACATTTTAACGTCGATCCACTATAGTGCCAACTGCGCAATTATATTTGAAGTCTACCTACGTGACTAGAAGTACAAAGCCTTGCCAAAATATCACGATTCACAGGACACAATGGTACTTACTTTAGCCCCGACTCGAGGTCAAGCCACCCGCTGTGAATGAATGCTTACTTAAAAGATAACCTAGTCCAACTAGGTATCTATGTCAATTACTCTCGACTTGAAATACGAGATGATTGGCGTTATCTACATATAATCGGGTCGTCAACTTATTTATAACCTTCTCTGACATCTAAATAAGGCACTGTATAGTAAAAACCTTGAGATTAAAGGTATTTTAAACTGAGACAGACGCTGACACGTGTTGTGTAGTCATGCGAACGTAATGTTATGATTATCCACACAAAAACTAATACAATTAACTCCTGGTCACGCTTATGGTCTGTAATCACATTAATATTAATGGATTGGTTTTGGATAGTTACCGACAATCCCCGTGTGAGTGAGGAGGTCCGAGTCGGTCGAAACACAACTGTCAACCTTTGACTAAGAGGACCCTTAAACCTTTGCCTAAGGATTCCCTTGACCCCACCTGATAGCAAAAGTCGAGCAGTTTCAATCCAAAAGCCCTTCCAAAGGCCCTTGCTAATTCGGTCCACCTCCTACCCAACAAAATTGATCGAGAGGTCTTACTTACTCATTGACAAGTCCAGTTGAGGCATATCTGTCAGGTCTGCTCCTTCGGTAGACCTGCACGATTTCGGTAGGCGGGCGGTAGGGCCGCTTGGCTGGAGCACGAAGCACGGCTTCCAAGGCAGCACGCTCTGCGATAGACACCACAGATGCACCCCCTGGCGTCGTCTCCACGAATACCGGCCCGTAACGCCTGAACATGTCTGTGTGCAAATCTCTCATTGTGACCGTAAACTAGCTTTTACATAATTATAAAACAATATAGTTAAGTAATGTATTGATTTGTCCAACATGGTTTTGGAAATTCTTTGAGAAAGCTGGCCATTTTGAAGACGTATTATATCCAAATAGGCGTTTCTAAAATGGCCAGCTTTTCAAATACACAAATATGTATCATGCTTTTAAATCTTAAATCTCATGCTTACGTGGATAGGCTTTGATACGAGCTCTCCTAAAATATTTTCAAAAAGGCAACTAACAAAATGTATTTACGAGGCAATGTGAGTGGAAACACCGGGAGGTGACGCCCTAGAAAGACATACATGACCTGTTGTATTCTGTACTTTCTGCGACCAAGGCGCGAGTTTACGTACAGACGCCAGCACATCAAGCTACCCCAAACTGTAAATTTTTCCCAATTGAACATGAACCTTATGCTTATGTCATAAAGTTGAAAATCTATCAAGGAAATTTGACAGCTTGTGGTAGCTTGATGTGCTGGCGTCTGTACATATGTGTATGTGTTGCAGAAAGTTACTTTTAATTCGTGGATCTTACACAGTCGTTATGGGTCGCCAGAAGCCCGAAAGTCTGACAACCAGTCTTACCTAGGGGTATCGTATTACCCAGTAGCTGGGTTGTGTAAGTCAGATAACCAGTCGCTCCATGTAAAATATGGTATTCAGCTGCATCCTATTTGACTGGAAGCAAACCCTAACATTGTCAGTATATGCGCCCTCACGGCCTTAGTCGTTGCAGGAGACGCCCTGAGCGTCGGGTATCCCAGGCTGATTCCCGGCCACCGTAGGCGCGGGCTTGCGGACGGCGTGTAATGGGTAGCTCGCTGTCCAGTAAGGACCAAGCCTGGGTCGAAGGCGCGTTGTGTTCCACGCGCGCCTCAAAGAGATGTCAGCACCAACCGGTGGGGTCCGCAAGGGCCGATGCATGCCAGGGGTGCGGCTTGTTCGAAAGAGATACCGCGGCCCCTGGCACACAGGCAACACGTGTGGGTTTTAGTCAGTAATCTGACACGCCATCCTGTTCCACCCAGAGCGGGAGAAGTTATTTGATGATTTCCCATCCAAGAAAAACCCTAACATTGTTAGGAAAAGGCCTAGGCAGATGTTTTCTTAAAGTTACATTGCATGCCTCCGCGAAACAAAAACTTCGCGAGGTTAAATAACTGAGAGGAGATAATTAATTACGTAATTGCTTTTGTTATTTGTTTTCAGATCTCTGCGCTGTTTTGTTCCTCATCCTAATTGTGTTAATTATAATGTTATCGAAATAGCACAAACAGTGAACTATAAATAAATCTTCATAAACTAGATCAAGTTATTTATAGCTGACATCGGAATTACTTATTAATCTCGAAACCTAATTATGTGTGTTCCTTGATCTAGAATTATAGATTTCAGAGTCTATAAAAGATTCATCATCAATTGCCATCAGCTCTGCTCTCCACCTATTTCAATGCACTGCTACTGTAATACTACTGCGGGAAATCTAAATAACTTGTGCTTTCATTAAATCATTGTTACAGCAGCAGCTAATGCTTCCCCATGTAATAAAATGCTTGTAGTAGCTATGTGTTATTGCTAGATTTTAATTTGAAATAGACTGCTTACTTAATTGTACTCTAGCTAAAAATCTCTCTTTTCATTCAAAAGATAAAAGAAACCTATTTCATATGTAAACAGCAAATGCTTTGCTAATGCTAAGTTGAATCTTGCTTGCTAAAGTTACGCTTGATAAAAACACGGCTTGCTTCTGTCTGAGCTATAAATTTGCTATAGCAGAGTCATAATCATTTTTGAAATAAAAATCTCACCTTCATAGGCTTCATGTAGCTTGTTCATCTTGTATCTACTCCAAAACAGCCATCGAGTGCCCAGGAAGGGTAGAGCCTGTGGTCCAGGCAGGCGCGTGGACTGCTTGCCATCAGCCGCGCGGGCAGCCAGTGCCGTCGCTGCAACTACTACGAGGATCACTGCCAGCACCAGCGTAGGCACGTACGACCAGTCCACCAGGGGCGGCGGCGTGCTCTAGAACCAAAAGAAAATACCATGTGCATTTATGTAATGATAATGTAATAAGTCAATTAGTAAACGCGGTTGACAATAGATCTCTGATCTCTCCAGTGATGTTGCTCTAATAAGCAACCTTTAACAACCTAGGTGGCTAGATGATGGTGGTGGTGGTGGTGACGCTGGGATGAAGTATGTTGATGTTATCCTAACAATTCAAAAGTGCCTGTAATTGGTTTATTTGAAATAAATGCTTTGACTTTGAGTTTAAATATCACATTCCTAATATATATTTGCTAGTAATTGCCATAAACCACACGATTGGTACTAAAATAACAGTCCACATCAGTTTATTGACCGCACTCGAATATTTGTGTAGATACCAACTTCGATTCTTTTAAATCTTTTTGCCAATATCAGCTTCTCAAATCTTTGTTCAAGTTCAAGTTTTGGCTTTAAGATTTTGTTTGGTATCGTGGTCGTTGACCCCGTGTGCGGCCGTGCTGGGCGGCGCGTGCGCCGTGTGTGCGGACTCGACGCCCGCACTGATGGTACAACGTTGACGCGGCGCTCTTGACATTGGCTTTGCGTAACTGTCTCTCGTTACGTAACATTACGCGGCCGCCGGCACCGGACACGGCGTCAACGGCCGACCATCTCACAGCACAGTACCTAACTGCACTCAGTGACAGCTTGTATGTGAGAAATTATCTCTCCAAGTATCGAGCGGTGCTGGTGCCACAAGTTTTTATTGCAATTTTAACGGATCCCGCATTTCACAGGAATTCTTAACTGGTACTGGAATTTAACGGGAGTACAACTTTCGCAAACCTGTTGCGAATTGTCAATGACGTTGCAATATTGCAGAGCAATACAAAAAAGGGACTAATTACGACAGTTGGTGTAGGTATATCGAACACAATTCGATTCTCCTCAATGTGAGGCCCGTGGCCGACGTGCAGCGTACATGAAATTGTAGCAGTAGCAAAACGTTTATTCAAGAGTTGCAAATAGGTACAAAATTTACGAACTTATATTTTTTAACTCTCATATAATATGACAGTCAAACAAAACTTAATAAACAACTTCTTTAATATTTTCCTTTCACTACAAAGTAATATTTATTACCGTTCATATAAAGTGAACCGCACATGAAGTACATGCATGGCTGCTGTATGTCCCTGCATAACTAGTCCGCTATAGTACAGATACAAACATAAATAGGTAAATACATAATATTAAAGTGCAGTTAACGCTCTCGTTGAAAATCACTCTTATCCTTTGTAGGTATTAAGTGTCCAGTCCAGTTCATGGTTAACTACGATATATTAAGATATTTACTAATTTGAACCAGAGACTCAACAAATGAGATAGGACGTTGTTGACAGTTTCTTAACTAAAGCTTGATAGCTCGGCAAAAATAATGAGGTGTTTAACCTTTTCTAGCCATACACGATAACACTAGAAATTCGATCACCTAATTTATGGCAGTCCACTGCCACTGCTGGATAAACATATTTCAGTCTTGAAGGCTTCTCTATAGTATCACTTCCACTTCCACCCGCTGCGATCTAGCTAACTTCTTTAGACCATCTATTTCATCGATCTATTCTGTCGATCCGGCATTCTAACTTCTACCACCGGACGCCTTCTATGGTCCTAAACTGACTGCTCATCCGTGCTCGTTAACCGAAACTTTTAAGGACGGCTGATACACGCCATTAGTCTTATATATGGCAGACCTCTAACATCGGTATGACAGAAAAAAATCACGAGTCTTGATAATACAAAATCGTCTGTAATTGAACATCGGCGTCGACGTGGGGATGTTTTTCATAGCTAGAGCTACTTAATGCTAATTATACCTTGCGTCGTACAAAGAACCACTGGGCCTGCTAACGTGGCCCACATACAAGAAAATGCTTACAATGTTAGTACGCGTATATCGTTTGGCCAGTTTTTCGCATGGTTGCTTCATAGTCTTCAATTGCCTTGCTTCAGCTGGCGAATGTTTCTAAGCATTACTAACTAGTCTGAACTGAAAAGCCGCCCAAACATGATTGTAGGTATAAGTCCCTACGTGGTTGTTGTTTAGTTGTCTAAAAAATAATTGCCGACGCACAACAAACTAATTCCCAAGGCTGAATAATTTATTTGACCTTTCCCATGTCAATAACATTTACCTACTTGGAGACCTTTTCACTCACGCTAAGACGAATCGTTCTAATCTCGTCTGTAGAAAAGAACAAAGAGGAAAACATGGTTCTCTCATGTGTGTCTATTTATATTTGCAATTGCACCCTCAGGTTTAACGATCTAGTGGTCCTCTGCGCCATTACATTAGATATAACAGGTACACTGTAGATATAGTCTGCTTAGGACACGCCTACAGAATCGCTAACCGCATTATTACAAATCAACCTTTTACTTGAATAGAAAAAAAGTATACCCTGCATGCTTCTCATGTACTGTTACGTCACTTTCTCCAGAAATACACTCTCTAAAAAGTAATAAAAGTGATTAAAGTAATGAGTAACAAACAGACACAACACCAGACAGTCACTGTTCTTAATCGCATTACCTAGTGCTTTTTAATCGATCTACTGGAGCATATACTAAATAGCATTTGAATTACAAATAAGTTGTTTATGTGAGTAATACGAATCAGTTTGCTCAGGTGCGAAGTGATGTGGAATGAACTTAATGTAAGTTGAAGGACAGTTCAGTTTCAACAAAGACGCCAGCGCACTTTTTAGTTACCTACGCGTCGTATGGAGAATGAGATAAGATAAAACGGTTAGTAATCAAATAAGTAAACAGTATATTCCCTGTTTCTACTATCTCTACATCTCAGAGTGCTCTAAATTCGTAAACGATCCTTCAAGGGCACCCTAACTCATCGTCACTCGATTGCACAGCTTCTAACGTCTTGCAATTTCTGGAAACGTGCGGTTGCATGCGTAATAAAAATTCGCAGTACATAGTCAAAATTATTATTATTATACCGGTAGATAATGCAAATGACTCGCCGGTGATTGTCTGAAACAGGTATTAAATCAACAATTACATGTTCATTGAATCGACAGGGACAGTCATCTTAAGTTTCATTTCAATGTGTCATTTATTTCTCAATGCAGTCTGATTGACTGGGCCTAAGACAGCTTAAAGGCTCTAGGCAACATACAGATGACACCTAGTATCAAGTTCAAGAAAATTATAATTATGTACCTATTAGGGTGTGCTTGTCAAATTCCAACGCTTATGTATGATCTATGCACTTACCTACTCAATTTTTTAAAACGATGGTCATACTCATAACTTTAAATATGTATTTGTGTTCGCCGTTTTGCCAAAATATAATTTAGTAGTTTTCTTTTCTATTGTTTAGAAAAGAAAACTACTATAAATATTTTCAAATTAAAGGGAGCTAAAAAATATAGCTTTCGTTTTCTATTCCCTACGTTTATCTTTGAGTAAACATATCGATGATTAAGCATTACAAAATTCCTTGTATTTTGCAAAATATTTTGGCAAGTTCCGTGTCGCTCGCTAAATAGTCCATATGGGTGTGGCGCAATGAAATATTTTGTAAACAGATAACATGAACTCATCCTTTTATTTAATTCGCGTGTGTCTGAAACACAACCATTTGCTTATAAATGACAAATTAACTTAATGAAGTAGGTTCAAAGAGGCACTTATCGAAACCAAAAGTTTAAAAATATCTTAGTTTTTTCGAACTTATGTCCTCCAAATATTTATTTAACTGAGGTTATCTCCAAAGAGCGAATTGATAAAGTATCTTTATGGTTATGTTATCTATAACGTTTCTGTTTTCCACAAAAGTTACCTGGGTCAAAAACCTCGTTAATTCGCCGCTGTGGCTAAACGATTAATCCACAATTTCAATGTCAATTTCGTGACTAAATGTTTTTGCGGTTTTACCAACTTTTAATCAGCTGTATGAGCTATTTATAAAACTTATGGAAGTTACTAAACTGCTAGTTAACTGACAAAATAAGGCAGGTTGAGCATATCAATCGAAATGTTTTTGGACAGGACTTCATAAGAATGTATGTACCTACGTACATCGATCGCCATTCTATCGATGTGTAATGCTGCGATATCACAATTTCATCATAGCTTGCACTTTTCAATATTTATTGAAACGTTCACAAATATGTAGGTGCCTACAAGCAAACACTTGACATTGGATAAGACACAATTTCTAGATGTCCTCACTGTGTACTAACTTACCGAGGTGACGAAATGTATGTAGGTACCTACCTATATGTAAGACAATAACAAATAGATCCATATTCCATACCTAGGCTAAATTATTAGCATTCTTAGATAACTCGTATCTCTCGTAATTAAAAACCCTGCCTTAAATGTTTTAAATAAGTTAAACCGGAGTCAAGAGGTTATCCTGTGCTGTTAAAAGAAAGGCTAAAAATTAATGGTCTCTTTTTATAGCCTGTTAATGCCTGTTAATTTGTGAATTAATATGAGATTTACCTACTTAGATACATACCTACTAGAGATGGGCCGACTATGACTTTGGCCGACTAGTCGGCTGCAAAATGGCCGACTAGTCGGCCAAGCCGATCATTGATTTCGGTTGAGTTCGGGTGACATCGGCTATGTTCAAAATGGCAAACCTACTTATTGGGGTACAAGGTTATTATACTTTGCTTATTTTCACAGTATTATGTCTTAGGGCGTTCTGCTGTGGGGATCGGCAGCTTACGTAGATTCAATTTTCATTTTACAAAAGAGGGCAATCAGCACCCTAAAATTTGCGTAACTCTCAATTAATCATAATCTGTTTCGTTTTGAAACAGATGGGTAAACCATTGCTTCATATGTTCGAAAACTGTGTCTGCTCAACAACGTAAATAACGCAATGAATATTGTTGAACTGTCAAAATGAAACCGATTATGATTAATCGCGTGTTACGCAATTAGGGTGCTGTGCAATCTAAAAATGGGGCCTCGCGAGTCTCTTAGAATGAAATTCAACGAAATTGATATACTTACTCTGACTTCTCTGTATATTCTAGAAACTATCTTGTATGTTCGCAAAACAAAGGTCTTTTCAAAAAACGATGTGTTTTCCATAATCTAAATACACGTACCTAGTAAAGATGAAATTGTGATTCCAAAATTTAGATGAACTAAAACTAGCAAGTCATTTCTAATAAACAGCTTCCCTGGTACCTCATTAACAGAATAACTATGTGAAAGTCTATTAACTGCTCCCAAATTACAATATTAATTTTTAAAATTTTTATTTTATATAATGTCTGACAAATTCTCGTCAATAATTGACATTAGGTAAAATACATCAATTCTAATTTCGACTTTTTATTCGTGATTTTCATGGAAATCTCACTTGGTTTAAATAGGTTCATTTTATTTATGTAGATTCTTTTACATATTGTGAATGAGAGAATGTTGTAGGCCTTCAGATTAGATTTGTAGACGATTTTCTATTCTTTATTTTCATTCCTCTAAGTAGGTACCTAGTATTTATTGACTGGCCTGCACTGTCCTCCCGTACATATTATCAGTGTAATTTGAAAACATTGTAAAAACCAATTATTTTTAAAAGAGTAACCGTGGAGTTTCTTGCCGGCTCCTCTCTATAGGAAGATTGGAACCGTGAACCTAGCTTCTGAGGTTTCATTAGTGCCGACGCAGGTTTATATGTGAAATAAAATTACGAGTAAAAAATGGGCCGACTAGTCGCCGACTACAAATATGGCCGACTAGTCGGCTTTACCGACTAGTCGACACATCACTAATATCTACCTATTAAATTGTATAAGTGAGTAAAAATGAACTTACACAATTTCATTTTTACCACTTGATAAAATTACTCAAAAGTCCAAATCGCAAATACCTAAATGTTTTCAAACACAAAAGCAGAGAAAAAGGCATTTTAAAATGAACTGTGTTGTCGGTTTTGATGACGCATCAATGTGAAGTAGGTATCCATAGGAACCACTAAGTAGTTACATGGGATGCCTGGACAAGCTAAGGTACATTCAATTTAACATATTATGCCAGAATTATGGAAAATGCGCACTGGTTTGTACGACACTCTTACAACCTAATTTTTTTTCAGTCTAATATGTTGAGCTTACCTACTATACTTACATATCTACCCCATAAATTTGATCAGATCACTTTGGCCTTAGATTAAATCGCTGCCATGATTAGTTTGGATCTTGGCTTCATCAGCAACAGATTACCAGAAAATTAAAACATGTCTTCTGTCCTCAGAAGCTATTTAAAATCATGCTAAAAGTTCATGCAAAAAAAATATGTAGGTATACTTAGGTTCAATATTCTGTCATATTCGTCGCAATCTCTAGTTTTTCTATAACCAGGTTTTTCTTACATTACGTAATGATTGTAAAAGCATGAATACTATTATAGGACTTACGTCAAAGGCTTTTCACGTAAGTCCTATGGCGCAATTGGCACAACGACTAAGTCTGAAACTCCTGAGAATTATATCTTCCTGCAGAATTTATTTGGAATAAGTAATAAAAACATGAATTCGAGCTATACCTACAACAACTTAAACAAAGCAATTTATATGTATGTATTACGGAACATTTCTTGACCACGGAGTCGGCTTCTCTTAACAATTATAAAATGGTGTCTTTTACTGCACGAAAAAAATAAAAAAGAAGTAGCCTAATAATGATAAGTAATGAGATCGTTTGTGAAGAGGTGCCTTTCTATCAAAAATTATATAAAATTGAAAGCTTGGAAAAATGTGGTGTTACAGATGCAAACACCAACATCTACATCTTCTACTGTTACAGAAATCCGGTTGATCAGGACTATGGAACATTTTTATCTAAGTTAGAACAATAACTGGAACACTTCTTAGAAAAATGCACTATCTGCGGAGATTCCAACATTGACGACAAAAAATCCTTAAACTTTTTGACGTTACTGACATCTTATAATTTTAGACCAATTATTATTATTGAGGTGACGTACAAAAGAAATAACGCGCAATTATGCTTGGATAACTTTTTGATGAATGTATCGGATGATTCAACGAATGAACTGTTTGTTGATCATAATTGCTTGGCGGACGACCACGCAGCGTTATTCTATGGCTTAAAAACTGAAAAAATTCAGTCAAACAGCGACCAAGACTTTTTAAATATACCTAGAGCCTAGGCAGTTATGTGACAGAAATAAAGTCGTTTTAGACAACATATAATGAATACCAATTGGACGGAAGAAGGTATAAATAGCTTTCTCAAGAAAATTGGACAAATTTTCCGCAGCAGCTTTAAAAAAAGAAACGTAAAATGAATAGGAAAAAAGTCGTAAATCATCCTGCATTACAAAACGAATAAAGGTATCCAGTAAAATGAAGCGATTCATTCTTCAAAACATGAATAAGGTAACTTGCTATGATAAAATAAGGACTTATAAAAAAACATATATTAGAATATTTAGACTGGTCTTTAAAAAGCCAGACGCATATCGGTGAGGAAAGAACTTGAACAAGCAAATGAATCTTCAAAAGCTATAATATGGCAGGTTATAAATAGACATAGGAACACAAAACCAAAACGTGACAGTAATAAGGACTTACTTCTGAAAGTAAATAATAAAATCATATCAAACCCCCTGGAGGTAGTTGACATTTTCTCGAATATATTTGATCAAGCCAAGAGTTGGTGAAGGTAATACTTTTGAACAAGTCATACAAAGTTTGCAAGATAGCGTAAATAGAGTAGAGGTCGAAATGTCCTGCGAACAAGTAACTACTTATGAAATAAAAAAAATGATCAATGCATTAAAAAATTAAATTAAATAAAAATTTATTTCATAAGCCTTTAATACAATAAGGAGAGAAAAAAAGGTTTACAAATGCATTTTTTAAATAACTATATCCTTATATAAATAGGCTAAGTACATGCACATTATGTGAAACTCCTGACACCCAAACTAGGACATGTCCTGTATCTCAGGTGCCAGCGTTTTTTCCTGGCAGACACATTTGTGAAGCCTAGCTTTCAATTGCGTGCTAACAAGTAATCTTCTGCACCCTAATTGCGTAACTCACGATTCATCATAATTTGTTTCGTTTTGAAACAGATGGCTAAACCATTGCTTCATATGTTCGAAAAATGTGTCTGCTCAACAACGTAAATAACGCAATGAATATTGTTGAACTGTCAAAATGAAACCGATTATGATTAATCGCGTGTTACGCAATTAGGGTGCTGGTCATGATGAAATATCGATACGAATAATTAAAGATCATGTTGACTTATTGGCAGAACCTCTTGCGCATCTCATAAATACGTGCATAAATATAAATATGTTCCCCGAACAAGTTAAGATAGCAAGAGTCTTACCAATTTATAAAAAGGCTGTAAATCAGATCCCAATAATTATAGGCCGAATTTTCTATTACCTATAATTTCGAAATTGTTTGAGAAAATACTTAAAAAAGGCTTCTAAGACAATTCGGTTATCAGAAAAATGTGGGAAGAAATGACGCAATGAATTCGTTAATAGAGGAAGTAGTTAGAGTTCATAAAAAAATAAAAAGTCGTAGGGTTAGTTCTCGATCTAAGTTCTGCTTTTGACACAGGTAATCTTAAGCTACTAGCAAATATGGAACAATATGGAGTGAGAGGACCGGTTTCAAAACTAATTAAATCTTACTTGGAAAATCGAAAGCAGTATGTAGAAATCAATGTAGAAGAAGAAAATTCTGATTTTTTTTAAAAATCGGGACTAAAACTAATTAGACAAGGAGTTCCACAAGGTTCAATATTAGGGCCAATCTTCTTCATCTTGTTTATTATTGATCTAATTAACTATATGTTACAACAAATTGATACAGAACTTGTTCTTTTTGCTGATGATACGAATGCTTTTATAGCGGCAGAAGATATAGAAAGTCTAAGAAGTAAGGTAAATAAGGCTCTGGCTCTCTTTCATTATTGGTTAACCATCAACAATCTCAATCTAAATACAAATAAAACTAATGCCATGTTATTTAGAACAACGTCGAGAAACAAAGATACAATTGACATTTTGTTGAATGATAACAAAATAATATTAGTAGACAGCGTGAATTTTTTAGGTATTTATATTGACGAAACCCTAAACTGGAAAAAGGAACTGACAGCCATAGAAGGTTCAAATAGTTCAGCTTACTATGCCCTTCGAAGCCTTCGAGATGAGATTTCGATTAAACAGATAAAAATAGCATATTACTCGCTTGTTGAGACAAAGCTTATTATAGATACAGTATCGCTCTATGGGGAGGTAGTTATGCCTACATTATGAATACTGCTTTTATCATACAAAAAAGGGCCATAAGATCCATGGTGCGAATTCACCAATGGGTATCGTGTAACGAGTACTTTAATGAACTACAGATATTAACAGTCCCTTGCTTAGATATTTTAGTTCTGCTCACAGACCTCATTAAAAACGACATAATTTCGAAACACTTGAGGAAAGAAATAAGCGGACTTACAAAATAATATTCAACCACATTTGAAAGTCAGACTGCAAGCTATCAATCAATTAAATTGTTTAATAAACTACCTTTAGAATTATAGTCCATTTGGTGACGTACATATCAAGACCATTATAACACCTTATTAACCATTTTTTATTTAATTTTGACATGGTACTTAAATATGATAGGTATTTATTTTTATTGTATTATTCTTTCTTTGAAATTTGTATCGGTTTGTGCCTTCAATTGAATTGATTTTTATTTTATTTGTCTCATTGACATAACTATCTTAAATGGATTTGCAAATTGTTTTTAATATTGTTTAACTACAAAGTTTGTTTAAAACCAAATGATCATAATATAAATACATTTTTCACTTCTCATGCTCTAAAAAGACACCAATATAGCCCTACGAAGCGGGACTAAAGTGACCACTTTATAGTCCCTAGGGAGTAAAAAAGTAATTTAAGTTATATGTATTCATGTTGTTTTAATTTTTACTGTAAAACATTTCAACACAATGCAAAATTGTTCATGAAATAAATAAATGAAAACAGTTATTATCTTTATGATTAATAGGCATGTAAATAAATTTCACACAATTAGACTCCATTGACAAGTCTCTGTTGAAAGGTCAATGAATTAAGAATGATACACATGCCTACAAACGATAATATTATGAGAGCAAATATTAAAAATCTTATGTAAACTGAGTAGGCATAACGTGGTTAAATAATTTATGCATGTATAACTTAGTACATAAGTATTGTGGTTTTATTATGAGATCATATTAATTTATTTCGTAGACACATTACTGCATAATTATTTTTAACCGGAATCTATTTAGGTTAGGTTTTAGCATAGCCTACCGAATAGCTGGAGTAAAGTGCCTGAAGTTAATTCGTTCAAAAACTAAACAAGCAATTGCCAGTTCCGATCGACATGACTATTAGGTATAAATTAAAAACTGAACTTGCCACCACAAATGAACTTCGTTACAGTTTAAACTTCCTCAAAAGTTCGAACATGTTGTTCTTTGTAATATTTCAGCATTGACGTCATAGTATCTGCGTGCACTTGTAACTTGCACATGAATTTACATAACGCCGCGAAGAGAGGCGTCACGTCACTTTGTCAGCTGCATCGACTCTTCCGCGTTTATTGAGGCCGGTTCACGCGGTTCATCGTCGCTGTAATTGATTGCACTTCATCGCTCCTTACTCCCCGTTGTTGCGAGACTAACTTGCATCCTTAATGTACATCACTTATCGACATCAGAGCGAAGTACTTTGGACCTATCTGCGGCGGTTTATGTGAAGTATGGCGCCTTTATGTTGAACTTTTTCTGTATGACAAGTTGTCTACAGTGTCTGGTATATTGTTTCATCCAGTTTTTGCAGTTTGTGGTAGTAAAGACGTAGAGTCTCAAAATGCATTAAAGTGATGCCAAAGATTTATCTAGAAATATCTTATCCCACAAATCAATCATCCCAACTTGACTTCATAAGGTAATTTGATTATTGATATTGATACAATACCTACATAAAAGTAAGCATGTCCAATTTGCCAAAACCAGATCCGTTTATCATAGATCTTGTGTAGGCAAGTTGGCGTATTGTCTCCTTATTATTTATGGACGAGTAATTTCAATCGCCTTATTTTAATTTTAAAGATCAAAGCGTCAATTAACCAGTAGTATATTGATGAGTAAATAATGATTTCGAATTCATGATGAAAAGAAAGAACGTAACTCAGATTACATTATAAGTACTACAATAAATTACCTGCCATTTTCAGGGTACCGAGACTGAAAACTGAACACAACAACGCTAGACAAGTATAGGTACTGAAGTTTAGCTACATAATGCCTCTGGCATAGAGGCTCTACAAATGTACGTACAGACAGTGGCTGGTTACATTTCTAGACACTAAATATAGCTATAGTGATCATAGCTTCCTTCTCCTTCAACCAACTTCTGCATCCCTCGGATCGATAGGACACAGCGGGTAGGTAACTACTCTATGACCTTTTACTGCGACTGATAAGAATTTTATAAAGTCCTCGATAGTGACATCAATGCCATTGCAATTAGTTTACATTTTAAGACTCGATTCAAGGATTTCACCAAATGAAAGTAATGACTTTCATTGCAAACTCTAAATGCGTTTAATGAAACGCATTTAGAGTTTTGGTGTTTATAGATTTGGTTGGAGCTAGTTTTAAAACTCACTCGCAAAATGGAATAAAGAACAGTGACATCAACGTTAGAAAGGACTATAAAGTATCTACAGGCCAATACTTAGCCAAAAGAATACATTTCTCATCGAAATGCGTTGGAATGAACCATGGATAGAGTTCAGTGAATGACAGTTGATATGACTTAAATTGAAGAGTTCAATGACATATCAAGACAACTGTGAGGTTCAGATCAAATATAACTGAAGATTGTAGGTAGACTGATATAGACAGTGTGCCTCCCTGCAGAGTGCGATGGAGCGGGCCGCCGAGGGCGGCGCGCGATTCGTTTTGCTCCCCGAAGGCCGACCAGTCCCGGTCGTCTCGCCGCATCGGATATGTGTCACTATAACCCTTCTGCTGTCGCGGCACAACGCCTTGGTGTGACTTTCACACTGAGACTCAATATTTAAACAAAAAGATTCTGTGGACTGTGACCCTGAACTTGCCTATCACATTTCGGAAATTTGGTGAAACGGGATCTTTTTCTAGATTGATAGCGTATCTAGTCAATATTCAAGGACTCACTTATCATGATAGTGTATATACGAACTCATGCTTACGAGGGTTTATTTGGTGATCGCTCTGCTAATTACACCATTTGCCAGCAAAATGTGTCATGTGCATATATACCTATTATGTATCTTAATACCTACTTGAGTAAAATTTTATTATTACCTACGTAGATATTTAATAATTATGTGTGTATCTTTAAGGTCAGACGATCATCAAAACTATTTTTGTGAATAGCTATACGATAACAGTTGTCACCATATTTTGAAATGTTTCAAACTACGCAGAAGATCAACTGGATTAAAAATACGTAACACAAACAGGAACTATATAAGCTTTGCAGAAGTCAATCAGCTGACAAACAGCTTTTGTACTTTGATTGTGAATATCTAAAGCGATTCAGTTCTCGTTTTTGGTTCTAAAAAGTGAGGCCCCAACTGCATAGGCTTAGTAAAACAACCACAATACAGCGCCATTTTTAAGATACAATTAATTCTATATAACCAACAACGTCTCTAACCCAATCAACACGAAAAACAATAACATTTCAATACATTTAATTGAATAATACAAAACTTGTCCTTGTATGAGGTTCAAGGCGAACAGTAGGTCGATGGCAAGCGCGTCATCGTCGATACAAAATTTTGTACCGACGATGGTTTACGACCCGACTCGGCAATCCATTATCATACTAATAGGGTAGTTTTAGCAAACTAACCAGTTGTGGAAGGCCATCGATACCGCAAAAGTGAAGCAGCAAAAAAACAAAATCACAAAGTGCGATCATATGTAGGTGGTTTTATTGGTGATCGAAAAGGAGCTATGGATTTATTGCGGGTATACTTATATTAATTGGCTGGCTCATTTAATTAGTTAGGTATCATAATATCTTTGTTTTCTTAATTTACAGTTTAGCTTAGCTCCCAAAAGAAATGTGGCATGTGCGCTTTAGCTAACTAAAATCCAATACAAATCTAAAATTTAGAAACATCTTTTTGTTGCCTCTAAAGTCGTTCAAACTGAAACCATCATATCGTCGCTTTGGAGGCCAATGGAGTTAAGCCACAATTATTGCGAAATTAAGTTAATTGCATTAACTCGTTCAGAAAGGGCCATAGTTTATATTGGGTTTACTACTTGATTTCGAATGTCATACGCCCGACGGCTAATTCCCCAAAGTCATCACATCGAACGTCCAAATTGCCGAAATTCCATAGCTTCGATAAACGACAATTTCAAATAGCCATAAGATCGAGCGTCCGTTTCGCCGAAAAGCCATTGCAACGGTAGTCCTATCCATCGAATGTCTATTGGCTCGACGTTCCAGTAAGTCGAAAGCTATTCTAAATAAAATATTCAAGAAGAATCAAGAAAGCAATGTAAAATGGGATAAAAAACAAACCAGCAGTTTGGTTTGGTTAGGTTCGTCACTGTATCAGTGTCGCGAGGACTCGGGGGCGCGGGGCTAGTGGCATTTTTGTCAACAATACGGAACGCTCGCGAACGCGCTAACAGTGCTCACTCAATGTTAAAACCTATTTACACCATATAAAACTGGTATATCTACTCGTCTTCTTATTTGGTTAGGTGGCGACTCTAGCCAGGAGCACTTTAACTAAGTTAGCTAAAGTTATGACACGATTCAAAACAAAACAGCACAACTGTCATTTTTGACAGCGCTCACGGTGTTATTAGTAGGTACTTATACCGCATTGTCGGCGTTATCGCAAGATGGCGCATGTCATGAAGTCTTCTATGACGATTCACGGGACATCGTTATCGCGCTCACGCCAATTCGGAACGGGTGTGAGCACGCTCAAATCGATATTATCGTAACTCGGAACGTAGCCTTGGAATTGCGTCGGTCACAGCTTCGCGCAGCCCTGGTGGCGGAATGGCGGGACAGGGGGCGGTCCGGCCGGTACTCGAGCGCTGACTTGGGAGGAGGCACGACCCACTGTCGTTTCGGGTGACACAGGTGCTCTCGAGGCATGGTTGCTCCGGGAAGTACCTGTGTCGCATAAACAGGGAGGCGGACGCTCGGTGTCACCACTGCATCGACTGTCGGGAGGACACAGCTTGGCACACACTGGCAGAGTGTGCCGCTTGGGAGGAGCCGCGCCGTGCCCTCATCTCAGGAGGGACGGAGGGCCGTTGTCGACTCGATGGTCGGCAGCGAGGGGTCCTGGGAAGCGGTGGTATCCTTGTGGAGGCTGCGGAGAGGGAGCGGGAGATTGTTTCCGCTAACCCGATCCGCAGCAGACGCACCGGGCGTCGGTGGTGGGCGGATAACGCTCTCTTCCAGTCCCCCTAAATGGGTCCAGGGGCGACGGATCTGGGGAAATCCATCACCCCCTACTTTTTAGGACCCGAGATGGAGACACGTAGTGTTCCACGCGCGCCTCTCTACGATTTAAGGGGGGGAGTTTAACAACTCACTCCCCCTCCCCCCCCTAACGCGAGGTGGCCCGCAAAGGCGGGCCGGCCCTAGCCGGGGATCGCGGAAGTCGCATTAGATCCCGTGATCCCCGGTGCAAGTGTGAGACAGAACACCGGGGTGGTTTTAGTCAGAGAGTCTGACAGACCCCTCCGCCCTCCCCAGGGCGGAAGACATCCATGAGGATTTCCCCCGTAATCAAAAAAAAAAGGTTATGTTAGGTTGTTTTTTATCCACATCAACAACACTAACACACAGGGATCAACATGACTAATATTTTACATAATAAAAATCACCTGAATGTAACTAATAAGCAGTAGTATTGAGAGCAGTAGTGGGCCCGCGTAGTGGGTTTTTTTTTTTTTTTTTTTTTGGGTGTGAAATCATCAAATAACTTCTCCCGCTCTGGGTGGAGCGGGAGGGCGTGTCAGACTTTTACTGACTAAAACCCACCCGTGTTCCCTCAGTTGCCTGTGTGCCAGGGGCCGCGGTATCTCTTTCGAACAACCCGCACCCCTGGCAGGCATCGGTCCTTGCGAACCCCACCTATTGGTGCTGACAACTCTTTGAGGCGCGCGTGGAACACAACGCGCCGTCGACCCGGGCTTGGTCCTTACCGGACAGCGAGCTACCCATTACTCGCCGTCCGCAAGCCCGCGCCTACGGTGGCCGGGAATCAGCCTGGGATTCCCGACGCCCAGGGCTTCTCCCGCGGCGACTACGGCCGTGAGGGCGCATATACTGCCTCTCCCTCACGTGCGCCGCCTCCCTCTTTGCGAGCATTACTGCTTCGCAGAAGGAGGTGACGGCTAACCATTCACTCTCGCTCCGTACCATGGCCTGCACCAGGGCCGGACGCGAGAGATCGCCGCCGCCGATCGCCTCCACGAGGACACGGCGGTGCTCCGCCCAAGCCGGGCAGACCGCCACCGTATGCTCCACCGTGTCCTCAGGGCGATCTTCGCAATGGAAGCACCCGGGCGTTTCCTCCCGCCTTATACGAAACAGGAACCTCCCGAAACAACCGTGTCCGGTGAGGACCTGCGTCAGGCGGAAGGTGAGGACGCCATGCCGCCTCTCAAGCCACTCCTCAAAGAGGGGACTTACCGCCGCTATCGTGGCGTGCCCAGCCCGCGTAGTGGGTTACGGCCCACTCCCTCTCACAGAGAAGAGGCTTGTGTCCCAGCAGTGTCACATATATCTCAAAGTTTAGTTCTGTGGCTTAGCTCCTTTACCCTCCAAGGCGACGATATTCTTATGAATATCGTAGCCTTATGGCTACGATCAACTGTGGCATCTTTACTTTCCATGAGCAACTTTACCAATGAGATCTATATTTAAATTTCTTTCGATAACTAAAAATCTGTTGCCGCCATTTAATATCCAACCGATACATACAGAAGAAGAATAATCTACTATTTGTAACAGTTTTTTGATATTTTAATACAGTTCTCTTTGGTAAACTTGCTCATGGAAAGTAAAGATGCCACAGTTGACGGTGCCTTATTCTTTTGATGCTAAATTAGCAATTAAATAATAATGGGGCAACCTATGATATAATACTATAAATTAATTGTACCCATCAGTCTCTAGACATTTGAGACAGGGTAATAACGCTGATGAACATCCGGTCACGACTCTTAACACATGTTCCAAAACGAACTGTCGCACGTGATACCACCAAAATATATATCACATGTTTATTTTACCTCAAAACTACTTTTACTTGTTTATTTTCGAAAACTAGAAGTCATTAATAGAAGTCATTACAACCAATGCAAGTTTAATATTGACAATACTATGAAATACAGTCGCTGTTTTCTAAATCAATCTTGTGCGACGAACTAATATCGTTTAAAACAACGTTCGCAATTATTATTAATTAGTACCGGGTAAAAAATTAACCTTGAATCAGAGGCAGGAGTAAGCGACCGATTGAATATTAATATATAGCGATGAGTGAACAAATGCTGAATATTCAACGTCTCGGTCAAGCAGTCTCACGCACTCCTGAAGCAACCGAGAACGCTTGTTTGGCAATAGGAAGCGACAGCAGCGCACTGCACCACACCACGTCTCAACATTTAGAGAAAAACTATTTTTCAATCCACATGAATCGTTCTCACAGTTTTCGCTCACTCCGATTAAGCTATCCAAGTTTCTTGATAGCAAAAAGTAAAACAAGAGTTCGACTGCGAAACGAGAACCGTCTGCCATTTCGAATTCAATCGAATACAAAAGCTTTTGTAAAATCCCTATTCATTAAGAAGGAACTTCTGCGTGTGTGTTAATTCTTATTAATGAAGTAAAATGTGGACTAACTCTAAATATAGGTCGCTATTTGCATTTTAATTATATAGTTTTACTAAAGGTCAGAAACTATATATCCACAAATTACCAAGACACGAAGGAAGTTGTGAACTTTACGAAAGTATTTCAACCGTAACTTTAGTAATGGATGGACTATCCAGTTTACTTAATTGTTAGCACAATTCCTGTAATACGAGGATCAAGCATTGTTACTTAGTATCTATCGTAATTCAGACTTTTCATTAAAAACGCTTACCTACCCAAGCTAAAATTCTACAAACTTTCTATGAATTAATTGCGCCTCATAAACCAAACTGCGCCCGTTTGCGAGCAACTCGGTACACCTTATTATTTTCACAACACATGGGGCACATTTTACATGCAACGATTTAAACCTTTTTTCGCGTCATTCGTCTGAAGAAAAAACATCTATTAAAAATTAACTTGCAACATAACTTCTCCAAAACACGCAAGCTAGGCGTAGCGCTTCATAATTCGCAAGAAAAATATCTGAATAATGTATATTTTCTACTTGCAGCCGTAACTTCTTACACTTTATGCCTCGGCTGGATCTTTGTGTCCGGGATAAAGCAGAGAAAACTAGACACATAAATAACATTAGGTATTTATAATGTTATACTTATTGCTGAATAAAAACTCATTCATATTATGATAGGTTGGCATAGTACTTTCAATCTAGTCTGGATCATGCACTAATGTTACCTATTTCAGACGCAGTCTATGAATTAAAGTGCAAAAAAATAATTACCTACGAGGTTGCTCGCTTGGTACGTATGCATTATTAAAAATTAAAAATATTAAACCATATATTACGACCATAAATATAACAGGGACGCGTGAGTACAGGCGATAAAATTTTATTTTCAATGAAAGGTAATAAACTTACCCAAAAGCTCTCTACGTAGTGTGAAAAAAGGAAAACTCCCGGAAGAGACATCGTAGCCAGCTTAACTTCACAACTAGACTGACAGAGGGAACACGCCGCGGTTTTTATTTATACACTTTTTGTTTACTAACATCACATAGGAATTCCTTAAACTGTGTCGACTGGTGGCTCATACACGAGGTCGCTCACGGGAGTCGCCCGGCTACCCGCGAGCCTCGTCACTAACGACTGAGAATCCGCCAACACGTTGCGCCCCTATATACCTACTTACTTCTTGTTTTGCCTGAATGCTTTATTTCACGCTCTATATCCACGAATTAATAATTATGGATTGTGGGTATTGAACAGCAAGTGTTCGTTGCATACGAATAGTGCACATGATGACTAACAATCATCTTGTCCGACTTTCTTACCAGCCAGAAAGTAGGTACCTATAATTGTATTGACCTAATAAAGTTATCTATCGGGAAGGGCACGATTGTGTAAAAGTAGAGAAATTAGTTCAAGTGTGCCTGCATGAACACGTACGGCCATAACCGTGCAACAAGTTTGAGGATATTGTGTAGGGATCAGAAAAAAATATTATACACAATCTTCTTAAACAACCAACTAAGTAAGTACTTTATGAAGTTAAATAACAGTGCAAATATTTAACAATATATTTTACCACCTTGATAATTGTAGGGTGAACGTCCCAAAGGTTTTATCCAAGGTCACTCATTTCTCTGTGAAATATCAGCAAAACTGATATCAACATTGTTTTTGTTATTCAACTGTTAATCCACAAGACTTTCTAGACGCATAGGTATTTAAACAAACAACGTAAGTATTTAATTTCGTGTTAGCAAAAACCAATAAGAAATGAGGCTAAACCCAGGATAAGGCAAATCAAAACAAAAAGGAAAGAGACGAAGTTAGACCTTGCCAAATATACGGAGTTACTGAGGTCACCTTGTACCTTGTACCCAGCTCCCGGCAAAAGTATGAAGGACGCCCGGGTAGGAGGCCTATAGTAGGTACCTACATCCTACAGCTGCCATGAATTGACCCGAACTTTTTTTTAACGTGTCTGTCGACCAGTCATTGACTTTTTATAAATTAAGAACAATAGGAAAGATTTCTTACTTGGTTTCAAGATATTGCCCTGTCAAAGTAGGAATCTTGCTACATTAAAATTGTACTACCTATTATAATCAATATTTACCAACTATTTCTGGGCCAGTCTGCTCTAATATGACCTTTTTCACGAGTTACGACTCTACAACTTATACAATAGGTACATAAATAAAATATAATACCTAGCGTTAATTCCTTATCTACAAAAAAATAATGTTCATAGTTCGACTGAGTATACGGGCCCCTCACCGGATGTAGGTACATAATTCATACTTTTAATCGTTTTTCTAACACCAAAGCTGGCCCAAACGATTGCGATCAATAGCGATAAGATTAAAAAAGGGACGCGTTACGAAAGCATTTCTTTTTTTAAGCACAGACAGATGTCGCAGAGCATCATTCAAATCCAAACCAAGTTTGCGTATAGCAGAAGTTACCTATTTTTCTAGGCTTGTTTTACGGTTTACAGCAAAGGGGAAAGGATTTTAGGAATATCATTTTATTGCACGAATTGGGATAAGCAGCTAGATAGGTAGCAGTAAAAGTACTTATAATTACTATGTTCGATACTTGAGAAGCTGTTTCACGATTTCAATACCATCCCCCACTTACCGCCAAAATCCATTCATACATGGCGGCTATGACCTGCACCCTAATTGCGTAACTCACGATTCATCATAATTGTTTCGTTTTGAAACAGATGGCTAAACCATTGCTTCATATGTTCGAAAAATGTGGCTGCTCAATAACGTAAATAACGCAATGAATATTGTTGAACTATCAAAACGAAACAGTATGATTAATCGTGAGTTACGCAATTAGGGTGCTGATTCTGAATCTAATAAATACGATTCACTTAGAAATCCAAGGATGGTTTTTCACATTATGTAAAGATTGCCGATTGGGGTTGATCGCAATCGCAACCGCTGAGCATGAGGTTCTGGGTTCGATTCCCAGTTCGGCAGTGTTGGCTATGAGTTTTTTTCCATTGGGAATTTTTCAAAAATAAATAGCTTTCCGCAGTCTGGAGTAAGGCAATAAGCTCGACCCCTATTACATAGGACTTAAACAAAACCGGCGTAATGTGGGTTTACTATAGTGGTGATTTGATGTTATTTATCATGTATAAGAGTAGGGGAAGAACAAAGAAACGATGGATGAACTGTGTGAATGATGATATGGTTAGAAAGGGGGGGCCATCGTGATAACGACTAATAGAGAAGTATGGAACCAAATAAGTACCTACAGAAATGTTAGGGATGACAGGAAAGTCAAAGTCAAAGCATTTACATATTTCAAATAGGCTCTTAAAAGGCACTTTTGAACGTCAACATTTACATTAAAATAGAATTGATTCTAGTCGCCCCTTCCAAAATGTAGTTTCGTATGGAGAAGAATGGGCAAGAAACTCCACCGTTACTCTTTTGAAAGGAATGGTCGTGGTCTGATTGTCTTCGTTTGGTCCAAACCCACCATAACTCACTCATTCATCATCATCACACACCCACACCTTAAACGTACATAATACACTACACACGTTTAAATTTAATACACCTTAGTTTCTCGTAACTTAAGGTTAATTTATTGTTTGATATCATTCGATTATTGTCACCTCACAAATGTTACCAATCGACGTTACCGTATGTGCCTGCGCGGGCTTGCGGACGGCGGGTAATGGGTAGCACGCTGTCCGGTAAGGACCAAGCCCGGGTCGACGGCGTGTTGCGTTCCACGCGCGCCTCAAAGAGATGTCAGCACCAACTGGTGGGGTCCGCATGTGGCGATGCCTGCCAGGGGTGCGGGTTGTTCGAAAGAGATACCGCGGACCCTGGCACACAGGCAACTGAAGGAACACGGGTGGGTTTTAGTCAGTAAAAGTCTGACACGCCCTCCTGCTCCACCCAGAGCGGGAAGAGTTATTAGATGATTTCCCAACCAAAAGAAAACCGTATGTGCCTACCTACTATGTTTGTAAGACGAAGGAGACTAGTCTCCACGACACAGGGAATCCTAGTGTGGAGGCTAGTGCTATTTTAATGTGTACTATACTCTCTTGAACAATAAAGATTTTATTATTATTTATTATATTATGAAATCCTAAATACATTGTGAAAAGTGCAGAAGAATAATCATTGTTCTTCTGCCCTTATTATTATTTTATCGAGAGAGATAGAAAACAGAATAATGATTCTACTTTATTGTACACAAACACAGCTCGCAACGCAGCACAGCGTTATTAATTTTATTGTTTAAGACGCCCCGAATTAAATAGACCGAGAATCTGAAGATGTCAGGCTATTGCTAGGTAAATCTCATTTTATGAGCTCAACCGCCCGCTTACCCAGGATATGAGGCTAAACTAATTTCGAAAATAATGTTTTCGATTCAGTTTTCTGGCTCATGAGTCCACCGCCAAAACAGATAACACGATTCCACGAATGATGAGAATAATGCTGATCGCCGTTGCAGATTTTTTGATAAAGTTACATACCATTACCATTACATACATCTATAAAACCCGCATCGACAATTTTCCGACAGGCTTACCTACCTAGGTAGGCACCTAGGCAGGTAAGCCTATATAGGTATACCTACTTACCAAGAAAAACATTCGCTCAGAAAAAAATTATAAAAAAGAAGTGTACAACCTATATATGTTGCTTCAGTTTATCTTGATATTATTCACTGTAATAATTTTCTATAAATTCATAATTTCGTACGTAACCTTTAAACTTCCCGCCATTCAGAGTGTGTTTCATTTCACTATTTCGCGTTTGATCATTCGATGGCTTCACAATGTCAGAATCCGCTTAAAATAAATTAAATGGGCTTCACAAAACGGAGTATTGAAGCTGAAAACTTTTTTTAAAGATTTATTAAACCAAGATTTTATAAATTCGCAAAACAACACTCTAAATTGTATTGCGGTTCTTTTAACGCAGCAACTATGTTTTAAAATTCATAAATTGGTAAGACTATCGGTTCATGTTGAGAGTATACTGACGGTTTATTCGATAGAATTTTTAATTACTTTAATAAAATATTTTAACGATGTTCAAATGTTCGATGTTATAAAAGCAAACGGTAAAATTTTGCTGATGAAATGAAACGTAGGTACGTAAAGTTAGTAAGAAAACGCCGAGCGATAATAATTTTTGCCACAATTATTTTTAAATTGACCTATTAATTAGGTAAAAAAGAACAAAGCTGAAAATCGTAGTATTAGAAATTAATATATCCATGATTGCTGATTAGAATTCAGTCACTGAAATTGTCAACAATCTGAAAGCTGATGCCAAAGGCTATCAGTTCACTCATTCACTGTCAAAATCCAACACGAAACTACTGTACAAGAGTGACGAATGTTATAAAATTTAAATAAGTGAAAAGGATAAGACTAAAATAAATATTCTTATAATACACATATATTTTTGAGACGTTTTTTAAAATGCAATTCAAAAATGTAACTCACGTGTTGTTCGATTTAGATGGATTGCTTCTGGGTAAGTTTTTCATAATATTGGGTGGGATTGAATAAGAGAGGGTGACGAAAACTCCAGTTATATGATAACTATTTGTTTCAGACTCTGAAATCTTATACACAGAAGCTTTTACTGCTGTATGCGCAAAATATGGGAAAAAATTTACCTGGGAAATCAAAGCCAGCCTTTTGGGATTCCAAGGTCACGAATGTGCAGAAAAAATAATAAAGTCGTTGGAATTACCAATTTCCAAGGAGGATTTTATGAAGGAGAGTTTCGAATATTATGAGGTACTGTTCCCTAAAGTGCAGCTTATGCCAGGTAAAATTAAATTTGGATATCAAAATGTTATTGAACTGCATGTTAAGTGTGTATTATTTGAGTATTATTAATACACGAAATGTTTTAAATTTTAAAATAAAGAACATAATTTCATATCACCTTAAATCTCTTAAAAATGCTAAATTTCGGCTAAATATAATAGTAACAGTAGCTAAACTTGTAATGCATTTTCATGAATTCTTGGTTTATAATAGAATGATTATGAAGACATTTTCATGTAGGCTAACCTGCAATACAATAAAAATAAAAGCTATTCCATTCTTCTATTTATTGCTTCTTTATGTAGTACATAAAAATTCCATGTTGTTTCTACTTTCCACCAAAAGCTGCCATTAAAACATTTTTAGACTATGTTTAAGAATAGAATATTTAGTTTTTCTAAAATGGTAACTCTTAAAAACTATACTGAACCTCATTTAATATTAACAAAAAATAATTACAGGTGCACAAAAGCTAGTGGAGCACCTGCACAAAAAAGGAGTACCTATAGCTCTTGCTACAAGCTCGAGCAAGGACAGTGTGGATAAGAAGATGCAGAACCACCAAGAGTTCTTAAGTCTGTTCCACCATCAAACCATGGGGTCAACTGACCCAGAAGTCATAAAGGGCAAGCCTGACCCAGCCATTTTCCTTGTCTGTGCTTCTCGTTTTCCTGACAAGCCAAAACCAGAAGATGTGAGTAAATCATAAATAACATGTTTTTTTTTATATCCATGACCTATAAAGGTCAGGTTGTTTATAGTTAAATTTCGATAGAAGCGACAAATGTGTAATTTGGTTGAATTAAAGAATCTTTAAAATATTTAGCACAGAATAATTTTTGATTTGTGTATTATGGATTTTTTATAGCAATAGCTACCCACTAATACATACTGATCTCATGGGATCTGACACCTCCACCCTTCAGGGAGTAATTATATTTATTATGTAATGTAAAGTAATGAAGGCAACCTATGTAATAATTTATTTGTGACTCTTTTTCAGTGCCTTGTATTTGAAGATGCTGTGAATGGTATAAAGGCAGCGAATGCGGCCAACATGCAAGTAGTAGCCGTGCCTGATCCACGCATCGAGGCTGATCAATTGCAGACTGCTACTTTGGTCCTGAAGTCCTTGGAGGATTTCAAACCTGAGTTATTTGGTCTTCCAGCTTATGATAATTAGGCAAATTATTATTATAAGTATTTGTTGGTGCTTGTTTTTATAGTATTGTCAATCAGTACTTATTGTTTTATCATCCACTACTTAAGTAGTACTTACGTTATTTTTTTTGGTGTTAAGCAAAACTGTTTGATAAACATTTAATGTTTTTCAAATGATCTGAATGAGATTTACACTATAATTATACAGGCAGCATTACACGTCTACCGTACCTGAATGTGTTAAACATTGACCTCTTATGTCTAGTCATATTTAAATAAAAATACAAAACTTCACAGCACCATTATGTTGTTTTATTACTATTTACAATATACACAAATGTAAGAAGACTTATTTATAACATTGCTACACCTGATTTATCTCAAGACTATACATCAAGTTCTAAACTGAATGACTATAAATTAAATAATCAATGTATGTACTTCAATGGCAGACATGATTGCTACAGTACATATCCATTAATTTGTTTTAGTAAAATCACGAACAAAATTGAGATAATTCGGTATTGGCTACCTTTTTCTAATAAGGTGGTAATCCAAACAGTTCTGGCCTGAAGTATTCAACGGAATCCAGTACGAGCGTAGCTTCTGTGGTTCGTGAGCGATCTAGGCGTGGGTCGGGTACCATAACAACCTGCATACCGGCCGCACGCGCAGCCCTCACACCGTTGATAGAATCCTCGAACACCAAACACTGTAAAACAAAAGGATATTTATACCAATCATTTGAATTACCAAACAGCATAGCAATTAACCAATGTTCATCAATGATTACAAAAAATCTTTGAAGAGTGTTCACAAATCTTGTCAGTTACATTCAAATGACGACCGCCATTCTTTCGGCAGCTATTTGTCGGGGATAAAGCAAATTAGTAAATTAAAAATGACCGATTGTCGACTCTACAGCGTATTGGACGGTTGTGAATGGCTTTGCAGATTACTGGATTCATTTCAAAGCAAAGGTCCAGTAATATCTTTTCTTTTTTCAAATTTGTACTCTACTTCTTATGAAATAAAGCCACAAATTCCACGGCTATCAAACTTCTTTACTAGATTCTCTGATAGCAATGACAAAATAGTACGTGCCGGGCGTTATCGAATGGCATTAATATTATGAACGAAGTAAGACAAACAGTTATTATCGGCTATGTGGCTATAGCTATAGGCGTTATGCTAAGCTAACAACTTCGCGAGCGTGTAGCTCATTGAATTTTAGGACAAACCGGTATGAGAGACGAAGCTTTACAAAGTTGAATGTTCATAAAACAACTGTGTACTACAGCCAGAGAACAGTAGCCTAGTGGTAACAGCTGCATTTTACAAGTTATTGATTGTAGGTTCGAACCCAAACAGGCGCTTTGGTTTGTGTAAATTCATCACCACTACTCTCAACCCGGTGAACGAAAACATTGTGAGGAAACCGGCATGTCCTAGAACCAAAAAATCGAAGAACTGTGTCATCTACCAACCCGCACTGGGCCCGCGTGGTGAATTACAGCCCACTCCCTGTCACCGAGAGGAGGCCTGTGTCCCAGCAGTGGGAATATAGGCTGATTATGTTGACTGCAGCTAGGTATTGGAATTCAAAGTACAGACGCCAGCACATCAAGCTAGCCCAAACTGTCAAATTTTCCCAATTGAACATGAACCTTATACATATGTTTTAAAGTTGAAAATCTATCACAGGAATTTGACAAATTAGGGTAGCTTCATGTGCTGACGTCTGTACCTTTTCAGGATCCGGTTTATCAGGAAACTTGTTGGCTGCAACGAAGAATATGTCTGGAAATGGTTTTCCTTTCTTCACATCAGGATCCGACGTCCCCCAAGTTTTGCATGGGAACAGGTCAAACAGCTCCTGGTGGTTGACAGTCTTCAGATCGTAAGACTCCTTGCTACTGCTTGTTGCTAATCCGATGCTAACATGGTTGTCGTGCAGATGACGAATCAGTTTTTCGACTCCTGTAATTTAAAATTTATTTTTCGACATCAATAGGAGTACTCGAGTATCAATTTAAAATATAGTGCTAGTAATGGGTAGCTCGCTGACCAAGACGGCGCGGTGTGTTCCACGCGCGCCTCAGAGAGATGTCAGCACCAACTGGTGGGGTCCGAAGAGCTGATGCCTGCCAGGGGTGCGGTTTGTTCGAAAGAGATACCGTCGCCCCTGGCACACAGGCAACTGAGGGAACACGGGTGGGATTTAGGCAGTAAAAGTCTGACACGCCCAGCTCCACCCAGAGCGGGAGAAGAAATTTTATGATTTTCCACCATCATGAAAAAAACCGGCCAAGGGCGAGTCGGACTCGCGCACGAGGGGTTCCGTACCATTATCTATAAAAATGACAAAAAAATCATGTGTTTTGTATGGAAGCGCCCTTAAATATTTATTTTATTCTGTTTTTTAGTATCTGTTGTTATAGCGGCAACAGAAATACATCATCTGTGAAAATTTTAACTGTCTAACTATCTCGGTTCATGAGATACAGACTGGTGACCGGCGGACAGACAGACAGACGGACGGACAGCGGAGTCTTAGTAATAGGGTCCCGTTTTACCCTTCAGGTACGGAACCCTAAAAAAAAACCAAGATGTGTAGGTGTGTGTAGTGCGTTTAGTCAAAAATATATAGTGAAAATATTCAGCTTGGAATGTCCTTGTGAAGTCTTCAAAATAATTTGTCGTAATTATAAAAAAAAAAAACATAACTAGAGGCAGATGTTAGATGAAACGCCGGGAGGGAACTCCCTAGGAGAACATCATAGTGACCTTATTGGTGATGTTGTTCAGAAAGGTCTGTGCGTAGTAGTCACAACTGTCGTGCATGAATGACAAGATGTAGGTATCAATTTAAATGAGGCAAAACGTGTAAGTAGATAGACGTTAGACCGTAGCAGGTGGCTCTCTATAGTTTCTGCCTACCCCGTGGGAAGAAGGCGTGAATTTATGTATGTATTTCACTTGGTACAGACAGGTAGGCCAGCACATCAAGCTACTCCATTATGTCAATTTTTTAGATAGATTTTAAACTTTATTCCAAGTGAATAAAGTTCATGTTCTATTGGGAAAATTTGACAGTTTGGGGCAGCTTGATGTGCTGGGTCTGTACTTAATTATCAGATCACTTACCAGGCATAATCTTGCACTGCGGAAATAATTCATCGAAGATTGCGCGCGTTTCACTCAAAAACTCTTCAACGCTGAGTGGTAAATCAAGGTCATTAATTATGGTCCCCGCAAACTCCTTGCTCTGCTGACCCATGATCTTGCTCTTTAGGGCAAATGTAAACTCTTTGCCGAACCGCGACGCCACTTGTTGAAATCCTACAGTATACAGGTCTTCCGTATCTGAAAGTGGAAATGTTGATAATGAAACATCTGTGCATCTTGCCAAATGGTTGTAAAATATTAAATAATATTTATGATTTTAAACTTACTTAATAATAAACCATCCATATCAAACAAAACATGTGTTACTGTATTAAACATTTTATTTTTAGTATTAGGCTTCCGTAGATACAAATATAGGTAATCACAATAAGTGCAGTAATAATGAATATGAATCTCGTTTTATTTCAATACAATCTTTAGTAATGCCATATGACTGGGAGATGTTGTTATGTCAATTTATATCTTATCTTCAAAGTCTGTTCAAGACTTTATAATAACTAATGCGTAGATAATTAAAATCACAGTTACAGCATTATACAGGAAAAGTTTTTATCCAGTGCGCAAACTGAAACAATGAATTCAGCATATCATCCTAGACCCCACAGCGCAGAAGTTTTTCGTCGGTTATACAAAAAAAAAAAGCTGTTCTATACATTTTGACAATTTTTGACCGCGTAGGTATTGCACTTTTCTATGAAACAGCTGATTTTTTTTTTGTAAAACCGAGGAAAAATTTCTTCGCTGGGGTCTAGAATGGTATGCTGAATTCATGGTTAAAGTTTGCGCACTGAATAAAAACATTTTCTGTATAGTTTCCGATTCTAATAATAATTATACTAGGTGTTTGTACCAAGATTTTGTGAATGATACCTAAACACTTGACTTGTCTTGTATGCAATTTCATGTTTGGCCTTACAAATAGGCTCTTTATTTCCACTGTGCATATACATTTCACACACATTAATAATCATATAACTGCAAATTGCATGCAAGATAATTTATCTATTATTGTAGCATGTAACAGCTATTTTAACATCTGTTAATTGGAAATAAGATTATTATAAAATAACAAAATATATATTTTATGACAACATTCATCCAGTACTTAATTATTTTCCATCCATAAATTACGTCACACAAAGTTTATGGTATTTAGACCCCCCCCCGTCCTTGCCACAGCTGGTCACACTTGTGAAACCCCCTCCCCCTTGCGTGACGTCACATATTTTTCAATTTTGTATTAAAAGTATTTAAATTAAAACAGCAGTTTTTCCATTTCTTTTTTATTTAAATTAAAAGTAATCAACAAGCGTGCTCTCTCCGACGACTTAAACCTACATAAGCCTTTTAAATATAGATCCAATAACTTATAAATTTCGAGTTTTAGTATTTTAGTTTTTGACATGTGACGTCACAAAGCTTCCCCCCCCCTGCCCCTTCTCACACACAATGTCACATTTCGTTGACCCCCTCCCCCCTCTTAACGTGTGACGTAATTTATGTTTTATTAATATTGTATGTTGCGCCGCCCCAAATGAATTGGGATAAGGACTGGAGAATGATGATGATAAGAAATAATAATCAAATTATTGAATGACCCTGATCGTAAATAAACATTTATGAGGTAGACAAAAATTTAAAATTTATTATTATGAATTTATAATATAGTCATAGTAATATTGTGAGGAGTTTCTCCTGCGGATCTCTTCATTCCTGATTCGATCACGCAGGTGAACCAAGGCAACCGACAGCCTGAAGAATTGCCAAACTTAAGTGGCAGTGGGCATTGCTCGCAGAACAGATGGCCGATGGGGCCGAAAGGTCCTGGAGTGGCGACGGCGTATCGGAAGACGTAGAGTGGAAAGGCCTCCCACGAGGTGGACCGATGACCTTGTGAAGGCCGCGGAAATCCGCTGGATGTGGGCAGCACAAGACTGGTCGAAATGGAGAAGCCTGGGGGAGGCCTATGTCCAGCAGTGGACGTCTTTCGGCTGAAATGATGATGATGATAAATATTGTGATATTTAAATATCACAATATATCTATGACTTGAATGGTGGTAAACCAAAGAGCTCAGGTTTAAAGTCAAGCAAAGTGTTGATCACAAGAGTAGCATCAGCCCTCAAATTCTGAGGCGTTCTTGGGTCTGGTACCATCACAACTTGCATGCCTGCAGCCTTGGCTGCCAACACTCCATTTACTGCATCCTCAAAGACGAGACACTAAAAAATATTCATGAGATTGAATTTTATCTGAATTTATGATCACTACTTAAAATATTTATTATATATACTTTATGTCTACTAATATTTTGAAAAAAAAAAAATACTTTACAAATAATTTGGTTCCATATTTCTACTTATTCTATAACTCATGAAATCTGGCTGTAATAGATACACCGCTACCTATCCCTTCCAGTAAAACAGGAGTGATGTTTTGAGGATTTCTACATAAAAAACATAATTAGTTTCAACTATTAATGTAGTAAAGTTTTACCTGTTCTGGCTTGGGTTTGTTTGGGAATCTTTTAGCAGAAACCAAAAATATATCTGGATGAGGTTTCCCATTCTTTACTTCAGGATCTGATGATCCAAATGTCTTGTATGGAAATAGAGTGAACAACTCTCTGTGATGTTTGTCTACTTTCAAATCATAGCTTTCTTTGCTTGAACTTGTTGCAAGTCCGATTGGGACATTATTATTGTGAAAATGTTCTATCAGCCGCTTGGCACCTATAAATTAATGATTGTGTTAAGTGGCAGCTAATAGAAAATCCTTATTGTAACTTTTAATTCCAATCAATTTACCTGGCATTAGTTGTGTCTCAGGAAATAACTTTTCAAATTGTGTTTTACTTTCCTCAATAAAAGTTTCAATGCTCATTGGTAACTCAAGCGCAGATATGACCATTTTGGCTGTCTCATGGGATTGCAGCCCCATTAGTTTGAGTTTCAAGTCAAAAGTGTAATTTTTTCCAAATTTTGACACAATGTTTTGAAACGCCACTGTGTATAACTCTTCTGTATCTATAAAATGTAATAAAAGCATGATAGATTTGTCTACCTCATAAATAAATGATCAGCATTGTCTGCATGGCCACAACACAAAGCCTGCCTTCAACTTAGGATCTATGCTCTAATGCACAAACCAGAAATAATTAGTTAGGTCTCCTTCGCCCATGCAGACATTAGGAACTTGAGTAATTAAGCACAGCACGCTTAGCACGAGAACCGTACAGAAGAGTTTTGTCGCAGGAAGAGTAGACAAAAATGACGTTTCCGTGTAGATAGTTTACAGTTTTTCACCGAGACATGTAGACAAGCGATTTCTATCCTACGGTAGAGTAGAAATAGAAAGCGTCATGGTAAGCCTGCAGAAAGTCAAGATCGCGGTAATTCAGTATAAATAATTTCCTTCTGAAAGTTTATCTATAAGACTCTTGGCAATTGCATAAACCATTTTGTTGCAAAGTTCGAGAAGCTAAAGTTGGTCAGAGTAAGTAAATTATTGGGGTTAGGAATTGCAAGTAAATAGTATAAAACAACTTACTCAATATCAAACCATCCATATCAAAAAGGACGTGTGTCACTGGACGGAAAGCCATTTTAATTACAAGTTAATTTGCTATTCTTAATTACTTTGTCAATTTTGTTTAATTTTGTAATTATTTATATTTTTTTAACCTAAAAAAGTTAAGTCAAAACAAACACAAAATTCAACAAGATTGACAGAATGACAGCCAGTGTTGCCAACTCCAAAAGTTCTAATTATCGTGTTCCCACATCGAAATTATCGTATGGTGGGTAAAATTATCGTGCAAAAGAAAAATATCACGAAAAAAACCTAAAACATTAATCAAACATTGATAACAAACGACAATGACTATTCAAAGGGGAAAATATGCCAAGTTTCACCACTAGTAGCGCTAGCTGCACAAACCGCCAAACTTTACACACAACCACGGAGTGTTTCACAGGTCACAAGGTGAAGTTATCTGAGAAAACCACAAGAATACAATATATAACGCGGAGTCGCAGACGGATGGAAACAAGTGTTAATATTTTTAACCGACTTCAAAGAAGGAGGTGGTTCTCAATTCGACTGTTTTTTTTTGTTATCTCAGAACTTTCGACTGGGTGAACCGATTTTGATGATTCCTTTTTTTATTTGAAAGCTGGTGCTTCCTGTGTGGTCCCATTTATATAGAATTTCATATAGATCTAATGGTTAGTTTTGGAGACAGACAACAGAACTCTTTAAAAAAATGACAGCAAATCAACCGCGATTGCTGCTATCGTATAAATATACATTGTTTTTACTCCAAGGTTATAAATATACATTGTTGTACTCCTACATTTCGAGTTGGTGTGGGGTAGGTACTATAACTGAAAAGTGAAAAATAAAAACTTTTTCCAAAAAAAAAAACAACAGACTTTCAAAAAAACACTACAAAGTGAAAAATAACTTTAATTTCGGAAGTCGGTCACTGGTAACAAGGAAATTAAAAAACATAATTATCCAAATTCACCGACTTCTGAAATTAAAGTTATTTTTCACTTTGTAGTGTTTTTTCAGGTGAAAAAATGTGAAGGAAAGAGAGAGAGAGCGAAACATTTACATGTTGATGTTGATATATTGGACAGTTAACATTGATAATTAGTTGACTTTCTGCGTTTTATTTTCTCTGAAAAATAAGTTTTGTTCATTGAACTTTCTTTTTTTTTCAAAGCCCAAAATTATCGTACATTGGACAATCACTATCGTACATCGTACCGTTGGCCAAATTATCGTACGCCCCCATAATTATCGTACGGGTTGGCAACACTGATGACAGCCACAATTCAGTGTTATCAAGTATCGTAATAGTAATTCCCCAATACCAATTAAATTATCAAAGTAGAATAATAAACGTTTTTTGTTTAACCTTAATAACTTAGTTCTTAAGCTAATGTAAGTATACCTAAGTAATTTTGAGTCGACGCCAAACAAGTAAATTAATTAATTACGTGAAGTATAATGCGCGGCGGCGCCGGGGTGCTACACGTCCCTTCGGCGGAAAATGCCGAGCGTTCACGAAGCTACAGCGAGACAGCAACCCGAATGGGCACACACGCCCTCAGCATACGTCGTTGCATCCGAGTGGTCGTGCGGGGAGCACATTTTTTGGAATGCTAAAGTTTATCGCTGGAGAGTCCACGTTGCATTGTTAATTTGATTTGGTTATTTCTATAAATTTAAGGTACTAATTTAAGGTGAACTTTGTTCATTGATTGTTTGGCACCGCCGCCGACTCAAAATGACTTAGATATACTTACATTAGCTTAAGAACTAAGTTATTAAGGTTAAACAAAAAACGTTTATTATTTTTAGCTTTTCAGTTTTTTCGGCGGTTTAATTTTTTTGTTATTTTTTTATTATTTTATAATTTCTTGTGGCTATAATCTACTAATTACTACATGCTTAATTTTTTATTACTTTTTAAATAGCTACCTACTTTACTTTAGCTATGAACTGTTATATAATACTACTTTAACTATTACTTGTTGTATAATATAAATACTTTAAAAAAACATCACCCCTATTTTCCCACCCTTAGGGTAGGTGTTTTTTTCCAAATTTATGTGGGACCAACTTCGAGGTATACCCTATCCATTAAAAACTGTTTTCCAAAAAAAAAACCGACTTCCGGAAAAACATTACAAAGTGAAAAATAACTTTCATTTTGGAAGTCGGTGACTTTGGATATGTATTTTAATTTTTTGTCACCGCCTTCCGAAATTAAAGTAATTTTTCACTTTGTAGTGTTTTTCCGGAAGTCGGTTTTTTTTTGGAAAAAGTTTTTACTTTTTAGCTATAGTACCTACCCTATACCAATTCGAAATTTCATCATCTTTGGGGTCAAAACAATGCATATTTATGCGATAACAGCAATCGCGGTGGATTTGCTGTCATTTTTTTTAAGAGTTCCGTAGTCTGTCAGCGAAACGCATCATCAGATCTACATGAAATTTAAATGGGACCATTTCGGTATAAACCCCTTGCGAACAAAAATAGAATTTTGCAAATCCGTCTATATGACGGAGTTTTGCCCGGGCATACATAAAAAAACAAGATTGTACCTTCCTTCATCAGCTCAGCGTCATGAGATGATGATGACCATACGCAAATATTTCAACAGCTTTAGAAAATATATGAAAAACATTGAAAACCATAACATTTGAGGGTTGCCCTCGATTTCCCTGGGATTCCATCTTCAGATCCTGGCTTTGTTCCAATGCGACTACCTCAGGAGTATACGCTTTTAAATAAAACAAGTATTTTGACAATCGGTCCACAAATGGAGTAGAAATCGGTAAACATACATAAAAAAAACAAAGTCGAACTTGGAATTTCCTCCTTTTTGAAGTCAGTTAAAAAAAGAATTATCAAAATCGGACTACTCTGTAAAAAGTTATACGTGGTCATACATTACAATCAGTTAGTGAACAATCAATCATCCCCTGTTTTCCTTTGAGTTGGATTTTTTTTCCAAATTTATATAGGACCAACTTCGGGGTTTTCAACCTTCCCTTTCTAATATATTTATTTTTATCAAAATCGGAATACTCTGTAAAAAGTTATGCGTGGTCATACATTAAAAAAATACACGTCAACTTGAAAACTTCTCCCTTTTTTGTCGTCGGTTAAAAAATAAACAATATTTGCTTGAAAACCAACGTGGAACAACTTTGAAAATGGGAAATATTACGTCCTGGCAGCCCAGTTGGCTACGTGTCAAACTGTAAATTTTCAGAGAATGTTGCCAAGATAGTAAAATAATATGTAGTGGTAGAAATCCATAAAGGTTCTTCGGACGTCATGAACCATTCCTCGCCCCCCGGCTCCTCTGAAATCATTCTGGATTACCTAAATCAACCAAACTGATCCAATGCTAAAATTGTTGATCTCGCTTTGCTCGCTCTAGCATTCCATATCTGTTTAATTCTTTATGAAACCTAATGAGTATCCGAAGTACAACATTAAAACAAATAAAGCTCGCTTCGTTCGCTCTTATTATATAATTAATTAAATTAATACTATCATAATCGTGTTAGTGCTCATTATGACATTCCACGACCCCTGCCCCATAGAATCTGGGCTATAACCGCGCTTGAGCCTCAACACACCCCGTTCATAGTTCATATTCATTCAGCAACCAAAAGATCTAAAGCACTACACTTTTGGATCAAACATTTCTGGTTAGACTGGAAGCTGACCCCAATATATAGTTGGGAAAAGGCTAGGCAGATTGATAGTTTAAATACATACACAGTAGAAAAAATCTGGCAATTTATAAAGGATTTCTACCCTACGCATTCATAGCTGGTAACATTGATGAACGATTTTCAAAAACTTGTTTTGGTTTGGTTAAAAATTTACTAAAAATTAACGTAACACACGCTGTAAAGGAGTTTATTGCTACTGTAGTTGATTATAAAACAATAAACTGTCGTCTTATGTGTTGTAGTGTAAATTGTACATCGCCTCGTATTGTTGGGCGTTAAATATCCGATATGGATGGACCCGGAATGAGTTTGTTTCAAGGTGCCGCGAGTATTCACATAAACAATAGTGCCCAAGATAGGCTTGAAGAACAAGAAGAACTTGAGGACCAGAAACGACGGAATGAAGAGGTAGATATGCAACTTGGAACATAACAACTTCTTTAAAAAAGACAAGAGAAAAACTGTTTACAATGTAAGACGTAAGTTTCAAAGACAAAAACATTGCATTATCTGTAACAAACTTCAATGTTTCTTGTTATAGTTGAAGCATAAGCTCGCTAATGCGTTTGACGACCTGTTGGACGATGATGAAGCTAGCTCAGTCAACAGTAGTGGCAACTATACATTAGACCCTGGTCAGAGTAATGGAGGTAAGTAACATTGTTTATCGTAGTTGTTTTGTTACTACTCCTCTGTTTTGTAGGCACCATTACTACATCTTTGTTTTGTATTCATTATTATGAGGATGTTTTGCCCGATTACCTACTCGAAAATCTCCATAAGATTGAATTACCCTTAAGGGGAACCTAGTCGCGGGCTCGAACTCACTGGTGGGCCTGGCTAAAAATTACGCTGTCTCACCAGGCTTCGTGTCTGACAGATAGTATCAGTGATTAGCAGTTAAACGCTAGTCTACACGCACAACATTATTGAGTGAGATGCAGGATCATTTATAGTAAAAAAATTAAGAAAACTCCTTTGCAAGATCGGGTTCTATGAAAAAGCCAATGCATAAATCAATGACGAATAAAGTTTATTGAATTTTTCGATGATTGAACTTTGTCGGTACCGACTTGGTTTTGGTGATTTTACACTTCTTTTATTATTTATTTATTTATTTATTATTTATTTATTAGGAAACTCAACAGCTTATAATTAATTCACATGAGTTATGAAAAACAAATATCTCTTAAACCAATAACAGAGTTTCACGACATTTATAGAGCTAGGCTAGCTAGAAGTAGCGAAAGAAAAAAGAAAAACCTTATACAAATGCAGCTATCAAAATAGGTAAACAAAAAAGTAAAAAAGTAAACAAAAAAGTACGACTGTTGACACATTGCTACATTAAGATTGGAAGATACAAATATGTTGGGTACTAACCCAAATACTATGACTATCTTAACAAAAGGAAAAACAACGGAAAAATAACATAAAACAAAATAAAATAAAACAAAATATTTAAAACAAACTTTATGACTTAAACACGCCCAAGTTATGTAAAATTAGCTTTGTTGGCTCCTAACTTTTTAATGGGTTTTTATTTTAGTATTCTGTTTCCGTACAGACAATATTAATAATGAGACAAAACAATATCATATTTTACTTTGGATGTGCCATGTCAGACAGTGGAGTAAAACACTCCGGAAGTTTGTATGCAAAAAATGTAGACTAGGTTCACCTTAACACATTCTAATATAATTAATGTCTTTTTATAATGAAAAATATTGACTAATTCGCAGTTGTACATGTATTTTTTAATTCCACAGTCCAACAAGGAAGAACAGGTTTGCCTCCTACATATGTGGAGTCACTCAATCACTTGAAAGAGAACCAACATGGCTCTGAGTCTCCCAAGCTTTACTGCGAGACTCCTAAGAACCATATGGGGCACACAAGACACCAAGAGGAGGCCTTGAAGGCACAGTTCAGTCCTTATGGAGCGGGTGATGGACAAAACCATTATTTTCAACAGGATTATAGAGGTACACTAAGTTATCATTATTTTTATGAAGTATTGTACACAGCTTCTTTTTATAATGTAGGAGAGCACTAAGAAGAAATTTTGAGAAATTCGACATTTAAGGGGGTCAAAAAGGGGGATTTTGGATTTCTTTGATCTATAAACTTAAAAATTGGCCAAAATAGTTATTTATTTAAATAAATGACAAAGATCATAAACACCAATTCTTGAAAACTACCTTTCAAATGGCGTATTGAAATGTTTGGAAAAAAGATTCGTGAACAAAGTCACTGGCAAAGTGCTGGTTATTTATATGAATAAACATATGCCCCATATTTATAAACGCTACTTGAAGTTAAGTAATGATAGCCTATGTTTAGCCATACATTTTTGTCGCTTTAACATCTCTTAACTTTAAGCAACATTTATAAATAATAGGGGATGATGTATTGAAAATGAATATAATACTACTGATTCCTGATCACTGTGAACTGCAAAAAACACATTAATACTTAGTGTGGACATGTAGGGCTTGAATAACTATACTATTTTGTTGTTTGCAGGTCACATGAATGGTATCAATAACTGCGACAGACAAGAATTTATGAACAATGAGCAACTCAAAGTTATGTATGATGTAAGTACATACTTTATTTGAAATTTCTTAAATTCACTGTAAAATAAAAGACCAGTCATGTTGTGTCCAGCCAACCACATTCTCGGCCATTCAGTTTTGTCCATGGAGACGGTAGCTGGACACAGTTTCGCTTTTCTTCTATTTGTCATTATCATCATTCTGTTGGTCTAGTTCCAATTATTTGGGGTCAGCAAAATTACATAAGACAGTCTTCCAAAACGCCTGCCCGTCACTATTTCCTAGTGCTTTAGCTGGGACAAAGAAGTGGCGCAGCAAACTCCTAATTCGGTGTTCAACGAATGCTTGTTACTGTTGTCATTTATCTCAACTAACGTTACACAATAAATGCTGAAAATATTTTTATTTGCTGTACAGATCCGTGTCAAAGAATGTCAGCAGTTAGCCGGTCAGATGCAGAAGCTAGACACAGAAATAGATAGTCTTCGCGCTCGCCTTGCTGCTGCTATCAATGACAGGGATAAAGCAGAGCTGTCTCTGCAGGAAGCTCATCACTTGCTTGGTAACCAAACTATACAATAGTACCCTTTTTGCTTGTAGTATAGGTGTCATTTTGCAATGGCATGGCACAGATAACCGCATGCTTGCCTGATTGTTATTGTAAAATCAACTTTGTTCCCTCAGTCTAGGTTATATTTTGAGATGATGGAAAAACATACAGTTGAGTAAGAAAATAGGTAATGTGGACAAATAATATAAAGTTCCACTCTTGAATTTTGTTTGATCATTGTGGTTATAACTTATCTGCAAGAATGCTTGCTTCAACAGCTGCAAGTATTTTGTTTTACGAATTTTGACAAGTAATTGTATATTTTTTTCCAGCGTCAAGCAAGCACAAGTTGATAGAACTGGAGCAGCAAGTCACGCATCTGACTGACAAATTGGTAGAAAGTGACCAGGAAAAAGAGCAGCTCAAAATGGAACTACGCTCTGCTAATATAAGCCTTCAAGATGTACAGCAAAGGCTTCACACTTTACAGGTAAAATATAGCTTTACAAGCCATGTGCCTGATTTCCCATTTGCAATTTCCATGCAAATGTCATCCATTTGACCCCTTTAGGGGGTGAATTTTCTCCTTCTTTGTTCTCACTTTCGTTACATAAGGAACTCTTGTGCAAAAGTTCATGCTTCTAGGACCAGCGGTTTAAGTAGTAAATTAATGAATTTAAGACTTTTATTAAAAATAAATTCGATGTCTTTTTTTTTACTTCTGTTTAGTAATAGGTAAAACGGGCTGTTGTTCGCAACTCCACGTCAAAGCGAGTATTTTGCGTACGGTTCTGTTTAGTAATAATGCTTAGATATCGATATCCTGCCCTCCGGTCCTAGGAAATGTCTCGCTGGTGGTGGCGTGTCTGTTGGATCATTAAGTTCCCTTCAAAATGGTTGAGATGAATGGTGCTGATTCATACGTCATGTTTGTGAACGGGCGCCGCCAGTAGGGACTGGTCATCTCTTAGCTGCCCACCCTTTTTTAATTTATAAATTGTCATTTGATTTTTGTGTTTGATTACGGACGCTTTTAATGTGCACGTCTTTTTACATCGTTCTCACATTGATAATTTGAACATAAATGATGTAACCAACTTTCTGTAACAATATCATGATTTAAAAAACTTATGCGCGGTCATCAGAGATTGGATATTCGGATGCATATTTACCTAAAGATAATTTTTAGCTATGAAAGTATGGAAGCGGCTTTATAAATTATTTGTAATATTTATTAAAAACCGTGTATTAATTTAAAATTAATGTTTAACCCGATACAAATATGTGTATGTACTGGAGGAGGGGTGGTTTGTATTAGTTAAAACAAAAAGTAAACAAATTACTTACCTAAATGAAGACTTTTTCGATACAAAAGCGCATTCCATGTTAGCCAACATCTCAACTTTAGGTGAATATGCATCCGAACATCCGATCTCTGGTGGTCATACATAAAAAAATAAAATACGCGTCGACTTGAGAACCTCCTCCGTTTTTTCGTCGGTTAAAACGAGTGTCCATGGAGTTTCTTGCCCGTTCTTCTCCATAGGTACATACTACGCTTTGGTTGGGGCAACTAGCTTTATCTTTCCGACTTTGACAATTCAAAAGTGCCTGTAATTGGTTTATTTGAAATAAATGTTTTGAGTTTGAGTTTTTATCCCATCATACCTATGAAGTTTCGCCAGAACATTTTTAACCAAGTATAATATTTTATACATATTTGTAAAAAAACCTTAGAACGTACGTATTTTACTTGCAGGTTGCACACACACATGATACTGATGCCTTATTTAGGGAACAGCAAGATAGGTATGTATATTTTAATATGATCTGATTATTATTTTACACATAAATTACAGTTCAAAACAGTGTTTGTTATAAAGAAGCTGTCTCATTTCCAGGCATCGTGACGAAGTGGAAAGATTACAAAACGATTTGACCAAAGCGAAAAGTAGACTAGACGATAGAGTAAGTACCTATTGACTCGCTTCCTGCATTCATGAGAGCAGTGGCGGCCCAGATGTAACAGCCGCGACGTACAAGTTGTAGGTTGTAGGTTCGAACCCAGACAGGCGGTTACTTTTTGACAGCACAGTTGGCGCAGTGGTTAAGCGATTGACTGCTCCGCTGCGTGTCGCGGGTCCGATTCCCGCACGGAACAAATATTTGTATGACCTACAAGTAGTTGTTCCGGGTCTGGCTGTTTGTGTATGTGAGTTTAAATGTTTGTAAACGCACCCACAATACAGGAGAAATTCCTAGTGTGGGGCAACGTTAAAAAAAAAAAAAAAACTTTGTGTAAATTTTTCATCACCATTACTCTCAAAACGGTGAAGGAAAACATCGTGCGAAAACCGGCATATTCTAGAACTAAAAATTCGAAGACATGTGACATCTACCAACCCGCACTGGGCCCGCGTGGTGGAATACGGCCCACTCCCTATCGCAGAGGAAGCCTGTGTCCCAGCAGTGGGAACATTATAGGCTGTTTATGCTTATACTACATTCATGCCACGCTAAGTCTATTATTGACAGTGTAGCACCTACTTATGTTCTTATATTTAATAATTGTATCGACTCTGGGTAGTTTCCTGACCTAATGAGGAATAGTAAAATAATAATAATAATTTCAAACCCACAGGACAACGAAATAAAGACATTAGAACGACGATGTATGGAAAAGGACAGAGAAAAAGAAGATATCTTGATAGAAAAAGGGGCCACTATCAACAGGTTAGCCAGTGAATTAGAGGCGGCACAGAGTAGGCTCGTCAACGGAGAGACTTCACGGCTCAAAGAGAAGGTGTCTCAACTGACTACTGAGAGGAATGCGGCTAGGGAGCAAGTGAAGGAGCTGGGCGTAAGTAGATCAGTTATTAAGAAAATACTTTTAAAAGGTTCCAATGAACAGGTACACCTCTGCACACCCCTCGAGGAAACAAGGCGTGATTTTATGTTATGTTAGGTTTAAGGTTATACAGGGTGATTGGAAGATGGGTGCAAAGCTTTAAGGCGAAGATAGTACAGACAATTTAGAACCATTTAAGCCATGGTTGTCTTAGACGAAGTCTTACCAAATATTTTTAACCAAATTTTTAAGTTTTTTTTCGGAAATTCTCAAAATTTAATGTTAACTGCATAATTATGGCCAAATTGAATGATAAATGAATTCATTTTTTATTTATTTAATTAAAGTAATGTGTAAGCAATCAAGCAAAACATGTTTTAGGCTTCTGTGTCATTAGACATTTTTTTTACAAACATTTAAAGCTCAGAAAAAATAAAAAATTTGTACAATACGTCTTTTAAACCTTATTAAAAAAAAAAATTGGTAAGACTTCGTCTAAGACAACCATGGCTTAAATGGTTCTAAATTGTCTATACTATCTTCACCTTAAAGCTTTGCACCCATCTTCCAATCACCCTGTATTTTGTGATGCGTATGTTTGGTAGGCAGACTAATCTTGCAAACGTTAAAGTCATAATATTCAATACTTAGAGAAATCACAAAGAAAAGAGTTGTTCAATAGAATTAACGACGATTTTGAAGACGAATAGTATTTCTAGGCATTTCTGTGGTGCCTTCATTCTGAAGCCTCTGTTCTGCTTGTAATTTTAATCGAACTCCTTAAAGTATAAGTTTTAGAAAAGTAGTTAAAGATGTTTTTCTATTACAGTCCAAGCTAGAATTGACAGCACACGAATTAGTTCTATTCAGGAACAAATTGTCCGGAACTCAGAAGGAATATGAACATTGGAGAACAACACTGCATCAGATTTTAATGGAGTCTTTACCAGACAATACGTATCTTGGTAAGTTACGTAGATATTTATCAAAACATGCGTCCTTTCCTGCAAACACTGGAAATTAATTAAACGCTTCTTAAAGGGTTATAACCATAACTATTTCAATCGCTTTTGCCCGCGGTTTCGGCCGCGTGACGGTCGATTTTTTTTGCACGAGAACGTACTAAAGTCAAAGTCAAAGCATTTATTTCAAATAGGCACTTAAAAGGCACTTTTAAACGTCAACATTTCCATTAAAATAGAATTGATTCTAGTCGCCCCTTCCAAAATGTAGTTTCGTATGGAGAAGAATGGGCAAGAAACTCCACCGTTACTCTTTTAAAATGTTTCAAGTACAATATTTAACATAGTACATTCACTATATGATTATGTGTGAAAACGCTGCACCCAGAATAAAATTACCATACCAAAATAGGTAAACAGAATCAAATTGAAGCAATACAGATAAATTAATTCTGTGATAGATACATGGTGTTCACACATTTACAAACATACTACCGGGATCAAAAGGATCCTATGGCCTAACCCAGGTCATGGTCTACCAATGTGCAAAATTTCATCTAAATCGGTTCAGCTTACTTACTTTCGCTTTTATAATATTGGTTACAGTTGCAAATGGCAGTCCATAACAATATTTTATCGTTTTTAGGTGAACCTCCTTCTCCGGGCAAGTTGTCAACACTCAAAGAAGTTTTGAGTCGATACAAAATACAGATGCAAAAATTGTCGTCGTTACAGGAAGACATTAGTAAAAGGTAACAAACAGTCCTAATATCATTATTATTTAAATTAAAACATGAAAACGGTTTCGTGAGGCGTAGTTTTAAGTCTATTATACAGGATTTTTTTAAACCAGTGCGCAAAATGTGACCATGAATTCAGTATATGGTTCTAGATCGTGGACATCTTTCGTCGGTTGTCAAAATAAAAATCACAGTTTGCGCACTGGTTAAAAGTTTACCTTGTATAAAGTTGTGATCCCTGCTCTTGTGATACAGCAACTTCTAGTACCCAGGGTAGTGCCAGGTTTTTTTTTTTTTTTACTTTAGGTGAAAATAACTTACAAACTTTTTCTTTTCTCATGGGCGTAGGCAGAAACTACAGAACGGTCACCTGCTACGATCCTAACATACTTCTTTTGCCTCGTTTATTAAATGTTCATACAACTAGTCATACACGCACCGCGGTTGCGAGTACTACACACCTCATCTTTCTGAAGAATTTCACCAAAAAGGTCACTATATATCCTCCTAGAGCGCCTCTCCCGGCATTTCCTTATCTTAGCTGCTCTTCATCATTCATTCTCTCAATATGACCAAACCATCTAAGCAAACTTTTTCCATTTTTATCATAAAAAAATGGGGTGTGGCTGTGTTATGGACACGGCCGTGTGTTGTACGTGAATACGTTTATGTAACGGGTTATTTTTTTTAAACAAAATATTTTTATTTATGCATTTGGGATAAAAGCAAGGAAACAAATAATTATTGTGTTACAATATAAAACTTAAACGAACATCGTAGCTTCTCCGAGTCAAAAGTTATACTAATCGCAAATCTCGATACGCAGCAAAATAACCTTAAAATGGCGGCGTTTCCCCCTCTACCGCGCGCGATGCTTCGCTGTTCTCGTTTATTGTAATGAATTATTTGATCCTTTAGCTATCCAGTGGTATAATTTAATTTTGGATGTAGAGGATAGATTCGAAACTACAATGCCAAACTGTATCCCCCGATTTTTTTATCGTTAGGTTTTTTGGATTGCCCCGTATAGTAGCAAATTTAAAGACGTATTCACGTCAAAATAATAAAAAAGCTTAATAGAAAGGTTAATAATATCTACATCATCAGGATAATCAGGCTTCAGCTGGACATAGGCCCCTCGAATAGCACGCCATTAAACTCGACGCCTGGCCACATCCAGTTGCTAACACCCTCTACATCCTTACCTGTTTTAAAACTTCTACATTTTCAATGTAATTCATTCTTATTATATTAATTTTAGAGATAAAAAAATAGAACAGCATCGCAAGCAAGAGTTAGATCTCAGAGCAAAACTAGAAGAGCAAAAAGGCCTAGAAATGCAGCTGAACTCCCGCATGGCAGTACTACAGAACAAGCTGGAACTGCTAGGCAGCAACTCTGACAGTGAGCTGTTGGAGAGCTATAAACAACAGAACGAGGCTCTGCAGGCAGAGCTTGAGGAAGTCAGGAGTGAACTGAAAAATGTAGGTAGCAAAAATGTAACGGTTTTATCGTTATTTTCCATTTTATGGAATAATAATAATTAAACATTTAAATAGGAAGGCCATGATATCCTTCCCGTTGAATAATATCATCATCGTCGGAATGTACCAGTCTTCGGCTTGCTAATAGTAGTCTATTTAACTCGATCTATAACATTGCAGTTGTGTAATTATATGTATAACTATATAGGGGAGAGATCACTTTTTAAAGAAGACCGAAAGTCTGTCTAATTAGTGCAAACTGCTGAAGTGTAGTTTCGTTATTATTTAGTTCAGTATTAAAAACTTAGTTAGGTATTACCAATGCTATGAAAATGACGTGAAGCGCCATCTATATCGCCACATGCGAACTACGCATCACACTGTCGTCACGAAAAATCTTGCATCTCGCAAGCAGAGGTTACCGCGCAACTAGAATTATATAACGTCCCTAGATCAATCGTCGGGCAATTGGCCACCTGACACAAAACTCGTCTGGTTCTTTCCTTTTCGATAGAGGAAGAGTGAACTTAACACCGTGTTCCTCATACCTCTAAGGGGGCGTCCATTAATTACTTGAGGCAATTTTGGCGATTTTTCGACCCCCACCCCCACACTGGTGAGATGTCGTGAGATTTGGCTCGACCCTCTCCCCCCTCCCCATAATCTCACGTGAGATATGTCAGATACGTAGTTTTAGTGTAAAAACGTTAATCTGTGCTTATTTGCGTTAGATTTATGCGTTGCATTTGGCTGGTTTGGCTGGCCGGTGGCGGTTTAACCATCGGGGAACTACTAACTACTGTGCTACTTTGTGGAATTCGCATAACCGCCATAAATATTATTTTGTAGTAGGTTTAGCCAAATTGGCGTAAAAACATGTTTTACATAATTTAAACCGGTTTTCTCGTAATGTTACATTGTTTCTTTGCGGAAAAAATATAAATTACGTGATATTTGCCGAGATCCCCCCTCTCCCCCACGTGAGATTGTGTGAGATTCGACTCGACCCCCCTCCCCCGCCCCCTAAATGCCTCACGTAATTAATGGACGCCCCCTAAAGACGTAATGATGGCATAAAATTATTCACGTAATTCTAACATTCCTCACTTACTTCCATACTTACATGAATTTTCATTATTATTTTCCCATTCCACAGTTGGATCTCAAACACACTCAACTAGAGTTAGATTACGACAAGCTGAAGTTGGAGAAAGGAAGCCGCGCGTCCATCGTGCAGGAAGCGAACGCAGACTTGTTGCGTGAACTGGAACGTTACAGCGGACAGCTCAAGGACACGCTCAAGGAGAACGGCGAGCTCAAGACTTTGTATTTACAGGTATTTAGGATTATCTCGATTTTTCTCTTTGTTACATGTCATCTCAAAGGTTCTGGAGTGGCGACCGCGTACAGGAAGGCATAAGAGTTGGAAGGCCTCACATGATGGACCGATGACCTTGTGAAGGTCGCAGGAAACCACTGCATGCGAGAAGCACAGAACCGGTCGAAGTGGCGGAGCTTGGGCGAGGCCTATGTTCAGCAGTGGATGTCTTTTAGCTGAAATGATCATGACGATGGTGATAATCTATTTTTTTCTGACATATATTTGGTAACACGCCATCTCAATGGAGTATCGCGACGACAGTCACGTTATGCCATAAAATAGAATAAAAACTGTATGAATCAAACAACGATTTACTCGCTCGTGAAGGTGGAATTTTTTTTTTGGACGGGAAATCTTCAAATTACTTCGGACGGCGTGTCAGACTTTTACTGACTAAAACCCACACGCGAAGTTTATTGCCGCGTTTCCGGTGAAATTCCAACTGTGCACTCTTTCAACGCGCTAAAGATGCACTCTATTGGAATAACGCAACTTGTCACCATGGATTCAGTACCTACATGAATCTGAACAGATCTGCGTTGAAATTTTTCGTCGTTTTTTTTTAATCCTAATGGAAAAAGACGTCATGACATGCGCCATCTTGCGATAACGCCGACAATGCGTTATACTAATATCACGACAACGTAAAAACGTGACACTTGTGCTGCTTTGTTTTGAGTCGTATCATAGTTTAAGCTAACTTAGATTTATTAGAAATAGTACTTCTGGCTACAGTCGCCACCTAACCAATAAAATTCAGTGAGCACTGTTGGCGCGTTAACGAGCGTTCCGTATTGTTGATAAAAATGTCGGCTGTCATAATCGTGATATCTTAAATCGGAACGCAAATTATTGATGTGAGCGACAGCGCTATGTTTCTAATTCGGAAAGCGGCCTATATGTTGAACTGTCGAAATGAAGGCCATTCCTACTGTTAGTGAGACCTCGCGATCAGCAGTAGCGCTACTTTTTTTTTTTAGTTCTCTCTATTATAGCCCTTTCCCAACCATATTGGGGTCGGCCCCCAGTCAAACCGCATGCAGCTGAATACCAGCATTTTACAAGGAGCGACTGCCTATCTGACCTCCACAACCCAGTAACTGGGTAACACGATACCCCATGGTAAGACTGGTTGTCAGACTTTCGGGATTCTGACGACCCGTCACGACTGTCAAAGATCCGCAAATGATAACTGAGACCAACGGTTTAACGTACTTTACTTAATTTACAGGCTTGTTGCTCTCGCGATACAGTATCAAGAGAATTAAAGGACTTACAATCCAAAATACAAAAGGAGAAGGAACTCAACAAATCACAGGAGAAAGACTATGTAGAGAGGTTGGAGAAGCAGAAGCAGCAGGTTGAGAAGTTGACGTCAGACTTGAGTAATTCGAAGGATGAGTTGGAAAGAGCTAACAAGAGAATATCGGAGTTGCAAAGAGAGTTTACTGATAAACAGAGGGAGTTCACTGAAAAGCTTGATAAGTACTTACAAGGTATGTCTTACACGTTTTTGTTAGGGTTCTGTAGTCAACAAGGAATCCTTATAGTTTCGCCATGGCCGTTTTCTGTCCGTAGCTTAACTCCTCTTAGTACTAGAAAACTGTAATTTGCCATGGATATGCATTACATTACAGTCACGCCGCCAAATTGGTGAAAACAATATACATTATAATATTTTCTTAGAATACTCTCAAGACAAAAGTGGAGCTACATATACACACAATCATTTGTTTGTCGTATGATTTTTATATTCCGACGCCATTGTTTGTTTTGGTTGTGAGCTATGATAGCATGTATTTAAGATTTTTCGTTGATAATAGTGTGAAAATAGATAATATTCACTGCGAAAGTTGTTCAGGTGGCGTGTGTATAGAGAAAAGAAAAACATATACGTTTATAAAAATATCTTTCGGTAAGAAAAAAAAGTAGTTGTACACCGGATTTGCAATTAATACAAACTTAAGGTAAAGTCAATTGTAAATTCAATACAAAACAATTTGATTCATTTAAATGCCTCACAGGTTGCATGCTGTGTAGGCACAGCAATCGGATATTCTGTTTTTTTTTTTGCCTTTTTTATGAAAATAAGTGGCGTGCGCAGAGTTTTTAAAACTCTGCGCACGCCACTGCATACGGTAGAACATGTTTGTCAACCAAATGTTAACGATTTTTCTTGGGATAAATTCATCCGACACGCACTTGGCCAGTTTTTCAGTAAAACGTAAGGAACCCTGCCCCTTCTTCACACGCGTGCAATCTACTTATGTGGCGACTTGTCAAAACATCCAGATTACTTTTCTATATCTAACTGAACTATGTATGTTTTATACACATAAACATTCCTGAATAAAATCTCTAAATGTGTAGTTATGAAGAACGAAGCGAACAAACAGACACATAGGTATAGGAAAAACGAGTTCGCTTTATATTACTTATGTGGATACAATTCATTCTTTGTTTTATTTTGTGCAACATTTTTTTTTTTATTTTGACAGATGAAAAGTCCGCGATGCGAAAAGAGAGAGAGCCGTGTGCACAATGCGAAAAGAATATAAAACATATCAAATACTTGGACGATCAACTTAGTAAATGCACTGTTAGGTTAGGTGAGTGATTACCCATTTATTTTATGCAAAACCGCCTAATGTGGAAATAACCTGGATACGCATTGGATGTATTTAAAATGTTAACAAATAATGTTCTTGTTTGTCCTACCAGCATCACAAGAAAGCAACGAAACTTTAATGAAGGAGCTGAAAACTAAAGCGGAGTTCTTCCAACAATACATCATAGACCGTTTCAACAAACTGCGCGAGCAACGCAGCATTGGGACCAACACGGAGGAGCCACCGGAACGGACTCACACGCCGGGCTCGGAACAGTCCAGCATCGAGCAGCTCGTACAAAACTGTGATGACGCGCTCGCTGCTAAGGTTTGTAACAGTTGTTTAAGAACGCAGCATTGGAACCAACACGGAGGAGCCAACGGAACGGACTTACACGCCGAGCTCGGGGACAGTTGAGCATCGAGCAGCTCGTACAGAACTGTGATAACGCGCTAGCAGCTAAGGTTTGTAACAGTTGTTGAACAACGCAGCATTGGAACCAACACGGAGGAGTCAACGAAACGGACTCCCACGCCGAGCTTGGGACATTCCAGCTTCGAGCAGCTCGGACAGAACTGTGGTGACGTGCTAGGTTTGTAACAATTTTTGAACAACACAGCATTGCTGCTGACGAGCTGACGGAACGGACTCACACGCCGAGCTCGGAATTGTGACTGGCATCGTTTTCTGTCTAGTATCAGCTGTAACTTCTGGAAATTTTATAATTAGAAAAAAAACTTTCTTAGAGAAATTATTCAATTTGGTACCATATTTATTAAAATGTTTAGACTAAAACATGTTCTACGATATATTTTTTATGAGTTGACTTTCTAATGCGTGGAATATACCTATAGCTGCTAGTAAAGTTTACAACAACCTGTATTCCAATAATGTTTTAGAAATGTAAATTTATCCATTAATATTTTTTTACAGACTGCTCTTATGGTTAAAGAAAAAGCCATTAGGGACCAGATAGCAGAAAAGTTCACGTTAGAAATGAAAACCATCGAAATGAACTGTGCCAGAAAAATTAAAGAGATTGAGAAGGAACAAATAGAAACTATTACAAAAATAAAAGAACTCCTCGAAAGAAAAGCAAAGGAAGTTGATGCTTTGAAAGATTTCATACTCGACGAGAGGTCAAAAATAACAAAAATACTTGAAGCTAAAGAGAATGAAATATCAGAACTTATTAAAGAGCATAATGTGTTACGAGAAGAATGTCAGAAGGCTAAAGACCAGTACAACACGCTTGCAGACCAGTCCAAAACAATTTCGGAGTGGAAACAAAAAGCCGAGAAGTACAAAGAAAAAGCGTTGCAAGCTGAGACGTTGGAGGAAGTTTTGAACTACGAAAGAGAAAGATTTAAACAAAAAAGTAGTTCAACCATTAAAGAATGTATGGCGATAAAAGCGAAGGCAGCAGAACTACAAGCCAACCTGGCTGAGCTTGAACAGAAGTATGAGAAAGTACAGTCGGAACATAAGATAATTCAAGACAAGTACAAAAATGCTAAGAAGACTATTTTAACTTATAAGGTACACAATTTTGTTTATAAAAAAAAATATGGGCTTATCCCTAAAAGTATTAGAGGCCTTTGTCCCGTAGCGGGGCAGTAATAGGCTGGTATTATGATTAATTAATAAAAAGTTCAAATAAGTTTACAGACAAAACTTCACAGATGTGATGAGCATAATCCTATTAATATTATAAATGTGAAAGTTTGTGAAGATATTTGGATGTTTGTTACTCAATCACGCAAAAACAGCTGAACGGATTTCGATGAAATTTGGCACACAGATATATTATAACCTAGATTAACACATAGGATACTTTTTATCCCGGTAGTGCGTCGCCCCGGGATAATTTCCGACTACCACGCGGGCGAAGCCGCGGGCGGGAGCTAGTCAGTCTATAACGTTCCCAATGCCGTTGCAGTGCTGGGACACAGGCCTCTCTATGAGAGGGAGTGGGCCATTATCCACCACGCGGGTCAGTGCGGGTTGAGAGTAGAATTTTTTTTATTTATAAACAATTATCTTATAAAATATCAGCGCATTTGTTTATACAGCAAACTGACGTCATACCCACAGAGCAATATGGCATCCACTGCGTCCAGCGTTTCCGTCAAATTGCGCGAAATTTTAAAATTTAAAATTTATATACGTTTTTATTGCACTAATCGATTAAATAATAATGTTGTGTTTTTTTAGTGGTTTATTAGCACTCTAGAATCTAATTAATACACTTTTCAAAAATAAGTAATGTTGTAAAACATTAATTTATTTTTCAGGATTATGTGTCGAAAAAAGATTGCCACATAAACAACGAAATGAATAGAATACAAGACGAGTACAGGAAAATATTCGTGAAGTTGCAGAATCAGTTGTCTTATTACATCAACCTTAGGCTGGAGGACGAGAGGAAAGGGAAACGAGTGCAGCCGCAGAGCTCGCAGCAGACGGATGTAAGTTATACCAAAATGTATTTAAGGAGGTTTACACCAAACTTTTGACATCGTCTTTTGATTATTTTAAAACTTCCTTTCTTATAGAAATAACAATAATAAGTTTATTTACTTTCTCTCACAATGGTTATGTAGCCTTAACAGTTTTGACATGTATAAATTAACATTGTGAGAGCTTGTGCCTGATGTAGGTTTTAGGAAAAACCTGTGTTACAGGTCACCAGCAGCCTTAGCACGAGAACCGTAGAGAAGCGTTTTGTCGACGGAAGAGTAGACAAAAATGACGTTTCCGTGTAGATAAATGACAGTTTTGTACCGAGAAATGAAGACAAGCTATTTCTGTTCTACGGTAGAGTAGAAATAGAAAGCGTCATGCTAAGCCTGCAATAATGAAGTTTTGAAATAATCACAAAACGATGTAATGGAACCCTGTTACTAAGCTCAAGTTCGCACGTAAAATATCGCGGTTAGTTTTGTCGCCATTGGATTTTCAATGCACTTGCTCAGCGCCGAAAGTTGAAAATCCAACAGTGTGTTTTTTTGACGCGCTCGGATGCATTCGATTCTCAATGCTCGGTTTAACACCGAGAGTAGAAAATCCAGTGCGCGATCGAACAAAATCAAAAGTCATTTATTCAAACTAGGCTGAGAGTCAGCACTTTTTGAACGTCAAAATTACATAAATTCGTCCATTAATTACGTGAGGCAGTTTTTGCGATTTTTTGAACTCCACCCCCGCTCTGGTGAGATGTCGTGAGATTTGGCTCGACCCTCCCCCCCTTCCCATAATCTCCCGTGAGATATTTCAAAATGCGTATTTTTTGTGTAAACACGTTAATCTGTGCTTATTACTCGACTGCGCCAGAACGAGGGTTATGTTTTTCGAGTGTATGTAAGTTTGTTTGTATGTATATTTCTTTGGCACTCTCTGTAGCCTAAACGGCTTGAACGATTTCGGCTTGAGAGGTGCCGTTAGATTCATCTTAATTGTGTGAGTGACACTGAGTATATAAAAATTGAAAAAAAAAACGATTTTGGCGCCATATTGTCTTAAAAAAAAATTTTTTTTTTTCATAACCTATTGAGTGGGGTATCAAAATAAAGGGGTCGGAGGCAATAAAGGTTTTTTTAAATTTAAGATGATGCTTCCGACTGATGACATTGCTGAAAGCATTCAGTCTTAGTCATCCTTTTAAAACAAGTTTCTTGTTTCCATCTTTTTAAATTAAAGTTCACTTATAGTTTGCGATGGATTTATGCATTGTATTTGGCTGGCTTGGCTGGCCGGTGGTGGTTTAACAATCGAGGAGCTACTGTGCTACTTTGTGGCGTTCGCATAACCGCGATAAATATGATTTTGTAGTATTTAGCCATACTGGCGGGAAAATATGTTTTACTTAATTTAACACAGTTTTCTCGCAATTTTATATTGTTTCTTTGTGGAAAAACTTAAATAAATTACGTGATATTTGCCGCGACCCCCCCTCTCCCTCATGTGAGATTGGATGAGATTCGCCTCCCCCCTCCCCCTAAACGCCTCACATAATTAATGGACGCCCCCTAAGACAGTCCCTCAAAAAGCCCGCCCTGCTGGCGCAGGGTAGGCAGAAGTGGTCTACCTAGTGCTTTAGCTAGGAAGAAGAAGTGGCGCAACAAACTCCCCAGCAGCACGGCTGTCTGTTAAGTTTGGAAGAACTTGATAAAATCTCGCCGCGATATTTATACGTTCATGCGAAAGTGGAATAACCATAACATAAAAGGAGTTCCTAGTAGGCTATCTCCGGCCCAATCCGCGATATAATTGCCTACCATACTTGCCTGTCTCAGGTTTGTCACTTTTAGCCACAATTCGTCAAATATTTTAAATTACAATTTTATAACTGTAAGTACTTAGTTACTATGCCTACAATACTGAGAAATCGGCATGACTAAACGTAAACAAATCATTAGCGGCATATCAATTGACAGATCAAAAGTAGGTACCTAATACATTCTAATGGGAAAGTAGGCCTGCCTACTTCGTCTGTCTGACAGAAAACTAATACAACAAAAAATAAGTTGATATCTCAACATCAAGTAAAAATTATATGCTAGAATAAGGGACTTGCTTGCCTTTCCTGTTCAGTAGGTAATCTGAACAGAGACAACTCTGGAATCGATGAATTATTTAGACACTCAAACACACAGCAATCATTTCTCCTGCGATTATTGGCAAGGCATTGTCAAGTCGGGGGACGGTCAATGAAAACGCCAAACAGAGGAGGCCTAGCATTTTCATTAGCCGTCCCCCGACTTGACAATGCCTTGATCAAAATATTACCTACAAGTTAAAAGGCCAATAAATATAATTTTTTAAACTTTTTAGAGATTTGGTTTGGGTCAGGGGTTTTTTAAATTTTTTCAATACTTATATTAATTAAATTTTTAGACGGGGGGGTAACAAAATTATAAAATTTGTATGACGTAATTTATGGATAGCCCCTTAGCACAATTAATAACAACAAAAACACATATCGCAGTCTGATGAAAGAGTTGGGTTAGGAAGATGGTGAGCAAAATAATTCCGAAAATGATATGATAAAATAAGTTTTTTTTTAAGATAAGTACCGAAACTAAACCTCTCCTTATTACAAAAGAAGATTTTTATTTAGATCAGGTATAAACCATCAAGCCAGTTTTTGAACTAAGAACCCAATATGTACAGAAACGCAGTTCTTTTTACAAAACTGACAACTAAGTCCGGTGCTAAGTTGTCATTATTGTATTAAGAACTTTACCCAATCGAAATAAAGTTGGAAATGCATAAACTGGCTCAGAAGAAATACCGCCTGTGATTGAGGTGAGAACTTATTAGCTAAGACTCGTGAAAAATCAAAGTATTTTTTTTATTTTCAGTATACAGATAAAATAAATAAGCTCAACGATGATTGGACGCGATTGACGCAGTCTAACTTTTGGGACTATTTGAAAGATTACAAGTGATGGCGGAGTGCACCGCGGCGACTGCAACTAACTGTCTCAACTAAACGACTTGATTAGTTGACGTGTACTCGGACGTACTAATATCGCTGCCAGATTTTTCTCATATTGAATCTTCATCGAACTGATTGGAATCGGAAGTTAAAAATCCAACGAATCGAGTGTTTTTTTGACTCTATTGGATTCTCAATGCTGAATATCCAGTGCGTGATAAAATCTCGCCGTCCGTGTGACCGTCGACTTAAATTAAAACATTCGAAGGCCCCAATGTTTGTACTTAATTTAGAATGTACTATCGAGGAAACTAGCATCTAAACACCGTAAGGACTATTATTGCTTGCAGCGCTCAGCCGCTATAGTAACGCTTGCCAACAGATGTGGTCATTGTGTGCACGGGATTTTGTTTTCAAATTGGTCAGATGTAAGTTTCCTCGATAGTAAATAAACAATTGTAAAAGTATTATAAAAAGTTTTAAAAAGGGTAATGCAAGGCATATCTCTCAAGGAGAAGTGATATGTAACCGTAAGACTGCGTTTAAACTATGACAATCGCTCAAGCCCCACATAGAATAATTTCATAGAATATTTTTTCAATTAATTAAATTTAGATAGCCACATCATTCCATTAACCATATAGTGAATTTTTCCTGTGATAGTTAAGTACATTGTAGAATAATGAAATAAAAAACAGTATTACACGATAAAGTGCAAAAATATCTCACATTCCTTGTGACATGTCCAGTTTTACTTGTATAATTATGAGAACACTTCAGGTAAGTAGGTGCGTACGCGCAACGACAACGGCATACCAAGCTATAAATTTCCAGTACAAGCTGACCTCAAGCCCCCTTTCTTACAACGACAATCAGTACGAAATTTTACTGTATAGTGGGCATGATGTCAATTTTATATTGTTTGCAAATAGTGCAAACAATATTTTTTTTTGTTAAGTTTAAAAGCTTAAAAAATTGCCACATTTTAAAACTAAGTGCACGCTGAGCACGCTCGTTCCATCATATAACTTATGCATCGCTTTCGATCAGGCCTGATCGAGGTCAAGAGCAAGCCCATTTAGTAATAAAATAAACTATCATAGAAGTGACGTCATGACTGTAACTATATACTAACGTCATACATTGTCCGAACCGCGGAAGAAGGATGGGAATAATCTCTTCCAAAAAGTTTTAAGGCCTTTTAAAGCTTTTGGCCTTTTTAATAGCTTCTCTATAATTCCATAGATTTAACAGATTATTTTGTTTCGGTTTAATTTACTGTGTCTTCTTCGAAAGTACAGGCGCTAGCACATCAAGCTACCCCAATCTGTGAAATTTCTTGGATCGTTTTTCAACTTTATTACAAAAGTATAAGGTTCATGTTCAATTGGGAAAATTGTACAGTTTGGTATAGCTTGATGTGCTGGCGTCTGTACATTATTTTTTGAAAATTTCTTATACTAATATTATGAATGCGAAAGTAAGTGTGGTTTGTTTGTTACGCTTTAACGCTAAAACTGCTGAACGGATTTGGATGAAATCTGCCACATGGGTAGACCGTGACCTGGGTAAGGACATAGGCTACTTTCATTCTGTATCCCAGACGAAGTCGCGGACAACAGCTGGTTTCCAATATTCGTCATCATCCCAAAGTATTTTGGCATCACATGGCAGGGTTTGTACAGCATTTGTTTCTAACCATTTCAAACTTGGGATGGTGTTTATTTTTTTGGGAATGACATCTCGCAGGACAACCCAGGAGTTGTCGGCGACTTAACCGGCCTTGCCTGTGGCTACCTTAATAAATTAAGGCCTCCAACCAGGGCTTAAATTGGCATGACAACGTGTTAACCCAACTTTTTACCGTTAAATGTCGTACATGACAGCGTCGTGTGAGCTCTCACACACTATGTGGAAAGACTACATACGAGATCAGCTTATACTGGAAATGTAAATCTTGCTGTGTGACGTCGGGTGTACCTGTTCATATCTATGACCTTTTATTAAGAAAAAGACTTGTTATATTCAAATTAATGTTAATCTTCAATTATTATTGTGTTAATTAGTACCTATCTAATATGAATTTGAATTGTTTTCGTTAAAGCTCTTGAAAGTAGGTAGAGTAACGGAATTATATTTTATAGTATGGAGCACTATATGTTATGTAAAAAGTTTTGTAAATAAAAGTATCATTTTGTAAATTATTGTTTTATTTTTTTATGTAGTATTTTGATGGGACAAAGGGCATTTTAGCGACAACACAGGGAACATCTTTGCCTCTTATGTTAACAAACAGTTCAGTGCCTGCCTTCTTCAGCGCTTCGCTGACATAACCCATAGCAACATTGCCGCCTAGTGAAGGAGCTGGACATCCGCTAGTTACAGCACCAACAATTTCTGAAGTCTTCCCGTCTTTCAAGATTGCGCCTTTCCTTGCCGGTGGTCCAGTTTCCAATCTGATACCCACTCTTCTCTTAGCAACGCCCTCTTTTATTTGACGCAGAATTATTGATGATCCCGGGAAGTTATCATCGGTGCGCCTTCGTTTTGCTATCAACCATGTTAAGTTTGCTTCAACTGGGGTTACACTTTCGTCGATGTCGTTACCGTAAAGGCATAGTCCAGCTTCTAGACGCAGCGAGTCTCTTGCACCGAGACCTGCAAGTTTCACGTCACTAGACTGCAATAAAACCTCAGTTACTTCTTCCGCTTTGGCCGCGGGTATTGATATCTCCACGCCATCCTCACCTGTGTATCCGCATCGAGTTACACGGCAATCAACTCCTGCAACTTTACCCAATCTGGATGTCATGAACATTAAATCCGTCACTGATATGTCTGTCAGATTATGTAAAGCTGACGCTGCTTTAGGACCTTGTAGCGCAATCAGGGCTCTCTGGCTAGTCTCTAAGAACTCAACATTCACGTCATTGCCTTGTTTCCGGAATATTTCCGATGTTTCTTTCATGTGCTGCTTATCTACCTCCAATCGCCCGGCGTTGGAGACCACGTATAAAGTCTCTGTATTCACTTTTGTTACAATCAAGTCGTCTATAATTCCACCTTTGTCGTTCAGGAACACGGTAAGGGAACTAGAACCATCCTTCATTCCTTTCAAATCAACTGGACATATTGACTCAAACCAAGACAAACAATCTTTGCCACGCACGTTTGTCTGTAGCATGTGAGAGACATCAAAAATCGAAGCACTTTTTCTTGTGAACAAGTGTGATTCAGACAGACTCAGGTCCGAATATTGCACTGGTAGGAGAAATCCGGCGAAATCAACCACTTTACCTCCATATTTCGTGTGCAGATTGTACAGCGGCGTCTTCGCTGCCTTAGATTCATCACTATACCACCGCGAGGATAATTTCCCAGCTATTTGCTTAGGAACTACAACTCTTGGAACAATCAGAACTCGACCAATTGCCATTGAACACATTTTCACAGTCGAAACTCTTTCAAATATATGATTACAACATCTGGCCAAACAATATCTATACTGGTTATAAGAAAAGGTCAGCGGTCAATCGGTTAAGTTCTGATAAATAATTATGTTACATTTCGTCGGTAGTGGGGGTAATTGTTTATTGGGAATTTTTGACGCTATCGAAAAATAAATAGTGAGCTAATGATAATAGTTTGTGTCATTACCAGCCCAGAATAGCCCGCGAAATTCAAGTTTTCTTAAGTTTTTTGCATTTTAATTCCATTGAATCTCTTTTTCATAAAATATTCATTCAATGGGATTCAATAAACTTAGGATTGTGTTGACGATTTCAATTATTATAATTCTGTAAATACATACGTGTTACGGTCGCGAATAATATATTAATCAACATACAATCGGGTACTGACCCGCAAATTGCAATATAAACGTAAGAAATTGGAATCTCGCGGGGTACGGGGGGTAAGCTTTCACTTAAAGTTTTACTTTCCATAATGAGCAGTATGGTTCGGCTGATGGAATGAACCTATAAGCTTATCTCATGCCGATAAATCGTCATACAACGAAGGACCCCGCCAGAGGAAGATGAAGGGCTATTAGGGTAGATTTATAGTCGAGGGGAATAATAATTTATCATTTATTCTCTCTTCACAAAGCTGACTTAAATTAAAAGTGTACAATAAAATGTCCCAGCTGTATGCCATCCTTGTGAGAGACTGGTGCCTGATATAGGTTTTTGGAAAAAAACCTGTGTTTCAGGTCAGCAGGCCCCTTCCACGGCTAGCATTAGCTTTACAGGGATACCATGCAAGAGCAAACCTTAAAACCTTTTACATAGCATGCCAAAATACGTTGTCAGATTACAGACACGCCTGCGCTCCTTGGAATGTGCTTTTGTTTCTTGGCTTCTAGACAAGGGTCAATAGTGTGCTGTGTGAATCGACATGTCTTAAACCTACTGTTATTGTGAAGATATGAACCACCTACAATAGTAGGTAACCATTGCCCCCAATCTTGTCGGCCAGAATAATTTGGTGCCTATTGTATACCCAATTTTATATTCTTTTTCATTTGATGTAATTAGTGAAACAGAAATTATCAAAATAAGTTCACATTTTGCAAAACAACTTCCATATCGCTCATTACATCAAATCTAAGAGAAAGAAGCAAATACACAGTACATGCTGATTCAGTGGGAAATTCAATACATACATACAATACATTTTGGTTGTAAGGCACAGGGTAGCTCGCGAAATTCAATTTTTCTTGTTTTTTTTTGCAACTTGCAAATATGATTAACCCTTGTAACAAATATGGGCTTTACAGAATTATTAATACCTTGGTGCATCCACCTTAAATGACTGTTAAAAATAAAACAACAGCATTGCATTAAAAATTCTATTCTAATCATTTATTTCACAACTATCCAATACTTTTAAATACTCTTCATCAGTTAACAATTCACTCTTAGTAGCTTCAGAAATAGCAATACTTGATAAAATAATAGCGATATAACCATCGGCATCAGGCAATTCCTTCAGGAGCTTGGGCTGATTAACTAACTCTTCATTTACTTCCATTAATGTGCCTTTCATACAGCAAGGTATCTCAAAAGCTGTTCCATCTTTAAACTCTATTTTGCAAATGACGGACTTGGGCCCTAATTGCTGACCACCCTTCTTACTCTTGCCCCTGACGGAATTTTTCAACCTGTCTACTTTTCCTACAGTATAATTCACTTTGTACTCTTCATTCTTACTGAAAAAGAAATGACTCGGTGCCAGGCTCAAAAGAGCTATCCTGTTTGAGTGGAACATTATCATAATGTCATTGTTCTTTATTCCATCAACATCTGTAATATATCTCTTACTAAAATATCTGTCTGTGAAAGTCTTTAAGTTGTTTAAGTCTGGTATTGAATCTAGTATGTTCGCCTCCATTGTAATAAAAATAAATGCTGTTTTAAATGCAGAGTTTGGCTATTTTAACTGGCTTGGTTAGCTCGCTGTTGTGCTAGTATTCGCGCCCGGATTTCTGCGTGGCGTCTACGGGACTCTTCTAAATTGGCTGTCTGTCGTGCAATACGCTCTGCTTTCAAACACTTTCTCATAACCTGTTCGTAATCATTGCAATATCCCATAAACTTTCTAAATGGATGCTGGAACAAAAATCACTTTCTCAATAAATGTTCTAGATTATTCTTCAAAGGCCAAATAACTCAAACCTAAGGTAAGATAAAAAGGTGTTTGGAAAAAAGTATTCAGCATGCTTAGTATAAATTAGGTTATTATCATTATCAGATATCAGTTTTCGCGAGTTATGTAACATAACCAACACATAAATGAGGCAAATGTGTATATCGTCACGTATATTATTTAATTTGTTATGCAATTAAGTTTTTACTTCTTACCTACCTCGGTGTGACAGTCCATCAACTTTCGTATGAAAACATTACATTCATCGGTATGTAAATGGGGTGCCAAGTCTGTGTGCATAACTGAGTATTTGTTCAGATGTCTTTAGGGGAATGACGAGTCTATCAACACAACCGTTGTAGGTTTTCTAAAATGTATTTTATTTCAAGACCGCCCAACAGAAGCTGTGTTCAAAAGAAATGTCATACCAAAGACTACAATACTTTAGGTGTCAATTAGGGAAGGTACGTATTTACGCGACCAGGTTTTTACACCAGGTATTTGCTTCCAAGTACACACACCAAGTACCGACCCGAAATACTTGCAAGACTTCAAGGTATTTTATATGACTACTCGCTCAACTACGTAGGTACTCAACCGCGTTAGTTTTTGCTGCGGTCATGTCTCTATAACATAAGAGTCTACGGAACAACTTCGTATGCAAGTATTTTTACTTGAAGGGTTTGTAAGTATTTATTTGTAAACGCGATTTTGCTACTTATTTATAGAGAGTCACGGATCAATTTCCTATGCAAGTATTTTTTACTTTCAACAGGGCTTTTGAGAATACGCGATTGTACTTCTTATTTATATGAAGTCGTGGATCAATTTTCGATGCAGATAGAAAACACTTGAAAGTATCTCGCTCCGTCGGCGTCGTGGCTCGACGCTCGAGTACGTAGGTACTCAAATAGTTCAAGTATTTATTTGTAAACGCGATTGTGCTCCTTATTTGTTGGAAGTCACGGATCAATTTCCTATGCAAGTATTTTTTACTTTAATGGTTTGTAAGTTTTTACTTGTAAACGCGATTTTGCTCCTTATTTATAGCAACTCACGGGTCAATTTCCTATGCAAGTATTTTTACTTCCAACAGGGCTTTTGAATACATGATTGTGCTTCTTATTTAGGTCATGGATCAATTTTCGATGCAGATAGAAAATACTTGAAAGTATCTCGAGCCCTGGTTTTAGGCCCTGGTTTCTTAAGGTGGACGTACTTGGAAGCCCTGGTACTCGATTTTGCAAGTACGACCCATGTCTAGTGTCAATGTCAAACAATTTGATAATTGTCATTGTGTGTCCCTTGTCAATATTTAACCAGAGACTACAAAGCTGAGAACGTGTTGCCAAAAAAAATTATAAAATCAAGATCTTCATGGTTGAATGTGCCAAAGATTTTTACTAAGATATTTTCGAGTGAAAACTGCACAAATTGCACAAATTATTGTCACTCCATAGTCCAGAAAAGGCATGGGTCAGAATGTTCGGCAACAAAAGGAATGAATGAAAGGCAATTGCAGGCAGCTGAGATGAGAATGTTAAGAGGGATGTGTGGCGTTTCATGACTGGATAGAATAAAAAATGAGTTAAGCCTCCAGGCATAAAGGGCGTGCCCGCTTACATTATGCAATCCTGCTTTATGTACATATAGCTATAACTTGAAGTAACAAAACTTGAACTAGGACCTTTGGATTAAAATTAATAAAAAGTGAATACAATTAACATGAACAAAACCATGGTCAGCAAGAAGGGCAGTCACCACAAGCAGCAGCACCCATTCACGAGCATAACGCAAAGATCAGCCATTACCCCCCTCGCCATATTTGAGGGAAGGAGGCAACCCGAACCCCGATAGCCCTGGCTGGAGGCGTTAAGTTAATTCTTAATGGCAGCTCCAGGAAAGCCCGGTTAAGCAGTCACGGCCTGTCAAGGCCAACTGCGAGATGCCCGACAAAAAAAAACCGAACCCCGACGCTACCACAAGCAGTGACATCTACGAGAGCATAGCATGACGAACTTGCTGCCGGTTGCACTGGCAAGAATAATTGTCGAGGTCGCTAGCTAACTACATATTGCAATACAACTCATTAAAAAACATTGTAATGAGTAGATTAAGTCAACAATAAATGAAAATAAACTGAATTAAACAGTCAAATAAAATAAACAATTATATGAACTACCACAATATAAATAACCTGTCAGTTGGTAAGCTAATTCTGGTGAAAGAACATAAACTTGTCTTGAGTTAATCACAGCGACCAACAATTGTAGTCGTTGATAGAATGTCTTTGAACAAAGGGTAGATTTTGCTTTAGCTTTAAACGCATTGAAATGCAAATCTAGCAAAGAAGAGGGAAGCTTGTTATAAAAGGTTAAACCAAGATCCACAAATGAGTTATGAACCTTATGAAGCCGGTGAAAGGGAACACGTAGTTTGTCTTTACTTTATGAATATCACTGTTTTTAGTGTGCAAGTGTATATTTTGTCTGAATTATAAAATGTTGGCGAAGATGAATTGCCATGCCACCGTGGGAATCCCAATATCTTTAAAAAAATCTCTCAGAGAAACTCTAGCACCTAATTGGTAAATTGCTCGAACAGCTCGTTTTTGAAGAACAAAAATATTTTGAATGTCAACGGCTTTGCCCACAGCAGAATGTCGTAGGACACAACAACGCTATCAAAATAACTAAAACCGAGCTGTATCAACGCACAGAACACATATACTCATATCGGAGTATCAACGTCAGTGTATTGCCTTACTTTCCTGACGGCGGGCGTAGGCGGCCGAACTGAGCCTTCCCGCTAGGCTTGTTATATGTAATCCCCACTGAAGTTTGGCATCTACTGTTAAACCCAGAAAAACTGCCAAGTCTACAGTTTCAAGCACCTCATTATCTAAGACGATGTTGGGTCCTAGATTCCTAATATTCGGTGAGGCGAACTTGATACATTTCCTTTTCTTGGCATTAAGAACTAGGTTATTTGCGGTAAACCAATCCGTAACCATTGAGAGTGTACTGTTTACGTCGTCAAAATATTGTCTGTTCCTGTCTACTTTAAAAATAAGAGAGGTATCATCAGCAAACAGTACAACGGAGTTTTTGGCGGGATCGGGTTGGAACATGTCGCACGAATTTTCATTTTCATTAAATTTTGTGAAATAGTGAATGAAATTCCATAATTTTGGTAGTGAATTATTTAATTTAGTTACATGTGAGTGGAAGGTGAAAATAACGTGGACTTTTCGTGTTCCCCCCAAAAACTCATACTCGTATTAGGTTGTTGTAAAGTTACAACCGCTTTACAATAACCTTGACTTGACTGACTAAAGACGACTATGACTCTTTTGTAACTTCGTGCCCGATATCGGGTCATTTACTTGATCGAAAAGAAAAATTACTTGACACTGGCTAAATGCACAAACCGTCCGAAGACAAAACCGAAAAAAAAACAGTACAACGTCACAGATATACCCTCTACATAGATTGGTAAGTCATTATACAGGGTGAAATTGAAAACATGCGACATACCGAAATGGAAGATTGTACTCATCATTATGAACAACTTTTACTAAGGGACCAATGATGCAATCGCGAAAAAAAAAACAGCTGTTCCCTACATTTATGTTCGCATAACTCCTCAAAATGTAGGGAACAGCTGTTTTTTTTTTTGCGATTGCATCTTTGGTCCCTCAGTAAAAGTTGTTCATAATGATGAGTATTGTCTCCCATTTCGGTTTGTCGCATGTTTTCAATTTCACCCTGTATACAAGGTGTAACAGAATAGACGCAAGACCTGAAAGTAGTTTGTTCCGAATTGACTACTGCACCCTAATTGCGTAACTCACGATTAATCATAATCTGTTTCGTTTTGAAACAGATGGCTAAACTATTGCTTCATATGTTCGAAAAATGTGTCTGCTCAACAACGTAAATACCGCAATGAATATTGTTGAACGGTCAAAATGAAACCGATTATGATTAATCGCGTGTTACGCAATTAGGGTTCTGAATCGATTTCAGTAACTTGTAATAAAGGTACTCAAGTATTTTTTTTTAAATTATGTATTTTGCCATACCTAACACTGATTGAGCCAAAGAAAATTCAATCTTAAATTAGAAGAAATAAGACTGAATTTTAAATGCATAAAGTAATGTTTGGGTCGACACGTTTTTCTTAATAATATCAGTTAGCTTAAAAAACAAATAGTTTTCGTCATCGTATTTATGCTTATAACTCAATACTCTAATTGGGGTGTATGAGGTCTTGCGTTAATTATGTTACTCGTTGCATAAGTACTAAGAATAAGAATATAATTAATTATTATATATATGTAATTTTTATTACCTATTATTGTATAGAAACAAGTTCTTCTAACTTAACAGACAGCTGTGCTGCTGGGGAGTTTGTTCCGCTACTTCTTCTTCCCAGCTAAAGCACTAGGAAGTGGTGAAGGGCGGGCGTTTTTGGGGGGACTGTCTTATGTAATTTTATTTTGACGTTCAAAAAGAGCTGACTCTCAGCCTAGCTTGAATAAATGACTTTTGATTTGATTTGATAACTACGGATATGACGACTAACAGAGAATTGTGGAAGAAAAAGACATGTGGCGCGAAACAAATTGGGATAAAGGCAGGAGAATGATGAGTCCAAGGCATGTTCAAAAGCAATGATCAAATCATCCAATTAGTTAAAAAAGATCGGTAGGCACTCTCCTCAAAATCAGATTCAACTACAACTCCGGCATCCACCAAAACAGATGTTTTCATTCCCTTCCTTTCGCGTCTTTTAATCCTTCATGCAAGATGTTTTATGTAAAAGAATGGGCAATCATTTCATGACGAGAAAATAAAACACCAATGATTTTTATTTATTTTTTACTTAAATACATAGTCACATTGTGTCTCATTAATATCTAACAAAGAAATAATAACGGCAAACACCGCTCAAGTACGGGATTTATTATATAGACCTAGTAGTAGGAATACCTACATTTACATACCTTAGAATAGATACAAGAATAACTAACAAACTTCATTAATAATGACTAGTAATTTATTGCATTTTTGAGACATGTATAAAAAACACCTTGATAATTAGGATTGGAAGTTGTCTTGCGTTTTCTATCATCACCACTAATAAACGCACGAAGAAAATCACAATAAAACATACGATACGACATCATTCATCTCAAAAACAGGAACAAAGCAAGTATTAAGCAAAATAAATTACAGATAAATACAGAAATGCGATGTAACGAAAAATAACTAGTGAATTGATGCCAGATTAGATGAAGAAATGCAAAATGTGCCCAAAATATATGTCCAATCCAATTGGCTAAAATTAAAAAGCGGGTGTGTAGTGTGGTGTGGGGTTCGTTCGTTCGCGAAGGCATCAACTCTTGGGCATGCCCTGAGGCGTGGCGGTCTCTACCATCTTCTTGTACTTGCCGACGAGCTCGGGCAGGTCGTAAGCGATGGCGACGTCGAGCCGCGTGATGGGGCAGCCCCGGAAGTACGTGCACGTCGCCGACAGCTGCTGGAACTCGAACAGGGGATTCAACCGGAAGAAGTCCCGATACGTCTCGGGGTCGGGCAGGTCGTACCTAGAAACACACGCGTTATTTGAATCCAAATGTACTATTAAAAAAATAAACATCATTCGCTCCTGAAAGGTAGTTTCAAAGAGAGTCGCGTGAACAGATTCAATCCTTATTTTTCGGGCAGCAATATACAAATCACAATTTAAAAGTAAGAAAAATAATTGAGCAGAATATGGATCTTACGATGCCTCAGTCTAGCCAAGTGCAACTTGAGGACAATCACAACCAATAGTGCTCTAATGGTCGAACGGAGAATAGAGCACAAACTACTAGTAGTGGTACTAATTTGCTCCATACCTGGAAATATTCGTGAGTGTGCTGAGACCCTCATAGATATGGTAGTTCTGAGGGTTTTCAATAATGGCGTCGGCGATGATCTTCCTATTGCCGAATATCGTCTTGTGGTTGTAATACGTTGTCAGGTAGCAGTCAACCATCTTCGCGTGGTTCCTCACGCGTACCTGTAGGATAAATCAATCATTAGGAAACAAAGGTTCTATAAAGACTGAAGACACGTCTTAGTTATCAAGAAGCCAATTCAACGATTTTCAGGCTGTGGTGAGTAAATTTTACATATTATAGGGTAGTCAAATATCCTCAATGCCCATAACGAAAACTTTTCACAACCAGGATAGAAATTATATCAATACCATTCTGTTGTCGGTACCTCGTAGCTACCATTTCAGCAGGGCAATGCCTGTCTTTCAAATCCCAAATCGCCTTCAATCGTGTGCATACATAGTGTATCTCAATTTTTTTAATTCGTTACCTCAAACAATAAAAAGTTAAATTTTAAATTTAAAACCCAATCAAAAACTTCTAAAAACTAAACAAATAAAATGTATTCGCCTTTTAAGTTTAATAAGAAGTTTTATGTAGTATTTTGATCAAAGCATTGTCACTTCGGGGGACGGCTAATGTAAATGTTTCAGTCTGTCTGGCGTTTTCTAAATTTTTAATTTAATTTTTATTGCCTGCTTTTTAAACTTAATATAGTACACGCTAGGATCGACACATCATGTCCGTGTGTGTTTCCCACAGCGAAAGTTGTTAATAATTTATCCTATAATTTACTACTCCATCATCAGACCCTGATCACCACTTATCTATAACTTATTCATTGAGACCTTTTTAATGAGCCCAAACATGATACTTCTGCTGTTCGTTGGGGACGAAGCTGGGAATCCTGGAAATTCCAGATGATTCTCATGGCATCAGTTCTAGGTTGCTTTGTTCGTCTAATACCATTGAAGTAATAGAATACCAAATTTCGACTCGATCAGACCCGTGGAAGATTCTTAAATCCCTTCATCAATCAGAAAAGAGCTGATAAACTTGAAACGGCTGAACCGATTTTGATTAAACATGTCCAAGAACCACCGATAGAAAAACTACTTTTAAATAAAAAACCCGAACCCAAATCGGTTCACCCGTTTAAGAGCTACGGTGCCACAGACAGACACACAGATAGACAGAAACACATAGCAATCAAACTTATAACATCCCTCTTTTTGCGTCGGCGGCGGTTAAAAAATTAGTCTACTTACAGCGAATCTCCTAGCGCTTGCAATCTTGTTCTCAATGCGCTTGTCAATAGCGTGCCGCAAGTCTCTCAGGAGCTCCCTCTCCTGGGCTTGCAGCAGTCGCACGGGCGCGCCCGCCTCGTATGGCATCGACCACAACGACGAGGTGTACATAACCGGTGGCTGCGCAGAGCTCATCAGCGGCGAGATGTTCCAGATCAAAGCGGATTGCACGCGCATCAACTCCTCTGGCTTCACCGTGTCTGCCTTGTTCAGCAGGATGCGTGTCTAAAGGAAGATTGGAAATAGAGCGTGATTACAAGGGTAGAAAATAAATACAAAGCACCAATATTTTGTCCCATTTTTCCTAAAAACCCCAAACTGTCATCAGCATCAACGAAGGTTTAGGTATCTAGTCCACAGACATATAAAACAGTAGATCTAGTCAGATTTTAAAGGTAAGTACATACATACTGTTACGAGCTTGGGGTTCGTGACAGTTAAAAACTGCCAATATAAATTACTAAAAATGACACTTTAATTAAACACACAAATTACAAGACACAATTTCACTACTGATCACTCTAAGTCGCACTTGAAGATCGCTTCAGATGTTCTCGCTTGTATCGCTTGTTTAAAACTTTTAAACAAGCGATACCGGTCTTGATCCGTTCCGGCCTTTTATAGAGCCCTAGGAACATTCGAGAAACTTCTACTGTAGAAGCATCTAGAATGTTCGAGTACATACCGGCCCCGACTGAACAGATGTTGATAATTCTAGAAGGTTCTAGCATCGAAATTTCTAGAAAGATCTTGACTCAATTAGTTCTGCTACTCGATACTAGATGGCGCTAGTGGTAACTAATCCAGACATTACTTTGATGTGTAACAATACTTAATTGAAAGTATCAAAGAAACACCAAATTAAATGATTATTTAAGTTTGGAACTGGAATTTACATAAAACTGGTATGTGTCGTAGAATTTGAACACTTTGTAAAAAAGTTACAGTAGATTTTGTAGATGCTGTCGTATTTCGTTACGTAAAAGTACCTACCTACATAAAATATACTTTATTTAGAAACATATAATTAGATCTTATCAAATGATTGCACCTATTTATAAACTTTACTTACACAATCTGACGCATCCCAACAATTCATTCCTTTGACAATCAAAATACACCTGGCACGTAAGCCGAACTGAGCATCAACTGATGACATATAAAGTACTCACTCATACTCGATACTATTGGCCAAATGCTGGCATTCAGATGATGAAAACGTACTTCCTCTGCCTATTGGCATGGCACTAGATTTACAACAGCCATTACGTTCTTCTTTCACTGTTTCTACGTATTCATAAATCTGTTCTATATATCTCCCAATTTCAAGCCTGAGGCTGAGCTTGTGGTCTATAATTTCTTGCTTATTTACCTGAGACTCCCTGCCTTTGAGTTGGTCGAGTATAGCTTCTGTCTCGGGACCCACGTCCAGTTTGGAAGGATCGTACACTAGGAAGATGATGTCGGCGCGGTCGATGAACCACTGGCAAGCGTCGTTGAAGGGGAACACTCGAGATACCTGCTTCCTAACTTCCAGTATTCCGGGAATTTCTACGATGTTAACCTGGAAATAAACATTTAACACTGCATTAGGTGTCTTTTTAATGAATGCATGATGTTGCGTTCTTTACAACTTCGGCTAGGGTTGCTAAGCCGTTTTTCTATTTTTATTTGTTTATTTGCACTTTCTTCTTCAAGCATCACAATGCTAAGTACCTTTTCCAATATTTTGCTGGGATATTTCAATCCTCTCAGACGCTCTTCCAGACCTTGACCGAATTTCTGAAGTCCCGAGAATGTCCAGTCAGCTGCCAACTGAGTGCCATCTAATACTTGTGGTTCTTTGCCGTGCATAAGAATGTTGAAATACGCAGGTGATGGTTCCGCCCCTAGAATACAAAAAGAAAAGTTATAAACGATGTTTTCGTGCATATTGTAAGTTATTTACTAAATTCAAATACTTTACCAGTTCTAAGAGACCATTCAGTGAATTCAAGCCCAGTCAAGTAGTTCAAGATGCTAGATTTTCCACCGCTCCAGGGACCCATGAAGAGTACCAAAGGCTTAGAGAAGATCTCAGGGTCGCCGAAATGTCTGTTACTTAGATCCCTGTACTTGTAAAGACCTTCTAATGGTTTGATGGAGCCCTCGTATAACCTCTTCAAATCTCTGAGTACAATTTCGGCAGATTTTTCAACGGTTAACTCATCTTCACTCGCGTCTTCATCTAATCTTAGGATTTTGGTGATATGGTCACGTGATCTTAAGTTTTCGGGAATATCTATGGTCTGAAATGAGGAAATGTTAATGTTTATTAAACTAACATTATTAAAAACATATCAAACAAAACATCGTCTAAAAGAAAACGCATTACTCAGTATTTTTCGGTGGTAAAGTATTTGTTACTCTTTAGAGTACGCCATGTTTAAATGTAAAGCGCAGCGGTAAATTAAAAGCTAATTTTTAAAACACCAGAACTAACTTTCAAACCATTTTCTATTTTATGAACCCATGTTGATTTTGGAATGGAATTACGGATTTACTCTACAATCCTGCAAGTGATCATGAAATATGCTAAATAACAATCATGTAATAATTGTACATTGCTTTTTTTTGTACAGTTACACACAGAACAGTTTAAAGGTATTTTCTTTTGTTCTAATCAGTCTTTTATTTTACTTACAATTAATAAGTCTTCCTCGGGCGCTCCTTCTTCCTCTGAAGCTTCTTCATCAGTAGCCTCAGTTTCCTCCTCGCCAGCCTCAGATGCCTCCTCGGACTTGTCCCCATCTTCTTCCTCCTTGCTATCTGCAGCAGAATCCTCCTCTTCTTGTGACTTCTCTTCTACCCCTCCTTCAGCTTCTTCGACAGACGCTTCGTCTTTTTCTTCAGATTCACCTTTCTCTTCTACTGAATCTTTATCGTCCGTCTTTTCCTCCGTTTCTTCTCCAGAATCAGCTTTTTCTTCTCCAGAATCGGCTTTCTGTTCTCCAGACTCTTCTTTTACTTCTCCTGAATCATCTTTGTCTTCGGCTGTTTCGTCTGTTTCTTCTTTAGAATCATCTTTGTGCTCTGCCGATGTTTCTTGTTCTCCGGACTCATCGTCAGCTTTTCCTTCTTCGGATTCGTCATCTTTGCCTTCTTTAGAGTCATCTTGTTTACTGTCTGTGTCTTCTTGAGATTCATCAGCCTTTTCTTGAGATCCATCGTCATCTTCTTTTGTCTTGTCATCGTCGTCTTTATTTTCGTCGGACGCGTCTGCGGCTTCAGCAGACTTGTCATCATCATCTGCTGATTCTTGACTAGCATCGGTTTCTTTACTGTCTTCTTCCTTTACTTCTTTGCTGTCTTCTTCGGATCCTTCTTGGGATTTTTCGTTACTTTCACCCTTGGCCTCGTCTTCTGCTTCTCCACTCTCTAAAATTAAGAAATTTTACCTATGTTCATTGATTTAACAAGACTTTCTTTGCTCTTTTTTGAAGACGCCTCTTTGATATGTACTATTAAAATACTATAACTTATGCTCACCTTGGTTAGCTGCTTCTTCATCAGCAGATGCTTCTTTGCTGTCTGCATCACCAGCCTGTTGTTCGTTGCTGTCCCCGTCGGTGTTTTCTGCGGCGGCTTCTCCTGAGTCAGTGTCATCAGATCCAGCTTGTAAATCCTCGACGGATGCTTGGGGCACGTAAGGTTCGTCTGCAATTTCTACTGATGGCGCATCTTCTTCTCCACTATCAGCTGCTTCCCCACCACTTTCTGCTGAATCAACTTCTTTGTTACTGTCCCCGTCGTCAACACTCACTTCATTACTGTCGTTTTTTTCAGCAGAATCTGTGAACATAATGCATTATTCCTATAGGAAACCGTTTTAAACATAATTTTTTCTTAGTATTTGCTTTGAAACGAATGCATATGGCCAAAAATATCGAAAAACATTATCATATTGTTGTATAACGTCAACCAATGATGCCTGCTGCATACATGCGTTATTATTTTCAGTAGTCTTGACTCGAGTTGTTTGGATTGTGGCTGGCGTCATAAGGAAAATTCGATACAATAACCTAGTTCCCGAAAGATCTAGACACGCGGTAGCGTGTCAAGCCAAGTTCAAGCCAACATATTGCTTTACTTCCATCAGTTCTCCGAATTTATCGTAATTTTCGGCAGAAACACTGTTTCGAGTTTCTCTGCCACTAGGTTTACGTAACGATTCATCCGTTTTGTCCGTCCTTGACTATCCGTGCAGTCGTTTCAAAGTCATAATTTCTTATTAACAGTCCGTCACATCTCTAGTTTGACGCTCTCAAGTGAATTTCTACGTTGCGTGGTTATAAATAAAAGTTTAATTTTAGATGGTCCAGCCTCAATACGTTTTAGAGGACAATGACTATAAAGCAACATTATAATATTGCAGCGCATGTCTGGAATATAATAATTTTGTTACAAATCCTAGCATTACAAAGTTTTGTGATGGTTTTATTGCCCACAGAAACGCTACTACGGTGCTCAATCATATTTACGGCGGTCGGTATGTAGTTCTCATTAGGTATTGAATGATCTATTCCAACCATTTTTTTATTTTATTTAGCCATCCAGATTTATCAGTGAGTACCTACGTGCCTACTATTTAACCTCTAACTCCATCTAAAATTTCTATGTTGATTAACACACTGTACTCATAGCCTAGATTAATAAAAATAATTACAATGGAAAAAAGAATCTGGATGATCTATTATTTAGCCGACGACGTTAATATCGATGACGCGCCCGACGTCCGCGCAATTAAAATAGATCCGACATCTCAACACCAGCAAACTTGTGTCAATCCGAGATTATTCCTGGTTCCACTGAGGTCACGTTTTATAGCATTTACTCTAGAGTTAAACGTGTATCGTAGAGTAACCGTTCAGAAAAAATCCAGGGATGCGGTGAAATGGAATATTTTAGACGAATGTTTAAATTAAAATCCATGGCCTTTGGTAAACCAATAAATAATTATTAGGTTTTCATCTGGCCCGTTCATTCTGTTTTTATTTCAACTGTCGAAATTAATCCATGTAGGTTAAGACAGTTAGTTATTGAGAACACTACGGGCTGATTTTTTAGTCACCGTCCAAATTTTTCAGGGTCATAGTACCCGTGAAATTGAACAACTTTCTCCAAGGAACATGGGTCGAAATATGAAAAAAAAAATCGACCTCCCATGCAAAATCAATAGTTAGCTGGTCGATTTTGTATGGGAGGTCCGATTTTTTTTTCATATTTCGACCCATGTTCCTTGGAGAAAGTTGTTCAATTTAACGGGTACTATCACCCTGAAAAATTTGGACGGTGACTAAAAAATCAGCCCGTATCAAAATCAAAATCAAAATATTTTATTTCACATAAGCCTGCATGGGCACTTATGAAACGTCAGAAGCTAGGTGCACTGTGCAGGTGTATTGTAATGATTCTATGGTTAGAAATGTTTTGTCAGTTATTTGACAGTATTTATAGGTGTAGACTACTACCCACATTCCATACGATTCTAAAGAATCATTCATTCAAAATCTTCCGTTTAGCTAATTAAATTTAATTGGTTTTTATAACAAATATTCCTAAAATAAAGTTATTTTATAAAGACCACCAGGTGTATAGGGAAACTTGGGATTCGTTTACTACAAATAACTAGGTTGTAAATTAATGAAAAGCAATTAAAATGCTTTTACCTGGTTCCACATCTCCTGACTCAAGCTCTTTAAGAGCTTTTTCGATGTATGGCCGGCATTGTGACTCAGATGGAATTTCGTCGTCAGCTGAAAACAATTTATAACGTTACGTAAAATCCAGTTTGACAACCACAAAGATATTACTCATAAAAAAAGTTGTAATACATTAATTTACAGGGAACAAGAGATCGAAATGTCGATCAGCAGTTTGCTTTGGAATTCATCCTACATCACCAACACCCTATCGTTTACTTTATCTTTTTTACTGACTGGCTATATATTATACATTTCTAGTCTATTCAGATAAGTGTCTGAATCCCCTTGTAGTCCGTAAAATACTCTACGGATTAGAGAACGAACATGAGTCAACCTTGTGCATCCACGTTGCGTCTAAAATGTATTCAAGATCGTGTATACTTATCTGTTTCTGCCTCTAGTTTAAATATCTCTGTTCGTATGTAAGTGAAGTACCAACATACGAACAGAGATATTTATGTTTCAAATTGTATGGATTGGGTTTTTTACATGAGTATGTATTTTATTGATAGCTGTTAACTAGTTTCTCTCCTCAGCCTAATCCAATCCACAGGTTGACATAGGCTGCTCCTAGTAAGCGCCGTAACACTGGTTTGTTCGCCTATCACATCCATGGTCAAAAATCTATTAAGTTTATTTTCTAATAAGAATACTTCATCGAATGTTTTGCGACCATCAATAAAATTATCGTCCAATCATAATTTTATCATCACCTGCTCTTGCGTCATTACCAGCTGTAGATACGTCAAATGTGAATCACCTTAATTCCTCATCATTTGTATTAGCCTTCTCTATCTATCTATCTATATTACATTTTTGTTAGCTTATTCTTTTCCATGTCTTAGCTACCGCATTTAATATTCCCGGTTTTTAAGGAATCCATTGGTTAGTGTTCCATTATCCAAACAATCATTACTTATGTAGGTATCGTTTGATTGATAGTGTTTTAATATCTTTAATATTTCTCATAGCTTTTATTACTAAGTATACACGATGTACATAACCTACAAATTAGGGACCCAACATCTAAAAAGTACCTACTGACTAAAATTATGAAACTTTTAGAAAAACTGTGAGTACTTAGTTTTTCTAAAAGTTTCATAATTTTAGTCAGTACCACTTACTATTTCAATAGTAGTCTGGAAGCCCTTAACCTATATTTACAACATTTATGAAGAAATTGAATACAGGAAATGAGAGATTAGAAATATTTTTGTGTCGTCTTGGATCTTCTCATGTGTAGTATTTTCACCGAGCGGTTTATTGCCGGCCTTGGTGCGTCGTTCTACAAAGTAAAGCTGTTTGTGTTTTATGTTGCATGCTATGCTGCCTGACATTGACTTACATGTGGAGCTAACACTCTCTATGAGTAGTCGAGTAGTCACTTTACTATATAGCACACTGAGTGCTTTCTACCATATACCTGCTCTTAGCGTGCATAGATGTTTGTATAACTATCTAATTCTGCGACTTTTTCTGCTGCATTTAAGAAGCAGATTCTATTGGTTTTAGGTCACATTTATGGGTTTCTTTTTATATGAAAAAATATCTTCTAACTACATTGCACTGCAAAGAAAAAATATATTTACTATGCTACCGCATAATTTAAATTTAACGGTAACACTCTAGGTGCTCTAGTTGGACGCAAACCAAATATTGGTTTGCCGTCTACAAATGTGAATTAAAGAGGGACTTAGTTCTTAGGTTAAGGCATTACTCTAACGTTGAAGGGCAACATGCAGTTATGACGTGACCTAGATCCATGTCATACTTTTATAATGTCGTCACGATCCTATCGTTTTTCACAAGATGGCGACGCACAACGACAAATCCCTGTATTTCTATTTACGTATCTAGCTTTGCGATGGTAGCGAGGCGACCGGCGCTCTACCTTCACTCAACTCTGTCTGATAAACATAGCAGAGAATAGACAAAACCTGTTAATAACTCGGTCACTAGATCATTTTGTCATACAAAACTTCTCCTAAGGTTATCGCCAAAAATAGAGCACATACGTGAGCTTTTTACATAATTTCAGCGCAAGTTACGCCGAAAATAGCAACGATGTAGTGACGCAGAGTGGGAGCGAAGATGTGCCGCCGGCTCCCACTCGGCGAGCGGCCTGGACTCACCTCGCACCGTCGCAGCGCACGCCGACGCCACCAACAACATGCACAACATTATCCTCCATAGCGTCAATCCTTTGCTCCACATGTTGTTTAAGTTAAGCCCGCTATGCTGGGCTATCAGTCATTTGCACACACACTCGCGCACCTGTTCGGCCGATCTAAGGACGTTGTACACATCTACACTGAATGAGCGAATCCACTTAATACGTCGGCTCAACACGACTCGCATCCCCTCAGGAATGCAACTCGGGTCAAAACCGTTGCCATTAAATCGCGGTTGGAGTTGATGAAACCGAAAGACGTAGTGAAATAAATCTTAAACGAAAGCAATAAATTAATGAACGACAACTCTATTATTAACCGCAATTCAATGGCTAAAATGTTGGCTGCAGCGGCAAGCGGTACGCGACACTGCACGTAAAGACGACGGACGTACTCTATTTCCGGAGACAGCACAGCATCGCTGGTCGGAGGGGTACTGGCGTGAGCGCGAGGCTCTCCCCGCGCCGGAGCTTTCAGCGATATTCAGCGCGGTGCGCGTGCCAAGCGCAGCCCACGGCGACGCGCGGCGCCCGCGCAGCCCGCGCGACCTACCTGCTTCACATCACACCCTGGACGCCTCAATAAAGCTTATTTTGTTTATAATCCACGTGTTTTATATATTATTCTAACCTACATGTTTTTCTAATATACCTAAGTACCTACGTAACGTCTCGACTATTATAACGAGTCTAAAAGAAACAAACGCTTAAGAAAGTGTCAGTGAGACTGATTTATTATAGCGCATTTACTTGATCTATCAAATGAAGTTCTGTGGAGTATGAGTCAACACATTTAACAGCTGTTGGAAACAGGCTGTATACAGGTCTATCCTCGTATTTCCATTAAAGAAGGTACTCTTTCAACGTGATCCAAAACAGACTCTTCAACATTAAGTAAGTACTAGTTAATTTGTAAAAAACCATTTGTTTTTCAAGGCTGTTCTACGTATTTTAGGGAAACTATATGGCCCCGTCTTCTATGACGTCTTCCCACTTTAATTGTGGTTTAATTTCGTACAAGATTAGATAAGAAATATAATAGGAACGCGCCAAATGGCTATGAAGAACGTAATACGACAAGCGAAATGTTGGTGTAACGTTCATGAAGCATTAATTCTTGTCGTCATACAAGATCTGTTGGCAGGAGGAGCATGCTGCTAGTCCGCCCATACATCAGCATGTCGCTTTACTGCACTTGGTGCAGTGACATCCTCAAAGCCAGTGCCTACGCAAGTATAGTTTTCATTCGCAGCTATTTACAGATAGTCCTTGTACCGTAGGTGTCATAACAACATTTAGTATTGTGTACGTACCTAACCTTCGTCTTACGAGGAAAGACGGATATTTTATTTACTAAGACTGTCAACGTTTTCAGATCTTTTGACCGGTACGGACCTATACAGGGAAATCGACACGCAAAATGTTACCATGGATTCAGTACCTACATTATTCTGAACTGAAACCACCTGTGGTGAAATTTTATTGTATACATTTTGATCGCGTAGGTCGACACTTTTCTATATAGGCAGCTGTTTTTTATAACCGATTTATAATTTCTATGCTACCCCGGGTCTAGGTGCTGAATTCCTGGTTACAGTTTTCAGTGGCGAACACTAAAAACTGAAGCTATAAAAAAAGACACGTAATAAAAACACGTAAAACACATAAGTACAAAAGATCTTTAAACTGCACCCTAATTGCGTAACTCACGATTAATCATAATCTGTTTCGTTTTGAAACAGAGTGCTAAACCATTGCTTCATATGTTCGAAAAATGTGTCTGTTCAACAACGTTAATAACGCAATGAATATTGTTGAAGTGTCAAAATGAAACAGATTAAGATTAATCGTATGTTACGCAATTAGGGTGCTGGTGGAGAATTCACTTACAGAGTGAAGAAGCCCAGATACTTGTAAAATAATCATATTTTATAGCGCCACTATGAATTTATTACAGTACGCGACCGCTACCTATCTATGTAAAATTTCTACTTAAGTATATCTGTAAATTGAATGGTGTAGGTGCATAACAAAGAGTACTTATTCTACCTATCTACCAATAACTAGGTGCAATAATACCTGGCGCAAGTGGCAGCGTTATCGATTGCCAAACATTTGTTATTATATCAAAATCACTGACACTTATTGGGTTTGCACCAAAATAAATAAAAGGGTCGGCAATTTAAATAATAGTCTTTATCACTCCTGTTTGACAACGTAATTTAACGTTCTGGCTACGTCTTGACAACGCTGCAAAATTACATACAAACCCACGTGGAAACATTTTTGAGCCGAGGAATATGTAGAAACGAGTGTATAAAATAAAACTAATTAAAAAAAAATACCTATCTTTGTTTTATAGGTAAGTAAAGGGTTAGCAGAACCAACAAAGCGTTGCGTGTTTAAATCCTTAAATTCTAAGTTCAACTTATGCTATCTACGAGCTATCTGCTTGTGCGCGTTGAGATTGGAACCATAAATATAAAAATAAGTTTTTTAGTAATCCCACGAGAACGCACCTACTACCTACCGGGAGAACAAGTATCCTATGAGTCTATGGCCCAACCAGCACCCTAATTGCGTAACACGCGATTAATCATAATCAGTTTCATTTTGACAGTTCAACAATATTCATTGCGTTATTTACGTTGTTGAGCAGACACATTTTTCGAACATATGAAGCAATGGTTTAACCATCTGTTTCAAAACGAAACAAATTATGATGAATCGTGAGTTACGCAATTAGGGTGCCGGTCATGGTGTGCATATCTGTGTGTCTTTTATCCATGGGCGTAGCTAGGGGGGGGGGGGGGGGGGGGCAAGGCTATCGAAGCAAGCTTTATCGAATCCGTTTAATCGTGAAAAGGTACGTACCAGGATCCTGCATCTCACTCAATAACGTTGTGCGTGTAGACTAACGTCTAACTGCCCATCACTGATACTATCTCTGTCGGACACGAAGCCTGGTGAGACAGCGTGATTTTTTGCCAGGCCCACCAGCGAATTCAAGCCCGCGACTAGGTTCCCCTTAAGGCCCCACGCCCACGGCGACTTTTTGTAGCGATTCTGCCGCGTGTTTTTTAAACGCGCTTCTGCATAGCTACTATCGCGCGTTAGTCGCGTTTGCAACGTGCGACAGAAACGATGCAAACGGCTGTATCTATACATCGATACAGCCGAAAGAAGCCTAATAAGATCGTGACTGCAGCGCGACAGCATCGCGATAGTAGCGATACAAAATCTGGGCGTAGGCACACAGCCAGCAACAGCATCGCTACAAAATGTCGCCGTGGGCGAAGCCTCTATTAATCATAGGCCCGTCTCATTTTTGAGCCATGTCTACAAGCTGATTTGAAGTGTAATCTCGAACCTTCTCGCGAGCAGGTGTGACGAGTTCCAGCCACCCGAACAAGCCGGATCCCGTAAAGACGCCGTAGACTACACACATACGCTGCAGTAGGTTATACGAAAGACCGGAGAGTTTAACCTGCCTCTCCACTTACCGTTTGTGGACTACGAAAAAGCTTTTGATTCGATCGAGACATGGGCTGCACATCGAGGCATGGTCTCTTCAAGCGTGCAAGATCGACTATCAGTACATCGAGGTGCTGAAGTTTCTGTACGAAAACGCCACTATATCAGCCCGACTCCAGGAGCGGACCTCGGAACCTATCCTTCTGCGGCAAGGTGTAAAACAGGGATTCGTTATCTCACCAAAACTGTTTACCGCTGCAGTGGAATGGCGAGGATTGATTTTTTTATAAGTGATTTTCATGGAACTCATGTCACTTGGTTTAAATAGGGTCATTTTATTTATGTAGATTCTTCTACATATTGTAAATGAGAGAATGTTGTAGGCCTTACAGACTGTAGACTTGTAGACTGTAGACTTGTAGACGATTTTCTATTCTTTATTTTCATTCCTCTAAGTAGGTAGGTACCTGGTACTTATTGACAGGCCTGCACCCTAATTGCGTAACACGCGATTAATCATAATTATGAACGTAAATAACGCAATGAATATTGTTGAACTGTCAAAATGAAACCGATTATAATCGGTTTCATTTTGACAGTTCAACTATATTCATTGCGTTATTTCACAGCAGGCACATTTTTCGAACATATGAAGCAATGGTTTAGCCATTTGGTTCAAAACGAAACAGATTATGATTAATCGTGAGTTACGCAATTAGGGTTTTACACTGTCCTCCCATACCTATTATCACTAAAATTTGAAAACAATGTAAAAGCCAATTATTTTTAAAAGAGTACCTACAGGCAACTGAGGGAACACGGGTGGGTTTTAGTCAGTAAAAGTCTAGAGCGCCCTCCTGCTCCACCCAGAGCGGGAGAAGTTATTTGATGATTTCCCACGCAAAAAAAAAAAACCGTGGATTTTTTTGCCAGCTCTTCTCCATAGGAAGCGACAAATTGGAACCGTAGGTACACCTAGATTCTGAGGTTTCAAAGTGCCCATGCAGGTTTATCTGAAATAAAATAATTTGATTTGATTGCCAATTGTTTGCTATAGAGTTTCTTCTTTTTTAGTATTAATTAATGTTACTTTCGGTATTTAATTTGCCGCCCAATTAATTCATGGACCAAACGGAGGGTTCCTACTCCTTATTTTCCTAATTTCCTGATTGCACTGAAAGTATACTGTAAAACTGATTCTATAATAAAAGATATAGCAGTAAAGATTTCAATCACCGTCTTTTAAATTTTTAAGCATATTAATATAAGTAAAAAATGGGCCGACTAGTCGGCACATCAGTAATTAATATTATGACGGTACCCAGCCAATTCATTTATGAAAATATATGTAAGTAAGAAAAAATCTAAATCTTTTTAATAAGTGATAGACATAATTTTAATACTAGAAACAAAGACAAAATAGACCAACCATTTTTCAAATTAGCTAAAGTACAGACGCCAACACATCAAGCTACCCCAAACTGTCAAATTTTCCCAATTGAACATGAACCTTAAACTTATGTGATAAAGTTGAAAGTCTATCAAAGAAATTTGACATATTGGGGTAGCTTGATGTGCTGACGTCTGTACATACATCTTTTACGGGGTACTGTGTTAGATGTTATAACAAAATACCTTGTGATATATTGCAATTAAATGAAAGGAAATTTAAAAATCTTACTAATTGAATTGTATAATTAATTATATTTATGACATCGATTTACACTCAGTGATTGATTACTTTAACTCACACACTGACTTATTACTTCTTAATATTCTATGAAAATCGTACAACTTACTTTTACAATGTTTGTAAATGTGTGAGCACCATGTATCTATCATAGAATTAATTTATCTGTATTGCTTCAACTTGAGTCTTTTTACCTATTTTGGTATAGTCATTATATTTTGGGTCCATCGTTTTCACACATAATCATAGATTGAATGTACCTACTATGTTAAATATGCTAAGTACTTAAAACATTTTAAATGAGTAACGGTGGAGTTTCTTGCCCATTCTTTTCACAGAACACATATACTCCTAGCGGAGATTCTTTTCCATACGAAACTACGTTTTGGCAGGGGCGACTAGAATGAATTCTATTTTAATGTAAATGTTGACGTTCAAAAGAGCCATAAAAGTGCCTATTTGAAATAAATGCTGACTTTCTTTGAAACGATATTCTATAAAACTAGTACCCATAAAACAACGTAAAACCTGTTAAAACTCATTGTCTTGTAAACACACAAAAGTATTCGGCAGACAGCAGTCACTGTGGGAGTTCCACAAAGCTCCAGTCTTAATCCCATTACTTATGTGAAAAAAATTGATTGTCTACTAACTTCAAAAGTATTCGGCGGACATAAGTCACTCTGGGAGTTCCACAAGGCTCCAGTCTGAATCCCCTTATGTGAAAACTCATTGCCTTGTAACACACAAAAGTATTCGGGGAACCTACTGTTCCCCGAATACTTTGGACGACGACTTACGACTGGGGCCTAATAGAACTCCCAGAGTGCCTACGCACTGTGGGAGTTCTACTAGGCTCCAGTCTGAATCTTATGTGAAAATTATTTTTCTTTTTTTAAAAGGACACGTTGCCCCACACTAGGAATTTCTCCTGTACCTATTGTGGGTGCCTTTACAAGCATTTAAACTCACATACACAAACAGCCAGACCCGACATACACAACTACCTACTTGTAGGTTAAACAAATATTTGTTCCGAGTGGGAATCGAGTCCGCGACACGCAGCGCAGCAGTCAATCGCTTAACCACCTGCGCCAACTGTGCCGTAAATTCAATGTCTTGTAAAGTATTCGGCAGACAGTCGTCACTATAGGAGTTCCACAAGGCTGGAGCCTTGGAATGGTGGCTGGAACAGTGAGTTTTCATATAAGGCGATTCAGACTGGAGTCTGAATCCCCTTATATGAAAACTCACTATCTTGTAACACACAAAAGCATTCGGCGGACAGCAGCAGTTTCTCAAAATTTTAAAAACCAGTTTTACATGCCCTATATGTGCCAAGTAGTTGTCATACACTAAACTACTGTTTTGTAATATTCTGTGATAAAAAAATAGCCATTCTATTTTGAAACAAAGGCAATTTACATGTATTTAAGGCCCATAGTATCCTCATCTCCCGCTTGTATGCTAAAGCACGACTGCCGCCCGCGCCCGCGCAGGGCACCTCTGAGCCTTTATCTCAAAATGGGGATATTCCTTTGATTAATTTACAATAAGTGCTTCGGCGATTCTGTGGTACCTCTAACTATCTATTTTTCAGTGTATTTTTTTTTCCAAATAACGAAGCCGTTTAGTAGGAGTATGGAATAGAAGCCAAAATATTGCGTGTTGGAAAATATTTTTTTACAGCAAAAGTATTAACCATACAAAAAAAGTTCTTCGGGCAAAATGATCTATATGAATCTATAGCAAAATAATATATTTTTCACTTCTCATGCTCTAAAAAGACATCATTATAGCCCTACGAAGCGGGACTAAAGTGACCACTTTAGTCCCTAGGGAGTAAAAAGTAATTCGTTTTTTAATTTCCTTCATGTGACATAAACAAACTCAAACAGCCAGTATTATCTGTGGAGTGTGGACTATCTTCATTGCGAAAATGTCACAGACATATAAAACAGTAGCAGACCAAACATTCGCTAAAAAATGCGTACCCATTACGCACACATAGAGAGTGTTGTCGATACAGGGCCGGACTAGGGCCGGTTGCCGGTATTATATAACGATATTGAAACGACCGATAATCTTACTGAAAATCCGCGAAAATCAATATTCTTTGGGTAAATGAAGTGTAGATTACTTATCAATAAAGTCTTAACGAATATAACCACCCATCTCTTCTCGTGGTTACTGTAAAAGGCGACTAAGGTAATATTTTAAGAAGACGGTGGGCGGCAGTCCTTTCACCTCCTTTTAACGGTATATTTACACACAGACCGTTGACGGGCATCAGTATCGGATAAAATAACTCTCCCTGCAGTCATTAACCCGTATGCCCAGCTTGGTGGGACCTAGAGTTAAGGTGTTGGTATACCTGAAAGCTAGCTTATAAATATATCAGGAATTTTGAAATAAAACAATGAATTTATTGAATATATACATATTTATTTTGTACTTTTTTAACTTTATTTATTTATATATTCTTTATTGTACACTACAAAAACACAATAAACAAAAAAATACACAATAATATATACAATAGGCGGTGTAGTGTATCTACTATCTATATAATAGATATGGTAACACTGCCTCATGCACACAAGCGCTGACACTAATGGCATCTGTCAGTCAGGAGAAATGGCGGGAAACGGACATAGGTGAAGCAGGTCTGCACGCTAGCGCTTGATGTGGTGATGAGCCAGAGAAGTGAGATAATCTACTGAATTGTGGAATCAACAGGATACTACAAATGGCGACGAGGATAAAAGTCGGAAAAAATAAACAATAGGTATAAGTAAACATCATAACGCAGGTACGTTTGTGGCTGACCAACTCAATTTATAAAACACTCACTAGGTTGCATACGATACCTACCTAAAGTAATGTAGGTAAGTTGTTAAATTTCGCACCTAGTGATAAAGTATTTCCAGCAGAATTGAGGATTCTGTCGGTGTTCATTTATAGTATTATTAATATACATGGAAAAAAAAAACGTTGTACCTACCCCTTTTTACGATAAGTACGCGGACTGAGGGAATTAAGTTTGGCGCAAGTAAGGTTTATATGAAGCAGGAGTGCAGAAAGCTATTATTTTTGTGTATTATTGTATTTCTAGTAAATAATTTATAGTTGAGTAGGTATCGACTACTGGCCGATCACTAGTAAAATCGTGATTGAAGGAGAATCAGAAATCTTCTATTCTATGTTGATCATGTTTAGTTATCACAAATTCACAATATGACTATTACTCAAAAGTTAATGGGTAAGAGTGCTAAGTGTCTACTTGCATATATGAAAACAGAGTAATTATTTATTAGTATTAATATCCTCGTGTAATAGGAACTAAGTTCTATCTACCTTATCACTGGACAAAGGTAAGAGGATGATGATGGACTTGGTGTCCCATTAATAGAAATGCCTATAATGTTTTAATTCACTCTTTCATTATTGTTTTATTGTACTGTTATCAGCGGGCTGGGACATGGCAACGACATTCAAACTATGTTCCCACCTTGAATTTTCAGGAGTCAAATGTAATGTGCATAACAATTATGACTCCTTTAACTCTGACTGTGGTATGTAATGAAAACCTACCTCTTCATTCAAATAATAATACTTAATTATTTACTTACCTGAAACAGAATAGATTTCTATGAATTTATGAAATTGGATACATGTTAGCTGAAATACAAGCAGTGATTTGGTTAAAGGTATGCTGCACATGCATCAAAAAAAAATAACTTTCCTAGTGAAAATAAAAAAAAGAGGAGGAATTAAAATAGGTACATAGCATTCTCTGTCTACGTTCATTGTAGTAGAAAGTCTCATAATGGAGAGCTGTGTACAGAGGATATGTCACTTAATAATTATTATTTCCTGGACATAGCAAGTACTAATGGATACTATTGATAATGCTTAACATGTAACCGTGTTCTAGGGTGACATAAATAAAATAAAGACAAGACTAAGGAGAAGACAAAAGCTTTGTATTTTTTTACAATAATTAAATACTAGTACCAACCAGTTAATATAATTAGTTCATATTATGAAATAAAAAGTGCGCAAAGTGAAAATAAAAGTCACAATGACAGCAAATTGCTGTTTGATTTTATTGCAATAATTAATTTGAATAACGTTATACCTTCATAAGATATATTATGATGAATAGGTAAGTTAATGGGTAAATCGATTATGTTCGAGCTGGAATCTCACTTAACAAGACCAAGGAAGAAATTCCATTCTTCTGTTGGACCCGAGTATAGCTCCTTAATGTGGTGGTACCTACAAAGGTAAATAAGTTACAGGTACTATGTAACATAATGCGAAACCAAGGCATATACTTATATAGTATTAAAGATTGCTTCCCTATTCAAACATAGTTATCAATACATAATTACATAGATGTTGCTGTGAGGGTCTACCTGCTAAGATTTGCTCTAACTTAATAGTAACAAATATTACAATATTACACAATCATGTAGTAAACAACTTGACTATATTTTTAATGTTGAATGTGACGCGATGGTCACTTGTGACAAAGGGGAAACAAAGGTAGAAATGTTAATAGATTCCGGTTGCGACCATAACCTGATAAAAGACAAAACTTGGGAAGTAATGAAGAAAAATAAAACAGAGATCAAAAATCAAAACTTAAACCCTAGTTTCGTAAATCAAAATATGATTTCAGCATTGCCAGTAACAAGTACAAAATAACGATACAGCATTCAATTGCGATACTTTTGGTAAAGCATTCAATTGCGATGTTTTGGTAAAGCATTCAATTGCGATAGTTTAGTAAAGGATTTAATTGCGATAGTTTAGTAAAGCATTCAATTGCGATGATTTAGTAAAGCATTCGATTGCGATAATTTAGTAAAGCATTAATTTGAGACGATTTAGTAAAGCATTAAATTGCGATAACTTTGGTAAAAGCATTAAATTGCGATTATTTAGTAAAGCATTCGATTGCGATAATTTAGTAAAGCATTAATTTGAGACGATTTAGTAAAGCATTAAATTGCGATAACTTTGGTAAAAGCATTAAATTGCGATTATTTAGTAAAGCATTCGATTGCGATAATTTAGTAAAGCATTAATTTGAGACGATTTAGTAAAGCATTAAATTGCGATAACTTTGGTAAAAGCATTAAATTGCGATTATTTAGTAAAGCATTCGATTGCGATAATTTAGTAAAGCATTAATTTGAGACGATTTAGTAAAGCATTAAATTGCGATAACTTTGGTAAAAGCATTAAATTGCGATTATTTAGTAAAGCATTTGATTGCGATAATTTAGTAAAGCATTAATTTGAGACGATTTAGTAAAGCATTAAATTGCGATAACTTTGGTGAAAGCATTAAATTGCGATTATTTAGTAAAGCATTCGATTGCGATAATTTAGTAAAGCATTAATTTGAGACGATTTAGTAAAGCATTAAATTGCGATAACTTTGGTAAAAGCATTAAATTGCGATTATTTAGTAAAGCATTCGATGGCGATAATTTAGTAAAGCATTAATTTGAGACGATTTAGTAAAGCATTAAATTGCGATAACTTTGGTAAAAGCATTAAATTGCGATTATTTAGTAAAGCATTTGATTGCGATAATTTAGTAAAGCATTAATTTGAGACGATTTAGTAAAGCATTAAATTGCGATAACTTTGGTAAAAGCATTAAATTGCGATTATTAAAAAAAAAAAGCATTAAATTGCGAATAATTAGTATCCAACGTGTTTCATTGTTATCAGGTACCTACATGTGGACATGGTATAGAGGTACGAGGAACAGGGTGTAAAGTTCACTCATACCCTATTGAAAAGGGAGGATCCTCCGACTAGACGGGTGTTGTGTGGTGGGCAACTGCCCTACGGTTGATGTCGGGATGTTGTACCTATCCAAATCGCGCGGTAAACTTTAACTGCGCGATCTAGGATTTCTATGATGTGCGTCTTGCGTAGTTCGCCTGTGGCGTTGTAGATGGCGCCACTTTTCTTTGTAATTTTAGATATTGTTGCGAAGTATTTTCTGTGGTGCCGCTACAATGGCAACGTATACATTAGAAAATGTTTATTGTAATGGAGAGACTGGTTAAATTTCGGTAAGATGGGTAGTCTGTGTTGCTATCGTCGGATACGGTGAAGAGGACCATAAGTATAAATTAGATACAAGTGGTCAATCAAAAGTTAACTTAGACATTATGACGTTCAAGCACAACAGTGGTGGTGGTCTAGTCCGACTACGGTCGTGGGTTCGAAACCAGGCAGGCATTTTGTGTATTTTCACTCATTACCACTGTTCATCAAAAAGGTAAAGGAAAACACCGTGAGGAAACCAGATGTAACACTCCATTAAACTGGATGTATCAAAAAGGTGAAGGAAAACATCGTGAAGAAACCAGATGTAACACTCCATTAAACTGGAAGTATCAAAAAGGTGAAGGAAAACATCGTGAGGAAACCAGATGTAACACTCCATTAAACTGGATGTATCAAAAAGGTGAAGGAAAACATCGTGAGGAAACCAGATGTAGCACTCCATTAAACTGGATGTATCAAAAAGGTGAAGGAAAACATCGTGAGGAAACCAGATGTAACACTCCATTAAACTGGATGTATCAAAAAGGTGAAGGAAAACATCGTGAGGAAACCAGATGTAACACTCCATTAAACTGGATGTATCAAAAAGGTGAAGGAAAACATCGTGAGGAAACCAACGATAACCCTCCATTAAACCAGATGTATCAAAAACAGTGAAGGAAAACATCGTGAAGAAACCAAAGGTAACACTCCATTTAGTTGAATGTATCAAAGCGGTGAAGGAAAGTACCATGGGGTCCGACGTGTCGCGCAGCGAATACTTTGGAAACATCGGCATCCACCGAACTGCAGTGTTCCCATGTGGTGGCTTGCAACACATCAAGTTATTTCACTTAACCATGATTTCACGTTCCTCACGGATAGTAGGTTTGTATGCCAGTACTTACCTCAAGGGGGGGACTTATAAACTGATAATATTTTCTATGTGTTTTTTGTATAGTTACGTGACTGTTTTAATTACTAATATAGCTTTGTCACCTGCTAGAATTTATTATTATATAATATTGAAGGAGGAACACTTAAACAAAACATTTTTAAAACACTTTATTTAATGAGGCAAGCAACAGCATAAAAAAAAAAAACAAAAAAGAAACCTTCGGAAAAATTAACGAAAATGCTAAAATAAAATAAAAATAAATGATTTCCAAGCGATCATTACCTATAGAGGACCAAATCGTAGAAACATTTGGTAATCGTTTGAGTTGCATAAGATTTTGATTAATGGCGACAGTTTTAAATAAAATAAAATAAAAAACATTTTTGTTTTAAATAAAAGGGAATCGGAAATAGGAAGAGAATAGCTACAGAGTTGGGAGTCACGCAGGCGATATAGTTTAGATAGAGAAAAGGATTGAATCCCATTCCACTCGACGTAGACCAGGCTAATGAGAGGGATGTCATTGTTAGGAGCAAGGACACTGGACAAAGGATGAGATCAAATAAAAGATCCGTGTCCAACATGTCAATGAGACTGTGGATGACCAGGCGATTGCCTGGCTAGAACAGTATAATTTAATTGGTATTTGATTGCATAAATGAATATTAAAATAAACATGTTTATGATTTTGATTTTACATGACTATTTAATAACCTGTTTGAGTTGAACAAATAAAAATATAATAAGAAAGGGATGTAGTGTATCTACTATCTATATAATAGATATGGTAACACTGCCTCATGCACACAAGCGCTGACACTAATGGCATCTGTCAGTCAGGAGAAATGGCGGGAAACGGACATAGGTGAAGCAGGTCTGCACGCTAGCGCTTGATGTGGTGATGAGCCAGAGAAGTGAGATAATCTACTGAATTGTGGAATCAACAGGATACTACAGGCGGCCTTATCGCTTTCCGCGATCTCATCCAGGCAACCATGGAATGGACAGGGGCATAAAATGGGGACGTTGTTGGTGCAAATAATGTGTTTACAATATACTAAAATAGATACATAGATATATACATATTCTAAATAATAGATACATAAATACATATATACAAAATTTAAAACGAACGAAAATAAAAGCCTATACAGAGATTATTACAGTTTGGTACGAAAACAAGATCACAACGACAAGTAATGTCCTTTATTTTAATAATTTAAAAACTACTGGTCCTAAAATAATAATATGTACAGGTATACAAAAAATAAAATAATCATAGGGCATCAAATAATACGTCCGCATCGTTGTCAATGGGAAAAGTGGCCAACAAAGGATAACGGCTCGAACATAATAGGTTCCAATAAGATTGAAATATTTGCGCCATTTGAGGTTCAGTTTCAATCCTGGAGTTTCATGTTTTTAAATCCATGCATTCCGTAAACTTACATCCTTTGGAAACCTGGAAAAATATTAGTAAGCTCAATTATTACCTGCTGAATGAAATGTTAAAATGATGTGAGTAGCCTATACCGATTTATGTCCACCATCGTTCATATTATCCATCACACAGACAGGGTAACATAACCGGCTAATGAGACACAATTGATTTTCTATTGTAACGTATCACATGTGTACGCGCCGGGCCGGAGCGATTCTATAAATTTTATTATCATAGAATGTATGTTTACACTGGCAATCTGCACTCTGCAGTATTTTCAAACTATGTCACCAAAAAAATTTGAAATATCGTAGAGTAAACCGAGTCTCTATTTGATAATTCCATAATAGGTAAATATTTTCCATACAATAAAAAATATCGTCTTTGTTGCCAAATCCGTCCCTGACTTCACAGCATAATACAAAAACTTACGGATGAAAGGTCAATTCAGGTGTTTTGTGGTAGCTATCACTGTCACACTGGTACGCACAGCACTTTACCATTTTATTTTTGTGTAATCGTCCCAAACAATTAATTTTTCAAGTAATATTTCGCGGTTGAAACATAGAACGCGATTCAGGATAAATGTTGCATATCCAAATGGCGGCGCGGTACAGACGGGCTACGCGTCAAATTTTGTCTATGTGTGGGTCAGTGTGACAACAGGTGACAGAACGAGATACTGCTTACGACTTGTCGCTTAGCAAAAAAAGGATAGAGAATCAAGCCCATCGACTATGGATTAATGTTTGGTCTGCTACTGTTTTATATGTCTGTGGAAAATGTTGAGAGTTTTAGTTCCATGGTTTTTGCCAAGGTGGCGCCATGTGTTTTAAATTGTTAATCTGTTACTAGTTTAGAAGAAAAAAAAGACCGCGAAAATTTCAGAATTTTTGTCGAGTGTAAATTTGTTTGGCTTCAAATTTTATTAAGAATGTCCATTGACAAATATTATGTTCCTATATATTATGTTCCTTGGTGAAGAGTTTGACGTCAAGCAAAGAGCAAAAGACATGCATAATAGATATTGTGATTTTTATTTTATTAACCGACTTCAAAAAGGAGGAGGTTCTCAATTCGTCGGAACCTTTTTTTTTTTTTTTTATGTATGTTCCCCGATTACTCAAAGATGGCTGGACCGATTTGGATTTTTTTTTGTTTGAAAGGGTTTACTTCCCAGGTGGTCCCATGATCATCAAGTCAGGATCTGATGATGGGATCCTGGAGAAATAGAGAGATCTCTTCAAATTTTATAGGCACGCGAAGCGATTTAGGTATTTTTTGAAAGAGTACTTTCTCGGAGTGGTCTCATTTCAATTTGGTGAAGATCTGATGAAGAACTTTGGAGATAGGCAACGGAACTCCTCAATAAATGATAGCAAATGGACTGGGATTGCTGAAATCTCATCTCTGTCTATTGTTTACACCAGTTCATAACATAACATCACGCCGGTACGCTGTGAAGGGGTAAGCTCATGTGAACCACTAAAAAGTAAAAAAAAAACTTTTTCCAAAATAAAAAACAACCGACTTCCAAAAAAACACTACAAAGTGAAAAATAACTTTAATTTCGGAAGGCGGTGACAACAAATTCAAATTCAGCTCCAAAGACACCGACTTCCGAAATTAAAGTTATTTTTCACTTTGTACTGTTTTTTTGTTAAGTAATATTAATTAGGTAAGTACATGTTTTGTACTAAATTGACTATTTTTCTCGCACTCGAAGTGAAAAGTACAGTTTGCACCTCGAGACTAAACGCCAACTTAATATACCCTCGGTTTCATTGACTCCCTCGCACGCTCGGGAGTCAAACCACCTCGGGTATATTATGGCTTCGTTTAGTCCCTCGTTATAAAATATACTATTTCAAATCTTCAAGACAAGCCGTTAATGAGCAGTAGGGTTCATAAAGTGACCGTGTTACGCTACCAAACGGGACGTAAGCCCTTAACAAAGAAAACAAAAAATTACGTATAAAATCTTAATTTATTTCTTACAACTATTAACTTACAACTAGGTATAAATGACATTCTATAATGTATGATCTGATCACTGAAGAAAATTATGGATGATAAAATCAAGACCATAGCCTACCAAGGAAAGAGTACACTAAAATTATGTCATCATCATCATCATAATTTCAGCCGAAAGACGTCCACTGCTGGACATAGGTCTCCCCCAATTTGGAGGGGCTTTCCATAATCGCCACGCTTGGCAGGCGGGTTGGCGATTGCAGTATGTCGGTAAAATGTATAGAGAACGCTGCTGCCCATTCTCTAGTAAAATTATGTATGTATCTATTTACAACTATAGATTTCCACAATATTTATTTATTTATTCACATTACATTCAGGGTTGGCACTCAGAAGGGCATTTAGCATCTTTAGGGTACGACAGACAGGTGATTCGGCTCGGAATAACCATGATATGTAGTCAATAATGTATGTAAATGTTATGTAAGGTTCCACAAGTTAATGTTTAACACCCTAAAATTATCCAAAACATAGCTTAAGAGCTAGTTAGTATTTAATATTACAACCTGATAACTAAGGCCTTGAAATTATGAGTTCATTGAAAGGTCAATAACAAAGATTGCCACTCCGTCTCTCTAATGATCTATGATAATAAGTTCGTCTATACTCCAGTCTTCATAGGAATGGTCGGGGAGGTATCGTCTAATGATGATTGGAATCTTGCCGTGCTTTAGTTCTTTCATAGCTATCTGTAGAGGATCTGTTTCACCTTCCAGCTCTACCATTACAGGGGCACACATGGCTATCTGCAATGCTCTTGTACCTGAAATGTTATGAAAATTCAGTACCACAAATAACAATACAAAATAATGATGACTTACACATCTTCAGTATGGCTTTAGAAGCTATTTTTCTTTTATTATGATGTGCTATTTAAGGCTTTTATAATGCACTTAAGACCAGCAATCCGTATGGGAATAATTTAACAAACATAGCAGAGTTCAAATATAACCTTACCCAGAACTCTCGCTCGTTCGTACTTGGTCATGTACCGCGAAGTGATTCGCTTAGACTTCTCAACTCCGCCGCCAGCTTGGCCAGGCAATAGGCACTGCGCATTAAATCCTTCTTCCTCCTGTTCCTCTGTCTCCTCAATGTTATCATCGTCCTCAGCGATATCGTCATAGTCTGCTCCCGCGTCTTCTGCCTCGTATTCTTCGTCAGCCATTATTTCAAAAGAACAAAGACGTACAAATGATTTGTTCACTGATGCCCAAGTTACGAAATCTGCAGATAATATGCCTATTTGTATGAATTGGGAGTTGTAGCAAAGCAAGATCTTTCGGACTTCGGAGGTTAGTTAGCTTTTTGTTGCCAATTTTTTTTTGTCAAAAATGACACTTCGCCGTAGACCATCAGATCAGAGACAAGTCATAAATGTTTTTTTATGCGAGAGTTTTTTTAGACGCTGCACTTTTCGACCGTGATACCATGGTTGTGGCTTGTTTGACTATTTTACATCTGAACCTGTGATCTGAACCAATTTGGTATGCAAACTTAGGAAATAGGTAATGTGTGTGTAATGTGGACTGAGTTTCGATATAATTGTTAATAACTCGAGAACACATTCTAAGAAATTAATATTCATATATTTTCATTCGCATTAGGTTTCTTCACCATAGAGGAAACTTTTACAAAATGGCTTGGCAATGTCTTACACAATATTTTATGTTCGGCAATTAATTTACGCTAATATTGGAAATCCTCAAATAGCTTTTCACACACACATCTTTCCGGTCATTGAAATGATTAATATTTTTATGAACGCAACCTTATCTTTTGGCTATGGATATAAAAGATATTTTTCCTTGTCGTTGGCAATTGGCAGCCTTTCCTTTTCCGGTTCTGCATCAAAGCTGTAACCATGCCGGTGTGTATTTTTATTTATCTGAGTAAAATATCTCGTTGTGTTCAATGATATCACAAGTTTTCTGTGTTCGTTATTGATTTCTGATATTTCTAGTAGTTTGTAATAGTGCCTTCCAATACCAAAGTGGAAAATCGGTCTCGTCCAAACAAGCTGATACACATGGCAGTACCTGACATGTCAGATGAATAACTAACAAAAAACTTGTTAATTTAGCCAATTGTTTCACAGTTTTAAACAAAATGAGGCTGTTAGAGTTCAATCAGTGCTTTAAAAGTTCCTATATCCATAAATTTTATGTACTGCGAAGTGACCAAATAACCTAAATGTGCGTCTTCGGGATTTCAGCTCGCAATTGATTTACTGCATCCGTCTCCCGCGTCGGAGAAAAGGAAACACAAGTTGAAGAGGCTGGTGCCACATCCGAACTCGTACTTCATGGATGTCAAGTGCCCTGGCTGCTACAAAATCACAACTGTATTCAGTCACGCGCAAAGGGTGGTCGTATGTGCAGGATGCTCAACGATCCTTTGCCAGCCCACCGGTGGTCGCGCTAGATTAACGGAGGGTAAGAATCTTTATATTTTCATCCATACAAAACTCATCTCTTATTGTCCTGGAGTCCCTCCCCCCTGTTCAGATACATTGTGAAACTTACTATTATTACACCACATTGCCAAACATAGCCTAAACCAACTCATGACCCAATACAAACCTCTGACCCAAACAAAGAGTGAATTTGTAGCAGACTAGCCTTTGTATTTTATCATCATGATCCTCCTGTCAGATTGAACTTTTCTTGACTTACAGCCTGGCATCAATGCACATATTCTGCGTTAATTTAGGATTACCATATAAGTTACCAAACCATGGGTGATACATCTGCAGGCAGTATTGATTTTCTTATACTTTAACATTGTGCAAGAGACGAGACTACAACAACATCCTATCAGATTGTTTTCCTTAACTGGTTGCCTGTCATCAATGTACATGTACCACTTTCATTTAAGACTTCTAAAACTAAAAACATATAAGCTCCCAAACCGTAGTGAATATATCTATAAGCAGTACCTATAAATTTTCTTATACTTCAAAATTGTGCATGAGACATCACAGCGAGAAACTAATTCTCCTAACCATCATTCTCTGGACCAAAACCCATTTTATTAGATGTGGTGCAGAATGCCTTCATACATGTGTCTATATTAGCTGTCATCTTAGTATATACCCCTGTTTCTAACCAGATCATCTAACTTATCTTCATAACTATGTCAGACTATTGTGTAAACATGTTTATGTATGCCTATATGTTTATGTGATAGATCCTTATCTACAATAACTCATTTATTAAGTGAAAATGGTATGAAACAACAAATATTGCTAATAAAACTAAGATCATCAAATACTACCTAAGCTATAAGGGAGGTTGCCTATCATTAAATAAATATGTGTGCCCCTAATAGCATTAATTCAGGTTATTCTAAAATAATTTCTGATGTTATTTCTAATTGTTAATGTGAATTGTGCAATATTGCAGTTTTATTTGCATTGCACCTATTGTGCAATAATAATTGTTTACTTTGTTGATGCCCATATCTATGTTAGATACTTATTCATTTGTCCATATTTTTGTTTTCTCTTTTATATGACATAGATATTTAATGGACAGTGATTTTGGAATGAAAATAAAATAGATGTTTTACAAATTATGGGGGTCAATGGCCACTAATATTTTCATCTTGTACATTTAAAACAGTATTTATTATTGAAACTTTTCACACATAAAAGGTAAAGTGGGCTGTATCAATTGGGTACCCCAGTTGTATTAAAATTTGAATACAACTGGGGTACCCAATTGATGCAGCCGACCGTACAAAGGCAGACTTCATGCCTTAGGCATTCTCTACCACCCAACCAAGGTTGGTGAAGAGATAAGATGGCAGGTGCTTTGATTTGCAGTATTTCTAGTTATGATACTTGTAACTTGGAAATACACTGCTTTCTTTTCATCACTTACTTAAAAGTTATGTCATTCAATATACTAACACACCATTATTCTGTTCCAGGATGTTCATTTAGAAGAAAACAACATTAATCATCCCGGTGAGAGAGCCCTATTTACTTTAAGATTCTTTTATTTCCAATGTGAGAAGGAGAGATATTTTACCAAACTTTGTTAAAATGGATCCAGATAAGCACTACCAATAAAAGGCTTTTTCAAAGGGAATGTTGTGGTTTGATTCTTTAAAATAAATGTCACTTTTATTGTAAATATTTTTATTTTCTTATAAATAATTTCATTGCACATTTTTTCCAAAAATATCACATAGTCAAGGAATATCCCCATTATTTACTTTAATAATCATCTTATTATTATTTCAGGCTAAATTCATATTATAATATTTTTACGATATATTTAATAATCATTTTCTATTGCAAGCTAGCTTTTACATCACTATTTATACAGTAAAAAAATATGTGATGTTGGCAAATATAAACTGCTATAATCCAGCTTATCCAGCCTCTCTGATTCTATAACATACATAGAATATTACAATTAAAACTGCAAGGAGGAAAATTAAAACTAGGTAATTCTATAAAAATAACAAACATTCATTATTGAAATTAAATAAACAACTATGTCAATAATAATAACAGTTAGTAGTATTTATACTACAAAAAATTGTCTAAAATAGCAAGTAAGCTTCAATCTACTTTCTCAAAAAAAGTATTCGCCTTTACTAGTTGTGCTTCAGGCAGCTCCAGGGCTTCTTCTGCGTTCTTTATATCTTGTTTGATTGCGTCTATTAAGTCATCTAAAGATTTAAAATTCTTCTCTCCTCTCAAATATCCAACTAAACTCACTTTCAAATGTGATCCATAGAAGTCTTTGTCGAATTTGTGCATGACGTGGGTTTCCTGAAAAAGTTAAGATAGGTATACATAACATTATGGTATTGTAGGTAATTTCATATTCATTATCAAAATAATACTCCAATCATAATGTCTTTCTAAAAGATGTTACACAATATGTAGGTCATGAACCTAAAATAGATTAAAACTTATAGGTACACGTTGTTATGTATTGAATGTAAAGCTAACCCTAGACTACACAGCCAAGGAATTAGTGGTACCTAGGTGATCTGCTCAAGGACCTAGCAAAAGTCATCGCGCCTCAGGTTCGTCTGGTGTTTGGGACATCAGTCCAATACCGTACGTACCAAGAGAATTCTTGGGTGTGTGAACAGGCCATAACGCCCAAAAATAATCACGCTGCAGCGAACAACCACAGTGTTCACTAGCTAATTAAAAGCCAATGGCCATAAGAACATTGGGTGGGTGCCGACCACAGGACAAGCTGCTTCTCACACGGACAACTGTACTATCGCCAAAACTACAAACGTAGAATACAGGAAAGTTTTATAAATTGTGGCTGCCATTTTAGTAAATTGTGGTGACTTACGACTTCCACGCGAACGTAGTCGCGGGCAGAAGGAAATAATTGTGGGGGCTAATTAAAAAAGTAGCAGCAGGAAACGTTTTTTCCGTTTATTTTTTTACCATAAAGCGTTCAAACTTTGAATTTGGCGCACATTTACAGCAGATTACGCACTAATTATACGTTTCACTCACATCACTCTAGGAGTGACATTCCTGCTGGAGTAACGTACACCAAGGCAATGGCTATAAAATAATTAAATAAGGTTTAATTATTTCTATTTTTCTACATATGAATGCTGATCGTTGATGCGGCTGTTTCGTTGTCTCTATCTCTATCTGCTGTTGTATATCACGATGGAGATATTATATCAAGACACCTTGGAAGAATTAGCAAGATGGATGGATAAAATGGAAGAGAAGGTGGTCAAGCCAGGAGTGGAACAAGAAACATATCGGCTTATAATAAGAAAAATGCCGGCGGAGGTATAAATACAAAAACAGAAAGGTGCTACGAAGTTGCAGATTCTACTCGAAGTTTAGCAGATCATTTTAACCGAAAGTTGTTCCGTGCAAGAGGAAGTTCCGTACGAGTTCGATTCCTAAATATTGATTGTATTATATCCACCAACCCGCGTGGTGGACTATGGCCCGCTCCCTCACACAGAGAGGAGGCCTGTGTCCCATCAGTGGGAACATTGTAGCCTGATTATGATATAATTATTATCTCCAGATAATAGTAGCTGTTTAGTAGTGCCTGTGAGAAACATTTTTTTTTTAAATACTGATACAAATAAAGCTTTTTGGATATGCTGATCAGCGGTTGTGACTTAGCACCTTAGCTTGAACATAATAAATAGGTTTATGTGACGCGTTTATATCGTTAGCCATTACCATCCCAGATTATTTTATTTTTTACCCATCTGCGCCAGAAGGAGGGTTATGTTTTTCGAGTGTATGTATATTTCTTTGGCACGCTCTGTAGCCTCTGTAGCTCTGTGGCCTAAACGGCTTGATCGATTTCAGCTTGGGAGGTGCTGTTGGATTCGTCTTAATTGTGAGAGTGACATTGGGTATATCAAAATTGAAAAAAAGGCCGACTTTTGGCGCCATATTGTGTCTTAAAAAAAATAAGAAGATGCCTCCGACTGCATAAGATTGCTTATAGTATTCAGTCTAATAGTCATCCTTTTAATAAAACAAGTTCCTGGTTTCCATCTTTTTTAACTTTTTAGGCAGTCGGGTTTTTTGATTTGTAAATCACTTTTTTATTATTTCAATTTGTTTAGTTCTAAACGCGCTCACATGGCGCTGTTGTTTTCCATACAACAAATATAGACGGCGACACTAGCACGGTAGGCAGTAGGCACTTATATTGAGGTTTCATTTAAAACATATCTCACAATCATAATCAGTCAGATTCAGAAATAAAATTGCTCTAGCCTGAGAAAAAATATTTAAATAGATATTTCAGTCTACATAATTATGCCGAATCAAACCAGCGGCCCATAGCGCAAAAGCTAATCGCTGAGCCACTGCGTGAAGCGTGAACCTTAGTTCGCACAGGTATTGTGCTGATAAATGATGAACATGCTATTAGAAGTACTTGTAAAACAAACAAAAAAATTGGTACAATCAGCGTCTAAAATATCGGGACGTACAGACTGTTCAAAATGATCTAAACAAACTATGAAATTTCAAGTCAATGATACGAGGAAAATGAAGACCGTACATGACACCTGTCATTCTAACAAGAACTTTATCGAAATAAGATAAAGTTTAACTTTCACAGTTGTTTTTAAAATTTTGAATAGTCTGTTTGTCCCGATATTATTGACGCTGACTGTAATATCTACCTACCTAAAGCCTTTGCCTTTCTTCTTTCCGAAATTGGCATTCATGACGTAATACCATAAGGAAACGAAGTACATATATTTGGATAAATCGTGTATGTAAAATTTTGTTTCCGAATATTCAAGATAATTTTGATCTATACTTTTATTTATTTATTTAGGTTATTTATTGGCTCTTAAAAAAAGTGTTACAATATTGAGGTGTGACACTGGATCCCGCACTAGGATGCCCTAAATATACCCTATACAAATGTTTACTACTGATTGTAGTAAATAATAGGTGTTAAATAAATTAAGAATTATCTGTCTTTGTTTAAATATCAGTCATCGTGATTATTCGTGACTACATAAAGTATTTGACACTGTTATCAAACTTATTTTCTAAATGAACTTCGCCCGCGATTTTACTTGAAACATGTATGGTTAAACAGTCGTTACTCATTACTTTTAGTAACGTTTATAAATAAGGGAGTAATATCATTACAATTTGATGTTGATAAGCAAAATCGAATTAGCTAGTGTATTACAAAACAATGGAATGGATTAAATGGCGTAGCCGTTTCCAATTTTTGAACTTTATCAGTTCGATTTGTTTCAATCTATACACCGCGACATTTTAGTCGTCTTACAAAGATGGTCCACTCAATGTATCGATCATAAATTACCTATAGGCGCGATTAAATAAAAAAAAAAATAAAAAAAAAAAAATTAAATTGTTACAAAATAAAAATAATTTAGGTACAAAATAAAAACCCGACTGCCTAAAAAGTAAACTTTAATTAAAAAAGATGGAAACAAGAAATTTGTTTTAAAAGAACAAAATTTTTTTTTTGAAGACACGATATTTATGTCGTCAAAAAACGGCCAATTTTTTTTCTAGTTTTTGATATACCCAGTGTCACTCTCACAATTAAGACGAATCAAACGGCACCTTTCAAGCTGAAATCGATCAAGCCGTTTAGGCTACAGAGTGTGCCAAAGAAATATACACACATACATAAATACACTTCAAAAAAAAATAACCCTCCTCTTGGCGCAATCGGTTAAAAATAAATAATGCTTTAGAATTATGAAACACCCTGTTAATAATGTTCACGTATCAAACGGTAGAAGGTATTTATAAAATACCATCTTATTGAATTATATTTTTTATTTTTCATATGTTCATAAATATCTTTTTTTAATAAATGATTAGTAGTCATTCGATACATGAAGTGGGCTGCCGTTGTAAGACGAGTAAAAAGCCACGGTGTATAAAAGACTACCTAATTGCGGTGGCGGGATAAGCTGAACTCTTTTATGCGTTGTTGAAGATTGGTCCTCAGTCCTTACCTGTCCTAGAAATGGCCTGAGTAGAGCTAGAGAGGTCTAAGTCCTAATTCTGTGTAACTACGGGCTTTAAATCTAAAATAAATTGTAACGCGCTTCTACGCAGCTTTGATCATTTGGAAATGAGTAGTCACCTCTGAAGACTGAACCACGCATAACGTTGACATTTCTTTCGTAAGTTATGTGAGTTTTTCTCACACTCCATCTCACAGCATGGAATAGATAAGGAGTGAGGACAAACGAGCACCAGCCTCTAAAATCCTCACCCTTCTTTAGGTGCTAAGGTTACGAGCGTTGCGAACTTATCAACAAAAAAATATTATGATCAATTACGTAATAATACAGACAGATATGAAAGTATTCATAAATTGTCGCACGATGATTTTTGCTTATAATGTCTAGACTCTAGTTATGGCGGAGGCATGCCGAAAATGGTCGTCCGTTGTTTTTAATTATGATAAAATAATAGAATGGCGAGAATTGTCGACAAAGTTTTAGGGGACTTATCAGATATTTACTATTAAAGCTAGGTAAGTACCCAATTAATGTCTTATCATTGCAGGCAAGCTGAAAATTATCGCTTGTCGGTAATCGGTAATTCTACTAATATTATAAATGTGAAAGTTTGGATATTTAGATGTTTGGATGTTTGTTACTCAATCACGCAAAAACAGCTGAACGGATTAGAATGAAATTTGGCACACATAGTTTATAACCTGGATTAACATTAGGATACTTTTTATCCCGGTTGTACGTTCCCGTGGGATAATTTCCGACCTCCACCCGGGCGAAGCCGATGACGAAAGGTAGTTTTATACAATTCAATAGAATTTCCATTGGTTTGATAACGGTAACTCAGTAATTAGCATTTATTCGGATTTCATACAGTTTAATTTCAGATATTATTAGTACATCAATATTATGCCCATAGTTTTATATAGTACTAGCATTTAACTAGATCAGATAATATGATCCCACGGAAACATGCTACCGGGATAAAAAGTATCCTATGTGTTAATCCAGATTATAAACTATCTGTGTGTCAAAGTTTTCATCCAAATTCTTGCAGTCTTTTTTGCATGATTGAGTAACAAAAATCTAAACATGCTATTATAAATGTAAAAGATTGGAATCTTTCACATTTATAATACATATTATAGTAGGATAGGATAGTATGAATCAGTACATAAATATCATGTCCATAGTTTTATAAAGTATTGCATTCTTAGAATATAGCAATGATATCATTGCATTTCGTAACTGTGGGGAGATAAGCTATTACTGATAATTTGTATATCAAAGCCAATGGAATTGATTCTATCAGGTATTGCTTAATTTCCAGTTTAACTTAAGTTATTTATGTCAAATAACACCTAATTTATTATGTAGTCCTAGATGAATTTACCAGAATCCAAAAAAGCTGAATAAATAAAACATGATCAGAAATGCAAACAATAATATACAGAGATAACAAATGGGTTTGCAAATTAGTCTTACATAATTAGTTCCTGTAATTTAAAACTACTATTAATAATTCAGTTCTGATACTGTATGAAGATAATAATATTTGAAAGTTTGCAGTGCTGTGGCAAGACAGTGATGTTATATATTGTAATGGAAATAAGCATGGTCCCATTCCACGGCAGGGCCTCCCTCCACCCTCTTTTTCAGTGGAGTTTCTTGCCAGCTCTTCTCCATAGGAAAAAACCAATTGGAACTGTACACCTAGCTTGTGACGTTTCATAAGTGCCCATGTAGGTTTATGTAAAATAAAATATTTTTATTTGATTTGAGTGGTCGGTTGAATTTAATTTTGTATAAATGGCTTAGTGCTGTACCTACTTAATACTACATAATTAATTAGTGAAAATTGGACCAGACAATGAGGTATGATCAGCTGGTTTTTAATAATAAACAACTGCAATGACTAGTGATTAAGGAGTAGAAGTAGAATATAATTTATACTTACTACAGACATTTGCTTGTTTTGATAAAATGGACACCAGCCTATGTTTGCAACCATTTTATAGACCTCACTATTGTCTATTTGTGCCCATCCAGAGTACACTCCTGGCTCCAGGTCTTTGGGCAAAGATTGCACTACTTCCAGGGGGTAGTTTGCTGTGGAATAATGATTTAAAATATTATAACAAATTCTTTTCTTAAATTAATAAGAACCGGGTACTAGGGAAACTATTTTCTAGCCATAATAACGTATTTGCTGTGGACACTGTTGTTAAGGTTTTTCACCCAACCAGGGAATTTAATGAGGCCTATGCCTAGCATTGGGTGAAGTCAGGTTGTGCACCATCATGATGACATCATCATCATGGTCCAGAACCTGACATATACACGTGTATAAATGGCAATTTTACAAGCTTTTGCCCGAATAAATGAATGGTAGGACAGAAAAAATTACTGACTACACTACCTACTATGAACATAATTTTTTTACCTACCTTTAATTAAATTTTACAATTCACTTTGCAACTAATACTTTGAGCAAAAGATGAATTAAAGGCAACCCAAAATAGAGTAGATAAAAAAGAGTTGAAAATTTTTAATCATTTTTCAAATTACTTCAAGGTAAGACACATAGAAACTATAAAGCCTTGAGTACTCAGTTCATAATATTACCTGTAGGGCATCCAAGATCCTTAGATCCTCTTCCAAAACCTTTTACTACTTCTCCTTCAAGAAATAATGGTAAGTGTTTTGGTGACATATTTAGTCGTCTTATCGCCGTGGTTAATATAAAAGACAAACAGTCGATTGTGCAAAACTTTACCATTCAGTAAATACACGATAGAGTCCTTGAAGAGTACGTAAATAATGTTAAATACTGTAAAATTTTCATAAAAAAGTTTAAGTTTAGTTTCATCTAATATTTCGAGATACGACACTGTACAAATGAAGCACTTTTTAAAAGCAAGGTCGCTAAACTAAGTTTACAGGTCTCTTCAATCCAAAGTCTGATCAAGACTGAATAAATTAGATAGAGCTGTTTTACTTTATTGATGAACTGACGTGTTTTTTTTTTCATTCAAATCATTGAATTGACGTGTTTTTGACGTGCCGATTGACATAGTGACATTAGACAGTTAGTGATATGCCACAGCCACACTGCGGTTGACCGGTTAAAAGCGCGCAGTTTTTAATGCATTAGGCATTCTTTAGACTGACGGTGGCAAACAGTTTGACAAACAAGTTTTCTGCCACTACACTCTCTCTGACCATTACATTAAAAATATTGATTTATTTACAGAATCCTTTTATGGTCAGGCAGTGCAGTGCAGGCAGGAAATCCCGCGCAAGCCTAAATGGACCAGCTACACGCTTCATCTTACCTGTGCAGATAAGGTCAAAGCTCCAGGGTAGCCCGCGAAATTCAAACTTTCTTACGTTGCAATTTGCAAATAAAAGTGAATAAAGAAAAGTTATTCTATGAAAATAAATGAACTTATGCAGTTGTATTGCTGATTTTAATTTTAATTATTATAACTCTGTAAAGTCATATTTATCACGAATATTAGTCACGAATAAAATTATAATCTACACATAACCTGACACTGACCAGTAACTGGTACTGAACAGCAAAAACCGTAAATTTGGAATTTGGCCAGTGTGTAGGTAGTGCTTTACAAATACGTTCCTATGCTATGCTTTCCTTAAATAATATTTATATACATACTATAGACTAACATAAACACAAGTTCTCACCATATTTCTCTCGCTCTCAATTACATACATATGTTCTTCAATAGGCCAAATCACAGTTGCATTTATTAGTAAATAGTTATTTTGATAATAATATATTGTGCTCGGCTTACAACTACTGATACATGTTCAATTATAGGCGAGGACGCTGGCACCCTAAACACAAGTTAAATCTTACATTGGGTGCCAGAGTTCATCGAAAACACTCTTTCCCCTAGTTGTAACGCTGCATAGTGTTTATTTTATAAGTGTTTTTTGTACACCTGAAGGTAATAAAATATTTTTTTTTTTTTTTTCCACGCACGAGCGAGTGATTCGTGAATTAGAATGCAGTATTCAGTACTTGAAGTCGTTTTGTATGTGACGTGAAATAATAATAATTTACTTTCACTAATGGAATCTAAATAAATTTTTCAAATAAAATGGTATAAATTCTACAAAAAAAGCAACAATTTTTAGTCGATCTTCAAAAAAGTGCAGAATAAGTCAAACTTGTATTTGTCACTCGTATTAAAAAAATATCGTACATACTTATTATTGATAGGTATACAGACAATTCAGGAGAAGTTTTAATTCTGTTTTTCTAATAGATTTTTCTCGCAGCATTCATGTAGTCGTGAAGTTTGTATTCTTGAGCTTTTTAATTAATTAGAAAATGATCTAAACATGGTTAAAATTAAGTGAATATGACTTGCTTCATGTGGGATGTTGAGTGTTGACAATAGCAAGAGTTACGAAGTTACCTTGTACGTTTAATCTCAGTTGGAACGATATGGAAAGGTATTATTGTTAATAAAATGACCGAGAAAGGTTACGAGGGCGAGCAGTTGTCGCCGTCTTGGGATATCGCTGGTCCATCATCTCTGGCAGCCATCCTGGATACTGTGTTTACATCTACAACTTCTGACAATCAACAGAGGAATGGTAAGTACTGAACTAAAGCTTACAGCTCCTCAGCTTCAAATATAGCTTTCAGCTCCTCAGCTACATTCTAATGCTAGTCTCAATAAGATTTCTGTTTTATTGAACAACTAATTCACACATTGATGGGTTACCTACACTAACTTAGTATCTACTACATATAATATGTAAGGGCCGATTTTACCAAAGTCGTATAACTCTTATCCATGGAATAAAACTGATGTCTGTTTGTTTTTGTATGGATAACTCAAAATTTAAATGTAGGAGAATCAAGATCTGAAGTCTGTGTTCCCTTCCACATTTAACCTGTCTGCCTTCAAGGCAAGAGTGAACAGGTATCTTCTGGGCACGCTTGTTCCATCATGACAAATTAGCTTGGTGACAGTCTCATCTAAATCAAGCATGTACCTTATGTACCTACCATATATACAAGTGACTGCAACTATCCTTTTCTTAATGACGGCACGTTTGGTGCAGTGATTAAGCGATTGATTGCTGCTCTGCGTGTCGCGGGTTCGATTCCTGCACGGAACAAATATTTGTATAACCTACAAGTACTTGTTCCGGGTCTGGCTGTTTGTGTATGTGATTTTAAATGTTTGTAAACAATACAGGAGAAATTCGTAGTGTGGGGCAACATTTAAAAAAAAATGATGTTATTTTCCTTTTTCCCGTATTGGCAAGTAATAAAGTAGTACTAGATGCCTACTAAACAGACTTAGGAAGGAATGAATTAACAACGATAAGATGAAAATCAGACTTTAATATTATAAATTTGAAATATAAAATAGTCAATTTCAAATTTGGATGTTTACTCAATCACACAAACACAGCTGAATGGATTTGAATGAAATTTGACACAGATAGTTTGTGGATTAACACATAATACTTTTAATCTCGTCAGATAATTACACCCGTAATAACTATCTACAATTTGTTGTAGTTTTATGTGTGTAGAATTTGTGATGATTCAAAATCAAAAATCAAAAGTCATTTATTCAAACTAGGCTGAGAGTTAGCTCTTTTTGAATGTCAAAAAACGATTAAAAGTGATATTGAGTTATTTGGCGTGGGTTTCAAGAACAACAATGGTTTGCAATTGGAGATAACTGAGCATACAAAGTATCACCATAGCTCATCTTCTGATGAGCTTCATTATTCATAGGGTGTAATTGTAGAACCATTTCATTTGATAATTTCTAATTCTCTGTAGATCTATGCTGTTGCACTACAACGGCTGTAGTTTTAACAACTTTTTTTGTTTCTAATGTTTGTGCATCAATATAATAATATTCACTTACATATATCCTCCCTCAAATATGAAAATATGGATAAGGATAATATTCAAACGGAAATATTCTATTTTTAGATAGTAAGTTGTAAAAGGAAACAACATTTTTTCTGGGATATGAGAATAACAAATCCTCTAGGATATAATTAGTGACAAGTAAACTAAAAACCGGCCAACTGCGATTCGGACTCGCGCACGAAGGGTTCCGTACCATTATCTATAAAAACGGTTGTATGGGAACCCCCTTAAATATTTATTTTATTCTGTTTTTAGTATTTGTTGTTATAGCGGCAATAGAAATACATCATCTGTGTAAATTTCAACTGTCTAACTATCACGGTTCATGAGGTACAGCCTGGTGACAGACGGACAGACAGACAGACAGACAGACGGACAGCGGAGTCGTAGTAATAGGGTCTCGTTTTACCCTTTGGGTATGGAACCCCAAAAAAACACTTTTCCATTGTAAGATGAAATAATTATTTGTAGGCACTCCATTAACTGCCTTCATTAACCACAAATTAATATTTAATCATTCCCCTATCCCTGGCTTACATAACATACATCTTTCATCTAATAAAATACAGCTCAATTCCTTACAGAACAAATGGAGTGTGATGCCCTATTTGCAGAAAGTGATGATGAAATAGAAGTGATGCCGACGACGTCTGAACCAGTTGAAAGCGTGTCCACTGGAACTGAGACAAATACTAATGAACAAACACCAAAACCAGTGTCATCAAACTATGTTAACTCTACAACTCCGAACCAACCTTATGAAGTAAACCTGTCCTCTCTCTCCCATCCTGCTGACTCACACACTCCTGTCCCAGAAGAATATCAACCCTTACCAGATAGCTCCAGCTCCCTCGACTACTCTTTTGGTAGTAATAATCCTGACAGTACTGATAGCACAGGCCAGAGAAGACTCCCAGACATAAACATTCGTTATCAGCCAAAACCGCACTCACTTAACCAACATGGTTACTACTTTCCGAACTATGCACATTATCCTGGTATTCAGCCGCCAAGAGAGTATGGAGCCCCTTACATTAACAACGTTATTGTAGTGGGTGAAGGCAGAAACTATATGAATCATCCACACCCATACTCAATGTCCAATGGAATGCAAATATCTGATAATCACCCAGAATATGAATATCTACACCCAAGGTCAAATGCATATAATCAAGGAACTGCCACAGGAGATAACGCAAATCAACCAAGCGGCTTAGAACGGCCTAGTCGCAAGCTCAACATCTCTCCTCGGAGACGGCACTCGAAAGAGCCTGAAGTACCAAATCTAATAGAAGTAAGTTCAGAAGAAGAAGATAATGTGTCATCACCAAGAAAGAAACAATGCGACAATGGTGCTGGGTACCTGGCTGCGAATGGAAGTGGTGCAGGTAATGGAAACAGCAGTCACTCTGGAGAGCCGCCGAGAGTGGAGATCAAATGCGAGCCTGGCACTCAACTTGCAAGGAACACAAATGCTGTACAAAATGCTAGCAATCTACTTTTGCAAACTGTAGATCAACTAAGGCAACACGGCCAGAACAACAACACACAAACCCCAAATATGGCAGCAGTGAAGATACAAATAAAGCAAGAAAACACAGGTTGTGGATCTCACAGTAATTGTGGATGCAAAGTCAATTTCCACAGTGATTTGTCACAGCCTTCTTACAATCACACTGAAGAGTGCCACAGCCTACATAACAACCGTCAAAATGGATCTCAAACAAGCAGAATACCTAAACAGAGTACTAGCAATGCAACCACTAGTGGAGAAGCGTCAGGATTTATGATAAAAGTGAAGGAAGAACCCATTATGCAACAGCCTGTCATTAAACAAGAGCCAACAAAAGACGAAAACATGCCATCAGTGAGTGGCATCAAAACAGAAGTAGTGGAACCGTGTCCAGTTAAAATAGAGCCAGGTATTACTAATGGAAATGTCACTGAAAACGTTGATGTTAAGCAAGAACTTGACATTGCAAGGAGATGTTGTAAAGTAGATTCTGGCGGTGACCGAAGACCGAACGATACGTCTCCACAGCCAGGGACTAGTTCAGGGCGCCAGGTGACTGATAACAGGCCTACAAACAATCAGGTATGTGGCCCAAGACATGAATGAATGGCATGATGGACTTGATATGATTTAGTTACGTTTTTGTTTCTGTAATTCAGGAATCGCAAGCCACCGAACCATCGGCGGCGCCTGGTAACGTGCTATCAGCTCCTGACTTACAGCTGGATTGGGTCTCTGACTCCAGCTCGGATGATGGCGTTATGCTCGTAAGATACGACTCCAATGCTGTAAGTATTTCAGGGTCCTGGATCCTATCAATTTGAATAATTTTGCCTGTTTCTCGTGCCCTTATCGCAATTTATTTGAGGTCGAAGCAACATATCTTATCCTTCCATACTTCTCTATTATTTTATTTTATTTTTATTACTTATTATTATTACTCTATTAGTCGTCATCTCGGTAGTCATTTCCTTTCTAGCCATGTCATCTTTCCCACAGTCCATTCTTTGTTTCTTTTGTCTTCCCGTACTGTTATAGCCATCGACATTCATACTCAAATCTTGATTTTCCTCATGAAGTACATGTGCATACACGAACTAACCCATAACCAATTTCCAGACAACAAGATGCCACTTTACGTCTGTCAATGAATATATTTCGTAAATACAGCAGCAAGAGGTGATAGACCTGACGGGGTCCCCGGGCCGCGTTGGCTATGCAGCGGAAGAGGCCGCGCCCCGCTCCCCCGCGGCCCCGTCGCCGCCGGCCGCGGGCTGGGTGGGCAGCGCGCGCACCATCCTCGGCGTGCCGCGCCGGGGCAGCTACCCGCCACATCTCACCCACAACGAGCTACCGCCGCATGCTCATCTTGTACGTACCAGGTGAGTAACGCTTCGCCAATGGGCAAAAGACTTCTAAAGGTCCACCACTAACGAAACCACTCGATCAACTAAATAAAATTCTTAAATACAGTCACTCTCAGACACAGCATAGTCCAAACAGCTGGTTCTAGAAGCACGAAATTTTGCAGTAGAGTTTCTTATACAACGAAAGTATAGGGGTTAAATAAGGGATGGAAGTTCGTAATTTTTGTCGATAGGAAATCTCATCGGGGGCTTCGCTTTGTTTAGCTATAACTGTCTCGTTAGTGGTGGTGGGCATTTGGACCAAGCCCCATACATTTTTACCCAATGTCCATTGTTGCCGAATAATTTGGGAATCGTCTTCCATAAGCCAGCATTAGAGCGATTGCATCGAATTCGAAAGGACTACAGTACTAAACGTCCCTTTTTGACTGCGTTTTAACTTATCTTGAGTTGGTGATAAAAAATTGTGGTTTTAAAAGACCAACACACAGCTGTAGTCTGTACCGGTTCAGCAGGGTTCAGTCCTAAAGTTCTGAGTTTTTGATATATCAAGTTATAATAAATCTAACCCTCTAGTCTAGATATTTCCGTTATTATTTTATGCCTGTTACTTCGGAAATGAATCGTATTAAATGTACGTATTGTTCTTCCGGACATTCTTATTTGAGTCGTAGCTAGCGCGGATAATCAATTTCATCGATATCGGTCAGACTGCACTCGATATGGTACATTGTGTAGTAGCCACTGAGTTTTTGTGGAGTACATATCTGCCACATTATAAGAAATCACTAAATGCATTTCACACTAACCGTATTAAAAAATCGTTCTATCTGTCATCTCCAAGCGATTAAAATAAATGGAGCGATGTTTTAAATTGGATTAGGGCTAAATGAATAGTGATTTGTGATGGTGGTTGCATCTGGGCCTTAGTGAGATCCGTGTCAGAACACTTCAAAAGTACAAACAGTATATTGTTAGTGTAGTGTTTTGTAACATAAAGTGCGTAGATAGTGGTACAATTTCACTGCATTTTCAGCAGTATACAGGATGGATTTTTGAGTTGGGGCAATAAGGACAGGTACTTTAATCGTTGTAGCTACGGGAAAATGGTCTTAGAAGACTGACCATAATTACCTTTTGATAAATTTAGATCGGCGTTTACAGATTTCAAATAAATTGTACAGTCAGCAAGAAATTAGGCATGTTTCACACACGTCTTAGGAAACTAAGTCTCCCAACTTACTTTTCTATGATGGATAGACTGACCACAACACTTAAGGGGAACCTAGTTGCGGGCTCGAACTCACTGGTGGTCCTGGCTAAAAAGCACGCTGTCTCACCAGGGTTCGTGTGATGAGCACTTCAGAGATAGTATCAGTGATGAGCAGTTAGACGCTAGTCTACACGTAAAATGTTATTGAGTAAGATGCAGGATCATTTATAGTAAAACATTCGCGTATCAGAAAGAAAAGTCCTTTGGAAGATCGGGTTTTATGAAAAAAACCACTGCATAAATCAATTACCAATAAAGTTTATTGAACTTTCCGATAATTGAACTTTGCTGGTATCGACTTGGCTTTGGAGATTTTACATTTCTTTTATTACTTAAACACGCCCAAAGTTAGGTTAAATTAGCAAGAAAAACGAACCTTTTTTGGCTCCTAACTTTTTAATGGCTTTTTAAATTAGTATTCTGTTTCCGTACAAACAATACTAATACAAACAGACAAAACCATACCATGTTTAATTTTTGATGTACATTGTCGATCAGTGAGTTCCACTTCCGAAGTTTGTACTGGAAAAATGTGGACTTGTTCCACCTTAAGACTGGCCGAAAATGAACAAAAAGAATTGAACTTCGAATTTCGAATGAATACGCTTTATTTGCTTTCAGAACAGAATTTTAATAGTGATTTCTGACATTCTGAGAAAAATGTCATCACTTTTGGACTTGTATGGGAAAAGCTTTTTGTGATGTCCGACTTTTGTAGTGCCAATCTATCCACATTAAGAGAGTAAGTTGGGAGTCTAATTTCCTACGAAGTTATTATATGTGAAATGCTTTTCGTTTTTTCTGCCTTTTCTAGTACTCAAACCTCAGTAGGGTCCAATAGAGTCCAATAGAGTTTTTTTAATTCTTCTACGATTTTGGAGAGTTTAGAGGATTGATTTACATGAAAAAAAGTTTTTTGGATGATTGGTCCATTTTCTGGATGACGGACAGTTTTTTCAAAAACTGTAGTCTGATTACAATTTCTCTAAAAGTTAAAGACAGTCTCATAAGAACGTTTTACTGTAACTACAATGGTTAAGGTATTTGCACTTACTGCCGAGATCTCAAAAACCCACCCTGTATAACTGCAGGGTTTGAATAGGTTGTATGTGGGTCAGGAGCGAAGATTCAACATAGACTGCAGACAGAACGTAGAGCATCATCGCTAGAGACAGAAAATCTTGGAAAGGGCTGAAGGAGGCGTATATTGCTATCGGTAGCGGTCCTTACACATCATCCCAAGAAATGTTCTTGTATGTATTTAACAAACAACAAAAACTAAACACTTTTTGAACAAAACAAAATAACTATATTAAGTTAGTATAACTGTCAGCCTTCACGTATAAAAACAGAACTGAAAAACACGGCACTGTCCACAAATAAAAGAAAAACAGAACATCAAAGCTAAAACTTTTGCTAATTTAAGGTAGCTCTTGATACGTTCAGATGGGAGTAGCAGAAATGAAAGTTCATGCAGTTAGGTAAAACTTGATGTCTATATTGTACTATCAAAACGACACCTATTACATTTATTTTTAACACAACATCCCTACACAAAATCTTGGAGACGACTGGCGAGCGGGGGAACGCGCTCTAAATCGCAGGCGTCGTCTCTGATTACATTGTGTCACTACAAACTAAAAATACAGATTATCGTAATATTAAGTAACTCTAAAATGAAATGATGCATACTTTATATAATTAATTAAGTATCTTTTTTACTTTCTGGGTTTTTCTTACAATAGGTAGAGTTAAACTAGGGTATCCAGACCTAATAGGTTAGATTAGGTTAGTACTGTGACAAACAGCGCGAGATCCGAGCGAGCTAAGCGAGCGGTGCCACTGCCGCGGCCGGCGAGCATCGCAGCATCGCAGTTTCTTGGCTATTTATTATTTTTAGGACCCCAAAGTATTTGACGTTAAAAAAAAGGAATCATATTTTTAGGAAAGGAAAATGGGATTATTTTGCGGTTTAATATGTTTTAGTTAATATGATTACTTAAAAAATCGTATTATTAGAAAGTTATAGGTTAGGTTAGAACTGTGACAAGCAGCGCGAGAGCCGAGCAAGCGAAGGGAGCGGTGCCACTGCGCGGCCGGCGAGCATCACATCCAAGTTGGCCGTAGTTTCTTGGCTATTTATAATTTTTAGGACCCCAAAGTATTTGACGTTAATAAAAAAGGAATCATATTTTTAGGAAAGGAAAATGGGAATTATTTGCGGTTTAATATGTTTTAGTTAATATGATTATTTAAAAAATCTTATTATTAGAATGTTATGGAACAAATGGGTAAGGTAATAAAGTTGTTATTATGATGTGGGTCAGGGTCCGCGTGAGCGCGTGCGGCGGCTGCCGGCGCTGCTGCTGCGGGCACGCGGGCTGCGCGTGCTGCGGCGCGCCGCCGCACGCCCCGCACCACGCGCACCAGCCGCCGCACGCACACCCCACCAACCACCATCACCACCACGCGCCGCCCGCACACAGTGAGTACAAGCTACTTGACGCGAAAACGCAAAGGTATCCCACGCAATTCTCAGGTTCTTTGTTGACCAAAATCTGATTAACGACCGTCACAAATATGTACGTATTTCCAGAATTGTAATCATTTTAATCTATACTAGCACTTCCCCGCGAGTTCGTTCGTATGAATTTCGTATTTTCCACAAATTCTAACACCTCTATAAAATTAAAAATTATGAACATAGCTAACCCTAATTAACTATACTTCATTTGAAATAAGATTAGACATTTAACTAAACCTTTTTTACAGTCCGATCACCCGATTTTGACTTCTATTGCGTTCGTGGCATAACAAATGGCAGCTGCAGTAAATAGTTGGTATTGTAACTACTTTTTTGCTTTTAACGCCATCCATAATATGCCTACGGTATAGAAGTCAGAATCGGTTAAACTGACAGTAAAAAAGGTTTGTTTAATTGGCTAATCTTATTTCAAATGGAGTATAATTAAGTATATATTTCAACGCATCGCCCGCCTATTGTTTCGTTTTCGCTTAGCGCTCTTTCTAACTTTTTTGCTTTTTGCTCGTAGCGTGATGAAGGCGAAGTCGGGGGCAGAAGGAGAAGCTAGTCATCAATATAACTCTCTAAGGTCACTTTACCCTAAAGAACGACTATTACATGTAATCACGAAATTATATTTTGATCAACATACAACCTGCCACTGTCCTGCTGATTGCAAAATACTTAATTAAATGAGAACCACCTCACCGATAAACTGCCTTATTACAAAACCAGATTTATCTACCATCGTGCCATTTTTGGATGGAGAACTGTATTCCGACTGTGTTAAAGTTCTAAATCCTCATCTGCCAAGCCTTTTCCCGACGACAATGGGGCCGGCTTCGCGTCTAATGAAGGGTGTTCAAGAATACTCAAGCCACCAGTTGGCGCCACTTTGACAAGAGATCTTCCAGTTCGACAATGAACTTAAAATATTTGATGTCATTCGTTTCATTCTTTCGTTCACCATTCAGTGCGTAGGCGATTTGACACTTTTGACAGGTGTCCGGACCTGACGTCTCAGTGCTGCCACCTAGTGAACGTCGTTTCAGAACACCCTCATTGGATGCAGCTGAATATCAGTACTTAACATGAAACGACTGCCTATCTGATCTCCGTGAGACGAGTTACTCAAGTTCACAGTGAAGACTTAGTATCAATTTATATGGCAACGGAAGAGAAATGAGAAATTCGGAATTCCGTGTTCTGATAACTTTTATTTCCCTATAAACAGTGGGTGAACGACGTCGGGACGGCATGTCGGTCGCTCCGCCGTACCTCGTCCACGAACGGCTCTGGCAACGACAACACCACATGATGGTAGGTACACCTCCACGCACGAACTTATATAAATTTCATCCTGCTCAGTCCATCCCATTCCCACCCCTCAAGTTGGGCAGCCTTTTTATACACATCATCTTAATAAAATTCTTAAACTCATTCACTGGCAGACAACGCACGGCTTAAAACCACTGGGTCCTGCCTGGGTGTACAAATGCACGAAATTTTGCACAAACGCACAACGAGTTCCTTATGCATATTAAGAACGGGAGCAAAAATCCATACCCTAAAGGGGTCAAATAAGGGATTAAAGTTTGTATGGCAGTTGGTAATTTTTGCCGATGAGAAGTACTTTCGGGCACACGCCTTGTCTTTAAACAATTTCTTCACAATTTCAGGAGCTCCAACGTCGCAGCATGATGGGCGACGGCTTCGGGCCCGCTTTCGCTCAGTTCCCGCCCGTGCCGCTCCCGCCAACCACAGTGCTCGCTGTATATTCACCTTTTTATTTATTTTACTTCATCTTCATCATTATTTACCTTATTGATATCAGTTTATGAATTAGTTATCCCCCATCTTGCCTCAGCCTGCGCAAGTCGAGGTCTCAGGAGAGGATTTATTTTTCTGTTTAAAATACTGTATCGGCTCAGCTTTAGAAGATACCACATTCGTTAACTGTATACCCTGCCATCTCTACCTTCTTCTTAGTCCAGGAAGCACGAACGATTTTTATCGTTCACTAGACTTTGAACTCTCGGTGTTCAGCGGAACATTGAGATCCAAACAGATTGCATCCCAAAAAATACCGTTGGATTTTCAATTCTCGGCGCTAAACAGTCCGTTGAAAATCCATTGCGCGATGAACGATGCCCGTGGGTACGAGGACTTAGACTCTGTGATAACCAGAGGTCGGAGTAGGTAGATTGATTTTATATACTTGCGTCAAGATATTATAATATGGACATGCCATTTTATCCATAATGTGCGGGAAGTACCGGAAAAAGTTCCGGAATTGGAATTATGGAATAAAATAAAATAAAAAACATACAGATAGGCTAACAAAATCGTTTATTATATGAATGATTGATTGAATTTAATGAACAATTATTTTTAATTAAACAAAAACATAAATAAATTATTTTTAATCCACATCGTATAAGAAACAAAAGGCCCTGTCTAAGTTTTGTCTCATACTGTCAAGCGTCATTTCTAATTCAACAGTAAGGGACAAAATACGGTGTAACTATTCCAAGGTAGTTTTGTATAAAATAAAATACTGATTTCTTTCACCATTAGCTAACACTGGTAGCGTAGATTGATATTATTAATACGTTTTTCACCTTAAACACAAATTCGTGCTAATTTCAAAATTCCGGAACAAATATCACAATAAATATGAAGTTCCGGTATTTTGGAGGCATATCCATATTATCCTCTATGTTTGACGTCAACGACCTTAAATCAATCTACCTACTCCGACCTCTGGTGATAACGCTTTCCTTATTTCAGTTCCCCGATGAGTTGGAGCAACGTGACATTGGGGGGGGCCCGCCGCCGCCCTTGATGCTGTAAGTAGTTTTATGTTTTGAAGTATTCAATTTGATAACGATATCAAGATCCAATATATCTGCCTTAAGCTATATTATTAAATCTGCTACTTGCCTTATTGATATTTTGGTGGCGAGCATGGTGAACTTGACAATCCATGAACAAAACTCGTACTGATACTGATGTTGGGCCCAAATATCGATAGACTCGTACTGTCTAATGCTGCTGACCAAAATCCGCGCGGCGAGAACAAATGTATTCGCTTCTAGGCGGCGTCGAGTGGCGAGCCGGGTGATTGCAGCGATGCGAGGGCAAAGACCCGTCACCACGAGGTATCGTCAGCCTTTATAACTCCATAGGCGAAGTCTAGATATATTACCACTTTACCCAGCTCAAATCAGTCGCTTCGTCTACTTTCAACTACCTATCTGCTCTACGATTTTACAATCGACACTTTCAATTATCATTTTTGACATTTCGGAAATAATTATCACTTCAGACTACAATTTCTACAGAATTTCATTCATAAATGACTTACGTTTTCTGGTGTAATTTGAAAGTGTCTTATAAAAAGTATTTTTTTTTCCAGTGACAGACAACATATCCACCACCACATGCATCATTATATGCAGATGCATCCCTCGCCGCCGCACCTTCACATATCGATCCAGCCATCATTTATGGTAAGACAAGAGAAGCCACAAAAAAAAACTTGTTTTTTAAGGCTTTTTTACACGAGGACAGTTTATCACCTGTCGTGAGGCGAGAATGCGAGTCTCGTCAAGACACATAGACGGCGGCGGCGTGCTAATGTAGAAACTTCAAGTGTGAGTTGATAAAATCAGTATTTTTTTTTGTATAATCGTGTTTAGGTTTTTTAAACTGATATTTCATGTAATTACACTACATAGGAACGTTTACCCCTAAAAGGAATAATCATCAAATGCGTCTTGTTTTGATACCCCTACCATGTCTGCTGAGTGTCGTTAAATAAATTAAACCTGTATTGAAAAAGCTTTTAAAAAGTCACTGTAAAACCAACAATAAAGGCTTATTTTGATTTATTTAATACTAAGTTTTGGTCGCGGCTTTGCCCACATGAATGTCGGAAATTATCCCAGGGAAACTTGCTACTTGAGACAAAAAATTGGCCATGTCCTTCCCAAGGAAGCCGTCTACCTTCTCGCGACATTTAATCGAAATCCGTTCAGTAGTTTAGGCGTGAAAGCGTAACATACAGTGTTCAATACAATGTGAGCATAAATATTTGATATTAATTATTAGAGATTAATGTAATTAATTGCAGTAATCTATAATAATTTAGAATCAAATTCATTGCTTTTGTTAAGTTTTATTGTTTTTATGTGTGCAACATTAACGTGCCTTAAAAAATGTTTATGACGTGTGGCAACACACGTTTTTCTTGACGACTTGTGTAAAATTACCGAGTGTATTTAAAAACAGAGAAAAAACCAATGGTCGTTCCATTGGTTTTTTCTCTGTTTTTAAATAAAAGTGAAATCTATATTTTACTGTCTCTCTTTGTTTTATTCCAAACATACAGTTACTTTGGAATCCTACTAAAATTATAAATGTGAAAGTTTGTATGTTTAGATAATTGGATGTTTGTGACCCAAACACGCAATAACGGCTTCACGGATTAGGATGAAATTTAGCACACACATAGTTTATGTCCTGGATTACCATTATAGGATATTTTTTATCCCGGTAGTACGTTCCCGTGTGATAATTTCCGACCTATATGTGGGTAAAGTCGCAGGCATAGGCTAGTTTATAATATTATTATGGGTTACGTGAATTCCGTGGTATGTCCCAGGGCACGGGCGCCATGGCCGCGGCGCTGGTGTTCGCGAGCGAGGCGGTAGAAGAGGCGGAGGGGCGCGCGTGGCGTGGGCGCGGCGCGTCGCTGGCCGTCATCGAGTCCAACACCTACCGCCACGCCTACCGCCCCGCGCCCAGCCACCAGGACGAGAAGTGCACCATCTGTCTGTCGCTCTTCGAAGTGGATTCCGATTGCAGGTTTGTGGGAAAAACAGTCAATAGGGTATTACACCCAATTGTGAAAAGTGTCCCAATAAAATTCTAAAGTGCTAATAAACCACAAACTAAAAACACAACATCTTATTTATTCGATTCGTGCCATAAAAATTTTACATTATGAAATTTCGCGCGTAATTTGACGAAAACGGTGGACGCAGTGGACTACATAATTATTGCTCTGTAGGTATGACGTCAGTTTGCTGTATAGACAAAACGCGCTGATATTTTATATGATAATCGTTTATAATAAAAATAAATCTTATTCTACTTACCGTTGGTTTGCTGTTCCTAAATGCAAAATATTATTTAAATAAAAATTACTTTGGATAAGAAAATAATAAAAATACAAAGTTGAAAAGGTACAAAATTGACATGCCGTATGACGTAATAACATGGCGGCTACTATTTCATGGTGTTCAAAAACAGATTAAAAAAACTGAAATCATTGAACTCAATTTTAAAATTTATTTTGTTATTTCATGAACTAAAACTAACATTTTCCGACTGCATTTTGCCTTTATCATATAGAGTAAAATACGCTATTTCAATCTTTCGGATTTTATCCTATATTTTTTAATTTAATTATTTTATTCAATTTTTATTTTAAACTCTTTTTATTGTTTGATCTTCGCTGTTAACCTAGTATAATTTTATCACCTTTGTTGCATTAAACTTGTAACCTCAGAAAAATACAGATACTCTAAACTAACTTCGGAGTCAGGGTACATCATAGTTTTTTCTGTTATATGTTTATATCATTATTTTACCGTGATTGTGTCCTCTGCTTTTGGGCGAGGAAATGTCTGTGCGCCTACTTTACCATGGAGGGATATGGTGTGGATGTGGGGTTTAAACTACGACTTGTGGTGTACCTACGTCGGGTTTAAACTACGACTTGTGGTGTACCTACGTCGGGTTTTACGGAGGGTCTGACACCTGCTAACCATGTCTTTTGCGCCTTCGTGATCGCCCTCGCCGGTGCCGTATGAAACATTTCGTCTGAATCTGCAGATTTATCCTTAGGTGCAGACGCCAGCACATCAAGCTACCCCAATCTGTCAAATTTCTTTGATAGATTTTCAACTTTAAAACATAAGTATAAGGTTCAAGTTCAATTGGGAAAATTTGACAGTTTGGGGTAGCTTGATGTGCTGGCGTCTGTACTCACATACGATACGATAGTGTCGCTTTTGGACCCAGTTCATTCGCAGGGATCTGTGAGTTCTTCAAGGGATGATATTAGGCCCGTTACTGTGGAACTATGCGTAATGACAGGAATGAAATCTATCCGATGGCATTAATGTAGTGTGCTATGCGGATGATACTTAATGCTTGCTTAAGGGCCAACTAAATTTAAATCATACGGGTTTAAGCTCGGGTTGGTAGATGTTGTGGCTGAAATATGCTGCTATATGGCTCCACTAACAAAACATAACACTACATTTTAAAGCCCAAAACTCGAATCAGTCTTCCTAGCATTTTTCCAACTATGTTGGGGTTGGGTTCCAGACTAACAGGATGCAGCTGAACACCAGTGTTTAACATGAAGCGAGTGCCACAACCCAGTTATCGGGTAACACGCTACCCCTGGCTAAGACTGGTTGGCAGCCTAAAATTCTTATAAAATATTGTGTTTTCAGGCGGTTACCATGCATGCACCTGTTCCACATGGAGTGTGTGGACCAGTGGCTCAGCACCAACAAGCACTGCCCGATCTGCCGCGTGGACATCGAGACGCATCTCAACAAAGATGCCACCTTTTAAATATCATGGTACGTCGCTCGGATTTTTTCTTTAGGGGGATAACGCACTGTTATATATCTATGAGACAGAATAGTGACAATCTGTACATATTATAAAGTTTTTTCCGAATTTTTACATTTTCCCGGCAACTTTTTCAATATTTCTTTCACATTATAAAATAAAAAAATTGCCAAATCGGTCCAGCCGTTCACAAATTCTCCATTTTTATTTACATACAGATTAAACTCAAGTAAAAAGCTGAGGGCCGCTTGGTGGTGTTGAGTTCGTCTAGATGGATTCATTGCTTCTTATGGCGGTCCAAGGTATACGAAATAGCTTCACCAACACCACATCTCGAAGTATCGATCTTACTGCTCCCGCGCCATTTAAATAGATGGGAAAACTAAAAACGGATCAGTCGTAATTTGTTATTCCAACGGATGCCGCGGTTCTTCCAAATTTTGTCATATCAGTACCACGCGACGGCAGATTCCCTCAAGGCAGCTTCCCTCATTAGTGATCAAAGACCCAAAATACACGAAGTCGCTAACTTTCTCATACCCGTCGAGCACATTTGAGCTCGGAGGAAGATGAGCACGGTCTACCACCATCACTTTTGTCTTGGCATGGTTGATCTTAAGTCCAAGTTTTGCGATCTCTGGTTCCATCCAGCAGATCCGCTATCTCTTCCTGGTCGACGCAACTATAGTGGTATAGTCCGCATATCTTAGGTTCGTGAGTCTTTCATCGCCAACAACTATTGCTGTGCCAACTATCCAGCGCTCGCCTCATAATATGCTCCCCGTAGAATTTGAATAACTTTGGTGGCAGAATACAGCCTTGACGCACGCCCCTTTTCGTATGGAAAGTCTGTGATTTTTTTTGTTTTGCAGTTTCGCAAAGCTGGTGCCATCAAGGTACAGATTCCAGATCAACAAAGTGAGACGTGACGGGATGCCCATTTCAATGAGAACATCAAACATTGTCCACCATTGTATGCAGTCAAACGCCTTCACATAATCTATGAAGCACAAGACCAGTGGCTCGTTAAATTTACATGTCTTTATGAGAATGCGGATATTCAAAACCGGCTTGTTCTCTCGGTATCTGGTGGTGGTCTACATACACAGATAATCTTGTGTTAATTATGCGTAGAAGGATTTTACTGGCGTGGGAGCTGAGCGATAAGGTTCTGTAGTTTTCACTCTTCTTGGTGGAACCTTTCTAGTGTAGAGGAATAACAGCGGATTGTGACCAGTCTACCATACCACGGCCACTGGCCTGTCTTCCAGATCTTTGTGCACATCTGATACAAAATCTTTGTCCCATCAAAACCAGGACGTTTTAATTTTAACATTACAGAAACCCCATCAGGACCCACTGCTTTATGATTCAGTTTTTGTGTAGCATCTTGGCCTTCACAAACACACCCCTTTCACGTTATAATATTAGTAAGATAGGAATTTCGAGCTTCGGTATGATATGTATCCTAGATATATAATAGTGTAATATCTCCCCTTAGACAAAATGCATCGTACACACGGCTACACATTAAGCTATACATTTCCAGTTTACGCTGTTCTCGCACTGTACGGAAATCCTATACAATGCGAGATCAACTTATACTGGAAATGTATACTTGGATGTGTAACCGTGTGTACTAACGATGTTGGTACTACTATTTACTACAGAATATTTTCCGATTGGTGATAAATGATTTTATTAGGCTTATACTTTTGCACGTCAAAAATATTTTTTAAACTAGATGAGATCAGCGTTTCCTATCTGACTACTCTGAGAAGAAAGGCCGAAACAAACTCAGAGGTCACAGTCTCTTTTAAAGTCCAGACATTAGTCAGATCAAGTGAAGACCATGCAGATTGGGGTCTGGAATGGTCTTTTGAGGAAAGAACCACATAGATGGAGTGGACCGGTCCAGTCAGTGCACAGCAAGAAGCTTATAGATAAAAGTGGAGGCCAAACTCCAAATATAAAAGTGAAGACGACCTGTAGGCTAACGCTCTCTTTCTAAATACATACATAAGAGAGAGAAAACACATATCGTCTCGTTCTTATGTATGTATTTAGAAAGAGAGCATCTATAAGCTTCTTGGTTTGGTGCACAGTGAGTGCAAAGCATATAAATATGACATTAGGTCTGGCTTTTTTGAAAAACTAAAGGAAAACAACAAAAACGTAGTTTCAAAGTATCTTATTGTCTATTACACTAATTACAATTATAAGAGTTTATATCATATACAGTTAATTTAGCTGGCAGGTTTGCTATAGTTTTTAATACTACTCTTGAATAAATAATTTCTTCTTGAATTTGAATTCTGTATAGAAATAATCAAAATTGTTTTAAACAGCTTGTATTTATAAAAAAAAGATGTGAACTGCAATCCAATATTTGTGCCTTATGCATAGCTGTCTTACTCACTCACATCTGCAAATTAACTACCCACCACATAAAATTAAATCAATAAATTCTTTGTTGCGAAGAGTAGTAAAACAAATTTTAAATGTAGTTGTCACACCTGCCGAAAATTAAGTGAAGGACGGACCATCCGCGAGCATTCGCTTCACGAATTTGTTTGCCGACTGTTCGTTGCGCGAGCATTGGTTACGCAACGAACATTCATTCGTGAAACGAACAGTTTCGTGAGTACAGTCCTTTGTTATTTTGCCTCTGATTTTGCATAATGTCAATCGCAGTTATCTTTATCTCGTTACGATAAGATTGCTATTGGGTTGCTGCTGTCAGTGGTCAAATAACTGTACAAGGATTGTACGTGATTTAGAACACAAAAACAAATTCTAAAAGCGCACGAATGATCGTTTTCCGCTCGGCATCCTACGCCCACGATGTAATTAACTTTTTCATATTGATATGTTTGGGTATTTAGCATTGTAGACATAAACACGCCGTAATTTTCTACGCATATTTCCCCTACTAAGGCGCTTACACGAGCAACTAAAATTGCGTGATTCTTGGCAATTTCAATACAATCTTAGCATTGGCATAAATTGCTGGGTGTCGTTGCCCGTGTCAGCGCATCTTAAGTCTTCGATTTTCTTTTCTTCTCATCCTTGGCTTCTAGTTTCAGTTTCTCCTGCAGCTGCGGGGAGCTGAGGATGGCCTGCTGCTGAACCTCCAAGCTCTCTTGCTGCAACTCGTGTGTCAGCTGTTTCTGCGCGTTGCAAGCCCTGCAACACACGCACTACTGCCACTTTATGTATATACACAGAATATCAATTAAGGATAAGAGTATTTTATTTATAAAATTTTGTTACATTATCATTATTACAATGTTAGAAGTCAAAAGAAGTGACTATTGTTGTTTTACATATTATGTGCATATGAAATATCAAAATATATGTATTAAATTTAATTTTTAAAAAGCAATCTGTTAATTTTGAGCACTCTCCTATAAAGTATAAATGAGGAAAAAAAATGAAAACCTTGTAAAATATTTGTCTAAAAACATAACATGCTTTAATAAACTCATTTTTTTTGTATTTATTTTTGTTCATTTACCTGCATGCATGATCAATTCGCTCACAAATGGCATCTGATGCAGCAATGTTCCCAGATAGATAAGATATCTCTGCTGCAACTGTTGCAATTTTTTCTGCATAATCCATGTAACCTGAAAATTGATCAATAATATTTTATTTCGGTTTTAGTAACAGGGAAAGGTGGTCAGATAAGGATGTTATTACCTTTATGCAGGCTTCCAAATGCTTCGCAATGTACAGTCACAAGCACTAATATGTATATGTACACATATCCGTCAAGTGCACACCATGTGTTCCGATAACAAAAGAATTTCTATTGTGTCTGCTAATTAGACGCGCGACGGGTTAAATAACTATTGTAACCTTGAGATAACTTAGGTATTTCATTATAGTGCAGGTTCCAAAACATTATTTTCATAGTAACATAAAATTAGAATCAGTACAAGAGAAAATCACTTGAAAGTTGGTAAATGCATAATAGTACTCGTGACTATACCTATTACCTTGTACCTGCAAATTACATTACAGAAGAAAGAGAAGAAGAATATATGTACAAGAAGTACATTATTCCTTGAGTAACTTACTAAATAAAGTATGAAGATTGTGTGTTAAGTCAGTCAGTGTTCCTCTAACAGCAACCAGTTGGTCCCAATGGTTTTGTGGAGTGCTATCCTCGCCCCACTCTAGGGCTTGTTTTACCAAGCAGATCTCCCTTGACAGTGCTTCTCTTAGCCTATAATGACGAAAGCAAAAAATTAAAAATAGTTAAAAAAAATGATTCTAATGTGATCACAATTATTACCCTGTATGTAATGTAACCAAAATATGATAATAGTTAGGTTATTTACAAATGAAGCTGTAGGGAACTTCATCTGACTCGAGCAACAAAGCTGGGAATCTGGCAGGCTGATGTTATTGAAGTCTCAGTTTTAGGTATCAACATGTGTGTATATCAGAAATAGCACCCAGATTACCTTTCACTAGTATCTTGGATAGCGACTAACGTAACAGTCAGAAGCTGCGAGGCTGCATTTACATTGATGGTCGTAGCTTGACGGATAATAAAGTCGTGTTCTAGACTATCTGCATCCCAAGTTATATTTAACTCCTTTTTTATGTCGTCACAATATGCCGTGGTTAACAGTCCCATGGTTGCAGGCGCAGAATTTCGAAGCTTTGTGATAATTGTCCTACTGTGAGTTTGGTAAGCACTTTTGAGAGTTTTGATAAAACAAAATAGCCCGTTTCTAAACATAGTGTGAATGGGATGAACAAGGACAGTCTGGCGGAAATTTATCAAATATTTTTACATCATTTTTCGTTTATGGTGATAGGAAAAATTTATGACAAGACAACCAATTCGTCAATTTATTTGAGGTTATGTTTTCTGTTTTGGTTTTGTTTTTTTTTACCTGTCTGCAGTCAGGCAAGTCAGGTGTCACGCTCGCTGTCAGTGTCATTTCGTTTGTTTCAGTATTGCCAGATCCAAGAAAGCTTAAAAAACTAGATTCACCCGTTAATAAAAAGCTATTTTTTTTTGGTTATAATATCGCGACTGGACAAATTTCATGCCAATTCTTTTTAACTGACTTCAAAAAGTTTTTTTTTGTATGTATTTTAGACGATATCTCCGACAATTTTGTATTGATTTCTAAAATTATTTTTTTATTGATAGGGATCAGGGATCCCTTATAAATTTTATTAACTTTGCTAGGGTAGTTCAATAATAAGTATTTTTCCCTCTTAGTGTATTTTGATGATGTTATAATAACTTCATGTCACTGATAATTACGATTAAACGATTACACCTGGACGAACAAAAAAAGTCTGACGGAACTTGGCTAAGACAAAACTGAGTCCTGTGTGAGTATATTTACGCGTATTGGTGGACCCAAAGACTACAATAGTATACTGGGGTGGACCGGAGGGCGGCCGACTAATGTGTATGGGTTAGCCTTACAGCGAGCTGAGCGAGCTATCCGATTTGAGTGACAAAGTTTTTTGTTAGCTCCGAGACAATCTGTCCGAATTTTTTTGTTCGTCATTGATTGTGTGGGTGTCCATGTATCTACCCCAGGTACATTGATTTAACAACTAATACTACGCAGTAATACAAAGTCAATGGGTAGGTATGTACAGACGCCAGCACATCAAGCTATCCCAAACTATCAATTTGACAGCTTTGGGTAGCTTGGTGTGCTGGCGTCTGTACAACAACTAGAAACTGAAAAATGTCGAAAGTCGGTTTTGTATTTTCGTTTTTTAACTGAAATATATTTTTGATTTTTATTGGAAAGGTGGTTGTTTTTTTATTCACTTTACCTTACAAACTCAAAGATATCCAAATATTGAGGGGATTGTGGTGTGGCCAAATTGCAAAAAATTGGCTAATCTTGGCAGATTGGCAATTTTTTGCAAAATTGTCAAGCAGCAGTGTTGGCACACTGCTGCTTGAATTTTTTTTTTCGTTCAGAAACGTTTGTTGTTTTATAGTGTAATCGCAGTAGCATGCGGTTGATGCGGTGTGTTACTGCGCCGTGCGGCATCACAACGCACAGCAAGTCGTATTATAGTCTGCGGCCACGATACCGTGGTATTATTTATGATGCTCTGTGGTACCGTGGCAAAGTTGCGGTGTCGCACCGCGCCAATCGCAATCACTGTCCCTCAGACCAATAAAAATGTAGTCCATTCAAGCTTTCCTGGAAGAGATCGCAGAAAGCAATAATCACAGAGTTTATTATTATTATTATTTTCTGTAAAAAAATCCAAAAAAAAAACAACCGACTTTCGAATGAACACTACAAAGTGAAAAATAACTTTAAGTTCAGGTGGCGGTGACAAAAAATTAAAATACATATCCAAAGACACCGACTTCCTAAATTAAAGTTATTTTTCTCTTTGTAGTGTTTTTTCGGAAGTCGGTTGTTTAATTTTTTTTGGATTTTATTTACCGATTAAATACAAATAAAAATGTTTTTTTCTGAGTGGCCATTAGTTCTACCATGAACCATTTCAAGGTTATCCATTAATTACCGGACACCCTGTATATCGGACGGCACTGAATCTATATAACAGGTATCCGCGTACCTATATCGAATAAAGCGCGATGAGTCGCAGAACAACAAACTGTACCGATATCGTATCGCATGATCTATGATATTCGGATATTCGAATTTCTTTATTCGCTTATTAGTAATGCAGTTAATCGTAAGCCTGAGAAAAGTATGAAGGAAAGTTCAATTCACTGATAAAATAATTGGTAAAAATATAATCTAAAAAACCGAAACGACTGTGTAGGTACTAGTTTCATTTCAGTGCCATATTATCAACACTACCAAAAAATCCATTCACTGATTTCGAGTATAGTTAAAAAATACAATGATGTAATGAATCGAACAAAACCGAAAAATCACAGTAAGTACCACTTTCGTTTCGGAGTTCCACACTGATTCAGCCAATATAAATGACCATGTGCGAGAGTTTATTTTGCTTTGAACATTTTATGGATAGCTCTTTCCTTCGTCGGCGCTGCGTGTGATTCGAGTAGTACCTACAAGTTACCTCTAGTGTTACTATTGATTCTCACGTTTTCCAGTTTATTAATATTTTTTTCATATTTTTTTTTTTTACTTTTTCTCTATGCTTCGAAAGTACTCCTTATGGCAAGTTGTTCTGCCGCGGGAAAACAACCATTTAAATTTCACGGTGTAGATGCGATATCCGATATTCTAAACCGATACATAGATACGATTTGATATAGTGTAAAAGCGATATTACCCATGCCTACTCGAAAACCTGAAGACGCACAAATTATATTTTTGGCGCACATTTTTGCACAAATAATGCTATCTGTCCATGCACAATATTTCTCTCTCTGATCATTCGTTTAGAATTTTCCTGCTGGAACAACGTTACTCCAGCAAGAATCGTTTATAAGTGCACAATTTTTTTATGTGGCACTCATTCACAGCAGATAATGCACTAATTAGGTATACGTTCCACTCATATCATTTTAGGAGCCACTTTCCTGCTGGAGTAACGTACACGCCCAGTGTATGAAAATGCACCTATTTTTTTATCTATGTAATGTCTCGTGTACAATATATGATTATAACATATATAATTGTATACATAAATGAATACTGATAATGATCTTAACCACCGCGGAGTCATTCAATTAGAATAAGTAATTAAACACTTAAGAGATTTAACATATTATTATTGAATAATTATTTTCGTGATATCTCTTTTCAATAAAAAATGTGGGAATAATCTTTCTGTTGTTCTGAAGCTGCGTTTACATTGAAGTTCAATACGGCGACTCCACGGTCCACAGCAGTAATCAGGCGGTATGGGTCGAAATCTAAACTGTACACAGGCGAAGTTTTCCGTTGCGTAAAATACATCTGAAAAATTTACATAACAGCTGTTAATAATGAGTATTAATACTATTTTAATGCAACAATAACAAAAGCTAGTGTTTATTGACCTGAACATGTTTAATTTGATTGCGTGTATCAAATAACACGCATCGTGAATATTCAGCCGATCCTGCTACAATGCCCCATTGACCATCTGATTTCACACAGTAAAATGTGGATTGAAAAGGATCCTTCGTATTATAAACCTGAAAAAAAAAACAATTGCACTACTAGTTGATTACATCACTATTTCAGCCTAAAGATGGTCGGTGGATTGAAACAATCAATTCAATGGAACTTCATAAACACAATTTTAATCTGTATTTTTTTTTCTTAACTATTTACTTCATGACGTGTACGTTTAAGTCTTCTAAACTGACTAACCGGCCCCTTGACAGTTCAAAAGTGCCTGCAATTACTTTACTTTGAAATTATTGCTTTTTATACAGGATCGCGATTTAGGCATCTGCATCCGTCAAGGGTTTGATTCTACCCGTAATTTTAAATAACTTCTGTCTTCATCTTAAAAAATACTTTACCACTTCATGTGTTCTAATGTCTATCATTTGCAGCACTCCTGAGTGTGTGACATATAATATGGTGTTCTCATCATGCCATCGTATGTCACGCACAGCTTGTTTAGGATTCTTGGTCGCATCGGCAGTCATCAGGAATGTGGGGCTGAAATAACACTATTGTTGATTTTATTATGATTAGTTTTAAATACTGTATAATTAACAGTATAATAATTCATTATGGATCACTTTAATTGATATTAAAATATTAGATTGCCAATTTAATGTACAGAAATCATCTATAGCATGAACTGTTGGATCACATCAATACTTATTTTATAATTCGAAAGTAACTCTGTGTGTTACCTTTTCACGCTTGACCACTGAACAGATTTAGATTAAAGTCAAGAAGTCATCCTGCAGAAGTACATTGACTAATTGTTGCGTCAAAAATAGTCCTAAAGGGGTTAAGGTGGAGGTGGTGCGAGGGTTGTGATATAGGAGATGCAATTTCGTTGGGACACAGCATTTCTTAAGTTAAGGATATGAAAATTAAAATGTATGCTGTAGGTAAGAAACAAAAATAAGCCCCAAGGGGGTAAAATAGGGGATGATTTTAAAATTGACAGGATTATTTAATGTTTTTCGTTGAATAAGGCTATGCGGGGCTTGAAAGAAGCAATCAAGGATGCAGAAGATGTGACTTTTGATACTCATTTGCAATCCCTGTCTGCAAACAGTGCTACCGATTATTCACTCTGGAAGGTATGCAAAAACACCAGCCTCACAACAAAAAACCACCCATTAGAATAAAAAGCATGAGCTGGACTAGAAAAAGCAAACACGTTCACTGAACACCTCGCCAACGTTTTCGTACCAAACGATCCCGAACCAGGAATAGATGATGCCGATATAGACAATATACTAGATGATGATGCATGATTTCCAGCTGGATATGCCAATCAAATCGGTAACTACTCAGGAGATTAGGAGGGTAATAACTGTAATAAGGGCGATGGAAGATAAAAAGGCCCCAGGGTCGATCTTATAGACAAAAAGGTCCTTGAGTGGAGCTACTGTCTTCAATAGTATGCTCAGGGTAGGATACTATCCATTGCTGTGGATTGTATCACAAATCATCATGATACACAAGCAAGGAAAACCGCCTCATGAAGTGACGTCCTTTAGACCCAGTCTTTTGCTGCCCATACTCTCCAAACTTTTTGAGAATATACTGTTGCGCCGGCTTCTAAGTTCAATGTCATCATGTTCAATCATCAATTTGGTTCGGACCAAATCATGCCACTACAGAACAACTTCATAGTGTGTCGTGTGATCGGAAATGCTCTAGAAACCAAGCAGTACTGCTCCTCAGTCTTTCTTGACGTACAACAGGCCTTCGACAGAGTATGGTATAAGGGCTTATTAAGTAAAATAAAATCACACTTGCCACACAGTTACTACAAAATTCTGGAATTTTATCTATCTGACAGAATGATTTGAGAAGAAATATTTCAGGTCAAGGAAGATGATAGCACTTCGAGTTTCCACAACATTCTAGCCGGAGTACTTCAAGGCTCTATTGTCGGACCAGTGTTATACACCATCTTCACGGCAGACCTCCGCAAAACCCTGGAGTGACAATTGCTACCTACGCAGACGACACCGCAGTCCTGGCATGTAGCAGTTGCCCCAACAGAGCGTCACAACACCTACAAGAAAGTCTAGATGAAATTCACAACTGGCTTGCCAAATGGAGGATACGAGTCAACACATCGAAGCCGGTCCAGGTCGTGTTCACACTTAGACACCAGCAATGTCCAGCGGTGAAACTAGGTTATCGTCAACTTCCACAAAGCGACTGTGTCAAATACCAAAGTATGCATCTAGACCAGCGACTGACGTGGAGGAAACACATCAAAATAAAACGAATTGAGCTCGACATTAGATACAAAGGCATGTACTGGCTCCTGGGTAGGAATTCCAAGCTATCCGTAGACAATAAGGTTTTGATCTATAAGACCATATTAAAACCCATCTGAACTTACGGCATCAAACTGTGGGGCTCCGCGTATGGCTCAAACATCAACATGATTCAGAGAACTCAGAACAACAACTTAAAACAGATATCAAATTCACCATGGTTTATTAGGAACGCTGAAGTTCACGAACACCTGAACATGAAAACAGTCAAGGAAGACAGATAAGTTTATGCTCGCAAAAGTACAAATCCAGACTGGAGAGACATCCCAACAAATCGGCCGCTCAACTCACAATGCCAGCTTGTGTCAGCAGACTCAAAAGACGCAACATCCTACAAATGGATAACTTGTAGAGAGCTGCGTTATTAATATGAGAGTTGCTAATGATTTGTAATAATTCTTCCCTGCCAGACCTTCCCACAAGTCATCTGCTCATACTTTTTAAAAATTTATTGCAAGATAATAAAGACAAATTAAAAAAATGAGATTTCTTGAATTAGAAATATACTCAGAGTATTATCTATACCTACACTGTGGCATTTTAATCGTCTTATAACGGCAGCCCACTTGATGTATCCAATGACCACTCATCAATAAAAAAAATTAAATGATATTTCTGAACATATGGTTCCTTACTAATATTATAAATGCGAAAGTAACTATAGTCTGTCTGTCTATCTTTCTGTTACGCTTTCACGCCTAAACCGCGGAACCGATCGTCATGAAATTTGCTAAACGTTACCCCAGCGGCATCTTGAATAACTCTGAAACCTCAACACGCACAAATTTCATTTTTTGGGCACAATTAGGCACAAATGAGATCTATCTAAGTAGCTAGTTTGTATTCAGCTACGACCACCGGTTAAAAATCATGCCGCTGGGGTAACGTTACTCCAACGGAATCTGTGTTTCGTGAATATCTTTGGATCGGCTGGACGCACAAATTCTAAATTTCGGGCACATTTACACGAGATGGGTTACTAATTATTATCTGTCAAACCCAAAATCCTGAAAAGCGATAACATTCCGCTGGCGTGCGTTAGCACACGTTTGATTGATGCGTAAACATTATTAACAGGGTGTTTCACAATTCTATAGCATTATTAATTTTCTTAGCATCTTAATTAATGGTTACTAACAATTTTTTAATCGCGTCTTTTCATATGAATGGTGATTTTATTAATATTAGTAGTAATAGGTCCTAATAAAAAAAGATTTTTTACATTTATTATCCATATGTCAATCTGTTAAATTTCTTCAATGGATTTGGATGAAAAGTATTTGGATAGCCCACGACCTGGCTTAAGACAGGGTGCATGTTCCTGTGAGATAATTTCCGACATCCACCCGGACCCTACGCGGGCGAAACCAGGGACAGAAGAAACTTTTAAATAAATGTGTTTTTACAATAGATTAAAATTAAATAAACATAAAAATACCTACTTATCCACATCAAGCAAAAGAGGCTTACTGTTTCCATTGAGACCTATTGCTAATTTGTCTGCCGTTTCATTAAGAGCCATACATTTGGTACCAGTAGTTCCATACATAGAAACATTACATATATCTGAAATAAAGAAATACTGGGATTAGCAATAGATAGCATATTTTATACAGATAACCAATTTGATTAAACAACATTCTTTTATGAACCAATCTCACTTCATAATCCATATCCATATATTTAATATTATAAATGTGACCATAACTCTGTCTGTCTGTTACCTTTCCATGCCTAAACTACTGAACCAATTGTTATGAAATTTAACAGATACATAGTCTAGGACTACTTTTCATATACAGTTGTGGTCCATCTTGTGGGAGACCTTCCAACAGATGGCTGATGAGGCCAAAAGGTTCTGGAGTGACCGGGTACCGGAAGACGTAGACAAATTGTGTATTATAGATTTTTTTATCTAAATCATGTCATATGTAGTTATGTGTTCCTTCTTAGAACGAATTATATAAAAAAAAAAAAAACTTTTTATTTCAGGCATATTTGACCCATACATATTGTTAGTAGAACGACTTAAAACTATGTTAATATTTAAAATTTTGCTATTAATTTAAGTATTTGCCGCCCTCTGGGGCCCCGGGCACGCGCACTTGTGCTTGAACCCAGTGCCCCAGAAGGGGGCTGTCCAGCTTGCGGCTGAGCACGTTCAGGATGGCGTTGGCGCTCCCACGCGTGCGGAACATCAGCGACGCGATACGGCGCCGCAGCACAGTGTGAAAGCCGTCTGTGTGCGCGTGCGCAAACATCGCAGACGCACTACAGTAGCGTGGGAGCCCCACCAGCACCCTGAACGCGTTATTATATTGTATTCGGAGAGCGTTGATGGCCCGCTGCGTGTAGTCGACCCACAGATTGCAGGTGTAAAGAGTTTGGCAGAATGCTTTAAAAAGTGTAACCTTTACCTCTAAACTACACCTTGCAAATCTGCGTGCCAACATGTTACAGCGGACCGCCATCGCTCTCCTCTCCCTTTGTTATGAAATAGCCATATGAATTGAGCAAACGGGATTAGGAATATAGAATAAAATCCCTAACTATTTTTTGACATATTTTCTTTATTCTCTATACACTACATAGTATAAAACAAAGTCGCTTCCGGCTGTCTGTCTGTCCCTATGTATGCTTAGATCTTTAAAACTACGCAACGGATTTTGATGCGGGTTTTTTTTTAATAGATAGTTTGATTCAAGAGGAAGGTTTATATGTATATAACATGCATAATATAGTAGAGAAACACTTATAATTTTTGAGGTTTCTAATGTGATGTCGTAAATAAACGTTTTTTGCACTTAGGTACATTGCAAACGCTGGCTGAATCCTAGGAGATAGATCAAAATAATGTAGTACAGTATTGTACACCTTAAAAAGGTCTACAAATAAGTCCGGGATGGTATATGTCTATCTCTTAGGGATAACCCACAATAACCATTTTTTATCCTTTACTTTTTACGAGAAATAACGGCTTATTTACGAAGCGATTTTGCATATAATTTAATAAACATTTTCGAAGATAGGTATTACAGATTTAAATTGCAGGGACATAGCGGTTGCGGCGGTACCGGCAGGGGGCCGGTGGCGCGTGCTTATAAATAGCGCGTTAATACTATAAATGTGAAAGTTTGTATGTTTAGATATTTGAATGTTATTTACTCAATCACGCAACTACGGCTGAATCGATTTGGATGCAATTTGGCACACAGATAGGTTGAAACATAGAATAACACATAAGAAGTATCCTATGTCTTATCCTTACGTTCCCGTGGGATAATTTTCGACATCGACGCGGGCGCAGCCGCTGGCAAAAGCCAGTTTTATAGAAAATCCAAAAAAGTAAAAAAGTAAATAGGTACTACTGACGTAATTACCATCCAGACCTCCCCACCCCCCATGTCACCAAAAATAAGCAAAGCAAAGACCCTGTAGTGCTTACGTAATACTTGAATGGCCCCACAGGCAGATGAAGTCAAAGGGCAGACATAACATTCATTTTTTAAACCCAGATACTAATTTGACAGAGGTAATGTCAAACTCCAATACCAAAAAATAAACAAAAGACTTGATTTTCAGATTAGTCTCTCGGATAAAAAAACAAACTATAGTTTATAATAATAATAAAACTTACTTGTTTCATTGCCTCTTAAAATGTATGTTGTATTTCCATTGTCTTCTTTCCTTAAGGCGCAGAACCTTAAGTCATAGCTGTTATTAGACCCTGTTACGACCATCAGTTTAGTTCTACCATCTATTACCTCAACTGCCGTGACTTCCTTCTGACCATTGCCATGACAATCTTGTATATGATATTGCAACCATGGCCTGTTTTTTGTATTGTTGACTTGGTATAGAGCTATACAACCGTCTCTGTAAAAATATTGATTATATTATGTTAAACCATTACTTAATAATAAATCTTTAGAACAGAGGCTCTGACTATAAATTCACTGTTGTGTGCTGTGTAATGCTAATGAAGTTTTACTCTATTTTATAACAAATATACAGACCTGTTTCCACAAGCTAAATAATTGTTTTTTATCACAAATCGTGAAATATCATTGGTCCTCACATCATGCCTTTGTATTTTGGGTACTTCTACTTTCCATAATACTTCTCTACAGTTTGGAAATCCTTTCCTATTTGTTGGGTAACAATGCAGTTCAGAGCCCACTGACACAAGTAAGATTTCCGAGTTGTGGAATGTTAACCATGGCATGTAGTTGGTGTAGTGATGGATGACCACCTGAGGAGTACAATGTTTTATTATAATCATGGCACATTGGTCAATAATAACATTTACGAATTGCTATTATAGCAGTGTGTGCCTTTACCTTACTTTTATAAAAACCATTGCACCAGTTATGTGACGTTCTGCATCGATGATACCATAATTCATTTGATTTACTAAAACAGGTAACTATTTTAGTAGCACTAGTATAAATAATAATACAAAGTATAAATACTAATAGAATAAAATTTGAGTATTGAATTATACAAAGGACCAATAAACACCGCAGTAATTGGAAATCAGACTACCTGCTGTCTGACAAATCAATCATCAGTTTGTTTCGGGAAAGGGGCCTCCAAATCGTATTATCATTTTTAATTAGATCATTTAAAATCTTACAAGATACCATTACATTATGAAGATCTGATAAGTTTAACCTCTTAAAAATATTTACTAATATATCAACGGGTAATAACAATATATTATCAGTCGTCATAGTGCTTTTTTTCTATGTCATAATGTTTCAGATTTGATCATTATTTTGTAAGAAATTTATTTTTTGGAACAATAACTTCGATCGAGACCCATGACAGACTTATGTCAAAAATGACGATGACAAATGACACTTGACAGTTTGACATAAACAAACAAGACCAAATTGACAAATTAATTACATTCTCGTTACAAATGAATGCATGGAGTTAATAAATACAATCTAAAATATATTTTTCTCACAAAACTCAGCCCACTAGAGCTCTACACTCTGTATATCAATAATATGTCAAATGAACAGATTATTTGAGATTATGGTGCGTCCAGAAAGTGAAAAGTGTGCGCCGAAAAAGCATTTGAAGCACAAGCTTTCCACTGTATACGCACCTTTATACATTCAAAAAGTTTTATGAGAATAAAACATAATTACTAAGTAAAAATGTATTGTTATGTTTCTGGATGCTCGAAGACTTATAAGAAAAAGAAAACTAAATCAAATTCTTTTACTTTCCTATAGATATTATACTCACTTTCCATGGTTACGTGATAACACACACCGACACTCGTGTAAAATAGAAATAAATAGTGAAAGGGAGAACGAATGGACACGGGAATAAGGCATTTTCTTGTGATGATTTCTACCAGTTAACTTTTATCGCAAGCCGCGATAAGGTGCCCGCGAAAATCATCGTACGTTTTTAGCAATTTTTAGGCCGCAAATTATTTCATGAAAAAATCATTCGATGGGCATGGGATTAAATGAACTTAGGGTTCTGTATTTATATATTCTGTCTGTCTTGGGGGTATTTTTGTTTCGGTCGTGACCGTGGACATAGTCGTCGCGTGAATCATGTTTTAATCATTATAAAACCTGACACTGACCTGCAAATTGAACTTCGCGGGTAACCCTGGCGATTGAGGAACTTCGTTCAAAAATCATCAATTTTAGTTATTTCTGAGAATTTACACCTTACCAAAAAAAAAAGTTTGCCATTTTTTTTCATGAAGAAAGCGCGAATGTTTCCTACGACTGTTTCCCTCCTTGATCTTTATGGATTCGGATATTCCCTGTCTCAGTTACAAGAAATGCTTTGCACGTTGGATTTTATTTACACAAACATTGTTTCACTAATTAAAATTAAAAACTTCACCCTCAAGGAGTTTAAAGAGAACGGAGTGCTTCTGTATTATAAAGAATTAATAGAAATATTTTTAAGCGTCGGGCTTCTAGTCTGCTTGCGGATGTATGACTTTGAAATCGCCAGCGAGTCACCACGTCTGTATCCAGCATTGTAACTAGGCGATAACGAATTAGCGAAAGTGGCCCCACTCATGTTGTACGCTATTTACGAGTTTTAAAGGAAGTTAAACTTTCCTTGCAAGCTGAATTAAGAATTTAAAACCACTTCCTCGTAACCTACGCTGTTGATACAATACATGTTCCTTTTGTGCTGTCCTGTCAAAGTGTAATACTAATTTAAGTCTTCGCCTCTTTAGCAATCTGTATTTGTTTGTACAACATCATCATCGATGACAGCAGGATAGAACTACTTAATATTAGCTAAGTGTGAAAGAGATGCGGAATGTAAAAGCGTAACGTTTTCTCAATCTCTTTCGTTTCGTTCTTAGGGTCAAGAAAATACTAAAAACTGAACGGAAACGAATACAAAATTAGATGTGATAAAAGATAAAAAGAATTTGTGTAGCGTTTGTTTAAGTTTATTCAGTTTTTCAAGGAAATTTGACGCAAACGAGCCTTTCGGTAGTTTCATGGAGAGTAATTGATTTGTTATTGTCTCAAAATAAACGATGTCAAAATAAACCATTGTTGTTCTTGGTTGGTTGTTCTATGCCTGCTCTGCAGCGGTGGCCGTGGCCCCTATGGATTTATTTAAGGGTATGTATAGCCGTAATTTTATGATATTTTTTTTACAAAGTCTCTGCCGTAACACAGGAGTAAACGTCAGTAATTAATCCTTCCACGCGATTACGTCGAACTTTATCAAGGCCGCGGACCGTGCTGTCCCGTACCTGGCACGCGATACTGAGTTCAGAGTTGTAACGACTGCGGAGTGGTGTGCATTAGTGTTCAGTGGGTGGATCTCGATATCATAATATTTTTACCGCGGGTTGAGTGGCGGCTGGTCGCGCGGTACTGTGTCAAACAATTGCTTACAGCCCGAGCTGTGCGCAGTGTATTGCGATCTTTGTCCTCGCCCTGCCGCATTCGTGTTCTAAACTACGATTTACAAACGCAGTATCATAGTCATAGACTTAGCAGTGTATTAAGTGATGTTTTTGATACTGTTTTAAGTGTTTCCAATAAGACTTAACTAACAAGTGAGTTTTTGTGCAATTTGTTTACTATTTATTAAGTGTGTTAATGAGTTATAAGTTTTATGACTCATTTACTAGAATCTTCAAACAAGTTTTGTAGGATTTTTTTTTTGCCATATTGTGTATAAATAACTGGAAATACAACAATTTATATATTTTTTAGGGTAGTCACCAAATTCACCTAACTGAGACAGTTACTAGCCTATGTTCCTAAATCATATTTTACGCTTTAAACTTGTAAGTTTCCAATTTAATTTATACAGAGGAGGAATTAGTTACAATCAGGTCTGAGTAGTTTTAATAAATTAAAATTATTAAGTATTATGAAATAACATAGCAAAACAGTTAGTTGCTATTCAAGGCTAAAGGATTATGAATTATTTATTGAATTATTAAAGATATACTTTAGCTTATTTTTTTTACTTTGCCAAAGGTTCTAGTGAACTCGAGAGACTAAATTTATGAAGACAATTGATTATACTATACCTGCTCATAGCAAGACAAAAACTATACCTAATTATTTTGCGTTTTTATGGTTAGAAATAAGTAATGATAAGTCTATCCAACAAGTATGGCCAATAATAAAAAAGAGTATATTGCTACATAACATGCTGAATAATTTTAATTTCTCCACAGACATGAAGGGCCCAACTCGGCAAGCTCCAGGTGTACCTGGCATGGTAAACAGATACTCTCCTGTTACAAATTGGGATGATGACCCCTTTGGTGCAGATGTCTTTGAGCCAACACCGAATTTTACACAGAAAAAGAAACCACCACCTCGCCCACCACCACCAAAGGTCAACAAACAACCTGATATTCCTGCGAAACCCTCACATTTTATACGAAAGCCAACAGTACTCACTTCCTTATTATCTCGTAAATCTAAAATAGTAGTGAATAATCAAAATGTGAATGTTGTCCAACAAAGTATGATAAAAGAAGTAAACAGTGATGTGGACACTCATAAAATGTTTCCTAAATGTGAACCAAAGAATGTACAGACAGGTTCTTTGATTGATTTCTCATCGCCTCCCAGCTCACCAACATTCACCACCAGGTCGAGCAGTGATGGTCTCAGTGTAGACAGCTTTGGTTCAGATGCCACTACATCTACAAATCATCACAATGCTCACAATGGTGGCAATGCCTCACAAGCTGAGAGTGGCTTTGAAGATGATTTTGATCTGTTCCTTCACTCAAGGAAACCTGTGAAGGAAGACACGATGGAGGATTTCACAGCTGTTGACCCATTTTCGCCTCAGCCAATAACGAACCTGAAAAGAAAACCCGCCTTGAAGAAGAAACCTATTTTAAGTAAAGAAAATGTATACGAAGTATCAAATAATTTTACGAGCCACGTGTCAGCGCCGGCTCCGATACTGAAGGGGCCGACGATAATCCGAGCAAAGCCCGCCAGGCCTAAGCCTCCAGACAACTCGGCTTTATTGAAGACTACGTTTGGAAGTAGTTTCCCTATGACCACCATGACTGTGAACACCACCACACCTATACAGAAAGTCACCAATGGATTTGGCGATAGTTTCGTAAGTACCTACATTTACATTCTATTGATTTCTCTTTGGTTTCGTCAACACTAATTCGTCAACCTATGTACTTAAAACGATTTCTTTACGTACATAGGTCTTTAAATATCCATGCCTGCCATCTAGAAAAATGCTGTTTCTAATCTTGATTTAAATCTGGTTTTCCTGACTGATTATTTTTCAGAATAGGTATGCGCATGAATAAGCAATTTCTATCATAAAGTATCTGTTATCAGTTTATCTATATTTAATGATTAGATACTGGCTATTTCTTATGAGTCAGCAACAAAGTGTCAAGGAAGCTGTTAATCATTAATGAAATTCACGTGCGACTAGGCATTTACATCCGTATGTGAATAGTTTTTTTTTTTAATATAAAAAGCGGAGGCATGATAAAAGGTCGTGTCACGGCACTAGACCACAATGCGCGCTAACATGCACGCTATTTGTGTTCATGACCGTACCATTAATTAAGGTGCTTAAAAATTTGCACGATAATTATCACAATGTTCGTGAGCTCTTTGTTAAATAAATTAAATTGTGGGTTTTCATGAAAACGGTATAAAATAAGCCCCACAGCGGATAAGTAGCTCTCAAGTTATATCTTTTGCTATCGTGGTCATGCATTTGGTATTTATAAAGCCATGAACTAAGATTTCGATCAGGCTGTCGCAACTAAGTGACAAAACGTTTTACCACCTACATTATTGTGGGCGTGCTAAGGCATACCTCTGCCTTACCCCTTCTGGGGATTACAAGCATGATGTTATGTTGTTTGTAGAGAGCAACAAGAATGTGAACAATCGGTATTTTGTATCAGCAAATGATATGGCTCATGGCTACGTCTAGCTTTCGCAAGCCGTACCCATTTCGCTGCGACATTTATTTGACCGGAGAAACAAACCCAGGTCATTTACTTTTAGATTGAAACCCAGTATGAACTAAAAGCTTTATTGGGTTTTTCCCATTCGCAAAAATCACAGTATCAATTAAAGCCGGAACTTGATGCTTGAAAAGCGACAAAAAAAAAATTTCAGCGTAGGTGCTCTCCTTTTCAGAGAAACGCATAAGTTTCAAAGTTTCAAACATTTCTTTACGTTACATTTCCTGTGGGCGTCGCCGTCGATTTTTTATCTATGGACTCTGTGGAATGGATCAGAATCCTCTTTTATGCCAGCCACAACATACCTACTGCAATAACCGATATGATTATAACGTTTTGTCTACTTTGATCCATGACAATATTTGGTCTAGGATTAAAGTCCGTGTGCAGTACGTAAGATCCTCACCAGTGAATTACACACTGATATGATTGATTGATGTATTGATAAAATACATAGGTTTAAATACAATAACTACATTATCACGAAATTTAACGCTGCGTAACATTTCATTATCAATTTATCACGAAAAGTTAGTAGCTTGTTTATCTCTAATATCTCACTTGCAACAATTTTAAGACAACATTTCTGTGTATTCTTATGCTGGTCCTAAACACTAGAATCGTAGCGCTGTCTAGACATTTCGCAATCATAATTAAATAGACGATGTTAATATGGTTATGAAACTCAATATTCAACTTCGTAGATCAGCAAAAACAGTTAATAAATCGCCTATTAGCGACTTAATAAAAACCAACATGAATACTTAGAGGTGCTCATGCCATGACCATGACTCGCCCGGAATTTTATCTAAGAAGAAATATTTTGGATTCATACAGCATTCGAAGCACCCAAATGTTTTTCCGGAGGTAATACGGAAAATAGACTATTTCGCTAATTAATTAGGCACCTACACATGAGATACCAAAAAGTATACAATACTTCAAAATTAAAATAGCTCAGCGTTAGTAATTGCAGATTTAAAATAGCGATAACCTTCAGCCTTTTTTATTTGGCGCTCCATACCGAGAAGCGTTAAAATTAGTGTTGAGAATCGCTTCTCACATGGTATCGATCTAGCCATAGATTATTTATGGACTTATGTTTGCGATTTGCTACAGGACTCGAAACCGTTCGGCTGGGATGATGTGGACGAGGAATGTTCTCCGGAGAGAGAACTGTCGCCGCCCATGCCGACGATCCCGCCTCCGCCGCCCCCAGTCGTCGCTGATGATGATGTCACGAGCTCCTGGACCACTGACATGCCCGACTTCGCGCTCGATCAACTTGCCAACTATGATGAAGAAGAAGAGCCATACGCGATTGCTCTTTTCGACTACTTCACTGATCATCCGGACGATTTATGCTTTTCGGTAAGTGCACCCGAGACCATTGCATCGTTTATTGAGCTATGGCTGCTTTGGGGCTTGATTGATTACCAGCTAAGTTTGGTAATTCGTTTCCTATATCATTTTATCTCTAAGATTGAGAGAACAGACGGAATTCGCAGCTTGGGATGCCTTGAGATACAATTTGCAAATATTAGGCGATTTTGTTTGTTTACATCTCGTGGCTGGTGGCCAAAACACCTGAGTATTTTTAGAAATTGTTATGTAGGTGTAAGTATCAGTACCGACATTGGCTTAAAATTCTGTCTGCGAAGCAAGTTTAAGGTCAATATACCAGTATTTTGGCACTTTCGAATACTTCTACATGTGTTTTTCATTCATGCGCATCGCATGTCATTACAAAGCTTGAATTCGATGAGGTTGGGAATTTGGCGTAAACGATAAGTGGTGTTACTGGATCCATTATGTACTGATTACTGATACACAAACAAACAACAGGTTTCGAGGTAATCGTCATTCAATTGAAAATGGCTCATGAAAAATATTTATTGAAAACTGATCTATGAAAGTGACGATCTCATAAAGGGTCATCCAGTTGTAATTCGTCATTAAATCGAGTAGAGGTGCATAGGTGGACGTTGATGATCACCATCTCGAATTCCATAGACGTAAATATCCATTGTGTTGACATGTTTACTTGAAGAACAATATAGAAAAATCAATAAACAAAAATTAATTCACGGTTACAGATTTGCATTCTAACATAAACATAGACTGTTTGTTTTCTTTATATTCGTTGATCACGTAGTGCAATGGTTACGAAAACGAAGAGTTAACACATTTTTATATTTTGTTTTATTTTTATTAAATGCGAAACAGGCTTGAACGGTATTACGTACTAAATAGGTATATTGAGTCATAATAATGTTGCTATGGTGAGATGAAACATCCGGTAATGGAATGTTTGGCGACCATCATAAATTTCTTTTAGAGAAGAATAAAACAGGAACGCGACGTACCTTGTAGGAACGTCAGTAAGGAAATAGCAAGCAATCTTGGAAAAACGTTTGCAGACTAGACATAATCATTCTTGATATAACCATGATAAGTTTTAATTTGCTGTAGAACCTAAGGGTATGTGTATAAGAAGACAAGAGTAATTAAAGTGATATCTTGGTCTTGCGCTGTGTACTACTTTCGAATACATACAAGTTGCGTATTTATAGTATGAACATTATAGGAGCGGATTATTGCTAGAACATTTGTTAGGCAACGACTGAGGGCCTCAATAATCTGGCCTATACTTTTGCCACAGAATTGTAAGAATACTTTTATTACACGTTATGGACATTTCATTAATTCAATATAGGTAATTGTGTAATGAATATAGCAACACCTTTAACTTTATCGTACCATTGTTACTACATGAATTTGAGAATGTAGAATGGGTTAATGTCCTAATATACACAGTTCTACAGATATTGTGTGGGCGTTGAAATTATACAAATATGCTATTCTATATCCTTTGCGTGGTCGACAGAAATGAATGTCTAAGGGTCAATTCTCACCGAGACGCGGCGCGACGCGCACTTTTTAAGATCACGATACAAAATAGATCTTATTTACTTCACAATAAGGTATACGGGCTGCACAACGCGGTGCACCTTAGCGTTCTTCGACACGCTTTCGCGCTCGTAGTGAAATTATACCTTTTCGTGTTGTAAATAAGTTAGATATTCTGTTGCTATCTTAAAAAGTGCGCGTCGCGCCGCGTCTCGGTGAGAATTGACCCTAAAACTTGTTGTCTTCCCCTTGCAACAACATAAGAGGGGAATGGAAATTTTCCTGAATTTCAATGAATGACTGCTTGCCACGTGAACAAAAAATAGCTCAACACATAAACCCATTTAACAGATGTGTTGCTAGATAACCATTTTGTTTTGTAGATGTTTATAATTCAAAGGCGTAAGTCTATGACGTTACGACCGCTGGCACAATGCTAACCAATTGTTCAAATTTGCAACGATAACTTTTATTGGTTGTTTTTCCGCATTACCATATGCATTGCCATTCTACATTGGAACACATGTAGTGACGTAAGCAGCACACAATGAGTCGCGTGGTGGTATCCGTTACGTTAAAAACGTGGCTGGAAGATGTAATACGTTCTGACTTTCCGGGAATTTGTTGTTTGGGGCGTATATCGTGTCTGTTTTCATAATCGGAATTGTTTATATTATATTGTGACGTTTCACGCATGTTGGCAATTTTATTGATAAAACGTTTTGCATTGAACGCGGCATTATCACTTGGACAGGAACTTGTTATCATCGGCACTTCCCATATTATGATTGTGTTGATCGTTTCACAAGATTTTATTGACACCATTATTTTAGTGGAAACTCCTCACATTTAAAGTTAAACTATAAACCACGTTTATAATTATCTTGACACAGTTATTAATTTAAATTAATTATTTTCGCGAATTTAAGTCACCTTTTTCGTCTGCGGTCTGTAATAGATTTAGTCGGTTTAACACTTTAGCGGATTAAAACGTCAGCATAACGCGAAGCCACATGCCGCATGGAAAAATCCAATTAAACCAATTTAGTTTATTAAACTGTATAACTGTGCTACGTATTTGGCGAAACTTCAATGTGGATTCAGAACTACACTTGCGAAATGTAGGTTTATGCAGTCATTGGAACTAATAAGACCTCTGCTCACGCTGATAAGAATCAAGACTCAAGAGTGATGTACAAGGCGGTTTCATTCATTACTTTGAACAGTTGAGAATTACTCTTTGCTGCTATTAAACATTAAGAATCACCAGATGGTTCTAAATTCACCTCACAACATGTTAACACAACTCGTACACAATTAATTATTTTCAGCACGATTGTATCTTCGCTCCGAAAAACGGGCCTCCTAAGTGTACTTGTATTTCACTACAAAGAAGGTTCATGAGGCAATCTTGCTATAATCACCACGCTTGACGAACGGTTCGGTGGCCACAGTTGTTGCTAAAGGCACTGCTCACAGTGTAAAGAACATTACTTTCTTTTGTATTGCCCATAAGAAAAAGTAAGCAATTAATAGTTTCTCTCAACTACTGTACTGACTTCGAATTTCTTGTTGCATGACCTGAATTGGACCATACGTAGCCGTATACAAAGTTTCATGGAAATGAGTTCATAAATTTCTGAGAAATCGGACAAAAAACATGCATACGCATTTGGATTTAGGTTCAATGACTTTCGTAGGCTCAGAAGCTGAATGTCATAAAAGCTTCTGCAGACAAACGCGACGCGACTCTAGCTAATAATTTCTGGAAATTACTGTACCAGAATCGCGTCGCACCATGTCGTCGCTTCGCGCCTGACTGCGGGAGCCCTAAGTCGTCATAATACTTAGGTATTAATTTAACTATCTGCCTAAAAAGAGGTTCACCGACATAATAACATTATTTACCTACAATGTACCTATTAGCACTTAAACTTATTGCTACCTACCACCCACGACATTAGTGACGTATGTTTTTTTTTTAATATGGCTAAGAGGATTTCACGATTCGATGGACATTAACAAAAAGTAGGATGGGTGGTAGGTACTGTAACGTTATTCCTACCTACTTCGTTACAGCTTTTAATCCCAAATTGCCAATACAGATAGTGTTCGACCCAAACTGGATTTTCAGCCGAAAACGAAAACAAAAATTATCTTCGGCTTTAGTCTGATTGTCAGCCGAAAACGACATGATTTAGACATAAACAATATTAATATTTCTACGGTAGACTGAAACATAGTTTGTTTTTTAACACATAGGGAGAGAGAACAAATATAGGCTTTAAAAGTAATAAATAAAACTTGACTTTTCCTATGTTGGGTCGGCTTCCAGCCTAATCGGATGCAGGTGATGAGGTGAATACCAGGTTTTTACGTATCTTACTTTACGGTAATTCCATTAGAGGCTAGAATATTTCGTGTATTTCTTGTTGTATTGGTTGATTTTATTATTTATTCAATGTTTTTTTCTTTTTCGGCTTGGCCGAAGCATCAGCTGATTTACGGCCGAAAACGAAAATATAGCCGAATCTAAATTTTTTGGCCGGAAATGTCCGAAAACGAAGCTTCGGTAGGTCTCTACATAACATTTTCCGATGTTTACATATACAATTCGCTGTATTTACCAACGACGCACATTCGCGGATATTTATTTGTTATGTTGATATTAATTTATCATTTGTTTTGATGATACACTTAAATTTTGTGTCGTAGAAAATATGTCGACGCAGATTAATTTAAACTTGTGTTTTCTTTGTGTCTATGTACTCAAGAGTCAGTGATATCTAATCTGATAAGATATTATGAATTAGGTAACTAATGTGTGTAAAATATTCTGACTCATTTTAAATACTTAATATGGTACGTTTTAAATTGTCTAGGTTAGGTAGGTAGCCTAAGATAAGATTGATCTATTCAAATTAAACTATTTGTTCTTACTTATCTTGAACGAGGAAAGTTCAAGACTACCAGATCAATAATGCAATGACGTGTACGGTGACCAAAAACAGATAAGTAGCCAGGGTCGTCGGATATAGTTGAAGTTTATTAAGAAACCTATGGTTGTTATCGATTATAATTTAATTTGTTAAATAAACTATTTCTTTCTATTAATTACATTATCAACATCCATCGGTTTTACTTACTCGACGACCCTGGTTGCTCATCTCTTTTGGTGACTGTACATACCTATTGTATTTGTTTTATCATGTACTATCTTGCATAAATTATGCATTATCTCCCTAGTAAAATCCCCAGTCTTCTTAATGTCACTGCATTTCAACCGTAAGTTATCCCCGGCAACATAGAGCATCGTTCTGATTATACAGGGAAAGTTAATTAAGTCAATAATAAAACATACAACTGAAGTCTTTAACCTGTAAAATGCGTAGTTGGCAAGTGATTATACTGAAGACAAACACGCAACGTTTCGTAATTATGATGATTAGTGAATCAGAGCGGGTCATGGGTTCATTGCAGTTATAAATCTTGAAGCAATTGCATGTTAGTATTGGTAGCAAGAGCCATGAATAAGGGCTAGAACTATTCTTTGGTAAGTAAGCGCCTCATCCTAATGTGAACTTTATCTGTATAAAATAATGTTCATATTTGTACGAAACGCTTGCTCAAATTCGCTTATACGGATATAAACATTATAAGCATCAGTATAAAGTTGACATTCGCATGAAAAGTCAATGCGTGGTCTGGGAATCTTGCCTTAAGACAGAGGTCATAACGGCTTCCCGCAGAAGGTCGGATCCTTAACGTGAGGATGTACTTATCGCGTGAGCATCATTTTATTAGGTCACTAATTATTACGCCCGATCAATTGATTTCACGTCCTCTGATACCGATTGACCATTCATTAGCCACTAGACTGCTGGCTGTTAATAAAACTTGAATTGACGTAACTGGCGTCAATGTCAGCTCCTACACTTCGTTTTTATTCACGTTTGTTATTATTATTACTTATTAACAAGTGTCGACGTCAGTAATTGTGACGTCTTTTGTTGGCGAAGTCTGTTTTCCACGTATGCCGTATGGTCTCGAGGGGTTTATAAACTCGCAAAGAAAAACATGGAGGACGATTTTATGAATATCGTGAGATCCTAAATGCAGGCATGTTCAAATCGTCGGCTTCTCCGAATTGAGGTAGTTAAATTACACAGTACCCTGTCTCAAGATGAATGTTTGTAATTTGCAGGCCAACTCGAGGATAAAGTTGATACGGCGAGTGGACCACGAATGGCTGTGTGGCAGTCTGAGGGGCGGAGCTGAGGGCCTGTTCCCTTCCAACTACGTGGAGATCAAGGTTCCCCTGCCTAATGAGTCAGCGCCGGCGCCCCCGCTCATCGGCGTCGCAGTCGCGTTGTACGACTTCGAGCCTGTTCAGCCCGGCGATCTCCGCTTCATCACTGGCGACACCATACAAGTGAGATATAAAATTAACGAAGAGTGGTACTTCGGCGATTGCAACGGTCAGAAAGGACAATTCCCCATTAACTATGTTCAGATGAGTTAAAACAGGAGTTTCACTAGCGGATCAGTCCCGCGCCTCGTCCCCGGTGGTTTAAATAAATTGCTAGTAACGTGTGATACCAGCTGATACAAGACTGACGTCTACCATTTTGTCATGACGTCACTATTTTATAAAAGGTATTTTACCACTTCCTTAAGAGATATGGCAGACTATTAGCAGTCTATTTTTGATGGAGATTTGTTTTCCCTTGGTGCAATACAAGGTGCAATATTTCTGTAAAAGGAAAACAATATCCGTCCAAGTAATTGCTGATGAAATTGTAATGAACTTTCAAATGCATCACAGAATGATGCGGCAGCCATGGATATGTACAATTATAAATGATTTATTTGCGTTTTCGCACTAATGTTGCCATAATAACGTAATGCCCGCTTTTTACTGTATTACCATTTCGGGCTTTTATGAAATTAATATACTGAGTAGTAACGTGTCAACGACTGAATGTAAATAATAAGAGCTTGTATAAAATAACGTCCCTAAATTAGATATTGTAGATATTATTTTGTAATGGTTGTGTAGTCTCTTTTCGATCTGATTCTTTGTTTTAATTTAAATTGATAATTACTTTTTAATTTTATTTCAAACCGAGACATCTGCAATTATATTTACCCGTGTATTAAGTGAGACAGTGCGTCATACTACAAAGAGTTTTGTGTTTTGTCGGAGATGTCTATCACTGGTCGGGTTTATTGCTATAAATACATCATTGTTCTTGATCATTATTGATGTAATTTTATTAGTGTATTGATGTATTAATTATATTTTAAATTACAAATATTGTCGTAAAACGTAGTATTTAAAAAACTCATGTAGCCTTAGGGCGTGAAATTACAGTATATTTTTGTCTAAATAATTGTGTAAAGGTGTCAGTTTTGTACATTTTTTTTATTGTTCTGTTTGTGTCATAACTTTAAGTGTATTATTTGGAGGGACCATAATGTTAAGTGCCTTGAGTATTTACTTATGTGTATATGATGAAGTAATTTATAACAAAATAAATCAAATAATTCCAATTATTATCTTCTTTCAATTGTTGCCTTATCACTAGGCTAACTTCTCTAAACTACAAAAACACACACAGGATGTTTGTCATACAAATATATTTAGTACTTTAGTAACAATAGCGTTCCTAAATATATTATGTACCTAATTCCAATTAAAATCCACTTGTAATGGTTGCCTTATCACCAAGCTAACTTCTCTAACCTCTAAAACCACATACAGGATGTTTAACGTACAAATGTATTTAGGTCATAAACGATATGTATTACAATTCAGTAAGCAAGCAAATCAAAACTTCGCAACATCAATGCTGTAAATAAAACTAGGTCAAATACACAGCCATTACTGAATACAGTAGAGAGCACACATGCTATATTTGTACCCAAAAATGTTTATATGTGCTCTAGTTTCTAAGATTACTGTTGTGGTGGCGCTGTCGTAGCCTTAAATGTCATCGTCGAGTGGTAACGCAATTAATGAAGAATTCCTCGGAAAAGCAGTCGTTCGGACAAGAACTACCAGTCCTATTGGCGATTGGGGCGGCGCTATGCAACATAATCCAGCCTATAATGCATAGATAAAACACCAACCTCATTATTCATAAACGTTGCTTAAAGTTAAGTAATGATAAGAGTTTGTTTAACTCACGGGTTTAACCATACATTTTTGACGTTTAAACATTATTTAACTTGAATCATCGTTTATGAATATACAGTACAACTATAATGTTCTTACTCTTAGGACACAGGCCTCCGCTCTGTGAAAGGGTGTGGCCATAATCCACCACGCTGTTCCAGTGTGAGTTGTTGGATGTCACGTCTTCGATTTTTTTTCGTTCTAGGACATGTCGGTGTCCTTATGATGTTTTCCTTCACCGTTTTGAGAGCAGTGGTGTGGCAGTGGCGCCCGCACGGCCGTAGTCGCCGCGGGAGACGCCCTGGGTGTCGGGAATCCCAGGCTGATTCCCGGCCACCGTAGGTGCGGGCTTGCGGACGGCGAGTAATGGGTAGCTCGCTGTCCGGTAAGGAACAAGCCAGGATCGACGGCGCGTTGTTCCACGCGCGCCTCAAAGAGATGTCAGCACCAACTGGTGGGGTTCGCAAGTGCCGATGCCTGCCAGGGGTGCGGGTTGTTCGAAAGAGATGGCCCCTGACACACAGGTAACTGAGGGAACACGAGTGGGTTTAGTCAGTAAAAGTCTGACACGCCTTTTTGCTCCGCCCAGATCGGGAGAAGTTATTTGATGATTTCCCCCCCCAAAAAAAAAGAAAACCTAATCTACTAATCCGTAGTATCATACAAGATTCCTTGACATCGACTGATATGATATCGGCATTATTCAGCATCATTTATGAGTCATACACCTGATTACCTACCCAAGTAGAAAATGGATTTATCGTCATCATCATCTACCCAACATTTTCCCAAGTATGGTAGGGTCAGCTGCGTCACAACTCAGCCAGCGCGAGCGTATGCTTCTAACCTCCACAACCCAGTTATTGGGTAATACGATACCTACCTCTCCGGGGGTGATTTTAGGGCTTAAATTTGGATTTGGTGCCTAATACAAGAAAAATACCAGCGACACTATATTATGTATGCGGACCGAGTGATGTTGCTGATGGCTGCTACAAACTGTTATCCATATAGTTCATCATCATCATTTCAGCCGAAAGACGTCCACTGCTGGACATAGGCCTCCCCCAAGCACCACCATTTCGACCGGTTTTGTGCTTCTCGCATCCAGCGGATTCCTGCGGCCTTTACCAGGTCATCGGTCCATCATGTGGGAGGCCTTTTCAACGCTACGTCTTCCAGTACGCGGTCGCCACTCCAGAACCTTCCAGCCCCATCGGCCATCTGTTCTGCGAGCAATGTGCCATATAATTTATATAATTATAGCTCTATAATATTTTCAGAACAGTCGGTAAGTGAAGGTAAGCTGACAACCTCTTCATGCCAATTCATGATTTTGTACTAAGAAGACTTATCTTCGTCCACTCCTCACCGGCACCCTAATTGCGTACCACACTATTAATCAGAATCTGAATAATTTTTAAGGTTATTGCTAATCCAGTCTTTCATATATGTATTCGAAAAAATTGTCTGCTCAGCAAGGTAACGCTATGAATGTTGTAGAACCATCAAAATGAAAGCTGGCATCCTAAATAAGGTGCGGCGATACTTTACATGCATAAAGCTCAAGAGTGTTCTTGTATGGAGTGTTGCAGCCACTTATGGGATGGCTCAGCAATATAGGTACCAGCTTGCTGCCCTTGACTCGGTGGAACGCAGAGCAAAAAGGCTCATAGGCGACGAAATGTTGGTAGCTAGGCTTCACAGCTTGGCTCATCGGAGTAAAGTTGCTTGCCTATCGGTCTTCTACAGACTGTACTTCGGAGGGTGACCGCAGGAGCTCCACGACCTGATCCCACCATCGCCCTTTTACTACCGCACTACCAGAGGCACTGCAGGGTACCATCTGCACTTGGTTGATATACCGACCAGTCGTACTCCTCCACATTTATTATGCGCACAGCCGTAGTGTGGAACTCTCTGCCTGCGTCTGTGTTCCCTTCCACATGTAACCAGACTATCCTCAAATAAGAGTGAACAGGCATTTTCTGGGCACGCTCAATCCATCATAGACCTCATCAATCGCTTTCAATCGAGCGTGATCGAGGTCAAGAGTAAGGGCATTCAGTAACAAAAACAGGAAAAAAAAACGCGATTCCTACTGATAGTGTATAAAGCAATTACCCCTCTGCTTATCTGCTCTATTCCGTTTGGCTTAACCATGGTCACTTTAAACATTATTTATTTTTAGAAAATACAGGCGTAGTTGTGTAAGTTGATGGTAGCGGTCCATATTATGCCTGTTTAGGGCATACAAATTAAATTGTCTTGGTGGGGAAGTTGGTATACAACCAGACCAAGTTTCATTGTCAAAAAGCATGATAACAAAAATAATACAATGTGGTGAGTTCTTGTAATAAAAGACGTATGTTCATCACATGTAGTGAGTTTATTATTTGAACAAAAATAATCTATAAGTTCTTAAAATATTTACAATTCCTTAATTTACAACTTACTGTCAACATACCCTGTTCGCTTTTCAACCGTTGCGTTCAAACACTATTTAATAACTAAAACGTGTGGGTGGCAAGAGAACATTCCGAGCGATCTACGTTTCAATGAAAATCTTACAATTACGGGATAAGTTGAGTAGCGATGATAAGTCATATCGGCCCTTTCGATATCATTCACAACATGTTGAAAAGAGAAAAGAGGGCGGGGATTCTCCTTAAATATACATAACATTATATAAGCTAATGGTCTAATAACACAGTCCCAAACATTACCTTAGCATATACTTTAGAATCGGCTCCGCGATACAATACTGTCGCTACTGTTCCAGGGGGCCTACTTTCTAAGTCCGTCAACGATATTACGGGCCCTTCCGAAAGTATTTCAATACTTAGAAGTTAACCATACTCCCGATTAATTAACTTTTACGAACGGGCAAACACACATCGGGAGTAATGGCAACAGTCATTTGTGTTGTCAACAATTATTTTTTTCGGGCCCCGAACAAATCTTATGTCCGTAAGTGATACGGAGTAGGAAATGTTTGTAACTTCGGCTGAAACTGCTTAGGGAATAGGCCCCCTAATTCTAACTGTTCCTACAGAACTAATGTGGACATTCAGGTACATAAACATACATAAAGCAATATAAGTATACGCTTTAAAAAAATGATAAACGAATATATGAACGGATGACAAAACAATTGCGGTGATGAGAATGAATTGAAGGAATAATGACCACCGACCTATATCAATATTAGTTAGTCCAATAAATGTGAATAAAAATAGCGCTGACATGATCATGCGTCGGTTTGTTAAGAGAATGACTACGTCGTTACAGTAACATTCAGTACACAATTGCAGATCTTTCAGAACAGAGTGTAAAGTTCACTCATCCTGTATAGAATGTCCGGTGGGCTACTGACCCGACGAGTGATAGCGGTATCTATATCGCCAAATGCGAATGTACGCATCACACTGACGTCACGCAAATATCTTTTATCGCGCAAGCAGAGTTTACCGTGCAATAGCACAAGATTCTAGACCCCTAGCGTGTTTTTTTTAAATGCTGTTCCATAAAAAAACCGTTTCATAGAAAACTGTATAGCACGTGTTGCAATACAGTTTTCTATGAAACGGTTTTTTAAGCGGGTTTTTTTATGGAAGTTTTTTTTTATACCCTACGTAAACAAAAAAAAAACACGCTAGGGGTCTAGAATCTTGCAACTGTCTAAAAATTTCAACTCTAGCGGGTCTATGTGTTGTGTATATGGAATCATGTGCTGAATTTATGGTAACAACAGTTTGCACGTCGTCCCTGCCACTACGCATAATGCTAGATGTACGGTAGAGATGATGAATATAACCATCAACCATTAAATTTAACTAATATTTAAAATTAACCATGATATTCAATAAATAAAATTAACATTAACGAATAAAAATATCATATCAACTTCTTCGGCGCAAAATTGGCAAGGACGAATATTTCTCTGTCTCGCTCGAACAACGCGCTGTCTCTCGCTCGCTCGGGTTGACCTTCGGAGCGGCAACGCAGTGTCGTCAGTGTCGTAGAAATATTTATTCCGTTACGTGCATTCAATTGTATGTTCTATCTTTGTTACGTTAAAACACATTTACTGTTGGGGATATTTTATTCTAAAGAAAGTTGTTGATATTTTTAACCAATATTTCGGTCGGTTAATGGTTGATTTTTGATATAAGTTTATTTTATTAGTTAGTTTTGATATTTTACTCAAATAACAAAGTCGCGTCGTTGCGTTGTTGTTGTTTTTTTTGTTTTACAAAATGCCGAGACGAAATAATATTCGATTATCTAATCGAGATAAATGCTAGTCAGTCCTAAGCCTGTTAAAGTATGAAGGGAAGTTTAACTTAACAATTTCAACATGCATTAGTTAATAGAATATTCAACTTTTCAACATGTTGCAGATACTTGAATAAAAATATTAACTAATATTTTCAACCAATAAAAATATCGATATTTTTATTTAACCATTAACCAATAAACAATTTCAACCAATATTCTCATCTCTAATGTACGGTAAACTCTTGCGTGACGTCAGTGAAACGTAGTTCGCATGTGGCGGTCTAGATGCCGCTACATAACCATTCTATTAACATAGATAAAATCATTAACGTAATTATGTTTCCTTTTCTTTTAGCAAACCGGAACATAAAGCACATTTTGTAGCAAACAACAAGAAAACGAAACATAAAGTAGTAAAAATTACTGCAAAACGTGGCTGGTAATGGACGCTTAACTTACGAAATACGATATGAACATGATAATCATATGAATAAGTACATAAAACATTTCAAATGCGTAGTATGTTAATTACGTTTCTTTAGCTTAATTATTATCGAAATAGGTCAGCCGGAAATAAATTGAAAATAATAATAATGGCAACACAAAAATATACAGGCTTGTTCTTGAGCATGCAGTATTTGTCAGTTGTTTCAATGTAGTTCTACCAAGTAGTCGTCATACGTGGGACGATGACCAGCACCCTAAATGCGGAACACACTATCACTTAGCATCTAATCCATTGCTTCATACGTTCGAAAAATTTGTCTCCTCAACAACGTAAATAACGCAATTAATGTTGTAGAACTGTCAAACCGAAAGATTCCTACTGTTATGAGTGTCACGCAATTATCCCTCAGAAAGCAACACATGCAGACAGATCCTATACAGTATTCTACCTTTAGATATAAGTATAAAAGTGCGTTGATAACATAAACTTTCAGATATAAATGTATCTGAAGTAATGTTCTAGACGAAGTTTGTAGTAAGTTCATATAAAGATACAATTGTATAAATTCGAGTATTAATGCAGTACAATTGCACATTGAACAAAAAACAAAACGGTTCCATACATATGACCTACGTGTTGCTAGCACTTAGCCAATCATCTACAATACTAGTTATAGTACTTTATATCAGAATTTCGTTAACAAATATTGCAGCTTCCAAAAGCTATTACATTATTGTAAACTTCAAAAAATATATACACATTGCGATAACATTTGCAGTCTAAGCTTGCTATATAATGCGACACCTATACACAAAAGCGTTTAACAGTAGCACTTATTTGTCCGTGTTTATATGTACCGTTTGCTTATATTTACATTAACAGCACTATATATGTCAGGAGCGACACAGCTAATATGCCTCCAACACTGATAACCTAATTATACCAATTCGTGCTCGCTACGCGACGGTAACAATGTGTAAATTCCACAAGATTCTGACAAACAGTTTCTACTTGGGTTGCTCTTCAAATAGGTTATATTCTAGTTAGTAGGTTCATTGGCTTGGCCATGCAAATTGTTGTTATCTTCGAGATGCAATGACGTATTATGATTGATCTGTTATATTTACAGTACATTTAGTCTAAGATACTGGGTCGTGGGACCCTTAGTCGGGTCTGTATATGGGTATTTTGGGAATAAACTCTATGAGAAGTACGTATTCCATCATGGAGGAGGAGTCGCAGTGTTGTTTCGTGAGTCGCCAGCGGAGGCCAAGCTTGTTGTACAGCCGACTGTTTTCCCATTCCAAGAGTTTGTTCAGAGAGTGTTGCGTCTGGAACGAAAATTACAAAGTTAGTATCAAGTTCAATCTAGACTGCGTCAGTGAGCGGAGTTCACGCAGCCAAATTTTGGGCCAAAGATGTTTGATTTTTGAAGTGAAAACTTCTTTAGGCGTGGTGAGCACTTTTTGGGTGAACAAAAATCATGGAACTCGCGTCATCGTCACCGCACGCTTCCAATGAGTTATATGTATACTGTGTATATATGTATACCTATAGATATAGGAGTATCAAAGCGACAAAAATAATAATCTGATAGCTTGACGATACAATTCACAAGTTACTTAGTTTTTTTTATTTAATCAGATTATGAGTCACCGCAGGGGTCTAATTAAAATGGTGGTTGGGTGACTGAGCACACGGATGAGTCACGCGTTGATGTCGTTTGGAAAAGTCTCTTTCTTTCATTAGGAAACTCTAATTCTTTTATCCCTTTCATTCCCTTTGTATTTTTATCTTAAAAATCTGTGCTGTTACCTTTAATGGCTGAAGTCGATCGCTCGTTTATCATTTTTTACCGAGAGCAATCTGGACCCTAGGACCCAATGTGAAATCATGTATTGACGATTTAAAAAATACACATGTAATTGTTCAAGTTTTCGCTCCTGTCGGCACTCCCGGAGTGCCACTGTTTTTTCCCATCGATACGTTAAGAAGAAGAATCTAGACAGCTATTTATACATACATCGGCAAACGATAAATAGTTCAAACTTGGAACGTAGTGTCTGGCAGCCATTGATCGACGAGTTTATGGGCGTAAACAACAAAGTTAATATTTATGTGCAACATTGTAGGTGGGTGTTAATAAATAATGTTGATCGAAGATTGTGTGCTATTTCAGTAACAGCTGTATTACCTATCGTCTTTGTGCTATGACTGGGGTGATTTCCAGGCCAACTATCAAAGTCAAAGCATTTATTTCAAATAGGCACTTAAAAGGCACTTTTGAACGTCAACATTTACATTAAAATAGATTTGATTCTAGTCGCCCCTTCCAAAATGTAGTTTCGTATGGAGAAGAACGGGCAAGAAAATCCACCGTTACTCTTTTAAGTGTTTTAAGTACAATATTTAACATAGTACATTCATTATATAAATATGTGTGAAAACGATGCACCCAGAATAAAATTACCAAACCAAAATAGGTAAAAAGAATGAAATTGAAGCAATACAGATAAATTAATTCTATGATAGATACATGGTGCTCACTTATTTACAAACATTGTAAAAGCAAGTATACGATTTTCCTAGAATATTAACAAGTTATAATAAGTCAGTGTGTGAGTTAAAGTAATCACTGAGTGTAAATCAATGCCATAAATATAATTAATTATACCATTCAATTAGAAACCAGTTTGATTTTGTCTTGATTTTGTTTTATCCTGCCTTTATCCCAATTTATTTGAGGTCGACGCAACATGTCTTTTTCTCCCACACTTCTCTATTAGTCGTCATCTCCGTAGTCCTCCATTCTAACCATATCATATTTCACTTCGATTTTTTTTTTTGTCTACACATATCTACAGGAAAAACTAGTAAAATATTGTCCCTGTACAAAAAGTGGCACAGGTTCAGGCACATACTTTTTACACGCTTTATATTAGCTTCACTTGTATATTTGTTTGTTTGTATGTAACCGACTCCTTTGAGCGCGATTTTGACCCACTTTAAACGGTCAGATTTCATTGAAACTTTGTAAACTTGTCGAGGACCGATGACAATCCAATAATTTAAAAAAAAATGAGAAAAAAAACACGTTTTTGTAGTTAGCAGAACTAAAAAATAGAAAATAAATAATAGTTTAAAAAACTAAAAAACACGCTTTAAAAACCAAACTAAAAAAGGAGAAAATAATTTAATTCAATTAAAAAGCGTGGGGTGCTTGACATTAATTGATTATAAAAATACCTCAAAAAGCACCCCACGCTTTTTAATTGAGTACAATTATTTTCTCCTTTTTTAGTTTGGTTTTTAAAGCGTGTTTTCTAGTTTTTTAATTGAGGATTAGAAACTAGGAAACGTGAAAACTGCGGTTAAAGGATATTATTGTTTTATACCTTAAGGTACCTACGTACAGTCACCAAAAGTGATAAGTAACCATGGTCGTTGGATATAGTTGAAGTTTGCTATAAAACCGATGCATGTTTTCGAATGAAATTTAATTTAATACATGAACTGTTTATTTTCTATTATGAGCGTTCATCCCACGCGGGCGGATTTTCGTGATTATTTAATTAAATACAAACAAAAGTAAACTTTTTTTCAGCCAAGCACTAGATTGTTGGTATTTACAAGTTTGTATGCTTTTTTTTTAGTTATTTTGGAGTAATGCAAATAGAAAATAATTTATTGACGGTAGGTATGTCGATTCTTATGAGTAAATATACTCATAAGAATCGACATACCTACCGTCAATTATTTTCTATTTGCATTACTTAGTACGATGAAATGTTTTTATTAAAGAGTAAATGTTAAAAATAATTATACATACAATAAAGATATAGTGCTTGGCTGAAAAAAAAATTGTACTTATGTTTGTATTTAATGAAATAATCGCGAAAAACTACTAAAAAAGCGTTGTTGCCAACCAGCGTGGGATGAACGCTCCGCTCTTAACTAAATTAAGTTTTATTTATTTATTCTAAAACTTCCATCGGTTTCTTACACTGAACTTCAGCTATACTATAACCGACGACCCTGCTGTTATTTATTCAGCAATATCCGACTACCCGGGTTATACTTATCTCTTTTGGTGACCGTAGGTACACACGGCTACACATCAAGCTATACATTTCCAGTTTACGCTGATCTCGCACTGTGCGGAAATCCTATACAATGCGAGATCAATTTATACTGGAAATGCATAGCTTGATGTGTAGACGTGTGTACATAACACAATTCTATCCTTAAATAAAATCCGTGAAATTGGACTGCTTTCGGTTTTGTATTATGTGAATAATAGGCTATTCTACGCATTTGGAGTAGATAAACGACAAGCGGTAATTAAAAACATAGTTAGTAAACATTACAACGACATAATTAATTAATTGCAACAAATAAAATTATCAATACTGTCGTGTATCGTGTTTTGCAGTCGGTTCGCGATATATAGTATACTGCTAAATAATTCAAATATGTACCCTTCGTTTTCCTGTCTGAGATAAACCGAATAAGAAATAGAATTGAGATCAAAATATTATTCATGTGCATGTTTGTCATTAATGTAGGAATTTTACCAAGGCTATGCTTTGAAACGGTGACCAGCAGGCTTAGCACGAGCACCGATTTGTCGAGGGAAGAATAAACAGGACTATTAACTAAATGATGAACACTTAAGGTGAATGCGCAGTGGTAGACCGCGAAATTCAAATTTTCTTACGTTTTTGCAATTTCCAGGTCAGTATCAGGTTGTATCCTGATCAAAATGTGATTTGCGAATATAACAGGTACGTGTTTACAGAATTATAGTCATTAGAATGTCTAATAATCTCTTATAAGTTAGATTTCTTCCACAAGCACTTTTCCATAAGAAATTTGTTCTTATGGAACAAATCTAACTTATAAAGATGTATTATTGATTCTAATGATTATAAATCTGTAAATACGTACATGTTATAGTCGCGAATCATATTTTGATCAAGTAACAAGCTGACGCTCACCTGAAAATTGCAAAAAAACGTAACAAAATTTGAATTTCGCGGTCTACCACTGCGCATTCACCTTAAGTTAAAATTTTACATAGTTAGTGAGGTTAAGTTTCTAGGGGTTTACATGTTATAAAACTGCCTGTCACTGTTGTTTATATGGACGTCGGTTATTTTTTGTCGGTATTTATCAACACAACAGCTAGTAATAGCCTCACTCGCGTCTAATATCTGAGATTATCTATGAGTCTATGAATGAAAAATATACATATCTACAGGGTACAAACTGCAGAATGGGGTTGGTGATACTATGAACATGTGCATATTACGCGGCCCTCCCCAAATAACTACTTAGTGAGATATAAAGTTATGTTTTTTTTCTATTTCACGTTAAACATAGGTCCACAACTATATACAGATGTACATAAAATATTCCTATTGTTATAAACAACTAAGTTATATTCATAAACGTTCCTCAAATCTCATCACCATTCGTGTCCCAATTCCAAAATTTTTGCAGTTCATGCTCCAAGTCATAAATATACCCTGAAGATCGTATTTTTTATAGTAATTTAGATAGTACACGATATGCTTTATCTAGTAGTAAAACAATACACATTAAAGAACACGTTTATGTAATTTGTAATGACTTTGAAAATTGTCTCAACACTTTCTACTCACTACCATTTGTTCACACAGTCGCAGGGTTATTTTTTTTCCGCGTAGTTTATGGTCTCTGATAGAGACAACTCAGCGTCGCGCTCAGTTCCACGTCACGACTCATGCGGGGAGTGTTATGGCGCCAGCTGTAGCCTGCGTTAATCGCCCAGAAATCGTGTTGAGCAAAAAAAAATCTCCTTACCGTTCGAGTTTCCCGTGGTAAGTATATTATTTTTATTTATCATTTTTATGTGCTGTAAGGGCCTGTGCACACCACGTTTTTTAAACGCTCCGTTGACGCGCGTTTGTAGCGATACAGACGCGATACGCACTAGTCAGCGCGCCGTCGCCGCACGTTTCTAAAACGTGCGTCAACGGCGCGTTTAAAAAACGTGGTGTGCACAGCGACTGATCAAGAGTTCTGACCGCCCTAGGCTAATTTTATTATGAGGACGCGCCCCCGCCAGGTGTGTTACGGACGGCCTAAAAAGTAGTAAGTGAGTAGCCTTATCGTCCACAAGCGCCCATTACCTCCTATCTGACTCCGGGTGGATTTTACATAGTAGAGGATCCGAAGTAAGAACGACCTTCACCAATTTAATAACCAGGTGTAAATTATATTTTAACAATATTATTTTTTATAATTTTAATTAAAATATAATTTACACCTGGTTATAAGGCTTTGCTTGCATCTGCTCGCGCACTCCATCGAGTTTTCGATAGATTTTCTAGTACCGTCGATTTTTCATCCAATTTGGATAACAAAATTTGCCATCTGCTTGTTAGAAAAAATTGTATAGTTGTGGTTCCAGTGTAAAAAAGCAGCTGACTCGTCACTACTTTCTGCGGCAGCCGATCCCACGAGTTGTAGAGAATGAGCTGCATAAGGAACAAAAGTACCCAATGGATTTACAGCTTTAATTCTTGACTGAAGACCTTTGTATTGACCAGACATATTGCTAGCATTATCATAACTTTGGCCACGACAGTCTTTAATATCAAGTTCCAAAGTTTTATCAACTGTCGCAAGAACAGCCTTCTCCATGTCTTCACCTTTATGACCGCAATTGGGTAAAAATGTGACAAAACGTTCGACAGGTTCGCCGCCAGGCAAAATATAACGAATTATAAATGTCAACTGATCGGTGTGTGACATATCTGGAATAGAATCAATGCTAATCGAATAATATTTTGCTTTTTTTATTTCTCCTATGATCTTAAGTCGAACTTCGTCAGCGAGAAGTAAAATAAATTCGTCGATTATAGAGGATGACAAGTACGATGGAGTACCTCTGCCTTTTTGTCCAAATCTTACCAAATGTTCAGCCATGAAAGGATCAAAATTAGATATAAGCTCAATACAGCCAAGAAAGCTCGACCACCGACCGATTCGAGTAACAAGTCAGTGTTTGTTTAAGGCGCAGTTTTTAAAATTTCAAAATTTATTGTTAAAATCAGGGACTCTCAAGCGCATTTAGTTTTAGTGTTTTGTCCCGGTCTAGTTGAAATATGTAGGGTAGATGCAATGAATGATGCTAGATTAGTGCATGCGAAGACACGATTTCAGCGCGCCCCTCCGATCCTCGCGCCCTAGGCTGCAGCCTAATTAGCCTAAGGGTTAATCAGGCCCTGGCCGTGTGCACAGGCCCTAATAGATGCCATAGAATCCCCTTTGGTTTGATTGAGTTCCTAAGTCATTATGTTCTATAAAGAACGTATAATGTGAGGAAGTATACAAAAACCTAAAATAATAATGACCGTTTACATAATTACCATTTTTCCCGTTCGTATTTTGGCGAACGGTGATGAGAAATTGAAAATGGTAATTAGTACCAGTAATACGTGGGCTCTTATTATATTGCAACTCCTTACTCCGCTAGGCCAGCGCAAGGTCAAAGTGTTACTACCAACGCGTGATCGATTGTTAACTGATAACAAAATAAACCTAAAAACTGGCTACCCACCTACCACTAACTTATTCTTTTTTTCAGAATAAACATGCTTCGGAAAAAACAGAAATCAAAGGAGGAAACATTGGCTAAATAAAGCCTTAGTCTGTCAGCCTCAGTTTTTGTATATGATCTCATCGAGCTTAAAAAATGTCTTTGATGGTACTGACTGGTATAGGTCTGAGTTCTATTTAAATAGATACACTGAGTTTTGAAGTAGTGTTTTAGTTAATTTTATTTAAATTACTAGATAGATCCTTGTCCATGTTCATTTTAAGACCCACTCTTTTGGAAGATCTTCTGAGGTCCTCCATAGTCCTAGCCATGACAACTATATAATCGGCAAACAGAAGGTGAGTGATGTATTCGCCATTGATATTGATGCCAGCCCATTTCCAGTCCAGAAACTTGAAGAGATCCTTCAGTGTAGCGATGAATAGTATCGGAGAGATATCGTCTCCCTGTCTCACACCTCGCTGCAGAAGTATAGGTTTCGAGATCTGATCCTGGTGTCGGACTGACATAGTGGAGTTTTCGTACAGACACTTCAGAACCTCGATGTACCGATCGTCGATCTGGCACCGTTGAAGAGACTGCAGTACAGCCCATGCCTCGGTCGAATCGAAGGCTTTTTCGTAGACCACAAACGCTAAGCAAACAGGCAGGTTATACTCTTCGGTCTTCTGTATAACCTGCCGCAGCGTATGTATGTGGTCTACGGTGCTAAAGCCTTTACGGAATCCGGCTTGTTCGGGAGGCAGGAAGTTGTCAAAACTTACATATCCCACCCACAAGGTGCACGGATGACCTTGTGAGGGACCGCAGGAATCCGCTGGATGCGGGAAGCACAAAACCGGTCGAAGTGGATGTGCTTGGGGGAGGCCTATGTCCAGCAGTGGAAGTCTTTTGGTTGAAACGATGATGATGACCAGACAGATAATATTATTGATTTTTAGGAAAACCGGTTTATTTTGATATAGCTAAGATTAATGGCATTAATATGTTGCCTAAATAATAAATAAAGATGTATGTAATTTATGTACATATATTATTCATTTTATTTATAATTACCAATCACGAAGCATAATTACCATGTTTAAATACCAATTACCGTGTGATTCATATCTCATCACCGTTCGACGAAAATTTTCAGCTTCAGATTCAGTCCTATATAATGGTTCAAATATTGTGCAATTGATTTATTTTGTTTCCTGCACTATAAACTTTAAAGTCGTAATTGGAAGCATTATTTGAACTTAATTTATGAATCCTGAATAAGTTTATCTTCAAATATTCACCCGGGTATATTCATAAACGTTGATTAAAGTTAAACCATATATTTTTGACGTTTAAATATCTCCTATGTTTAAACGTCAAAAAATTATGGCTAAACCACGCACAACGGACCGAATGGGAGTCTACGTGCGGAAAAGGGAGTCCTATCATCATCATCATCATGTATGGCTAAACAGTTGCTAATCAATAGGGTATATATCAACGTCGAAAGTTTCCTACATTGGAGTGATAGTGAATTATCAGACATCAAGCGGTTTTTGAGAAGCGATCTATTCTATACCTACTGGAGAAAGGGCAGCGAAAAGTTTACAGAACTTATGTTAGTAAGTACCAACTTATGTGTTTAACACCTAAAAATAGTTTTTTCTAATCGGTTTATAAATGACGAAGTTCTTAATAACGAACATTAAAAAAATACAACCTAATTGAGAACCTCGTCCTTTTTTTGAAGTCGGTTAAAAAGTAACTAAAATTGTGTTACTTGGTAGGTCATTCATTAATAATGTAAGTAGGTACTTGAATGCAAATTATAGTAGGTAGGTACATGTCATGCCATGAAGCCATTTATATATGTACCTATACTTATTTATATTACGATTTACGATACATAACCAACATTACGTTACTCGGGTAATAGACAGCCGACACAAAAACGTGACCAAGTGTGGAAGGCGCAGTATGTTACAATTTAATGATCTCGACCCAATATCTCCAATGTAGGAGGTATAGTCAGAAAGGAATGTTGGTTAGCACGTTTCTACTAGCTAAAGCTAGCTTCGCACACATGGTATGTCTTTCCCCAGGGTTAAATAATTTCATCAAAATCGGTCCAGCCGTTTCGGAGATTAACCAGAAAAAACAGAGAGACAGACATAAAAAAAAACAATAAAAATAGTTTAAAAAACTAAAAACACGCTTTAAAAACCAAACTAAAAAAGTAGAAAATAATTTAATACAATTAAAAAGCGTGGGGTGCTTTTTGAGGTATTTTTATAATCAATTAATGTCAAGCACCCCATTCTATTTTTTAGTTCTGCTAACTACAAAAGCGTGATTTTTTCAGTTTTTTTTTTCCTTTATTTTTTTCTATTATTCTCTATTTTTTTTTAAATTATTGAATTGTCATCGGTCCTCGATACGTTTACAAAGTTTAAATTAAATCTGACCGTTTAAAGTGGGTCAAAATCGCGCCCTGAGGAGTCGTTTACAAACATACAAGTGAAGCTAATATAAAGCGTGTAAAAATGTTATTCATATGCATTTGGCAAACCGCTAAATTGTGGAAAGTTTTAAGTATGAAAGTCGATGGCTATAGCAGTAGGGAAATGTAGATACGTGTAGGGGCAGACAAAGGAAACGATAGATAGAGTGGTTGAATGATGATGGTTAGAAAGGGGGTGACTTACGAGATGACGACTAATAAAAAAGTATGGAAGAAAAAATATAAAATAAATAATAGTTAAAAAAACACGCTTTAAAAAACAAACTAAAAAAGTAGAAAATAATTTAATTCTATTAAAAAGCGTGGGGCGCATGATATTAATCCTTACTAATATTATAAACGCGAAAGTTTGTAAGTATGGATGGATGGATGTTTGTTACTCTTTCACGCAAAAACGGCTGAACGGATTTGGATGAAATTTGGCACACATATAGATTATAACCTAGATTAACACATAGGATACTTTTTATCCCGGTAGTACGTTCCCGCGGGATAATTTCCGACCTCCACGCGGGCGAAGCCGCGGTCGGAATCTAGTTGATTATAAAAATACCTCAAAAAGCACCCCACGCTTTTTAATAGAATTAAATTATATTCTACTTTTTTAGTTTGGTTTTTAATGCGTGTTTTTTTTAGCTATTATATATTTTCTATTGTTTAGTTCTGCTAACTACAAAAGCGTGTTTTTTTTTTAAATCATTGAATTGTCATCGGTCCTCGATAAATCTACAAAGTTTAAATGAAATCTGACTGTTTGAAGTAGGTCAAAATCAAGTCCAAAAAAGGAGTCGGTTACAAACAAACACACATACAGGTGAAGCTAATAAAAGCGTGTTAAAAAGACATGTTGCGTCGACCTCAAATAAACTGCGATAAGGTCAGGAGAATGAAGTTGGTGATTTAACACAATGCTGTTTATTTGACATTACAAATAGAAACTTCAACTTTATTTATTTGTAGACTATATCAAAATTAACACAATATGATGCAATAATTTAATTTTCGAGAGTTCCAAGACCCTTTTTCTACATTTATATCTATAATTAATTGAAAATTACACAAAATAATTCAGATTATGATTGATCGTGCATTACGCAATTAGGGTGCAGGTTTTAAACTATCTGTGTGCCAAATTTCATCCACATCCATTCAGACGTTTAAGCGTGATTGAGTAACAAACATCCAAACTTTCACATTTATAATATTATAATAGGAAGTAGGATTGTTTATGCCAATTTACGAGGCAAATAATTCAAGTTAGATACATACCCTTTTACTTAAACAAATAACGGGCCAGAGCGAGCATCCTAGGGTGCAGCAGCAGCAGACGCAGCCGCAGAACAGCCACTTAACGTTGACGGGCAGTGTCTTCTTCAGCACGCTGTTGATGCGCGCCACCGTCGCCTGGTACTCCTCGGGCGCGACTCGGGACTGCAGGCCTGAAGGGAAGTCGCCGTTGAAGCGGTTACTCAGGCCGAAACTGGAATGGGTAATGGTAGTGGTCATGGCAAAGAAATAGAAAACACATTTATATAGCACATACTAAAACGGCACACCGCACATTTTACAAAATGTTAGTGGTTATAGATACATAGAATACTCTTCTTTTTCTTTATTTATCATCCTGCCTAGCCTTTTCCGGTCGGCTCCCAGTCTAACCGTATGCAGCTGAATACCAGAAAAATACTAGTATTTTACATGGAGTACCTACCTATCTGACCTCCACAACCCAGTTGCTGGGTAATAGAATATCCCTTGGTTGGCAGATTTCTGACGACCCGTAACGACGGTCAAAGATCCACGAATGACAGTCGCTAGTCGGGACCAACGGCTTAGCGTCCTTTCCGAGGCATGGAGGAGTTTTGGTATGTAAAGATGATCACCCATCCCAGGAGCAACCGCAACAAGTAAATAATACTCTTTATTATGTACAACATAAAAAAACGTTGAACGCAACCTTTAGCGTTAAACGTTTAACGAAACCTTGTTCGAAGTCGCATAAGAAGTTTCACTTCAAAATAGGGATATAAATGTAGATATTTTACTTGTGGTGACACAATAGGTCTCATAGCTTAAAGTGATATTATAAACACACCCTTAGGATGATGGGATAAGGGGAGACAAGACTTGTGTGTATATATAATACATAAGTATATATAAGATTGTAATGAACAGCTCGCTAACACACTAATACACCCTGAAAGGTTTCGTTGTGTGGCTAAAATCAATTGTGTAATAGGTTAAGTGTTTCGGAAATTAATAAATAATAATATGGATACGAAAGTGAGGTTACTGAGACAAACGCTTGGGAGTTTATGGAAATACCTATATTGGAATAAGAAGCTGTTGGCTGGAAATGGGATTAGAAAGTTAGTATAATCTGACGAATTCTTTGGATGCCTCCTTGGAAAGAATTCGTCAGATTATACTATATTTTTTTGTAGTTTAATTCAATCACTTTTTAAAATGGTGTATGCCATTTTATTTCTTACAGTTGATAGCATTGGCACTGACTGGTATACTGACAAGAAATACTATCAGGTTATTTAAAGTTATTATGCACTTTAAGGTTTCTAATTATGAGACTAATAGTTTTCAAAAGATAACTTAATTATCAAAGGCCATAAAATTACTAGACATGTATGAATACTGGAGAGCAGTGGTGGCCCAGTGCTAACGGCCGCGACTTACGAGTTGTAGGTCGTGGGTTCGAATCCCGACAGGCTCTTTACTTTGTGTAAGTTATTTCATCACCACTGCTCTCAAAACGGTGAAGGAAAACATCGTGAGGAAATCGGCATGTCCTAGAACCAAAAAATTCGAAGACATGTGACATCTACCAACCTGCACTGGGCCCGCGTGGTGGATTACGGCCCTCTCCTTCTCACTGAGAGGAGGCCTGTGTCCCAGCAGTGGGAACAATATAGGCTGATTATGATATATGAATACTGCTTAATTTAATGGTTGTAGGTATAATTTGAACCAAATAGCATTATTTGTGCATTTTATAATAGGTCATATATAACAGGTTATTTTTATACAACTGGCAAAACTAGTTTGCTGTACATATTTTGAATGAATAGGTTTTTAGAATAGGTGAAGTTATACCAATCATATCAGATTTCATGCTAAATACATATGTAATTGCAAATTGACCCATAATCTAATACAGATTCATTAATCTTATTGGATTAAGGATTTCAAAACCATTTCGACTCAAAGATGAGCTTTTGCTTCAGGGTGTCATCTATACTAATTTACTCATAATAATATTAAAAAGAGGCAAAAATTGTTAGTATGTAGGAGGTAATCTCTGGAATGGCTGGACCGATTTTGCTGGAATTTAGTATGGGTTTAAATCCTGGGGATGGACATAGGCTGCTTTATATAGACACACCATGCGGCCAAAGCGGCGGGCGGAAGCTAGGCCCCTAGAAATCCTTTGCCATGCTGTCCCACCAATAGCCTCTTGGTCTAACAGAACCGTCTCTAGAGACAACTCTGTTAGACCTAGAGGCCATTCAGAGGTCAATCAGAGCCTCCACACACACCACATATTTGACTACATTTGCTAAACCATCGTTTGTAACTTCAAATGAAAGATAAAATTTAGTATGTGGGTTTAACATAGAGATAGTTACATCTTGTTATGTAGGTAAATAAGTTAAACAAATACTGATAAGCAGTAATAACAAACATTGTGTAATGTGTGGCTGTGTATACAGGTCATAATAACACCTTTAATATTGTGTGCAGAACACAATACAATATTAATTATGTATAATGATTACTAAAACCCCACAAGCCACAAACTAATATTATATATTACAGTTATGTATATCAAAGCTATCAACATCATCTGCATAGTCTTTTCCCAGCTTCATAATTATGTTGGGGTCGGCTCCCAGTCTAACTGGGTTCAGCTAAATACCAGTACTTTACATAGAGTGACTGAATGAAATGACAGTTACTTTTCAAAGCACAGCACAGTTGGCGCAGTGGTTAAGCGATTGACTGCTGCGCTGCGTGACGCGGGTTCGATTCCCGCAAGGAACAAATACTTGTATGACCTAAAAGTAGTTGTTCTGGATGTTTGTGTATGTGAGTTTAAGTGTTTGTAAATGCACTCACAATACAGGAGAGATTCCTAGTGTGGGGCAATGTTTAGTTAAAAAAAAAAAAAGCAAAAAGCTAAGTATTGATGTTATTTCTTTTGACTGAACTGCATAAATGTTTTACGAAAAAACTAAATTCAAAGTTATTAATATGCAGCTCATAATAACAACTTTATGTAGTTGGAATAATAAAACAATTTGGTTCTTGAAGTTGAGGAAAATATTTTATAAAACCGTGCAGGAAAAAATATATACAATGATTATGATAAGTATTCTGAATTGTTAGTAAATATTCTCATCAATAATGGATGTTACATCACATATTGATGTAAAAGGAAAATAATTCCTTTGTCAAGTATTTTCAGTGTGAACATGGCTTTAGGCTATTAAAAACAATCACAAACAATGTTGTAGGAGTACTTAAATGTGTAATGGTTTTCTTTATCTGTGTACATAAAGCTCTTTGTCCTGACTGAGTGACTGACTCATCTGTGCCTCATGTCTCATGTATTGAGTTTTTTTTTTTCAGTTTTGGCTTCGCACGGTTAGTGCATTTAGCCAGTGTCAAGTAATTTTTCTTTTCGATTAAGTAAATGGCCCGATATTGGGCACGAAGTTACAAAACAGTCATAGTCATCTGTAGTCGGTCAAGACAAAGTTATTGTAAAGTGGTAGTAACTTTACAACAACCTAATATGAGTTTTTGCGGGGAACACGAAAAGACCACGTTAGTCACTTATCTTCACCTTCACTACACTTGTACTACACTCACACGTAACTAAATAGAATAATTCACTACCAAAATTATGCAATTTAATTTGCTTTTTCACAAAATTTCATGAAAATGAACATTCGTGCGACATGTTCCAAACCTGATCCCGCCAAAAACTCCGAAATTAATTATATTTTTAACTAGCTGACCTGACAGACGTTGTCCTGTCCAAATTTCAATAATTGATACAAAATTTCCATGGAAAATGCAATTTCAGTTCTCCCGATTTTTCCGCTGTTCCTTTAGGTTTTAGTTTAAAAAAAAAAATGTCCGATGACGCCTTTACTACCCATCAAAAAACAAATTAAATAAAATACAAATTGGTTATGCCGTTTTTGAGTTTCAGTGAGACTAACAAGCAGCAATAGATTTTTAAACAAATAAATAATTTGGTAAGATTGATTCATATTTTAGCTTAATTAACTATACATTTTTTTAAGAAAATAAATAGGTATGATGTTTAGGTTCATTTTCATTCTAACACATAGGTATAGTTTTTAAATATCTCAAGTACTTTTTACAAACTTGCAATACATTATACTCCAGTGTATCAGTATGCTTGGCAATAAAGAGAAATTACTAAGTTAGTCAAGAAATTTCAAACTACACAAAAAACTGGGTCATGGTTTTATAAATTATGGTTTTTTTAAAATTTGTGTTCAATTAATTGTTATCCTCATTCTAATTAGGTGCTATGTCTAGACGAACAAGGATGATCACACACATTTAAATATTTGAAATGGTAAGTTTTATAAAAACAATAACAAAATAAACAATTTCTTAAAGTTTGTTTATAAATTAAACTCTGCAATGCAGTTTAAACAATTGGACAACAGTAAAAAAGCTAACCCTAATCTAATTAAAGGTATAACACATTGAAAATTGGCGCCTGGTCAATATGCATAAAGAAATAGTCCTTCAATGCCACAGGTCGAGTGACAAAGAGTCAAGAATAACTTTCCAGCTCGCGACCCACGGTGCTGGCAGGCCTTTGTTGCCGAGCCAGGAGGGTAATAGAGACCTAACAGCTGATGTTATTAAACAAATAGCACAAATAAAAGCTTACACTGTCATGTTCCCAGCCCCTCGAACTACGATAGGATCAGGCACTAGCGTCACATGTGTCTCTTCTATATTCTCCTCGAGTTCCGTCTCGTCAGGGTATATTGCATCAAAGTCTGCCATTGTACTTAATACTAACTAAAAAATCAATTCCGTATATTATAAACACATAACAAAGCACAGTGTTTGTTGGATTTTACACATTCACGAAAAAAGGAATACAGAAAGTCAAAAGTGACGTTTTCATTCATAAACAGAAATGTATAAAGTTGCTATACTTGGAATTGAAAGTGTTCTTGTGCATGCATTATTCTCAAATATTGTTCAGTGTTTCTTAACAAAACTTTTAGACGTTTAAGCATTCAGCACAGCTTAAGTTATTCAAGATTATTCCCTTTCAGATTGATCGTTAAATTTATTAATTCAGTATTTTTTAGCTCGCTGTAATATTTTGAAGTGTTGTAACATTCTTTTGAAAGTAAAAAGCAATAGTATCAATAATTCATACTAGATGGCGCAGCAATATTCGTTTGTTTGGATTTGTTGGAAGATGAATATAGACAAAATTAGATTATCACTGTTCCAAAGACACTGATACTACTACTGTTCTTCATTATAATTGCATCCGTATCATAGATTCAAAGCTTATAAAAACCATTATGTACAAAGAAGTACCTACGGTCACGGGCGGTGACCCTTTTTTTTTGTGTGCTGGGGGAAATCCTCATGGATGTCCTCCGCGTCTTTCGCGAACACTCTGTATCTACCTAAGTACCTACCTAGCACACGACTAAAAACGGCTTCACTCACACGGTACCCTCAAAAGTTTAGTTATCCTGGAAGGCAGGATAACTTCATCCGCAATGTACGATTGATCACTAGGTACCTATTGTCCAGCCGGGACAATTAAATCCGGGAGGTACCACGCAACAGCTGGGTTAGGTAGGTGTATCTGTAGGCTAAGAAGTAGGATGTCAGCGTAAATAAAGCTTCCTCCGAGCAAAAATAATTAAGATATCGGTAACAAATATTATTTTAGGCAAAGTGCCTTCTTTAGGACTAGTAGAGATGCTTTGGCCAATTTGTGTTGATTAATTTTTTCTTTGTCGCAAGCGAAGTAGGTACCTACCCTATGGTGGTTTGGCGAGCGGGTGTGCACACACGTCAGCAAATAATATACCTACTCTTTACCGAGCACGTCAGTCATCACTTCATCAGACTTATCAGTACCTTAACATTGTTATTAACAAATCTACTTGCAAATTGCGATCAATAAATCGGAGATAATGAAGCCGTGGTACACGGAATGACGTCAACAGCGACCTATAGAAGTCAGTGATATGCTAGGCTAGTACCTATTATACCCTTAAGGAGCCCACTTTGACGTAGAACAGCTGATATTCAGAATTCCAAAGTACCTACCTACGTCTTACTTTAACTCTAACTTAAATTGATGAGCTTTGACTCGTGTGTTGCTGGGGTTTCGCAACAAGGTAGTAATTATAAATATATTTCATTCGACTATCGACAACTATTTTCGATCAATGGTAGAGTTGACTCTAGCACTGCCGTACTTGTGCTTCTCCATCCAACAAATTCTGGATTCCAAGTTTATGAGTTTTGACATAGGTAGAGTTACCTAAATTTCCGATATTTAGGCCAGCAGAGACCTCTTTTACCAATTAGACATTTGTTGAGAGCAGTGATGGCTCAGTGGTAAAGGCCCCGAATTACGAGTCGTAGGTCGTGGGTTCGAACCTAGGCAGGCGCTTTACAATGTGGATATAATCTCATCTGCACTGCTCTCAAAACGGTGAAGGAAAACATCTTGAGGAAACCGGCGTGTTCTAGAACCAAAAATTCGAAGACATGTGACATCTACCAACCCGCACTGGGCTCGTGCGGTAGGAGGCCTGTGTCCCAGCAGTCCCCAACATTATAGGTTGATTATGCTAGACTAATAGTCTGCCAATATTTTTTAATCTAGACCTAATGTTCGGATCCCTGTCTTTCATTTTACCCCGACCTGGGAACTGAACCTTGAATTTAGATAATATTTTCCAAACGTGCTTATAATTGAGCAAGAATCCCTTTCAAAATAATTTTGTTTTACTAAAAGACAAAGGTGAACAACATATTGCAATAACTAGTTCAAATAATAAACGTTTTAGTTTAGGCACAGATCGATTGTCCGTACAAGGCTCGACCATTATGAATGATCTCACGACTCACTTGTATGACCACTATCACACATGTATGCACATTGATAACGTGCAGCTGTGACCCAAAAACTGCCACCTTGTTATACCGCCTCCCTACTGCATTTTGTAGTCCGAACTTACGAAACTACCTCAAAAGGAGAAGGCATCTCAAACACGAAGCATCAAATCAAATCAAAATATTTTATTTCACATAAACCGCATGCATGGGCACTTATGAAACGTCAGAAGCTAGGTGCACGGTTCCAATTTGTCGCTTCCTATGGAGAAGAGCCGGCAAGAAACTCCACGGTTACTCTTTTAAAAATATTTGGTTTTTACAATGTTTTCAAATTAAGTACAGTGATAATAGGTATAAGAGGACAGTGCAGGCCTGCCATTGAGTACCATCGTTAATCAAATCCAATTATTGGTGATTTTTGAATGTCGAACGCTCTTTACTTTAATTTTAAATTTTAAACTGACGGTTATTAAAATAGATAGCCATTTTAATAACCGTCTGAAATAATACCTACAGCTTTGTGCTGTACAATTTTCCCAGCTGAACAAGCAACGTTGGCAAAAATATATTAATATTTTAGTGAGTGTGTCGTACATAAGAATAGCTTCCTTCTGGCTAATTTCGTAGTTGTCTATTTATGACTGCAATCCTCATAATCATCATTCCAGCCGTTAGGCGTACACTAATGCCCATAGACCTTTCTAAAAGGACTGCCGATGAGCTGCACGGACTTTAGAATCCTTTGTGTCTAAGCGTTTTGAATACCCCAATGTCTCGGGTTGTTCTTGTATAGTGTCATGGAGGTATCGATAGCGATAATGCTTACTCTGCTGTAGCATTCGATGCCCCATTACTGATTGTAGGGTTGTTTTAAAATGATAAGTATGATTGATATGTTGTAAGTTGTAAGATTTAGACTTCATGAATCCATGAATGTGCGACATCTTCAGCAGTGCGACATCTTCTTTAGATCAAGCTCTCTGTCTCTAAAATAAAGCGTAGGTAACGTATTACGTTATTCTCAGATATTAAGACCTCCCAAATCTACTTTCAGGCATCTGAGCCAGTTGATCAGTTTCAAATAATAGATATTAATTCAACCGGTATGGTAAAGGGTATAGGGCCGGCCGTGACAGATCAAACGTTTTTCTAGGCGGGTGCATTGAGCAGTGCAAGTGCACATGCGTATAAAAGCGACGTGTGCGCAACCCTCAGCGTCACAGCGAGTTAGAGCGCCCACCGAAGGTACTCACGCAACATGAAGGTATGGGAAACTTTTGTAATAATATTATGTCTCTTTTGAAAATACTGGGAAAACCTTGGCGAGGCATATAATCTATAAAAATAATTACCCTCCTTTGAGAACTTCCCAATTATGAACGGCTGTACCGATTTGGTTATTTTTCGTTTTTAAATTTTCGTAATAAGGTTTTTAGAGAAAAAAAGCATGAAAAAGTTGCCCTGAAAATTCCGGAAAAACTTAAAGTACTCTTATAAATGGGAATTGAAAGGACAGAGCAACGTCAGTCGGGTCAGCTAGTTGTACATACATAAAAATCTAGTGTCGCGACTGGAATGTTTACCTGAAAATTGTATTAATAGTATACACACGGATATCTTGGCTTGTATTGGTGTGAAAAGATGGATATTATTGTGTCATACAAACCTACATATTTTTTTAAGTATAAAAACGTCCCACACTAGGAATTTCGCCTATATTGTGGGTGCGTTTTAAAACTCACATACACAAACAGCTAGACTCGGAACAACTACTTGTAGGTCATACAAATATTTGTTCTGTGCGGGAATCGAACCCGCGACACACAGCGCAGTAATCAATCGCTTAACTACTATGAGCCGAACTGAGCCGTCAATACACGACATTGTATAAATTTTGCACCCAAATCAGAATTTCTTGCGTAAGTCCTGACGAACGATGAATGCTGAATTTACACAATTACCTAATTATTCCTAATAAAATAATCAACCTAATTATCTTCTCTTATTCAGGTCATAATCGTAGCAGCTATCCTGGCGGTGTGCAAAGGAGCGGCTGGAGGTCTGCTGCCCGCAGTAGCATCACCCTACGCATACGGCCGCCCCCTGGGATACCCCGCCCCCCTTGCAGTCGCTCGGCCTGCGTATGCGCACGCCCTTAGCGCGCCACTACTGGGCCATGCCGTCGCGAAGGTCGCTCCCGTAGAGGACTACGACCCCAACCCCCAGTACTCCTACGCTTATGACATTCAGGATGCTCTCACCGGTAAGTATTGGTCCTTGGAAATAATGACTCTTTTAGATGGGTGAATTACTGACCCACCAATCGCATACTTAATTCTTATGAAATATTTTTTAATAAAAACTACTCGCCCAAGACGAAACTGTCCCACAGCAACGAGTTCAGTTTGAAAAAATGCAGCTGGAATCGCTACCTATTATTTAACCCTCCTATTTTCGATATTGCAAATTCCCGAAATATTATGCCTGTTTCAGACAAATTCAAACCCCAAACATGACTAAATTACTCAAATAGATATTATATAGATACGATCTGGCAGTTTGAGTAATTCGAGAAGTCAGATAGGAAACGCCGACCTCTTATAGTTTAAAAACATGATTGATGTGTAAAAGTGTTGGACTTACAGAAATAAAATCATTTATTATTTATATTATCTACAGGTGACTCAAAGAACCAGCAAGAATCCCGTAACGGCGACGTCGTCCAGGGCTCATACTCTCTGGTAGAACCTGACGGCACCCGGCGCACTGTGGAATACACTGCTGATCCCCAAAACGGCTTTAACGCAGTCGTGCACAAGGAGCCCCTCGGTGGTGCCGTCGTGAAGGCAGTGGCTCCCGTGGCAGCTCACGGCTTCTACCACTAGTCCCAACTAAACCCTGCTTTGGTTAGACGGATTCAGCTTATGTTAACAGCCAGATTACCGGTCCTTAGAGAAAGCTATTAATTGCAGAAAGCAATAGTCAATTTCATCGTAGTAACTATGTGTCAAACAGCAGCATAGTTGTAGACTTACTAAGACTAATTTCTTGAATAATGTCATTGATATGTCTATAGACTACCAATTCTGGTTAATCAGTTTACCAGAAATGTAAGCTATCTTAACAGGAGCTCGTAATTTAACCCTGCTCGTATTTGTAACATCGAACTTACCGCTACGTCATGTTTAGAATCAGATAGAGACAAGTTAGCCATGCTTTAAGACCCGCTATATTTGGTGTGTTCGTAATTGTCAAGTTTTGCTCATTGTAACACATACGTCTCTCTGATAAGCATCGTATCAATAATGGACAGCAGGATCTAACGCAAGCATGTTATAATTAACCTAGATCCGTCTAAACGAGCATGTGCCCGTCGAAGTGACCTGAACCGTATTACGTTAATGTTATATTTATGCTTATTGTAGAGTATTGTTAATTGATGTGTTAAAGCTGAGGTAATAAATAAGAGGAATCGAAAACTTGTTGCTATTTTATTTTTGGTCCGATCGTAAGGTGAATGAAATATAAGGCTTTTACGCGACAAATGTGGCTCCATTATGTTTCTTTATAGGTTGTTTTTATTGTGAGTGAACCAGTTGTATTAAGCGCGTATAATAATGGCATACGTGAATGTGTGTCAGCCGCGCCCGGCTATTATGTGTGAGCCTGCGCGGGCGCAGCGTTGTTGTCAGTGCGCGACGCGACATGAGACACTTTGCTGTTTCCCAATCTAGACCGGGCTAGCAAAAATTAGTTGTAACCTGCTCTCATTAGACTGGTTCTAATAAATGTCAATCTCCAAACAGGTACCTGTCTAGTATCAATTATCAAGGCTCGCATTTACTTGTGACCTTTCTTTTCGCACTATATATAATATTTGTTGCACAAATAATATAATAAAAAAGTACATAAGTATATATAGCTTCTCGTATTACCTACATTATACATATACACTCATGCATGCAATTTAGCGCAATGTCAGATGCAATTAAGTAATTTAGTTCATTGCGGATGCCTGCATTTAGATATGTAAGCATAGATAAATTAGTACCGATATGTAGCGTACAATTATATTATTTATTAGGGGATCTGCAAGATATATTTGTAATTAGTTGGATTTGGTACGCGTAAATCTCACTTAGGGCGATTTTTACCAAACTTTTATACGAAGAATAAGTCTTATTCTGAGACCAAATTTAGACTTTTTGATAGTATTTCTAGAACTGTCCGACGTCAATTTTAATTCCACTGATAATAGTCTAGTTTTAACTGACTTTGGTAAAATCAGCCCTTTTTCTATGTACAGATTGGACGTAAAAATATTGCGGCAAGATTTTATCATGGCAAGATTTTATCGCATTCTGGATATTCAGCTCTCGGTTTTGAACAGAGCATTAAATTGAGAATCCAATAGAGTGCATCTCGACGGTCCTTACGTATAATTCCCTAACGACAAATGACAAATTTTACAGGAGAGCGCTTCAAAGTTTCAAACACGTGTGCATGTTCTAAGTAGTATGTAATGTCACGATGGATAGTGCATTATGCCATCTTAGACTTCTTTTTGCTAAACTAAACGATACTATAGGTTGGCCTGAAGGTCACGAAAACAAAACATGCAAATCACGTATCTACCACTTAGGGGATTGTACGTAGGGCCACAGACTACATAGAGATACTACGTATGTCGGGACCGTCGATCTCAGCGCGTCGAAAAAATCACTTTGTTCGATTTTCAACTCAATTAGGGGCTAGTTGAAATATAGTACGCGAAAAAATTCTGCCGCGATATAATTACGTTCCTGTAAATGTCTACTAACAGAATATGAGCGTACGCGCTGCGCTACGCCTACAAGATAGGGCCCTATTCTACGATTACTAAGCCACGCGCTACGGTACGTGCTACGCAACGAGCTACGCTATGGGCTACGGTACGAGCGTTGATGTTTTCACACAGTGAAAATACTTGTTTGACGTGGGAAGATTTCTTCTAACTTCTACGCTACGATACGTAACGTGAAGATACGTTTTGGTATACCTACATTATGTTCAAATAATAATAATTAAAAATCTGAAGTAGATACCTTCAATTAACTTAAAATATCACAGTTTGGCACCGATATTTTTTTAAATATAACGTAAGTAATACGATGAAACTTTTTTTAATTTTCCATTATTTAAAAAAATATGTTGTAGTTTATGCTACTGTTTTATATGTCTGTAAGTTAATGCTACGAAACAATTTGAAGGACAACCGGGATGTTCTCGAACAAGATAGACTTCTGACATCTACCAACCCGCACTTGGCCCGCGTGATGGATTACAGTCCACTCCCTCGCAGAGAGGAGGCCTGTGTCCCAGCCATAGATATCATTTTGTTTTTCATTTGTCTATGGCCCCAGCAGTGGGAACATCATAGACTGATTTATGCTTATGCTACTATGTACCAATGTACCGTTGCTCTATTTGTCCTTATATAACTTACGTATTACTTATTTATTATACGTATTAAATAAGTAATAGTCGTAATAGGTAATATAAAAACATTAAAAGTTACTTTATTTTGATGTTCGAGTGCGGTAGGTTCTTAAGTAACTTCCACGTGAGTGCCCTTGCTAGTTCAGTGTGTTCAAGTGTGTTGTGCAATTTCCTAGGCCGGCGTGACTAACGCCTATAACTACTATTTAACCTGTACCTATACGTGTAGGAAGGAAGTTTCGGTAAAAATACATTATGCAAGCTAACACTAAAATACATAGTATAACGTAAATAATGTTCAAGTAGGTAAGTATACTTATAAAAAAAGGTGAAGAGAGACTTCGTACACGCGTAGGTAAATTAGCGGCAACAAATAACATCCAAAACAGTGATGCGTTTGACCAAAATAAAAGTAATTTTTCAGTTTTATATTAGGTCTTTACCTATGAAATTGCCGTTTTGCAGTACTGGCCATTTCAAATCAAAATAATTTTTGTTTGGGTAAGAATTCTAATTTCAAATTAATTTTATTTTAAAAACATGGACTTTTTTTTCCAAAAGTAGTCATTTGTTTATTGATTAGTGTTACATTTTCATCGCATTTCAATCTTTTTCGTCATCATGGATACGTTAAAAATTCGAGTAATTATGGAATATGAGTACCGTCGTGGCAGCAACGCGGCACAAGCGGCACGCAACATCAACGACGTTTACGGAGCTAACACTACAAACCAATGCACCACCTGTTATTGGTTTGCTCGCTTCCGTTCTGGAAATTTCGACCTGAAAAATGAACCTCGCGGTCGTCCGAAGACTTTGGTCGACAATGACGAATTAAAGGCGATTGTGGAAGCTGATGATACACAATCTACGGCTGAATTAGCAGCAGCTTTCGACGTTAGCGTCAAAACAATATTGGTCCATTTGCGTCAAATTGGCAAGGTAAAAAAGCTTGACAAATGGGTGCCCCACGAACTCAATGATCGTCAGCGCGAAGTACGCGTCGAGACGTGCCTTGCACTGCTCAACAGACACACAAATGAAGGAATTTTGAACCGCATTGTTACCTGCGATGAAAAATGGATTCTGTTTGATAACCGCAAGCGCTCAGCAAGTTGGTTGGATCCTGGTTCAGCACCTAAACAATGCCCTAAACGAAAACTTACCCCTAGAAAAGTGATGGTCACTGTTTGGTGGTCTAGCGCCGGTGTGATTCATCACAGCTTCTTACCAAACGGGGTGAGCATTACTGCAGATGTGTACTGTGAAGAACTGAACACAATGATGGAGAAGCTGGCACATCTCCAACCAGCATTGGTCAATCGCTCGTCTCCGCTGCTCCTGCACGACAACGCGCGACCTCATACTGCACAGCAGACGGTCTCCAAGTTGCAAGAACTGGGGTTGGAAGCTCTCCGTCATCCGCCCTACTCACCAGACCTTGCGCCTACAGACTACTACTTTTTCCAGAATTTGGATAACTTCTTGGCGGGAAAAAAATTCAATACCCGAGAGGCAGTACAAAATGCCTTTGAAGAATTTGTTGCCTCCCGTCCAGCTGATTTCTTTAAGAAGGCCATCAATAAACTGCCACTGCGGTGGCAAAGATGCATTGATTGCATGGGTGATTACTTCGATTAATACAAATAAAAAATACATGAAAAAAATTCGTTTAAATTTTTTCATACAAAACGGCAATTTCATAGGTAAAGACCTATTATAAGTTTCAATTAAGTATATTAAAAATAAATGCACGGCTCAGTTTAATAATTTTTAGGTATATATTTAATCTATTGAATTCCCTTAATGATAGTTTGCGCTCAAAAATGGAGAACTATGCGCCGATAAATATTTTTTTTTAACTCGTGTTTTATGGTTGTTTTATCAGGATATTATTTTATTTTTATGAAATATTTTTGAATAAGTCGTTTCTTTCAACATTTGGTAATGCACTCAATTTGTTTCCGGCTTGTAATATTTATATAACAATACGCCTAACTGTGCAACACAAACTGAGATCGCCTGGATAAACACACATAGGTACAGTCTTTCTTAGGACTTATAGCTTTTAATCACCATGCTTTCAGACAATGCTTTGCTGAACCTCCAGCGAGATTTACCGGGTCGTGTTGGCTCCGATAAAAAACGCTTTCTAAAAAAAGCAATGCTGCACTAGGCAGTGGTGAAGGGCGGGTGTTATAGGGGATTGTCTTATGTAATTCTGACGTTCAAATAGTGCTGACTCTCAGCCTAGTTTGAATAAATGACTGCTGACTAGTCATGCCGGTGTTAAAACAATGTCAACTGCCAATTGTTTGACCGTGATTAAAGCTAAAATTAAAATATAAAATCATTCCCGGAACTACTTCTCAATGCCTAGCACTCGAGTTGTGAGTAAGTTTATACGCACTAAGTAGGATCTACATATCTATATCTAGATATAACTAAGACATTGTATTGCGTCATGCTAACCAGGGGAAGGGCGGAGTATCCTAACACAAGCAAACTATTTGCTTAACAGGATTCTCCCCATTGTAACTAGAATAAGTTATTTGAGTTGATGCAATAAACATTTTTATTTGTATTTTTTTTTTTATTTTTTTATTATACGGTAATGGCAATAAGGGCTATTTCGTTGTTGCACATTGCAGAAGATATTGTGAAATGAATTAACAGCTTTTAAGTGAATGAATTATCAGCTTTTAACTATCTACTACTAAACAAGCACGATTTTATATTCCATATTCTCCTTATCCCGGGCTATATTTCTGCCAAATTTCACGACGATCGGTTCAGCGGTTAAGGCGTGAAAGCGTAGGTAACAGTCGAGAGACAGATAGACAGACAGACAGAGTTACTTTCGCATTTATAATATTAGTTGGGATAGGGATGCTTAATAGGATCACTTGGTTGTCCGTCTGTCTGTTTATCTATCCGTCTGTGTGTCTGTCAAGACCCTTTTTCTTAGGAACTCATGAAGGTCAAGTTGACATTAATCTCACAAACTTCAGTGTTCTTTAATTTTTTTACAGCTCCAAAGCTATAAAAAATAAACAATATGGCCATTTATGTACATACGAGTATTTTGCTTACTCAGACAAAGTTACTTTCGCATTTATAATATTAGAAAATGGATGAGTACTTAAAATTAGACTTTGACCTAAGTGTGTTACGATTTAAATAAGGAATACCTAACAATTTGTTTCAGGTTCTAATGATTGCTGCAAATCTTAAAAAAAAAATCTGCCACTTCCCACTGGCTGGTGACTCTACTTTGTACTATTGAATACAATACAATAAATATTATAATGTATAGTTGACAAAGCTATGGCCAGTGAAAGTAAGGTCTTGCTTGCGTTAAGGCTATCTAGCCTATAGCTAGCTACGAGTCACTTAGGTCCACGAGACGTATATGCATTGCTTACATCCCAAACAACAGAGTAAGTATGCAGGACGTAGTATTATAATTGGAAGGTTAATCTAGCTCCCTAATTGCGTACCACACTATTAATCAGAATCTGAATAATTTTGAAGGCTATTGGTAATCCATTCTTTCATATTTAAAACAAAAATTGTCTGCTTAGCAACATAAACGTAAATGGTGTGGAACTGTCAAAATGAAACCGATTCCTACTGATAGTGTATTACACAATTCTGTGTAGAATATTGTTTATTGTTGCTGCAGGAGACCAATAAAGCTGGTCAAAATAAAAATGAAAAACTTTACAACACAGCTCTACGTGTACGATAGTAAAAAATAAAATAAAAAGAATATTTTGACATGAATAGGTACAAATACACGTAAGTTACACCTACGGGGAAAGATAGTAACATAAGATAGGAATAGTATACCAGAATATACTACAATAACAGGCTAACAGCCAGATCAGCCACATGTTTATAAAACTTCCCTATATATGTACTACGTTTGTAGTTTTGTTCTCAGCAGCGAAAATACCAAAATATACAGAGTCAGGACTGGAGCAAGAGCAGGGCGCTGAAGCAAGCTACGTACAGTTGTCAGTATGAGAAGCAGCTTCTCTTGAGGTCGATACCCGCAGCCTTCTGTGTCTGCCCTTTGACTTATGGTCATCGCAAAGCATACGCTAACAGGGAACTTCACGCGCTTACTGACTGGAAGGGGTAATTGTGGGGAATTAGTGGTATACGCGGTAAAAACACTGTGTCCCTAACGCCACAAACTGTTGGAATTTCCGCCTCGATGACGTTTCTCTGCAAAGTCGACTTTGAGCCGGATTCCGTTACACAGTTAAGTTTCGAAGGAGCATCGTCGAATAAAAAAAATCATTTGGTAGCCCAATTTTTGAAGAATGATATATGCTATTTTTTAGTCGAGTAAAAAGAAAAAACAGTCAGACAGAACGCTAAGAGAAAACGAAGGAATATGTCGGGTGGGCGATGAAAGAAAGAAAGAAAAAGTATTTATTAGACTCGCACAGGAATATAAGAAACTTAACTCCACAATATGCTTAACAAAAAAAAAAAAATATATAATAAAAAGTAAAAAATAAAAATAAAAAATACAAAATACTGTACGAGGCCAAAAGGCCCCTATCTCAGCATGATGCTGCGACATTTAAAGGTGTCGCAGCGCTGGTATTCTGATAGGGCCCACTGTGATGGCACGGACAGATACAGAAATAAAATAATAAATAAAAATAAGATAATTATGTGTAAAATACCTAAAAAATTATGTACGTAAAAAGTTTGTTTTTTGTAATCCGCGTGTGTGCATACGATATGTTTTATGTTAAAACAAGAAATTTCAACGCGCAACTTCGCGGACGAAGACGCGGGAGAAGTCATGTATAATAATAGCAACTTAATATCATAATGCATGTAAAGAAAATATATTTTATTTATTCGCGTTCCGCGTATCTACTTGTTAATACTTTTTGGTAAAAAACTTTAAAGAGTACGGATGCCACCTAAAATACATCTAACTTACTCTGTGGGTAGCTTGTGGTATCCTATATGTTCCTTGGTGGAGTTTTTGGCGGGATCGCGTTGGAACATGTCTAACGAATTTTCATTTTCATGAAATTTAGTGAAATAGCGAATTAAATTGTATAATTTTGGTAGTGAATTATTCAATTTAGTTACGTGTGAGTGCACAAGTGTTATGAAGGTGAAAATAAGTGACTAACGTGGAGTTTTCGTGTTCTCCCCAAAAACTCCTACTAGGTTGTTATAAGGTTACTACCGCTTTACAATAACTTTGATTTGACCAACTAAAGTCGACTATGACTGTTTCGTAACTTCGTGCCCGATATCAGGCCATCGAAAAGAAAAATTACTTGACACTGGCTAAATGCACAAACCATGCGAAGCCAAAACCAAAAAAAAAAAAAATGTTCCTTGGTGGGTAGAGATGTCAAGATGACCTCTTCAGACGGAATATTTGATTTCAGTTATAATAAAATCACAATTTTTATTATATGAATCGACCTGTATAAGTATATTAAGGAACTTTAAATGTCGTTTCTTCAATTTCAGGTATGTATAATATAATAAACCTAGTATGTAATATTACTATAAATAGTAAAACTTTAATGTAAATAAATTTCTTCTATTTCAGAAGCAACAAATTTGAGTTTGATTTACATAGATTGTATGATAAGAAATACCTTCAAGCATAACACAAATTACTGTGTAATTGTGCATAGTGTCCATCAAATACTTGAATACTTATGATTAACGAACCATCATGAAAGGATATCAATTATTTTTTTCAAATTCATTTGTAATAATCAAATAACAAACTTGCAACTGTCCGTGACCTCAAACAAACCGTAATATATCAAAGAAACTAATATCATTACTGTGATTGTAATGAGATATTAATTCAAGCTCTATGTTAGGTTCACGTAATCAAGATCATGGCTAATCACTTGAATATGTATATTAAAAATGGTCGTAAAAGTTGATAAATCTGTGCATTTGCATAATATGCTGTCAATCTTGCATAATGCACATATTAAGCTATCTATTAATACAAATCAGAACTTTAACGAGAAGGCGTATTTAAATGTATAAAACTCAATTCAAATAAATAATTAATAACATGTTTTATGATTAATGTAATTCTACAGCGCTTAAAGCATAAAGTACCTTATTGTTGCCTCAAGCTTGCATTAATTAGAGCGGCTAAAATAAACAGCCATAAACCAAAATTGAATTAGATTGTAATAGGAACATGGCTACCGGAATATCGAGAATCAGTTAGCAGTAAAACTTTCATCGGGCAACTGTGGTCCTAATAACCGTCGGCTAAAACGTAACAATTAGGTAATAAAGGTCTAATTACTAGTCGATGTTAGTTAGAGAGAGACTCGCGCAGCAGAGGCTCGGGCGCCTGTTGCTAACAAGGAACATTCGAGTGAATGCGCGCCGCTTCTATAAATACGACAGCATTCGCCGCGCGTGTGTACTATTTACTTCGAACCCTATTGTTGAACAAGTCTGCATCATGCTAAGGGTAAATGTCTTTTTATTGATTTATACATATTTGTCCTGTATTTCTTTTGTGATACTCTGCAAGTGTAATCTTTGTCGTAATACTTAGGTGCAATCTCGTTTGGTTTTAAACTTGTTTATTTCTAGTGCATAGAGACCTTGTGTGCTTTCAGGACTTGCGAAAGACATTTCGTAACTTAAAAAGTTTATCTTCGATTTCATTGTTACGTCTGTTTTCGGTTTTCAGGTATTATTCGTTCTGTGTGTCGCGCCGGCAGTCTTGGGTATCATTGTGAGGGATCCGCCGCCTTCCCCGAATGATTACAAGTATTCGTACAACATTGAAGACCCGACGACTGGTGACAGCAAGAGTCAACACGAGGTGAGGCAAGGTGATGTTGTTACTGGAGCTTACACGGTGCTGGGTCCTGACGGGACCAAGCGGACGGTGGAGTACACTGCTGATGCGAAGCACGGTTTTAAAGCTGTCCTACGAGAAGACCCCGTGAGCCCGCCCTTGGTGACACAGCCCACTGTCCCTCACCATGACTACAATACGATTCAATATCAAACTCCTACTGCTAGACCTGTGTACGTTCAATACCAGACACCTGCCCCCAGACCAGAGTACGTCCAATACCAGTCACCTGCCCCCAGACCTGAGTACGTTCAATTTCAAACACCTTCCCCTTCTCCTAGACCTGAGTACGTCCAATTTCAAACACCTTCCCCTACACCCAGACCTGTGGAAGAGCCAGTGTTGCACCCTGAACCTCAGAGCAACTATGTCGAAGAACAGTCGCCGATGTATTTCACTCCTCAAAATGAGGTAGAACCCAGGGTACCTTTTGATGGACAGTATTTTATACCGGCGACGGCAAATAACAAGTATTAGATCAGACTGATATCTATATTATGTTATTCTTATCCTAAACTTGTGATATTAAGATAAGTGTGTTATATGAGATCTGTAAAATAATATGCTGTGAATAATGTACCTAATTAGAGATATGTATGAATAGAAGGATTAACATTCAGTGTACTTGTACTTATGGTTCGATAAATTGTGTGTGTTTTGTGCAATTGTTCGGTATGAAAAGTAAACAATATCATCGGTGGCCGCTTGAGATTAATAGAAATAAGAAAATAAAAGGCAACGCAAGGCTAAACGCGTACTTTGACTGCAATATTTTCGTCTATAGCTCGACGGCCTAAACAAAAAGTGTACGTTTTATTTAACCCTTTTGCTTCCTTATTTCACATTGTAGGCACGGACCTTTGAAATAGATTTGCAATAAAGATTAACTTTAATGTCACTGAAAAGCCAGTGAGTGGACGTTCATAAAGACGAAATAAAATCGCGGCAGGATTTGTCGCGCACTTGATTTGCAACTCTCGGTTCTGAACCGAGCATTGAAAATCCAACAGACTGCATCTAAGCCCGACGAAAATAGAACAATATGTTTTATTGTTCGATTTTCAACTCTTGGCGGTAAGCAGTGCGTTGAAAATCCCGCCGCCATTTTATTACGTCCAAGTGTACGTCTAAATAAAGTTCCGGGGTTCTGTGCACCGGATCAGCTGGTTCAAGGCCGTGGCGCGGGAAGTGGGTCGGCGAGCGAACGGGCTGGCCTTACACGCTCGGGCTTCGAAACTAGCGATTACACGACCGGAGCGAGGCGTAGACGCCTACGCAACCGTCACTAATGCATTACTACGCAGACGCGTGCCTGATGAGCGCCATACACTTCGTTAATGGAACACTCGTTTACAGTTAGTCTGGCTCTTTTTATTTGTTCACTTAGTACTAATGGAAGTTGGGTAATGTGATGCATTGGCCGAGATAATTTAATTAAGAAACCAAGTGAGAGCAACTAAAGCAGATTTCCCGAACTTTCTTAACTTGAGATTTTGCTCAATAAACGAAGTAACATTCGTAGTTGGAGGGCATGGTAGAAATCTTATATCTATGGTAGAGATACTGGCAGAGAAAATTGTATGTTTTATTTAACGAAGCTGATCGAATGGCTGGGTTGAATAGTTTTTTATTAAATATTTTCTTGGAGCCGCATTTTTAAAAGCCCTACACGGCCACACTCTTTAAAAACACGTATTAATTAATTCACTCAAATATTTGATTTATATAAGGAGGCCTACATAGATGACGAAGCAAAAAGTTTGTAAGTAAATTGTATTTTTACGATATCAGACTATTTTTAGGTTATGTGCATTTATGTGAAGTAAATAGTATTCATATATTTATAACAATCGAGTTTTTGGCGGGATCGCGTTGGAACATGTCGCACGAATTTTCATTTTCATAAAATTTTGTGAAATAGCGAATTAAATTGTATAATTTTGGTAGTGAATTATTCAATTTAGTTACGTGTGAGTGCACAAGTGTAGTGAAGGTGAAAATAAGTGACTAACGTGGACTTTTCGTGTTCCCCCCAAAAACTCCTACTAGGTTGTTGTAAAGTTACTACCACTTTACAATAAATTTGATTTGACTAACTAAAGTCGACCATGACTATTTCTTAACTTCGTTCCCGATGTCGGGGCATTTACTTGATCGAAAAGAAAAAATACTTGCCACTGGCTAAATGCACAAACCGTGCGAAGCCAAAAAAAAAAAAAAAAAAAAAAAAAAAAAAAAAAAAAAAAAAAAAAAAAAAAAAACAATCGTGTTTTATTTATTATGAAACGAATTTGATTGATTTGCGGATTGCGACGTCTCCCGTAAATATGAGACTTTCCGTCTAAAAAACTAACAAAATCATATCCACCCTACAAAATTTTCACCCTATAAAATGTTTAAATCGAATGAATAGCTTGTTATGTCGTGGTGGTTACTTTAACTACACCTCTTTACAAAACAAAGCCATGATTTAGTTATGTTAACGTACTTGAGTGCGGGAACTTTATATCGTTAATTTGTGAAGCCAATTACCGCTCATTTGTGAATTTAAAGTAATTACTTACGCACATATTTGTTGGTGATAAAATTAACTGAAGCTGGTAACAGGCCATTATGTGTTGGCATTATTATGTAAAGCGCGTGGGAGTCAAGGTCTTTAGCAAAGATATTTAACAATGTTATCGTTACAGCGGGTAAACCTAGCTACGTTATGTCGCTTGTGTCGATTGTACAGGCGCCCTCCTTGCAATATAGTCTTTTATTAAGGCGGTGATTTCTTGAAAACGCTCAAAAAGGTGGTTTTTTAAATCAGTGTATCTCTTTAGCCGGAAATAATTTTGAAAGCAAAAAATATATGATATTTTCAAGTCTTTTTTTGCATAGTGATGGAACTCTTAACATAATTAAACTTACGTAAATGCATCAAAAAAATCATCAATGTAACCTCTTAATTATCTTTTTAACCAGTTTATCCCTTCAATAACAATTATAATTAAAAATATACCATAAAATACCAAATGCCAAATTGCATCCATTGATGGATTATTTATTATTAAATAGTTAATGTCTAATTTTATACGATTTTATTTGTATTTTTACGATAATGCTTGCTCATTTATTATTCGAATTTATTACCACAGATTTTAATCCGTATCGGATTGCAATAAGAACTATTATCGCTCATAACGACAATACTTAAAGTTACCAGGGCTTTAACACAGGATACCTCGTTGGTTTAGTGGTCGTAAGCGCTACTGCTGAGCATGCGCTACTGTTGATAGCAATATGCTCGCCCCTATTACATGGGACAGGTACACCTTTCCCACATAACATGGCGCCTTGTTTCCCCGAAGGGTTGGGCCTTCGGGAAAATAAGGCGTGAAGTTTTGTATGTGGTACCTGCAGGCCTAGACAAAACACATTTCTGTTAGCGTTCACGACGGAAAGGACACGACGTAAGCTTTCCGCAGGTAATGTCATTCCCATACAATTTGGCGTAGCGTTTGGCGTGAACGCTAACAGAAATGTAGACCCCCTGATAACAGAGAATGAGAGCTAGAAAACTGGGAAATAAGAAAAGCGCGTAGAGCGATGATGAGATGAGATGTCTTTTCTTTTTTCTGTATTACGATCGGTACGAACGTTAAAAGAATAGCTAAGATAAAGATCTCTGAAGATGTCTGACCGGGCAGATGCATATTTATAGTGTTGTTTTGGATAGGTAAGATATGCAACAAGCCGGTTGCGAGCCAAGAGCTAAGTTAAACTAGTTATTTTAGCTTGGCTAGTAGGTAAACAATTTGTCTGCAAAAAATGCCTCATCTATGCGAGTTAGCTCAGCTAAGTTAGCTTAGCTTAGTTCTTGGTCTGGAACCAACTTACATCGTTACAAGTTGGATTTATTTAATGCAAATACCTAAAATTAAATTAAATTCTTATACGACTGTTTGGTACGTCCGTACCGTAGCATATAGTCGTAGAATGGTACCCCCCCCCCCCAACGAACGACAAAAGAAGACGAGGAAGACAAAAACAAAGTGGGAAGACGAAATAAAATTGACATCAGGGACTAAACTGGAGAAGGGTCGCTCAAGACAGGCAACAGTGGAAATCGTTGAAGGAGGCCTTTGCCAATACGCACGCTGAATTAAGAAACAAAACATAGTTTTAATTTAATATTTTAACTTAAAAGGAACCTAGTCGCGGGCTCGAACTCACTGGTGGGCCTGGCTAAAAATCACGATGTCTCACCAGGATTTGTGTCCAACAGAGATAGTATCAGTGATGAGCAGTTAGACGCTAGTCTACACGCACAACGTCATTGAGTGAGATGCAGGATAATTTATAGTAAAAAAATCGCGTTAAGAAAAGTCTTTTGGAAGATCGGGTTTTATGAAAAAGCCAATGCATAAATCAATGACCAATAAAGTTTATTGAACTATACGATAATTGTACTTTGTCGGTACCGACTTGGTTTTGGAGATTTTACACTTCTTTTATTAAACACGCCCAAAGTTAAGTAAAATTAGCAAGAAAAACGAATCTTTGTTGGCTCCTAACTTTTTAATGGGTTTTTATTTTAGTATTCTGTTTCCGTACAGTAATAATGAGACAAAACGATATCATATTTTACTTTGGATATGCCATGTCAGACAGTGGAGTAAAACACTCCCGAAGTTTGTATGCAAAAAATGTGGACTAGATTCATCTCAAGGTGGAGAGTTAGTATTTCGGAATAAACGGCTTATTTATTAATTTATATAACATTTCTACAATAAGAAAATTACAAAATAAATACCTGTATGGCAATACAGTAGCAATACTTTAATGTTATACTACATAAATAAATATAAAACTAATCTAAAGTGGTGCTACGGGGCACAGCAAGAACCAGTATCCGCAGCCGCAGCGCGTCAGGCAGCCCATGTGGAGCCACATGAACTCCAGGTGGTTGTCGTGGATGCAGCAGCTACAAGCCAGTAACCGCTGACAGTAGGCGCTGGGGATTAAGTTAGGACGCTCGCGGGTACCGGGACCTGCAATAATTTAGTGAATGATTACGACGCAGAACCAATCTATTAGAGGTAGTAGGTTAGAGATAAGCTTCATCAAAGCCAACAAATTGGGTGTTTTGGAACCTTTTGGTACTGATTTGATGATTTTTAAAGGTCTTCACTAACAGAAAGATCTTATTCTAAATGTAAAGTAAAAGAATCCGAGCAATGTAGTGTGGCTACTAACTTAATAGATACATACTAAGACTGTTATATAAGGTTTGCGGACCCACATGTTTAGTCGTTGGGGTCGGCTTCCGGTTTAACCGGATGCAGCTGAATACCAGTATTTGTCATGGAGCGACTGCCTATCTGACCTCCACAACCCACTGGATCAAAATCAAAAGTCTTTTATTCAAATTAGGCTTAGAGTCAGCACTTTTTGAACGTCAAAATTAAACAAGACAGTCGGCCAAACTGCCCGCCCTTCACCACTTTCCTAGTGCTTTAGCTGGGAACAAGAATTGGCGCAATAAACTCCTTAGCAGCACACAGGATGATACGAAAACCCTTTGTAAGACTGGTTGACTTTCCGGCTTCTTACGACCCGTAACGACTGCCAAAGATCGACGAATGTCAGCCGGGACCTACGGATTAACGTGCTTTCCGAGGCACGGAGGAGTGTTGGTGTGTAAAAATGGACCCACGGACCAACCGCGGCAAGTGTATGTTAACCTGGTCGATTTACACATGCGGCTGTTATTACTTAACCACAAACCCCTCTAGTAGTACACACGGCTACACATCAAGCTATACCAAACCAGACTTTTTGATGTTTTTTGCAACTGTTTAGATGTTCGATAACTTTTTATGAATAAGACCGTTAATATTTGGATTCACGACCTACAGAACTTGAATGCTATGGCCGCGCGGTCGAAACACGGAGACCCGCGCGGCCACGCAGTCCTCTTAAACTTTATTGCATGTTGGAACAGGGTGACAAGATTTATTGTGCGTCAATGAGACATTTCCAAAAGCGTCGGTTTTATATCACGTAGGTTACCTATAATACCTATTATCAAAATGAGGGAATAGATATTTTAACATTTGGCTACAGAAAACACTTATTTAATCATACACTCATTTATATTAATGTGAATTAAGTATACAGCGACATCAAATTTGTATACAATTATTTTGTTTTAAATATTTTATTAGGTAGACACTTTAGTAACTATTATCAAAATGAGGGAATAGATATTTTAACATTTAGCTACAGAAAACACTTATTTAGTCATACACTCATTTATATTAATTAAAAGAATGGGACGTCTAGTAAGCTCCGTTTTAGAGAACTGGTGGCCGCGCAGTTCTCCGTGTTTCGATCGCGCGGTCTTGGTTAACCCTTACAACTTTCTGAATATTGGATCTACGAATTTGCGACTTTCACTGTTAGTGTTTTACAAATTTCCTCGTAATGTCGACGTAGTGGTTTATCTTCTACGACTTTGTGTCCTAGCAGTCGAAACGGACACCTTGATGTGTCCGTTTCGACCTATGATCTGAGGTTTCGACACTGTCCGTGTACTCTTTAATACTAACGTATAATGTTATTAATATTATAAAGCGGTAAAGTTTGTGAGTTTGTGAGGTGTGAGGTTGTAGGGGGTAATTTGTGGATCTACTGAACGGATTTTGAAAATTCCGTTACCAATAGAAAGCTACGTTATTTGTTAGTGTCGAAAAAAAATGGTCGAACGAAAACGTTTCTTACGAACGCTGATATATATAATTGAGTTCTAGAGAAAAGTTGTAGAACTTGATAATGCCTACAAAAAATTCAGCGACAGCATATGTCTAACTTTTATATTAATTTAAGTCACAAAAAGTAGTTTTTTATATTTAATAAAATCATTTAAATGGTCAAAGGTCATGTTTATTGGTCATATTATCAACAATATGAATTCTTATCAAAATAAGTAAATTTATCGTCTGAAGTGTTTAAAACAAAAGACTTTTCTCTTTAACTGCATATAATTTGGATGAATGGTTAAAGAGATAATACGACATAGGTATGGAACCGGTGAGTGATATAAAAATGTTTACCGACCAACGAAGTGGGTACGGGTCAGCTAGTACAGTATAAACTCTACGAGTCTATAACGACACTGAAGGGATTGCGCATTTTATAGCGCGAGAGTTGTCGTTATCCATAGTGAAGAAAAATCTGTATTAGAAAAAAATACAACAAGTATAACAACAGTCTACACGTGCAAGCAATCCCAATTTGTAAACAAAAGAACGGATTTCTTAGAAAGTCAGTCGAGTTTATTACGGGCTAGGATATGAAGCGACAGAAGAACGTACACAGCTATGTAATTGTTGTCGTTATTGAGAGTGGGTGTAATGGCATAGAGTCCCCCCCAGTGGGTTCCCGCATTGTCGTTGCGGGGGGCTCAGTAGCCGTGGTCTGCTCCCACGGTGAAGTGAAGAGGAACCCAAAGGTGGGGCCGCTCGTCAGGGCTTTTGCTTCCAAGCCGACGACGTAGCGGCCAAAAAGTAGGTTGCGGTGAGGTGCACCGCAACTGAGGCGGGCCACGATGTCGAATGGGAGGCATCGCGGCTGAGGGTTACAGGCTACGGCGGAGGAGGAGTGCCGGTACTTTTGGGTAGCGCTCTTCCCTTCCGTGGCCTGGACGGGGCCGCCACCGTTTGATGGCGGACGCGGTGGGGCCGCAGGGGAAGAGGAGTGTCGGTATAGCGTTGGCCGCTCTCCCTATCCCCTGCGGCCGAGAAGTGGTAGGCGGTGGGGCCACTCGCTGACCCGTCGTAGGGGGACCAAGGGTGCCAAGGGTGCTAGGGTAGTCTGTGACCCTTCTACTACTTGGTTCCTGGGGTGGTCACGGCGTGCCATGTGTCCTGGTGCGCCGTACTGGTGGGGTCCGCAAGGGCCGATGCCTGCCAGGGGTGCGGGTTGTTCGAAAGAGATACCGTCACCCCTGGCACACAGGCAACTGAGGGAACACGGGTGGGTTTTAGTCAGTAAAACTCTGACACGCCCTCCTGCTCCACCCAGAGCGGGAGAAGTTATTTGATGATTTCCCACCCTTAAAAAAAAATGGTATAGAGTGTATCATTGCATGGAAGACAAGCTAAACCAACCAAAGCCGAGTGATTTCGTCATGACGTTACATGGCGTTTTCGCCCTATCGGCCGCGTACTGTACCTTTCTTGATGGACATGATGCGGAAGGGGTCGCAGTCACCAGCCAGGTGTGCGAGCAGCTCTCTCTTCTCAAGGCCAGTCACGTGGTCCAGGGGGTCGTGGAAGCCCCGGCAGCCCAGCGGACGCAGGCGCTGCACCGTTTTAAGTAACGACAACATTCTGAACCTGTTGGGATTTACACACACACATTATGTCACGCCTATAATCTCTGAAGGGTTAGGCAGTGATGTACTTATGGTATATTTATATCCCTGCGACTCTGACTCTGCCTATAGTAAAATGTACCTACTCACACATTTCACCGGTTAAGTTTAAATCCCATGTAATATAGAGTTCAGTGGTCACTTATCCAGGTGGTGTACTTTAATTTCCCTTCAACAGATCTCTATAAAGTTAGCAATTTGCTCTCAATTAGAAAACTTCATGTGCTATAACGTGTCCTTAACTCTGCACAAGTGTCTTCCTATTGAAGCAACTCAGAGCAGAAGGCGCAGAGATATAAATAAATCATAAATTAATAAATATTTTATTTCTCTTCCACAAAGGCGCCTATAACATTATGAAGATTATAACATCTCAATAAATCCTTCGTGAGAGACTGGTATCTACACTAGGAAAACCTGCCAAACAGATTACCTACTAGCCAAAAGCCAGTATTTCAGCAGTCAATCGTAAAGATAACATGTATTTTTAAAAAAAACCCTTGGTTTGAGAACACGAAGCAAATATAAAGGAAGAAAATTTAGTTCTCGCAGTGCAATGCATTGGAAAGATCAGTCCAGTCTGTTGGTTGAAAGCGTGGCTAACGACCCAGAAGGTAGGTACGGGTACCTACTGCTTAGCGGTCTTTGCCCCCAACGATTCAAATATATTATCGTATTCACTCGTGGAGGCTGTTTATGAATACCATTGTCAAAAAAACATCAATCAATTAACTTACCAATCAGATTTTATCACAAAAGTACTTAAATACGCAGGGAAAACCAAAATACAGTAGCCAAAATTGTGCTGAAACCTCAGATTTCGTTCGGTTTGGAAATGACTTGACCAGATATGACAACGTCAAACGTTCCTTTTGAATTTAGAATTGTCAGGATCAAAGTGAATAAAATAACACTTAAAAAGTTCCATAGGGCCTAGCTTTTGGTTTTTGTCAATGATAGATAATATGTCTGTGATATTTGCTAATTAACAATAGGTACCTATCAATGGGGTTTGCTTATCGTTTTCGGTTAAACTAAAAGATGCAAAAAAAAGAAAACGCGGAAGAAAATGATCAACTTTTTAACCATTGATAAGCTCGCGTTTGCCCACTATCTCACTCACTTACAATGCATTCGAGAAAGCGAGAAATTTATGCTTTTGTAAACAATATAAGCTAAGTGGTTTCTAAATTTGAATGCACAAATGGGGACTCTGAAACTGCACTCGTATAAACTCATAAGTTACATCAACAAATATGCGCTGTCGCGCGTTGCAAGGACGCGCAGCCCAAAAAGCCGCCAAGCAATACAATACAAGTGATCTTTATGCCCGAGATCAATCATAGCCCACTTGCTCTTATTAACATATTATACGAACCATTTCGGTAGACACCCGTGACTTAAACGTATAATTGGATTGCAAAACACTCCAAAGCGACCGGTTCATACGAGCTTACTCACGACGGTCCATAGTAATGCAATGCTGAGGCAGCTGGGAGGCATATAAAAAGTCCAAGAGATACAATTACAGCACATTCAACTTGAGATCTCCTCACAGTGAAGTCACTCATATCAATAAAAAATGGCTTTCAAGGTACGAACCCGATTTATTAAATATTTTAATTGAATATTTTAAATCAAAAGAGGTTGTGGGATTTGTAGTATTATAGAAAAATCTAACATGAAAAGTTTAGATAGAAAGTGCAGTTGAAGAAAATATTAATAGTGTTAAACCTGCAAAGACAGACTGCTTTTAATTCGGGTTTACCTACTAAAAGTTCGCCAAATGTTATACCTAATAATATATTTTTTTTATTTCCAGCTGGTAGTCTTGGTCTGCGCTTTCGCTGCCGCCAATGCGGGTATCATTGCCCCTGCGGCTTATACGGCTCACCCCGGTCCCGTCGCATACGCAGCTGCGCCCGCTGCGCACGTCGTGCACGCCGCTCCCGTGGCGTACGCAGCGCCCGTCGCTAAGGTAGTGGAGGAGTACAACGCGCACCCCCAGTACAGCTTCGCGTACGACGTGCAGGACGGTCTCACCGGTGACTCCAAGAGCCAGCACGAGAGCCGCGACGGTGACGTCGTGCAGGGCTCCTACTCCGTGGTAGACCCCGACGGCACCAAGCGCACCGTGGACTACACCGCCGACCCCCATAACGGTTTTAACGCTGTCGTGCGCAAGGAAGCCCTCGGTCACGTTGCTAAGGTCGTCGCCCCCGTCGCCAAGGTGACCCCAGTTGCGTACCAGGCCGCTCCTGTCGCCTACCACTCCTCCCCTGTCGCCTACCACTCTTCCCCTGTCGCCTACCACTCCGCCCCTGTGGTGCACGCCGCTGCCCCTGTCTACCACTCCGCCCCTGTCTACCATCACTGAGAGTCAAACCTAGTCAAGCCTTGAACTGAGGACAAAATATTATTTATTACATTAGACTTACGACCATGAGCAAATAAAACGTTTTTTACGAATATAAATGAGATTTTATTATTTTATAAATAAACAATAATCGTCTTACCCATCCCAATATACAATACAACACACATATTTAATTATTTACCATTTTAACTATCATGAAGTTTTCCTTACACTATCAATTAGGTACCTAGTTACATATCAAAAGAAAAGTTTGGACTCAGTCACGGACCGACTAATCGGCGCCCAGTCCAAAGTCACGGACCGACTAATCGGCGCCCAGTCCAAACCCTCGGACCTAGAAAGCTGAAAAGTTGCACTGAGGTTTTGAAGATTTTGAAGAGAAAACTTTTTTTTTTAAATATTACAATTTATTATAGATATACGATATACGTAGAAGATTTTGCAAAAGTGATTTTATATAAAAGGAATTAATCAATCATGAAAGTATTCCGGATTCATTTTAAACATAGTTTTATTATCCTCCTGCAATAAACAGCACCCAATTGCGTAACACTATCAATCACAATCCGAATCATTTTCCATTGCTTCATATGTTCGACAAATTTGCCTGCTCAACAACGTAAATGACGCAATGAATGTTGTTGAACGGTCAAAATAAAAGCCATTCCTACTGTTATACCCCGTTGGTTCTCCGGAATAACTGACTGCGTAAAGTATGTCATCACGAACCTCAAACGTTCGACTGCAAAGACAATTCTGGTCTTTATCCTGTAAAACTGCAAGTTAAGTAGCGAACCTTGTCACCTTTAATAACCATATCGTCGGGCTATCCACATCCTCACGTACTTATGCGTTACTAGGTGTTTCGCTAGCTAGGTTTTTATTTAGGGTTTCACTACAAAGTAAAAAATCATGTCGGCGACAAAAACTTAATATACAAAACCAAAGAAATCGACTTCCGAATTTAAAGTATTTTTATTTACTTTGTGATATATATATTTAAAAAAAAACAACCGAATTCCAAAAAAAAGTACAAAGTGAAAAATAACTTTAATTTCAGAAGTTGGTAACTTTCGATGTGTTTTAATTTTTTGTCACCGCCTTCCGAAATTAAAGTTATTTTTCACGTTGTAGTGTTTTTTTTTTCGCTTTTTAGCTATAGTACCCCACACAATAGGGTATTACACTCATTTTTGAAAAGTGTCTTAATTAGATTCTAGAGTGCTAATAAACAACTAAAAAAAACACAACATTTTTATTTAATCGATTAGTGCCATAAAAATGCATTTAAATTTTACATTTTCAAATATCGCGCGTAATTTGACAAAAACACTGGACGCAGTAGACGCCATATTGCTCTGTGGGTATGACGTCAGTTTGCTAAAAACAAATTCGCTGATATTTTCTATGACAATTGTTTACAATGAATTTGAGTTATTTTACTACTTATCGTTGGTTTGCTGTTCCTGAATGCTAAATATTATTTAAATAAAAATACTTTGGTTACGAAAATAATAAAAGCACAAAGTTGCTCAGTTGACATGCCGTATGACGAATTAGCATGGCGACTACTATTCCATGGTGTTCAAACACAGATTAAAAAAACTGAAATCTTTAAATTGTATTTTAAAATTTATTTTGTTGTTTCACGAACTAAAACTAACATTTTCCGACTGCATTTTGCCTATGCTATCGCAATAATATATTTTTAGATTTTTTCTCGTATAGAGTAAAATATCCTATTCGAAATTTCATCATCCTTAGGGTCAAAACAATGCATATTTATGCGATAGCAGCAATCACGGTTTGTTTGCTGTAATTTTTTTAAGAGTTCCGTTGGCTGTCTCCGAAACGCATCATCAGATCAATATGAAATTTAAATGGGACCATTTCGGAATAAACCCCTTTCGAACAAAATCAGAATTTTGCAAATCCGTCTATACAGGAAAAGTTTTAATTCAGTGCGCAAACTTTAACCATGAATTCAGCATACCATTCCAGCGAAGAAATTTTTCGTCGATTTACAAAAAAAATAATCATCTGTTTCATAGGAATGTGCAATACCTACGCGGTCAAAATGTATGGAACAGCTGATTTTTTTTTGTATAACCGACGAAAAATTTCTGCGCTAGGGGTCTAGAATGATATGCTGAATTCATGGTTACGGTTTGCACACTGAATAAAAGCTTTTCCTGTATGTAAGACAATAAAATTCGAATTTCAATGATGGTGCCTAAGGACGTCGCGGCATGCCTAAGGATACCGCAGCATCGTTGCCGTTGAAATTTCAATTTTACTGTCGTTATATTTCTATTCGTGGCTTAAAAATCACTTGCCTTGCCGTGCCGCCAGTGGGCGCTGGCCTTAAGGGTTACACTAACTATCACCGTGCAATATTGAACACAGCAATTTTTTTTTTGATATTTGCCTAGTTAAATATTGTTCCCTTTAGTGTGCGAGTCCGACTAGCACGTGGTCGCTTGTTAAATTAATTTTAACTTGATTCTATTTGTATCATATTATATTTGTTGTTATACCGGCCAGAGTAATACACAGTCTGGGAAAATGTCAAGTGTCTCTATACCTATTCCTATGCCAGACGGATGGACGGATAGCAGGCCTTAATAATAAGGTTTTTTTTGGGTGGGAATTCATCAAATAACTTCTCCCGCTCTAGGTGGAGTAGGGCGTGTGGGCGTGTCAGACTTTTACTGACTAAAACCCACCCGTGTTCCCTCAGTTGCCTGTGTGCCAGGAGCCGCGGTATCTCTTTCGAACAACCCGCACCCCTGGCAGTTAATAATAAGGTTCCGTTGGCACTCTTGGGTACGGAAACCTAACAATTAAAAATAATTTGGGTTGGTACTCCCCATTTACATATATGGGGAGCGCCAAATAATTTTTATGTTTTCCGAAACATTGTCACATTGTTATAATGTATTATTTACAATACATTCAAACAGTAGAAAGTGATCATACGCTTTATGGTAGAGTAGCATACGACCACGGCTGAAAATATTATCATCTGAAATGAGAATATTTTCTTGTTTCATACATTCAGGAATCGGGTTTAAGTTTTTGAACTTACTTTATATTGTTTCGTTTTTTTATATTTATTGTATTTTTATTTATTAGGAAAAGCTCCTTATGAAAAAAAAGGAAATGTTTCAATAATTTAGTTGTTTAATTTAAGTTCATGATTACACTAATCACACTACGTATTGTCAATCAGTTAATGGTGGTAGACGGGAGCAGAGTAGGCGACAGGGGCGGAGTGGTAGACAGGGGCAGCGGCGTGCACCACAGGGGCGGAGTGGTACGCGACAGGGGCGGAGTGGTACGCGACAGGGGCGGCGTGGTAGGCGACAGGGGCGGCCACCTTGGTGACAACCTTAGCGACGTGACCGAGGGCCTCCTTGCGCACGACGGCGTTGAAACCGTTGTGGTCGTCGGCGGTGTAGTCCACAGTGCGCTTGGTGCCGTCGGGGTCTACCACGGAGTAGGAGCCCTGCACGACGTCACCGTCGCGGCTCTCGTGCTGGCTCTTGGAGTCGCCGGTGAGACCGTCCTGCACGTCGTACGCGAAGCTGTACTGGGGGTGCGCGTTGTACTCCTCCACCACCTTTGCGACGGGCGCAGCGTACGCCACGGGAGCGGCGTGCACGACGTGCGCCGGCGCCGCGGCGTACGTGACGTGCGCAGCCGGGAGCAATCCTGCGCTCGCCGCAGCCACCAAGCACGCGAATACTACAAACTGAAAAGAGAGTAGACTTCATTATATGTATAGTGACATGCATGGGTTACTGATAGTGGTACGTAGTTGATGGATCCAATAAGAGTTCTAGTCATCTTGACTTAGGGGTACTTTTGTTTTTAATTCTTTGAAGTAACCGCTGAACATACCTGATGAATATCGTAAATTATAGCTTAATCTAAAAATAATAAAGTATAGTTTCAAACTTAGCTAATTTACCTTGAATGCCATTGTAGGAGAAGTGTATCACTGGAGTTCTATTGAACGAATGATATCAGTTTTGAATCATACGCGTATTATATACTATTGACGTAACCCTGAGGCGAAAGCTGTGCTGAAATAAAACTGGTACTCTTGTGCTGCAAGGACTACAGGATTAATACTTGAATAGTGCTTTAAATAGTAACGTTACTCTGTAATAGAAAATAATCGTTAGAATAACCGATATTTTTTTTTATTTTTTTTAAACGTTGCCCCACACTAGGAATTTCTCCTGTATTGTGGGTGCGTTTACAAACATTTAAACTCACATACACAAACAGCCAGATCCGGAACAACTATTTGTAGGTCATACAAATATTTGTTCCGTGCGGGAATCGAACCCGCGACACGCAGCGCTGCAGTCAATCGCTTGGCCACTGCGCCAACCGTGCCATCGGAAATTGTAACGATTATGATTATACGACGACGTCGTGTGTGCCTCTTGTCGTTGCCCATGGGCACCTGTGTCTTCATCGACCAGTCCCAGCGTGTAGTTGCCAGAAATTAGAGTTGGTGACTAGACATATGTATCTTGGTGTGATAATAGATAGTAATTTCCACTGGCGGCCGCACATTGATCATGTATGTAATAAGCTTAGATCTATATTGGCAAAGTTATCGATACTTAAGTATAAACTACCCTATGGAACACTTAGAACATTGTATTTGGCACTGGCCGACTCCGTAATTGATTACGGCCTAAGTAGTTATGGGCGTACATACAAGACTTATCTCGAGGATATTTACAAGTTACAGTTACGCATATTAAAAACGATTGTACCCACAAGAATAAAACACGAATTCCAAGACAATGATACGGGTTTGTTTAAGCACTGTCAAATTGTAAATGTCTTTGACAAGGTACGTTTACGTGTTATAAGTGAGAATTACCATAATGTAAGTGAAATTCGTAAATACGTAAGACCTAAGTCGCTGCGTTGTTTGACTTACCTACCCGCATTTATCGAACCTAAATCTAATAATGCTTATGGAGCTCGGACGTGGGAATGTATGCTACCATCGTTTATGAATGATTTACCTCTGGAAATCTGCAATGTATTTAATGCGAAGAACTGCTCAAAGGTATTAAAAAGATACTTTTTAGATCGCAGTGCGTTATAATAGGATATATAAGTACCTATATAGATCTAATTGTTTCCTAGATTATTATTATGTAGTGGCACCGAGTTGCCGTGTCTGGCCATACCGCTGTTAAACCCGCGATGGTTTGTGTGGTATGATGTAACAAATAAATGTTTTTTTTTTTTTTTGTATTTGATTAATAAAAGCTAAAAAAAAAAAAAAATTATGTGTTTGAATCATATTTAGTTTTGATTCATGGCGTAGCACTTCCGTAGAGCTTTACGTAGCTTTTACGTAGGACCTAAGAGAAAAAGATTTTCTAACTCAATATCACAGAGTAATATTATTCTTTGAAATCTTATTTTTAAAGCTTTCTTAATAAGCTTTACTTTGTTGACAAATTAACTGACAGACAATATTTAGGCTGTACCGCTAGGTTTAGAAGCATACAATTTTGTACTAGAGACAACATAGGTGAGCAACTGATGAAGAGTTTTTTGAAAATTCATCAGTTGTGTTAACGTTCATTTCATTTAATTTCATTTATTTAAGTTGTTACAAATAGGCTACAGTTATGGACTCTGTAAGGGCACAGCAACGTAAGTATGGATAATTAAAATAAAATAAGTAATAGCATTTAGAACATGAATAATTCTTAATTAAATTAAATGTATTTATATTATAATAATTATACAATATTTATTGTTTATTTTACATGTGTGTATGTAATTGCCAAACGTAGGAGTAATCTCAATTAAGTATTTACATTTTATTGCAATTCCAGTCACAGTTTATCATTAAAACCCATCCTCTAAATTTTCTGGATGTTGCCGATGGGATATATCCCATAGGGCAAAGTACAGAGCCGTGGTGGCCCAGTGGTAACGACTGCGACTTTCGTGTTGTAGGTCGTAAGTTCGAACCCAGACAGGCGCTTTACTTTGTGTAAATTATTTCATCACCACTGCTCTCAAAACGGTGAAGGAAAACATCGTGAGGAAACCGGCATGTCCTAGAACCAAAAAATCGAAGATATGTGACATTTACCAATCCACGCTGGGCCCGCGTGGTGGATTACGGCCTACTCCCTCTCACAGAGAGGAGGCCTGTGTCCCAGCAGTGGGAAACTTATAGGCTGGTTATGATGATGATTATGATAAAAAGTACGGCTAAAAATAGAACAGAGTAGATTCGATTGTTCATTGTTACAGTTATATGATTATTTTATCCGTAGCTCTATGTATCTTAAAAATATTAGAACAATGGTCCCTTACTAGGTATAGAATAGAATAGAATAGAATAGAAAACATTTATTCGACACAGACACAACACAGCAGCAACAAACATATATAAAAAGAAAGAGAACAACAAACATAACAATAAAATTGCAGTAAAATTGTGCTGAGCGTGCCCATACCGAAAGGGTTACCATCTCAGCATTTGCTGGGCGTTAGACACCCAGCGCTGGTTTTCAGTTGGCACCCCGCAGTGACACACGGACCCCCGCCTGCGAGGCCTGTATCTTGGTGAAGAAAAACGAACACTCACAACAATATGTACCTACAACAGTGTGTCCCGACCGGAGAAGCACAGCTTACATAACACTTCCTTGGCAACATGCGCTTCGACGTCGCTACAGTCAGCCTTGAACTTGCTATGATGAACTATGCATAAAATGCTTGTTACCACTGCATCTACGCATCACGATATTATTAAATTAAAAACGTTTACGAAACATACCGGTACCTACATACTACACTTTATTTTCCTGTTCTTTTCTGATTTTCTGTTTGAGAACATACTTTAAAAAATGTAATGAGAACGTAGGTACAAAGAATTTCGTACGAGTTCAAGTATCTAGGTATATTTAAATGACTTTGGAGTTCAAACATCACCTATGTAGTGTTTAAACTCAGGAGGAAACATAATTGTCAATTATATATTTAAAACACAACTGATAATCTTTGACAGCTGTATGAAATGGCTCTCAATTATTTTTTTCGCTGGAACAACCAGTTATTTTTCATTCAAAGAAACAATTTCGGTATGACTTCGATCATAACCAGCCTATTGTTTTTTTTCTTCTTGTATGTATATTGGGGAAGCAGGGATATTGAAACTCTCACACCACATTCTGTCTGCAGTGCAACCAGTTTATAGAAACAAATAACAATGGACGACCTGACTAATTTAACGAGATCTAGCCTCTGCCCGCGGCTTCGCCCGCGTTGATGTTAGAATATATACCACGGGAACGTACTATCGAGGTCAAAAGTACTCTAGGCTGTATGTTAATCCAGGTTAAAAACGATAAGTGTGCCAAATTATACCCAAAGCCGTTATTGCGCCAATCCGGGACATACGTCCAGACAAACGGACAATTTTTTTTAAAATCTATGCGGTTTATTTACCTATAAACGATGAATAAAGATATGAGGCGTTTAATCTTCAAAAATGTAGGGTTAATTATAGTCGCTAATGAAATGTTTATATATAAAGGGGTATTATTCTTGGCATTAGACTCGTTCCCACAAATCCCAAACCTCGAAGAAATTACATGTTTTTTGTATTTAATGTACCTACAGATGTGACTTCGTTACTATTTAATCATATTATGTTAGGTTAAAGAGACATTAGATATTATTATCGTCTATTGCCATACTGTCGTTCAGCCTTCTATGCGTACAAACACAGACGACTCTGCAAATGTCAAAGTCATCTACAAAATAGTAAAACGAATTTGCCTGGTAGTCCTTGTACTAAAACAAGGTACATTGTATTAATTGATTGGAGCGTGTCATCGACCGGTACGGTGGGTGTCAGTGCTTTGCAGCTTTCGCCTCAGGCCTTATCTTAACCATATATAATAGCTGTGTATGATTCTAATTCATATCATACGTTCTTTAGAACTCAATTGATTCACTCCTCCTACAATGGCATTCAAGGTAATTAATTTGGTGTACAAATTAACTGTATGAGTCATAGCAATAAGACTATTTAGTTAAAAGACATGCAACTAGACTCCTATATTGCACGTTTCTCTAAATTATAGTTTCAGGATTTTATAACGAAGTTAGTGTATCAACTAAAATTCATGAACTTATACCTCTTAAATCAGCTTGTTAAAAATCTTAAGTAATCGTTGTTCTTCTTCTCGCTTTTCAGTTTGTAGTATTCGCATGCTTGGTGGCTGCGGCGAGCGCAGGATTGCTCCCAGCTGCGCACGTCACTTACGCCGCGGCGCCGGCGCACGTCGTGCACGCCGCTCCCGTGGCGTACGCCGCGCCCGTCGCTAAGGTAGTGGAGGAGTACAACGCGCACCCCCAGTACAGCTTCGCGTACGACGTGCAGGACGGTCTCACCGGTGACTCCAAGAGCCAGCACGAGACCCGCGACGGTGACGTCGTGCAGGGCTCCTACTCCGTGGTGGACCCCGACGGCACCAAGCGCACCGTGGACTACACCGCCGACGACCACAACGGTTTCAACGCCGTCGTGCGCAAGGAGGCCCTCGGTCACGTCGCTAAGGTTGTCACCAAAGTGGCCGCCCCTGTCGCCTACCACGCCGCCCCTGTCGCCTACCACGCCGCCCCTGTCGCGTACCACTCCGCCCCTGTGGTGCACGCCGCTGCCCCTGTCTACCACTCCGCCCCTGTCGCCTACTCTGCTCCCGTCTACCACCATTAACTGATTCACAATACGTAGTGTGATTAGTGTAATCATGAACTGAAAATAAACAACTAAATTATTGAAATTATTTAACTAAGTATATTATTTCCTGATTCTTTGCAGTGGGGTTGAAGCTTGTAATTAGATATTACTTGGCTAGGCTGCTTTATATTGATTCAGTATAGAATCCAGGTATAGAATTTAGTAACAATGAATCGATATTTGACCAAGTATAAGCCGCTGTCAATGTAAACATCAGTGTCGCTTGATTCTAGGGCTGGAATGGGATACTGGGTCAATGTAAATCATCCAGCACCATTATGTATCTACGCAGTACCCATCTAATATGACTAATAGGTATCTAGCGTCATTCCTGCATCCAATACACATGACTAGCCAAGAAACAGAAGTGGCGTTTGTATTTTGAAAATTAAATTAAAATTAAATTTTGTTTATATAGGGCAACTAGGCCCAATTGTTAGTAACATTGTTCTTAATAACTATTGTTAGTAAACAAACATTGAAACAAAATAAAAATAAAATTGTAAGGCTTAGCTGTGGGGTCTTCTGACTAGCTCCTCCACAGCGTGCGACAACCAGGGAGCCTCATACTTAGGACGCTGTTGGAACTAGAACGCGCTCTTGACAAGATTGAATTTGGTTTTTTGCGCATTATGGCGTAAAAATCATCGGTATGCGCAAAAGCGAACGTACCGGATGCACTACAATAGCGCGATTTTAATTTAGCCAAGCGTGTTAGTGTTTGGAATAAAGTGGCTGGAAACCCTGAAATGGCTAAAGAGAGGAGACTATCGTAACTTTCGTTTCCGGGAATCGTAGCCAAGTTACTTATTTTTCACATCACCACGTTAAAAAGAATGAGAAACAGTTTTTTTTAAATTTCATAATATTTGGCCGAAAGTCAAGAACGCGCTCGAATTTTCCGCCATTAACAAATTGTAGCTCATTTCCAATTGCGTGCACATCCATAGTGATGCGCACACATAATACAAAGCGCGAACTTGAGCCGGGATGTCACAACCTGCTGCTGCTATATATACCTCGCCGGAGACAACAGGAGCATAGTCGGACAACACTTCGATGCACAACTCCTTTTCAACCACTAAAATGGCCTTTAAGGTAATTTCTTCCAAACTTATAAAATTAGATAATTTTTTTAAATATGTTTTAGCAAGAAGCGAAATCTTCCACATTTTGCTAATATAAAACATTTTTTGAATGACTTCAAATAAAACATAAGTCATGTTAATGGTTTAGCGTTTACATTAGTGTTAAAGTTTATGCTTAAAATTTGCGAAATAATAGGATTTAAATTATTTAGCTATAACATAAATTAACTGTTTCGATCCCAACATTTCCATCATGTAGACCACCTCCTCTGGTATTTATCATTACCACAATTAAGATGTTTATTCGAGCCACAATCAATTAAAAAACTACTAAACATAGTTGGAATGCCTCACCGCTACTTAACGCTCATTGTAATGCGGGAGGTGACACCTTGCGTGTCCTTGACGAACGAGCTATCCTCGGCTTGTTAGTAATTTCTCCGCGCATGCGCTTACGCAACTGCACTAGTCTCGCCCTCGTAAAACCGTGTCACTGTTTCAAGTACAACTTAAGTGTCGCACGTTAAATAAGACTAGTACCTTCAGTGATGACCATTGACGGAGTTTAACGAATCGATTTGTTTCAGTTCATCATCCTCGCATGCGTGGTGGCTGTGGTCCGCAGCTCCGCGGTGGCCGCCCCTCTTCTCGCGGAGCCAGTCGTAGCCGCGCCTGTTGCCGCCAGGCTGGAAGAATTCGATCCTCTTCCGCAGTACAACTTCGGATACAATGTGGCGGACTCTCTCACCGGCGACTACAAGAGTCAGACGGAACAGCGCAACGGAGACCTGGTGCAGGGTCAGTACTCCCTGGTGGAGCCTGACGGCACCCGCCGCGTCGTGGATTACTCCGCCGACTCAGTGAACGGTTTCAACGCGGTGGTGCGCAAGGAGCCGCTGGTGGCGGCCGCGCCCGCTGTCGTCGCCGAGCCCGCGGTCGTACCTGCCCGGTACGCGGCTGCTCCAGTCGCCGCTGCCCCAGTCGTTGCTGCTAGATACTCTGCTCCCGTAGCGTACTCAGCTGCCTACACAGCTCCCGCGGCTAGGTTCGCGTACTCGGCGCCGGTGGCGGCCGCGTACACCTCACCGTTTGCCCGGTACGCCGCGGCACCCTTCGCCTACCCTGCTGCTGCTCCTTATGTGGCTGTTTAAACATCAATTTCTCGGGTCTTGATGACTGACGACAATGGCTAATTAAATTTTTACAACACAAAATATGTATGTTATAATTATTGAGTCCTAAAAAATACCTGAGAAAATAATAGAGCTAGAAATTGCATAAGCGCGAGATCTCTAAAGTAAACAATATGAAACGTAAAAATCCCGGATATTTCAAGGGATTTCGTTTCGTTTCGTAGGTAATAAGAAGAATAAAGGGAATTATAACGTTAGTAAAAAATAAGGTTTAGCAGACTGACTCGCTTAGTTTATAGAGGTAAGAGGAACAGGGTGTAAAGTCCACTCATACTCTATGGAAAAGGGAGGATCCTCCGACCAAACGGGTGTTGTGTCTGGTGGGCAACTGCCCGACGGTTGATGTCGGGATGTTGTACCTATCCAAATCGCGCGGTAAACTTTAACTGCGCGATCTAGGCTTTCTATGACGTGCGTCTTTGCGTAGTTCGCCTGTGGCGTTGTAGATGGCGCCACTTCTCTTTTTGTATTTATACTTATTGTTGCGAAGTGTTTTTCTGTAGTGTCGCTACATCACTCCCCCCCGGAGACCGGAGGTCGATAGTGGGCGAAGTCCGTGCATATTTTATGCTTGCCAGTGCCAGTTGTGGTTCCAGTGAGTCGGAACCGGTGTCGCATAGTTCGCGGTGAGTCGGAACTGTCTGCGGTGGTGCGAACCCCAGTGAGTCGGGGCCGGCGCTGCTCCGGTGCGTCGTGGTACAGCGCCGCGATGCGGCTGACTGCTGTTGTCGACCGGGAGATTGAGCTCTCAACCGGCCGAAGAGCAGTAGTGCCGTGGTCGCTTGTTGAGGCTGAGGGTGCTGACCAGGAATGCGGTTCGCTGCATGCTGGTGGTCAGGATACCCGTTGAGGCCGTGGTTGCTGGCTGGCTGTGTGGCTCGCTGCTCGAAAGCTTGAGGAAGTGGTCTTGATGATGATGACGTCACGTTGCTCGAAGGCTGCGCTGACGTCCATTTCGGGGTCACCAGTATAGAGGTATGAGGAACAGGGTGTAAAGTCCACTCATACTCTATGGAAAAGGGAGGATCCTCCGACCAAACGGGTGTTGTGTCTGGTGGGCAACTGCCCGACGGTTGATGTCGGGATGTTGTACCTATCCAAATCGCGCGGTAAACTTTAACTGCGCGATCTAGGCTTTCTATGACGTGCGTCTTTGCGTAGTTCGCCTGTGGCGTTGTAGATGGCGCCACTTCTCTTTTTGTATTTATACTTATTGTTGCGAAGTGTTTTTCTGTAGTGTCGCTACAAGTTTACGAGTCCATCACCGACGAACATCGATTTATATCTATGGCTGCAATGGTTTACCAAATATATGACGGTTGCGCTCTGTTGCTTTTTCTTCATGAGGTTTTCCTCATGGAGGTCTTAAACGTGCCTTGCACCCTTGATTAAGCATAGACATAGCAACATTTTAGAAAATTGAGCAGAAACAAGAAATACGTAGCTCAGCCCGTTTACACTTATTTTACCTCTGATGTTGCCAAAATCAAATTGATCTTTATTCTCATTTCAATAAGGTGGCTATTGGGTTGCTGCAACTAACAAGTCTGTCAATATCAATGAGATTGTCGTTAAAATGCGTTTGCCAAAGAGTATATTATTAATATGGGAGACGTTTGCTATTGGGTTGCTGCTGTCAGAGGTAAAATAACTGTGAACGGTCTGTAGCTGACTGCTGACATTTCAATTCCGTCGCCGTAATTGTTTTTTTACTGTGTTTTTACATAATTTGTAGAGGTTTATCAATAGGGATCACACTGATCAATACCGTACGAAAATGGAAGAAAAACAACTATATGGTGCGCTTACAGTGTACCGCGAAAGAGGAGCTTATCTACGTCGACTTGAACAGTTCGAGAAGGCAAAAGCCTCGTATGATGAAGCGTTCAAAAGCAATTCTGAGGATGTGCGCACACTGACGGGGCGCAGCCAGGTGTGCGCGGACGCCGTGCGGCCCGTGCAGGCGTACGCCGACGCCGAGCTGGCGCTCAAGCTGTCGCCCGGCAACATGAACGCACGGAACATGCAAGCGCGCGCCATGTACACCATGACCGACTTCGAGCGTTCCGTCGTCATGAACTTCCGCGGACTGCGCCAGCGCCGCCAGCCCCCGTACTTCATGGAAGGCATCAACCAAGGCGTCGAAACCATCCAAGACTGTATCGGCACAAACGCTGGCAATGTTATGTTAGACTTCCTACCACTCATTAAACAATTAGAAGCTGCACGAGATGACACTGATGAGCCTCAAAGAAAATTGCATGTTAACCGGATTCCCAAAGAGGAACATAAGAGCAAACTGACCCAAATGGAGGCCCGAAAACACAGCACCTTATCTCGTGTACTTGCTATGAAATATCTTGGGCCAATGGCTTATGATAAATTTTTTCTTCAAGAGCTTCTGGAAGACCCGCGAATGAAATCTGCAAATTCTGCAGGCAGCAAGGAATTGATAGAAATTGTTAAAGAAGCGCTGCGATCACTTAGTGAAAGGCAGGAGATGCTACGCGCACAAAGACCATACTACACTATAAAATTAGCAGAAAAAGCAGAATCTAAACACCAGACTAAGTACAAGGAGGCTGTTCTGTTAAGAGAACGAGAAATTGGAGCTAAAACCGCAGAGCGCTTATTGAAACAGATTGAGAAGAGCATGCGTGAGCATCGTGTCATGGATCTGATGGCACAGGCTGAGCGTATGCAGATGTTCCTTGATGTAAAGACTCCAAGAACTTTACCAGACAAAGAAATATACTTAGATCGGTTATACAGAGCGGTTGGAGAAGGATACCTGTCACAGCACCGGCTATCTTACACCCTCAGCGAGCGCGGCAATCGACGTCGCATCGCTTTCCTCATGGGTTTATCTGTTGGCCGTCCTACTTCTTTCGATTCTGTTATGGCTAATTATCCGTACAAGTTCATTGATATTGAATATGCCACGCAAAAAGTGAAGCAGACTCTTGAAATGTGTGAAAATTCAACTATGAAGTGTTGGCTAATGTACGAATTGGCTCGGTTACTTTCCAAACAGAAGAATTACGCTCTTGCTAAGTTTTATGCGAAACGATGCCAGAGAGAGGCTCAAGAATTGGGAAATATAACGTGGTGGATGAATGGCTGCTTTGTTCTAATGAGTGGCGATATGCAACAAGGCAACGCAAACGAAGTGCGCATAGAAGTGGAAGAAGCTTTCGAGTGGTTGAAGAAATTACAAGACCCAGAGAGAGTGCAGGCCTTCCTGACCAAATGCGCAGAAATGTCGTCAGAAACGGCAACTGGAGACGATCGTAAGGCGATATTGACACGTGAAAATCAAATCATGGGAGTGATGGATCCGGAGACGCGCGTAGAGACGCAAGTATTGTTCAAGCGCATTTCGACGGTGCCGCAGGGCCGGCGGTTCTCCGTGCTGCCGCGCAAGGTGGACCACACCTTGGCTGACTCGATCTCCGAACGCAAGAGGCGCTTGCAGCGCGGCCTGTCCGTCATCCCCGGACCTGAGCGAGAGTTGCCGGCGCCGCCCAAGTCCGGCGTTGCAGGATTACAACTGTTTAATATTTGAGTTATATCAAACTTTTTATGGTTGGTTTACTGTCTATTCATTTGTAGCGTACAAAAAAACGCAAAATTGTTTATATATTATGTTGGAACTTATTATATCATTATTTGTCTTTTTACACGTTTTATATTAGCTTCACTTGTATGTTACCGACTCTTTAGAGCGCGATTTTGACCCACTTTAAACGGTCAGATTTCATTGAAACTTTGTAAACTTATCGAGGACCGATGGCGATTCAATAATTTAATAATTTTTTTTAGACAAAAATGAAAAAAAAGGAAAAAAAATATTGGAAAAAATCACGTTTTTGCAGTTAGCAGAACTAAAAAATAGAAAATAAATAATAGTTTAAAAAACTATAAAACACGCTTTAAAAACTAAACTAAAAAAGGAGAAAATAATTTAATTCGATTAAAAAGCGTGGGGTGCTTGACATTAATTGATTATAAAAATACCTCAAAAAGTTCACTAATATATTGGCACTGTCAAGGATTCAAAATATTGTGAGCGTTGAATAGCTCAATAAATTCTATAGAACCTATAGATCAAAAATATGTCCTCATGTGTACGGTTCAAATAATATTTATTTATTTATTTATTTAAACTTCTCGCACACAAAAAAGGTACAAAGGCGGACTTAATGCCTTAGGCATTCTCTACCAGTCAACCAAGGGTGGTGCAGAGATTAGATGGCAGGTGCTTTGGATGAGAGGAATGATGAAAAAACCTATAAAATATATCATAATTAATTATAAATAATATTACATAAATAGGTTATTAACTAATAATACACATACATGCATACATATCTACTATAATATATACTTAATATATATATATATATATATATATATATATATATATATATGTACAAATTCAAGGGACAGAGGTGTTGAGACGACTCTACGCTATTTGTTAAGAAAATACCTCTGCAATTTCCGCTTAAATGCATACCGACTGGTAGCCGTCCTGATATCGAGAGGAAGCGCATTCCAAAGGAGAATGGACTGAATATGAAAGGAAGAATGAACAAAGTCAGAAGTATGAGAAGGACAGAGTAGAAGCAGATTGTTAGAAGAACGCAGATTCTTAGTGTGAGAAGAACATAGATATTGGAAATGAGACACAAGGTAAGAAGGAGGAGTAGGAGAGTTGAGAAGGGAGAAAAGCGTAGTCAAAGCACGCAAACCTCTTCTTTGGCGAATGGGCATCCATTTGAGCTCAGATCTATAGCTCGACACATGGTCATATTTCCTGAGGTTGAAAACGAACCGGATACAGTTATTGAGCAGTCTGTCGAGCTTATCCAGCAAAACCAAAATAATAAATAGTAATATATATTATGTATGGCAATAATATGAAAAATTATGAGAAAAAGCAGTCACATTTTAATGAATCTAAATCTTGACCACAATTTAATGATGCTTAAAGTTATCACAATATTATGAACATAATTTGACGTTCATATATTTTTGAAGCCTGAAAGGGCCAATATATTAATGAACTCGACTGTACCTACAATTAGGATGCTTTTTAAAAATGGCAAAGGTAATAAAACCAGTTAGTATAATAAATTACATAATTTATTTACATTATAGCATTCAAGACTGTCGTAAAACAATAACTTATCTTAATGATGGTAGTAGGGATCTGATGAGTATGCTACAGGGGCGGCGGATTGATACGTAACAGGGGTGGCGTACTTAACGGGGGCGGCGTATGCGGACTGGTAGGCTACAGGGGATACCACCTTGGTGACGGGCGCCACGACCTTGGTGACGGGCGCCACGACCTTGGCGACGTGACCGATGGGCTCCCTGTGCACTACGGCGTTGAAACCGTTGTGGGGGTCAGCAGTGTACTCCACAGTACGCTTGATGCCGTCGGGGTCCACCACGGAGTAGGAACCGTGCACTACATCACCTTCGCGGGTTTCGTGCTGGCTCTTCGAGTCACCAGTGTGTCCGTCCTGCACGTCGTAGGAGAAGCTGTACTGGGGGTTGGTATCGTAAGCCTCAGCTTTGGCAACGGGGGCTGCGTATGCCACAGGGGCAGCGATCTTGGCTACAGGGGCTGCGACGTAGTAGCCAGGATCTGCTTGAACACCGTGGCTGTGGTAGGCAAGAGGGGCTGAGTAGGAGACCTCGGCAGGCAGGAGACCAGCGCTCGCCACGGCCACTAGGCAAGACAGGACGACCAACTGCAAAACAAATGAAAATATATTTAATAACATTTTAAAACGAATATTTGCAAATCTTATTAAATTACAAGTTAATATGTTTATTAAAATACCTTAAATGCCATTTTCCGTAGTGATAATGTTCAACAGTGGGATAGAACTGCCGCTTACAGTGCACGGGCTCGTTTTATATTCAGAGCGCGTACACTCATGCTCAGATTTATGTGACGTCACATACCCGATCCGGGGGTCTACTCTCTTTCTCTGAAACGAAATTTCGCAAACGAACGATATTTAAACGAAGTTTCGTTATTGACCCTACTCTATTTTGTTTTCGGACACGCAGTTGAAGTTCGGATCCATAGACAATTTTCGTGAACGATTGGAATGAACAATATTGTGTGGGTCTTTTATGATGTCACCTAAAGTAAGTTACGGTTTTTACTTTAACTTAAAGTTTACAAACTATTTGGCTTTATTTTGAAGTTTTACATTGATAATGTGGTTTATTAAATATTCCTTGCAATATTCATGCAAAAAATATAAATATACAGATATATTTTTTATTTCCTACGAAATTCACCGAGACACTATAAAACACCCATTCATGGTTATTGTTAACCGACTAAATTGAAGACTACTATTTCATGCCAACGATGGGTAGTAACTTACGACAACCAAAATTAACTGTTTATTCACCTCTGTTTACGTTCACACGCAATCTAATCATAACATGTCAACTTAAGATTTTTTGTTTGAATTCTAAGTGTTTTTCTTAATACGTAATAAGTTTTTGGGCGTGACTGGTTAAGTATTGTGAAAATAAATCATGTTTTCAAGTGCTTTCCTTCAGAAAGTTTCAAACCGTACTGTGTCGCAGTCTGCATTTTGGGTCACCAAAAGTTTTGTTTTGGGCAAACTTGAAATTGAAACTTTGTAAGTACTAAACATACATATTAAACATAATTATTTGTTTTCCATTATAAATATCGCCTCTTCTTGATATCCATTTACTTAAACATCTTTTCAGTTTAAAATGGCTCCACATACGGGTTCGGCTACTCCTGAGCAAATTGACACCCTTCTCAATTTCTTGGACGAGCATAGGGATCTAGCCCGCGGGAGATTGAGGAGTGCCGACGGAAATGCCCAGGCAAAGAGGCTGTGGAAAGAATTGTGCAATATGCTCAATGCCATGGGCGGTTGCACAAAAACAATTCAGCAGTGGCAAAAGGTACCTAGTGTTTTATTAATTAATAACATAATAATACAGTGACATGAAAATCTCATGCTTTTATATTTTACAGGTATGGTTTGATAGAAAACATTTAGCCAAGAAAGCTGCTGCTGATTCTCGGAGGTCAGCTTCAGCGACTGGAGGTGGTCCATCCATGACACCCCCACTCTCCCATTGGCAGTTAAAGATCCTGTCTATAATGGGAGACAGGTTTGGTGAACGCCAAACTGGAGCCATAGTGCCAGCCTTTAGTGAGGTAATCTTTCTTTGAATTCTCAATAACTCATAAATCATAATCTTTGTTGTGTTTAAATATTTTTTTTTTCAATAATTGTTATTATTATGATACAGTATTGATGTAAGTATAAGAATTTAAAGTCCATTTTAAATTAATGTCATCAAATTTCATTTAATTTCAATATTTTCTATTAGGTATTAATATCTGTTATATTTTCAGGCCAATGAACCAATTCCAACCACCTCCAGTCACACAAACCAACCTTCGAGCTTTTCACAGCCTCTTGATTTGCATGAGGTAGTTGTGGAGTATGTGGAACCCAGCCAGGAAGACAGACAGCTCTCAGAACCTGCGAGTCAACCAACGGTGTCACAAGAATCCCTGACTTCCACACTATGTAAGTATTTATTATTATGGTATTTTCAGTAATGCTATCATAAAAATGTTTGCACACCATAGAATATTATTTTGTGAGTGTATTTGTATGAAATACCTTTCATACAAAATATTGACATTATAGATTAAACATGAGCATTGAATAATACATAATTAATTTACATTGCAGTAAATCAATTTCTTAATTGTTTACTGTAGGAAAATAAGGGAATCTTGTAAATTATATCTAACTTGTGTAATAAAATGTAAAGAATATAATACTAGAAAAAAAAAAACTTTATTGTTATTTCTATATTTACTTTAACAGTAAAATGTGTTTATTTACTGAACCTATTCAAGTGTCTATAGTAATTTTTTGTTGAGTTGTATGTACCTACCTACCCATTTCAATTGGAATGTTGTTTTGCAGCCTCACAACCTACACGTCCCAGAAGGAGACATTCAGCTCCTGCCTCTGATGTCAGAAGCAGATTATATCAATATGAAGAGGGACGTGTAGAGAGAGAAATAGTCAGGAACACTGAGCTTGCAGGCATAAGGACTACTCTGTCACAGCTGCTTGGCCTTTTTAGGCAATATTTAGATAGACCATAGGAATTAATATATAATATAAATATTTTGTATCTAGATATAGTTAAAGTAATTAAAACATCATTGTAAGCTAAACAATAAATTTTATTCTTTTATTGAAAAAAGTCAAAAAGGAACTAAATATAATGATAACTATTATAAATGTTACCTAATAAAGATAGGAATACCACTACTGTTAGAAAGGAATAGGTAGGATAAAGTTCTACCTTTATCCTATCTATTCCTTTCTAACAGTTGCACTAATACAGCTCTTGCCCTTCGACCTGCCTGTAGAGCTTGAGCTGAAGAAGCAGCTGATTGAGCGGGAACCTGCCTGCTTCTTTCAGCTTGGAGTTCATCTTCTGTTAACTCGGGAACATCAATACCACCTGTTATACATAAGTTATGTAAAACACAGCAGGCTATTATAATTTTCCCTGCTGTTTCAGGACAGTAATGCAGTTCCCGAGCTGCCAAAAGACATCTCCATCGACCTTTTAATATCCCAAATGTACGTTCTATGGTGGAGCGAGCACGCTTTTGGATAAAGTTGTATCTTCCTTCAGGAGAGTCTTCGACAGCATTATCTATAGGTGTCATCATATGCCCCCTTTGAGCATAACCAGAATCACCTAAAATAAAAATAAGATATATTATAAATGTGAAACTTTGTGAGGATGTATGAATGTTTGTTATTCTTTCATGCAAAAACGGCTGAACAGATTTGGATGAAACTTGGCACACAGATAGACCATGGATTAACATATAGGATACTTTTTATCCCGGTAATGCAGGCAAAACGGCGGGCAGAAGCTAGTAATATATATTTTAAAGACACAATAAATTGAAACATACCTAATAAATAAACTGTTTCATTCTGGAGACCCTCCATGTGGCTTCTTATATCACACTCTCTCCAAATATAAGCATCATGTGTTGCTCCACCAAATGAAGCGTCTACATTTGTTATATAGCAATCACTGTCGCATATCTGGAAAAGAAGAAAATTCAATGGAACACACTTAAAAAGTAAGTTAGTGAGATTAATGAAAATCAACAACAGAAAATGTCACTATAAAATAATTAATATTTTGTTCTTTTAAGTACTTACAACTTGGGTGTTGAGTGAATGAAAATGTTTTCGATTAAAATATTGTTCCTCATGCTCAGAAGGTCTAACAATTGCAATATGAGTGCAATCAATGCACCCAATCACACCAGGAATCCTATATTTCTGATAAAATCTGCAACATTAATGAAATAGGAACATAACATTTATTAAAATAGGTGCAATAACCTGATATAAATAATAAAAAAATAAAAAAAATATACATACCCCCGCTTAATAAAATTCCTTTCATTTATATTTTGCGGGAATTTTATGTACTTCCTTAATAGATGGGGTGCATTGAGGGCAGTTGTGACCTCCTGCAAACAACGAGAAACAGTCTGTTGTGCCATTGGCCCGTCTATGTTTTGCCCCACAGACCCTTGGTAACTACCTCGGGCATAAAAATTCAAGGCCGTAAGGATCTGGAAAAAGTTGAGGGTTGTGAAATGTGAACAGTGAAATGCTTATTTTTATTGAAGAGAATGATAATAAAAGTATACACCACCTTAACTGTGGGCTCGATTCCATGACACCTTGCCTTTGGAGGTAATAAAGGCACTATTTCGTGGCACAACCCCTCGAATAATTGCCGACTGAGTCTGTAATTTCCTACAAACTCTAAGTCGGGAATTTCACTAATAATAAGTTGATTGCGCAGGCGACGCCGGTTCCTTCTACGCTCTAAACGTTCTTCACGTAGAGCAGCCTCGATTAAGAGTATTCTTGTAGCCATTTCAAGCAAATTTATCACAAAATCCGCACTAACGAAAATCAAAAGGTAACACTTTTGGTTTCGTCAATTTGAGTTTGAAATTCCGAACAATCATCTGTCAAATTCAAATGTTCGTTCGCAACATTTAGGAATTATAGTAGGTTTAGAGAATCTAAATGTCAAACAATGTTCGTTCGAATTAAACTTCGGAACGAATGGAACCGTGGTAGGAAAAATGCGAAATTTCGATCGAAACTTCGTTTTTCGATGAACAAGAGTAGACCCCTGTAGGTACAGTCAACCGTATTTCGTAGCAGGTTTTGTAGATATTTCGTTGTTCACTCATATGGCCACAACACAAAGGCCGAAGTGGGCTTCCAGGTACGAAAAATAAGTAAATTAAGTGCAATCAAATACACTCGAGAGCAATGAATCCGGGTCACTTAAAGAATGTTAAAAATCTCGGAAACTAAAAATGATAGGTTAATGCAATAAATTGTATTTAATAGACAATGTAATACTCCTTAAATGAAAGTAAAAAAAATATGAGTCACCATACATTTTATTAACACAAAATTACATAAAGAAAAAAACTGCTGATCTCTCCTTAAAACAAAAATAGGAAACATGAAATTTTTGAACTTTATTACGATTTTCTTGAATTTTAATACTTCGTATTGCCTCCTCGTGCTTCCATTACTGCGTTTACGCGGTTTGGCATGCTGTACACCAAGTTCCTTATACGATTTTGGGGAATATTCTCCCCTTCCTCTGTGAGAGCAATTTTGAGCTCACGAAGCGTGATTGGGGGAGGGTTTCGTTGTTTTACGCATCTGCCTAGCTCGTCCCAAGCATGCTCGATCGGGTTGATATCCGGGCTGCGCGCTGGCCACTCCATACGAGTAATGTTCATCTCTTGAAGGTAGTCATTCACAATCCTACCTGTATGAGGTCGGGCATTGTCATGCATAAATATAGCATCCTCACCTAAATTGACCATAAATGGACCAACGTGATCATTGAGGATTTCTTCCACATATCTTACGCTAGTTAAAGAGCCGTTTTCTATGATCACCAGCTCTGTGCGACTTTCAGAAGAAATTCCGGCCCACACAAGTACAGACCCACCACCGTAGGCTACTTTTTCTTCGATGCATGCTTGCTTGAATCTTTCCCCTGGTCTTCGATACACTCTGTGTCTTCCATCGTGCTTGTAGAGCATAAATTTTGATTCGTCGGAGAACATAACTTTTGACCAATCTTCAATACTCCAATTTACGTGGCTCTGGGCATATCTTAGTCTTGAAATACGATGCCCACGCTCCAGTTTAGGGCCGTTTGCAGGTCTAAGGGGTTTTAAGTTAGATTCAGCAAGCCGACGTCTTACTGTCCATGCACTTGGGTTACTTCCTCCGAGGCGTCGAAACTGATTTGTGAGTTCAGTTCCTGTGAGAAAGCGATTTCGAAGCATGGTGTTCACCAAGTATCGGTCTTCTCGTGCTGTGGTACACCTGGTTCTGCCCGTTCCTGGTCTGCGTAGGTTAGAACCAGTTTCTTCGTAACGTCGGAGAACTCTTTGTACTGTTGACAGCGACACACCGACAGTCCTGGCTGTATCGCGCTGACTCCGGCCGGTTTCCAGCATTGTAAGTATTCTGGTGCATTCTTCAGGCGTAAGCGACATAATTTCAGCTTGAATAATGAATAGAGAGCACTATCAACATGGTTTATGTACCCACATAAATGACAGATTACAAACAAAAGCAAAACCAAATGCTGTAATTTCGTAGTTCCATCTTCGAAAGTGGCCCTTTTTCAAATTAGATTTTTTTATGATATAACTTTACAATAACTATGAAGTTTTAATACCTTCATTTAAGGAGTATTACATTGTCTATTAAATACAATTTATTGCATTAACCTAGCATTTTTAGTTTCCGAGATTTTTAGGATTCTTTAAGTGACCCGGATTCATTGCTCTCGAGTGTAGTTAAGCGTGTATTGACCTTTCCTGTACATTAGCCGATCGCCATTACAATGCTCTGTTTCAATTGAACGTTTGAACTTGAACGGCAGCAATATGAGATAATGTTTTTACTGTGTGTTTAAATCATGCATAAAATTGGGTCGTTACTTTATATAAAACTCATTTCAGATAATAAGTGTATTACATAAGATAACTCGCCAACTCACTTTTGTATCGTTTGTACACCAACCGGCACTTTCTTTGCCATCAGTCAAATTCTCACCCGACTACGGTAAAGCCAAAGCAGGGTTTTGATTTTACCAGTTTATGTATGTATAAACCGTGGTACAGACTAGGTACTCGAAATATTTTGTGAAACGAGCGAAATAAAGTGATGCCTAAGCTTATTATTCGCGCTTCTATTTGTCTAGTGACCCTTTGCATAGTGCTAGAAACAAAGTTCTGAGAAAATCAATAAAAAAAAACAAAAAAAAAGTTTCAAAAAGCGTTTATTTACATAAATAACAATAGTATAAAAAGGTCCTAATAGTACAAAACATATCAACAACAAAATTATAATAATTCATCTAAAAGTAGTATGGGTGTGGTAGCCTGGGGGCGAAGAGAGGCGCGGGCGCGGGGGCGAAGACGGGGGCTGGTGCTCTCGCGAGGATGGGGGCAGGGGCGACCACTCGCGCGGGCCCTGCGACGACCAGTGGCTCGCGGCGCACGACCGCGTTAAAGCCATTGAGGGGATCAGCAGTGTAGTCCACAATCCTCCTGGTACCGTCGGGGTCCACAACTGAGTAGGAGCCGGTGACTAAGTCTCCGTTCCTGTGTTCCTGGTGGCCTTTGTAGTCACCGGTGAGGGCATCTTGGACGTCGTACCCGTAGGAGTACTGCGGGAGAGGGTCCAGCCGTGCGAGGGGCGCGGGAGCTAGCACGCTCGCGCTCGCCACGCCTACTACGCAGATGAATACTACAATCTGAAACAAATGAGTGGCTTGATAAAGTCGGGGTTGATTGGCATAATATGTTGTAGATGACGAAAACAAAACGAAATGTGTGCTGGGACACATAATAGAAATGAAACTTCAACGGACAAGTGGAACAAGTGGAAAAACGAATCGCATCGGACAAGTGGAAAAACGAATCGCATCGGACAAGTGGCAAAACGAATCGCAACAAAATTTTAACTTGTTTTTATTGGTTTTAGTAGGGATTTCTAAGGTTCTCAAATTTTTTCTAGTAATAAATATAGCCTATGTTACTCAATGATAATGTAGCTTTCTAACAGCAAAATAATTTTTGAAATCAGTCCAGTAGGTTTTAAGTGGTACCCCCACCACGCGGCCATATCGCTTTTTCGTGACAGAAAAATCCTAGTACCCCAAAAAAATCAGCTGTTTCATAGAAAAGTGCAATACCTACGCGGTCAAAATGTATGGAACAGCTGTTTGTTTTGTATAACCGACGAAAAACTTCTACGCTGGGGGGCTTAGAATGATATGCTGAATTCATGGTTACAGTTTGCGCACTGAATAAAAACTTTTCCTGTATAAAAGTTTCACTTAAAAAATTCTTAGTAACTGTCCGACTCAGACAGGCCATCATAAATGTTTTAAGTTGCAATGTAAGTTATCAAAACGAATACATAATTCTTCTTCTTGGCGTGTCGATAGCAATCTAAATATAGTCAGCCCAGAATTTGGCTACGAGCTTGGCACTTTCAGCAGCGTCCATCAACCCCTGTAGCGTGCAGACAGCAGGACACACTGGACAAGATATTAAGTAATTAAGTTTGTGTGACAGCACCACAAATTATTATTTTATAATTAAATACTTGATTTTCATATTACATGACACCACCAAAGCAATTTCTCCTAGACGAGACGTCTATAAAATAAATATGACGTATTAATAACGCAATGAATCCGTTACACAATAATAATAGATTGCAACATTATAACAGTGTCACATTGTTCACTAGTGCGTCGTCCACTGCCTTGCGACATGCTTTAAACCCTTTCTTCGTAACTAAACGCGACGGGAATGATAATACTATCGATATATGCGCCGTCGGTCGTACGCTTGAATATTGACTGAATGTTAATTATGTATTGTGATTCTACAAGTTTAACTATCAGTTGAGATTTCGATCTAAATATCTGGATGACCGAGCATTGCTCGGTATTTTTATTTTTTACGTTTTCTAAAAATGGAACCTAGCTAGATCGATTTATCGCCGCCGAAACCCCCTGTATACTAAATTTCATGAAAATCGTTGGAGCCGCTTCCGAGATTAAGGTTAATAAAGGTATTCGACTATAATACCTAATGGGAACTGGCACTGCACTGCCCATATACAGGTTATTATAAAACCTAGCTGGGAATACAGCATCTCACCACCATTTCAGTTGTAGTTTTAGTACACTTAATTTGTCCTCCCTTTAACCTGAACTACAATGTTGTTATATTATCATAACAACATTGAAATTGAAACATTTTATGTGTAAATATTGCGGAAATAAATGTTTCCTGCACTACACATTTTCATCATACAAATAAGAGTGCTCCGTAAACCAATTTAAGCTCTACCTCTTAAACTAATCACTCAAATTCTGGACACTTTATTAAATTATTATAATAGGTATACGTCAATCAATTGGTGCTAGAATGTCCCTTGGAAAAACTACGCATTCCAAATAATTCGTGAAATTTAAAAAATACGCGCGTTAGTGTCTTTTCAAATAAAATTAGTTTTGTATCGGGGATCTGTTCAACTTATTTCAAATTTAGTCTAAAATTGATCAGGTTTCAAGGGATCCTTATTGTATTTTTTTTTTACAATTTACATTTTATTAATGTCAGTCTGATAAGTTTGAAAGCAATAAGCAAAACTAACATACAATGGTCTATCGGGGTCCTAAAAGAACTAAAGAAAGGTCGTTACTGGGAAATGTATGTTATTATCAATAAAATTTCAATCTGAAAACTGCAATGCCACAAAATAAACTTACCTACTTCAACAACTTAAGATTCAAAGGATATAAATAATTATATTCGTACTTGACCATGAATTTTACTTCCATGAAATTGGACCATATAAAAAAAGATAAGTTGAAAAATGGCCGAGTGACATGTCACGTCTAATTCATTGTTATGTGCAGGGGTGAGTCGAATCGAAAGCGCCAGAAAGAAGGCAGTGTCGCAAAGCGTCCGAATATGGATCGCGTTGGTCAACATGCGCAAGCGCACGAGCCTGCACGACCTACCGATGCGAGCAGCGCTCGACTTAGCTGATATCGTGATGATACTCACATGTTGTCTCTATCTTACATCTTCCTTCTTATCTTTCTTCTTGCTTTACTTTAGATTGTTACAAAGACTGAGAACATTTATTATTATTTGCCCTTTTTATATCTGGCAGCCTTGACAATTCAAAACTACATGCAATTCGTTTAATTGAAATAAATGCATTGAGTTTGAGTAATGGAATAAGGCTATGAATCAAAATAAGTTGGTTTAGACCACAAAGTAAATAAAGAAAAAAAATCTGATTGCAACAAAGAACGGTCTACTACCATAAAATTCAAAAAAGACAAGGTTCCATCAAAACTTGAAGAAGCGCAGGCTCACGAAAGATGGAAGGAGTTAAGGGAGGCTGTTGTCCAAGAACAAAAAGATAACTAGCTTTATTACTAAAATGATTAATTAAACTTTGAATTAAAAAAAATAAACAAATAACTAAATTAGTAATTTATGAAAATATACAATATTTATTTAATAACTCACCTTGGAGTCCATGTCTGTTTGTGTGGGATAGGATGGTCACAGTCCTCGGTGTGGAATGTGAGTCCCGTCGGCCGCCCTCGCGTTATATATCGAGCACCACGTAACTCAGGACGTGAGGTCCATACACACAGCTCATTGAAGAAAGTGCTTGAATTACGCGACATCGATGACTCTTGCGATACATGTTACGTTTCACGAATCCTATGCTTTCATTGATTCAACAGGCTTCCGGGTTTGATTCATTGTCAAAAATGAGTTTAACATACATAACATTATACGCCTTGCTTCCCCCGCTTCCTTATACCTATAGTACACCCACATTTCGCCAGTTATGTTTAAGTCCCATGTAAAAGGGGGTGAGCCTATTGCCATCAATCAACCGGGTATAAATCCAGACTCGCTCCGGGCTGCTAGTGAGAAATTCAGAAAAAACACTAACACTTTGCCTGACCTGGTGATCGAACCATGCTCAGTGGTGCCTGCGACCATTACACCAACGAAGCATTCAAAGTTCAATACTCAATCATTTATTGCATTCCACAATATACAGGGTGTCCGGTAATTAATGGATAACCTTGAAAGGGTTCATGGTAGAACTAAGGCCATTCAGAAAAGAAAACATTTTTATTTGTATTTAATCTGTAAAAATTAAAAAAAAAACCAACCGAATTCCGAAAAAACATTACAAAGTGAAAAATAACTTTAATTTCAGAAGGCGGTGACAAAAAATTTAAATACATATCCAAAGACACCGACTTCCTAAATTAAAGTTTTTTTTTACTTTGTAGTGTTTTTTCGGAAGTCGGTTGTTTTTTTTTGGAATTTTGTTTTTACACAAAAAATAAAAATAAAAAATGTTTTTTTCTGAATGGCTATTAGTTCTACCATGAACCATCTCAAGGTTGTCCATTAAATACCGGACATCCTGTATATGCTTAGGTGGTAAGTAAACATTTGTTGTAACAATCGTGGGACCCTGTTGTGCACAGCAAAAGAAAAAATTGACGGAAGAGGACATATTAAAAAAAAAAACAACCGACTTCCAAAAAACTATACAAAGTGAAAAATAACTTTAATTTCGGAAGTCGGTGTCTTTGGAGCTGTATTTGAATTTTTTGTCACCGCCTTCCGAAATTAAAGTTATTTTTCACTTTGTAGTGGTTTTTTGGAAGTCGGTTGTTTTTTTTTTGGAAAAAGTTTTTATTTTTCACTTTTTAGTGGTTCACATGTGCTTACCCCTTCACAGCATACCGGCGTGATGTTATGTTATGAACTGGTGTAAGCAATAAACAGACATGAGATTTCAGCAATCCCAGTCCATTTGCTATCATTTATTGAGGAGTTCCGTTGCCTATCTCCAAAGTTCTTCATCAGATCTTCACCAAATTGAAATGAGACCACTACGAGAAAGTATTCTTCCAAAAAATACCTAAATCGCTTCGTGTGCCTATAAAATTTGAAGAGTTCTCTCTATTTCTCCAGGATCCCATCATCAGATCCTGACTTGATGATCATGGGACCACCTGGGAAGTATACCCTTTCAAACAAAAAAAACAAAATCCAAATCGGTCCAGCCATCTTCGAGTAATCGGGGAACATACATAAAAAAAAAGAAAAAAAAAAAAAAAAAAAAAAAGGTTCCGACGAATTGATAACCTCCTCCTTTTTGAAGTCGGTTAAAAATATACATTACATGTAACTAATTTATTCTAAGGTAACATTTTATTAATTTAATCTATAATTTTATTAATCATTTATAATTATTATCATGTCAGTTCTATAGATTTGTCAATTAAATATTAATTTATTTGTAAAAACAGCAAATATCTTTTTCTCATTTCTGAGTACCTCGGGTAGCTTGTTATTATACATTTTTATCGACATAACCAGTGGTCAGATGATAGTTCAAGATGTTCATGGCATTTGAATCCGATCATCTTTGTCATAACCTAAGCCGTTACAGTACTCATTTTTGAAGGTAGGTATATTTTTTTTCCGCAGAAGTGTTTGTCAATTGTTTGTACACGTAGATCAATCAATCTGACTAGCCTTTTTCCAACTATGTTGGGGTCGGCTCCCTATCTAACCAGATGCAGCTGAGTAATAGTATTTTACATGGAGCGACTACCTGTCTTTTTTACTACACGTGAACGGCTGGACCAATTTTGCTAATTCGTTTTTTGTTGTGTTTGTTTGTCAGGAGAAGGTACTTTTGAAAGATAAAAAATAAAAAAAATGCGCGTAACATATAGATATAAAAAGCGAATTCAATATTCATAGTTAAGACAGGACAACGTCTGTCGGGTCAGCTAGTATATTATATAAATATCATAGCCTTAAACCAGCTTAAAGTAAATATTGCATAAATCATAGATCTCTGTTGACCGTTTATTTTCTCCGTAAATACTGAAGGCACAAACAACGGTGATAGTTATAGTAAAAGACTATAAAAAGAATAAACAATTTACTTCTGAAATTAGGTCAAGGGGGTAGTGTACGAGTACTCATAGTCTAGTCATGGACAGAATGTTAATACTATTAATATTAATGGCGCGCCACCGATCGTCGATCGATACCAAATTGTCGACATGATTAATGACCTTTGACAAATTAATTACTTAACAAAAGGAAAAACCAAACATGACACAATTAAAAGAAATGTTTATTTATTTATTTAGTTAGATCTTTTAATCCCTACTAATAATATAAATGCGACAGTAGCTCTGTCTCTCTGTTACGCTTTCACGCCTAAGCCGCCGCACCGATCGTAATGAAATTTGGCAGAGATTATAGCCTGGGATATGTAAAAGGACATAAGCTACTTTTTTACGTGATTACCTACATCCGAGCGTCGGGAATCTCAGGCCGATTCCCGGCCACAGTAAGCGCGGGATTGTGGACGGCGAGTAATGGGTAGCTCGCCGTCCCTGGGTCGACGGCGCGTTGTGTTCCACGCGCGCCTCAAAGAGATGTCAGCAACAACTGGTGGAGACCGCTAGGGTCGACGCCTGCCAGGGTTGCGCGTTGTTCGGAAGAGATACTGTGGCCCCTGGCACACAGGCATTTGATGATTTCCCAGCCTCAAAAAAAAAACCGACATCCACTCGGGTGGAGCCGCGGGCAAGGGCTAGTATTCAATAATTGAACTAGATGGCGCTGGCATTTCCTAGCTGACTGATCCCTTAGAAGAAATGTCGAAACAAACGCAGAGGAGAGAGAGAAGAAATGCCGAAATAAACTAGAGGTTTGATGATAAGTGTCTTGAAACTTTCTACTACTCGTTTTATGTACTCGTCGACAGTTATTTTGTTCGATCACGTATAGATAGTAGGTACATTATGTACCTGTACCACTTCATAGTAGCCATTTTATTGATGTTGTATATACATTGACGTAATGCCGTAAGATTATTGGCCATGGTAAGCAATGAGTTGGACTTGACAATCTGTGGTAGGTAGATTTATTATTGCTAAACGGTTCAGTTTTTAGGGTTCCGATGCCAAATGGTAAAAAATAAAACCTTATCATTCTGTCTGTCTGTCCATCCGTCCGGATGTTACACAACCATTTTACTCGGAAAAAAATTGGAAAGAAATATTCCGTGCATCTCATCAAAAATATTTTAATTCACATAAACCTAAATGGGAATTTATGAAATTTCAGAAGCTAGGTGCACGGATCCAATTGGTTGTTACCTATGCAGAAGGGCCAGCAAGAAACTCCATCGATAAACAAAGGTGTTGTAAATACTTGTGAAATTACGAAAAAAAAAACAATTAGGGGTGGCTAAGAGGTAAATAAGTACATTAATGCACATGAAGGTGTAGGGTACCGTTGGATAATTAACAAGATTATGATGCTCCTTAGTGTAATAAATAAAAAGTAATTATTTATGACAAGAGTTTTTAGATGTCAAATATTTTCGGTTACAACCGCTGTAATAACTTTATTTATCCCAACTACGGAACCCTTCACTGTACGTGGTCCGACACACACTCTGTGATGGTTTTTATACATCGAAAGCTGAATATAGCACACAAGCATTTCAAGTGCGGGTAGCTGACACGCATCAAGACTGGTAATGTGATGATCACGGTGATGATACAGGAGGATACTGTAACGGTAGGTACTCTACCAACGAGTGGACTAAACTCGGGTAGCTAACAGTTTATCCTGAAGTACATTTCATACAAAAGGTACCTAATGTAAATTTCCTTCAAGCAAGTTCCTAATCATTGTGCTAAGATAAGAACAAAGATTATTTTGCTTTACTAACCTAACAACTTTTCTGTTTTGCATAACACGAATAGGAAACTTCAAGTGAATGGAACCGAAAATCTGACAGCCAAACATGATTATTTAAGACACAGTCAAAAAAGAATCAGCTGCTTCTGGCCCTCCCTCGGAGCGAATTCGGCGTAGTCGGATATTTCATAGGTTGCGGTTATAATCAGAGATAACATGGACCATAAAGAGTTACTTAATACCTTAGGTACTAGATATGCTTGTTTTGTTTTTAGAATCATACAGATATTAATTTTCCATGTAAAGTGTTCGTTTTAATATGCTGCATGGCACATTAGCAATACAAGTTATCATATATTTTGTCAGTATATGGATATGAGAGTACAACCCTAATCACATACTATTTTGTGATCGCCATTAGTTATGCACGTAATAAACATGTGTTTATATTAATTACAGAAGACAAGTATAATTACTTCGGAGATAACGTGAACCAATTAGATAGTTAAACAAAAAAATAATCTCAAACATTTATTTCATTTTGTAAAAAGTAACAAAACTAACTAAAACTAGTAGTATGTACAAATCAAGTCTTTAGTGGTTTGCTAGCGTCCATTTGTCAGAGTTAGGCATGAGGTGGCGATCTACCAGGCAGCGGTGTACGCAGCAGGTACGGGGGCAGGGTAGGCGCTGTATGCGGCAGCCACCGGCGCGGGGTAGGCAGAGTATGCAGCAGCCACTGGAGCGGTGTAGGCGGTTCTGTATGCAGCCGCTACAGGAGCGGCAGCATAGCGGGCGGCTACGACAGGGGTGGCTACGGGAGCGGCAGCGTAGCGAGCAGCTACGGGAGCGGTCGCATAGCGAGCGTACACAGGGGCAGGGGCAGCGACCGCCGCGGCCACGGGAGCAGCAGTGTATTGGGCGTAAACTGGAGCAGGAGCGGCTACGGGGGCAGCGGCGTAGCGAGCGTAGACTGGGGCCGGAGCGGCGACGGGAGCAGCCGCGTATCTCGCAGCGGTGACGACTGGAGCGGCGAGGGGAGCAGCCGCGTACCTCGCAGCGGTGACCACTGGAGCGGGCTGGGCGACGGTGTACCGGGCGGGTTCGGCGACGACAGCGGGCGCGGCTGCCACCAGCGGCTCTTTGCGCACCACTGCGTTGAAACCGTTCACTGAGTCGGCGGAGTAGTCCACAACACGGCGAGTGCCGTCAGGCTCCACCAGGGAGTACTGACCCTGCACTAGGTCTCCGTTACGTTGCTCATTCTGGCTTTTGTAGTCACCGGTGAGAGAGTCAGCGACGTTGTATCCAAAGTTGTACTGTGGCAGAGGGTCAAATTCTTCGAGCCTGGCTGCGACGGGGCCGGCCGCGTAGGCGACAGGGGCAGCGGCGATTGCCGCGGGCACAGCGCTGCTGTGAGCGAAGGCCAGGAGACAAGAGAGAACTACCAACTGAAAAGAAAAATGGCAAAGCATTAGTTGCATGTAAACTTACAAGGAAATGCCTACACGCGCTTGAAGACATATTCGTATAGGATATATCTCTTGAGTCATACTATTCACATTACTCAAGCAAATATAAATTATGTTACGTCCGCTATCATATGATCATAGCTTTTACAGATAAATTTTTCACATTTTTGTCACTTTTTAAGATGATTTATCACTGTTTCACAATCACTGTTAATACACTTCACAGATCGCACTGCGCTCCGTACCTTGAATGCCATGTCTGCTGCTGGTTGCTGAGATGTGTTCAGGGATGCTTAGAGCTGTGAACTGTACCCTTAGTTTGACACTAACAGCATTTATAGTAGTTGGTGGACCGCTTGCCTCATCCTGGTGGCATCTCCAAATTTGAATATATTCAAGTACGCACGTACGAGCGGCCGCCGGCCGTCGTGCGCGCAACGCGGGGACGACGATATGGTGGAACAATGCCACGTCATGTGAAGGAAAATTGTAAAAATAATTGTAATTGCTCTAACCATGTTTCACTGTATCTGGCTGGATATAAGTCACTGGAGCTTTAATGTCACGTAATAACCAATTAATGGAATTTGTTTTCAATGCAGTGTCGTTGGCGCTTTACGTGCACGGTATTTTCTTGAGGTAGGCAGAGACGCAAGAATTTTCGCTGATCAATGTACCTATCTCTTAATTACCCTCTCTGTAGTATCGATCTTATTTCCAACTCAGGATTGGCAACATAGAAACAATAAATTTCTACATCACTTTTCAACTATTCTTCTCTCTACGTTAACTGTAAAATATTTTAATGTTCCAAATAAGCACTTGTAGTCACCAGATCGGTACATGTTACACTTAGTTAATGAGCTAGACAATGTAATGGACGAACACTCTTTTATTTATTAACATTCACATTTACATTCATAAGTATTCTTCACGTCCACAAATTAAAAAGGCTCAAACATAAACAATGCTCGCGACAATCACGAACTATGAATTTATTATATCCACAGATCACTTTCATTTTCTATTATGCATAGAAGAAAAAACAAATCTGTGTAGGTACCTAAGTAAGTTAATTTCAGTAGCAGAGCTTCAGACCCACCCCTCTTTTGTTGATTTCATCGTTCTGTAAATTGTATTTAGAGAAGATATTATCGCAGAAATATTATATTATACAGGAAATGTTTTTATCCAGTGCGCAAACTTTTTGTAAATATTTTTGTAAAACCCACGAAATTTTTTTTCGCTGGGGGTCTAGAATGGTATACTGAATTCATAGTTAAAGTTTGCGCACTGAATAAAAACTTTTCCTGCATAGACAGTAAAAAAAACTACAAGTAAAAAGCTCAAAACAAGGTTCGTGGCATAGTAGTTATTTTAGTTCAATCTCAGATTTAATGCCCCATTTCATTTTATTTTTAACCTTTTTTGTGTGTATATTGTGAATCGTTTTCTCACGCCCTTTATTTTGAAACCCTACATGCTCATGCCACAATTATTTTTTTCGATGGCTTAATTTCGCCCGTTTTGATTTTACACAAAACAAAACCATCGGGCGCCCAGACGAATCGATAGGTATCTTTTGTATTAAATTCTTAGCCATATACATAGTCGACCAACGGACCAATCATGACTAAAACAAAAAAGAAAATTGTCAAAGCCATCAATATCCGTCACAGGGTTGACGACCCTGTGACGGATATTTACTTAGCGCAGGGTTTACTACTTAGATAATTATGGCGGTGTTACTTATATTATATCAACGCTCACTGAGCAAGAAAGAAGAGAAATTAATTCAATATAAAGATCAATAATTTTCAGGAATAAGACAGCAGTCAGTAACAATCTGAGTATTACGGTAAGTATAGAGCTATATACATAAATTACGGTATATAAATGTATAACCTTCTCCTAAAATTCCGCACAAATCGCGTTGGCATCAACCAAAGCCATGTGTAGCAACGGATAGCGTTGAATTAAAGATATGCACGTCGTGTAACTAACTATACACGAGTTGTTAGCCCATTATTACATTAGAACAACTTAAGTAGGCATGTGGCCGATTGATTAGAAAAGTTCGTCGTGTTTTGTAAATGTCCGGTTAAGGATCTCTCTCTCTCATTGTTCGACACAAATTCACCAATACCAATACCACTTTGTGGTGGTTCACTAATCATTAAATATATTTTCATAAATTGTACGTGTCTTTACAAACTCGTAACGTGCATAAAAGTAATAAATTAATAATTAAAATCGCGGAGTTGTGATATCAAAATATTATTTAAAAGTATTGCATATAGAATTTACAGAAATATATAAAAAAATAATTAATGAAAAAATGTTTTACATTACATAATATCGGTTTAGCCGTTTTCATAAAACTCTATTATGGATTTTAGCGATTTATTGCTTTTAATACTAATTAGAATCAGTTTGGTTATTTTATTGCCAAAATTAATTAATCCTATTCTGTTAAAAAAGACCGCCTTATGATTACGAAAACAACGTTTTTTTTTTTTTTACAGGTAGGTAGCTGATACGACAATTTGACTTTCAAAAAGTGCTGACTCTCAACCTAGTTTCAATAAATGACTTTTGATTTGATTTGATTTGAAACATGGCTGATAATCTAAGAAGAAATGTCGAGAGTACAGTGTTGATTTTTTTTTAAAATTTGGTTTTCTTCCATCAAAGTCAGACTGCACATATGACTTTTATGCGACTTTTTGAGCAATCACTCTATGAAACTTTCGAAGCTCGAAGATCACCAAATAAGGTGTCATCCTGATAAAATAGGTAAACATTTGAAATATTTTCAAACATTGAAGCAAAAATATGAAAAGAGACCCATCGTGCACGGTATGTTCGCTTCAACGTCTGAAAGTAACGATGATGGCTTGCGGGCATCTTACAATATCTCATTACTTATAGCGAAATCTAGAAAACCGCACACCATTGGAGAACAGTTAATTTTACCCGCTGTTCAAGAGGTTTTAAAAACTGTTCTGCACAAATCTCCGTTTGACTTATTCAAATGAATTCCTATGAGTAACAACACGGTACAAAGAGGTATTGATGAAATGAGTTCTGATATTGAAAGTTTCTCGTGTAATTATCTGCAAACAGCAAATTTTTCTATTCAACTGGACGAGTCAACTTTTCCTGGTAGTAAAGCATTATTATTGGTATATGTTCGATTTATTATAGACGAAGAAATTCATGAAGAGCTACTATTCGCGAAAACTTTGAAGACGGACACTAAAGGTGAATCAATATTTAATGTCCCGAGTGATTTTTTTAAGGAAAAATCGATTCTATTCACAAACGTTATTTTGGTGGCAACAGATGGAGCTTCTGCCATGGTCGGGCGATATCGTGGATTTATAAGCCATCTTAAAATAATTATACCAGAGGTAACTGCAATTCACTGTGTCATCCACCGACAACACCTAGTTGCGACCTAGATAGATTGCACCAATCGCTTCAATTTGTGATTAATGCAGTTAACAAAATAAAAAGCAATGCTTTTAATACGCGTTTATTTGCACAATTTGTGCGTTGAAAATGATGAGTACTTCCAACGATTGCTGTTACATACTGAAATACGCTGGTTGTCGAAAGGTGCATGTTTAACAAGATTTTACTCACTTTTTGAATCAGGTTTAGTTTCTGGAAAGTAAAGATCCAGATTTAAAAGAAAACCTGATCAATTTGAAAGCAGACATCACGTATTTGACAGATTTGTTCAAAAAAAATAATGACATTAACTTACAAGTACAAGGCAGCCTCAATTTAATAAAAAAAACAAACGGTGTAACTTCAGCTTTCCTTGGAAAATTTAAATTTATGAAGTAAAATATTAGTTGGCGCGAATTTTCCCAGTTTTCAAACTTGTCACAGGTATAATGCCTTGATGAGGATATTCAGACATATGTTCAACATTTAATTGTCCTGCATGATGACAATTGTCGACTGGGAATATGGTAAAAATTTAGCTGCAGGGGGTCCACTGCAACCAGCAAAATTTTGAAAGTGGTCTATGAGAAACAAAAGTTTGTGGACCTCTGATCTAAGGCTTTATAATCGCGGGTAGTCGCTTAGCCTTGTCAAGTATATTTTCCAACGTTCACGTTCACGAAATTGAAGAGAAAGAGACGGTAAACGGTCGGTCGGTTTAAAAAAAAAATTTTTTTACCGACTCTTTCTCTTCAATTTCTCATTTCAACTCCACTTCATTTTCGCTTAGCGTTCTGTGCGACTTTTTTTGTTTTTGTTCGGCTCATATAGGTCCTGGCATAATAAAGTAGCCTAAAGCCTTTTTCAAAAATTGGGCTATCAAATACGAAAAGGATTCTTCAAATACGACGGGTAGTTCTAGAGATTAATGCGTTCAAAGAAACTCTTCAGCTTTATTATTAGTTTAAAAAAGATTAACACAAATATTTCAATAATTCAAAGACACTAAAGCAGTCGAAAAATATGTATGTCAATATGTGTACCTGTGCTAGGTCGCGTTAGCGTGGTGTGTCTTAGAACAAATTAATTTCGTACGCTAGATTGGCGATGGTTTCACGGCCATTAGGTAAAGGGGCTTGTTCAGTGAACTGTCACAGCTGCATTCCAGAGCGGTCGCAGTTTTAGGCAATGCCCTTTATGCCTTTATATCATGCCGAGAGTTAAGCCTGATTATCTCGGTGATATTATGTTAGCAACAATAAAAGTTGCACCACTTTTGCTGCGTATGCTACAGGCAACAAACTTGTATTGTATAATTGATGGGATTTTTTGTATACTGGAAAAAACGGCCCCAATCATAGCTAATGCGCGGTGGAGCGATTAAATTTATAAATTTAGACACTTTCAATCTTGCTATATTTGGGATTTAAGCGGGAACTGGGTAGTATTACAGTGGGTGTATACGAATTAGGAGTTGAATTGACAATGAAAACGGAAGACAGTCAAAGGAGCTCCTCAACAATTTACAGCAGCTAGGTACGAGTAGTAGTTGATGAGAACTGTAGACCTGTGGTATCACTATCATCGAGGGTCTGATGATGGAGACGGAAGCTGTAAAATCCAAAAATAAATAATACTCATAAAAAAAAGTTTGTCTGAACAAACTTTTTTTTGTATGAGTATTATTTGAGCTGACTCCGACTCAAAATTAGTTACGTGTAATGTTCAGGTTATTTTGATTATTAGGTACTATTTATTTTTATTATTATTTCTCGCGTTTCAGTCAATCGTCCCATAAAAACAATAACTTAAAATCTCATTCATTTATTTCATTTCGTATAAAAAAGAAAAATAATTAGAACTAGTCATATATACAAATCAAGTCTTTAGAGGTATACAGGTATCATTTTGTTAGAGTATGGTATTCAAGGGTAGCGGTATCCGGCGGCGGCGGATTCTACGATTTTGGCGGGAGCAGCACGAGCGGTGGAGACCGCGGGGGCGAGCGCCGTAGGAGCGGGCGCCGTGTACGCCGCAGCTACGGGCGCAGTGTACGCGGCGGCTACGGGGGCTCTGTATGTGGCTACAGGCGCAGTGTAGGCAGCAGCTACTTGAGTGGCGTAGGGGGCAGAGTATGCGGCAAAAGGAGCAGTGTACGCGGCGTACGGCGCGGTGTATGCGGCGAACGGAGAAGTGTACGCCGCACTGTAAGCAGCCGCTACAGCAGGGGCGGCGTAGCGTTGTGCTACAACGGGAGCGGCCGCGTAGCGGGCGTACACAGGGGCAGGAGCGGCAGCTACGGGCGCAGCTGCTAGGGGAGCCGCAGCTACGGGAGCGGCGGTGTAGCGAGCGTAAACTGGAGCAGGAGCGGCAACGGGGGCAGCGGCGTAGCGAGCGTAGACTGGGGCAGGGGCGGCAACCGGTGCTGCGGCGTACCGGGCGAAGGCGGGGGCAGCAGTGAATCTTGCAGCAGTGACGACTGGAGCAGGCTGGGCGACGGCCACGGGTGCAGCCGCGTACCGGGCAGGCACAACCGCGGGCTCGGCGACGACAGCGGGTGCGGCCGCCACCAGCGGCTCCTTGCGCACCACCGCGTTGAATCCGTTCACTGAGTCGGCAGAATAGTCCACGATACGGCGCGTGCCATCAGGCTCCACCAGGGAGTACTGACCCTGCACCAGGTCTCCGCTGCGCTGTTCCGTCTGACTCTTGTAGTCGCCGGTGAGAGAGTCCGCCACATTGTATCCGAAGTTGTACTGAGGGAATGGGTCGAACTCCTCGAGCCTGGCTGCGACGGGGGCAGGCGCCGCGTATGCGACGGCGGGCACTGCACTGCCGTGAACGATAGCCAGGAGGCAGGAGAGGACCACCAACTGTAATAGAAATTGATAATTCATTATGAGAGAACTTGTTTCCTTTTTGCACTGTGTCTATAAAATGTATTATTGTTTTTATTGAAATTGTCCATTAATATGAATATGATGCTTTTATCACTTTTTAGGATTATTTATCACTGTTTCACAATCACTGTTAATACACTTCACAGATCGCACTGCGCTCCGTACCTTGAATGCCATGTCTGCTGCTGGTTGCTGAGATGTGTTCAGGGATGCTTAGAGCTGTGAACTGTACCCTTAGTTTGACACTAACAGCATTTATAGTAGTTGGTGGAACGCTTGCCTCATCCTGGTGGCATCTCCAAATTTAAATATATTCAAGTACGCACGTACGAGCGGGCCGATGGGACGACTGGACAATGCCACGTAAACAATGCGGCTACTTGCAACACACTTGGCCTATGAAACATCGCGGTCACACCGATTCTTCGCTCAATTCACGAAATAACGTGTTTTTCAGGATTTCTGTTTGCCGATCTTCACGGTTAAAGTGCCGCTAAAAGAGATCATATTTGTGAAGTGGAAACAAGGATTGCATAACAATGGGTGATTTGAATATTTTCGCTTGAATGTAGTGATCCTAGAGGCTCAAGGCGACGAATGTTCGTATATTGGGCATGTATTGACAGTTGCTCATTGTACTGTCGTTAGTCATGAGGTGTAATGGTGACGACAGTTTAGTGATTAACAATTTCAGTGTTCAATCAAAACAGAAAATTTCACTTGCAAATCTAGCTTACGTTATCCTTACGTTGTTATTGACATCCTGATCCTCCGGTCTATGAGAGTGAGGGAAGAGAGAGTCGGTACACCTGTGACTTTGCATAACTTGTGCGCTATCTCCTGCGCCGAAAGATAGTCTCTGTTGAGATTGGCCTCCATGGCTGAAATACGGCGGCGGCGTGGAGGACTATTTATTGGCATCGCTATGATTGTGTTCTTATGCATTTAGAGTCATTAAACTTTTCGTAGCAAATGGACATATTTTAGACGTGTTACAACTATCTATCCTAGACGACAAGACGACATTGAAAGAATATCTTTGATTTATCGACGATAATTTAACAGATGCATCTCAGAGAAAGCCAGTCAGTCTTCTCACAGTAATTAACTATTATTAATTAATTAGTAAATAAATTGTTTTTTTTTTAATCTATGATACAAATAACGCTACGTTAGTAAAAGTTATTATTCAGCGTTGCTTACTTCCTTGGTCTTTGTTATTGACATCGCTATGACTGTAAAAACATTATCAATTTTAAAAAACGGACACAATTTAGATGTGTAACTTCTCTGAAACGTGAAACATGACACGACATCGACTTGACTATCTGTGCTGATGACGACAGATGCAATTCAGAGTTAGCCAGCTTAGCCTAGCTAGACTTAACAAAGAACGTTGCGATGGTTAGAATATCTTTCTTTTGCATTATTTATGGAGCAAGAATTTCTTAAATACAGGTTGAAATTGAAAACATGCGACAAACCGTAATGGGAGATTGTACTCATCATTATGAACAACTTTTACTGAGGGACCAAAGATGCAATCGCAAAAAAAAAAAACAGCTGTTCCCTACATTTTGACGAGTCATGCGAACATAAATGTAGGGAACAAATGTTTTTTTTTTGCGATTGCATCTTTGGTCCCTTAGTAAAAGTTGTTCATAATGATGAGTACAATCTCCCATTTCGGTTTGTCGCATGTTTTCAATTTCAACCTGTATAAATAGTTCCACATATTTTGATCACTTATTTCAACATGTAAAAATCCTTAAAATTAAGTTATAAACAAAAATACTTCAAATACAATACTCTTATAACTGATAAGTCACGCATCCTTTCAAAAATAAACAAAACTCCTACAATCAAATTCCTTTGCAAATGAACAAACATGTTATTTCGTCACTCTTTACAAATCACTCTAAACAGCGTTATTGGTCTAGTTTAGTTCGGCGTTTATTCGAGGATAGTCGCCGACATTTCAAACAGGCTCGTTGGACACAAAACTTGTTACAATTACGAAATAACATGTGTACACAAATAAATAGCATCCTTTGCAATGAAAAAACTAGGCTGTATAATCTTGGTTGGTTCTAGATTTTTTTCTAAGTTTACGTATTCAATGGACGCTTTTCGGACTCAGACCTATAACTCTGTTTTAGAGACAGTGATCACAATTAAGGTTACTGAAAAAGTGTTTACACACTGCTCCAAAAACGCTAAATCCATGCATAGATTTCTTAAAAGTTTTTAAGTTTGCAAACTGTTTTCAGGCGAAGACAGGCAGACAGATACAAATACGGTTAACTTCTTTCAACGACAACGGTTTGTAAGACTCTCCTATTATCGTCTATTTGTCTGTGTCTACCTCATTTGCATGACAACGGGCAGTTTTCTCAGGTGAATGTATTCGCAAGGACGGAGGTCGTGCACTATTTTGACTGACGGCTAATGGGTACGTCATTAGCCCGCGACAACGTGTGGCACACCATATTAATCTTTGTTTTGTGTACCGAAGCAAGATTGTACCAACGAAACATATTTTATGGGCTTAGGTTGCTAGTTATTATGTCTGTCTCGGAAAACGTTCGCAATTTCTACCTTAGACGAAACTATTCTGAAAAAAAAAAACAAAGATAACTAAGATTTTCAGTCACTTTCAGTAAACAGGTTATAGACATGATATGGGGATTTTTAAGTTAATTGCAAATTATGAGTCATTACGTTGATACCTTAGAGCTACAAGGGGCAAAAGACGACTTAAGAACATGCTAAAAAAACAAAGCCCGACTTTTCCCTGTGGAGCACCGTACGAACGAAATGTGCGGCCAACCGCCAAATGTGGCTTCAAGTTCAAAAGTGTAGACGAAATGTTAATAAATTAATTTAAACATAAAAACCGTAGCTATTCCTGTTTGCCAATCTCGTTTTGAATAAAACACGTAGATCCTAGTTTGAACATGAAAAATGTGGTAGCCTTTCACACAATTGTAATATCGTTTTCATGCAAAAATAATACAACTAGAGTGACAAGGTTTTCAAATTACCAGGCCATTGTATTACTACATGTGTAATAAATGTAATAATTGATATTATATTCTCTGAAACAATATTTTTACATTATGCAACATTTGCGCATTATTTCACTGCTACAGAAACCGAAGACAACCTCAATCGTCCACCCTTGAACTACCCTCGGCCTGGCAGCGAGCAGCTCATGAAAATGCGCGCGACAACGATGGCGTCCATTTTCCTGGCGAACGCACGCGCGTCCTTCACAAGGTTGCCAATTGTTGCGCAACAGAGCGGCGCGTGCGCAGCGCGGCTTGCCAGCGCAGCGTGCGCGCTCCGACACTCATGGGTTGACGCTGAGAGATGACCGGCAAATTGGAGATGAGTGGCCAAGATTGATGGTTATAATTATTATTTCGTTTGGAAAAGTGGTTTTTACAAGCAATTTACGGAAATTAATATAATTTACCACGTTGTCTATGCATGAATCATATTTATTTTTTTCGTTTTTGGGGAGGAAATCATCAAATAACTTCTCCCGCTCTGGGTGGAGCAGGAGAGCGTGTCAGACATTTACTGACTAAAACCCACCCGTGTTCCCTCAGTTGCCTGTGTGCCAGGGGCCGCTGTATCTCTTTCGAACAACCCGCACCCCTAACAGGATGAATCATATATTTAATTGGTGTTTTAAGTAGCAAAATACAATGTAGCTTATTAAGCTAAAAGTGAGGAAAAGCTTGTTACATTTTAAAAAGGTCCAGTCAATAAAAAAGCTACCAAAAATAAATATGACTACCATTTCAGACCAATAACGTTTCAACTTTGACGTGATTTATTCGAATTAATCAAACTGAAAGCATTTATTTCAAATAAACCAATGACAGACACTTTTTATTGCCAAAGAGTCGGTCAGTCAGAAAGAAAAAGCTACTCGTAGTTGCCCATTACAAGAAAAACGGTGAAGTAACCCCATGGACGGTCTTTCAAATCACAGTAATGCTACAAAAATATTGGTTGGATCATTCCAGTTGAAATCATACCTGTGTTTCGTACTACCTTCTATATAGACACTTTGCACTTAGGTGGACATACTAAACGGCGGATTTAAACCAATCACGTCTTTCTAAGCACCGCACGTAGGGACACATTACGTTTCAAGATCACAGTTCGGAATAAATAACCAATACCCTGCTATGGCGAAATTTAGGAAATCCCTATGTTCATGTTCTTCGAATCTGCAATATGCTACATTGACCGATTGGTGAACCTGTGTTACCGAGTGGTCTAATTAAATAACTTTGTACAGTCAGTTAAAAATATCGGGACGTAGGTACAGATTGTTCAAAATGATCTCAGCAACTAAGAAAATTAAACTTTATCTCAATAGGATAAAATTCTTGTCATAATGAGATTTGTCATTTACTGTCTTCATTCTGAAACATTCCTTGTGTTAATATTTCATTTGCATAGTTGTTTATATCATTTTGACCACTTTGTTCGAAGACTAGTTGTCAGACTTTTGGGCCCTTGACGACCCGAGTAGTATATAATTGGGGTATCTGGATCAAAGAAGATCCAGACACCCCAATTATTAGTATTCAAATAGATAAAAAGTATATATTCAAATAGAATAAATCTTGTTTGTTGAATTGATGGTCTATTAGAATATACTGTTTAATTCATCGGAACATATCTATTCAAATAGATTAAATTTTATTTATTGAATACCTAGATTGTCTAGTCAAATAGACTATTGAAATGACATTAACATTTCTATTCAATTAGTTTGTATTTATCGTATAGTTATAGGGTGATAAATTAATGAAGATTTATTGATACATCAGCTGTAAGTAAATTATAATTGGCTATTTAAATTAATGGGATCATCAGGAAATCCAAACACTATCTATCCTATCTTCAAATAGTTAAAACCTTTGTTTCAAATAGACGGAATCATGTTTGTTGAATTGATGGTCTATTAGAATTTAGAATATACAACGGAACACTAATTCAAATAGATTCTGAATTGTATTACATTTTAAATGGATAATGATCCAAGATAAAGAACTGAGTGATAGGTCTTAGAGGTGTCACAAGTATTTTAATAAATAAAACAAAAAATAATGTTAATTAAACATATTTATTTGTGTTCGGAAACAATCTTTCACTGTAGTACCATTTTTTACACTTTTGTTTCTTTATAAAATTGACGTTTGAGTTTATCAACATAATCTGTTCCTTTTACAGCATTTAAATAAAAACAAGCAGGAAAAAATATTGCATGATGCATCCAAGGATCATCGTAATACTCCCAATCTTTGATATCACCCCCGCACGAAAAACACATAACTTTATCGTTTAAACCATTTCCACAGTAAAAAAAACCTGCATCAGCCATTTCCATCACCAATCTTCGTTTTGAATCTACTGTAGCCCAATAATGTCTGAATGTACATAATCGAATTTTATGTTCATTATATATTTCATATCGAGGCTTAAAATAATTTTGAATCATTTTATTAAGGTCGTGATACGGGTATGTATATAAGAATAATGAAGTCTTATATCTGGTGTTGTTAATTTATAAAGATGTGATGTTGTCGTAGTCATAACGCACAGGACAGAAGTTTAGTTTTTTTTTTCCAGTATCTTTAAAATTATAGCATAGTTCGGCGTGGTTCTATGTATTGTATATGTTGTGTTTATGTGTTTTTGTTTTGTTATTAAATGAAACAAGGAAACATCAATTAAAAAATGTATTTTCATCTGTACACCATTTTCTTAAACACGTTACAGTTTTTAAAGCACATACATTCGAATGATACACACAACTAAATATATTACTAGACATTCTATAATCATCAAACAATTTTTGTAAACGAGGACAGTTCTTATCTTCTAAATTATATATTTTGTCATGTTTAACAATGTTTTTTAACCACAACACTTTTTCACATCCTTTAACATAAATGTTTTTATCTTCCAGATAAGGTACAATATATCGATTTAAGTTTAAGTATGGTATAAAACCCTCTTTCCAGAAAATATTTCTGTTTCTCTCTATCCAACTTACTTGCAATCTTTCTTTTTTTGTAAGACAGTAAAATGGGAATGGTGGTTTGATCAATAATACCACAATTTTATTTCCGCACGCAATTGCTATTTCTTTTACGATAAACTCGTTACTTTCCGTCTTAAACCCTTGCACATCGACTATAGCGTTCATAACAATTTCTTTACAATACCGCTTAAAGGTTTATATTCGAAAAGACGATCGTTGATGATAAGACAGTAGGCAGATGTATTTGCTGGTATATCTTCAGAACTTTCTATTTCCAGTCTCACATCTACAGCTCCCGTTTTCAAAGCTTCGTTCTGTCTTGAGCAGTCAATTACAAATAAAGGGGCCTTTTCTTTAAATTCGCTCAAACCAAGCATTGGTTCAGACCGGGTGTTGTAATAAGACTGACGAAATTTGGTGAACATTTCATATAATATATAATACTTATCTTCAGAAAATTTCACATTCACTGATTCGTATGGATAATATTGAGAATTTAAAAAAAGAGTGACATTAGTTAATTTACAATGATCAAATACTGAGCAGTCTTTACTTTTAATATTTTTTCTATTTGTCTGCAAACCAAAGATCACATACCTCGGTTTTTCGAGTTGTGAAGCAGTCTTAACAACCCAGGAATGTTTTGTAGTTTTAGGTAATAAAGGGTATTCGTACAAGTCCCAATTTCTGAATGCCATTTGAATAGGACGATCCTTTTCTAAATGTTTAAGTAAAGTTAGTCTTTCCCGATCTGAAACTTTTATATGAGGCATACGCCATTGCAGTCTCTCTATATTTACTTCAATGGAGTCGTCATTATCAAGTACAACGCTATTAAGATTCGAACTGTTTCTTTTAAGTATTAGTTCATGTTTACAGTTAACGATAATTTTGTTATAATCTTCCGCAAATCCTAAAACTTTATTCAGAGGTATAAGCGCACTAAAAATACCATCATTATCTTTAACCCCGTTCAAATTCCAACCCCAAATAGCAGCAGCCTTACTTTCCCCCTCGTTCATTGACACATATGATTTAAGAGTTGTAGAAATACCTGCATTTTTTATTCGATCTATCTCAACACCGTTAATTTCATATCGAATGTCTTGAAATAGAAATGATATAGGATTATTAGTGAAATTAACACTCTTTCGAGTAAGTTTTCCTGATGCATCTTTAGAAGACACTGTGGCTCGACCTTCAACGTAAATGTAGCTGGCTGAAGGTAAGACGTACAAATCTTGCTGATTTATGGGTATACGTATTTCATCATTTTCATTGAAACTGTTGGTATATGGATTATATGTATGAATTTCATAACTCACTATAGAGTTGTCAAATTGCGGTAAATCATTCACTTGAAGAATGCTCATAATTTAAATCCCAAAGCTCGAAGAAATAATTTATTATCCTTAGTTATTCTTTTTATACTCCGTATAGGTCTTCGTCTTTTGAAGGTACGAGAACGAGTAAAAGTATTAACATTGGCAGTTGATTTTATATTGTAAGCGATCATTTTTTTAAATTTTATTGACATTCATCTCTTGCGACAGATAATTTCAAAGTGTTGTCTTATGTTGTCGACACCTAACATTTAAACCTTTTTAAGCGATGATTTTATAAAACTGAGCTTTTTCCAAAAATCTTTTAGAAATTGAATGCATAAATGTCCGCAATTGAATAAGTTATTATTTTGCAAATTATTGTAGTTATAATTAATATTGTTAGAACCTACATATCGAACAAATTCTATTGGGGGTTTCAAGTTGCCGTAACTGTCAAAGTACTCAACATATTTATTTAAAATTACATAGGCTACCCAATGTGTACCAGAATTTTTAGAACTATCTAAATTTATGATTCCGCACTCTTTAGAAAAAGGAGACTTTGGTAACATATCTCTCATATACACTCCGCGAAAATATGGGACGTCTTCTGTGAAATGTATGATATCTATATTTGTAAGAGCACGATTAGGTAGCCTATGATTTAGTTTTTTTTCTTTATATTTGTATATATTCCAAGTCCATCCTTGTAACGGTTGAGCTGTAGTCCGTTTCCAATACATACACCTTCCACATTTTTACTATGTCTTTTCATTTCTTCTAAACGCTTTTTTGCATCTCTATATTCATTTATGGTTTTGACGATTCCAGCAATTCCACTTGCAATACTACCAGCAGCGGACAAACCAGCAAATATTGGAATTAAAGGTAAAACCCCTCCAGACTTAGGAATTGGTATTATACGTGGAATTCTTGGAGATGAATCACGATTCAATTCTCTAGCAGCAGCATAGGCTAATTCTATTAATTTTTTCCTACACTTTGGTTTAACTTTTTTAATGCATTTTTTTGTATTGTTTACTAAATTTTTAAAGTTTTTTTTTAGCCCTGCTCCAGAACTTACTTTTGTTAACATTATATTACTAACTAAATTGGCAGCAAGTTTTTCTCCTGTACTTGCATCGGAAGACAATGCACGCTTTTTTGCCATTTTTAGTAAAATTATATCTGCTTTGTGACGATCCTTCAAACTTTTGGAATTGTTATATGAAATATCGTGATATTTACAATATTCGTCTAAATTGTTTATTCCTTTATCACCTCGAGCTAATCTTTCACGTAATTTAGTTCCTGGACCACAATAATTATAACCGGGCAAATGGAGCTCAAACGGTAAATTATTAATTAAACCATTGATAAGTCCTTCTCCTATCATGTATACAAACAGAATGAGATCACTATCGTGGACCATGATGTTATATTGATAAATCACTCATAAAACATTTGTATCGTTAATCCAACTATTTTCGCATGATGATAACCCCAACCATTTTACGAAAACTTTTCTGCCTTTTCGTTTTACAACTTTTTCAACAAGGTAAATGTCAGGATGTTTAGTTTTTTGTAATTCTTGATTGTAAAATGCTCCTAAAATAGGTTGTTGTTTCACATCTTGTAATAAATATGTAACAGGATTTGTGTTTTGAACTTTACTGATCTTAAATATCTCTGTCGACCAATTAGAAGTGTAACCTTTTTCGAAACAGCCTTTATGTTTACTTATTCGAACAAAATCGCCAGTCTTAAACTTAGGACATTTTGTTTTCATTCGATTTTGATTGAAATATCTCTGTAGTACTTTATTTTTATTGCTATGATTAACTTGGGTAGGTGCTAAACCAATTGTTCTATGTATTGTATTATTATATCTAGCAATGGTTTTTGCAAGTGTTCCGTCAGTCCATTTATAATTCCCCTTGAAACTAAATTCCTTAAAAAGCTTATTCTTTATCGTCCTTATTAACCGTTCTACAATTGAAGCCTTTTTCGTGGAATAAGTGCAGTAGTGGTTGATATAATTGTTTACTAATATTTTTTGAAAACTTTTATTGTAAAATTCTTTTCCAAGATCTGTTTGTAAGTTTTTAGGGATGCGTTTTTCTCTACTCAATAAAGTAATAAAAGCTTCAGATACAGCTTCTTTGTTTTTTTGTTTAAGTGGTATAGCCCAAGCGTATTTAGAGAATCCATCAATTATAGCTAAAATGTATTTATGGTTGTTGTTGAATTTGGAGAAACTTTGCATATCCATTAAATCAGCTTGCCAAAGATCATCAATATCTTTTAATATTACATGCCTTCGAGGAAAATTTATTCTTGCACTTCTATGAATTTCGTTTATAATGTCTCTTTTCACTTTGCTCATTCTTTCAACTGTCACTTCTGAATTACAAAATTATACTGATATTCAGTTTATATGATTAGTGTTTTTATTCTTTTATAACACCAGCTTCTTTTAACTCTTCAATAATTGATAAGATTTCGTTGTCAAGATTAGTATTACCTGCAGTTTTGGATGCGATCAAAAGTTTAAGCCGGTCCACTAATTCATTAGGATCATCCCAATAAACAAGTTCGGTATTTTTTTTATATTTTTTAAGATACGGTAGACCAGCGCCTCGTTTTTGTTTACATTTAGCTTCTGTGGGTTCTTGTAAGCGTTTACTAGACTCGGGAAATAAGGGTTTGATCACTTGAGAATATTTTAGACCCTTATCACCTTTAACTTGACCTGCAGGATCAAAGTCTCTTTTATGAGCATTAGTTGTGATGAGTATTTCTTTGTAAACTAATTTATCTTTGAAATTAACCAAATTTAAATCAGGCTTCTTGCGAAGCAATAATTCTTTTAGGCCTGGTGTTATTTTATACTGTTTATTAGCTACGCGAATATAATACACTTTATCGGAGTTCTCGCGAGTGGTAGAGAAATTAACTATTGTACTTCCAATCATATGCTTATCATTCTCACGACGTACGCCAAATGGTATATTTATATCATCGTATATCTCAAAGATATCTTCTTTTTTCAGGGATATATTATTTACGTTTTCTGATTCAGATGTGTTACTTTCTTCGCCTTCTGAATAAAACTTTTCTGATTCAGATAATTCATGTTTATACATATCATATGATTTATTCTGTAAAAACATTTTTGAAGCTATACCAATGTTTTTAGTTTGATCATCATAAGTATCTTCATTTTTTTGTATAGAAATTTGCTTATTAGCTGCTATAGCATTAAGTGGGTCAGCAAGAGGTTTAAAAAAATACTTCAGTTGAGTGTCGTTACTAAATTCATAGTCTTTCATTTGTTTCACCTTTTCCTTTATAGCGTCCGCAGACTTTATTAATTGATTTGTAATGTTATGATCCATTACACGACTTGTACGCAGAAGTATTTATGCACAAATGATAGTTTTTTGTTTTCATTCATAATTTATATAATCATTAATCAAAATAAATAAAGTTGTCAAAGGACTTTCTATATCTGCCTTTGTTTAATTCACAATCCTTATTAATTGTTAAAAAATCGTAAGGATGCATCCAGATTTTAGAATACATATCTTTGAACTTAGGCCACTCCATATCAGAACTTACATGTTCATCGTATATATGTTTCATGTTAACTACATCTTGCTTGAAAATGATCAACAAGTTAACATTATCGCGTAATAACTGCTTTGGTATTTTAGAATACGTCTGAGATAAATAAAAGCAGTCTATGCCTCTATGTCTACCCATTGTAAAATAATTTCGTATGTTTATTTGTTTTTCACAAACTACATCATCGAATATGATAACAGAGTTCGACAATGCGTTGTTAGGATGAATAACATCGTCATCAAAATTAAAAACAAAAAGTTTTACGTCAGGAACTTTTTGCAAAACTTGTTTTAGAAAACTGTATTTCGGCTGAAAGCTGGTCTTTGAATACAGATAAAGATTGTTAAATTTTAATCCGTTTTCATGAATTAATAAACTAATCATAACATTCGTTTTCCCACAATTCGAGGGACCACATATTATGCATCTAATATTATTTGGGAGAAGTACGCTGTGTTTCGGGCGTAGTGAATTTTCCTTTACAACAATATTTTTAACATCTAATGATACTTGTTGCTTGACCCACTTCATGTTTGTATCTGTTATGAAAAGAATTCAGGCTCTAGTATTTATAATTCTTATCAGAGTTATTAATCGAACCAATATTTGAGTTGAAGATTACATAAACAATTTTTTACTACTCAACTAAATGCGTGGACAGCATAAATTGGTAAATAAAATAAATAAAACAAAAATTCGTTTAACTTTTTTATTAAATCAAATTATATCTATGTAATACATCATACACATTTGTTAAGAGATAGTCACAATTGTGTCTATTAGAACATAATCATATTTCAGCTTTTAATTTTACACTTTATTATATAAGTAGGTACATTTATAAATATAAAATACTAAGTACAATTCATGAAATTGTATCGCAATGACCCCATGGTAAGGTTTCAATTTGATTTGGAAGTATTTGTCTTTTGTCGTCACTTCTATTTAATGCAATTTTATTCACTTGTTGTGAATAGAGAACGTGTTTAATTGATTTAATTACATTCATTTTACGTTTGACAATTTTGTTATTATATAGAGCAGCATTATAATCAGAAAGCTTTAATTGATTTGTTACAGGTTTTGTTATACCTTTTGCCTTCTTTAATGTTGTCTTTACACTTTTCAAGCAATAAAGTTTAGCCCTTAAGCCAATGAATTCACAAATTACCGAGCCCCCGAGTTCATCTTTAAACAAGCCTGGTACTTTTTCATTAATTTTAGGTATTCCATATGGATTATCCTCAGCAAAATTACTGGTATCAAATACCGATATATTATCAACCATATCCTTATAAAAATTATCCGTTTCTACTAAGTAAAGAAGGCTATCCGTGTCAGTGTAACATAGCTTAGCTTTCTTGCCATATTTGTTTTGGATGAAATCGTAGTGGAATTGGTATAAGTGTTGTTTGGCATACTCCAATACAGTGAAACCAATGTAAATCGGTCTATCCAATATTAATTTTTCAGGGCTTAACTGAACAGCCACAAAGTTTTCAGAAAAGATTGAAATACTCTTCAGGTTGGGTTGTACAATAAGTTTTTCAGCACCAATATATTTGTTTGTTTTATTATCAGAATCTTCCCACTTTGTTACTAACTTTACGTTTACTTGCTTGCGTTTGTTTTCTATTGTTTTTCCAAATACAGCATTGTTCAAAAGTTTGAAAAAATCTTTTTCGAAAGCTGACGTAGAAGCTTGACGCAAACGAGTATTTAAATCTATGTACTTTTGCAAAAAATGGTCTTGTCTAAATCTGAGAATGCGATGTATTCGGCTTAAAATCAACCCCTTGTTCAAGCATTGTTTTAAATGTATGTAATGAATTACGTAATTGTATTTGTCATATAGATTCGCAATTAATTTTGTGGTTTTCCCGCCAGGAGGCACAAATCTTTCTGGTGCGAATGGTAAGTCACTATGCGAATTATGCAATATTTCTGGGTAGGTGAGATCGACTTCCAGAATGTATCCATATTCAGAATCATCAGATATATTCAAAACATTAAAATTAGCACTTTCATTTTCTGATAAAAATTGAAATTCCGATACAGGCATTCTTTTTCTCATCGCATATCCGTAAAGATTGTTGCAATCAAGATATACTAAAAAAGTTGATGGCTTAGTATCATTGAAATAGGGAAGAAATTTATTATTCGCTTTTGCATGTCGTAGGGAACACTGTGCTAATCCCCCACGTATTCCCTTTTCAAGTAGGTTATACATTTCCAAGTCATGCATAAGCTCCAATTTAACGCCAGTACACAAAAGCATTGCGTCCCAGCTTAAACTTGGTGCGGATACATAATATGCTGGATCGAGATTGTAATATTCTAAACATGTGTTTCTAAAATGTTCAAATATGTCACATAATAATAAAACATCACATTTTAGGTAAAGATCAGTGTATTCACCAAGAGAATTCATTTTAAAAGAATACCAAACTCTTTGTGCATGTGTATATTCATCTTTAGAAATATGTTCCAGCTTCATTGTATTATAAAAATACTCTCTAGGTGGCAAACATTTTTCATCATACTTAGACCATTCATCAACATATTCGTATGGATAAATACCCTTTTGTCTCAATAAGCATAAATCGGCTTTATCGTCAAATTCTCTTGTCAGATTTATGAAATCTTGTACATCTAAATTCTTAGATAATTCATCTAAACTCGAACTTAAGAACTGATAAGAATCTATAAACTTTATTTGAACAGAACTAGGCTTGTTCTTAGATGTGAGGCTTTTCATTATACAAATGTATTTTTCTTTTGATTTAGGTATTATTTTAATAGGACCATCGTACTTGACCAGTTCTTTAATAAATATATGAGAATCATAACCAGACAAATTATGGAAAACAACAGGTATAAACGGACATATTTTAAACGTTAAATTGCAACGAGAGTGCGCTGCTCCTCTGTATTCAGATGTGACATGATCGTGATCTCGAACTTTGTCACCCAATAACAAATGTTTACAAATATGGCATCGAGTAGCCTCTTCGTACTCTATTTGTTGTGTGACAGACAAAGCTTTCATGGGTATATTTTTAGACAGTATGGAATTTATGTGAGTGACATCTTCAATTAAACGCTTTATAAACACTTCTACACAATCCAGACCTCTATGCGTAACATATTTATTCAAATCCGGATCGTGTGAACAACATATGTAATATGCGAAACAGGATGGTTCATGCACTTTTAAGTTCTGAGTATTTTTAGATCTATTTTCAGAACAGTTTAGTAAAATACTTTCAAAATCAGCGTAGATAATAAAGTTTATTCTTTGTTGTCTCTCATAATTTTTAAATTGTATAATACTATTTTTTTCCGGTAATATAGTTAACACTTTAGAACAATTGTGCGAGCCATATTTTAAATCACTAGAAAAAAATTGCAAACAAGCATCGCAAAGTAAAAAGTTACCTTTGTGATGAGTAACTTGACGACGGATAACTTTCGCCAGGTCTTTAATTAGACAGTAGTGTCCTGAACTATTCCGCTCGAAGTACAACAAATTAACATGTTTGTTTTTCCTTGAGCTAGTCATGTATAGAGGTCCAGTAACACGACACGTTTTATCTAAACCATAAATATTAACACTGATATCTGAGTTATTTTTCTCAAACAATTTTATGTCAACCAAACTTGGTGGAAAAGACATTCCTTCAATATTTAAAACATCTGTATAGTGTGGATATGATTTTATTCTACAAACATTATTCTTTGATGGAAATAGGGAAGCAACAATACTCCATAAAAAACAATGGTTGTCATTGTTCTGTATATTTAAACAACTTTTCGTATTCCTTATAGCTGGAGGAAGCTCAATATACGTGCCACCTCTCATCGGACAGTATTTGTTTATATTAATTTCTAAGTGACTTATAGAGATAAACGACCAACCGGAATCACGTTGGTTAAATTCAGACATTTTTCTCTGAAAAGTCTCTTTAGTATTCATGTATAATTCATTTAAATCAGTATTTAGATAAACATTGGCATACTTTGTATTGAAAGATTTCAGTTGCTGCTCACCTGTTTTTGGTAATACGAAGTAAGCAAACAGCTCGAAATTTACTTTAATACAATTATGTTTCATTAAAAATATTTCAATTAGTTTCAAAATATCGCTTTGATTCCCAATCAGAAAAGCCTCTGGAGTTAAATACTCGGCATCTGGTGCTGGGTTTAAGCGATACGTGTTTATTCTATTTCGAAATGCAGTTGCAATTATTTCAACATTTTTCAATTTCGTTTTAAGTAAACAATTTGATTTATGCATATTAGTTCTCACATGATATTTATATTTCTGTTTTGGTAATTCGATTTTACATTTATCACATTCTATTAAAATATCTTTTTGAATTGAGTTGGTAGTTGGTGCAACTGGAAAGAAAACAAAATTGATTACATAAACGTCTAATTACTCGTATAAATGAAAAACAAACTTAATTACAAGATTAGCTTAACTAATAACTATCTACTAGGATTATAAATGTAGATAGAACCTGTAAGTAATACATATATGATTAACATGTATACAGTATTCACTAATACTAAATTTTAATAAACGTTTAGATTAATAACTACGTAGGTACTACATAGGACACATCGTGACGTATATGATCAGTATGTGCCTAAATATTTATGAGTTCCTACTTTTAAATTCTGTATCTAAAAATAAGAACTCATAAAGGTCTGAGGGCTAGATTTAAATTCTTTGCGGGTTGCGCATATAAATTTAGTCAGATGGCCCCAAGCCTCAGTCCCCTCATCCGTCCGGTTTTTGAGAGCTACAACAGCCTGACGCCATCGATTCATCGGTGCTACATTTTCAATTTCATCGCACCGATAAACCTTTAGTTCGATATAATGCGTACCCGTTTTGGTAGGCAAGGTTTGGCGAGCGTGGCCTGTTGCCAGCCTTCGAGTTATCGTCGAATTAATAACAGTACAGGGTTTTTTACCGGTTATCTGCGTGTCCTTGTCTTCTTCATCGCTGTCGGTGCCGAATAAATCTGTTGCGGTGAGATGATGCTTACTGACCGGATTAATTCTCATCTTCTTCGAAGATGGAGCTGACGACGTACATGGAGTGGTTTTCGGTGGTTGATGGTGTGATCTCGAGTCCGCACTTGACGGCTTCGATCGTTTTTTCTTTTTTTCGCTTATCGCCACATCTTGCAGGGAACTTTTATCGTCATCCGACAGAAAGAGGTCGTCAGCAAAACTGGACCTGTAATAATATAAATAACTGTGATTAGAAACTATTTGTGAGCACATACATATCAGAGAACTTTCCAATTTATTTCTACTTTATACACCAAATATCGAATAGACAATATGTCATAAAAACTGTTAAATTACCTAGGAAATCGAACCCAGGGTCTAACGCTCAGCAGTCGCACTTGTTAACTAATTATTCTATTCATAGCATATTTAATTTTAATTCTATTCACAATAACTGTGATAAAAAACAATACGCAAGCAGATAAATATCAGATACTTGCTCAATTCCTTTCCCTAAAATACACACCAACTATCTAATAGACATTGTGTAGAATAAAAGAAAAAAACTGTTGAGTGACCTAGGGAATCGAACCCAGGGTTAAACGTTCAGCACTTGCTATTCTATTCATTTATAACTGTCTAGAAACTATCTGTGAGCAGACACATTATCTAATAGAAGTTTGTCCAATTTCTTTCCTTAATATATACACCAAAATATATCGAATAGACAATATGACATAAAAACTTTTGACTGACCTAGGGAATCGAACCTGGGGTCTAACGCTCAGCAGGCACACTTGCTTGTTCTATTCATAACTGAATAGCCTCACAAAACATTAAAGAATTGATGATACTTATTAAATAGATAGGTACTTACATGATTAGCCGTTGAAATTTCACTTTTCACTTTAGATTAGGTAGACAATTAATTAGAAGATGTGAGGTCACCAACTTCAGGAGAGCTAATGTTGATCCAGGTTGCTGCCCAACGACTTAAATACCTTTGATGATAATACGTCACAACCCCAAATATGGAGAGAGCACACGATTTTAAAACTGCTTATTCGGCTAATCTTCCTAACAACAGATGCAATTGCACATACTATAATAATATCGCGGGTTTGCTTGTATTTTTTTAAAATTAATAACAAAGAAGCGGACTTCATACTTAATGTATTTTTTAAATATACTAGTATTGCTTGCTCTCTCGAATTCGATTGGGTACTCTCTTTACTCTAAGTATCCCTTTATACACTGACATTGACATACTAAAAGACAATAATCTATGAACAAACAGACATTGTTATTTATTAAAGATATACTAGAGGTAAGTAAACTGTTCAGGGATGGTGAACCTTTCTACCCGACTGCCAAGGATGATGATGATGATGTTATGTTTTTATATCTGCGTGTTGTTGACTTTAAGATTTTACGTGGCCAGCACCCTAATTGCATAAAACACGATTCATCATAATCGGTTTCATTTTGACAGTTCAACAATATTCATTGCGTTATTTATGTTGTTGAGCAGACACATTTTTCGAACATATGAAGCTATGGTTTAACAATCTGTTTCAAAACGAAACAGATTATGATTAATCGTGAGTTAGGCAATTAGGCTGGAACGATTGTGTGTTTAAAGTTTTACCGTTGAGCCAAAGGTTCAGCATCCCTGCTCTAGTTTGACGCTTGGTTTTGAATTTCATCTTACCTTTTATGTCCAGGAATGCTAACATTAATAAACCATCTATATTGAACTCTATTAACAAAAAAAATAAATAAAAAGAATAATTCATGAATATAAATAGCTGAAAATATCACCGGAATTCATTTCCATTTTGAAGGCTGAACGGGAACGCTTGGCGCGATTGTTCCAGTATGTCGGTAAGTACTCACAATAAATATTTAAATTATTTTAATGTAACTACTTATAGCAATATATTAGTTATTGTAATAGGTATATTAGCACTATATTTCAAATCACATCTTCTATAATAGACCCTTAACGAGAACCTATTTTCATACATTTTAAAGGTTTGTTTTCTTTTTTCAGGATACGGATGAACTATTCAATTTTGTGCCAATGGAGCAGCCAGCCACTATTCTAAAACCAGGACAAAAATCCCTGGGTCTTGTTCCACCTTCCCGAAAGAGAGCAAGAACAGAACCAACAATATATTCATACATAAAGAAACCAGTGACACGGGGTACAAAAATAATTAAAATTGAAATTTACGACGCTGATAATATGCCAAAATCCGAAAGTTCTATTTGTAACTGTGAAGCTGAGGTGTGCGCTCAACATGTGGTTAAAACTGTGTTATTTGATGACATATACAGCAATGCTAAAGACATTATTAGTAAAATTCAGGATGAAATAGAAAATAAATCATAGAAATCTGCTCTATTCATGTAACTGACAAAAATTGTGTTATGGTTAAGGTACTTTTAAAATATAAGTAGTTAACTGTAAATACGATGAAGAATATAACTTGTTTGTCAAATTAGTTTTAAGTAGGTGCCTATGAGATAATAAAAAAAAGCTATATTAAATAACGATTAGTTTTATTTTTAACACCTGGTACCTAACTAATATTTTGCTTTTAATTCAAATATGGAAAATTTACGAATTGTAAGAATTAATAACTTTGCCTCACCGGGATGGAATCGAACCCAGAACCTCATGTTTAGCATTTCCACTTGTATTTTGCTGTCAACTTCATCATGGGTCAGTTATAAAATAATAACAAACAATGAAAGTTAGGCGCCATGCAGTCGTCGGTGTCAGATAGCTTGACTGATATGGTATTGAATTAAATAGTTTCTCATAACCGATGACGTTACTAAGTCAAGTCGTTTTTTGTCTGATCGAGTTTGTGTGTTCAAATTTGCCAACAAATAATAAATATGTAGATTAAAGGTTCCACCAATTTAATAGTTAATTGTAATTTAGTTATAGCTGATGATTATTAAATCTTAGTCACTTTACTACCCTCCATCATTTCAACTCAAGAAGAACTATTCAATAAATAAAAAAATAACTATTTGAATAGAAATGTTAATGTCATTTGAATAGTCTATTTGATAAGACAATCTATTCAATAAATAAAATTTAATCTATTTGAATAGATATGTTCCAATGAATTAAACAGTATATTCTAATAGACCATCAATTCAACAAACAAGATTTCTTCTATTTGAATAGATACTTTTTATCTATTTGAATACTAATAATTGGGGTGTCTGGATCTTCTTTGATCCAGATACCCCAATTATATACTACTGACCCGTAACGACTGTCAAGGATCCACGAATGACAGCCGGGACCAACGGCTTAATGTGGTTTCCTAGGCGCAGAGGGGTCTTGGTATGTAAAGATGGTCACCTATTTACTGAACAACCGCGGCAAGCGTGCGGCGATCTCTCGCGTCCGACCCTGGTCCAGGCCATGGTACGAAGCGAGAGTACATGGGTAGCCGTGGCCTCCTTCTGCGAAGCAATAATGCTCGCGAAGAGGGAGGCGGCGCACGTGAGAGAGAGGCAGTATTTATATGCGCCCTCACGGTCCTAGCCGCCGCAGGAGACGCCCTGGGCGTCGGGAATCCCAGGCTGATTCCCGGCCACCGTAGGCGTGGGCTTGAGGACGGCGAGTAATGGGTAGCGCGCTGTCCGTTAAGAACAAAAAATGCCCGGGTCGGTAGCGCGTTGTGTTCCACACGTGCCTTAAAGAGATGTCAGCACTAACTGGCGGGGTCCACAAGGGCCGATGCCTGCCAGGGGTGCGGGTTGTTCGAAAAAAATACCGCGTCCCCTGGCACACAGGCAACTGAGGGAACACGGGTGGGTTTTAGTCAGTAAAAGTCTGACACGCCCTCCTGCTCCACCCAGAGCGAGAGAAGTTATTTGATGATTATCCACCCTCCAAAAAAAAAAACCGCAGCAAGCGTAGCTTTAACCTGATCGATCAACCCGTGTGGCGGTTTTTACTTAGCCACATACTCCTCCCAACTTTGTACCATATAGTACATACTACTTCCATGACTTCAATAACTACAATGCATCATGCTCCTTTTAATATCGCAAAGACTTAGGTATTGGACCCTCTTGAGTAGTGATAACATTACAAGTCCAAAACGTATTGTACGTAATATAGTAAATTAGAGGCAACATTTCAAGAAACACACTTGTTCCACATTCAAGCAAAATCCTTATCCTTCGGTCACACATTACAAACTATTTCAGTGCAGACATTTAGCACTAAAAACTTACGAGGACAACCTTTAAGTGGTTTTGGCATATAAATATAATTTACGCCTATAACATGATATTATTATTACAGTTACATATTACGTAAATTATAATATAAGCAGCCATCTTAAATAAGTCGTCTGAAGCAATAAGGTTCGACACTGCGTTCATTATTATTATAATTAATTGGATTTGTTCTCGACGGTGTGTGAGACTTCTTGCGTATGACCTTTTCAGCGCGTGCGTGGAATATACGTGACCTTTTACTACTGTCATGCAAACACACGTACACACTAATATTGTGACATGTTTTACAACTGTATCTTATCGATGAATCAGAATCACCATTTATAGTGCTACTAATATTCTGGGACTCCATTGAACCTAACATTTGCAGTTGCAGAAAAAAATATATTTTGTAAAAGCTCACTGTTTATATTACTCCTCGTTGATTTTATTTTACTAATTTTTTTCATGTATTATTTGTGACCATTTTTTGGTTTTATGTATATTTGCAATGCCTTAACTATTTGAATCAAGGGTTGGGACTTGTGCCCTTAATACAAGTTATTCTGATAACTTAGCAAGGGTGCAAGTTACGATAGCTTCTAGTTCCTATGCTTATCTATACATATAATAAAATTGTAGAAAAGTGGTGTCTGTACAATCGAAATATATAAAAAAAAAGTAGCAGGGGTTGTTATTATATCGATGCCGAACCCGAGATTGTAATTAATTTTTTTTTGTCTGTTTGTCTGTTTGTCTGTGTGTTTGTGCACGCTAATATCAGAAACGGCTTATTCGATTTAGATGCGGTTTTCACTAATATATTGTAGTAAGCTTCACTTAACATTTAGTGTTTATTTCATGTCAATCGGTTCTTAAATAAAAAAGGTATGTCAATTTAAAGAATCACGGCTTCTATCAGAGTACGTACACGCCTCGCACCTGCGCGTCCGTGGCTATATAAAGCGCGCTGAGAGCCGCGCCGCTGACTGGAGGCGTTAAGATTAACTTCTTAATGGCAGCCCCAGGAAAGCCCGGTTGAGCAGTCACGGCCTCTCAAGGTCAACTGCGAGATGCCCAACAAAAAAAAAAAAAAACACGCCGCTGCCATAAGGATTCAGTTATTCGTAGCGAACGCACGTATCCTGGAGAGTATAAGCGAATAGTTTCATTCGATTATTGCGATTCACTTGAATACTGACTGTTTGCATATTTCATTTATTTATATTTTAGGGTTTTTAGGTTAGGTTCTTTTTCTTAATTTTCTTTAAAATTTTGTAAATAAATATTGTAAGTATTTTTAGGCGGTTCTTTCCTTGATTTTTGGGTATTTACTTATCTTAATTTGTATTTAGGGTTTGTAAATAAATATTGTAAGCATTTGTTATAGGTTAGGCATTTCTTTCCTGGATTTTCGGTATACTTATCTTAATTTGTATTTAGGGTTTGTATATAAATATTATAAGTATTTGGTATAGGTTAGGCATTTCTTTTCTTGATTTTCTTTATTAAGTATAAGTTTATTAGGTAGTAAGTACTATTTTATTGTAAGAATGCCTCGAAGAAGATCCAACCTCTCCCAATGTAGCAGAAATGCTAAAAGGATGAGATTAGTTCGATCACAGGAATCTGAGGAAGGTCATGAGGCAAGGCTCTCTGCAACTCGGGAACATCAGGCTAGGTTTCGTGCTGCAGAAACTTCGACTCAGCGGGAATCTCGACTGAGTTCAAATCGTTCTCGAATGATGACAACTCGAAATAGGGAAAACGGGGAACAACGAAAGGCACGTTTATCTGCCGATCGCGAAGCTCACGCGCTATCGCGTGAGTCTGAAACTTTTGCGGATAGGGAAACCCGCCTGAGCTCCCAGAGTGTACGGACAACAAATGCTCGATCCCAGGAGACACAGGACGAACGGGAAATACGTCTCACTGCCGATCGTGAAGCTCATGCACTATCGCGTGAGTCTGAGACTTTCACTGATAGGGAAATTCGTCTGAGTTCTCAGAGGGTTCGGACAGAAAATGCTCGGTCTCAGGAAACACAGGAAGAACGAGAAATACGTCTCACTGCCGATCGTGAAGCTCATGCACTAAGCAATCCTAGGAGCCTGTATGCTTTCATCCCCGATGGCCATACGTCAAATATCGTATACAGAGAAGCATTACTGTAAAGTAAATTTTTTGCTACCCAAACGACGGTTTATTATTATGTAATTCAAAATATGCTGCCCAAAAAGTCACTATTCCACGCGGACGAAGTCGCGGGCACAGCTAGTTAAGTCATATGTATGTAACTTTAAGTAGCTGTATTGGTTGATACGAATAAATACTATTATTATTATTATTAAACTGGTATATGCACAAATAATCTATCCAAACTGAAGATTCTCTACGCTTAAACAACCCTAGTTTTAGTAGAAACCCGAAACACGTGTCTAGTATTTTTATGCAAAGAATCTATGTATAAAATTTCAAAACTGTTTCATGAAAAATCACAAAGTTATAAGCTTGTTATGTTTCCTAGTTGTCTACACAATAAGGTCACCATACGGGGCACCCACATCCCCTGCGCGTCCAGCGTCGTATTGTGCTCATTGATATAATTAGGCAGTAGGTACCTAACCATTCGGCGATTGTATTGTAATTAACTGGTGATAACATTTTCCAACACACTTGCAAAACTTTTTTGGGAAAATATAACATGGTGTAAAAATTATTGGAATCGATTCAGTTACTTATTCTGAACAAACTATATTCAGGTTTCTCATATAGGTACTAAAAATAATGTTGTATTAGATGCAATGATAAAAAATATGAGATAATAATGAAAATGATAATAATACCAGACAAAACGCTCGTTGATGTCTTTTCAATGCACAAATAACAGGAAAATTATGATGAATTAATTCTTCATTGAATTTATTTGCTGCCTAACGATTCAGAATTGAAAGAAACACACATTGAACAACACACATTGTTGATTGAAGTACTTGATTCTTATTTTCGAATTTGAATTGATGTTGATTTGTTCGAATACTATTAGATTCAGAACTCAAAGATGTCGGAGCTTTAGATGCTGATGTCGTTATACAAATTGACATTAATCAGGTATATTTTATTGATTTGCATGTATTTTGTTACAATATCGACCTCTCCGATGGCCACATAAACCTACCAACCTTAGGGAAACCGGTATCAATCCAGAAATCTTAACTTTAATGGGCAACCTACAAATTGTCATTACACTCTTTTGACGAGGTTTTATTAAAATGTTGACCTCGATCGGCTATTTAAAATGTGGGAAGCGTTCGTTCTGCAAGAATCGTTTAAAGCGAAGCATTCATGTGTCTTTTGATTTTTTTTCTGATGTAAGTCCATTCTTAGAAGTATGAAAAGTCCTTGGTTCAACATGGAGTCACACATGGCGGGCTGCTTGGCCTTAAGGCGTTGTTCCGCAAAATCAAGCTAAATAAAACAAAAGTAAAGGCCAGTGTTATTTGACCCTTTGTTCGGACAGGAAACGTTCACTCTCCTATAATTATTGAAGTTAATTTTATCAAAGTTGAACAGGTTAAGGCTGTGCAAAAATTATGCTCGTTAAATCACTACAATTTACGAATTTCTCACTATTCGCCGAGGTAATTGGCAATCGGATTAATTTGGTTGATAATTTCATGCGAATAAATCTATTAATTGCTTGTGTTGAATTAAATTTTGTCTATAAATTCTAACTAACATTATACATGCGAAAGTAGGTTCGTTTGTTTGTTTGGTATGCTTTCACGGTAAAACGGTTGAATAGATTTGGATGAAATTTGGCCATGACCTAGGTTTTTTTTATGTTGGTAAATCATCAAATAACTTCTCCCGGTTTGGGGAGCGGGAGGGCGTGTCATACTTTGACTGACTTAAAACCAACCGTGTTAAGTTGCCTGTGAGTGTGTGCCAGGGGCCACGGTATCTCTTTCGAACAACCCGCACCCCTGACAGACCATGGCCTAGATAAGGACAGAGGCTACTTTCATCCTGGATCGGAGACGAATTAGCGGGCCACAGCGAGTTATCAATATATTTTTGTCACTGCAACCGGGCATATAGGGCCATCATTGCCTGGTTGCTGAGTCAACAACATAAGCATTCATTCATATCGTCACTCACCCACCACTTACTTAACATTTCACGTCCAAATCAGAAATTCAAATACTGCATAAAATACTCTCGTACCCAAAAAGTAGTGCACATACCTCTTGGCACATGCCTTGACTCAAATTATTGACCTCATTGCTGTTAGGAATGCGTCACACTCCGCGACTTGCGTCAGGCTGTCGCAGCTCTGCTTTATATTCCGTCGCCAAACTAGCGACAAACCTAAACGTTTTCCTTGACAATAGTTCTGAGAAACTGTGAGAGAGCTGTACCCCTGGCAATATGGATCTACGATCTACGTCGCGTAACGTAATTTGACGTGTTTTTCAGTGTCCAGCTTTTGTGAAATTTATTCTTATCCCATACCGAGATGTTTATGGAACTGCCTGTACAAAACTATTATACAGAATGCAATTTTAACCAGTGCGCAAACTGTAACAATTAATTCAGCATATAGTAGTCAGTAGTTATTAAAAAAAAAGTGTTCCATATGTTTTGACGGAGTAGATATTGCACTTGTCTATGAGACAGCAATTTTATTGATCTAGAATCATATTATGCTGAATTCATAGCTACAGTTTCCGCGCTGGTTAAAAGTTTTTTCTTTATATTATGCCACAATATTGGAAACAATACCATAATGATGAGATGTATCTGGGGAACCACCCTACGATACATATTGGGGATCATTGTAATTTCCACTAATGCAATAACGCACACAAATTGCTATTAAGTTACTGTTTACTGCATTGGTCTCGTGGTAGCAAGCGCTAGTGCTGAACATGAGGTCCTGTTTCAGTTCCCAGGTCGGGCAAAGTATAATTATATTGGGTTTTCCTATCTGGAATTTCTCGTAAGCAGCCTAGTCTGGAATTGTGCCCAGTTGATAGCAATAGGCTCGCCCATTACATGAGACTTAAACGTAATATGGGTGTGTACACCCATATTACGTTTAAGTCTCATGTAATGAGCCTCTCCTTGGGGGATGTAATGGGCCTCTCCTCAGCCTCTGCTTGGGGGATTACAAGCGTGATGTTATGCATGTTGCACTATTGTATAAATCCATTTTTACCCGACTGCGCCACAAGGAGGGTTATGTTTTTCGAGTGTATGTATGTATGTACATATATTTCTTTGGCACGCTCTGTAGCCTAAAAGGCTTGATCGATTTCAGCTTAAGAGGTGCCGTTAGATTCGTCTTAATTAAAGTTCACTTTTTAGGCAGTCGGGTTTTTTGATTTTGTTAATTATTTTTACAAGATTTTTTGTTATTTCTGTAAGTTTATTGAAAGTTTATTCTTACATACCGAATTCATTTCACTTCAAAGTTCGTCCTAGATGTTTTAATTTAGAACGCTATATTGTCAAGTAGGCAGTCAATCCAAGGGTATGTCACAAGCCACATTACCGTAGTATATGCCTAATAGAGGTTGACAGCTGACACTTTAGACTACGTGATGAAGAAAGTAAGTGACTATATTTTGGTCTTATTGTATATTTTATGTGCTGATGGAAACATCTGACATTTTTAATACACATGCTAAGAGTTATGCTAATACATATCAGTTAGGAAAATAAACGTGTTTATAACTTTGCTAGGTACTGTAATTGTAAATGATCCAGAAATACTTTCTTTTTCAACGGCAAAGGGAGGTAGGTTAAGAATTTTGTTTTTTTCACAGATTTTTTGTTTTTTGGGGTAGTTGCTAAGACCGAAAAACAAAAAATGGTCCAATTGTATTAAGTCCATCTTGGAGGCTATTAATACGACCATTTTTCGTCATGGTTGTTTCTAACTTGAGATATGGGATATTTTCAATTACAATCGTAGTAATTTTTGTGTTTCGAGAAATATCATTAATTTATTATCATTCCCAAACAAAATTTTGCTCAACCTACCTAAAAATGTAAACTGGGCGTTCAGTAGGAAACCTTCAGAAAGAATCAATAGTAAAATCCACATTATTTAATTGTCCAAATAAATTAAAATAATTTTGATTAGCGAGCGCATTCCAAATTTAAATTCATAAATAGAAACAATTCGGCGCGAAATTGAGGTAGGTACCTAGGTTTATAAAAAAAGTTTATTTGAAACATATATTTCTTTTATAAAAAGGTTGTATTTTTGTAAATTGGGCATTTAATTTTATTAACATAACTTGTAAACTCAATTATGGCATCTCATTGGTGATGCAAGACTTAGTTTCAAAGCCAAGAGTATTTGTTTCTGCATACATATCATGATATCTAACCACAGAAAAGCTCTGTTACTTTCAAGAAATATAAAACGAACTAAATATAACTTTTATAAGGAAAATAATTATTGTTGCAAATATGATATCGTTCGAGAAATTAACAAATCCATTACCTGCATTCATTACATCACACTTAAACTAGTTTCAAGATAGTAATCTCAATAAAAACCTAATTCAATTTTGCTATCTAAAATCGCTTCATAAGTTCTTGACTTTATAGGATCCATGATCCATAACCACTACCTAAGATGTAAAGCAGTAACTATTTAATGACAACTTGTTAAATTGACATTAGTAGAAGAATTTACGAAAACTTACATACAAAGTTAAGCAGCTAGACTGATCTTTCTACAGCTACTTGCGGTAACGATTTTTAAACTACCTATGTTAAATACAGTGAGCAGTGGAGGCCCAGTGGTAACAGCTTCGAGTTATGAGTTGCAGGTCGTAGGTTAAATCCCAGTCAGGCACTTTACTTTGTGTATTTTATTTGATCACCACTGCTTCCAAAAAGGTGAAGGAAAACCTCCTGGGTAACCATATAGTAACATATCGAAGAACCAAAAGTTCACTGAGAGGAGGCCTCTGTCCCAGCAGTGGCCACCTTCTAGGCTGATTGAATGTATAATATATGCTAAATAAGCTGTAACCATTTCAATTCTCAAATCAATCCTGGCGCTATTTGATATCTCACATATCGAGAAGAAACCAAAAACAGAAAAATCGCCTGAGTAGATACCCTATGTTCTACATTTTGTTGTGATGCCCAGGGCAGATTGATCGCATTTTCTTGTTGCTTTGTATACCTACTGCTCTACGTGAAAATATTCTCTTCGCTTTACGCTGCTGGTGAGATCACCAGCCGCTGCCGTCATAGCCTGATACCAATTACAAATAGAGCAGTATGCTCATGTGTTTATAATGAACATCCACGCGATCAGCGACTTGCGCTTTACACCGCTTTACGTATGTAAACGCTGTAGCGACAATTGCACCATTTAACACGTGGACACAATACGTAAAGAAATTCCGGGCATTGCTGACAATTTAATACTGCGCAGTTGTGTCATTCTGCTGTTACACTCGATGCTATCAATTACTAGATTTAAACGCACACAAAGTGCAAACATTCACAACACATTTGACACCAAATATGTATGTAAACAGCAGGTCATCATAGGCGTAACGAGGGATCGACGAAGAGACGATCAAGGGAAGGCAACTGCCCCTATCTAGCCTCCCCCCAGTTTTATCCCCCCTGAGTCAAAAGCTGGTTAGGCCAACAATAAAGTTCATTAAATATTCAATCAATTAGTCCCCGATGGGATTTAATTAAATAAACTGATGAAATATGTTTACATAGTTACAAGACATCGCGAATTTGATTTAAATATCGGTAACACGATGATTGATGGCCGGTGTCTGTCACACAGTTAATACTAGCACAGACATCGTCGTTTACTCTATCTTTTTAATACGTATCTATGTACATTGTGTTTTTGTTTATGATAGATAAGTTGTATCCACATTTGTTACAAATAAATTATTACATTATATTACCTATATATTATTGATATTAGTTCAATACTTTTTGCGGCAAAATAATTTCAAATCCTGCAACTACAAAATAATATGCAAATAGATAATGGTCATAAATCAATGCCGTCGTATGCAAGTAAGTAAGTAAGTAATTTATTTGCCAAAATGTAGGTGTACAAAGTAGTATGATGTTATTATAAAGGTGGCCCATTTACATTCTACCATTACATGTGGTGTGCAAATATTTAATTTCAAAATACATTAAATTAAAAACATGTCATAATATTCCTTCAGTTAGCAAGAAAAAACTTTTCATATTTAAGGTGAATGCGCAGTGGTAGAGCGCGAAATTCAAATTTTGTTACGTTTTTTGCAATTTTCAGGTGAGTGTCAGCTTGTTACTTGATCAAAATATGATTTGCGACTATAACATGTACGTATTTACAGATTTATAATCATTAGAATCAATAATACATCTTTCTAAGTTAGATTTGTTCCATAAGAACAAATTTCTTATGGAAAAGTGCTTGTGGAAGAAATCTAACTTGTATGAGATATATTAGACATTCTAATGACTATAATCTGTAAACACGGACCTGTTATATTCGCAAATCACATTTTGATCAGGATACAACCTGATACTGACCTGAAAATTGCAAAAACGTAAGAAAATTTGAATTTCGCGGTCTACCACTGCGCATTCACCTTAAGTTTAAGGTAAATTAAATAACCATGATGGATTTTGACAGTAATTCAGTTTCCATTTAATTGGCACTTTGGGAGTAGGATGTGGTACATGGAGTTTATCTGTTGTTAGCGAGTATTAATCGTCATCTGTCGTGGTAGAAAGAGAATAGTTTATAAGCTTTCTCTGCTTACGCACTCCTGTCTATGAATGCAACGCACTACTGATACAGATACGTGCCTTAATACACAACCTACGCATCCAGCATAAATACTACTTGAAGCTGAACACCTGGTAGGAAAAACCTATGAGAGCATTCGCGAATATGTGATTTTAAACTATTCATTTCATTTCCATTTGTTAACTAATAAAGCCTTTTATCCTCAACTCACTAAGGACGTTTTTCGTTCCTTAGTCACTAACTGTAGATAAGAAAACTCTTAGAAACTATTATACGTTTTGCGGAGCTTTTAACTCAGCTATATGAATTAATTTTCGCTTCACATGACTCAAAGTAGTGTTATAGCTAAGGGCATCTATGTACTACCTAATCAAAGTCCTACTAATAAATGAAGCTCTCCGTATAAAGTTTACTCAAACATTATAGGCTATGAGGCTCTTCTTATTTTTCTTCTTTTATCTTTACATGACCTTCCAACTCTTTCTAAAGAGTTGGGCATAGATTCATTGGCTAATACTTAAACATATAATTACATCACTGCTTTCATTTCGAAAGGGTTAGGCATGAGTACCTATATGTACCTAGTACAATCATATTTCGCTATTTGTGTTTAAGTCCCATCATCTCTTGTTATAGAGGGCGAGCCTATTGCCATCAACCGTGCACAAATCCAAATTCCGGATGTTATTGAGAAATTCCTAATAATTCATCATCATTTCAACCGAAAGACGTCCACTGCTGGACATAGGCCTCCCCCAAACTCCGCCACTTCGACCGGTTCTGTGCTTCCCGCATCCAGTGGACTCGGTTGGGCAGCGTTCGGGAAGCTTCGCAATATCTTCTCGTCCCACATACCGCAGTGTCTCAAGACGAAAGTCTTCGGCCAGTGTGTGTTGCCAGTGATGACATATGGAACCGAAAGGTGGTCGCTCACAATGGGGCTCATAAGAAGGCTTAAAGTCACCCAAAGGGCAATGGAGAGGGCTATGCTTGGAGTTTCCCTGCGTCATCGAATCAGGAATGAAGAGATCAGCAGGAGAATCAATTTAAGGTAACCGACATAGCCCGAAGAATTGCAAACTTAAGTGGCAGTGGGCAGGGCACATTGCTCGCAGAACAGATGGCCTAATACTTAAACGTTAATAATTTTAAACTTAGACACCAAGTAATTAAGACCATAAAGATATCACTGCAGTATATTCGCGGGGTCGTGCTCCGGACATTGCATCACGTTCGTGACATGCCCGACAAAGCCCAAGGAATGACATAAGTAGAGCCGAGTAGCAGCGCAACCATGCAGCGATGTGGATCACGAAGTTGTAGCTAACATATTATGATGCCGATGTATTAACTAGGGTACAAAATATGCGTGTCTTAAGTAACTAATGTTTAAAACTCTAAACGAATACTTAGCAGCTTATTCCTTTTCGTAACGCCTAGGTATTTCGTAGTTTGAAACGGATATAGATTAATGTCTGATGAAATTATAAGAAACTTTTCAACGACAGAGTTCACTCTGCACCCAGTAAATGTTACCTATATGATCGCGATTCCTTGGGCGAAAATGCAGCCTTTTTGCCAACCTATTTCCAAATAACAGTTTAGTTACATGCCAGTTTGATAAATCTATTATGTGTTTATCTTACGTCAACTAGTCTTACCAAGGGGTATCGTACTACCCAGTAACTGGGTTGTGGAGGTCAGATGGCAGTCGCTTCATGTAAAATACTAGTATTCAGCTGCATCCGGTTAGATTGGAAGCCAACCACAATATACTTACTTATAACATTTTTAGGGAGCTGATGAAGCTTGCTAAAGCTCGGCAAAAGCAATTACACTGCTAGCTCCATGATTAAACTGTGCTAAGTTAAGAATATTATAGGTACAAATTACTTAGATTTGTTTGACCAAATTTCAAATTAACGAACTTAACACGGGGGGTTAAGCTTAGGTACCTGCATGGCTCTTTTACTTAGTCCTCATTAACCAATTACCTCCCCAAAGAAACTCTTAAACCAATCAGCATAAACCATAATCCTATAATCATAGTTTACAGATACTCTTTGCCTAACCCAGCATCGATAACATCGTCTATCATAACCGAAGTCCAAAGCTTGGCCAGCAGTCAGGGGCGGATAACCATCACGCTACACGTCAGTATAATGTCAAGGTGAAACTTTACTATTGTCTCTGGCTCAAACGATACGGAGCGCGAATCGTAAGTAACAGATAATGAATAGCCATTCATCGCGCTGTCGATAGCAATGAAAGATTACAGCCCGATGCGTGATTGTTTTAATGTATGCGCATTTTTATTAACTTTGGGAGTTGTCTTCATTACCTACCTACATGGTTAATGGTTATCACAAACAGCGTGAAGGAAATAAAAAGTTATTGAAGCAATTATTTCGAAAGTTTCAGAATTAGGTAATGAATTGTCATTACCTAATTCTGAAACTTTGAAAGAATTGTCTTAAAAGGCGTTTTTAAGGAGGAGCCACCACAGTTTTTGCATCGGTGATCTAAAAAAGCATATTAAGTCAGGCAGATTTGGCAATACTTAGGAATCAATCACTTTCATACAAAATGGTAAATAATTAATATGCTAATACATCGTAGACATTTCTTGCTCTGATTTATAAATATTCGTTCGACAACCTGCAACTCATCCACATTACATATTTATTGGCCATTTCATCATTTCACGAGTGCCGTTTAATTGAGTCATCTTGACATTATCAGTATTTGCGTATCGAAGCTCCACAACGTGTACAATGTTTATTACAGCATAAATATCGATGAAAGAAAGTTTATCGAAACTCATTTTCCTTTATGATCGTTTACCGATACTTACTGAACCTCTTCGACGTTTATTGAGTGATAACTATAGCTTAAACTCTCCAACGCGACGACGCGCTACCATTTCGTTATGTGATATCATAAAACTGTCAAAGAAATCGGATAATCTTAACCTTGGACCAAATTATAAAGAAAACAAGTTGGCACTTAGTGTTACGTAGTGCAAAATACTGGTAATTACGAACTGTGGACAAGTAACGTAGGAATGGTAACAGATGTTCGCAAATTGCGCCGATGAACTTTAAGTCCGTTATCTTCAACGAGCACTCACAGGCCTCTAAATGAAAATATCAGTAGCTTATAATTCAGAACGAGGACAACAATGTAGGTATGCCTACAAAGTCATGTGCCATATGTATGGTAGATAAGTTAGTGCATTTAAATATGTGTTACGCCAGTTAGTTGGCGTAAAACACTGTAGTATCTCAATAGATACTCTTGTAGGGTGTTCACAGACTAACACAATGGTCAGTCTATGAACCCGAATCCGTCGTGCCCATCCCCTTCAACTAGCTACGCAGGTGGCTAAAGGAGTTGATCCACCCACAAGCGGAGAGCTGGTGGACTTCGACATAGGGCTGCAGGCAGTCCAGGGAAGCTTTTGGTTAGCCTGCCATCTAAGGATAGCTCATTAGATGGCAGGCTAACCAGACGTTTATCATACCAGGAACGGCCTGCGCCTGGTGACGGGGACCATCACGGGACACTGCTCGCGGTCACTTCCACACAATCACACAATAGGTATAAGAGATAGTCCTCTATGGAGGGCTTGAAAACCGTTGCGCATGTGCTATTTGAAACCCAGATCTTACATAGATGTATACACGAAAAGTTTTTATCCAGTGAGCAAACTTTAACCATGAATTAAGCATATCATTCTAGACGCCCCAGCGAAGAATTTTTCGTCGGTTTTCCAAAAAAGAAACAGCTGTTTCATAGAAAAGTGCAATACCTACCCGCTCAAAATGGAACAGCTGTTTTTTTTTTTGTATAACCGACAAAAAAATCTCCACTCGGGGGTCTAGAATGATATGCTGAATTCATGCATGGTTACAGTTTGCGCCCGGGATAAAAACTTTTCCTGTATTATAATTTGGTTGGTTGAAATAACCACCGACGACGGCCGCCATGGGCCACGCACAATGGACCACCTGTAGGACTAAAGTGCGGAAACCAAACCCTCTAAAAAAGGGACATAGGATATTGTGTGAAGCAAATCGGTTTAAAAGCACATCATATTATAATTATGTAATTCATTATTTTTTTTAAATATGTCGTTACATCACGACTCGAACTACTCGACTCGCTTACCATGGTTATGTGTCATCTGTAATGAGCTATGGATTAATAATGTGGGGAAACTCGATCGACATCGAAAGAGTTTTTAAAATTCAAAAACGATGCATCCGGGTCATCAACAAGGCTTGGTTCCTAGACAGTTGTAAACCTTTATTCCAAAAATGTAAAATTCTTCCAATCCCTTGTATGTACATAAAAGATATCTGCATCTTTACAAAAAAACACATGCACTACTTTAAACAACGTAGTGAAATCCTAACTAGACAAAAAAGAGCTAAGTTTCGCAACCTACTGTACCAACCACCCTGTCATAAAGATATGTATAAGAAAAATGTGTATAATATGTGTGTTTTAGTTTATAATAAGTTACCAAATGACTTAAAATTATTACAGGGTTATGTGTTTAAGACAAAATTGACAGAATGGCTTCTAAAGTGTTGTTTTTATAGCATTATTTATTTATTTATTTATTTTATTATTTATGTACACACAGTAAAATACATACAAATACAGCATAAAAAACAATTGAGTACAAAGGTACTGCTTATTTCTATTGCTTTTTGCTTTTTATTTTTTTATTTCATTAAGGATTATATGGAACATACAAATTTAAGTTAGTGTAATATAATGATTATAAACAATATAAATTTTAAAAATTCAATAGAAATATAAATTGTAATGTAAACTTAGTTAAAATTTGCACGCTTGTTTGCAGGCAGAATACAATTACGCTTAGGTTATAATATCTCACCTTCACCAACAATGTATTTCTCGCAAATAAACATTTGATTTGATTTGATTTGATTTGAAAAACTTCGATACCTATAGACGTTCTAGTTTTCTAATTAACTAGTTCTTTCTTGATTAGATATTTTCATTAGGTTTATACTCGTATTGCTTCTTTTTCGTGTTTATATTTTCGAAATCTTAAAATCTATCATACAATAAAAAGAACTACTTTAGTGATGTGTAGTTAAAGCTACAAATACGAAAATTACAATCATTGAACAACCTTCAAACCTGACAGAAACATGAATGATGAAGAGCGAGACACAGATCATCACGATAGTCCGTCGTCACTCGTCAATCTTCGGCCACACCCGTCCAGCCACTTTTGTTTTCATCGTTCGGAGGCCTCTACAATGGACGGGACCATGGTCACTGCCCTCCACTACTAATTTAATCTCTGAAAGAAGTATCAAGTTTATCTCTTCTTAGTTGTCTGTTAGTATTTTAAGTAGAGGTAGGGTTCCCATCACATAAAATAGGGTGTCTATATATATAAAATAGGGTGTCTATATATATAAAATAGGGTGTCTATATATATATAAAATAGGGTGTCTATATATATAAAATAGGGTGTCTATATATATAAAATAGGGTATTTCTCGCAGTGGTTTCGCTGTCTATTTCCATATAATGATGATAAGATCTAATAAGATCATAAGCATTACCAGTAACATGCACACATCCACTCACGAGTACGAACCTGGGTACTTTACTAAACCAAGGAAGCAGAGTACCTACCTATACATTTTTCTTTACCCAACTATTTAATAGCTTACTTCTACTATTTACTAGAAAAATAAGGTTTTAAACGATATTAATCGAAGCTTACCTAGACTTGTATGTTGTTTTAGTATGCCTATAATGGACGCAATAGACTCTCCAAAAATATCTCACGATGTAAGTCGGAGTTTTGTGACAGTTATGTTTAATTGTTTTATACTGTTCTCTAGTCCATTGAAACATACTTTATATAGAAGAGATAGATTTTCACAGAAGATTGAATACTTTATTTTACGCAATGACCAACTAATGGCTGTTTACATTGTCTTTATTACATCGTCTTTATTTGAGTCTGAATAATAACACATTTATAAAACAAATATTATTAAGTAGCCTTGTCAAACATCTAAAACGAGATGATTAAATTGTAATAACATTGTGTAGTGGGCGAGTCATCCTTGAGCGCGCGGGTGGAGTCGCTTGCGCAACACAACACAGTACGGTAACAAGAGCACACGTAGCAGCTGTAAATGTCGGTCCAGCTTTTTATGGCAGCCTTATTTCTTCTTTTTCGTACTAAATAAGCACTTTGTGATACTTAGTGCTGATATGCATCTATTTGAAATCTATGCAGTACGCGCGTCTCATACGAAATGCCGCGTTTCTATGTTGTTCATATAATCTGTCATAGGTATGAAGAGAATTCTGACTATTACTTATTACTAATATAATTATAGATAACCAGTCTATATGTCCCACTGCTAGGTTACAGGCCTCCTCTCTATAGAAGTGTAGTGGGCGAGTCATCCTTGAGCGCGCGGGTGGAGTCGCTTGCGCAACACAACACAGTACGGTAACAAGAGCACACGTAGCAGCTGTAAATGTCGGTCCAGCTTTTTATGGCAGCCTTATTTCTTCCTTTTCGTACTAAATAAGCACTTTGTGATACTTAGTGCTGATATGCATCTATTTGAAATCTATGCAGTACGCGCGTCTCATACGAAATGCCGCGTTTCTATGTTGTTCATATAATCTGTCATAGGTATGAAGAGAATTCTGACTATTACTTATTACTAATATAATTATAGATAACCAGTCTATATGTCCCACTGCTAGGTTACAGGCCTCCTCTCTATAGAAGGGACCGGGCCGTAATCCACCACGCGGGCCCAGTGCTGGTTGGTAGACGTCAGATGTCTTCGATTTTTTGGTAGAACTAAATAATTCGGTTTGTGTTAGAACTTAAAATTAGAAGACATTCGTTTTGGTTTCCTCACGAATGTTTTCCTTCACCGATTTGAGAGCAGTAGTGATGAAATAATCAGAGTTCGAACCTACGACCTGCAACTCTTAAGTCGCTGCCACTTCCACTAGCCACCAACACTGCTCTGCTCTGCCATTAAACCTATACCTTCACTTATTTTCATAAACTTAACGTAAAGTTGGTAATTATGACGACAACCGCATAATTTAATTCGAAAAAAGTATTGATAAAATGACCTTACCCTTGCCTTAATTTAATTCCGTGTCTTATTAATAAAAAGTCTTAATTTATGCTATAATTAATTCTGATAAGAGAATAATGGGTGGCGCGACAACCTAGACTTGGGTTGGGTCAAGGTGGCCCTGGAAGAGGATGTTTGGAAGGCTTTGAGGGAGGCCTTTGTCCACCAGCAGGCTTAGCATGACGATTTCTATTTCTACGAAGAATAGACAGTGCTTTTTCAATTCGAACTGACATTTCTTTTCTTCATTTTTGACATCGCACCGTAGATATCCTTCTACAATCTGTAATTTTGTCTTTAGTTTTTAACGATCTTTGTCTAAATCTTTATAAATGTAGACTATTACAGAAGAATATTTCTTCCCATACTGTCAACATCACATTGACAACAAACTTTCTACTCGACGGCCACAAAGTTTATACGATTATCTACAAAACCTAATAGAAAAACATAGCTATCTTCTCCTATTGTACATCATTTAGTTAATAGTCATGTCTATTTTTCCTTCGACATTTCGGTGCTCGTGCTAAGCCTGCTCTGTAAGACAGTATATAGGCTAACACTAAAAAAGTCAATGTGCCTATCTACACCGTGTACGTGCTTTCTAATAACTTACATAGAATAAATATGTATATGTATAGTAAGTAGTAAGACATATTTAGTCAGACAAACAAATGAATAGAGGACCTACTTATTATTTTGTAACGTCTGCAAATGAGATTATGTGATTCACAAGTAATGATACAACGGTAACTAGAGACTTGAGTCAATTTTATTTTATTTTTTAAGGGACGAAGGTATACTAGATATACCTATTACAGTACATGCCTTAATTAGCTTGTAATCCTCGAAGGGGGGAAGAACTTTATAGTTGATACGCTAACATAACATCAGGTGACGAGCTCCAGGGTAATTTCGTAAAACAGTTGGACATTAATTTTGACAGTTCAACGACATCAATAATTGCGTTTTAATTTAAGTGGCTGAGTGGAAAATCTTTTCGAACATATGAAGCAAATGATTTATCAATCATCTGCTTAGCCTTTTCCCAACTATGTTGGGTTCGGCTTTCAGTCTAACCGGATGCTGAATACCAGTATTTTACATGGAGCGACTGCCTATCTGACCTCCACAACCCAGTTACTGGGTAACACGATACCCCTTGGTAAGACTGGTTGTCAGACTTTCGGGTTTCTGACGACCCGAAACGACTGTAAAGATCCACAAATGACAGCCGGGAGCAACTGCTTAACGTGATTTCCGAGGTAAGGTGGGGTCTTGGTATCTAAAGATGGTCACCCATATACGGACCTACCGCGGCAAGCGTAGCTTAACCTGATCGATCGACCCGTGCGGGTGTTATTACTTAACCACAAATAGTTTGTTCCAGTATCTTTCGAAATGGTTCAGATTCTGATTTATTAATACATTTATTGATATTTTTTTTCTGATTTACTATCGTTGTATTACGCAATAAGGGTGCCGATTGCTATTAACCCAGGTACGGATCACGGCACCGAGCTGCAGCTGCATTTTTCTCATGGAAAATCTTAATAACACTTTTCCCGACTCGACCCCGGTTCTGGGGCCCTACTCTCTAACTCCGTCAACGAAGATACGGGCCCGTCCGAAAGTAGTTCGAAACTTATTGACGGGCAAAAACATATCGGGAATAGGGACAGCTGTCAAATAGTGTTGTCATTCATTCTTAGTTCGGGCTCCAAACTAATCTTCTGTCCGTAAGTTATACGGAGTTGAAAACGCCCGTTACTTCGACCGAAACGACGGACTTCGTGCTTAGTGAGTAGGCCCCCTGGAACCAGCGGAAAAAATGCGCAACACACTAACAGTAGGAATGGCTTTCATTAAGTCCTGACTGACGGACTGACTCATCAACGCCCAGCCCAAACCCTTGGACATAGAAATCTGAAATTTTGCACAGAGATTTCCTCTATAATGTAGACAAGGAATAATGAAGGAGGATTTTTCGAAATTCAAACCCTAAGGGAGTTAAACAGGGGATGAAAGTTCCGCGCGGACGAAGCCGCTGGCAAAAGCTAGTTATATCTAAATGTACTGATGTCTATTATGATGACTGACAAGAATTTCTTACTAGTAAATTACTACGACTAATTGTTTCTAAACATACCTAGAGTCTTTCAATTAAATTTCAAATGTTGCTAGCGTACGTGGTCGTCATGGAAACTGGAAAGCAGTGCAAGTGTAGCCGAAGAGCCGCGGCGACCAGCTGCTCCGATTACGTCGACCTTGATCTGTGCCGACAGAGGGCCGCGTCTCTCGTTACAGGAAGTTATACATGTGTGACATTGTATAGTGCCCTGCGAAAAGGACGGAACTGCACCCTAATTGCGTAACACGAGGTAACATACGATTAATCATAATCTGTTTCATTTTGACAGTTCAACAATATTCATTGCGTTATTAACGTTGCTGAGCAGACACATTTTCGAACATAGAAGCAATGGTTTAGCACTCTGTTTCAAAACGAAACAGATTATGATTAATCGTGAGTTACGCAATTTATAGTAGCTGGTCTCAACAAACCTTTTAAGATATTAAGCGCACCTGAAAATAACTCCATAATATGTGTGAAAGATTTTATTTTTTAACCGACTTCAAAAAGAAGAAGGTTATCAATTCGACATGTTTATCTATTTCTTCATTTTTTAAGTATGTTCGGGCATAACTCCGTCATATACAGGAAAAGTCAAACTGGAACCATGAATTCAGCATATCATTGTAGATCCCCAGCGCAGAATGGTATGCTGAATCCAAGGTTAAAGTTTGCGCACTGAATAAAAACTTTTTCTGTATTCTTACAGGAAAAGTTTTGCAAATCCGTCTAAGTGTAGACGGATTTGCAAAATTCTTTTTTGTTCGAAAGGGGTTTATTTCGAAACGGTCCCATTTAAATTTCATATAAGTAGATCTGATGATGAGTTTCGGAGACAGCTATCGGAACTCTTAAAAAAAAGACAGCAAATCAACCGTGATTGCTGCTATCGCATAAATAGGTATGCATTGTTTTGATCTGATTGTCTTTGAGAATACCCCAAGGATAATGACATTTTGAATTGTTGTGGGGTAGGTACTATAGCTAAAAAGGGAAAATAAAAACTTAAAAAAAAACAACCGACTTTCAAAAAATCACTACTAAGTGAAAAATTACTTTAATTTCGGAAGGCGGTGACAAAAAATTAAATTAAATACCTATCCAAAGAGAAAAACACTGACTTCCGAAATTAAAGTAATTTTTCACTTTGTTCCTAGTGTTCTTCTTTTAGTTTTTTTAAATTGTCTTCTACATGCAAAATAAGCGAAAACTGCTTTTTCGTGTATTTCGCTCTATCTTTGATGCCATTCAATAGGCGCACCTTATCACGTTAGTAGGCACTCTTATTTATATCAAAAGCGACTATGAAGTTTTTAGCATACCTATAGATTATCGTAACGGAATAGACAGCTCTTCACAAATATCGTGTGGGAGCAGCAAAAATAACTTCACTTAATGAATACAGCAACTATAGGTACCTATAGTGTCGGATGGCTGCTAATCCAGAGTGATTACAGCTTACAGCTGCAGGATGGTCCTCGTGGACGTATGAAGCCAATCCATGTGTTTGGCTTGGCTTGGCATCATACTTTGACTTCACAATTCATACGTCTCAAAATGATTTCCACCAGGTAACCTGTACGCTGTACGTACCTAACAGGTAAAAACCATTTTATTTATTCATTTATTCCAATTACAAATATTTTTTTACCTATACGCTGTACGTACCTAACAGGTAAACACCATTTTATTTATTTATTTATTCCAATTAGAAATAAAAATGTTTACAACATAGTTAACTATCGGTTAATTGGATGAACTGAAGTTGTTATAAGTGTAATTTAATCACGTTATTTTGAGTGGATTTCATGCCCTGTGTGACTAATGAGATTGCTTAATATTACCCAAAAAATTCTATGATTATGACAATTCCCTTACCTTAGGGAATTAATTCCCTGACCAAATTACATGAAACTGTACGTACACACAACGATAGGTAACTACATCCTGAATACTACAAACACCTAATGGTATCATCAAAAATCACCATCTTTTATGAAAGTTGAGTTTTATTTATTCATTTATGTAGAAGAGCTTTTTAAATTAATTTAAACCTCAATGCATCATAGAATAACAGGTAGTTAATAAAGCATAAGAGGTTACAACTTACAACTAACCTAACCTAACAAAATCAACGCCTTTGAATAACAAATTGTTATCTAAGATCAGCTTCCGAAAAATTAGGGATCATTAATAGCGCCCTGGGGCTCTAATTCACGGCCATGTGACTTACGCACGACATCGCGCGGTGAAAGGGTGCGCCCGGCGCCCCCGCTAACCATATAAAAGCTCCAAGCACTCCTCGTCAGACATCATTCAACATCCTCGATCAACTCACAAACCACACAATGGCATTCAAGGTACTACGAAGCAACATACAGTATCTCTAAGCAAGAACTCCTTAACTGTTGCTGAAGCAAGAACCTAACTCAGTGATTGAAATAGAGAATGAAAAAGGTGGATCTTTGTTTTAAAATTAACTAATTTGTTTTTTTTTTCAGTTCGTAGTGTTCGCATGCTTGGTGGCTGCGGCCAGCGCTGGAGTATACCCGGCTGCTCAAGTGGCTTACGCCGCTGCTCCCGCCTACGCTGGACATCAGGCATACGCCGCAGCTCCAGCCTACGTCGCACACCAAGCTTACGCCGCTGCTCCGGTCGTACACTCTGCTCCCGTAGCGTACGCCGCACCCGTGGCTAAGGTGATCGCTCCCGTCGCCAAGGTCGCCGTCGAGGAATACGACTCGCACCCCCAGTACAGCTTCGCATACGACGTGCAGGACGGTCTCACTGGCGACTCCAAGAGCCAACATGAGACCCGCGACGGTGACGTCGTGCAGGGCTCCTACTCCGTGGTAGACCCCGACGGCACCAAGCGCACCGTGGACTACACCGCCGATGACCACAACGGTTTCAACGCCGTCGTGCGCAAGGAGGCCCTCGGTCACGTCGCTAAGGTCGTCGCTCCCGTCGCCAAGGTCGCCCCTGTCGCGTACCAGGCTGCCCCTGTTGCGTACCAGTCAGCCCCTGTTGCGTACCAGTCAGCCCCTGTGTACCACTCCGCTCCCGTGTACCACTCCGGCCCTGTCGCCAAGTTGGCGTACGCCGCCACCCCCGTGATCCACGCTGCCCCAGTGGCCAAGTTCGCCGCTCCCATCGCCTACTCCGCTCCTCTCTACCACCATTAAATTGATGCCAAACCAAAACCTAGAAATCTAATTGTACAGTACTAATAGCGTATTATTTTCAATACGTTTGTAGTATTATGTTTTACGCTCATTAGGACCTATTTATTAAATTAATATTTTTATATGAAATTGTTGTTTACTATTATTTTTCCCAATGTTTAAATTATTTTATTCTATGGATGTACCGTCAGACAATATTAATTGAGATAATTAAACATTGAATCATGTCTCCGCGGGTTATAAAGTTCACGCTCAAATGGCCTGCGACTGAAATTATCTTACTGACATTTTCGAATAGCTTTGGTACCTACTTAATACCTATAACCTATGCTAAGTCAGTCAGATCCTACCTGGGAAGGATGTGACGTTTAGTACCAGTACCTATAAACCTCCTTGCACATCATCATTAATATTTTGGTCGTTTCCACATACAATGTTACAATGTAGGTCATGGAAGACAGCAAGAAAAATGGATAGTTTATTACTATAACATTAGATTTAAATTGATATCAAATAAACTTAGTTTACGTTATTATAAAAAATTAAAAAAAGCAGAAAATTCGTTTTCCATGTAATTTTTTAAATTAAGAAGAACAATAAATTAAAGACCGTAAGATGTGTCTCTAATGCCTAGGTAGGTACTTAAGTACCTAATCAGGCAATTAAAAAACAACGTCTAACTTCTCAATGTTCGGCGTCATAGCACATTCATGATCTGGATTAGGACACAAAGGATACATTTTATCCTGACAATATGTTTCCCTGGTTTATTCTTTTGGAAATGATATAGGTCATTCTAATTTACCGACCTCCACACGGGCAAACCCGCAGGTAAAAGTTGCCTCTATGGAAAAACAACACCTACAGTTTGAGGCACCGGGTACGTGTAGCTAAACGTTTGTGTTACGGACTTAATTAACAGAGGGTAGGTCCGTAATACAAATGTTCTGTTATGGCTATAACAAAATAATACCTTCCTACTACGTAAATCTGCTTATTGTAATTAAAACCATCAGAATAGGACGTCTTCGATGGGCAGGACATGTCGCAAGAATGAACGACACCAGAGCACCCAAATGTTTACTGGATAGTAAACTGAATGGCCGGAGAAGTCGAGGACGGCCCAAGCTCAGATGGTTGGATGGCGAAATCCAAGATTGAAGTGTTACTGTGAGAGTGATAAACTGGAGAGGAAAAGCCGGAAATAGGTCACATTGGAGAAATATACTTGACCAGGCAAGGTCACCCGCGGCTGTAAAGCTTTATGATGATAATATTACCTAAATCTAGTCTGATCGATAATAAAAGCTTAAGAAAAACCGGCCACGTGCGAGTTTGACTCGCCCATTTAGGAGTTTGTAGCACCAATGTATATGTGTGATTGTGTGTGTGTATGTTTATTATAGGTTCTTTTATTTGACAGACAGACGATGTACTCCGGCGGCGCACGGCGTAGGCTAAATAATAGGGTCCCCTGGCCAACATAAATAAACGCTTACCATTGACTATTATTTTCGCAGCTGTTACTGCTGAAACTGATCAGCGCCCTAATAATTAAAAATGCTGAAATAAAAACATCCATACGAGCATATTAATTTGCTATGAGAACGTAACCCGTAACATTTACAACCAAGCTTCCAACCTCCCCCAACCAAGGGCGTAGCTAGAAAACCGGCAACAAAGGTCAAAACCCTTTGTTGCCGAGGAATCGGAAATTATGTTTTAAGTGGTACCTGAAAAAAAGCACAAATAGTGAAGAGGTCTATTGAGCACTGTTTCTTCTGTTTAACATGTACCTAATTCAAATATTGACGTCTAGTTTTAAGACCCAATGTTATAAAACCGCATGTTTATATTATGTAAGGATAGTCTTTATAGCATTGGTAATAGAATGGTACTAAAATAATAAAAACATTATCCCTGTTGCTGATGATCTTCCATTTACTTTTTAAATATTTAAAAAAGGTTAATATTATGTAATATTTACAATAAATAAAAACACCACGAACGAAAACAAAAACCCGAAGTGGATCGTTTACAAACAGGGACCAATTCACTATATGCACCGAAACTCGTTTTCAACCGCATGGTGTTCACTAGGCATACACAGAAACGTGTTAGTCCTAGGCTTTGTTCCTCTTCCTTGCCAACGCCCTTGGATATCTGCCCCCACACTGCCCTGTTCGCCACACCCTGCCTACGCCCAAGTCCTGTAAATAGCACTGCGTATAGAATACGTCAGGGAATATGTCAACGCCCTTGCCAGATTAAAAGTACGGTACGGATATTAGAATAACCAGTTTCAATTTATTAAATTAACGTGCAAATGGTTTTATTTCAGTTTGTCTAACATGAATTCAACTATGCACCCCATAACCAGTTAAACCAATATTTGTCTTCTCCATTCGTTTGAATTTTACTTGTAATTATCAATCTGCTTTACATTTAATTGTTAATTTCAATACAATCTTATCAAACACTTTACTTTAATTAAAATACATCCTTATAAAACACATGCAGGCAGTAGTTTCGGGTTATTTTATTATTTTAAAACTTTTGGAAACATCGTACTACTAGCGCCATTGTCGTCTCTGTGTTGCCAGTGAAAAAAAGAAAATGGTGCTATTGTATACTTTTATGTTTGACAGCTGAAATCAAAATAAACATCGGCCGACGCCCAAACAAAACATTATTTTCGTGAGCTAGGCGTGTCGCACACACCCGGCTGCAGTCTCTGCTGATGCTAACTATGAAATACTTTAAATACTACATCAGTCAGTCTTTAAAATAATCAAGCTATCACCCCGTAAAATATTACTGTGTTATTTCGTGTTTTCTGCAAATTAATTAAATTTTTAATCATACTTATTGAATTACATAACTTATAATATCAGAATATTGATTAATTCGAGCCATTGGAGAAGAAAAACCGGCAATGGTATCTACCAGGGGGGTTCGTTATAAATTCAGTGAGGGCGAGCGCGTTTTGTGTTATGAACCTGATCCAACAAAAGCCAAGGTGCTCTACGACTCCAAGGTAAGTACCGCAGTGCTAGGTCTAACCACGCCCTATGCCAACTAATTTTTATCAGCTCTAGTTACTCTATTACCCCAAACACAAGTGCAACAACTAATAAACAACAGCTAGGTTATAATTATATAAAACTTTTTTGGTAGCAGTTTGCAACTTTTTTGATTGGAAATTAATCAAAAGAGACCAAAAACCTGACAACAATCTTCGTTAAGAACTTGCAGGTCTTCTACATAGCTCAGTTTGTGAAATACTTTTCCAAGAAATTTTATAAATATTCCACAGAACATTTTTTGAATCAGTCAGAATATTTTACAAGATTAGTTTTTAATTAATTTAAAAAGTTGTGAGTCTCTATGCTAGTATCAGCTATATTTTGTTAGAGTAGCTATTTTACTGATAAAGTAAAATAAAGTTTGTGGCTAATTCTATGACTTGGTTCAGGAAGGGTGGGGCAAGACCTCATGTTGGCTTTTTATTTTTACAATAGTAGTTCCTATTGATTCCATGCCAATTATTATATCACCAATCCATGTATTACTGCTGCTGCTAGAATATATCTTTGAGGAGAGCACTTACATTATCAAATGTTTAGAAAACTGGAGCCATACAAGGGATATAACTAGGGTGGAGCATAAGGTGGTAATAATAAGTTAATTAAGTGGTCTAGTGTATTATTATTATTCCTAGCCATCGGCGTTCAAATTGAGTAAAATTATACAAGAGTAACTGAAATAAAAATAGTTTAAGGAATAATGTCCTTAATATTATTTTTATGTGTAATTTTTATTACAAAATCAGTTATTCCACTTCAACAATGTAATTTGTAAACAGGTGTTGGAAGTGATAGAGAGTAAAGACAAGCGTGGACGCCGTACTGTGGAGTATTTGATACATTTCCAAGGATGGAACTCGTCTTGGGACCGCTGCGTTAGCGAAGACTTTGTGTTGAAAGACACGGAAGAAAATAGACAGCTGCAAAGAGATCTAGCTGAAAAGTCTCAACTACAACTGTAAGATATTATTTAACTTTTAAATAAGTTACTACATTTGGAAAATAATTTATTTAATTGTGAAGTTTCATGAATAGGTCTAAACTTTATTACTCAACAGTATAAATTCACTACTGCTGCTGTTGCGCTATAAAGTTACTTTTTCGTGTTTAATACAGGGGTGCATATCTGTATCGCCGAGAGCGCAAGAAGGGCGGCAGTACATCTAATCCAGGAGCGGCATCTAACCCCGCCAAGCGCGCCCGACATGGTTTCTCGGATGACGGCTCCTCTAGTAGCACCCAGCCAGATGGTAAGTTTTAATGTTTTAAATTCAGAATCAGATGTAAATGCTAATTTAAATGACTTGTGTTAATGTGTTATGTAACAGATGAAAAAAACAAGCTTAATTTCATTATGCAGCATCCCCTTAGCAACAATACAAAAAGAGCTGCATAATATTTTTTACTAAGTGCATTTTTACAGCTATTGCTATTTCTAGAATACGCTATATTAATCATGAATCGCATCTCGTACTTATTCGTACGTACAAACAAGTTATACACGTGCCTATAGTTTCGAAAATCGCGCCACCCGACACACCCAAGTACGTCAAAGATGGCCGCGCCGTTTACGTGGTAACGCCCAGACATGCGCACTAACTCTCTTCGCATTGGCGCTTTCCTTTGTTATCGTGTTTTTAAATACCTTCATTGAATGCTGAAAAGTTTTTACTTTTGTTCTAGCTGAATAAGTAAAAGACATTACTTGAAACTGCTACCTAATAATATGTCCAACTCTCATTAGCTGTCAATTTTTCAGTTGAAACTGCTAGAAGAATCTCTTACATAATTTTAAACTGTCAATTTTCTGTAGCCGGTATTATGTTTCTGTAGGATATAAACAAGACACTGCTGAGTCTACGTCGCACTTCAACAAAAGGCGTGTCTACTGTAGCAGTTATATTGCTATAGATATCAACACGTCGAATGAGAGCGACACAGTTAGGTACCCTACTTCAATGCAATTTTGCATTGTTAGGCCGCTCGCGGCTGCTACGCCGGAAATGTGCGAAGCAGATAAATGCCGGTCGATATCATAGCAGGCATTTAGAGTTCTATATATATTTGTTCTAAGTATTCCATCTTCGTTTTATCCAAACGCTACTTAGGATTTGTAGGTATAGGCGGAACATACGCTCTATGTGGACACGCACTGAATAGTAGAGTATTCAGTGCATATCCATAACACCAAGTGTAGTAGCAACTTGCAAACATAGCTATCTTCCTACGTATAGCACAGTTTTTGAATATAATAAAGGGTGTAAATAGACCCGTCACATAGCCGTTATCTACTGCATTCTGTTCATCAAACGAATTAACAATGTGTAAAAATGATCGCTGGAAACGACTTTATTTCTGGTGTAAAAATCGATGTTTACCGCAGCGCTCAATGTACGGGTGCAACATATTGTGCATATGGCAATGACGTATCCTGTCTTAATGGTGCTTGCAACGATACAGGACTTTTTGTAGCTATTTAAAGTTAGAACATTTAAAACTTATTTTCATTAAAATTAAGTTGGTACTTTGACCTTCATTATTCATCTTACCGTTGTAGCCAATAGGTTGGATGGGCCTTTTATGCGGCACTGGCAGGCCTTACATGCACCCGTATATCAGGCGTGGGGCAGGTAATTTTTTAAGTAGTTACCATTTTGTTTTGTTTGCAATTTATATATATAATCTTGAAGTATTTGTTTTTAGTTAATTTGACAATTTTATAATATACATTTAATTTTTATATAATTCTGACATTTTTATAAGTTTTTTACAATTTTTATTATATTTTTGGGTGAATATTTTAAATTTAGTTAATCAAATATGTATTTTTATTTTTATCTATTCTATATTTTAAAAATTGTTTATGCTTGAATGTGTTTAGGAAACTATGGACTAATTTTATGTCTGAAATAAATAAATAAATTAAAAAAAAAAAAAATATCTCTGTATCCAGATGGTGCCCAGCACCCTAATTGCGTAACTCACGATTAATCATAATCTGTTTCATTTTGAAACAGAGTGCTAAACCATTCCTTCATATGTTCGAAAAATGTGTCTGCTCAACAACGTTAATAACGCAATGAATATTGTTGAATTGTCAAAATGAAACAGATTATGATTAATCGTATGTTCCGCAATTAGGGTGTTGGTGTACACAAGTAACTCTTGGCTTCATCAAGCGCCTTTTTACACCCGATATAGTAGGTGGTACTTAGTTGTTTTTAATTAGATAACGTGGAGGAAGGGGTGGAGATGGCCGACACGGATTCGTCGTCGGCGTCTGGGTCTGGGAACTCGCAGCCACGCTCGCCGCCTCCCAACGTGCACATGGGACGGGCGCACATCACCCTGCCGTCTGCTTTACGGTAAATACCATAATGGTACATCTTTTCATCTAGGTGTTCGTCAAGGGTATTTATTTGCTTCCAAGTGAAATTAATATAACACAGTCATAAGATTATGTAACACTTCTTGATTCTATAACAAATAATATTAACATTCATTCCAAACAATGAAATAACATTTAAAATAAATTCTACAAATAAAATATTGCATTCATAATATTATTAGATTTCAATTATAACATAGTTAAATTATGTATTAAATAGTCTCTCGGCATGGATGACCTACAAACATTATTCGATCCACGATTTTAAAACACTGAGAGATAAACGGGTAAATCAACTCATAGACTTAATATATATAAACTGAGAATCAACCATTTAACCGACACTTTGCTGTCCCGACACGTTATTATAATTAAGCACTAATTGACAATAGCCATACACAAAACAAATGTCACAATTGAATCTAAGATTGTTAGGCACAACGGAAAACTAGATTACGTTGTCGAAATTCTCTAATTTCTATAAAATGTTATGGTAACTCAGGATACAAAATATTCGCACCATACAAAATATTCCTGTCTGAAGACCACATTCAGTTGTGCACTATCATTAGAAATGTACTTTTACTTCTCGTTCTCGCTTTCGCGTAATTTTTACACGCTTTATATTAGCTTCACTTGTATGTTTGTTTGTTTGTTTGTATGTAACCGACTCCTTTGAGCGCGATTTTGGCCCACTTTAAACGGTCAGATTTCATTGAAACTTTGTAAACTTATCGAGGACCGATGACAATTCAATAATTTAAAAAAAATTGAGAGAAAAAAACACGTTTTTGTAGTTAGCAGAACTAAAAAATTGAAAATAAATAATAGTTTAAAAAACTAAAAAATGCGCTTTAAAAACCAAACTAAAAAAGGAGAAAAAAATTTAATTCAATTAAAAAGCGTGGGGTGCTTGACATTAATTGAATATAAAAATACCTCAAAAAGCACCCCACGCTTTTTAATTGAATTAAATTATTTTCTCCTTTTTTAGTTTGGTTTTTAAAGCGTGTTTTTTTAGTTTTTTAAACTATTATTTTATTATAGAAAAAGACAGTATAACACAGTTTATCGTGTGTAATACAAAACTGTAATAAGACAAACCGTTTTTCCAAAAAAAAAACCTTAAGTAGTGTCCCTTATTAGAATACATTTCTTTCGTATACCGAGTTACGTTCAAGAATTTCACCAAAAAACACATGAATGGCTCTGTTTATCGTAAGCAGCCTCAATTATGTTTGTCTTCGCTCGCGAATCAAATCAAATCAAAAGTCTTTTATTCAAACTAGGCTGGTGTCAGCACGAAAAAAGATTTCTCTAACCTGTTCAAAGTGTGGGTTAAATAGTTGATTGACCTAAACGACATTTTCGAACCAACCAACTCAATCCAGATTAGATGACCTATGTAGCCTACGTACCTGTGTACCACACACACATGCACACAAAGTCACATACTAACCCTAGAATAAGTAATAGTCTATAATGTTATTTGTCCTCTTTTGGTTTAATATTGTTCCATATAACTTACCGAGTTACCGCATTTGTGTGCGAGTGCATAATACAACATAAATGTAACAGCTTTTGACGGGGTGGCGACCTGGTGTCCTGAAATACAGGCCTTACGCCTAGCTTAGGCACCAGTCTCCCACAATATATAACAATGAATATGTATAGTTTTAACTATGTATTTGTACTTATATATTGTGGCGAGAAATAAATCATTATCTTATTTTATGTATATTGGTTTCCTACACTACTACCCTCTTACCCGACTACGTTTTCGTAATCAGCACCTAAATTGCGAAACACACTAGGTGATAATCACAATCTGAATATTTTTGAAGGAGATTACTGTTCCATTGCTTCCTAAATTATGTTTGAAAAATTAAACAACGTAAATAACGCAATGAATGTTTCAAAAACCACTTCTACTGTAAGTGCATTACGCAATTACCCCTCTGGTCCTCGATTTTCTTGTTGACATCTTCCAGCGATCGCCTGACATTCGACTACCACTTGGTAGTGAAGCGTGGTCGTCTGTCCCAGCTGCCGGCGACTCCGTGCGCGGCGCAGATCTTGGAGTCATTTGTGAAGTGGTTCGCACGCGCTGGTGCCTGGAACCCCACTCGCGCACGGCATGATCCCCCACATAAACCAGACATGCTTGATGTGGCTTGCAGGTATTATGGCTATAACGCCTTTTTTTTTCATTCCACAGATTTGATTGGCGTACCTACCATAAATGTCTTTTTTTTTCAAATGATCCAATTTTAGAAATAACACTAACTTCCGCCCTCGGCTTCGCCCGCGTGGAAGTCTGAAATTATGCCGCGGGAACGTACTACCGGGATAAAAAGTTTCGGGATAAAAGTAAAAGTATTACATAAATAAAAGTATGTTTGCAAGTATCTATGTATGTTCCGACTACCTAAAGACAACCAATACAAAACAAAAATGTGACCTTACAATATCGAACGCAATAGGGTATTTTACTCTATAATATGAGAAAAAATCTAAAAATATATTATTGAGATAGCTTAGGCAAAATGCAGTCGGAAAATGTTAGTTTTAGTTTATGAAATAAAAATTCAATTCAAAGATAGTTTATTTAATCTGTTTATGAACACCATGAAATAGTAGCCGCCATGTTATTACGTCATGCGGCATGTCAATTGAACAACTTTGTTTAAAAACTTATCCCCATTCCAATGAAACTTAGTATGTTATATTATACCTTATTACAATTACCACCACGCGCAGACAGACGCGACGCGACTCTTGTAGATCAATTTTCATGAAGTTTTTTTATAGAAATTCTATATTAGAGTCGCGTCACTCTTGTCTGCGGTAGGGATGGGAGCTTTTAGGTACTCCAGCCCTGCATAATAAATTCCAAGGAAGTTATCTTCAGATCAAAGTGTCTCGAAGAGTCTTATGAGTGTGTCGACCTTTATACATGTTCACCGTCTATTCTCAGGTTGAACCTAGTCCGTGAAGTGGCAGATGGTCTCCGCGTGTACTTTGACTTCATCTTACGCGGTCATCTACTGTACAAGCAAGAACTGCCCCAGTATCATGCGATCTGCGGACAATTCATCGACGAGTAAGTTATTGCTTCGATACGACTTTTCACTAACGCTTAGGACCAAAACGAATGCGTGAACAAAGCGAGCTGTTGAGTTTACAGCGCCGAAAGTTGAAAAACCAGCACGCTTTTATTTTGTCTTTAAGGTGTCCTTTGGTGTTGTGTTAACAGACATTAGACTTTCATCCTTTTAGATAGTATACTGGAAAAGTTTTTATTCAGTGCGTAAATTATTCAGCATACCATTGTAAACCCCCAGCGAAGAAAATTTTCGTCGGTTTTCCAAATTAAAATCAGCTTTTTCATAGAAAAGTGCAATACCTACCCGGTCAAAATGTATGGAACGGCTGTTTTTTTTTTTTGTATAACTCACGAAAAAATTCTGCTCTGGGGAGTCTAGAATGTTATGCTGAATTCATGGTTACAGTTTGCGCACTGGATAAAAACTTTTCCTGTATACTTCTTCTAACATACGTCTCCTAACGAGCTCCTTCACAAAGAACTACAGATGACCGCCAGCATGTCTGTGTCACGTCCATGTCGGAGGAAATCCTCTGCCTAGCAACAGAGCTATGTTCCAGTTGGAAAGGTTTTTATGCAATAGAAATTAGGGGGAGTCCATTAATTACGTGAGGCAATTTTGGCGATTTTTCGACCCCACCCCCTCTCTGGTGAGATGTCGTGAGATTTGGCTCGACCCTCCCCTGTCCGCATAATCTCACGCGAGATATTTCAAATACGTGTTTTTAGTGTAAAAAGAAAGAAGAACGAAAGTAAAAACGTTTATTCGCGGTAAACATGACGCATAAAAGAACAGGAACACAAAAAAATAAAAATAAGAAAATTTAGAGGGAAACATGCGTCACATCCACGCAAAACGTTAATCTGTGCTTATTTGCCTTGGATTTATGCGTTGCATTTGGCTGGCTTGGCTGGCCGGTGGCGGTTTAACCATCGAAGAGCTACTGTGCTACTTTGTGGCGTTCGCATAACCGCGATAAATATTATTTTGTAGGATTTAGCCATATTGGCGAAAAACATGTTTTACATAATTTAACCCGATTTTGTAATGTTAAACTGATTTTTTGCGGAAAAAAAATACAAATCAAGTAAGTACGTGATATTTGACGGGACCCCCCTTCTCCCCCACGTAAGATTGGGTGAGATTCGACTCGACCCCTTCCCCCTCCTAAACGCCTCATGTAATTAATGGACGCCCCCTTAGTTGTTTTAACGCAACTGTGATGTCTCTGGCATTGCAGGTGCCTAAAGAGGGCTGCTATCTAATAATAGCTGAGCCCTCTACGATCCACTTACATAACATATTAAAAAACCGGCCAAGTGCGAGTCGGACTCGCGCATGAAGGGTTCCGTACCATTATCTATAAAAACGGTAAAAAAAAATCTGTTGTATGGGAGCCCCACTTAAATATTTATTTCATTTTTTATTTTTAAACTGAATATATAACTAAATATGCTGTGAATATTTCAAGCGTCTACCTATTGCCGTTATTAATATCGAGCAAAAACGAGCAAAAAAAATCACGTTTGTTGTATGGAAGCCCCCCTTAAATATTTATTATATTCTGTTTTTTAGTATTTGTTGTTATAGCGGCAACAGAAATACATCATCTGTGAAAATTTCAACTGTCTAATTATCACGGTTCATGAGATACAGCCTGGTGACAGACGGACGGACAGCGGAGTCTTAGTAATAGGGTCCCGTTTTTCCTTTAGGGTACGGAACCCTATAAATCTACTGAATTTTATAATTATAGGCAAGAAGAATGCAAGAAGCTGGAGTTGGAAGCAGAGGAAGAGTATGAAGATGAAGTGATGGGTAATGAGGAAGAAGTCCTGACTGCGGTTGAGGAAGATCTCAAGAGCCCGAAGATACCGGAGTACTCGCATCTGCCTCCCGATCCTATGGAGGCTGAAAAGAGCGAAGGTAAAAACCTGCTAAAAAAGAACTGATATCTAATCTTACATTTAATTGTATTTGATCTATTTTATTTTAAACTACCAAGGTACGTAAATCACTACACTTTTTGCAAAGGATCACATCCGCCCAAATATTTAAGATGTCTTTGCAACCGCCATTTCTTACAATTCTAAATTTAAAATACTTATTTCTTGTCACCAGGTGAATCCAACCACCACGATGACATCGTCGCATCCAAGAGCGACTCCAATGATAAGACCGCTCCTATCACTGACTCGCCCACTGATGACAACCTCGTCGGTGGAGCCGGCAAGACACGCGAGGGTCGATGTGCTACTCGCAGTGGCAATGTGGCAAGGAGGTTGGTAATCATATGAACTGTCATCCGTGTTTTCACTCGCATTTTAGGAAACCATTTTCATGTTCCCAGATAAAATTTTTATCCTATACTTTAAAACAGGACATGGTCTTTCTGTGTGCCAAGTTTCAACGAAATTTGCCTAGCCGTTATAGTGTGATAGAGTAACAAACGTACTAACATTTAAAATATTAATAGAATTACGCTTCTTTACCTTTGACAGTCATAATTTTATTAATGTATTGTTTTCAGGCTCCGTTCTCACAAGTCTGTGGTGTCTCAGTCGGAAAATGACGAGCCGACTCCATCAACTTCCCACGGCGAGCCGAGGTTGTTCGAAACTATGTCATCCAGGTAAAGTGTTACTACTATGTTTTAACAGCTGTATGTCCTGCTGGATAGATCTCGCATTAGAGTATTTCCCAATTTATTAAAAACTATTTTAATTTGAAGATTGGGAAGAAATATTTAACAGAAAAAAAATATTTATATCCATTTTCTCAATCATAAACGATTATAATCAAATTTATTTTTCGTTGTTTTTAATTTACCGCCAAAACGCTCCTTACGGTAACTTTTTTATCAAGTGACCACTCGTGACGTCAGCTTTGTGTCAGCTTTGAGTAACGGGTAGCTCGCCGGCCGGTAAGGACCAACCCCGGGTCGACGGCGCGTTGTATTCCACGCGCGCCTCAAAGAGATGTCAGCACCAACTGGTGGAGTCCGCAAGGGCCTATGCCTGCCAGGGGTGCGGGTTGTTCGAAAGAGATACCGCGGCCCCTGGCACACAGGCAACTGAAGGAACACGGGTGGGTTTTAGTCAGTAAAAGTCTGACACGCCCCTCGCTCCACTCAGAGCGGGAGAAGTTAATTGATGATTTCCCACTCTAAAAAAAAAACCCTCTAAGTTCATTTAATCCCATTTAGTGGCTGTTTCGTGAAAAAAACATTCACAAGTAATTTTGCGGGGTACTTTAGCACCCTACCAAATAAAAATCTTTTTATTTTTGAATTAATACTTATTAAGTTTCAGCGTCGGTAGCAGCGGGTCGTCCCTGAGCGAGTGCTGGGCGCGGCCCACGCAGGCCACCCCCGCGCCCACCAGCACGCGCACGCCGCTGTCGCTGCTGCTTGACAAGGTGGGTCTAGGAGGGCAACTCTCTAACTCCGTCAACGAAAATACGGGCCCGTCCAAAAATAATTTTGACTAACTTTTTGGACAGGTAAAACCTTAAATGGAGTAGGGACAGCTGTCAAATTGTGTAGTAATTCATTCTTAGTTTTGGCCCCAAACTAATCATAGGTCCTTAAGTGATACGGAGTAGGAAGCGCCCGTAACTTCGACCGAGATTACGTATTTCGTGCTTAGAGAGTAGGCCCTCAGCCGTTGGGGTCTTATCCACCTTAAATTAATATCAACGGACATAACATGACGCTTGTATTCCCCGAAGGGTGAGGCAGAGTACCTATAGTACACCCTCAATAAGAGGCGAGCGAAATCCAGACTCAGGCCAGCTGCTGAAAAATTCTAGACAGAAAAACCCAATAACAGTTTGCGTGGAATTTAATTGAAACCAGTACTAGACCTACGAAACAATCGAAGAATATGTAGCATACAAACTTTCAATACTAAAGCCCATAAGCTACACCATAGGTACCTATTCTATGTTAGCTTTGTATTCTACTGACCTTTTCAATGCCAGTCTTTTAATTGTCAGGTGGCGAAGTGGCAGATTATTCCCCGCGAGGGAACCGAGCATTTACCATGCCGCGTGTATGGAGCCATTCATCTTGCCAGACTCTTCGGTACTGTGCTTTTATCTTTATTTTATAAAGGGTCAAATTAAATTAGCTGGCGGTACTTTACCTACGTGTATCGGTATCGAAAAGTAACGAAACTTTGTTCAAAATTTTAAATGATACTGTGATATGATGTAGGTATATACATTAAAGCAAACTAAACGAGTGATATGTTATGGTTTTTGGAATTTCGTAAAAAATATCTACGTACCACGAAAAACTGATTACGAACGTTAATTATTAGTAACCTTCGTTTTTTTTTTTCGAATTTCGTTTCATTAACTTATATACTATACCCAACATGTGGGTAAATTATTGCTAGTTTATTTAATTTGACCCTGTGTATATTGTATATATTTAAAGTCAAGTCGGCCAAAAGCATTATAACATGTATTTTCTTAATTCCAGTGAAATTGCCAGACTTTTTGAACGCCACTCAGATGCCTGACCTCAAACTGAAACTGATTCTCAAGCACATCGATATGTTCGTGCAGTAAGTGAATAACATAAAGCTATTCGAAGTATACGAAACAGTTTTTCACAAAAAAGATAACATAATATCACGCCTTGTTTTTCCGAAGGGTTCGGCAGAGGTCGCCTGTTTTTTTTTGTTTTGTTTAGAAAAAGATTTACTTAAATATTGTGTTTAATCCACAGGTACTTGGACGAGCATAGCGAATGGTTCGGGGAGGTGTACTATGTCGCAGACAGCATGTCGCGCTCCCATTAAACTAAAAACGCATACGGATATTCATCAGAGGCCCTAGTTTCAGTTTCTTTTTACCATCAAGATCAAACGCATCGAGCGCGTTCGGCGCTCCGATTGGCCCTGGATTGGTGGAAGACCAATCGAAGCGCCAAACGCGTGTGATACGATAGATCAAGACGGTTAAACGAAACACACTAGAGCCACAGAACAACTAATTTGCTCTCTATTGAGATATTTTACATTCCAAAATGTTAATCGCTGAATATTGTTTACGAGTCGAAATTAATTCAAATGAAAATTGTTTAATCGCCACCGTCCAAAATTGAAACAACACAAACATGTCAGCGGTGTTTAGGATTCGCTGTTATATTATCAAAAACATAAAATCGAACACGCTTTCCTCTTGAATCTCTTTTTAACAATATTTTTGATAATATAACAGCGAATTTAATACTATCTACTAGTAATGTTGAGATTACTAGAAAGCAATCAATATTGTAACGAGTGACTTATTGTAACGCCTTCATTAGGAAACATAATGTTGAAATAATGTATTTCGAAGTTCTCATGTTGAATGTACACGCTTTTACTCAGACACTACTTCGGAGCGTGGAGTCTGATACTTTTGGTACAGGTTCCCCAAAGACAAGAAAAATACCTTTAAAATCCAGAATGCCGTAAAGACTCTCTAAGTTCGAAATGAACCCTACTCCCGATGAATTAACTTTTTGGTCGGGTCTGACACATCACGCGTAAGAACAACTATCAAATCGTTTTGTCATTAATTATATCTGTGATACGGATTAGGAACCGCTAATTTTCGTCGAAACTACGGATTTTGTGCCACAAGAGTAAACCCCTAGAGAGCGATTAGTGAGTTTGCGTTAAAATAAAGTCAATGTTCGAAAGTGATGTCTGAGTAAAGAGTAACGTAGGGTACTATTTTCTTGTAAAAAACTTTTGTCAGTATTATGTAGTGGTTGTAATTGGGACCTTGTTGATTATTAGCACTGGCCTATCAATGCACAATAGGGAACCCGGTATGATTATTCTAAATAGGTAAGGGTTAGTCGTTATAGTTGGACTAGCCTAGGTTTAATCTTTTCAACTTTGTGCTGCATCTTATAGCAATAGTTAGTCTGTCCATACAAACAGCCTTGTCATTTTATGACCATTATAGCCGTAGCGGAGCTGTCCGAATGTTTACTCTATCATTAGACTGCAGTCGACTATTTAAGGTGAATCTAGTCGAGCTTCGGAAGTGTTTGAACTCCACTGTTCGACAATGAACATCAAAAATTAAATATTGTATGGTTTTGTCTCATTAATAATATTGTTAGAGCAGTGATGGCCCAGTGGTAATGGCCGCGACTTACGAGTTGTAGGTCGTGCGTTCGAACCCAGGCAAGCGCGTTACTTTGTGTAAATTATTTCATCACCACTGCTCTCCAACGGTGAAGGAAAACATCGTGAGGAAACTGGCATGTCCTAGAACCAAAAAAAATCGAAGACATGTGACATCTACCAACCCGCACTGGGCCCACGTGGTGGATTACGCCCCACGCCCTCTCACGGTGAGGAGGCCTGTGTCCCAGCAGTGGGAACGTTATAGGCTGAGTATGTATTAATATCGTCTGTGCGGAAACAGAATACTAAAATAAAAAGCCATTAAAAAGTTAGCAGCTACCAAAGATTCGTTTTTCTTGCTAATTTAACCTAACTTTGGGCGTGTTTAAGTAATATAAGAAGTATAAACTCGTCAAAACCAAATCGCTACAGATAAAATTCAAATATCGGAAAAGTTTAATAAAATTCGATCTTCCGAAGTACTTTTCTTAATTATTTACGCGCCTGATTTACTATAAATGATCCTGCATCTCACTCAATATTGTGCGTGTAGACTAGCGTCTAACTGCTCATCACTGATACTATGTCGGACACGGTGCCTGGTGAGACAGCGTGCTTTTTAGCCAGGTCCACCAGTGAGTTCGACCCCGCGACTAGATTCCCCTTAATGGTTAGAAAGATTAATCAAAATCAAAGGCAATAAAGCACTGTATGGATTAGGTTTTTATACAGTGGCAATACTTTTAGTCGTTCAGCTAGTTATCAGCTAGATATGACTTACCGTGCGTGTCGTTGCGCATTTTGCAGTATGCCGATTGTTCTTGCGCTTGGAAGCTAAGGCTGTCATTCTGAAGCAACTTGCACATTATTTAAAAACGATATCAATCTATTACAAGTAGTTACTATACGAAATTTCGATCAGTGCTGCCGTCTGATCGTTTGCACTGATCAATGTTCCTGATACGTAGATATTATTATCATAATATGATTATTTTAATAAGTACAGCGTAGTTTCGTACTAGAATAACCCTCCTTCTGGCGCAGTCGGGTAAAAATAGCCAGCGTCATTCAATAATAATGATAATTATGTACTTTCAGATATTCTTACACATAGTGACATTTAGTGTCCATAGAACAATAAATAGAACAATTTACCTGCAATATTTAACACACATATTTATTAGTAGTACTGCATTTTATTTAGTGGAAAACCATAGAAAGAAATAAATATTATTTAAAATCGACTGTTTTATTTTGAAGGATTACATTCAAACTTCAATAACAAAATCATTTTGAGATATTTAGGCTATGAATCAGACATGTTCATTAATTGTATTGAAACTTAAAAGTAATAAGACATAATTCACCTTAACAAAACTACATCTAAGGTGTTGTGCTGTGTTCATTAGGCACACAAGAAACCTTAAATTGTTTTACCAAACATAATGCATTCTGCTTTGAACAATAAACCTTATTTATAATTGGTTTTTAACCAGGTGTTACCATAGCTTAGCCACCATTTTTTGTGAATGTTTACTTAAACACTTAACACATTTCAATTTTAATATCTCACTAACAAAAGGTATGATCTGGTTGGTAATGGTGTCATAGATTCAACCTGAGATCAAAATAACTTGGTAAACTGACAATAGTATTGAATAATTATAATTTAAAAGAACAAATTGAAATAATGGAAAAATTATTAAAACTAGAACCTTAAAATGAGCAAGACCAGGTCTTTATCACCAACAATTTAATTTTTCGCATTAATAAAAAAATTCTTAGAAGTACATGAAACAAACGTTAAAAAAATGTGATTGTAGTATGTGCAATGGAACCAATGGTTATCGTTACCACTAATTAAGGGCGCTGTACACCGAAACACGCAACACGACCTGGCAGTTATCAAGTAGGTTCTACAGAGTACAACCTACTAGGTCAGTAATTCATGCTGTAGCTAACTGGACGGTGCGTGGGAAAATGGTGTTATTGGTATTCCAACATTCGAGTCAGCCATGGTCATAAAATGCAGGAGCTAGATGACACGACTCAGCATATAGCTTAAATAAACTCTGTAATATTCATGACCGCGACTGCCTCGAGTCTTTGGTACAGTGTATGGCGCCGTTAACCAATGGATTATTATATCATGCAGAGTGGTTAGTCCTGTTCCATCCTGTGTATGACACGCCGGTATTCCTGCTCCAACGCTAAGTATTGGTTGGCTAAGCGGCCGTGCGTCTCGCTCAAACCCGTGACACTCACTGTGGCTGCGTATTCTTCAGGCTTTAACACCTTTTCCAATTTTTTCATTTCTAATTTCTTTTTCTGTTAACAAAATGAAGTTTTAAAAAGTTTATACATTTTCGGTCTTATTCATAAAAAGTTATCGACTTGCTAAAGTCTGGTTTTTCATAGAGAAACCACACTTTAGCAACTGTTTAGATGTTCGATAACTTTTATGAATAAGGCCATTAATAGCGGGGAAGTAAATTGCTGTTACTAAAGTAATGAATAGACTTTAGTCTTGTTTCCTTCATAACAGAAATGGTAAATAAAAATAATTTAAAAATCATTGGTGTGACATAAACACCTGAGATAATGCTAAACATATGAATCTGTAGTAAAACATGATAGTAAAAAAAAACAATTACGGTACTTTCATAGGAAAGTATTTGTTAAAATTTATTTTAAAAAACTTTCAGAAGTCGAAAATTTGCTGTGTTTCAAGCGAACTAAACATAATAAGAGCTCACTTCTCAAGTGCGCTGTTATTTACCGTGACGTATTTTTTGCGCGCACCCGATATCTATTTGCTATTGTTGATTGACGTATAAAACAAATAACAATCAATTATTTCATACCTGGAAAGGCGCATTGAGTCTGTTTTTGACGTCAAGCCTGTAGTTCAAGTAGGCAGTCTTATCGGAGGTGTTGGTGTTCTTCAAGCGGAGTATCTCGTACACACGCCGCGATTGCTTCTTGTTGATCTTGAACTTGTTGCTGGCTTGGTTGGCCATTTCTTGAGAGTACCTGAAACGATTAAAATCATCAGCATCTTTCTGTCTTTGCCCCATGTTACCCTACTTAGTGTCGGCGCAACACGTTCTCGTCTTCGGCTACGTTCCGAGTTGCGATAATATAGATTTGAGCGTGCTGACACCCGTTCCAAATTGGCGTGAGCGCGATAGCTATGTCCCGTGAATCTTCATAGATGACGTCATGACATGCGCCATATTGCGATAACGGCGACCATGCGTTATACTAATATCACCGTGAGCGCTGTCAAAAATGACATCTGCTGTTTTGAGTAATATCATGTCTTTAGCTAACTTAGATTTATTAGAAATAGTGCTTCTGGCTAGAGTCGCCACCCAACCAAATAATAAGACTAAATTTGTGGTGTATTCAAGTTTTATACAGTGTAAATTGGTTTCAACATTGAGTGAGCACTGTTAGCGCGTTCACAAGCGTTCGGTATTGTTGATAAAAATGACAGCTCTAAGCTGTCATAATCGTGATATCTTAAGGTGCTCTTACACGGGAAATTTTTTGAGCAATTATTGCTCGGCAACACTAATGGATCAATCTGGATCAATTAAGTGGAGCAATCTGGAGCAACAACAATAAATTGCCGATGTGTTTCGGCAATATTGCTTCTGATTGCTCCATATATTTCATGAGTTGCCGAATATCCAATCGGTTTGGAAATTTTTAGTCAATTTTCTTTCCATCTCGTTTGTACATATAACTACGTCTCGTTTTTGCGAGGAACCGACCGGCGACCTTGCCTAGTTTTTTTAAGTTGTTCCATATTGTGTGGCCGTATGTCTGGCAGCATGTTGCTACATGTTGGAATTGCCCTAAATTGCTGGATGTAGTCGTGACGTCATATTTGACGAGAATTGCCCAAGATGGAGCAATTTTAGTTGCTCGTGTAAGCGCACCTTAATATCGGAACGCAAATGATTGATGTGAGCGCTCACAGCGCTATTTTTCTAATTCGGAAAGCGGCCTTCCATTCCCTACCATCATTTACTTCCTTTACAAAAAAAGGAAAACAATTGTTTTGTAAAACCTAGTCTACTACGAAAGTAGGAGGGTGGCTAGGGCTAGGTGGCCAGGGTGCAGGCTATATATGATACTTTGGATTTTCGTTAAGGTGAAAGGTCCAGCGTAGCCCGCGAAGTAGACATTTATTAACGTTTATTGGGATTTGCAAAACAGTGTGCAGCTATATGTGGAACAAAATATCCTTTGTGACAGTAACAAATATGGTTTTACAAAATTATAATCATTAGGGGGAGTCCATTAATTACGTGAGACGTTTAGGGGGGAAGGGGTCGAGGCGAATCTCACGTGGGGGAGAGGGTAGAGTCGAATATCAAGTAATTAATATTTATTTAGAATCCGCAACAACAAAAAAACAATGTAAAATTGCGAGAAAACCGGGTTAAACAAGATTGGCCACCAATATGGCTAAATCCTAGAAAATAATATTTATCGCATTTATGCAACGCCACAAAGTAGCACAATAGCTCTCGATTGTTAAACCGCCACCGGCCAGCCGAGCCAGCCAAACGCAGCGCATAAATCCTTTGCAAATAAGCACAGATTAAGGTTTTTACACTAAAAATACGCATCTCACGTGAGATTGTGGGGTGGGGGAGGGTTTTTTTTTTTGGTTGGGAAATCATCAAATAACTTCTCCCGCTCTGGGTGGAGCAGGAGGGCGTGTCAGACTTTTACTGACTAAAACCCACCCGTGTTCCCTCAGTTACCTGCGTGCCAGGTCTCTTTCGAACAACCCGCACCCCTGGCAGGCATCGGTCTTTGCGGACCCCACCAGTTGGTGCTACATGTCTTTGAGGCGCGCGTGGAACACAACGCGCCGTCGACCCGGGCTTGGTCTTTACTGGACAGCGAGCTACCCAATACTCGCCGTCCGCAAGCCCGTGGGGGGAGGGTCGAGCCAAATCTCATGACATCTCACCTGAGGGAGGATGGGGTTTGAAAAATTGTTGCCTCACGTAATTAATGGACGCCCCCTTATAATCATCAATACAACCCTGCAAGTTCATTTAATTCCAAAGAATTACTTTTACGTGAAATAGTCAATTTTTATCATATTTTCATCAACATAGAACAACTTTCACCTTAGTTATTTTCGTTTATAATTACACTACTAGCCTACACTGCCTACAGCATTGTATCCTGGGACCGAATTACCGGTATTTTTTATATAACGATACCAATTACCGTTATGTTAACGATAAAAAGTAACGTCAATAATACCGATACCCAAAGTCAGTTAACGTTATCTAATTACCAGTATTAGTATCGGTAAAAGTATCAATTTTTATACCGGTAATTTATATGTAACTATGACGGTGGGGGGACTGGTATATTTCGGGGTGTGCACAGAAACAATATCATATACACGCCGAACGTGCGACTACCTTCGGCGTGTATACAATATTTTTTCTGCGCTGCAGAAAATTATAATAAACAGGCTGGCAGGGCCATCAACGCGAAAACTGAAACCATGAATGAGCCCAGTTGTATTAAAATTTTAATACAACTGGGGTACCCAATTGCTGCAGCCCACCGTAGACCGAACTAAAATATGATAGTTCGTTTTTTTAATGTAGACTATGAGAATCTTAATAACTCAGTGCCATCTTAGTGCTGTCATAGTTAAATGTGTCACTTGAGTCAATTTTAGAATGCAAAATCGTGGTGTTCTTTTTTTGTTTATTCCTGTGAATAAACAAAATTGTGGTGATTTTTAGTCAAATTTAGAGGAATTTGTGACAAGAGAATCGGCACCATTGTTTGTGCGGCTTATAAACAGGGTGGATCAAATTGAAAAAAAAAAAATTGCTCAAACTAGTTACGACCGAATATTTCTATAAAACGACACATTCCTGTCTCCAAAAAGGTATAGTCGCCCACATGTTTATGGATACAATAAATTTGACATTGATGGCGCCTTTATCAGGCACGTAAGATATGAGATAGGTTTTAATATTGTATCCAGAGATGTATAGTCGCCTGTACCTACATCAAGACAAGACTAATTAAAAAGTAACAATATAGTTATAATAATACGGTTTAAGTTGGAAAAGTTGAAACTTCTTTCGGCCCGTAAAGGTATTTTTTACACAAAAAACAAGTTGATAAATCAAAGGCAGTAGATTTAGGTACGTTCGGCGCACGCGACGCTATGTTTGTGTGCCGCTTGATTATGAAATGAAACATGCGCGAGTTCGAGTCTTATCCCATTCGTATTTTCCGATCGTCGTAACATGCGTTGTTGCCGCTCTGCTTAGAAGAGCTGAACGCAAGGCGCGCGAGGCGCTTGGTTCGGTTTGGCAACGTCGCACAAAATGTTACTTCTTGTTAGTTTTTAGCAAAGTAACGATATTGGTAACGCTATTTAAATACCGGTAAATTCTATGATTTAACGGTAATTTTAACGTTAAATAGTTAACGGAACGGAACGAAATGTTTTGGTAGTTTTACCGGTGTTTTATTGGTAACGGTAACCGTCCCTGATTGGCTCCACATTGGAGCGTATGATACTTTCATATCTAATAAATAAATTATTCTTTCTTTTTCTATGCTGTGTAATTGTATTCAGCCCATAGACGGCAATATACATAATTGATAGATAAATTTATAATAGTTACCCTTGAAGTAACTTCCCAGGGTGATAAGCTGGTAAATCACTGCAGTTCTTAGCATCAACATAATCTCTAATTCTCTGGAAGTCTTGTGATGGATCCTCCACTGTAATATCTACTACTTCTGGTTGTATTATGAAGTGGGAATAAATAGCCTGAAATTAATAATCTACATTTATTACATATTCAAAATTAACATGCAGAATAAAACAAAATATTTGCAAACTAATACTTTGGTAGTTCAGGTAGGAATGAGGTAATAATTTTAGTTTAACGAAGATGGCACTGGGCCAACCCACCAAGCCATACATATCAATTCTATGCCTCATTGCTGCATCGCGGCGGTACCCACGCAAATGTGTAATATTTTATTTACGTATCGCAATCTCGAAACCTCGAATTGCTAAACTAATATCAAAAACATCAAGAGGCGAAAGTAAAATAACCTTATCAGTAGTTATATTTTCGAGCTGTTTGGGGTTGAAACTTCAGGCCGTGGGGTCCACGTGCTAATGGTTTGTTCAACGCAATCTCCAAACGACTAGTTGACACTTCCCGTGACCAAATGGCTTTTATATTAGCCAAAGTCTAGGCATTGGCCATACAATGTGGCAATGCCACCAGTCTCCTGGATACATTACCAATCGACAGCAATGTAGAGGAACTCTTCGACTGTATATTTTAGTTTGTAAATAGTTTGTTAGTTAATTAAGTATAAAAAGTTTATCCAGTGTATTTTTATCCTCTTTAAAAATGTAATTACTAATTGATGTATGCCATTTCTTTCATATGGTAAACTGTAATATGCGGCTGTTAATATTGTCATAGTCTTGTTTTAGAAAATACCCTTGTATGTCGTCATTGTTATTTGTACCTGTTTGTAATTCTCTTTCTAAGCTCTATGTGCCATCCGGGCAATCCAGTCTGAGATTGAACCTCGAAAAAACTTCAGAGTGCCACTGAGACACTGACATAGAAGTCAGTAATTATCGCTTCAGAAACAAACTACCGGAATAAAAAGTATTGTATGTCCTCACCCAAGTCTGGTCTATCCGTGCCAATTCCATTCCGCTATTAATGCATAAAAGGTTACAGACAGACAGAGTTACTATTAGTATAGATAGATAAATAAGAATAGTGAGTAAGAGCTGACCTGCAACAGTTGCCCGCAAATGCCAAGCTTCCTGAACGGCGGCAGCGTGAGCACCTGCGAGATGCGCGGGCGCGAGTGACGTGGGTACGCGTAGTAGCGGTACACCGTCGCGTACGCAGCCGTCGCATAGCGGGCGCTGCCTTCACTTGAATGGAACTTCTCGAATCTGGAACCAGGCATGGTTAAACGTGAATGTATGGCCTTACCTCATTAATATTAAAAGTAGAGGTATTAATAGAAACAGAAAATCGTTTTTGACCGGTTAATTAAGTAGCTTATGTTAATCTATCAAGCTAGACTATGCCTTACAAGTCTAATGCAAATAAAGAGGATTTAGTAATGAAGAAATAAAAACCCCTACTTAATCCACATCTTTTCATAATTGACTGACTGATTGCAGAGCAAAATAAAATCTGATGAGACATGCATTAACTAATTCCAAATTACATTAATTAATTAATTTCAATCTAAAATAGCATCAGTTTTGAGCGAGCATCATAGTTTATCAAAATTATGTGCAGATATGAGTCAGGTTTAAAGCAGCACTTTCCAGAACTAGTCCAACTATGAGATAATCATTCTGTGCATATAAAGATTTCTCCAAATAACACTTACACTGTAAAGAATGTCCACTGATCATCATCCACATCAATGAATGATGCTGCATCCACATACCATAACAAAAAGGTCTGTAGCCTCTCATGGAATACCAAGAAGCCGGGGGTAGATGTTTCAGAGTAGAACACTTCAAACGATCGCTTCTCACCACCATCAACTGTAAACAAAACAGAAACATGTGAACGCAGAGGCTCTGGAAATAGATAAATTCACTGTATGAAAAATACGTGCATTAACGTGGAGTTGCAGCCACCATCGTCAGCCTACAGCAGTCCACTACTGGACATAGGCCTCTCCAAATGCACGGCATTCAGCTTGATCCTCGGCAAATCTCATCCAGTTGCTGCCAGCCACCCTGCGAAGATCATCGGTCTACCTAGACTGAGGGCGTCCTATCTTTGCGTTTGCCGATTTACGGTCTCTACTCAAGAACACATCTACCCCGATGGTCATCGGTTCTACGGCTAATGTGGCCGGCCCATTGCAACTTCAGTTTGCAAGCTATGTCGACAACTTTGGTTCTCTGCCGGATCACCTGGTTGTGTACACGAAGGGGCCATTCGAGTATTACGTAAGCAGTTTTTTTGCAATTATTAACTCCCCCTCCACCTCGTCAGCAAAAGTAAGCAAAGCTCTTACCCCCCTCTCATGCTCACATAAACATTGGTACATGCATTTTTCAATGTATTCTGGTTTATTTATTGATTCATGAGCAGCAGTTATAAGTCTAGAAATAAGGAATAGGCTTGGAATAGACGACTTAAACGCATATAATATGAATTTAAGCTAATTATATTAAGATGGTTTTCAGTTATTATAATCTTTATATATTAACGAACAACACAAACTTCTTTTAAAAGTTTGGTATATTAATTCATATTAACAGTCTTCCATCCATGACACACAAATCCATGACTAAGTCTTCAATGACATTGAATGTTTGCTGCTCAATGTTGTGTCTGCTCACTTTCATGCGATTTTGGAATATCGAGATTGTTTTCTTCGAGCCATTAATAGACAAGTATGGTTGCCATATGTGTTCAAACCAAAATCAACTAAATTTTGTAGAAAATCCAAAAAAGTTAGAAATAAAATACTGCTAACATAATCACCATCCATCCATTTTGATGACATGGGTGATGGGGGAGTCCCCATCACCCATGTCATCAAAAATAAGCAAAGCAAACACCCTTCCGCCCCCCTGTAGTGCTTACGTAATACTTGAATGGCCCCTAACCCATATTATTTTAAAGTTAATTCCTATACATAACATCACGCCTGTATCCTCGAAGGGTTAGGCAGAGGTGCACCTATACCTAGTACACCCACATTTCCCCAGTTATGTGTCAGTCCCATGTAATACGGGGTGAGCCTATTGCCATCAACCAGGCACAAATCCAGACTCCGAGCTGCTCCAGTGAAATTCCTCATAAAAAACCCAATAACACATTGCCCAACCTGGGAATCTAACCCAGGACTTCATGCTCAACAGTAGCCCTTGCCTAGCCCCACTAGACTAACGCGACAGTCATATAAATTAATTTATTATATTAGAATAACACAAGAAATACATAACAAGCATCTATGCAGTAGATTGACATGGTAAATGAGGCTGTCTGAACTACCATACAGAAGGGAATACATATCACAAGACAGACTAAAGACTGGAAATTGCACTTGACGCAACTTGCCCGTTGAAGTCTCACTGCTCTGATATGGAAAAGCAATTGAAAAGGAGAAGTGAATACCAGCCAACAGCTGATTGCCATCATAATGGTGTAATATTGTCACAACAATGCCTCAAATTTTAAAGTGGCTTGTAGCTTAGTGGTTTATAAAGAATGTATGTTTTCCATTAACCTGTTATATTGGGCATACCACCTACCCTGCTATTTTTATTGTATGAAGTTATTATATTTACATTGCATGTTGGTCAACAAGCTCATAACAAAGTTCATTGACCGAGGTAAGCCAGTGACACTTAATCCTCTGACAATTTGCAATAAGTGACAGGGAACTAATATAACCTTAGATCCGAAATAAAATAAAAATCTGCCATTAAAACCAGTAGCAATGTCGGATAAAGTAAGATATAAGTAAATTCAGCTTGGCTACTTACAAGGCTCAACTGAGAAGGCATGTATCAACTGCCCGTGGGGTGTAAATGACTCATCTTTCTTTAGTATAGACACAAAGTGGTCCAAATTTGTGCAATATCCTGGTGCTAACACTTTAGTCAAGGCACCTTCAACATCATCTGGTTTCATACCTTCAGATTTATTTGGTTCAATCTGTAAATAGATTAGATATTTAGTTAGAAACTATTCATGCAATATAACCTCCCAAAAACAACACTAGAACATTTTATATAAGAGGAACAGGGCTATTGTTGTTTTATAAATTTGTTAATAGTGATCTTTCTTTATGTGATGCACACTGTGTGATAACAACAACTATCAAAATTTAGAAAGTTTTTGTAGCTAAACAAAAACACAAAATGGACACCAGTGACAATTGAAAAGCATTGTATTCATGTTCGACTTGCATTGAAGGTTTAAAACCAAGATAAGTTTTATAAACCTGTAAAAGCGACAGCACATTGTAATAAAACATATATACATACTATAAGTTCAAATACCTTTTCTGTGTATTCAATTCCGAGATATGTCTGCAGACTTCCTGCGCTATAATAAAGTCTAATGTGCAAGTCTGTGTAGCCAAATATGTTTTCGTTATCCCCGAAAACCTGGTGACACATTTCAGGACCAAAACTTGTGTCATCATTCTCCAGATCATCTACAGATCTCACTGAAAATGTTAACAGAAACACGAATGAACAAGTTGTATCAACTGTTGCCAACAAAGGGAGAGGTCTTTTGAAAGGAATATATAAAACTACAATTACATCGTTATTTATTGGCATGATAAGGTCGAGTAAAGAGGTACTAAGACATTTAGCTACAAATTGTAATTTTGTGTCTAAATACAAAAGATTGTAATTTTATGTCTTACCCAGCTTAAACTCCAGAACCTCGTTTCCATCTACAACTAAATGGCACAGCGCATCAGTCATTTTCTATAATAATAAAAATCCAATTTCAGTACACATTACCCCGCGATTCCCGCGCAAAAAGATGGGTAATAAAAAAGACTGAAAGACAAAACATGTAATATACTGTGTTTATTTAGTTTTCTTCACTGCATCGATTTAATATCTTGCCGATGCACCAGCAAAATCACTTAATTTTAATTATAATTTACGGATAGGACTCAACGAAAATGCAAAAATGAGGGAAACGAATGGAAACGAAAGTTACTTTTAAAAATAGCTGTCAAAAATGTCATGTCTTCATCTTCTGCTGTTTAGAGATGACATTCTTTTTATCGGTCTTTGGTGTTGTTGGCACCGACACAACCGACATATCGATTCGACCTATGGACTCGACTAACCTACGGAAGTTACGGAACAAAGGCCCTAAGGCAGTGCGCAGACCAGCGGAGCTTTTTGTGAAAAACAAAACTCATTGTGTAGAATATTGTGTATGTATACACACCATCTTGTTTCTTACAATATTACAGCTTACCCGCTACATTTCCAATTTAAACTGTGTTATCAAAATTTAGTCGAACCATAGTTGTAGTAACTGGCATGTCGAAGTTAGGATAAGATATGAAGATCTTTCTAAAAATGACTAGTTTTTGGAACTTGTAACGTCTGTCACGGAACCTTAGAAGATATCTAAACACGGAATGGATAATTCAAGTTCAAAAATTAAGAAAACTTGACTTTGTGAAGGCCTCAGGAATCCGCTGCACAGAATCGGCTAAAGTGCAAGAGCTTGGGGGAACCCGATGTCCAGCAGTGGACGTCTTTCGGATGAAATGATAATGATGATGATTGAAAACCAATGAGGGCTTGATTTATCACAACAACGATTACAACTTCACACCAATAACGGTACTTCTGTATCTACATAAAATATTAGTAACCGGTTTTGATTAGAAAATTATGTGCAATTTTAATGAACGAATAACGAATAAATTAATACTTTTCATAATTAGTGTGCGCATGTAATTATCGAATAATATTCGAAACATTTAATCGATAATTTGCAGTAAAGCGTGACAGTAAAAGCCGAGTAAGCAATGCCGTTGCCTAATAATGAAAAGAAAAAGCCATATCGATGGTTCATTCATTTATGTGACGTCATTATGGCCTGGTTGGGTTAGGTTTGCTTGGAAATTTTTGTTAACAATCTTGTATTTTAATATATTATATGTTGTGCTACTTATTTTAGATTAGTAATATAAATACCTCATATAGTACCGGTAATCCTGGTGCCAAGAAGTGTCTGTTTCGACGACATTTTCTGGCGAAAATGAATCGCCATGAAGGTGGGTAATGATAATCAAAATTTGTTCGATGCTATTGTCACTGCGAATTTCACTGCAAAAAAATATGAAAATATTGTCATCATAGCGTAATTATATGTTTTATGCATTCAATTTTCATGTCAATGTCATAAATGTAAAGGAAATAACGAATTGTTGTTGTATTTTGTGTATTGACATAATTTCAGGAGTCAGCTGTGATTCTTGTTTGAAAAATAACTTCAGGGGACGACGATACAAATGTTTGATTTGCATCGACTATGACTTGTGCGCAGCCTGCTATGAGTCCGGCGCTACCACAAACCAACACACTACAGAGCATCCCATGCAATGCATTCTATCAAGAAGTGACTTTGGTGAGACCTATTTACAATGCTATATATTTGACTGCGTCTTATATGCCAATTGCTAATACATAATACCTCTGCAAGGTTAAAAACAGGGATAGTATTCTTTTATACTCCTAACAACACAACAACAACTAAAATATTGTTATCTTTTTAGTTTGACATACATTTTTAGAACACCAAACAAAATATTGGTTGACCATAATTATCTCATGAAACAAAACATTTGAGTCCTATTTGAAATAATGTGGTTGAATTTTCTTTAAATGTACTTCACAGGACTCTGTATATAAACATTACAATTGGCATGTGAAGGTAAATGACATTGTGTAAACATTATTGTATTGCAATATTGCAAGACAAAGACATTTCTATGGAAAACTGGCCTAGAGAGTATTTATCAAACATTACTATAGATATCCATTACAACAAATCAAAGAAATCCCAATGATGATTTATAAAAGAAAACATTTTAAATCACTCACAAAGCTGGTTTATATCAATGTTATTCCTATAAGAAACCTGTGCTATCTGTTTATCCACTGAAACCAACAAGATGCTGTAAAATTATTTCACTCTCACTTTCCCAAAAGACCAAGTCATGGTTGGTTTAATTTTTCATTGGTTGACTAATAAAAACAATCTTATCCTTATTTAGCCAATAAAAATTCTTATGCACGTTTCTGAAAACAAGTTTCATGAATTTATTATGTTTTTCTTAAAAGGAATATTTATTTATATTCAAATATTTTTGTCAGGCTCAATGCATGGATGTCACAAAATTTTATCATCCTATGTATTAAAAAATGTGAGTAATTATTTTTGAAGGATTTATTTCATATATTTTCATATCATCTTCAGATCTGTACTATGGTGGAGAGGCACTAACATTGGAACAGCCTCAGGCATACACATGTCCATTCTGCAATCGGATGGGTTTCACTGACACAGCGCTTATGGAGCATGTTACGGCAGAGCATGCAGATACTACACTGGCTGTAAGTATTAATATGGTGATTCAAATGTCTGAAGAAATGATTGGAATCTTACATAATGCATTTGCATACATTGTCATACTTTCATATTATTTCACTGATAAAATCTGCTTGCAGTCATATTACAGTCAAGTGCATGTCTATAGTAAAAAATAGACTTTGGCTGTGCATTTAAATGGCTTTACTGGTTCGAAATTAAAGCAGTTTGGGTGTTAAAAGTCAAAGTCGAAAGTTTTGTATTTGTGTTCCTCCTTGCTCAAATGTGACATGACCCGAATGAATGTTGACTGTACCCAATTTAAATATTAATAATGTATTAATTTTCTTGAACCTGTTCTTTTTTCCTTATTTCCTTTATTATCTATGCATATTGCTTAATCATTTGTTTTTGTGTACAGGTGGTCTGCCCAGTATGTGCTTCGATGCCTGGTGGGGAACCAAATTTCGTGACTGATGACTTTGCAGGACATCTAACCCTGGAGCATAGGACTGGTCCTAGAGATCTCATTTCATTTCTGATATCCTTTTCAATATCATAATGTTTTGTTACAGGTATTCTTGATATCCTGCTATAATGACACAGGTTCAAATGAGCTGGACCCTTGCTTTTTATTTGTTTAGACAATGAAAATAATAATCTAAAGCTTAGGAAAGGATGCAATTTGTGTATATTTGTAACAATCAACAAGCTTGTTGGCTTTGTTGTATCTTTTGATCTTATTTTTGTGTAAATGGCGCTTTGCTTTAATACATATTGTTTGAGCCCAGTAGTTGGCCTATGTTCATACCTATTTTTCTAATATCTGTTGTGTGGTCCGATAAATGAATTTATTGGTTTAGTAGACAATTTTAAAAATAATAATCTAGGGCTCATGAACTTATGCAATATAATCCCGTATATTTGTAACAATCTACAAGCTTATTGGCTTTTTTGATCTTTGTTTTGTGTCGATTGTACTTTGCTTTTATACGTATTGTTTGGACCAGTAGTTGGCCTATGTTCTTATAAACCTATCGTTCTATATGTCTTTTCTTAACCACGCTGCACGATGAACCAAGCGGTATCAGACACGGCGGCGTCCGACGCATGCCGCACTCGGGCCGCGGCGTGAGTCGCGCGAGACGCACCAACATGCAGTTTAGGTAACAGCTATTCCTACTCTTTTTAATGTTTTTCTTTTTTTTTTGCTTTTGCACTGTTTTTGTCTATGACTGCCAGGTCCCTCATAAGGTCAAACATATTATTATCATAGCACAATTAATAGCACGTAGGCTGTAGTAGCAGCCAGCATATTACCCAGTAACTGGGTTGTGGAGGTCAGACAGGCAGTCTATAATATAATAAATAACCAATATTTTTTTATTCAGCTGCGTCTGGTTAGACTGGAAGCCGACCCCAAAATAGTTGGGAAAAGGTAGATGAGTGGAACTGATAAGTAAGAACTGTGCAGCAAAGTTTATAAAAAAAAAAATGTTTGTTTATTGCAGCACGGGCGGCGGCATTTCGTCGCTGTCGCCGTCGTCGCGCGACGCCGTGGTGGACCCCATCGCCGAGCTGCTGTCGCAGCTGTCGGGCGTGCGGCGCGGCGCCGGCCAGCCCGGCACGCCCAGCCAGCTGCAGCAGCTGCAGATGCAGCTGCAGCTGGAACGACAACAGGCCACGGTCAGAATCACTCTTTACTCATTTACAAACACACATACTTAATAAACGAACGCTTTTTCCATGGGGGTAGGCAGGAATTATATAACGCCACCTGCTATGATCCTTACACACTCATTTCGATTCCTTCAATGCTCATTCAAGGGAAGACGATACCGCCTAAATTCACCGCTAGTAGTGCTAGCAACATAAACATTAGCTTTCTCGATAACTGAATATGTTTTAATTGATATTTGAATAAAATGTAATCATTAATACATTTAAATAAATGAGTATGTAATTAATAACACATAATGCACACAACTAGAAGTTGCAGGCTCTAAAAATCTATTAAGATGCTAATAGATTTATTAAATCTATCATTTTGAAATAGCCATGATTTTATCTTAAAAATGTTAAAAATCTAAAATCGATTTTTTAATAGACATTGTATTTACTGCTTGTGCTGGTGGCGCCATCTATGTAACTCGTTAACCATAAACTGTCCTATTGTAACACATTTCATTTTGTTCTGAATATTGTATCAATTAACGTGAAATCCAATTATAGTTTAATCACCGACAGGCGGCCCGGCAGCAGCTGGAGCGCCTGCCGCGGCGCGGAGCCGGTGCGGCGGGCTCCGCTGGGGCCGCGCCCCCGCCCGCGCCCGCGCCTGCCGCCGCGCAGCCGCAGCCGCAGCCCGAGCCCAGCGACTCGCAGTTTCTCCTCTCCGGCTTCCTCGGTGAGTACCGCCCGCAGCCGCGCGCTACTCGCCTCGCCTTGCGGCACTAACCACAGCTTCCCCCGCAGGCGCCAGCGACGGCCAGGCGGGCCCCGAAACGGAGAGTCGCGCAGCGCTGCTGCGCGGCCTGGTGCTGGCGTCGCTGGGCCGCGCCGCGCCCGCGCCGCGCCCGCCCGCGCCCGCCGCGCCGCCCGCGCCGCCAGCCCCGCGCGCCGCGCCCGCGCCCACGCCGCCGGCCGCCATGCTGCGCGTCAAGCCGCAGCCGCGCACCAAGGTACCGAGTCGTGCCGCCAGCGCCGAGCGCCCGCGCGTGTGACAGTGTCTGACCCGTGTGCCCCGCAGGAGGCGGCGGCGCGCGCGCACGCGGCGGCGCGGCAGCTGCCCGAGGGCAGGTAGGACCGGCCCGCGGCCCGGCCGACCCGCGACTGCGGCCTGGCGGCCCGGCCGACCCGCGCCTGCGGCCTGGCGGCCCGGCAGGCGGCCGCGGCCCGCCCCGCCCGCGACCGGCTGCGGGCCGCGCCGCCCGAGCCCGCCGCGGCAGGACGTCGGTGGATGAAACTATTCGATGTTTACTCGTTAGATGTTACGGTAGTCCCCGCCCGCGGCCCGCGTCCGACGCGCCGGCCGCGACGCGCGTGAGTCCGGCGCGGCCGTCGCTGTTGTTAGTGTTACCGTTGTACATATGGAGTCGCGGGCGCGCCGCGCGGCGGTGTCGGTCGGCGTCGGCCGGTGACGAACCGTTACCTGGACTCGTTTCTTTGTTTTACGCTAACACTTATTAGTGGACGCTTTTGTTTGTTTTGTTGGCTTTCGAAAAATATCCGTGTGATTTCCTTTATCGTAGAGAATTAATAGTGATGGAATGTTTTAATCGATTAACTACGATTAAATTTAAAAGAATAATGATATACATAGGGCGTCGTTATTAAATTTATATCGTACGAGAGGAGTCCTATCGAATTGCATTTGCATTAAGATTAGATAAGTTTAAATAATTCGCAGATTATTCAAAATTAATCATAAATATTGACAATGGTCATTCATTGAAGTTTGACGTCGTTTAGGATCGTTATTAAAATAATTATTGTATTTATCTTATATAAAGTATAGGTATTGTTTTAATTTATTCAGCAACTTATTAATAAATTTCACGGTAAACACTGACTCCTCTCTAAAGTTATTTTTATAAACAGTTGAAAACATACTTACCCACAAATGTTCACTAGCTACTCAAACAAAGTGCTTATTAGTTTGATTATTATACTCCAACATTACAAAATGTTTGTATGTACCCTAATTAAATTCTATAATATTACTGATGTATTTCATTTACTAAATTAATAGCAACCATGCCCATAATTTGTTTTATTTCTTCCATGTTGCAGAACGACTGATTATTGACTACAGCCGAGGCTAGTGAAACATCAAACAATGTTTATATTCGGGAAATATCAAGGATTCCGCAGAATTTGTTGGTCGCGGGTCGAAAATGTTTATATTTATAATTAATTAATGTAGATCTTACAATAAAGTCGATTAAAATCGAAACAATCAAGGTTACTTCAGTAGTACATAATTATACGACTTGGGTGAATTTCACCAATGAAACTGACCGCGATATATCAGTGTCATTATTTTCTGTGCAATTTTGACACTGACAGGTCTTTAGACGGTTAACGAAAGCGGTTTATACGTCATGTTCGCGTTCAGTTTCATTGGTGAAATTTGCACTTATTGAGAGAAGAGATATCAAATATTTTGCTAGAAACGTCGGGAGTAAAAACTATGATATGTGTATATTTATAGTATAGTATAATTATGTAGTCCACTTCACAGTATCCGACGACAGCAGTCTTTCCTTTCGTGAGCTCTGATGACTAGGAAAACCAATTTTGGTCTTGAAAACCCGGTCACACCGTGTATAGAAGCGTAGCAGCTTCGTATATGTGTAGGTATGCACGTATGCATGTGTTGGTATGTTATGGGTAACCTTCGGGCAAGTTTGGCGTATTTGGTGCTTTTTGTATAGGTCTTCATTTGCTTCAAAGCATTTTTTTTTTTTGAGGGTGGGAAATCGGCATATAATTTCTCCCGCTCTGGGTGGAGCAGGAGACGGTGTCAGACTTTTACTGACTAAAACCCACCCGTGTTCTCTTAGTTGCCTATCTGCCAGGAGCCACGGTATCTCTATCGAACAACCCGCACCCCTGGCAGGCATCGGCCCTTGCGGACTCCACCAGTTGGTGCTGACATCTCTTCGAGGCACGCGTGGAACACAACGTGCCGTCGACCCGGGCTAGGTCCTTACCGGACAGCGAGCTACCCATTACTCGCCGTCCGAAAGCCCGCGCCTACGGTGGCCGCGAATCAGCCCGGGTGCTTCAAAGCATTAGGTTGCTTTGTGGATTTAAGTGCTCACTTTTCTCGATTTCAAACAAGCTTTTGCGACCAATCATGTGTATACAGCGTGGATTAGAAAGGAGAGCCGCAGAAAAATCGCAAAAAAATATTAACTCTCTCATACAAAACTCCAAATGTATTCAAATGTAAGGGAGTGCTTGATAACTTTTTCTCGGTTACTATGTCGGTCCCATGAACAAAGTTGTTGTTTGATGGTCCTTACTACACCCTAAAATTTGACAACACCTTTCTGATACACGCTTTATAGTGTATTGTATACCATTGCAGAAACTGGCGGTAGACCACTTTCAACCTTATTGCTTTAGGCATAAGGGTGAAAAGCGATCTGCCGCTGCGCTCCCGTGCCAATCCAATACACTGTAACTTTTGAAAACTACAGTGAGATACTGTAAGCTTTGTTATAGTTTTTCAGCATGTCTAAACCTTAATTTGAACGTTAAACAGTGTTTTTAGTTTGCCATATCTTGCACAATATACATTGAATGAAAAAATTGTTGCTCAGGCGTACTAAACAGACATAAAGAAACTGATTGGGCGTAGTTAAGCTAAAACACTAAAAGTTGAGTTACAGTCTTGGATTGGCACGGGAGCGCTATTGTCCTTTTATACCTAAACAGCAAGTTTTGAGTTTTAGACAGAATGGTTACTGGTTATTTGGTGTGTACGTCGGTTGTCATGAGTATGGTGTGAGTGACGTGTGAAGACGTAACGGAAAAATCTTCGCGCAGACTCGAGTCAGAGAGTCAGTAAATTTGTTCGGGCATTTTCCGTTCTGACTGAACTGACCGTAAGGCTTGTCAATAATAAATAAATCGGAAAGGTCCGCATAGCTAGGGTTGCATGGAGAAGGACAAGAAACTCTATGGAAACGCATTTACAGCATTTTATAAACACGTTTCATAAACACCACAGAGTACATTGAATATGATAAACACAATCACAATAATCAAATTAGGTACTGTACTTCTAAATTGATTCAAAGCTGCTTATAGGTGACAATAGATGGCATTATCCAATCAAACAAAATTCGATGGTACCTAATTAATATAAAAATTCGTAATTTAATGACTACACAAATAATATTCATAACCTAAGTTGACGTAGGACATTATACAATCGCGGCGGGTTTTTATTCACACTATGCACTCTGTTCGATTTTTAACTGTCGGCGCTTAGAGTGATCTCGGATTTTTCGCGCTCTGGCTGACTATGCGCGAAAAATCCGAGATTTTATCTTATATAAAACAAAGTCGTGTTAGTTACACCATTTATAACTCAAGAACGGCTGGTCCAATTTTAATGATATTTGATTTTTTAGATTTGTCTTCGTCAGGAATAGGATAATAAGTATTAAAATATGATATTTATTAATAAAAAATATCAATCAAAACAAAAATCTAGGCGTTTATTTTTAACAAAACGCAACGCGATGCAACTGACAGCGCACGTCATGTTATTTGTATTTTGTTTTGAAAAAAAATTACGCAAAACTGAAATGCATGTAGGTTCATTGGGACGTGTTGCGGAATACTAAGAGAGAATTTACCAAAATTCTTACGGGAACGGGAAAAGACAGAGTAAAGTTTGTGCGCGTACGAAGTCGCGGGCAAAAGCTAGTTTATTATATATTTATTTTTTCTTATTCCGTGTGGTGCCGGACATAATAGAATAGCACCATCCCATTTTTTCCCATGGGTGTCGTAGAAGGCGATTACTAGGAATGGGCAGCAGCGTTCTCTATGCTTTGACCACCATACTGCGATCGCCAACCCGCCTGCCAAGCGTGCTGATTATGGCAAATCCCCCCCCCCCTTTTGGGGGAGGCTTATGTCCAGCAGTGGACGTCTTTCGGCTGATATGATGATGATGATGATTCCGTGTGGATGTCGAATAACAAAATATGCTCGTGCCATTTGAGACATCCGCACTTGGTTGATATCCCGACCAGTCGTACTCAGCGCTTATCCTCCACATTTATTATGCGCACAGCCAAAGTGTGGAACTCTCTGCCTGCGTCTGTGTTCCCTGCCACATTTAACCCGCCTACCTTCAAAACAAGAGTGAACAGGCATTTTCTGGGCACGCTCGATCCATCATAGACCTCATGAATCGCTTTCCATCAGGCGTGATCGAGGTCAAGAGCTGGCCCATTCAGTAATAAAAATAATAAAAAATCTTTAGTGATGTACTTGAAGGTCTTCTGGCCATAAGTGCGCGTGTTTGCTATGTCTTTAGCAATCCATGGGGTTATAGCTATTAAACGTCACGTAGAACTAATTATAATAAAATTTATTGAACCAATGTTACAATTATTACCTTATGATTAACTTAACTTAATGTTGGGACGTAAATGTTAGCGATTTTCGCTTTGGTCTTTACGGCGGACCCCAAACTAGGCGTTGCCTGTATCTTGGGGACCAGAGTTTTGAAACATAGTGCTATTTACCTCTGGAGTTTAAGGTGACAATGGGTAAGTAATTGCAAACGATTAAAACTAAATTAAATGAAAATTGAGATCAAAGTGAAAGTGAAACTTAAATCTTAAATTATACATTTAACAAACAAAAAATAAAGCTTAATTTGTACTAAGCAACGCATAAAACTAAAATATTAAACAATTTCAAATAAAGTGAACAAGTAAACAATTAATATACTTAACTAAATGTACTTATCTCAATAAAGTGTATTTCTACGCACGTTTTTGTTTCGGGATAGCCAGGCTCGCAATCTTCTGGGATAGCTGAATGGAATCAAGAAATATAGGTGCAATTTTAAATTCGACGATGGGGGTGCCGCGACGCGCCGATGTCGTAAGTCGTGAGTTCGTGCGCCATCCGTTCATAGCTGCGACAATTGGCTCATACTCAGCCTACCGGCTGACAGGAATAGGTACACGCTTTAACCCACATTTAATATTTATTTTCTTAATTTTAGATTAAATTTCTTCTTGTTTGAACGTGAAATGAAATATATTTTGTTCTTGATCATTAACTGCACTTGAACCAGCTTCTGGAGAGGGAACTACGTCTGGTATATCAATAGCACCAGACGAAGGGACTGAAAAGCCACTAGTACCAGGTCTTCGAAAGAAATTCCTGTTTTGCGACAAATTGCTTGAAATATAGCTTAATTCAGCATTACCAACCAATGAGCCAATTTGCATTCTTAAATGTGCTTGATCATACCTGGGCAACTTTTTTACAATTTTCGCCATAGACTGGAAGAAGAGGTCCGTTTCATCTAATTCATTTTGAACTGGATTTCGCTCTAGAGAGTGCGAATTAGTGTTATTCGGTTTCATATCTCTTTTTGAATCACAATTTTCCTTGCTAACGGTATTGTTAGTAGTGTCATCACTATTGTTACTATCTTGAGTGCTAGTTTCATCTTCATCGTACATCATTTCTGTTGGTCCCTGATAATGGGATTGTGTTCTTTCAATGTTAACCTCAGGGTATTTCATAGTTTCACTATGGTCTCCCGTGTTCTCATCTTCATCTTTAGCAATACGGTTTCTTTGAGTTAAAGTATAGCCGTCTAAAAATGATAGAAGGTCAGCTCTCTTTTTAGCTGCTTCTCCGCTTGACCCGGTACGGTTGTTACCAGTTTTGCATTTGCGTCGAATATAATAGTCTCGTACATAAGCCCACCTCTTAGAACAATCGAAATCTGTAAAAAATATATAAAAAATCAGGCACTTTGCCAAAGGCTAGTATAGAGTAAGCCATGGTTGGATACCTGTAGGTGCCTGTAGTTATCAAACATCATACAAAAAGTTGGCCGTCACGGGACGTTCGGCAGATTTTAAACATTGAAAATTGTAGTTATTGAAATAATGTATAATTAAAGAAAAATCAATATACAAGGTGAATTTATATTCACCGTTTAAATTTTTCAGGGTGATAGCACCCGTGCAATTGAACAACTTTTTCCAAGGAAGATGGGTCGAAATATGAAAAAAGTCGGACCTCGGAGTCGGAAAGTCGGAGTCCCATGCAAAATCAATAGTCAGCTGACCGATTTTGTATGGGAGGTCCGATTTTTCTTTTTTCATATTTTGACCCATCTTCCTTGGAGAACGTTGTTCAATTTCACGGGTGCTATCACCCTGAAAAATTTAAACGGTGACTAAAAATTCATCTTGTATAAATATGAAGAAAAAATAAATATATTTTTCTTATTCTCTCGTTCTTTATTTTCATACGTAGGTACTATTCACATTTTTAAATATTTTTATAAAACTATTTTAAAATATTATACAATGTGGTCCCCTGGTATCGACCAGGATTCAAGTACGGTGGTTAGGGCTCCAAAGACAGGAACTCCTTCACGATGCGCGCCAGATGCAAGGAGTACTGCTTTCTGAATCAGGCCCTTGATCCAACCGCCTCAAGAGATCTTGATCGAGGCTTTCGGCCATCAGGCCGTTGGACCATACGACAATCGGCAAAACGACAGCCGAGCTCACATTCTACATATCAACAACCTCGCGTGCTAAGACTGCTAAGCCTTTCTCAGCTTTCACGAAGTTCCCGTCATATGAAATGGTAACACCGACTATCATTGTGCGGCCCGCTCAATCTATCTATCAGCACTATACCAGGCATACTGTTGACAATAGTCCTGTGACACGGTCATTTTCGAGCACTGAGTCATACACGTAATAGGGTAGCTTACAGTCCACAACTTTCTATTTCAAATAAAGTTGTGTATAATCCAGGCTACTTGGTTATACTTGTGCAAGTACTCACCGTTAGCCAGACGAGAACAACCGGAGATAATAATATATTTGACGGACTCACCCGGACGGTGGAATGCCGGCCTCACGTCAACCGTCCCGTCTTTCATATGTCTTCGGTAGTTGTAGTTATAACTTCGTCCATAATTGCACAGACGAAACCCGAAAGGTAACCAAAACGTAGCTAGGATACGAACGTTAAGAAATTTTCACCGGGCTTATGATAAGCCCAATAGAAGCGCCCGTGAAGTTATCTTTGCTCTGCCATACCTCCTTGCGGTCATCGGTAGTAAGTACTACAGCAGGCTTAGCACGAGAACCGTAGACAAGCGTTTTGTCGTCGGAAGAGTAGACAAGAATGACGTTTCCGTATAGACTGTTGACAGTTTTTCCCCGAGAAATGTAGACAAGCTAATTCTTGTCTACAGTAGAGTAGTAATAGAAAGCGTCATGCTAAGCCTGCAGGTTTACGCCAGTTCTCTTTAGCCACGGAAAGCTTGGTGAGTCCCTTGTCCACTGCGACCACGTCACGGTGCATACTTCGGCTTTTAAAAATATTCCCTGAGGCACACATCGCGGTTGTGGAGGATCTTCGCATTTAAAAAGCCTTGACCCTCGGGCATCAGGCAGAGTACAGAGTGATGATGAATCGAGATCCGTGTTGCATAATCATGACAGGAGACGTAGATTATACAGACAGCCAGGAGAACCTTTTTCACCACCATCTTTCGAAGATAAAGTCCCATACGGGAGGGGTCTGTACACGTGTGGGCCGGTATATCATCAGATGGTCGCACAGCGCTAGTGCCGCAAAATGGCAATCTGACCGCAGGGAGATACGGTAAACGAAATTCTCAATGAACATGCCGTGCGTTTTTGGTCAGTATGGGCGACAATGCGTTGTTTATGCTTGATAATGCCCGGCCCCACACAGCTCATGGGTTAAACGATTACCTTCAAGATATATGGGAACCAATCAAAATGAGGCCAGCTACAAGCCGAGACTTAGAAACCCATCGAATATGCTTGAGACGAGCTTAGACGCGCCACGCGCACAAGACTTGAGTAAATTTCGTCATTTGAAAAGGAATGTAGGAATTTTGGTCTAAAGAATGCCTTCTGTCAAGTCGTATTCCTGTAAAATCCGGCAACGGGTTTGAGGCCAAATCAGTAAAATTTCTGCAATACTTCTAGAGTAGAATCAATACAAAAGAGCGTTATTATGGAGAGAAAACGTCATTTGAGACGAGAAGAAATGATCAGAGCCGTGGGAACTATGGGAGCTGGTTCTCGGCAACGTGCTGTGGCAACTGCTCTGGGTACTACGGAGAGTGTTGAGTAGAATCAGACGTTACCGCACCACTGGCAGCGTAGCAGAGCGCCTTGAAGGGCTTGCATCACCACACGCAAACAAGAAAGATCGTTACATACAAATTACTGCGCGCCGAAATCGAACAATGATCGCGATGATGTTGGTTACGAGGCGCCATAGCTCTTCGGGGATGTTAAATAGCGATCAAAAAATAAGATATCGCTTGCATAAAGTCCGTTCCCGCAGGCCCCTACGTGTACCACCTATAGAGCCCCGCAATCGCAGAACCCGTTTACGATGGTCTTGTGTAGGTACAGACGCCTGCAGGTCAAGCTATCCCAAACTGTCAAATTTTCCCAATTGAACATGAACCTTATAATATAGTAATAAAGTTGAAAATCTATCAAAGAAATTTGACAGATTGGGGTAGCTTGATGTGCTGGCGTCTGTACACAAAATTATGCAGAAGAAGAGTAGCGTTTTGCATATTTTTCTGACAAATCTAGAATTGGCATTCAGCCAGATACTAGACGTAGGAACACGGTATTGGAAGACCCCTGGACTCATAGAACGTTTAAAACCATGCCAAAAATGACCATGCATACAACGGTGGGACAATCATGATATGGGTGGGTATTTAGATCGGCGGAAGAACCAAACTGATTTGAATCCTAGGCAATCTCAATGCACAGATTTACGGTTAAACTAATGTTTTAGAAGTTGTCATTCCTTTCCGGATCCAGATCCAGTTTGGTGCTTCATGTCTGCTTATGCATAATAAGGGTCCCTGTACTCCCCGTAACGATCAATGGCAATTGATCAATTGCAATGAAATGTAATTGAAGTAATATTCTCAATGACGTCAAAATTGACAATTGCCATTTATAGTTTTTGGGACCCTATAATGTGTGTCCATACACAGAGAATCGTCGCAAATACACTTGCCGCAGCTAATATGAACGTCCTCCCATAGCCTGCTCAATCGCCAGACCATTCATCTCATTGAGCACGCATGGGATCTGATTCAAAGAGCTCTGCCAAATATGGATAACGTATACACACCAGAAAATGTTTTTGGTTGAGTATAACGGACGTGGGCAGTCATTCCGTTACGTGATTTGGATGAACTTATATTACCCTACTATGGTATTTTACTTTATATGAGAAAAAATCTAAAAGTATAATAGATAGCTTAAGCAAAAAGCACTCAGAAAAATATGATAGTTTTAGTTCATGAAATAACAAAATATATTTCAAAATTCAATTCAAAGATTTCCGTTTTTTTAATCTGTTTTTGACAACCATGAAATAGTAGCCGCCATGTTATTACGTCATACCGCTGAATAAACTAATCAACTGAAAAACTTTGTACAGACGCAAGCACATCAAGCTACCCCAAACTGTCAAATTATCCCAATTGAACATGAACCTTATTCCTTTGCGTTAAAGTTGAAAATCTATCAAGGAAATTTTACAGATTTGGGGTAGCTTGATGTACCTACTGGCGTCTGTACTTTTAATATTTTCGTAACCAATGTATTTTTTTATTGAAATAATAACTTACATTCAGGAACAGCAAACCACAGAGCAATATGGCGTCTACTGCGTCCAACGCTTTCGTCAAAATAATTACGCGCGAAATATGAAAATGTAAAATTGAAATGCATTTTTATGGCATTAATTGTTTGTTTTTTTAGTGGTTCATTAGCATTTTAGAATCTAAGACACTTTTCAAAAATGGGTGTAATACCCTATTGCTGCGATTGTGTTATACCCGATAGCGGCGGAAATACAGACTACTAATTGTTTATGAACGCAAGTAAGATTAACTAAGTTGAAAATCCAGCCTAAGCAAAAATCGCGAATTATAAAGCAGAGAGTACTTCGTCGATCTACACATGCGAAAACATTTTAGTAAGCAATCTAAATAGACATTTTTATTTAATTTCAATAGGACAAAACTTTTTTAAGTTATAGGTATATAATATGTTGACCAAGTTACTTTTATTTCTTTGTTCTTATATAAAAACCTAAATCTGAGGCAAAGTTCATTTTCAAGCTCGTTTCCCTCCTCTTTCCATATGAATGGACTAGTTACTTACATAAAAAATGTAGATCCGCAGATACGGATTCGGATACGTATAATTGGCGTCAAGATCTGCGGATACGGATACGGATCTTAATTTTCTTATTCAATCGGTATCGGTGCGCGTGACTTGAAACGATAGTTGACGCCACTTGACGCTTTGCGTGACAGCAAGCTATACATTTCCAGTATAAGCTGATCTCGCATTGTATAGGATTTCCGTACAGTGTAAGATCAACGTAAACTTGAAATGTATAGCTTGATGTGTAGCCGTGCGTACGAGTTAAAAAATATCTACAAAGAAGTTTAGTAGTGTAATTTGGAATTATTAATAAAGTAAAAGATCCGTCAAAAACGGATAGGGATACGGATCTTTTTTCTCCTGCGGATATCCGCGGATACGGATATCCGGAACATCACTAGAATAGACGAAAGAAAACAATTATCCCATTCAAGGCAGAGTATAAACTTTTTCGAGCTGGCTTCGCTAACTCTTGGATGCGACATTATGTTAATTGTTAGGCCTGCAGGAAGGCCTAACAATTAAGTCGAAAAAGTAAAACAGAAAACTAAACACATCCGAAATGAAAAAAAAAAGTCTGCCCTGAAAATAATCCTACCTCGCTTGTAGTTTCATAGATCACAATGAATGACAGCCATTGAGGTTCAATGAACCTCGATGTTGGATACTTATAAGTCAGAATGCTATTTCATTTAATTTGTAAAAAAAAAACAATACAATTCATTTAGAACTAATCGTGTAAAAGGCCCCCCCTTTTTTTTAGATACAGGGCCCCTTTAGAACTGTCTACGCCACTGCTCTGTGGTGTAAACGGGTTACGCTGCAAGCAAAATCAGCCGAAAGGGGGCGGATGGGCGGCTACTACAAAAACGTTGAGTAAATGTAGATACCTGTTTTATTAAGAATTTTCCCAATTTCACACCACAATGATTGTTTTAACTGAATTTTTCGAAAATCTTTACTTTTAATATTATATAATATTTCCTGATTACGCACAAATTCAATTAAAATCTTGTCCTGCTCCATATCCCAGGGAGTTATTGTACTAAGTTCACTAGGTATACATACAGAAATAAGCAAAAAAACATGGAAATGAACTCCTTCAGTAAACTGACGACCAGTGTTGCCATATGGACGAGGCATGAAATCTGTATTTTCATTAAAAAAATCCGTATATAATCCGCATTGCCAATAAAATCTCACCCTTTTTCACGCCTTCATTGTTTTTTGGCAAAAAATCTGTGACAGATCTTTCGGACGTACGGTACTGAATTTCGATGTTTAGTCGTGTTTCTGTTCTTAGAAATATCCTTCGTACGTCCGCTTCCAACAGATAAGTCGCTCAAACAGTATTTACAGAATGCAAACATATCTCCCTTCTTGCTACGTGTGAGCTTTGGAGTAGATTCTTTCAACTAATCTTCGTTGGAGCCCTGCATTATGCGTGATTTTTGTTGCATTTCATTGCACTAATACTACAACGACGAAATAAAACTTGGTCCAAACAGATAGGTGCTGCTGACGCTGAGTGAGAGACAAAGAACACTAATACCCCAGGCGGGTTGAGAGCGTGGTTGAAATGATAAAGATTGAATGAATAAACTAATTAAGTTTTTCTTTCATTTCGCATACAAAAGAACAGGACAGCTGCTAACAGCTGTCTTGTTCTTTTGAATCAAAGAGTTTGTCTTTTGAAAGAAAGCTTTTGTCTTTGATTCACGGTTTCGAGCGCAACTTATGGCACGGGATGCCCCACATCTCATGTTTGTGTTACGGCTCTATTATGTGGTATTGGCCGTGAAATGAAAATAATAGTTCCGACAGATAGACTAAAATGTGATTCATAAATAATACTACGAAAAAACATCAGAATATGCTCTGTACTGCATCTGCCTGAGGTTGGGTCTATCTGTACGTAAATTCGTGTAAAAATCCGTAAGCATGATTCATCCGCACTGGACTTCCAAAATCCGTACAAATACGGACAAATCCGTATTTATGGCAACACTGCTGACGACTGACTTGAAAATGGCGGCCGTCATATAGCGGTGCTGTCATCGCAGGGACGTAAAAAAAAATGAAAGTAGCTGACCCATCTAAGGGTTGGTACAGACAGCAGCAGGGGGTATCAACTTTCTATTGGGCAATGTAGGACAGGTACCCGGGGCAGAAATATGACATTGCCAACATTAAAAATATTGTGAAAGACCCAAAAAATTAGGTCCCTAATAATACTTTATTTTTAAGTTGTAACACAGGTGCATTGTTTGTCTCGTTTTTTTTTTCTTCCTAAATAGTAGTTTTTAGACGGAAAATTTGCCAACGAAATATAAATATTTATTAGATAATAAAAAAGTGAATGACTGTTTGAAGTAATGCAAATTTTTTGATAGTTCTAATTACGTAATATCATAGTAATATTTTCGACCCCATCGGCCATCTGTTCTGCGTGCAATGTGCCCTGCCCACTGCCACTTAAGTTTGGCAATTCTTCGGGCTATGTCGGTTACCTTGGTTCTCCTGCGTTGTTTTGTTCTTCGGTCGAAGTGGCGGAGCTTGGGGGAGGCCTATGTCCAGCAGTGGACGTCTTTCGGCTGAAATGATGATGATGATGATGATAGTAATATTGTCCTAAATTAAATGAAACCGAAAACATAGTAGATATTTTTGATAATTCATAGTGGCAACCTAATAAACCTACTGTACTGTACGTATCGTAAATAACTGAATAACTTCGTCACTATTTCTACTGATCTGTGTGTTGTGAAGTGCTGTGTACGCCTGTAAGTGAGAAATCCACCATAACTCAATGCATAAGTTATTTTTATTATCATAATGTTTCTAGTGAATAAGTCGTTGGTTTACCTTTTAATTAATATTAGTACCTTAAAAATAAATAAAATCTACTGTCGATTCTGTTTGAGTACATTTTGAAAATTGGGTTTTGTCTAACCTTGTTGTATGACCTATGTAAATGTAGTTAAAACAAACTTATGGTTTAGTCTATACCACAGAGTACATTGAATATATAGAGGTCTATACTCTGGGGCTACTGCAAACAGATGGTAATTAAACTATTTGAATGTAATAATATGAACACAATAATAATAAATTGTAATGAAACTGTTCAAATAAATATGAAACTATTTATTTACACACTATCGTTTTATTTTGCCATATCCACTCTGTAGGTTTTTTGGTAGGTACATTCTCTTGTAAGAAACTCACATTTGAGTTTTCTTACAAGAGAATGGACCTACCAAAAACCCACAGAAAAACCATGCTCAATAGGCTGGGGATGCTAAGCAAGCGTTTGAATTTACCGCCATACGAGGTTTTTTCCTAGGGGCGAATAAAGATGGCGCTCACACAATCGTTCTACTAAAATATTGTATGGAGTTGGCATTCTTCTCCGTTACGAGTATATGTCGCATGCTTAATGGAACACTGACCCATTAGTCGATAGGTCAAAATTGAGTTACGTACCTGACAGATACAGGCTTCTGTTAGGGCCATCTACCGTCTACCGTTTGTATTACGTTGAAGTTACGCATAGTTGCCGCCCCAGCGATATATCCGTCTGTTTCACTTTTGTGAGATTTGTCATCGTGTTTTCGTCGTATAGCGACTCATGTCAGTTTGTGTCCGACGCTTGTGTAATGAGGTAATTATTATTTTATTGAACGAAGACCCAATCGTTGTTGAGTGTGTTTACGACTAAATTCAAAGGTAAGTTTTATCAAATTGTTTAATCTTATATTAACAAATTTTTAGGTCAGTTTACTACATATTTTAATAATATATTACGTGAAACATTCAGTTTTAGGTCAGTTTATCATTGAACATTATTATATTTTTCGAGGCCCATTACGAGTTTAGTCAGTTTACTATTAAAACCTATCCATTATAAAGGTTACACTTTGTAACATTCAAGTATAAGTCTGTTTACTAATGAAGGTTATTGTTACTTAGGAGCCGCAATATTAGTTGAGTCTTTGTTTGAAAAAAAAAAATGTAATATAATGCGTATTTTTTTAATTGCCTGTAAATATTTTATGTTAAGTCATTGTTAGTCTAAATACTGCGTACAATTTTTTATTTGTTCAAGAGAGCATAATATATTACTATTTATGTTTTAGGTTTATAATGTCATTCAATAGGTCGAAAAAGATGATGGAGCTTGTTCAGGCTCGAAACCCGGCGCCACAACCGGCAAAACAAGATAAAGAATATGAATCAATATGCCATCAACTGAAGTGAAGGTATCTAACAATTTCAAATAACTTTAAAAAAATGGTTTTTATATTTCTTAATTATTTTATTACTACTAAAATAAGTTTTTTTTTTGTATAGATGTTAGCCGTAAAAATAAAGTTCTTGTGTTTGACCTGCAAGCTGTTCTGCAATCTCCTAGAGAAGATACCTCAGGATTTTATTACAAATCAAAGTTAAATAGTTACAACTTCACAAACGCGGGGCCAACGAAATCGGATCTTGTTTACTAAAAGTTTTTGAAAAGCTCTCAGCGGAGTCACCAAATGACAATGGGTGTAATTTAATTCTTTATTCTGACAATTGTGCCGGTCAAAATAAAAATAAATTTATAATAGCACTTTACCTGTATGCAGTCACTCATTTAAGTAAATATAAAATCTATCACTCATAAATTTTTAGTTAAAGGTCATACCCAAAACGAGGGTGATAATATTCATAGCCTCATAGAAAAGGAGATTACAAAAAATCTAAAATCCGGTCCAATATATATTCCCCTCATCAATATGTAGTCATAATTAGAAACGCAAAGAAGTCTGGCAAGAAATTTTCAGTACATGAACTGACATTTGAGTCATTTTTAAACTTAAAAAAACTTCAAGAAGATAGGGGTCTTAATTTTAATAAAACCAAAACCGTAAGAACTGTTTTATGGAATGACCTAAAGGTGATAAGGGTGAACAAAGATACACCTTGTTAATTTTTCGTTAAAACCTCGTACAAAAAGAACGAATAGGTAGGTACCAGGAAGTGAGCGTCAGAAATAAAAGGAAGATAATGCTTTCTCTGTGTGAAATTGTACCAACTAATGTCTACACACAAAAGCAAGAACTAAGTGAGAATAAAAAGAAAGATCTGAGAGAGCTATTATCAAAAAAAAATATCCCAAATTTTTATTCAGATTTTTATAACTCTATTATTTAATAGTGTACCTACCATAACATTGATTAACTACTGATTTAAATACCAAAGTTAATTAAAAAAGATGGTTCCTTAAGTTTAATTATATAACGTATTTATATAAGGCTGATACGTTAAATTTATTACTTTATCTGCTACTTGTGAAGGGTGCTGCAATAAAAGGTTCATGATTATATTTATGTCTTTTAATTAGTTAAAAACGCCAATACTAAGTTAATTCACGGTCTGCTAATTTGAATAAAGTGACCCAATCTCTAAATGTGTTTTCCTAAAGTAATCATATACAGACTAAATACTGAAGTCGTCATTATAAATAATACATTACTTAGACTGAAACAGGCTTAAAACTTAATGAAACACTTGCATCTTAAAATATTTGTTTTACTTTTTATAAAAAACTGACTTAACTTAGAATGTACTTTTTATAAGATGTTTTTTAAAGAGATAGAAATCATTTTCTGGTTTTTTTTTACTCAGATGTCATCAATAGTTAATCATACGTTCAAAATACAAGCATTCATAATTAATTAATAATCAGTTTTAATTTTATGCGTCAACAAGTAGGATAAGTCCTCATAGCAAGATCTTCTTTTGCGATTTCCCAAAAATCGTCTTTTTTGAGTTAAGTCAGTATTCCATTAAGCATGCGATGTGTTCTGTGGACAGCAGTAATTCAGTTAACAATTATGAACTAAATCATTAGAGAAATTATTTTGCTTTTTAACCGACGTAAAAACGGAGGAGGTTCTCAAGTCAACGCGTAAATTTATTTTAATTTTTTAATACCCATTCGCTGAACAAAAGCCAGCAAAGATAATGCAAAGCTTGGACATTTTGCTCCGCGAATTTTTCTTCTGACCTAGGGTAATCTTAGACGAACAATCGAGAAACCCATTGAGAGAGAATCCCATTCCCCTTTATTCATATTCCCTGCATAATAGATAAGTAATGATTACCGAATATTTACAAGTTTCAAGCCTCTAAACTTTACGCAACGTTTATAAATAAACCCCTTATTTGTGAAGGGGATTCCCGAAAGTTAACCAAGAATTTATAAAAAGCATACTAACGCGATGAATATAGTTGACTTGTCAAAATGAAAGGCATTGTGAGTGTGTAACGCATTTAAACATTAATTTTAAATTAATACACATCTGAATAGTTATGCAATCCATGAATCCCGGGGTTTTTAATAAATATCACAAATAATTTATAAAGTCGCTTCCATACTTTCATAGTTAAAAATTAATTTAGGTAAATATGCATCCGAATATCCGATCTCTAGTTATAAAGTATGTCTATGTAGTCTGTGGTTGTATGTATCAAAATAAAGTACAGACGCCAGCACATCAAGCTTCCCCAATCTCTTTATTTGATAGATTTTCAACTTTATCTTAATACATATAGGGTTCATTTTCAATTGGGAAAATTTGACAGTATGGCATAGCTTGACCTGCTGTCGCCTGTACATTTGTTATTTGCTCTCCTTTACGTTTACGGTACATTATAAATTTATAACTAAGGTAATACATAGATTAATATACTGGGTAATATGGGTTGTGTAGGTAGGTTGCTACGTCTGACTCGAAGTTTGTAAATAAATATTATTCCAGACTACTATTTCACGTGCGTTTTTAGGTTTAGCATAATGTCATAAATGTATACTTACCTACCACCGGTCAGTGAATGAGCACTCATCAAAGGCATACTACGCAGGTAGTACATATATATCGATGACGCAGTCCGTTTTTGTATACAAAATATAAAATATTAATAGTTTCACTAGGTATGGCAAGTGAAGAACATAAGTTACTTGCCCAATACATTAAGAATGTTCATTTGTCATTAAGAAAATCAACCTTAAAACTCGGAGCTGATACTGCGTGGCAGAATCATTGTAACAATGAAGAAACATTGGAAAAATATGCACAATACATGCAGAAACTAGCAACTACACACTGGGAAAATAATTGTAAAAGTGAAACAAGTGAAGCCACATCCAGAATTAAATGGGTATTTGAATTCTGCTGTGATTATTTCATTAATGGTTCTTACATGAAGTATGGAGAAAAAGAACTACTTATTTCTCAGAAAATACATCTACGGGTGGATGTTGAAGAATTATTTTCGAAACCCATAAAGCTTTTAGATGTTGGAAGTTGTTATAATCCTTTCAAGGTGTATGACATTTTTGATGTGTTAGCAATTGACCTATGCCCTGCCAATGCTACTGTCTTGCAGTGTGACTTTCTGAATGTAAATATTGGACCTTGCAATGTTATGAAAGAATCAAAGATAACTGAATTGCAGACAGAGTCCTTTGATGTTGTTACATTTTGTTTCCTTCTAGAATACATACCTTCTTCTGAGTTAAGAATAGTAGCCTGCGAGAAAGCTTACAGAATTTTGAAGCCTGGTGGACTCCTGATAATTAACACACCAGATTCCAAACATGTTGGTGCAAATTGCAAGATCATGAAATGTTGGAGATATACTTTAGCTCTTATAGGCTTTAATAGAATTAAGTATGAAAAAGCTAAGTACATGCATTGTATGGCATTTAGAAAATCGTTAAGGAAAGAAATAGCCAAACGATGGGTATTATTGTATAAAGAACCATACATGGAGTATGCTATTCACATACCTCAAGATTCCAACATTTCACAAGACGTGTTTACAACGGCTGTTGTTCATGAATCCCTGGCTGGTGACATTCAAGAACTGCCCTTTAGCAACAATGAAGACAACATTGTTTCGACAATAAATTAATAATACATCAAATTGTTGGTAAATTTTTTTATTGAGTACCCATAAATACACAATTTATAACTAAATGTTAACCTTAAATATATCTTATTTGACTAATTACCAATGTCAAAACTGATTGAAAACATACTAAGTATTACTTGTTTTAAAAACTTTTTAATACAGACAGAAGATTTACCTCAGAATATCTCCTTAGTCAAATTGATTTGCTTACAAGCAAATGTGAAATCATAACTAACTGGAACTAGAGAACCATTTTTATATTTTATTAAGAATTCACAAAAACTTATTTACAATATGCATTCACTTCTGTGATTAAGCAGTCTCACCAAATTTGGCTTTACGTTTTTCTAGCTTTTCTTTTTTTTCAATATCAGTCATTATTTTGGAGACTGATTGTCCAAATCTTTCAGCTCTTTTCTTGAGCTTCTCCATATTCTCAGACAGAGTGCCAGTAGCAGTGATGATTGAACTTTTTGCAGACACATTCTGACCAAATCTTTGTTTCCTAGCTTCTTTCCGCTCATTGTCACTCATTTTTACAGGCAAACCAAATCTCTTGGCTCTTAACTCCAGCCTTGTTTTTGTGTCTATATCTGCAGTTATTTTAATTTTATTACTTGAAGAGGGGTCAGTCTCGGTTGGTACAATATCTTCTTTATCTTCAACAGTAACTGATGGAGCAGAGGTTATAGATATAGCTCTATTCAATACAATTTTCTTAGAAGCGGACTCCTTGTTATCTGAAGATTTAGTGTCTTCCGATTTGTCTTTCGACGTATCTGTCGATGTTATTCTTCTTTTGAGCGTCCGTGGCGGCTTAGACTCAGTGGTGGGTTTAACCGGAGATGCTTGTTCAGACAGCGCCAATTCTTCGTTCAATGTATCGACTGCAGCATCATCAAGTATGTCAGCTTGGCTTTTATCATCTTCATCTTCCAAAACGCCGTCAGAGTCAATTTCATCGGAATCCAAATTGATTTCGCCGTGGTCATCTTGAGACATAGCCGCCTGAAGTCGAGTCACTAATTCCGCTTTGTCCCCTGTATAAGTCAGTCCACGTGTTTTTAATTCTTTGCGTAAATCAACAACCTTCATTTTAGTCACATCGGTCACGGTCGAATCTGCCATTGCGGTAGTAAATTTTGCAGAAAATACCAAATCAAATATTTGTATGCGTTCGGCACGGCGGCAAACCACAGATAATGAGTTGGTGACATCTTATCATCAGTGTTGCCAACTTCAAAAGTTCAAATTATCGAGTTCCCACGTCGAAATTATTGTGGGCAAAATTGTCGTACATACCTAAAAAAAAAAACCTAAAACATTAATTGTTGGGAATCAAACCAAACACGACCCTGCACGCGATCTGCACACACAAGCGTCGTGATCAACGAGGACTCCACCACGACGAACGAATCTTCTCTCTATCCTCATTATTAATTGTTTGTCCGGGAAAGTTTCCTACAGTAATAAGCACGTCAATAAACCATTGCCTACATATACAGTCTACTCTTTTATTGCTCCCCGCGCTAACATTAATCAAACATTGATAACAAACGACAATGACCAGTCAAAGGGGGAGAATATGGAAAATTTCTCCACTAGTAGGGCTAGCAGCACAAACCGCCTAACTTTACACAAAACCACGGAGTGTATTGTTCATATATTGAATCATCACAAGAGTCTTTATTTACTTTTGACGACCAGTGTTCACGCGTACCCACGATACATAAAGCTATTTAGAACTTTAGAAGCAATTATAAAGTTATCTGAGCAAACCCACAAGAATCCAGGATAAAACGCAGAGTCGCGGTCTGCTGCGTAAACCCCCGATTCATCCATAGAATGCAGACCCTCTAGAACCGATTCCTCCAGCAAGCCACAAGCGCCCCATGGTTTGTTCGGAACGAGATCCTCCATCTCGATCTGAAAATCCCCACGGTCAGTCAGTTTTTGAAACGCAACACGAAGCGTTTCTTCGATAAAGCCGAAAAACACCGCAATCCCTTGATTGTGAAGGCCGCTACTTATGTCCCCAGTAGGATTAGCTCTGTCCGACGGCCGAGATATGTCCACACCGACCCAGATGACTCAATTACTCTCCTTCAGGAAAGAAATAGGGCCTTCCAGTACAGTTCGCTCACACCGCACACAACTGTCATTCCGACTTCGCCACCGAGGTCCTCGCGGCCCGCGAAGACCCCGAGTAACGGTGCCTAACATCGAGACCCCCGACCGACCCTTGCTCGTTGAAGCGCTAGCCCGCGCCGCAGCTGAGCCAGTAGCTTTACATAGTTAGAGTTAGTATATCAATTTCGTTGAATTTGTTTCTAAGAGACTCGCGAGGCTCAATTTTATAGATTGCGCGGACTGCCAGTCTAAAATAAAAAAAATAATCTACGTCCGCTGCCGATCCCCACAGTAGAACGCCATAAAACTTAATACTGTGAAAATAAGCAAAGTATATTAACCAGCTGTGGCTACATCAGTCAACTGCCTTATTTTTCTTACTGCGTAAGCAGCTGAGCTTAATCTGCTTGAAAGAGCTCTAATGTGGGCACCCCATTGCAATTTTGAATCTAAAGTAATTCCCAAAAATACAGTTTCCGGAATAGCATCTAGTTTCTTGCCATCAAGTTTTAAATTTAGACCTACTTGGGGTACATTTGGTAACGAGAACTTAAGACATTTAGTTTTGTTTGCATTGAGTAAAAGATTATTAGCAGCAAACCATTTCGATAGAACAGCTAGGCTGTCGTTGACATGTAAGACATCCGTATCTCTTTTATCTATTCTAAAAATAAGAGAAGTGTCATCAGCGAATAAAATGATATCCGAGAAGTTAGCTATCAGATAGGGAAGGTCATTAAACACTAGAAATAAAAAAGGGCCAAGAATTGAACCTTGAGGCACGCCCATCTTAACTAGAGACCCCGAGGATGTCGCCCCATTAACGTTTACTTTTTGCAGCCTGTTTGATAAATAGGAAAGTACAAGATCAGCAGCTTGTGCACGAATTTCGTAGTGGTGTAATTTACAGATCAGTGTATTGTGTTCAACGCTGTCAAACGCTTTTGAGAGGTCACAGAAAATGCCAATCACATCCTGGGAATTCTCCCAGGATTCCAAAATGTGACTGATGAGTTTTACTCCCGCGTCAGTCGTCGACCTACACATTTCGGGAAACCAAACTTCGACTATGTAAAATCCCATTTGAGTCAAAATGTGACAACATCTGGTCTAGCCATAACTTCATTCTAGGTCATCAAATAACTTCTCCCACTCTGGATGTAGTCAGACTTTTAATGACCAAAACCCATCCGTGTTCCCTCAGGGGCCGCGGTATCTCTTTCGATCAACCCGCCCCCTGGCGGGCATCAGCCCTTGCGGACCCCACCAGTTGGTGCTGACATCTCTTTGAGGGGCGCGTGGAATACAACACGCCGTCGACCCGGGCTTGGTCCTTACTGGACAGCGAGCTACCCATTACTCGCCGTCCACAAGCCCGCGCCTACTGTGGCTGGGAATCAGCCTGAGATTCCCGACGCCCAGGGCGTCTCCTGCGGCGACTAAGGCCGTGAGGGCGCATATACTGCCTCACCTTCACATGCGCCGCGTCCCTCTTCGCGAGCATTACTGCTTCGCAGAAGGAGGTGTCGGCTACCCATGCACTCTCGCTCCGTACCATGGCCTGGACCAGGGCCGGACGCGAGAGATCGCTGCCGCCGATCGCCTCCATGAGGACACGGCGGTGCTCCGCCCAAGCCGGGCAGACCTTCACCGTGTCCTCAGGGCGATCTTCGCAGTGGCAACACCCGGGCGTTTTCTCCTGCTTTATCTGAAACAGGAACCTCCCGAAACAACCGTGTCCAGTGAGGACCTGCGTCAGCGGAAGGTGAGGACGCTGCCCGTGCTGCCTCTCAAGCCACTCCTCAAAGAGGGGACTTACCGCCACTTTTATTCTGTAATCTGAGCCGCCGCTATTGTGGCGTGCCCAAGGATGGTACGGTTGACATCTGTCGGGCATGCCACCGTGCCGGTGAATCAATCCGACATATTATTTCCTGCCTGTATTGATGTGCAATGATTTTGATATCGCTCTCCCGCCGTAATACTGCGTCTGTCTATCTGTTCGTGATAAACGTAAAACGATCAATACTGTGCATGCATGCTTATTCATCTCAACTACTGCACCCTTACCTTATAAATAAGAGAGTAAATAATATCGGACCGTTACTGTGTTTTCCCCACAAGCACTTGGCCAGTTTATATTTTGACAATGACATTGACAGCCTTAAGCAAGAGGCTCGTTATGTCCCCTCTGCCTCCCTCACCCCTGTCTCACTGTCCGGTCCGTGTCTGTGCGCCGCCTAACACTGCTAATGTTCATTATTTATGCCGGAGAAAAATTGTTTAATTCATTTCATAGTAGTCAGGAAATTATATTACTGATAATAAGTGACAACATAATTCATAATAACATGGAGACATGGGGGTGTGATCTGCTAGATCAATCATTACTCGAAGATGATATTACAATGCCTCTACCCAGTTTTGAATCACACCCTGATCTCCTCATATCAAAGGTTAGATCTAAAAAGATGCTTTACTCTTGCTTTTGCTCTTGTAAGACTGATCAGTTTTGTTTTAGGTTCGTAAGCACTACATGGAATATGTGATCAAACTGTTGACTAGTAACTATGAAACACACCAGAAACTTGTCAGCAAAAACATATATCTTCCCAGTGCAATTTGGACATGTGCTAAAAATATAGAAACGGCTGCAACTCAAGCTTGCATGGTGGTGCAGCTTTACAGAAAAAATATTATCACAGTGGTAATTTAAATTTATTACTCATTGTTGTATTATAATTTTGCGTATTTTCTTTTATATATTACAATTTTTATTTTGAAACGTTTCAGGTAAATGAATTGAAGAAAGATACAAAAAAAGGAAAATTAAATAAGAAATTGTTAGAGTGTTTGAGTAAGGCACCAGTAAATAGTAAAAAAACCCAAACATCAAACACATTCAAAGATACCAATAATTGTCAATGTGCCCATAACAAACGTAAGAGACACATAGTGACTGAATCGCCACAACATGTTGAAAAACAACTGCAAAATTTAGTTAGTGATAATCTGACCAATATTTGTGTACCAACAGCAACTAACTTAAACTACAATTACTTGCATACATACCCACCGATAATTTGTGATACTATTCCACTACCAATTGACATCCAGCCAGAGGTTCAAACAATGACTCCTGCACCAATGCCCATTAAAAGGATGTCCGAGGAATCCCAAGACTCAGATGAATTAATGATGAAATTAGAAAAACTCTTTGAAGGAGAAACCAATGATGATGATTTATTTGAAGGTGCTCTATATGATAGAATGGATTCATTCCAAGATGAGCAGACTAAGAAAAAAAACGTTATTTTGGAAAACAATATAAATAACACAAAACAGGAGGCTGTTATTGAAAATCATTCAGTTCAAATTAAATTACTAGATGAAAGACTGGCTAACTTAGCAGGGTTATTAGTAACTAATGATCATGTGCCACCGAAGACTGAAATTCAGGATACTAGAAAACGTGGTCATAGTAAGTGGTTATGTGAGGAATACTATTTGAAGCAAAATTTGTATGAATTACTGGACCAAATTGGAGATACTGATAGAAAAAAACTTGAAAAGGTTTGTGGTACTTTTTACTGGTTTAAAAAAAAAAAATTAAATAGGTGCATTTACAATATACACATCTCAAGTTTTCCTGAACATCATTGAATAATCATTGTATTTTTCATGTTTATATGCTGATTAACTATAGTAGTAAGTATTTACTCAATAGATTTGTTGGTTTGTAACAGTGTTGGGTTTTATTGGCTACTGAAGTGGTAGAGATGGCTCCAAACTAAAATGCTTTTGATGCCACATGCCGATTCAGTCTTGCCTGCTCTGCCCGCTCCTAACTTCGAGGTTGCTGTGTATAATCTTTGTTACAACCAACCAAACATAATATTTATTACAACAATAATAAATGATTACAACACATCAAATTGAAAGCACTTTAAACTTGACTTATGCTTACTTCATGTAAAATTTCTGATTGCATTTTATTGTTACAGATTAAAGAAAAATTCGCACAATTGTTTGGTTATGATAGTGAAGATGAAGGCGTTTTGTCGCCTTTGGACGAGACACCTGAATTTAAAGCCAGTTGTAAAGAACGAATTGCACCATGGGTGGTGAAGCTGCTGACACCTCTTTATAAAAAAGCGCATATAAAAGGCAAAGGAACATTTAAAGCTTTAGTCAAACATTTGCTCAGGGTTATTTATCAATGTAGTCGATATCCAGGTAGGTACCTGTTTTTAATTTTTTAATAGGCTAATTCTAACATTCTGTCCTATGGCTGATATAATATTATTTAAATTGCAGAGGAATATGAAGTGGCTAGTTTTGTGTCTGATTTCCTGAAAAACCACAAAACAATCAGCTGTGAAGCTGACTTCATGGAATTCAAAATTGAGAATATCTAAGTCTTCATAGCTTATGATGCTCTGTAAAACAGAGCTTGTGTGGCCTATATAAACTGATAGTGTTAAGTCATGTGTGAGAATCAACACTTAAGTGCTTTGTGAATGTTATAGTTTCACTCGAGGAGTTCAAAATTAAACATGATACTAATAAAAGATGTTTGTTTGATGTATGTAATTTAATTATCTGCTTATCATTTTTTCTGCTTTCTAGGCTCTGATTCACTTTTTTCAGTTAACTTTCGTTTTTCAACTTTAACAAACCAAGAGTTTAATGTTTTTTGGGTGCTTTTCTTATTTTTCTCCTCTTCAGGTAATCTTTTATTACAACTTGTAGATTTATTTCTAGAATTATTAACTGCAGTGGAAACTTGATGCCATGATAGTAATTTTATTGGTTTAAGATAAGCGAGGGCCATGTCTGGTTTAACTTTATCAATATCGAGCCATGCCTGAAATAAAACATAATTTTAATCCATAGGTACTCGCATTCTCATATTTTCTTAGTGTTACAACTATTTTAATAATGTATTAATTAAAAAAATTGAGCCATAGCGGGATGCCTGGCAGATGTGAATCGTCGACACTGCATATGCTATAGTATGCAAGCTAAGCTCGGTGAGAGTTTCACTTTGATGTAAAACTCTATTTATATATTTTATTAACCTTTTCACCACCACGTCAAAAAAGCAAAAACGCGCCCTTGGCGCAAAGCAGCGTTATTTACGTATAAGTCTGTCATGTAGTCGTGACTGTGGCGTGCTGGGCATATTTTGGTTTGTCATCTATAGTTACATGACTGGCGGTCAAAAGGATAAAATACATCTTTTACAATCAATTACATTAAAATGTGATGGTTAAAAATTGGTAATTAACCTCAATTTGCTCATCACTATCTAGAACTGCAGGCATCCTGTGATGTAGCCAATCCAGAGTGTTATTAGACTCCATTGTAATGACAGAGTATGAATAAATGATTGTATCTTCATTTTGCCAGACATGATATAAGCCTGCCATCTGTAGGAGGCGTACTCCTGTCCAGCCAGTCTCTTCATTAAAGTTATTGCTCCATGTATCAGGTTCATCAATCTGAAATTAATTTGGGTAAAAATTAAGTGTACGTTTCAATGGCGCGGCCACGGCGTTATTTAAAAAAAAAACTACCAAGATTTTGTAAAAAATTGTAAAAATTGGTGCCCAAAACCATAATTTTGTCAAAGTTACGGTTAAAAAGTTATTTATACAAGGTTTGAATGTGACCGCGCCATTGAAACGCGGAGAACCGTGCGGCCACGGATATCCTTAAAACTAAGCGTTAGGAGACCTGAAATTTTGGTAAATGATAGATTGAATTTGTAAAAATATAGAAAAAATTCTAGGTGTATATTTTAGGAGCTGTAAGACTATAACCCCCATGACCGCGCCATTGAAACGGTGAAAAACACGTTATCGCCGATGAAAAAGCATCACAGACGTCTGATTTTTTTGTCTTTTAAATCACAGATTTATGTGATTTTAAAGAATTTCTAATACAGTAGGTGGAAAGTTTTCTGTAAACAATAAGCCATGGTCACCCTATCGAAACATTTAAAACGTATTGAGATACCGTACAACAGCTCCTGAAATATAAACCTAGGATCGTTTTGTGTAGTTTTACTAATTTTGACAAATTCAAATCTATCATGTACCAAAATTTCAGGTCTCAGCAACGCTTAGTTTTAACGATCTCCGTGGCCGCTCGGTTCTCCACTACCACGTTCAAACCCTTATAACTTTTTAATCATAACTTTGACAAATTTATGGTTCCTCAATGGGAACCTTCAATTTTTACAATTTTTTTTACAAATTCTTCGCAATATTTTTTTTCTGAAATAGCGCCGTGGCCGCGCCATTGAAACGGACACAAAAATTAATAGTATGCTTGTTTGTTATGCAGCCATTTGATGCAATATAAATGAAACCATGTTACTGTCATCAATGTATACGTCTCTTATGAGAACCCACAAATATTGCTTAGAAAGACAAATTTAATCATTAGACTACATTTTACTCTCATACTGGCATACCCAGTAACTGAGTCATGGAGGTCAGATAGGCAAGCACTCCATGTAAAGTACCGGTATTTAGCTGGATCTGGTTAGACTGGAATCCAACCCCAACATAGCTATGATAACAGGTTTTTTTAATAAATTTATGAAAACGAGTAAGTGCCCAGGCTAACCCTCAATTTGATTAAATCCTGCTTTTGTCATCTATTTATCTAAAATCAAGTCTTAAAGAAAGTACCAGAGAATGGTATCTATTCTTGTGCCTCTGTACATTTTGTCAGAGAAAATGTATTTTATATCTAGTAGAGACCTTAATACCATCATCCTGTGGAGCATAAATATAATAAGGCTGTTTGACTTTCGACATCTTGTTAGTTGTCTGCCACTCGTAGAATCCCTCTGCAACTATTATGCATCTACCTCCATTATTCAGTATGGGGCTGTATAATTTAGAACTTTTTATGTTCTCAAGCCGGCAATTGTTAGTACTTAAATTATGTGTTTTGTAGTCGCCCTGTAAAATAATATGAATTCCATTACAAAGTTATTAAAAACCGCCTTATGTATTTCTAACAAAAAAGAAGAAACTTTTATTCTACCTTGTGCCATGGTGGTATAATTCCCCACATCATTGGTTTAAGAACTCTGTCCGATTGTGCGACGTTACGGAATCTGCTAGAAGAAACGATCACTGGAGTCACATCTGTTGGCGCGATATTGTATGAAGGTGTATACTCTTTACCCGCGTTGAATTCTGGCAGCCAGTCGGGTTTTGTGTAGGAATGATCATTTTTTGATTTGTAAATACAAGCGCATTGAATTTTATCTTTATCTAATGACCTGAAAAATATTTACTTGCCATTTATCCACGAAACATCATGATATTTAGATAATTATTATTACAAGAAAACATAGTTACTACGCACAATCCAGTACGGCCACACATAATGAGTTAATAGTGTGCGGTAATAAGATTAAATTATTTTATTCGTAAGATCGAAAAATACTGTTTTGTTGGTAAACAGTGACAACAACACTGACTGCCACAGACTCACAGAACATATATACCACAGAACATATATACTCTTGAGATATATACTCTAGGGAGCACAGACCACATAGAAATGTATTAAAATTACTTTCCTTTATTATTAGTTTTTGTTTTGCTTCGCAAGTTTTGTGTATTTAGCCAATAGTCAATATAGATATGCAAGGTACAATCATTCATATAGAGAGGGATAAAAATTGGTATGAATGTTCGGAACACCATTTTTTAAGGATACTGAGCCTGAAAAGTCACCATCGATCCCAAGGTCAAAGTTGTCAAAAAAGGTGTTTTCCCGTTTGTCAGCAAACATTTTATCACATTTGGTCTGTCAAAAATTGTACTTAAATCTTAGTAAAGATGAAAATCTATCAAAGAGATCTGACAGATGCTGGGGTAGCTTGATGTGCTGGCTTCTGTACGTACTACAACACGGCCGTGTCCATGAGGCAGCCACACCCCATTTTTTTAGTTCGACAATGCTACACATTGAAATGAAAGTATCAGGCGTCATTAATGGCTATTCTGTTTATGTGTGATCATTTTAGGATCTCAGACGTTCATTCTGTAGGGGTTTAATAAACAAGTCTCCAACACTTTGGTGTTGTTGTTGTTGGTTCAATTTCATCAACATTTGCCTAGCCTTTTCCCAACTATGTTGTGTCGGCTTCAAGTCTAACCAGATGCAGCTGAATACTGAGACCAGTATATTACATGGAGCGACGACTGCCAATCTGACGTCCATAACCTAGGTACTCTTGGTACCCTTGTTATGACTGTTTGTCTGACTTTCGGGCTTCTGACGATCCGTAACGACTGTCACCCATCCACGGACCAAGCTTAGCTTAACCTTGTCGATAAACCCGTGTGGCTGTTATTACTTAGCCACAAGCAAGTTTTTCCAATCTATGATCAAATTAATTTATAGTGTCAACTATAAATTACTAGACTTGAATTACTTATTATTAGTACTTGTCAAAGTACGCTACACAGTAGACGCCACGAACTCTGAAAATTGCGAAACTGGTCGTACGAATGTTGGGGGATACTACACGAACGTTCGAGGTTCACGCGCTTCGATATGCCGTAAGGAACCGACACAGCTTGGAAAACCACGAATACAATGATATCTTCTGCAATTGTCGTCTTACACTAATTGCGGGTTCGTGTATTCATGATTTCATGCGAATGTGAGTGACTGGCATAGCATTGTATCCTCCCATCCTCCCTGGTCTATCTATTTAATTGACTGATGTATGATGCACTGTGGACTGTATTCATAGACTACATAAATATAAACGTAGACAGTCTGTTTACGTCGTATATAAAATAAATAGACTAGACTGTAGGTATTCTAGGATGCTCTGTGATTTGACTTGACGTCACCGATCTGACCAGTAATTTAGCCCCTTCGGGGCTAGCTCTAGCCATTTTTCTTCTTGTTCAGCCCCGAATATAATGATTAATCCCCCCCTAGCCCGTAATCTAGTCCCGAATATTATCGCCTGTCAAAACCATAAATAATGAAACAGGATGAACTTTGAGTCCCTAAATTCGATCCCATAAATATGAACTGGCCTTACCAGGTAACCCAACTTACTACCTATAAATAAGTAGTCCCATAGGATCTCCCTACAAAAAAATTGTATCCAATTTAAAATACTGAACAAGGCTATGCGCAATGAGGCTCAATTCCAACCATCAACGTCGTCAGCGCCAAGTGAAACCCTTCAATAGGAATTAGATGAAGAATGCTATTTAGATCGTAACTTTATGATTAAACAATATGTTATAATCCAGAATGATGTTTTTTATTAATAATTTACACAATACTTATTCATGAAATCCATTTTACTAAAGAATCTTTATTTTTATTTTTCGTTGATTAGTAATTTAGCGCTTTATACGAAAAAAAATGTGCTAATCTAGCCTTTTTTTAGCTCGATTTAGCCCCAAAACCTGACACCCAGTTGGCAGCACTGGATCTGACATTACGAAAGTTTTGTGCCGTCTGTGGTATATCGTTATCACAAAAAAAATTGTGGTATATTTTAGTGGGATTGGAGTTTCCGTATTCTACAGAAAACAAAATAAGAATAAGTTTTTAGTCTAGGACAATTTAGGTTTGCTTACCATTAAGCATTGAGTGTGAAAAATTTAAAACAGTGACAGCAAACATTCCTATAATGGAAATCCTGTAGTGAAAAAGTTCTCATGGAGTGTCGATATCCTTCAATTTTTTGTGAAAATATGTGGAAATATGTTACACGACGTTTTCGGGATACTTTGGAACGGGGTGCAAATGATTTTGGGCGATGCAGTACCACCGTAGCCAACAATGGTGTCGTCAATAACACCGATGAGAAAAAGGAATGCCCACTTGGTCAAGCTAGTAAGTGGCTTTCTATGCGCAAAAGTAAATCGCTCCAGAACGATAACGGCACAAATGGTCCGAAATGGAGCTTCGAACACCGAGACAGAAATTGGATGGGTGCCATTACATGGGTATGTTTGTATTTGGCAGATTTATTTTTATCACTGACATAATACTATTATCGTGAACATGATAACTGGAAGTAGTTAATTTTTTTTCGTTTCGTTTCCATAATCAGTCATGGTACTAATAGTCAACAAGTGAGCGATATTTTGTAAAAATGGCTATGCACATGGGTTTGCAATATCATGCAATAATAGAGCTAAATTTCCAGTGTCCCACACAAGTGGGATTCAAAGACTCGCCACCAAATTGCTATGAAAGCCAGTGAAATACCAGTCAGAGGGATGTCTTAGACCCATAAATATTTTTTTTTAAATAATTAGTTTAATAAAAACATTGGGGACGATAAAACAAGATGAATGATTGGTGATTGTAATGCAAAACAGTAATAATCTAATAGCCAAGAGACGCTCCTATTACTTGCATAGGCTTTTATTGGGGGCTTAGTAGAGAAAGTAACCTTTAAGTGCGGTTTATATTTGAAATTATAAGACTAAGGATTTTGAAATTAAATCTTATAAAACATAATGGGAGGTAGTCGATGATACTCATGTTGGTTCATCAGGTTTTCAAAGGCCAGCTTATGATAACCCACAATAGGTACCTTATTAACATAATAACATATGTCTAATATAAATAAATATGTTTTTCCAGGAAAATGGCTTAAATAAACTGCATGAAAACAATGATAAGAATGCCGGACCACCCTGTAAGTGGCTTTTCCACAACAGAGAACTGCAACAGAGTGACAATGCCACCATTAGCAATGACATGAAGTGGAGCTTTGACCAGCAAGATGAGACTTGGATAAATGCTAAACCTTGGGTGTGTATTTGGCAGATTTATTTAATTGACTGGTCTAACATCATCATCTGCTTAGCCTTTTCCCAACAATGTTGGGGTTGGCTTCCAGTCTAACCAAATGCAGCTGAATTTCAGTATTTATATGTAACAACTACCTATCGGTCTTTCACAATCCAGTCTTACCAAGGGTGGTAAGACTGGCTGTCAGATATTCAGGCTCCTGACGACCCGTAATGACTGTCAAAGATTCACAAATGACTGGTATCTGGCATACTGACTGGAAAATTAAGTTTGTCATATTAATAGTAATATTACGTTTTATACAGGTTGGTAACATAGACATGCAACCTGTTACCATGGTTTCAGTACATCATTGTGAACCTAATAAATAAACAACTCACCTTAGAAATAATAAATATTAATTACGTAATAAATAAAAATAATAATAAGTAAATGAAATAATAAATAAAAAACAATAATTATAATTCTTAAATTTAATTATGTGATAATAAAACAGTACAATTTAACTAATAATATTTATCACATTAAACACGCAGTGTTCTTCCTCTCTCCTACTTGATTTGTGCTGTGCCCGACAGGGTCCATAATTGTGACTAATATTATTTCCCTACCAATTTTATACATGAATAATAAATAAATAAATAAATATTTTGACCAAGTAGGAATTTCATTTTCGAAAAACTTTAACACTGGGGATCTGGAATCATGTGCTGCATTCATGGTTACAGTTTGCGTGTCAATTTCCCTGCCACACTGTATATTAGTTATCTTTACACACATTTATTTCCTTCTTATTCATTCATTCATTCATTTATTTCCTTCTTATTCATTCATTTATTTCCTTCTTAAATTCATTCATGAATTATTTATTCATTTATTATTCATTCATTCATATGTTTATTATCTTCTTCTTATCGAGCTGAATGGTGTGCAATTGGAGAGGCCTATGTCCAGCATTGGACTGCTGTAGGCTGATTGATGATGATGATTACCTTACTATAAAACCTTATTATTTTCTAGGAAAATGGTTTTAATAACCCAAATGACAACAATGAGAAAAATGCCAGACCACCCAGCAAGTGGTTTTCTCTTCGCCAATGCTCTGAAAACGGTACAAGTACCCAGGAATGGAGCATTGAACGCAGAGAAAGAACTTGGATGGATGGCAAACCATGGGTATGTTTGTACAATTATGGCAGTAGATTTAATTTTATATCTGACATTTTGTATAATAACTAAAATGATGATAATGAAAATCATCACAGGAATATGGAATATGGAAAAAAAATCAGTATAATGGTTATCAAAACATATTCGTGATATCTCAATTGGTTTCAAATGGTCATCTTATGCTTTACCAGAAGTAGTGTATGTATACAGTGTGGCAGTGACATCAATGCTCAAACTGTTACCTGTGAATTTAGTACATGATTCAAGCAAATATTTTTTTCTGCACACATGCTTGCTTGTTTCGCGTGTTTCAGTTTGCTCGTCGATGTCCCTGCTGCTCTTTAATTTAATGATAAAAATAAATTTAATATTTCTAGGGCTGCATGAAGAAACGAAATGAGAATGGTGAGAGAAATGCTGGTCCACCATGTAAGTTTCGTTCATTTCGCCGCTGTAAATCGTTGGAGAAAGCCAACGGCACAAATGATAAGAAATGGAGTGTCCAACATCGACACCAATGGATGGATGCTAAAACTAAAACATCGGTATGTTTGTATTACGCAGCTTTTTAAAGTACGGCACACGCATAATTGTCCACCTGAAGGACTAAGTGCAGAAACCAAACCCTTTATCATAGAACATACTTCTCAATATGTCTCATAATGAAATATCATTAATAATATAATATGTTTTTTTTTTATAGGAAAATTGCGTTAGTAAATTTGATCATAATAATGCTAAACCACCTAGTATGTGGATTTCACTGAGCAAATACTGTAAGTCATATCATAATGATGATGGCACAAATGGCAAGAAATGGAGCTTCCAGCACCTGAACAGAACCTGGTTGGATGCCATCACATGGGTATGTTTGAATTTAGCAGCATTTCGTTTTCACTGACGGGACGATTAAACAAACTTACCTAAGTGAAGTTTGACCATAAATAGATGAGATGCTGCATCCTCGAGATTTCCATAATTCACTAGGTGATACACTCCTTAAAGGCATCAATCACAATAAGACATTCAATTTCCATAGATTACGCTCAGACCAAGCTCTTGTAATGCTCTTGCATTATTTTACCACTCGATTTTCAACGCACTGTTTACCACCGAGAGTTGAAAATATTGTGCATTTTTGTCGCGGTCTGTTGTATCTCAATGCTCAGTTGGCGCCCCCACTAAAATTTCGTCTATGGAAATTCAGTCGTTCTTTTTTAGTATATTTCTAAAAAAGATGTTTGATGCCTAGTAGATTGAGGATCTCGAGGATGCAGCGAATCAAAGTTTAATACTAATATAATATGCCATATACTTATTCAATGAATCCATGAATTCTATTTACAGAGTGGCGTAGCAGTTTTGGGATGGTACACTAGTCAACTCATTCATTTTAAACTGAAACAGCATTGCAGACACCAAGACACAAAATGTCTTCCTGTAAACAACGTGCTATCGTCTATCTACCCATATATAACAGACATGAACAAACATGATTTGCAAATTGATTCAGTTTCTAAAATTGGTAAAGTGTTTTCTCATTTCACTCCCACTGTATATTTGATGGCCAATGATCAAAGTGAGAGTATTAAAGTCAAAGACAATGTATCTGGAAATCTATCTGTCAATGAATCTGGAAATCTATCTGTCAATGAATATGGAAATCTATCTGTGAATGAATCTGGAAATCTATCAGGCAATGTATCTGGGAATCTATCTGCCAATGAATCTGGACGTAACTCTGGTAATAAATCTGGCAATAGGTCTGGCAACAGTGCACAAACACACCCCCACAGCCCTACGAATGCACAGAGCATAGACACCTCAGATGACGATTTGGGTGGGGTGTTGAATTCAATTGAAAACAGACTTGGTCTAGCTTCCATTGAGAATGGCCAGTACCAAGATGGACTTAGTTTACTAAGGTAACAGTATTGTTTTTTAAATAAACTGTTTTGTGTTGTACAACCATGGTCAATAGCGGTGCATCACTTTACACCCTATTGCCTTTAGCAATAGGGTTTGAAAAGTGTTCACCACCAGTGTCTGCGATGGTATGTCACCGGAATTATTGTTATTTTATAATTTGTATTATTATTCTAGGTCTGCAGCAGAACGAAATCATGCTCCCGCCATTTACAATCTAGGGTTGTGCTATGAAAAGGGCTTAGGAGTAACAGCCAATGAAAAAACTGTAAGTAAACCATAACATTATAAGAGCACGTTCAATAGATTATTTTTACATAGATTTATTTATTTTAATCAACAGGTGTATCCTCAAAAATGAGGAAAGTTAAAAAGATCTTACAGAATAAGAATTTGTAGCACAAAGTGTGTTTATATTTTTGTATATGAGAGATAGTGTGTAGTAATACATACTATCTTATCCTAAGATAACAAGTTCACGGCTCTGAGTCAGAAGAAAAAGTGATAATAATTAAAGCGGTCTAATTATCTAAAACAAATATTTTTAAAGTCAAAGTTTTTTGTCGAGTCATTTCATTGCTCTCTTATTGGTTCATCTTTCTATTATCATAGTCTTCATCGAATGACATTATGCTGCACACTTTACCACTGTTCCACATTTATTCACATACATGGCTATTGCTTGTCGAGCAGTGGTGGCCAAGTTGTATCGGGCCTGACTTACGAGTTGTATGTCCTTGGTTCAAACCCAGGCAGGCGCTTTACACATGACATATGACATCTACCAAAACGCACTGGGCCAGCGTGGTAGATTACGGCGCACTACCCCTCACAGAGAGGAGGCCTGTGTCCCAGCAGTGAGATCATTATAGGCTGATAAGTATACTAGTCCATGAGCATCACAGCTTCTGCAGCAACTTGGAATAGTTTTAATATCCAAAATAAATTATCAACATTGACAGGCTATGGAGCTATATAAGTCTGCAGCTGCGATGGATCACCCTGAAGCCCTTTACAACCTCGGCGTTTTTTACGGCCAGGGCCGGGGCGGCCTCAAGGCCGACCAGGTGACTGCGGTCAGACTACTGCGCCTCGCCGCAGTGCAGGGACAACAGGATGCTATTGATGCTCTTAAATATCTCGACGTGAGCATCTCTGAGCCTCGACACAATGACGTAAACTCCTGGACTTACAAAGAACACACACAATTTCCATCAAGTCAAACTATTGTTCCTACGCAAAGCAAACTGTTTATCGACAATATAAACTTTCTGCAGGCAACAGTTTGAAGCTAGCTGTGTGAGTGGCTTTTAATATTATAAGTTGGTGGTGGTTGATGCACCTTGAAATTAGTCGCTAAGCTACAATACACGCATAGCGTGAGGATATGCCATGTAATATAATTACATGGTCCTTTCAATGGTGGTTCAAAGTTGATTCTGATTTTTTTAATGATGGAGTGTTTTTATTTCTACTTATTGTTCATTTTGTATAAATATTACTTTTATTAAGTTTTTCAATATTTTGAATAGACTTAATTTTTAACGTCGTACTTTCAAAAGCTTTTTCAGTTTACTTATTGGATACTTATAATTGCACATAAAGGGATACAGAAGATACTACATATAATAAGTTCGCTAATTAAGTTCTTTAAACAAACATTTATCACCATGAAAATTAGGTTACTACTTGCTTGTGTAAAGGGGCGCATTATAATTAAATATGGACTAAGTAAGGCACATGATATCCTACATTCACAAACTCGCGACTAAAATGGCGCTGCAGCGCACTAGTCTTGGAACCAGTGAGTATTGGAACACTTATTGGAGTTATGCGGAATATCTGGGTTAGATGCACCACTATGCTGTTGTTTTATCTTTTCCAAAATACAATTAATAAATGGACCTCGCAACTCCACAGACTTTCTAATGAACTATACTCTGTTTGAAATAAGATTAGACATTTAAATAAACCTTTTTTACAGTCAGTTTAACTGGTTTTGACTACTATTGCGTTGGTAGTATGATAAATGGTATTTGCAGTAAACAGTTGGTATTGTAAGCGTTTATTTTTTTATTTTAGTGCCATCCTTATTCCTAGGGAATAGAAGTCAAAATCGGCTGAACGGACTGTAACAAAGGTTTATTTAAATATCTAATTTCAAATGGAGTATTCATACTTTGCATCTGTAAATATTGTGATCAGTTAAGTTTTTTCGCTTACACTATTGATGCTAAACTTTTTCTTCTTCTCTCGTGTGCACAAGATTAGCTCATGCAGTCTTAAAGAAAAGATCGATTAAGTTAGTCAGCCGGCTGATTAGCGGGACTGTTTGTCCCAGTATACGCCGGACGTGCTCGAGTATCAAAGTGTTCTTGGTGAAGAAGCAGCCAACTCCACCACAAACAAACCCAAGGCATTAGCTTTCTAAAGCTTGCCAACATTATTTTCTCTTAGAGCGAGCAAATAAAGTAGTGCAGTGTTGTACCACAGACAAAATTAAGTGTTGTAGCAGGCCTAGCATGACGCTTTCTATTTCTACTCTACCGTAGAATAGATATAGCTTGTCTACATTTCTCGGTACAAAACTATCAATTGTCTACGCGGAAACGTCATTTTTGTCTACTTTTCCGTCGACACGCTTCTCTATGGTTTTCGTGCTAAGCCTGCTGATATACCCTATAATAAACATTTTTGATTGTTTTTAAGCTTCAGAATAAATATCCGCCTATTTGTAAGAGATAGATGCTCAGACAACACCAAGGCTTCCTTAGTTGTGCTGTTTATCGAAATGTAAAAAGCAAACAACTTAAATTTATTTGGACATACACACCGAATGGTGAGACAAGTATGATTTTATATCCGAAATTGATGTGAAGTCAATGTTTCAGTATTTAATTATAATCAGTGATGATACGTAATGAAATAAATAAATAAACTATACAAAATAAATCTAGAAGTGTTTCATTTATATCTAGTAAAAACCGATTGGAACCTTGATTGAAAAGATCTATTGGTAAAATACGAAGGTCATTATCTACCTAGCATTTTCCCAACTATGTTGGTGTCGGCTTCTTTTTTGGTGAGGGTGGGAAATCATCAAATAACTTCTCCCGCTCTGGGTGGAGCAGGAGGGCGTGTCAGACTTTTACTGACTAAAACCCACCCGTGTTCCTTCAATTGCCTGTGTGCCAGGGGCCACGGTATCTCTTTCGAACAACCCACACCCCTGGCAGAAATGTTACGGGTTACGTTCTTATAGCAAATTAATATGTTCGTTTATGGATGTTTTGATGCAGCTGCAAACCAGTATTTTAAATTGAGCGACTGCCTAACAGATCTGCACAACCCAGTTTCTGGGTAGTACGATACCCCTTGGTCATACTTTCGGTCTTCTGACGACTCGTATATAACGACTCAAAGTTTCACGAATGACGAGAACAACGACTTGTGTTTTCCTAGGCACGGAGGGGTCTTAGTATGTAATGATGCTCACCCATTCATGGACCAACCGCGGCAAGCGTACCTTGACCTAATCGATCTTCCCGTGCGGCTGTTATTACTTAGCGGAAACCCGATGGTAAAGGATGAATACAAATCAGCCTGTAGTTTTATTCAGCAAAAAGTAAAATAGTAAAACCGTCAGTTATAATTATTTATAACTTTTCTATACTAATAGATATAGCATTCACTCTAACATACCAAATAAATAGGTATGTGAATTTAGATCGCCACGGGTCGTCGAAATCTGTAAAAAGAAAAATACTTATCTGAAATCGATTCAGTAGTCAATTAGGAACAAACTACTTTCGGTCCTTGCGTCTACTCTGTTACAGCTTGTATAAAATGTCCCACACTAGGAATTTCTCCTGTGTTGTGGGTGTGTTTACAAACATTTAAACTCACATACACAAACAGCCAGACTCGGAACAACTACTTGTAGGTCATACAAATATTTGTTCCGTGCGGGAATCGAACCCGCGACACGGAGCGCAGCAGTCAATCGCCCAACCGTGCCGTCAACATTAGTAAGTTCGAGATTATGGAATGTAATAAAATCATGGCATGTAATGGACATATTAGATAAAACCTGTAGTTATCTACTTTTATCATCTTTCAACATGAAAAATCAATGCATTATGTTATGACATTGCATTGATTTTTAGTTATTAACCTATACTATTATTATAGCTGAAGAGTTATTTTTTGGTTGTTTGAACGCGCTAATCTATAGAACTACCTGTCGGATTTGAAAAAATGTTTTAGCATTTGTTTTGACTTATTGAGGAAAGCTAGACGCCATGACATGAACGTTACATCACATTATGGCCCTTATGAGCCAGGCAAAAGAAAAAATGTCAAAAAAGAGCGCTAAGCGAAAATGATGTACCCGCTTGTGATGTTTCTTGGAAGTAACAGCGCGGGCGATGGGATGCGACGTGGTTGGTGGGTTGGGGTCCGAAATTACACGTGGACAAAGTCGCGGTCAGTAGCTAGTCTAAGTCATACAGCGGGATTGCTGAACCTGGTTGGTGGTGTTGCTTGAAATAAAAATGTTAATTCTGTTAACAGGATATCGGAACTACAGAACAGATAAACCACTTTTACGCCATATAAAATATAAGCTAGATAGAGTCGACGATTCCTATCTGTCTACCCCTAAGAAGAAATGGCGAAACAAACTCAGGAGTCAGTCTCTTGTAAATACCCAGACGTAATCTTGGTCAGCTCATGTGAACACCTTACTTGCCCAATGTCTGGCCTACTTGCACGTGACTGGAACCGCCTGTGTGGTTTGTAAAAGGAAAACCTTAAAATTACAAAGAACTAGCAGACGCGGCGAACTTCGTACCACCTCTGAATCAATGATAAATGATTTTATTTCTGTAAGTAAACTCAAACTCAAAGCATTTATTTCAAATAAACCAATTACAGGCACTTTTGAATTGTCAAGGTCGGTGAGATAGAAAGATGAAGCTAGTTGCCCATTCCAAAGCGTAGGTACCTATGGAGAAGAACGGGCAAGAAACTCCATGGACACTCTTTTAAAATCATGATTTTGTTACAATCAGTTGGTTACATCATTATGTTGAAATTATCAATGTGAGAACGATGTAAAAAGACGTGCACATTATAAGCGTCCGTAATTAAAACAAAACAAAAATAAAATAACAATTTAGATATTAAAATAAGCCGTGGGAGCTAAGAGATGACCAGTAGGTTTGTACAAACACTTTTACACGTCAATCTATCGTCAATAAATGTTGTATTGACTTTTTTTATAAGATTTATTTTTATCTGACTCGGTGTCTTTGAATGTGTATTTTAATGTTTTGTTACCGCCTTCCGAAATTAAAGTTATTTTTCACTTTTTAATGTTTTTTCGGAAGTCGGTTGTTTTTTTTTTTGAAAAAGTTTTGCAAATCCGTCTATAGGACGGAATTATGCCCGAACATACATACTTAAAATTTTTTTTGTTAAACATGTCGAATTGATAACCTCCTTGTTTTTGGAGTCGGTTAAGGTTAAAAATGAACTATCCTCTTTTTGTTTTTCGTGATTTTTTTCATGTTTAATCGTTTTTCTGCTACTTATTCGGGGCGGAGACACAAATCAAAGATCATAAAATTCGGTCCAGCCGTTCATGAGTAATAAATTGTGTAACTAGCCCGACTTTGTTGTATTTATATATTATTAGATAATACTATGATAGATAGATTGTCCCGTGTGGTGCCGGGCGTAAAAGAATAGCATCATCCCATTTCTTCCAATGGGTGTCGTAGAAGGCGACTAAGGGACTTACTAGAGAATGGGCAGCAGCATTCTCTATGCATTTTACCACCATACTGCGATCGCCAACCCGCCTGCCAAGCGTGGCGATTATGGCAAACCCCCCCCAACATGACAAGCACAAAAAGTAAATGGCCCCTAGTGCCCGGCGGCCCACCTACCCTTGGCTACGGTAGCGGTCAAGGCCACGGTGAGGCAAGGGGTGCGAACAATCCCCGGAAGAGATCCGGCTACCACAATCACCGAAAACTGGACCTGGCAACATATAACACGCGTACACTCCGGACCGACGAGAAGATCGTCGAACTCGAGGAAGGATTGAGCAGGTTACGGTGGGATATAGTAGGTCTATCTGAAGTCCGACGAGAGGGGGAGGACTCGATAATCCTCAAATCCGGTAACTTGCTCTATTTCCGGGAGGGCGACCAGCAGTCCCAAGGTGGTGTCGGGTTTATCGTCCATAAGTCCCTTGTGAGCAACGTGGTGAAGATCGAGAGTGTGTCGACCAGGGTGGCGTTCCTTATACTCAGAATATCCGCAAGGTATTCGCTGAAGGTCATACAGGTTTACGCCCCGACCTCGTCACACCCCGACGATGAGGTGGAGACTATGTATGAGGATATTTCCAGAGCCATGCATGGTTCCAAAACTCACTTCACCGTTGTCATGGGGGACTTCAACGCGAAACTAGGCAAACGAAGCGATGATGAGCTGCGAGTGGGGCAATTTGGAGTTGGACGTAGGAACCACCGGGGTCACCTACTGGCTAGTTTTATGGAGAAGGAAGGCCTCTTTATGATGAACTCCTTCTTCAAAAAACGTGAGCACAGGAAGTGGACCTGGCAGAGTCCTGATGGTGCAACCAAAAATGAGATTGACTTCATTATGTCGACGAAGAAGCAAGTATTCAATGATGTCTCTGTGATCAACGCGGTGAAAACTGGTAGTGATCACCGTTTAGTAAGAGGCACATTGAATCTCAATATCAAGCTGGAAAGATCTCGACTAATGAAGTCTACGCTCCGTCCAGCACCGATCCAAGTCCAAAACTCCGAAAGCTTTCAACTCGAGCTCCAGAATCGTTTCGAGTGTCTAGGGAGCTCTGTGGACGATTTTAACGATGGGTTCGTGGAAACTGTCCATACGGTCGGGTCTAAGTTTTTCAAGACCCGTCGTATCGACAAAAATAAGAGGCTCTCTGATCCTACTTTGCAGCTCATGAAGGAGAGGCGCGAGATGGTTCTGCAGTCTTCAGACGACGCACTCGAGTACCGGCAGCTTAATAGACAGATCTCTAAGTCCTTGAAAAGCGACCTCCGCCGCTTTAATACAGAACGTATTAAAGACGCAATAGAGCGGAATAAAGGCTCCAAGGTCTTTGCTAGGGATCTGTCTATTGGGCAGAGTCTGCTTACGAAACTGAAGACCGATGAAGGCAGGATCGTATCCACCAAGCCTGAGCTGTTGAGAGAGATTGAGAGCTTCTATGGACAGCTATACACGTCAACAAGAAACCCCGTTACAAATCTGGCTAACGACCCAAGAGCTAGATTAACCCGACACTATACTGAAGATATCCCGGACGTCAGCTTGTACGAGATTAGGATGGCTCTGAAGCAGCTCAAAAACAACAAGGCGCCGGGTGATGACGGAATTACGGCTGAGCTTCTAAAGGCCGGTGGAAAACCCGTTCTTAAGGCCCTCCAGAAGCTGTTTGATTCCGTCATACTCGAGGGCAAAACGCCACAGGCATGGAACAGAGGTGTGGTGGTACTTTTCTTTAAGAAGGGCGATAATGCCCTTCTTAAGAATTATAGGCCCATCTCACTTCTGAGCCATGTCTACAAGCTGTTTTCCAGAGTCATCACGAACCGTCTAGCGCGCAGGTTTGACGACTTCCAGCCTCCCGAACAGGCCGGGTTCCGTAAAGGCTTTAGCACAGTAGACCACATACATACGCTGCGGCAGGTTATACAGAAGACCGAAGAGTATAACCTGCCTCTATGTTTAGCGTTTGTGGACTATGAAAAAGCCTTCGATTCGATCGAGACATGGGCTGTACTGCAGTCCCTCCAACGGTGCCAGATCGACTATCGGTACATCGAGGTGTTGAAGTGTCTGTACGAAAACGCCACTATGTCAGTCCGACTCCAGGACCAGACCTCGAAACCTATCCTTCTGCAGCGAGGTGTTAGACAGGGAGATGTTATCTCTCCGAAACTCTTCACTGCTGCACTGGAGGATGTCTTCAAGGTTCTGGACTGGAAAGGGGCTGGCATCAACATCAATGGCGAGTACATCACTCACCTTCGGTTTGCCGATGATATAGTTGTCATGGCTGAGACCATGGAGGACCTCAGTACAATGCTCGATGACCTCAGTAGAGCTTCCGAAAGAGTGGGTCTTAAAATGAACATGGACAAGACAAAGGTCATGTTTAATGCCCGTGTAACACCCACTCTCATGACGGTCGGAGGCGCTGCACTCGAAGTTGTGGACGAGTACGTTTACCTAGGACAAACTGTCCAGTTAGGTAGGTCCAACTTCGAGAAAGAGGTCAATCGTCGAATCCGACTCGGTTGGGCAGCGTTCGGGAAGCTTCGCAATATCTTCTCGTCCCACATACCGCAGTGTCTCAAGACGAAAGTCTTCGACCAGTGTGTGTTGCCAGTGATGACATATGGAACCGAAACGTGGTCGCTCACAATGGGCCTCATAAGAAGGCTTAAAGTCACCCAAAGGGCAATGGAGAGGGCTATGCTTGGAGTTTCCCTGCGTGATCGACTCAGGAATGAGGAGATTCGCAGGAGAACCAAGGTAACCGACATAGCCCGAAGAATTGCCAAACTTAAGTGGCAGTGGGCAGGGCACATTGCACGCAGAACAGATGGCCGATGGGGTCGAAAAGTTCTGGAGTGGCGACCGCGCACCGGAAGACGTAAAGTTGGAAGGCCTCCCACAAGGTGGACCGATGACCTTGTGAGGGCCGCAGGAGTCCGCTGGATGCGGGAAGCACAGAACCGGTCGAAGTGGCGGAGCTTGGGGGAGGCCTATGTCCAGCAGTGGACGTCCTTCGGCTGAAATGATGAGATAGATTTTTGCGGACTTTTTTTCTGCAAATAAGGTGCAGCGCAGACGACAGACTATCCGTGTCCGAAAATAGAACCTAAGCAATTATATGTGCAGTAACGCATACAACGCGCAAAAAGTACGGCGCAAAAATACTCACATTATAAAACAAAGGCAGATAGACCGCGCGGAACACCAAGAGTGAGGCCAAAAAACCAAATACTAAAGCGTCGCATTGTGTGTTACATACAATGCGACGCTTTAGTATTTGGGTTTTGGCCTTTTAGTGGCGTTCTAATTCTAGTTTTGAATCAGTACTGTTTCGCGCGGTCTATCTGCCTGTTTTATAATCGGAGATAAAATAATACATCGCAATCTCTGCATTTCTATAGCGTCTACGTCCCTACAGTTCTGCCGACAGAATGATCGAAGATATGCGTCGTGAGCGTCGAGTTCGCGTAAAATCCGCGACGGACTTTTTGCATGCCATGCAGATATTTTGTGCGCCACAGACTCGATCGCACAAAAGTGTGTCGTCTGCGCTGCACCTAAAACTATAATTGACTAGCGCTTAGCTTTCATCGTTATCCCCCGACCGACCCTTGCTCGTTGAAGCGCCAGCCCGCGCCGCAGCTGAGCCAGTAGCTTTAAATTCCCCTAATAATAATAATGCCAATATTTCGATCCAGCCTGTCCCCCTATCAGTGACGCCCTGAGCCGAGGTCCGTACCCCACAGGGGGTGCCCTCAGCGTGCAGTCGCTTAGTTTTTAAATTTTAGTTTGTAAGCCCTGGCTGGAGGCGTTAAGATTAATTTCTTAATGGCAGCCCCAGGAAAGCCCGGTTGAGCAGTCACGGCCTCTCAAGGCCAACTGCGAGATGCCCAACAAAAAAAAAAATTTCATCGTTATCTTCTTCGTTTGTCTACGCATGTATTTTCATCCACTTCCATGTTTTCCTTTTTCCTACAATTATGTTTAGCAGACTTCTTTATGTAAGTGAATACCATAGCATTGTGGCAATCTCAATGCAACCCATAGACAAGACAGGTATGTTTCTATCTTGACCCTCCTGAGCTCCCCTGTATTGTTTGCATACTATGTTGTAGGTAGGTTATACTTATTAGATGAGTTGTAAGGTTTTTTTTTTGGTTGCAAATAACTTCTCCCGCTCTGGGTGGAGCGGGAGGGCGTGTCAGAGTTTAAGTGACTAAAACCCAAGAAGCTTATAGATAAAAGTGGAGGCCACACTCCAAATAAAAAAGTGAAGACAACCTGTGGGCTAACGTTCTCTTTCTAAACACATACATAAGAACGAGACAGTGATATGTGTTTTCTCTCTCTTATGTATGTATTTAGAAAGAGAGCGTTAGCCCACAGTCGTCTTCACTTAGGTATTTAGAGTGTTGCCTCCACTTTTATCTATAAGCTTCTTGCTAAAACCCACCCTTGTTCCATCAGTTGCTTGTGTGCCAGGGGCCGCGGTATCTCTTTCGAACAACCCCCCCCCCCCCGAAGAGTTAGAAGTCTTTTTTCATCCTTTATAAACGTATTAACTCCTCTTATAAAATGCAACGAATTCGTTAAACTTTAATTACATAACATAATATTACGCCTCGTTTCCCCGAGGGGTTCCGTAGCGGTATACCTCTACTACACTCACATTTCACTAGTTTTGTTTAAGTCCCATGTAATTATGAGCTTATTGCCATCAAACGGGCATAAATCCAGACGCCGCAGGGCTACTACTGAGAAATTCCAGATAAAAAAGCATCGGGAATCGAATCCAGGTCCCAAGCTCTGCAGTAGCGCTTGCGACCACTAAACCAACGAGGCAGTTTAAATTTTTTTAACCTGCATAACGAAACGAAACCGATGTAGGCTGCTAGCTTGTTGAATGTACCCTCTAAAAGGTAAAAAAAAAAACTACCTCCGCTTGGGTTTTTTCGTTTATCTACGCCTAAGAAAGGTAACTCCGCTTGGGTTTTTTCGTTTATCTACCCCTAAGATAGGTACCTTCGTTAAGGGATGTGTTCTGTATGCAAACCGCTCCGCCTATAAAATATTAAATTTAATTTCGGGATTCCATCCAGCTGCTGTTCGTTATTACTAATAGAATAAATGCACTGGAAATGCGTTCCTTGCGAAGCATGTGTAGTGTAACTATGAATGAAAGGCTGAATAATGATACGATAAGGCAACACTGCGGGTTCAAAAGATCTAGTGACAATTTTTTTAAAGATCTTGATGAATGAAAGGCAACTAACAAAGATATTTTCAAGGCACTCCTAAGTAGTATTTTGTTGTTCTTCAATATAATAAAGTAGGTTTATCAATGGGCCTCCGTCGCCTGAAATAAATAAATGTTAAAGTCTACAGTTGAAAAAAAAAAAATGAATTTGGAGTCAAAAATTATAATGCAAGTTGTTAGTGTAATCTTTTCTAGACTTTCGTTGCTGACCATGGATACCTTTCAGGTTATTTTGAAATAAAACTCAGTTATAGAGAATCAGTATTCTTTTTACACAGCGTTAAACCTAAACCTTACAACTGACGCCATTATACTTAAAATATAATACGAATCTGACTCTTTCGCTAAGCTATAATATATTCAATAAAAATTTCTATCTGAGACTTATTATATCATTTTCCCAATTTGTTAAAAGAATTCTACTATAACAAATGAGTGCATTTGCCACTAAAAACTGGAAATTTATAACTTATATCTATCTAATATTAATATTCAAATATTACACAAGGGCAGTTATAAAATTTATAATTCCTGGCACTGAGGAAGGTGAAGCCCAAGTCGCCAATTATAACTATGAGAATGTATCACACATTTCCGAAACAATACAGTGATTTTTGTTTCGCTTGGCGTATTTACAATTTTTTAAAATGATTGGAATAAGAAAATTTGACCTTTCATTAAATCAGCGTAACATAATAACTTACAAATGAAATTGGATAATAATGATAAATAAAACAATATGTGAATTGCACGATACAACTAGTACCATTGTCTGTACATACATAAACAGTCCCGCACAGAAACTTACGACTAAAACATTGCAACATTATAATAACGTAATCTAATATAAACTATTTATTTAAAAGTAATGTTCGTCGTCCTTTACGCAGACTGATATACAAAGTAGAAAAAATATACATGTCACCACAACAACAGATTTGATAAGTGATTACTGACGGTGGGCCGGGTGTAACGTTCCTCGCCACCCGAAGCCAACGCTCGCAAATGTCCGGTAAATAAAGGCTGTAGGACCGTGCCAGTAATTCGCGTCGCATTGCTGCATTAGTTTCAAAGCCGTTTGCAGACTAGGATGTACTCTGAAACAAGACAAAATCTGTTATTGATAGTCTGCAGATGATCAAAATTTGATGAGAAAAAAAATACTCAATTTCGCACACGTTATTTTGTTGATTTTAAATGCTCTTGTTTTTACTTTTTAGGGTTCCGTACCGGAAGGGTAACCAACGGGACCCTATTACTAAGCCTTCGCTGTCTGCCCGTCCGTCTGTCTGTCAGCGGGCTGTATCTCATGATCCGTAATAGATAACCGTTGACATTTTCACAGAATGTGTAGTACTGTTGCCGTAACAACAAATAATAAAACGAATTAAAAATTAACGGGGTCTATACAAGAAACGTGTTTAAATCGGCCTTGTGGTACGGATCTCATCGTATGCGAGCCCGACTCGCACTTGGCCGTTTTTTATTATTTATTGTGCGTGTCCCAAATAAAATATTTTTCTTTCGACTCACCTTAGCTGGTCAGCAGCGCAATGTTGATCTCCTTGACCATCTTGACGCGATGCAGCATCTTCGCCAACGCCTGTCTGCTGAGCGCCTGCGTTGAGTACCAAACGGGCGAGTCCGGCACACACGACCGCTCCGGTTGTAAGTAGAACACGTCGTTACGCGTACGCACCGACTCGGGACTGTTGGAAAATAGACTATAATATCATTGGTAGTGGAGTGGTGAGCTGGGTGGGCCCTACTGGGGAAGGGCGGTGCACCCACAGAGTATTTAAAGTTCAAATTGTGTATCTACGACCGATTTAATGTGTTAGCTCTACCCTTTTACAAATGGTATGCGTGAAAGTATGGGTCAGCGCAGGCAATCGAACTTGCGATGAAGCGACAACTTTCTATAGTTAAGGTTAAGAATACAGATGAAATTCATGATATAAAATCACTGATCCTTGCTCTCATTTACAAGTATGTGCGGGACTTGGCAAGGAATACAGCTAATACAAATTCAACTATTGTACGCTTGTTCACATTTAATAGGTTTTCTGTGGGTGCACTCCACCCTGCGCCGGGTTTTGGGGGGTCCTTAAACCTAGGTGGACAAAGACTACGGTCGCCTATTTTCCTACACCGGCGCTGACTGGGATGATTCTTGGTCTAATCTGCATGGATATAGACAGTTCCATCCATGAAGACGCGCTCCACTCTTTGACACTTGTACTGAGAACAGTCAAACACAAAGGAAAGGGGGCAGAGAGGCGCGTCATCGTGGATGGAACTATCTGTAAACATCCACTGCTGACCAAGCCTACGTTCCCAGGGAGTTAATAAAATGGCGGTGGGATTTTATCGGGCACTGGATGGATGGAAATGTCGCAGCATCATGCTGAAGTAGGAGCCTTTTTGGCCTCGTGCAGGACTTTCTGTTTTATTTGTTTTGATTTTTTTTTTCTTTCGAGAAATTAGTTTTTTATAATTTTTGTACCATTGTGTTTATTTTAGTATGTGATCTTCCTGTGCGAGTCACAATAAATACCTTTTCTTTCTTTCTTTTCTTTATTTAATTCTCGGTGTTGAACCGAGCATTGAGAATGCAACAGAGTGCAGCGCGAGTGAGTCTCAGCGCGTGGAATAGACACAGTGTTCGATTGTCAACTCTAAGCGCTAAGCTGTGGGTTCAAAATCCAGTGCGCGGAAAACTCACGCCGCGATTTTATGACGTCCGTGAACGTGGGTTAAGGCCTTCCAATTGACCGTTTCAGTGCATGGTTGTAATGGAAAAATATAATAAACATTCCAACATGCATTATTATCACGTGATACGCTGTTTGTAAGGCCGAAAAAAAAAACCAAGGCCAAAGTTTTTATTAGAATAGTCAACCCTAAGTTACTATAGTCTATTCGCGTTAAGAAAATAGTGACTCATCGTTGTCACTCAACTTAGTTACACCCCTTGACCAATTGGACCAAATGGATTAGTATTTAATGCTTTAAAAGTTAAAGTTTGTTCCTGCAACTGGCTGATAAGCCTCGGCGTACTTAGGTGAATATTTTCGACATTTTTTCCATACAAATTTCGGGAGTGTTCAACAATGTATGTACATCAAAAATTAAACGTGGTATGGTTTTGTCTCATCATTAATATTGTCCGTGCGGCAACAGAATACTAAAATAAAAACCCATTAAAAAGCTATGAGCCAACAAAGATTAGTTTTTCTTGCTAATTTAACCTAACTTTGGGCGTGTTTAAGTAAAAAAAAGAGTGTAAAATCTCCAAAACCAAATCGGTACCGACAAAGCTCAAATATCGAAAAGTTAAATAATTTTTATTGGTAATTGATTTATGCAGTGGTATTTTCATAAAACTCGATCTTCCGAAGGACTTTTCTTAATTTTTACGCCTGTTTTACTATAAATGATCCTGCATCTCACTTAATAACGTTGTGCATGTAGACTAGCGTCTAACTGCTCATCACTGATACTATCTCTGTCGGACACGAAGCCTGGTAAGACAGCGTGCTTTTTAGCCAGGCCCACCAGTGAGTTCGAGCCCGCGACTAGGTTCCCCTTGAGGGAGATGGGCCATGGTAACCCACGAAATTCAAATTTTCTTACGTTTTTTGCAATTTGCAGTCAGTGTCAGATTGTATGTTGAACAAAATATGATTTGCGACTGTAACAAGTATGTATTTAGAGAACTGTAGTCATTAAAATCTATCAATGTTTTAGAGAAGTTCATACAAGCTCATTGAATGGCTATTATGTCATGCTTATGTCTTATATTTCATAACAAAATATGCATACACGGTGTTGAAAATTATAATAATAATAATTAAATGATAATTTATTCAATGGGATTTTATGAACTTACGAGGGTTGTGATGATGATTTTTCCCTTAAAAATATAATGAAATCCTGTAAAAATCTTTGACAAGCAATGCTCTCCCGATTTCTGAAAGGCTATATCAATGTGATTGGCCAGTGTAACTATGTCACTATGTTCCACCAATCACAAACGCTAAAATGAGATTGGACAGCAGCTTATTTACTAGCTCAGTCTTTCAAAAACCGGGTATAAGTAGGAACATAACATACCATTTCGAAATGTAGAATTCATATAGTTTCACAGGACACCGCAGTGGATTCTCCTCGTTTTCTTGTTGTTCATACACCTTTTTCTTTCTCGAATTCGCTTCTGCAATAAGATAAATGAGTGAAGAGTTAATTAGAAGAACAGACTTAGCATTCTTCTTTGTGTGAGACGAAGTAGATGCTTTTTGCCTTTGCATGTGGCAAAGGGCTTTTCCCGAAGCGTACACAAAGCATTTAATAATGTTGTCAAGTGTTTATCCAAAAGATAAAATAAATAAATAGTGTGAATACAATATTCTTCTTCAGGTGGTATGTAGGTAGCATTCTGTAGTTTTGTATAACCTCATGGGAAAAGACGTGAGTTTAGAAACGGAAGTATTCTTAAACATTAAAATAATGTTCTTATTTAAGGCTCCCGCAGACAGGCGCGGCGCGACGGTGTGACGTGAACCTGGTATAACAGTTTTCATAGAAATTGTTCCACTAGAGTCGCGTGGCGCAATAATGCGGGAGCCTTTATTTCGTACAATAATTACCTAATGCAGATTGTGGGGGATAAAACCTTAACAGGACATTCCTTGATCCGGGTATCTTCGCCTGGCCCGGTTGGTTGGGGTTCCTCTTCCAATGCTTCATTATGTGAGAGAATGATAGCTGCATATGTTCCTCCACTGTCTGAAACACGATATTATGAAGTTGTTAGTATAGCCCTTCAACTGTCAAGTTACTGAATACAATTAAAAGTCGAACTCTATTGGCTGATTTTTCAGTAACCAGATAAGTTTTATCTGAAGAATAAATATTTCAATTTGACACATTGTCTATACAAAAGCTGAAAAATCAGCCCAAGAATAGGATCACTGCAACACGCATTTTTCGGGGCATTCATTACATGTTGTTTTTTTTTTCTTAGTATGCATCACATTTGTACTTCCTATTTTCTATTCATTTCTTCTAGTCTGTTTATACTCATGTGTGGGCATAAATCGTTAAATCTATACAAATAAATAAATGTAAATGTCAGTTTGTAATGCACATGAAGCATATACGGTACAAAAAACAAAAAACATTTTAAAAAAATTGCCTGTCCGTTTGTCAGCAAGCACAGCCAATAAATATGTTTCTGCTAAACAATAAAATGTTTTTTTACAATTAGCTGAACCACGCAATAAGTCATTTAAAGTGATCTGTACTATTGGGCTTGGAGATGAAAACCGTTTTATTTCGTAGATGGGAACGGGATAATCGCGTCGAGTTCTTGACCTTAAGATTGCAGTCAACATCCAGACGCTTATTGGACGCTATTAGACCAATTGTATAAAACTCACCACTAAATTAAAATGTTTTGTGTTGAAGAACATGAGTGTAGATAGGAGGACGTGTGGCGAGTGCGCGCCGAGCTGCTTGCTCTCCCACAAATGCTCCTCTTCCACTCGAGTTACTATGTATTCTGGAAATGGAGGACAATGACATTTAGTAGACTTACATAGGGTGTGGAAATACACTTAACGATGCTGAGAGGCACGTATACTCTCCGTCAATATAATCATTGTATTGTACTGGACCATACCTGGGAAACTTCTGGTTACGGACGGAGATATTGCCGGTCAAAATTACAACTTTTACCGTTTTTGTTTACCACAGCCAGTTTTGACTGACCCCCTGTACCGTTACATGCACCAATAGGCACAATGTTTTGCGTGCTTCTATTACGCACTACTTCAAACAGCAAATTTTTACACCAAAAATAAAAGTCGTTTCCTAGCAATTATTTTTGTGCAATGTTACATAGACACATCGCATAACCTTGAACTACGGTTTCTGTATTCGAAACTAATTTTGAGTACAGAAAGCGTAGTTCACGGCTATGTGATGTGTCTTTTTACACCCTGTAGACTTGGTGTGTGCACAACAAATCATCCAAACAGTCTGGAAACTAAAGAAATATCTTGAAACATACTTACGTGAGTCATTGTATAAAACTGAGAACTTCCTCGCGACCTCATCTAAGCAGTCCGTGAACTTCTCGTAATATGGGTCCGTAAATATATTGTCTATTCTACCGTTTTCGAATAGATATTGTTGTATACCTGAAAATTAATATATCATAGTTTAGAAATAACATCGCCAATCCGCCTTGAACAGACATGGTGATCATTGCTCGTGCCTTCTCCGTTTGAGAAGAGGCCAACAAATCAGGGGTTCGGGGTAACTATTAACAACCGCACGGGTCGATCGAACAGGTGAACCTACGCCTGCTTAGGTTAATTCGAGGGAACAACGTTAAGCCGCTGGTCCTACAGATCCCGGCTGTCTTTCGTGTAACTTTGGCAGCCGTTACAGGTCGTTAGAAGCCCGACCCTTTGATTTCTTTAGAAAGCGATAAACAATCACACAATAAGCGCATTTTTGACACCATACAGGAAAAGTTTTTATTCAGTGCGCAAACTGTAACCATGAATTTCAGCATATCTCCTGGGGGGGGGGGGGGGGGAGGGTCGAAAAGTCGCCAAAATTGCCTCACGTAATTAATGGACGCCCCCTAAAGCGCTGTTCGCCGCAGAATATGGCATGCGCGCGAGTGCGATAATAGGGTAGGTATAAGTTCCAGCACAGCCTACTGTAACTTATTTAAGATCGCTAATCTACGTTCTTGTAAGACAAGTTAAGTGAACTCACCTAAAACCAAATAATAAATAGTATCCGGCGCGTACTCGCTGCCGTTCGGCTTCCTCACTTCCTTGACGAACAGACATAGCGAATAGTTAAGTTCGTCGGCAGTTAACTGTAGTATCTCCGACTTGAAAGGCTTCCGTCGTATTGAACTTTTTTCTATTTCCGCGTTCTTCGTCATCACCCATTGTTTCCACGCGTTGACGCCGAATGTGTACTGCAAACCGTTGGAAATATGGTAAATATGATATTTTGGTGAGAGAATAATTAGTTGGTCACATTTTAAAGATAACCTAGTTGTGTTTTGATTGGAGTCCGGAAGTTAGACAGGTTGAATATTGTTTTTTTTTTTCAGTTTTTGTAAAGGGGAAAATATACACTCAACTACATACATTCGGTTATACCGGCAAACTTTTTTTACCGTCTGGACAAAAACAGGGTATAAAAGCTGAATGGAGTAGCAATAATAAAAAAAAAACCTAAAATGAAATGGACCATTTACTTATTTCAAGTAAACTTTACATACTAAATCATATAGACACACTACTCTACGCGCGGAAATTATCAATGAATTCGTAGCGACATTCAATAATATTTTCTTAGCGTATCAATGAAAAAAAAAAAAAAAACATGTTTGGCCCAAAATTCGGCTGCGCGAACTCCATACTCCATACGCGCAAATTCAATACTTTGATTGAAGCCAACTGATAGGTAACTAACGAGACTTTCTGTCGTCGGCCCGCGTCTCGCGCTCCAGTTATCCGCGATAAGTCATAGTGTTTCGTTAGTCGCTGTATTTTACGTTTCCGTGTGTGCATGGGCCGCTCAGTGATTGTTTTCAAAATATCGTACAAATATTCCAACGTAGAGTACCACGCCATGTTTAGATATAATTTCTTGTCTGGTGAAAATTTAAATAGTGCGAGGGAATGTACGCTGACGAGAGACACCTACAATCCCTTAGACGGAACGGTATCTGTGCTCCCCGGATCTCCAGCACAGAGTTGATACTCCGCAGACCATGGCCAGTTCCAGCTTCCCGGTCATGCCAGAGGCGGAAGTCGGGTACCCTTGTCCATACACTTCGAAGACGCCATCCTGGAATATTTCCAGCAACACCCGAGGAGGAGCACCCGGTAAGCAGCTAGGCAATTTGGCGAAAGTCAGTCTATTCTTTCTGTATTTTTTTATGCAATTCACTCAGTCCTGCATCTTGAATTTATATTTTGACCAAAGACGTAAGTCGCATGGAAGGGACATAATATGTATGAACGCTTTTTAGGGTGGCGATTTCTACCAGTCAACTCCCACAAACTGCGTCAAAGAACTTCGTTCCAATAAAACACTTTAAATTTTTCAAATACTAAGAGTGACAACCCTAACGCTCCAATGGAGCGTAGGTATTTATATCAACAAATAGGCCTAGTTTTCATGCTGTCCATATTTATATTGTGACATCGTCTCTGGATGGAATTTATGTTTAATATATTTAATTACTTTTATAATAAATATTCCTATTGACTTTGCGTTAGTGAACCAAATCATAACAAACTGAACGCATCTCTATTAAAATCAATACGGCAACATTATTTTATAAAATGCCAGTGGAGTCTATCAGTTTTAATTAACATAATTCCTATTATTATTCCTTTTACTCTTCTACATTCAGGTAAAACCTTCGAAATACAGATGAATGTATTTGTTTACAATTCTGTCACATTTGCCGACCTTACGAGACGTAATTCATTGGTTTACAGTTTCGTGACACGGACGCTCAGGGCCGTATCAAATTATTTGCCTACTACAACGACAGCCAGCAAGCTGACGAATACGTACTCGCGCAAATGTGTGCGTGAGTGTGTAGGGATCAGGCGGTATCGTACTGCGCGGCCACACACAGTACAGTAGCAGCTCACCTTGAGACACATGTTAGCGTCCGGCTTCTCCTGCGGCTCGCGCGGCGGCTCGGGCAGCGGCGCGGGCGGCGGCTCTGCGCGGCGCCGCTTGGAGGCGCGCGTGGGGCGCGCGGCCGGCGCCGGCGCGGGCGCACGCGTGCGCGGCCACACACAGTACAGTAGCAGCTCACCTTGAGACACATGTTAGCGTCCGGCTTCTCCTGCGGCTCGCGCGGCGGCTCGGGCAGCGGCGCGGGCGGCGGCTCTGCGCGGCGCCGCTTGGAGGCGCGCGTGGGGCGCGCGGCCGGCGCCGGCGCGGGCGCACGCTTGCGCGGCGCGGCAGACGCGCGCAGGGCGGCGACCGCACGCTGCTGCTCCAGCACCATCATGTGGTGGTGGTGCATGCTCTCGCCTTCTAGACCTGACGCATGTTACACATTTTCAACAGACTTCAAAACGGAAGAGGTTCTCAAATCGATTAATTAATAGACTATCGTTGACATCGTTGCCATCAGCGAATAAAATTATACCCGAGAAGTTAGCCATCGAAGATCATTAATGTAAACTAGAAATAAGAAAGGGGCCAAGAATTGAACCTTGAGGCATGCCTATCTTAACTAGAGACCCCGAGGACGTTGCCCCGTTTACGTTTACATTTGCTGCCTGTTAGATAGATAGGAGAGAACAAGAGCAGCAGCTCGTCCACGAATTCCGTAGTGGTGTCATTTACAGATCAGTCTATTGTGGTCAACGCACTCAAACGATTATGAGAGGTCGCAGAAAATGTCAGCTGCATCCTAGAACTTTTCCCAGGATTCCAATTATGACTGATAAGTTTGACTTCCGCTTCAGTCGTCGATCTACCTTTCGTGAAGCCAAACTGCCGACCGTGGAAAATCCCATTTGAATTCAAATGTGAAAATATCCGGTCTAGCACTATCCAATTTGAAAATTGGTACTACTTGAGTAGGTAGGTTGAGTAGTAGTTTGTCGAGTCTTACGTGTATACTGTCATTGTGCCATTAGTAATAAATTATGATAATAATAAAATAACTAGGTCAAGGGTTTGATCCAGAAATCGGTATTCCTGGACACGGCTCCCATTGTTAGGAGGTTCCTCTCTCTGGAGCCCTGACCGCCGGTAGCTTGGACCCTGTTCCCGATACCGGTGGGCTACTACTTTTTATATTTTGAAATGTTTTTATATTCTAATATTTAAAAATGTAATTTATATGTGTATTTATTGGAATAAAGGAAATAATAACTAGTAATTAAATTATGATACAAACAAGTATAAATAAGAATGATACATAGTAAGACTATATAAAAAACAAGAGAACATTGATAAACCACAATGTCCGCGAAAATATTTTTTGTATCATTCTAATACTTCTCTCAATCATTTACCACGTAAATGAACCAACAAATTCCTAATGATTGCAACAAGACACCAAACTCACCAGGCATACCAGGATGTGAGCTCGGCGTGATGGTATTCGCCGTCATAGCAGACTCCAGGTCCACAGGCTGGTCTTCATACTCCGTGGCCATCTTTAGCGCCATCTGCAGCATGTCCTCACCGAAGGCGTTGTTGCCGTCAATGCCAGCGACGGGACTGAAGCTTTCTTCTGCAAATACATTACATATGTTCTGCAGGCTTAGCATGACGCTTTCTGTTTCTATTCTACCGTAGAATAGAAATAGCTTGTCTACTAATTTCTCGGTTCAAAACTGTCAACTGTCTACATAAAAACGTCATTTTTGTCTACTCTTCCGTCGACAAAACGCTTCTCTACGGTTCTCGTGCTAAGCCTGCAGAACTTGGTATAAAACGGTAGATATCTGTTACTGGTTACTTCTTCAGTGGTGTGGGAAACAATCTGTTTAGTTATTTTTACTATTTAAACTGAATGAGCTACGCAATACTGACTTTTCATAATCTGCCTAGCCTTTTCCCAATATAGTTACTGGATAATACGATACCTCTTTGTTAAGACTGGTTGTCAGATTATCTGGCTTAGGACGACCCATAACGACTGCCATAGATCCACGAATGACAGCCAGGGCTAAGACGACCCATAACGACTGCCAAAGATCCACGAATGACAGCCAGGCTTAACGTACGTTTCGAGGCATGGAGGGGTTTTATTATGTACATAATAATGACTTCTACCAAACAATTAAAAAACAAAAAATGCAAATGCGATGAAATAATCTTGTCTCATACCTAGCAATTATACTTTCAAGGCAAGGCTTTCCTCCATAACATTTCACGCAGCCTTTTATTAACTCTACTAGAAATTAGTACCAAAAAGAAACTTTAACATTGCGTGTTGACGTAATTCTGACCACTTAGCATCGATTCTTATCTCGCTACAACGTGTGTTTCCAAGAGAACGAGCAAACGCAAAAGAACCATTTTGTCATATCCTTTGTTGGAGATACCAAATTAAACTCGTAAAAGCCTTGCAATACACGGTGCGGGTCGCTGTTATACATAAAAATATGTTAATATTTCTACTCACCATTATCGTCATCCGTATCCGAATCACTCTGATCCTTCTTCTTGTCTCCAGCCACCATTTCCGCCATCATCAGCAGTTCAGCTTCGAACGGATCCGTGGGCATCTTATCATGGATTTTATTGATCTCCTTCATGATGCCTTTAGCCGAATTCCTAGTCGTAGGGATGAAGATTGGGGTCGGGATAGGAAGTGGAATGGGCACTGGTACTGGGAAGGGTATCGACCACATCGCCATCGGCACAGGAACATAAATAGGTACAGGAACAGGTATAAGTACTCGTCGTTCTAAGCTAGGATCTGTTTGACACTCCTTAGTACAAGGATGAGGTCGGCACGAAACCCCTTTTGACACCATCATCGGTTTCGACATGGTCGATTTGTTCGCTACTTCCTGTGGGGGTAACGTTTTGACTATAACATGATTGTATATTTTAGGGGGAGGAGGTGGCGGGGGTGTGGGAGGTTTGGGGGGCGGAGGGGGCGTCTTGGGGGCCGCGGGGGGCTCGGGCTCGGGCGGGGGAGGCTGTTGTACTTGGAGGCGTTTGGACTTCTGGCGCGTCATGGACGGCATGAGTGGCGGGGGCGCCGCCAGGGACTGCACGCTTGAGATCACTGGCATGCCGCCCGCACGCTGCTGCGCTTTGGTGGCTGTGAGGTTAAACATACGAGTTATCGTCTATTCTAATCCTTGTTTTTATGTTATCACCACATAAACAAATATTTTAGAAAATGTACATCAACTATAGGCTAGTGTAGATTAAGTGCTCACATACGAGCGACACGCGTCAACGACAGAGGCAACTGCAGCCGTGGACGAGTGTCTATGGCTGTCCAAAACTCGTGTCGGCGGCTGCCATACACGAGCGGCACGTTATCGACGGCTGCAGTTGCCTCTGCCGTTAACTCGTGTCGCTCGTGTGTATGCACACTAAGTGGATTTCTGAATGACTATTGAAAGAAATTTTTTGAAGTTGTAATGCAAACTGAACTTTATATGTGGGTTTTTAAAGTTTTTTTTTTCTAACACACATATTTGTTAGAAGTTTAGAAACTAAATCGCGAATACAGATAAGACGTAATATTAGCAACAGCAAATAGCCCATGTTTCTGAAAGCTGTTGTTATTTTAATTCATAAATTAAAGTTTGTGGTAATGATTCTTACCATTCGTTTTAGCAGCATTGGGGTATGTCCGCCGTGGCGCTCCAGTGGGCACCGCTTTCTGCTGGTCGATGGACTCGCCCGGCATTAGCGGGTGTTTTGAGTACTGTCCCTGCAAATATTATAAAAAAGTTATAAATGACTCTTAAAGACACTTCTACTCAATAGAAATCTTACATTCAGTGACAGACAAGGCACTGCCTAAACTGGTGGATCTAGAAGCTTGATATTTTTCACGAGAACTCTATGATAATGAGTACTAAGGAAAGATTTTTATTAAATTATTGCCTATTAAAGATAGAAATCTTACCTGGAATGACATAACACACTGGTAGGAGCAGAAATTCCTAACTGTAGCGTCCGACATTGTTAAATGGTACTGTGCTAGCGAAGTCCGTTTGCACATATCACATTTTGTTCTGAAAACAGTGTCTTTTTTAGTACAACTACTTACACAAAACGCAAGTTCATAGTTCTACAAAGGCACAGAAGGCTTATCAATTTACTTGTGTGGCCGTGCAATACAAGGACCAATTAAATAAGCTAGCAAAACTCCGCGGCGTTATGGGTATCGTTTTTTTATCGTGTTCAGATATCGATACAGGATATTGTTTACACAAAAAGAAAACACAATTGTCAAATTCTTATTTCAAGTGACCATCAAATCACTTTTTATTTTACTTTATCGCGTTTTGATATTGATACCCCATCACATCGTATGTGGAGTTCCACTAGCTAATATCATTTGATCTTGAATTTTTCTTCATGAGGTATGCCACATGCAATTAAATCGTACCTTGTAAATCAGGCTAGTGATAAAACATTGATAACTAACCTTCTAGAAGACACAGCGTTAACAGAAACCTGGTAGAGATTCAAGCAGTTGAGTGAACACATCATAATGGCCTGACCATTCGGCTGCACCCTCCTGATCATATCAAAGTTGTACTTCTTGACCTTACACCAGTTACACGGCACTATATGCCGCGAATTACTAATGTACACGTTCATACACGATTTTGAGCAGAAACAGTGGGCGCTGGAACCTTCGTAGATAGTGAAGCATTTACTTTGTTTGCGCTCAAAGTATTTTTTACACCAGCGGCATTGGTCTGCGGGAGAAATGTAGATGTATGTATTGTATGACGAGTTTTTGTCTTAAGGTGGAAGCGCCAAGGTAGCCCGCGAAATTCAAATTTTGTTACGTTTTTTGCAATTTCCAGGTCACTGTCAGGTTGTATGGTGATCTAAATATGATTCGCGACCGTATCAAATATGGCTTTACAGAATCATAATCATTAGAATCAGCAATACATCTCTATAAGTTCATATTACTCTAAAGAATGACTATTTCATGAAATTATGACATTTGAGGGCAATTCTAACTTATGGAGTTGTATTGCTCATTCTAATGATTATGATTCTGAAAAGCCTTATTTGATACGGTCGCGAATTATATTTAGATCACCATACAACCTGATACTGACCTGCAAATTGCAAAAAACGTAACAAAATTTGAATTTCGCGGGCTACCCTGGCGCTTCCACCTTAATCTGGCAGTAGGAAGCCAGACGCGCTACATAACTGACTGTCTTTTAAATTATTTTATGAATAAGATTCATAATGTAGTAAAAGATTTTATGGATGTAAAGGACTAGATAAATGTATCTGTTATTTGCCCCGCCAAATGTATTAATTGATGCAAAAATACTCACCAGGGAAGATATTGTTGACAAATTTGAATGCTGCAAAGCACGGGTCGGAACACAACCTCTGTGACAATTCCTCACTCACTTCCACTTCGATAGCCGTCGCTTTTTCTAAGGAACACACCGCACATTTCGCCCACACCGGCTGAGGTATCGGGTTTTTACTCATTTGATCAAACTTCTCCATACAAGCTTGTGAACAAAAGTCTTTAAACTGTCCCTTATCACCTACTGGAGCTAGAAAACCTTGATGACCCACAGATATATCCCTCTGACAGTAACAACATATCTTTAAACCTTTCTTGAACTCTTCTAAACACGCCCAGTTACAGAACTGCCGGATATCGAAACCGAATCTGACGCAGTATTTTCCTAAGCTAGTGTGTTGGACTGTGTTCTTACAATTCGCGCATCTTGCTCCAATTTTGTTCTGATACCTTCCTAAGCACAATTCGTCACAAAAGTCCATAGTTTCCCAGGTTAGTATTTTCTCGTCGACGTTCAGTATTAGCGTGCATTGGTTACACTTTCTGACGAAAGTCCGTTCTCTGTCCTCCCTCGCGGCTTGCACCATCGCGGGCGTTTTCGCTTGTATTTTGTAAGCTTCGTCTAAATATTTATCAGTTGCATTGCTAATAACTTTCAATTTCAGTAATGGAGGGTTCTGTGGCTGTGGAGGCGGCTGTTTTCTGGATACTCTCTTCTTTTTTATCATATATCTACCGTTTTCTTTGCCGTTCAAGTTCTTTATGCAGATGTTCCCGCAAATATAATGGTTTTCTCCATATCTGTTAAATGTGTATGAACATTTTTTGTTTTCATTACAAACAAAGCACTCTGCTTCTTTTGGCGTGATCTCTTCGACGACTATTCTTCGTCGTTTAAACACATATTTGTCGGCTTCGTCGGCCATCATACTGTTGAGACAAGTCATTGAGCAGTAGTTAGTATCCTCGCCGTCGTAGTTGTAATAAAAGTAGCATGTTTTTTTTTCTTCACATTCTGAGCAATTCAAGGGTTTGGGTAGAATTTCTTCTATCAGATATTTCTTGTGTGTGACTGTGTACTGTCCTGAGTGGTCAATTTTGTATTCTTTGACGCACTTCTCGCTACATAAGTAGTTGGCCTCGTTGTCCTTGGTTAAGAATCGGAAGGTGCACGGTTGTTCTGTCTCACATTGTGCGCAAGTACTGTCGAAAGAGCTAATCTCCTGAATTATGTGAGGGGTTTCATTTTCTTCGGCTTCTACTGATTCATCGTGTTCGTTTTCTATTTCTTTGTCTGAAAAGTACAATTTCAATAGAAGTCATTATTTTTAGTGATCAGCATAATTATTAAGAGTTACAAATTAGTTTTTATCAATACATATTTCCTATTTTATTAACCAAATCCTTCGTCATGATTTTATTCGAGTCTGAAAACAGTCAATCAAACCTGAAACAATCACGTAAAGCTGCGTCCTAACCGAAAGCGAAATCGCGTCCACACGAATTCGTCGCGCTCGTTTATACAGGGACGTCGACGCACCACCTGTTATCATCAATTCAGTACATATTTCTGAACCCTCTTGCATTGAAATGTTTCGTCGATTATCACTATCATTTAACGACATATTATGAAATAAAATTAGCGGCGGTAAGTCTCCTCTTTGAGGAGTGGCTTGAGAGGCGGCACGGCGTCCTCACCATCCGCCTGACGCAGGTCCTCACCGGAAACGGTTGTTTCAGGAGGTTCCTGTTTCGAATAAGGCGGGAGGAAACGCCCGGGTGTTTCCACTGCGAAGATCGCCCTGAGGACACAGTGGAGCACACGGTGGAGGACTGCCCGGCTTGGGCGGAGCACCGCCGTGTCCTTGTGGAGGCGATCGGCGGCGGCGATCTCTCGCGTCCGGCCCGCGTCGACCCGGGCTTGGTCCTTACCGGACAGCGAGCTACCCATTACTCGCCGTCCGCAAGCCCGCGCCTACGGTGGCCGGGAATCAGCCTGGGATTCCCGACGCCCAGGGCGTCTCCCGCGGCGACTACGGCCGTGAGGGCGCATATACTGCCTCTCCCTCACGTGCGCCGCCTCCCTCTTCGCGAGCATTACTGCTTCGCACAAGGCGGCTAACCATTCACTCTCGCTCCGTACCATGGCCTGCACCAGGGCCGGACGCGAGAGATCGCCGCCGCCGATCGCCTCCACAAGGACACGGCGGTGTTCCGCCCAAGCTGGGCAGACCTCCACCGTATGCTCCACCGTGTCCTCAGGGCGATCTTTGCAGTGGAAACACCCGGGCGTTTCCTCCCGCCTTATCCGAAACAGGGACCTCCCAAAACAACCGTGTCCGGTGAGGACCTGAGTCAGGCGGAAGGTGAGGACGCCGTGCCGCCTCTCAAGCCACTCCTCAAAGAGGGGACTTACCGCCGCTATAGTGGCGTGCCCAGCACTGGGTTGCGACAATCGCAATCTCCATGTCGCCATGAGATCCCGCCGGAGCTCTGTCCGCTGCACAGCGATTTCTCGCGGCAGTGGAGTACCGCTCCGGCATTTGGCCTCCTCACGCCACTTCCAGATGTGCGTGAGGACCTTTGCCTCCAGATCCCATGGCGGTAATCCGGCAAGGAGGCCCGCCGCCTCACCTGAGATCGTGCGGTATCCCCGAATCATCCGGATCTGCTACATTTTTTTTATTAACCTTCGAAAAACGTCTACTCAGGAGGGTTCAGAATCATGTACTAAATTCATGGTAACAGGTTGCGAATCGATGTTCCTGCCACCTTGAATAAATATGACATACTTGGGCGTTCACTCAAATCGCGTATGCACAACATTATTCAGGGAAACGATCACGTATTTACGTATACGAGCGACAGTAGCCGGTTAGGGCGCAGGGTATGCCACATAATATTATTGAACTCACCTCCTCCATTTTCGTGCGACGCCTCTTCATTAGCTGCGTCAGTTTCTGCATGCTCGGTCACCTCGCTGTTCGTCTGCTCTTCTGTACTGACTGTTGCAACATCAGCTTCCGTCACTTCTGTAGGCACCGACGCTTCCGCTTCTGCTGCGGCCTCTGTCATAGATAAAAGCACCCAATGTCAGAATAAAACCGATAAGACGAGATGTTGCTACGACAATCCCTATTAATATTATAATTGCGAAATTAACCTGTCCATCGGCTACCATTTCACGCCTTTTGAAACAGATTTCGGTAGGTTAGGATGTAGAATATTTTTTATCCTGGTAGTATGTTCCAGTAGGGATTCCGATCACAACGCGGGCGTAACCGCGGGGATAAGCTATGTTCATAAATAACTTGTAGTGAATTAAAATATTTTGTACAGCCTCAAAAGTTAAAATACATCTACGCTAACATGCATTAACTGCGGTGCAGTTCTGTATAATTCGAAACTGGTTCTCAAGTTCACCTTGGTGTCTACCTTGTCTGTTGTCTGATACATAGGCGACAGTAACAACATTTCAAACTGAGGCGCTAGCAACCACGCGCGAAGTAAACTTAACGTCATTACGAACGATTTTTAAAATATCGAAACTAACAACTATCCTATAGCAATTTGGTTTAAATTTAAGCCGCAAACACGATGATTATCCCCCATAGATAGTCTTGAAACAAAATAAATATTATTGACGAATTTTCGTTAAACTTACTCCGCGCGTAGACTGTTTTCCAGCAAAAAAATAACAAAATATTCACCTTCAGCCTGTTTTCTTTTTTCAGCTAAAACCTTCTCGGCCTCAGCCTTGTCAGCTTCTGATATTTCTCTTTCAATGTCTGGTAAGAGACACACTTCCTCATCAGCCCCCGGTTCGTCTACCAACTCAGTCCCTCCGCCTTCTTCGAGAGGATGATCTTGAATTAGAGAAGTAAGAGATTAGATGGATTTTTTTTCAAGGGAATTAAAATTAAGGGAGATGATTTCTGAACTTATGAAATCTCAGTACTCTCTACTGTCGTATTGTTAAAAAAAGATTAAAAAAGGGTTTTGATGATAGTTAACTATGAAGACGCTAGACCAACAAGCAGAAAGTTTTAGTATAGGTACCATAGTAAGTTACAAACTGGAAGTCGACCCCAACTTAGTTGGAAAAAGGCTAAGTAGATGATGAAAAAGTTAAAAACTATATAGAAATGTTAGAATAATTAATACCTACTGAAAGTTCTATTGTTATTTTACAGTGAAGTATGGTCTGTCTGTAGTGTAACTATCACAAAGTAATTTACAGCCCGTTTTATACAACCAGATAAGTTTCAAGTTTATTCTAGAATTTATATTTATATAATTATTATTATGGAATATACAAGGTGTAACAGAATAGACGCAAGACCTGAAAGTAGTTTGTTCCTAATTGACTACTGAATCGATTTCAGTAACTTTTAATATAACTTCTTTTTTTTAATTATGTATTTTGCCATACCTACCACTGATTTAGCCTAAGAAAATTCAATCTTATTTCACAAGAAATAAGACACAATTTTAAATGCATAAAGTAATGCTGTGGTCAACACGTTTTTCTTAATAATAACAGTAAGCTTTATAAAAAATCTGGTCATTGTATTTTGCTTTTAACTCCATATTTTGTATTGGGGTGTATGAGGTCTTGCGTTAATTATGTTACATGTTGTATAGAGTATTACACCCATTTTTGAAAAGAGTCTTTTTTAGATTCTAGAGTGCTAATAAATGATTTTAAAAAACACCATTTTTATTTAATCGATTAGTGCAAAAAAATTGCATTATCATTTTCCATTTCAAAATTTCGCACGTAATTTGACGAAAACGCTGGACGTAGTGGGCGCCATATTGCTCTGTGGGTATGGCGTCAGTTTGCCGTATAAACAAATATGCTGATATTTCATAAGATAATTGTTTATAATTTTAAAAAAATAGTTATTTTTCTAGTTATCGTTGCTTTGCTGTTCCTGAATGCAAAATATTATTTAAATACAAATTACTTTGGTTACGAAAATAATAAAAGTACAAAGTTGCTCAGTTGACATGCCGTATGAATGACGTAATAACATGGCGGCTACTATTTCATGGTGTTCAAAAACAAATTACAAAAACTGAAATCCGTAAATTGTATTTTAAAATTTATTTTGTTATTTCATGAACTAAAACTAACATTTTCCATCTGCATTTTACCTAAGGTATCTCAATAATATATTTTTTGTTTTTTTTTTTCATAATACAGACTAAAATACCCTATTACATACAATTTCTCTAAAAAAGCATTGATAGTATCACATATCACCTGCCTAGCCATTTCCCAACTAAGCTGTCGGCTTCCAGTCTAACGGGTTGCAGCTGAGTACCAGCATTTCAAACGGAGTGACTGCGTACCTGACCTCTACAACCCAGTTACTGATTAATACGATACCCATTGGTAAGACTGGTTGTCAGACTTTCGGGCTTCTGACGACCCGTAACAACTGTCAAATATCCAAGAAGACCAACGGCTTAACATGCTTTCCGAGTCACGGAGGGTATTTGGTTTGTATAGTACACACATATATATTCCACAATACCTGTATGATGTTCCTCATTATCATCAGCTTGGTGGTCCTCAGCATTATGATCATCATCGTCATCATCTATGTTCACAGTGATGCCTATATCTGACTTCTCCCTCGTCTCATTTGCTTGACTAGAGTCTGTTGTGTCTTTCAGGAGAGCATCAAAGGGGTCAAGGGCCTGTAAAAATATTTTGTAAAGTTTTAAAAGTAAACCAAAAATTGGACCAACACAGGTCCATTTTTTGCTATTGCCAGAATGTTTCAAAACCCCTTTTTGGAATCAAATACAGGCTATATTGTAGCTTGACATTGACTAAGCTGATCAAAAACATTTGAATTTAATCAAATTAGCATTGAAAGAACATAAACCGTTACAGTAGTTCTTTTTCACATTTACATGTGTTTACTCTCAAATTAAAAACTAAAGAGCACAATATTATCTAGATTGTAAAAAAAACAGTATTTGAACTGAATGTTTAGTCTTTTAAAGATTAAAGTAATACCATTATTTACCTGTGTATGATCCTCTTGATGATGATCATCCACAGAAATATTTGGAGCCGTCTCAAATTGAGGCTGACCATCCTCATCATTGTCTTTCTTTTCATCATTGTCTATGTTTTCCACCTTATCAGCTGCTTTTCCTTTTTTCTTTTTCTTGCCTTTAGGTTCGGCTTTTTCACTAGCATCATTAATATTTACAACATCATCATCAGTTTTTGTGACACTACCCTCATTAGCGGTTTCTTCACTGTTTTCTTGGCTCAGTTGAGTGAATGTTTGGCTTTCATCAAGAGTTTCTTGGCTAGCTTGCGTGTATGATTGGCTTTCTTCAATAGTATCTTGGCTTAGTTGAGTGAATGTTTGGCTTTCGTCTAGAGTTTCTTGGCTAGTTACAGCTGTTTCTTGGTTAACATCTTGGCTACTTGCACTAATGTCTTGACTGGGCTCATCTTGAGAAGCTGACTCTTCTGGCAAATCATCTTTTATTTTATCTTCTTCTGTATTTGCTTCACTGTCTTGTGATTCTTCAATTAATTTGTCTGGAATTAAAAGACTGTGTTTTACTATATGAAAATGTATTATTCCTTACAGGTGTAACACAAAAAGTTAAGCCTGCATCAATAGCTTGTCTTGGAATTAAATAGAAAGAAAATAAGAAAGAAAAAAAGTTTATTTGTGGTAATCATGACACAAAAAGAAAAAGAACATACAAATATATATAAGAAAAGGTTGAGGGAAACATGCATCACATCAATGCAAAATGGCTATCACTCAGCATTATGCTGTGACCCTATGCAAGACAAAGCCCCAGCGCTGGTTTTCAGCAACAGCCGGCTTTGATGTAATGACATCGCCCGGTGCATCAAACAATTATTAATTAATAGGCATTTTAATTAGGAAGAACACTACATTGAAATTAATTGAAAAGTCCCGTTCCACCAATAAACAATGAAATCATAATAACAATAACTAATAACTGTAATTTTATGATTTTCCTTCTACTGTTATTACACGCGTTGTCTACATCTCTGTTATCTTCTCTCCTATCGCAGGTGTGCTGGAAGAGATTTCTGTATAAATAAGCATTACCTATGTACGTATTTTTCTGTTCCTTTCTTCTTGTCTGTTTATATGTGTGTGCATAAATGGTTAAATAAATAAAATAAATACACTGATTTTTCAGTTGATTGAAAGTACCTAGTTAGTAACTTATAAAAAACCACGAGTGTCAAAATAATATTTTGTATTTAAAGTAAACACAGAATTATGAATATGGTGTCAAACAAAAAAGGTATAATAACAAACTCACCTTCATCCTTTGCATCCTGACTGTCTCCATCTGTGGTATCTGCCACATCCCTCTTACTGTCATCAACCTCACTTTTAACACTACTGCTGTCCTCAGTGATCACATCATTGTCTACATGGTTTTGTAACTCACTCTCACCTGGTCCAGTTGCACTTTTTGTTACATCACTGTCAGATTTTACATCACTACTGGAGTCTGCAGCACTAACTTCGACACCAGCGTCACTGCCCGCAGAAGCTTCGGTCTTCTCCTTGCCCTCTTCAACATCAAGTTTCTCAGCTGCCGCATTATCGCCAGATCCTTGATTGACATCTTCACTCGGTTTCTCAGGCAAACTCTCTTTTTCATCCATAATTCCAATCCAATTGGAAATATATTGTCAGTTCAACAGGCAAATATCATCTGAAATGATCGCATTACATTATGAGGACACGAAACAAGAATTCTCTCTCATAATATTCGCCGCACCCGGCAGAATAGATTTTAGGTTATGATACTGCTAGACAAGCTCAGTTTGACACTAAATAAACATAGAAATTAATTCCAAGTTAATATTACACATAATGTGTACCTACCGCCATAAAAACAGACTGTGTAAAGGGTAAAATGCTCGTGACAGAAACTGTAATTCATGGTTTATGACGCCAATCATTAGCCAAGCCACACGTCCCGCGCTTATTTCGACTTTGAATACGGAACATTAGAAAGTGATTCTATGTGAGAAAATAAAGCATTGACACTGCAGAATTAACAAAGGCGTTGGCGTCATTGCGATTAGAGTATAAAATCTGTAAAATTAACTGATATTACTACAACAAGGCTGTCAGGTAAGTTCCTTTGTAAGCAATGAAAAACGAAAGGTCATTCATGTGCAGATTTATCAAAATATACAACAACGAACATCTGAAAAATGTTTAATCGTTTACAAATACTAATCATTCAACATAAACTATTTACAACTTACTTATTTATAAAATTGTTCACAAATCACATAAAAGCACAACAAACGGCCACCATTTTGGAATCAACTTGCCCCTGCCAAATTGTTGCGGAAATGCATTAGCTGTCAAAATGAATCTTATAATTATAAACAATATCAGATCTAAAATTAATGACAAACAGACAATTTAGTAAATATTAATTCATTTTAAAATATCATAATTGGAAGCCTAATTCCACAAAACGGTTAACAATTTTTAATAAGACCTAAAACCATTTTCAAATTCGGGTGGTATTGTTGGTACAAGGTGACGCTAAGTTTAGTGATGGGAAAGTGTTTGTCGGTTTTTTTGTTTATTCCTTTTCAATGCCCATTTTCCAAGCTGGCATTTGTTTAACTAAAGCCACGTTTTCTTTATTCAAATATAAATTATCGTTGATTACGACACTTCTTTTGTTTACAGCCCTGAAAACAAAGTTAAAATACATTTACTGGCCCAGATTGGTCGAGAGGGAACAAAACCTATACCTTTATCGATTTTTCTTCTTTGACCTCTTCCGACTTTGCTAACTCGTATAACAAGTTGATTTAAGTTTACTAAGTTTTAATATGCTAGTGCTAGGGTATCAATCAAGACACGTGAGGTCGATAGTCCTTTAAATCGAAATATAGAACTCTTGGAACACACAAACATAGTAAAACGCATTTTGGGCGATATCGACAAAACCAAAGACAACATTATTTTCAAGAACTGAACTAGTGCGCACAAAAAGTTTTAGACACCTTAGACGATCAATCGTACATCAATAGAGTTCAATCCTGTCAATTTGATTGAAAGACAATACGTAGAGTGGTTATTTTACGTCGGGCACACTGCTTTCAATAGTTGAACATCGTAGAGGTCTAGAGGAGAGTAAATACAGGAAAAGTTTTTACCAGTGCGCAAACTGAAACCACCTGTAACCATGAATTCAGCATATCATTCTAGACCCCCCATCACAGAAATGTTTCGTCGGTTATAAAAAAAAACAGCTTTTCCATACATTTTGACCGCGTAGCGCGCTTTTCTATGGAACAGCTGATTTTTTTCTTGTAAAACCGACGAAAATGTTCTTCACTTCACGGTCTAGAGTGGTATGCTGAATTCATGGTTTAACTTCTCCTGCTCTGGGTGGAGCAGGAGGGCGTGTCAGACTTTTACTGACTAAAACCCACCCGTGTTCCCTCAGTTGCCTGTGTGCCAGGGGCCGCGGTATCTCTTTCGAACAACCCGCACCCCCGGCAGGCCTGAATTCATGGTTAAAGCACAGACATGGTTAAAGTTTGCGCACTGAATAAAAACTTTTCCTGTATTTCGGGTTGTTGTACCGTCTGGGTCAAACTTTTCGATTAACAAATTGCTAACCAGAAAAACGATTTCTACCACCATTTCGGACAAAACATAGGGAAATGCATCACGAGTTAAAGGTAAACATGAAATCGCAGACATGTTTGCACGTTATACAGGTTATACTTCATTCCTACAATTTGATCAACCAAAGGGGTTGTAGGTTATTCAAATTGTAGAAATGAAGGAACAATCACTATAACAATAGCAAAACCAGAACCTGTATTTATTAAAAGTATTGCAACGGCCACTTAGATGAAGAAATTAAAAATTATTATCTGAGTATGGAAGGGAACAAATAAGTTTCCTACGATGATAGGAGATAATGCAAGTACCTAAAATATGCAGAAATCTTTTCGTCTCGTAAAATACGTTCATACTAGCAAAAATAGAACATCGGACCTGGCTCTTCGGAGATGACTCTGATGTCGAGTATTGTGTTTGAAACCGATTCACTTTGCAGCGTACTTAGAAGACCCCCTAGACCAACGATCTCAACTTGACGAAAGTTAGGAAATCAACGCTATGGAGTTCAAATGCGAAGTACGACAAAGTATCGGTTTAAATGTCATGACAAACTTGGCATCTAATAAAGCAAGAGATGGTTTCTGGAGTTAGAGATTTCTGTGGGCTAACATCAACGATGTAAATGCATCAATTTGGTGGAATATACTATGTGATTATACTGCATTGAGCTGCTTGATTGTTACTGTCCGTCTTCTTACTGCACCGTGCACTTCTGCTGCTGTAGAGCGGCTTTTAGTGCCCATATTATATAGGTACTAGGTACATAGTAAAAAAAGCAATAGACTCACGACGAAACGGGCAGCAAAACTGACATATATGTATTACATACAATTGTAATTTGTTGCATAAGCACGTCGATGATTTAAGTGATAACACTGAGTACTGCGTGCCTGATTCACCACCAGTACCAATGTATATAGAATCCCGAAGATATAATAACCAAACCACGCCGCCACGTACAAATAGCCCAGAACCATCTACGTCTGGCATTTACAATTTCCAAGTTTTAGATTGTCCGATGCTAGTGATGATGATGATTAGGCATGGTTACTAAAATATAACGTAATCTTTCAAATAAGTATATACTCGTAATAAATGTAAGTATATGATTTTGTGTTTAGGCTGTTATTTTTGACAAGCTAGTAGTGGACTGTACTTCTTACTATTGTATAATTAACAAGACTCATTTTCACCCAGTAAAATGGGTTAAAATGCGTTAAACACCCAATTCACCCGTTTATAACCCGAATGGGAAGAATTGGTTTTAACCCACTACCGTCGATCATAGTCCACGCAGTCAGCAGTAGAAATGCTGCTGCTGACTGTGTCAACTAGAGTCGTAACTCGTGAGCCACTGCGCACCGATGTCATGATGGATTCTATCTAAATATCCTAAATTCTCTGACAGACAACGTGCAGCGTAAAAGCATGACATTTTGAACTAGAGTTTCTATCTAAGGAAGGTAAACAGGATTTTTTTTAAGTAATCCAGGGTTCATCTGAAGATGAAAGTTTGTTTAGAAATTCAAAATTTTTACCAATGAAAAATGTCAGCGGGCACTCGAATAGTAGGTAAGTAATTCTGGGTAACGGACATTTCTTTCGTTTTTTTATTTTTTATATTTTTTATATTTTTTTTATTATTTTCATCATATTGCGCACATGAATAGGCATATTCATGAACGCGACTAATTTTGACAGGTGAATCTTGTCGCTTTTGTTCTCAGTTACTATTTCAATCACTCAAAGAAATAATTTATTCCCATTGGCCACTATTTTGTTTATATATTTTGTCATTGGTTAATGTCTAACACTGTTTTTCATTGACCAATAGTGATCCAGAAATGTGGTTCAGTTAGTTGTTAAACTTCCTCAATTATGGCGGGTTCGTGTTTTTTCAAGCTCAAATACGAAATGAGTAGTTATTTGCGCCGCTCGGGCGGCGACATTGACAGCGATTTGTCGAATATTCTCGTGCGCCATTTTGTGAACGCTATGGAATTTTGTGTTAAGTAATCAACGCGAGGAAATTAAAATTCGTGTGAGTTCAACTTTGGGCCAAGTGCCCTTCACGTAAGAAATGATATTCGATATATTCGCGATTCGTGTGTGATAGCTGCAGTGTGGTCGCGTTTATCGTTTATTCGATTCTGTTTTGTTTCTTTTGGCAAGCGAAAAAATGCGATTCGGCATTATTGCTGGGCGCTTACTCATCGCTCCATTCGGTACATAGAATCGGGGTTTATTTTCAGGTTTCATTACAATGTCTGAGAAGTTGGTGGTGAAAAAGGTTCTGGAACGACATGAGGTTGCTAAGCCTATTCATATCCAGAGGCTGGAGGCCTCCTTGGACGTGCGCCCATTCGTGAGCCAAGTGGAGAGGATCCTTAACTCGGATGTGGCGTCCGACAGTGAAGACGACTCTGATGCCAAGTCATTTGGAAATGAGATGTCCAAGGGGGACCGAATGATCCATGGGGTGGTGACCACGAAACAAGGTAAGGATACCATCAGGTCAACAACAGCAACATGTTCTTTAGATAACATCATTACAACCTCTACAAATGTATTGTTTGGTCATTAGTACTTCAGTTTTAATTGATTTTATATGCTACTGAAAACATCCTTATGTCTGTATATTCTGCACAAGTTTTGTTGTTTCACTCATATCACTATAAAACACAGAGGTCATGTGATATTTCACCACTTATTTTTTAAATCAAATCATAATCAACATCCTAGAGCCAATCACTGCTGAGTTTGGGCTGTTTCCTTTTGTGCTATTCTACCAACAGTACCAAACCATCACTAATTATTAGTTTCATTTAACTGAAATCCTACTTCAAACTTTATCAATAAAATAAAAGGAGACAAAAATAATACTGAACAATATTATTCAAAATGCAATCATTTCTATCAATGAAACAGTTTGATCCTAGACTAGTATTCTGGCCACGACTACCTCCATATGAATAATAAAGCTGAAGGGTTTGTGTTTGAGTTTGATGGGCTGTGCTAATCTTTGGAACTACCAGTCAGATTAGAAGAATTCTTTTTGTATTTGATAGCTTAATTCTTGAGGAGGCTAAAGTCTAGCATAAAATATCATGTAATATGTATAATGATAGACATATTTTGAGTAATATTATTTAATATTCTTTTTGATCACAAATGTATGTATAGTAAGTTGGTGATAATTTATTTATTTATTAAAACTTAATGCACAAGTAAAACAAATACTGTACAAAGGCGGACTTAAGTCAGCCTTTGTACGCATTAATGCCTGAGGCGTTTTCTACTAGTCAACCTTAGGGTGATGCAGAGAGAAAACCCATGTTTTCTATCTGCATCAGCGGGCACTCGGCAGGTGCAACATAAGGGATAGGCCAATCGAAAAATAATACATACTAATACATAGATAATCATGTTATTAAACCTTTATGCTCATCCCAATTTAATTAAACACGTAAGAAAAACGTAGATAGAGAACTTATTATCATGGAAAACTCAAAAAATATTCCACTAGTTCAATATACCTCATTCTCTTTTCCATTCCAGAACGCCAAAGTGATCGTCTCAGACTCTACAACTTTAGTTCAGTAGGAGAAGAAAGAGAATGGCTCAGGGATGTCCTGTTATCCTCTGGGTCAGAAACAAGTAGTGACGATGACTCTCCAAATTGTAAGGAGATGAGAATACGCAGGTTGTTGAAGGAGAGAAAACATCATAATAGATATGCGAAGAAGTATTACAAAGATCAAGGGGTAAGTCCAAGGTTATTTAACCAGTCAACTACCGCTAATGAGACGCATTTAATTATCTATTGTAATGGCCCCTATAGCGAGCCACACCATACTGTTCCGGTTAAGGACTTATTAAACTTTAATGTTCATTCAGATCAGGATGTTTCAAAAACATAATGTTTTTTAACCAATTCGATCTTGGTAGACGTAGTAAATATTTGTAGATCTTTTTTATTTGAAGTTATGTCTTTCTTGCCTTTATGTATGGTGTATGCCATTGACTTAGATGGGTAGATCAATTCACATGGAAAAAGTAATCATTATTGTTGAATGATGGACTCTCAAGTTTAAAAGCCAGTTGTTATGGGTTGTCAGAAGCCTGAATGTCTGACAACCAGTCTTACCGTACTAAAGCATATTATTACCCAGTAACTTGTTTGTCGAGGTCAGATGGGCAGTCACTCCATATATAATAATGGTATTCAGCCGCTTTGGTTACACTGGAAGCTGATCTCAACATATGTAGTTAAGCAAATAAATATATTTTCTTGTCCTATCCTTTAAAAATCCGGAATTTATTGTGTTAAATATCACAAATGTTTTACTTATCAATTAGAAATAAGTGACAAATCACTATCACACACCCTAGATTTTCCAGTGGTTTATTTATCAAGCATTTGACATGAAATATGTCAATTGTCACTATGATTCATTATTAAATTTAGTGCCAGTAAATGTTCCATTTGACAGAAACTATTGTAATGGAAAATTCAAATGGTATTGTAATGTTCAAGGATGTGTTTTGATGATGAAGTTACATTGACTTGCAAAGTGCAAATTGCTTTCATGTAACAGTAATCAATTTGAAAACTACTACTCACCTCATATTTATGGGCAATTTATGCATTACTCTTCCAAGCAGTATTCAGAATTGTAAAATAATGTTTGTGATTGAAATGCATTCTATGTTCTGTATGAGGAATTCTAGGTAAAACATGTAAAAAATAATATGTGCATAGTACTAAGACAAAAGTTATAACAAACCAGAAAGTTTTATCAGAAGGCCAATTTGCATACAAATTCAAGTTCAAACATTCAAATTCAAGCTGCAATCTTATCTCACCAATGACCAACTATTTTTTTTTTTTGTTAATGTAAAATTATTGTATTTTTGACATATTGAAACAGATTAGAATGCAAACATTTGTTACCTACAGGAAATGCATTATTATTTAAAATTTAATTGAGAAATTATTATTTTGCCACTCAGCTCTTCTCATAACACATCAATATTTATTAGCACAGCAAACCTGTCTCTTGAGGTCGCCAACCTGCTTGCGTAGAGGTCACCAACTTCCTTGCTTAGAGGTCATTCACCTTTGCACTATTACGAGTATATAACCAAATTATTTGTTATACCTTTTCCTCAGAACTCCCGCTACATGTACTATGGCGCTGGACTCCTATCAACTGTCGACCGTTACCCAGAGCGTCGTATTAGCCGGCCGGTACCTCCGCCACCTTCGACAAGGGGTCGTAGGGGCAGGCCTGCAGAACGGGGGTCTTCTACTAGAGGTCTACATAAAGCAAGACGAGGGAGGGTCAGAGATGCTCGGATGAATGAGGGTGGGGATATGGTAAGCAGAAATAATTGTGTTTAACTTTTTGGGACTACCAAGAGAATGAAAAATTATTTATATTTCCTTCTACGTGATCACAAATCTGTTTGTTATGCAAAGTGATAATGGCAATTTTGAATGAAGTTTTTATTAATTGAATAGGCTGGCCCTTATTCGCATTTAACTAATGACTGACTAATGAAAGCAGAAAAGTAGCTATTTCAATTGGCTGATTAAAAGTTTTACCAGGTTGGTTTTCATCTGGAAAACTCAGAAACGAAAGATTCTTCCATATTACTCTTTGTTTCATTAGTTCTCGAAAATTCTTAAAACAAATTTTATCTTTTTAGCCTGATGGTGTTGATTGGGAAGAGCAATTACGTCATCTGAAGGAAGAACCTGATAATGACGAGTATGGGATGTCTACTGAAAAGCCTGGAGTCAGGTAAGTTTGAAATTAAAAATGACGTAAACTGACTTTTCTGCGCATCTTACCCGCTTCGCTGTTAACGTGGCCACTTCCTGGGCACAACTAATTTAAAAAGCACCATGAACTCCAAAAGAAACAGACGCGTTGTGCGCAGTATTGCGCAACACCCTGTCTGTGCCTTTAATTTGCTATGACTGAATTGCTTCCAAATTTAAACTTATATTCTTGTTTACCTTAAAAAAATCCACCAGAGGCCGCAAGAAGCTTTCAACCCTAAAGAGCCCAGAGGCACTAACGGCTCGCAGAAGACGTCACTGGCTGTTACTAGTAAAGAAAGAGCTTGGTAAAGTTCAACGAGCTCGCACTGCCACGCATAGAGAGGTGATGTTGCAGAGGAAGCGACTTGCGACCTTATGCTGTAAACATTGGCGACATATTGCAATGCAGGTATGGACAATAAAATAATCGATATTTATATTAAGTTTTTTTAATTTTGCCCTGCAATTTTGTCCTGAGCTTATATAAAGAGTGCTTAGCCAAATTGCAGGCTCATGTTCTTGTATATTAATAGCCGAGCCCCGGCTTTCACTTTGATGACATTATTTGACAATGACTAGTGTCCGACCGACAATGCATTTTCAGCTGAAAACTAAAAGCTTAATTTAGACATTATTTATCTTATTTGTTTTTTGTTACATCTAGGGAGAGAAATAGCATAATAGGCTTTAAAAGAAATAAAACACTATAATTCCATTAGTTGATACAATATTTCATGTATTTCTTGTTGTATTGATTATATTATATAATCTATAAATTTTATCGATTTTCGGCTTGGGTGAAGCTTCGGCTGGTTTATGGCCGAAAAATTTTTTTTGCCCGAAAATGGACGAAAACAAAAACGAAGCTTCGGTCGGTCACTAACAATGACTAGAAGTCTCTGCCCACAGTCTCAAAAGAATATGAAAGAAACAGTATGGCGGTGTAAGCGACTAAGTCGAGAAATGCAGGCATATTGGAGGAGATACGATCGCGCGGAGAGAGAGACAAGACGACGCATGGAAAGAGAGGCAGAGGAACAGAGAAAGGTAACATTATACCTCATTTCATAAAACAAACAACATAATATTGACAATATGATGCCAAAATCGAGTCAATAGTATGTAATTGAACTACTTAAAGGGATTTAGGCCACTGTTGATTTAAACCTTGGTAGCTTGATAAAAATTTGTAATCTGTAATTGCGCTGTCCAATTTCATATGAACTTTTAAGATGATCTAGCTGTACCCGAGCGTAAATATAACACAACTAGCTATAGAGACACACGTAATATTGATAGGCATGGTGCTCTACAATGCAAAACCCAAAAACTCTTATTACAAAATTGCCTCTGATTTTGATTCTAGCAGAAACCCTTAAAACATTTATTGTATTTTGGATTTTATTCCGACTACTGTAAAGTCCTTAAGACAAAATTGACAACTAGGACTGTTACAAAGTCAACTTTAGTATTAAATTAAGAATGCAATGTGCCATATTTATTTTTTAGTTTTCGCTTAATTTCCTTTTCCCTCCTTCCCTGCATCAGTGTCTAATTGATTAACAGAACTTTTACCCCAGATGGACGTAGAACTAATGGAAGCGAAGCGGCAACGTCGCAAACTGAACTTCCTGATTACTCAAACAGAGTTGTATGCGCATTTTATGCAAAAGAAGCTGAATTCTGGCGACGATGGTGACGGTGGAGCTGATCGAATTTTGAGGCAGCTGGATGAGGATCGAGATCCGAGACTGGCTGCTATTGATCATTATGATAGGTAAGCAGTAGAATTATAAGTATACTAAAGTTTAGTGCTGAATGAAATTCTATTCTGAAGACTGACGGGTATTACATAATATTCTAGACATAGAAAGAAATGGGCTAGTGGCTAAATACAGTGACTTGTGGCTAAGTACAGTAGCTCGTGGCTAAGTGCAGGGGCTCGTGGCAAAATACATGGGCTCATGGCTAAGTACAGTAGCTCGTGGCTAAGTACAGTAGCTCGTGGCTAAGTACAGTAGCTCGTAGCTAAGTACAGGGGCCCGTGGCTAAGTACAGTAGCTCGTGGCTAAGTACAGTAGCTCGTGGCTAAGTACAGTAGCTCGTGGCTAAGTACAGTAGCTCGTGGCTAAGTACAGTAGCTCGTGGCTAAGTACAGTAGCTCGTAGCTAAGTACAGGGGCTCGTGGCTAAATAATAACAGCCGCGCGGGTTGATCTTCAAGGTTAAGCAACGCTTGCCAAGGTTAGATGGGTTACCATCCATAACAAACCGAGACCCCTTCGTGCCTTGGAAAGCACGTTAACCTGTTGGTCCCGGCTGCCATTATTATCTGTCCCGGATTTTGATTTTGCTCATGGTTTGCAAAGTAGAAAATATTACAATAGAGGGTATTTTACTCTATAAGAGAAAAGTCTTAAAATATATTATTAAGATAGCTTAGGCAAAATGCAGTCGGAAAATGTTAGTTTTAGTTCATAAAATAACAAAATAAATTTTAAAATTCAATTCAAGGATTTCAGTTTTTTTTATCTGTTTTTGAACACCATGAAATAGTAGCCGCCATGTTATTAAGTCATACGGCATGTCAATTGGACAACTTTGTAGTTTTATTATTTTCCTAACCAAAGTAATTTTTATTTGAATAATATTTTGCATTCAGGAACAGCAAACCAACGATAACTAGAATAATAACAATTTTTTTAAAGATTATAAACAATTATCTTAAAACATATCTGCGCATTTATCTATATAGCAAACTGTCGTCATACTCACAGAGCAATGTGGCGACCCACTGCGTCCAGCGTTTTCGTCAAATTACGCGCGAAATTTGAAAATGTATAATTTTAATGCATTTTTAAGGCACTAATCGATTAAATAAAAAAATTGTGTTTTTTTTTCGTGGTTTATTAGCTTTTTAGAATCTAATTAGGACACTTTTAAAAAAATAGTGTAATACTACCCTATTGAACATTTTAAAATTAGAACATTATTATATTGTTGTAATTGTAAATTGTTTATTGTTGTATAGTCCTGTTTATTCTTCCTCTCACCCAATCCTCTTCTGACAGCGAAGCCATGAAAGCTCGCGCATCGCGGAACGCTCGAGAAGCATTTCGCGCCGAACGCGCTCGCACGCAGCTATTCGACTCAAACGCGGGCGCGGGCGACGCGACTGACATCGACGGCGGCGCCGACATCACCGACGGCCATGACAGGAGGAACGGAGACCACGACCAGCCTGATATATTCAGAGGGACGTTGAAGGGGTACCAACTGAAAGGCATGAATTGGTTGGCTAATTTGTATGATCAGGTGAGTTTCCATGCCATGCAATATACCTAGGCTAATAAGTTAGAGTTTCTGCAAGTCACCAATGTATGACCAATTCTTGTAACATTATGGCACAAATGTTCTTATAAATTCTAACATGTTTGTAGCCTGGGGTGCTCTTTTCTAAATAGGTTTGTTTAGGTAGATATGAAATGTTCTGCAAAATCTGCTTTCTGGTTCTTTGCTGGAAATTCGGTCAAATTTCGAAATACCAGTTGCGCAATTTTTGGGTGAACAAAAATCATGGAACTCGCTTCATCGACACCGAACGCTTTCCAGCGAGCACACGGATGAGTCGCGCGTTGATGTCTTTTACACGTAATTGCTCAAGTTTTCACTTCTGTCGGCACTCCCGGAGTGCCAGTTATTTTTTATTCATCCTTCAAAAGCTAACCGCAATCTCATCTCAGCTACAATCAATGTAATTTTATTTACAAAAAAAAATCGGTTGTCTGTAAAGTCGGTTTACTGACGATAGTTGAACGTGACGTCATAAGAAAATAGTGATGGAATGGTTGCATTTTTCAAAAGAAAATTTTAATTTGACACCACATTCACTTTTCACTGCACTTCATACTTGACGAAAACATATAAATGTATTATTGTATAGCAGCTGTCCACGCGGACGCATCGCTCACTCATGTAGGAGAGAGATAGATGTCGAACGCTGCCGAACGCGGAGGCCGATTGTGCCTCTTTGTCGCTCGTTCCGCGCTCTCGCTTGCACTTCAAGCCTTAAAATTAAATGGAACGCCTCAGAGCGAGGTAACGCCGCATGAGTCATGTTTTTTCGTGCTTGCAGCCAGCTCCATCGAATTATAAGACGTTGTCACGTCAAAATGTATGACATTTAGAGGTATTGTTGACAGCTTAAGGCTGAGATTAGAATGCGAACCTTCGTGAAAATACGGGGATTGCCCCTCAGATTTAATGGCTGTATCACAACAAAACATAAAATCACTCCTGTATTTCCCGTATGGTTGGGCAAAGATGCATTGTAACTTCCATATTTCGCCACATTTGTGTATGTCCAGTGTATTAGACCCACAAATCGAGACTCTGGGTTGTATCTTCAAAATAATCTTCAATTTGGCAGATTTAGTTATGACCTCCGAAAATACGAAATCGAAGTTAAGATGTTTTTTTTTCCTAGGGTATCAGCGGCATTCTAGCTGACGAGATGGGTCTAGGCAAGACGGTGCAATGTATAGCGTTCCTGTGCCACGTAGCGGAACGGCTCGGGGTATGGGGACCATTCTTAGTAGTGTCCCCAGCCTCTACGCTACACAACTGGCAGCAAGAGATGCAGAGATTTGTGCCGGATTTTAAAGTGGTAAGTTTACTTTTGAACACGCTATAACGCTGACTGTTATTTACCTGGATAAAATCTAGATGGTTAATTCGATTTGGGGGCTCGTGACTAAGTAATATGAGCCGCATGGTCGATCTATCAGGTTAAGCTACGCTTGCCGGGGTTGGTCTAAGGATGGGCGACCATCTTTACATACCGAGACTCCTCCGTGCTTCGGAAAGTCATTCGTGGACCTTTTACAGTCGTTACGGGTTGCCAGAAGCCCGAAAACCTAACAACCAGTCTAACCAAGGGGTATAGTGTTACCCAGTAACTGGGTTGTGGAGGTTAGAAAGGCAGTCGTTCCATGTAAAATACTGGTATTCAGCGGCATTTGGATAGACTGGAAACCGAGTTGAGAAAAGGCTAGGTTTGGACAGATTATTTTTGTTTTGTTAATTCGATTATTTTCTAGTCCAGGCACTTTAAAAACCATTGAAAATGTAACTTTAGTCGTCTCAAAAATCTGTTTAATAGTACTGAAAAACACAAACCACTACAGGAATACTACTATTCCTCCTCTTATGAAACATCTTTATTCAGAAGCGAAATACTCATTGACCCAATGTGATCTCTCTTTTAGGTACCATACTGGGGCAGTCCAAGCGAACGCAAAATCCTTCGCCAATTTTGGGAACGCAAAGATTTACACACTCGTCAAGCAGCTTTCCACGTAGTAGTGACGTCATACCAGATCGTGGTGTCAGATCTCAAGTACCTGAACCGCGTGTCGTGGCAGTACATGATCTTGGATGAGGCGCAGGCTATCAAGAGCTCTGCTAGCATGAGGTGGAAGTTGCTGCTCGGGTTCAGCTGTAGGAACCGATTATTGCTTTCGGGTGAGTTTTTAAAATATAATACTAGCTTTTGCAAGTGGCTTCGCCCCCGTGGAAGGCGGAAATCCAACGGGAACGTACCACCGGGATAAAATGTATCCTGAGTTAATCCAAGTTAAAAAAATATCTGCGTGAAAAATTTCATCCAAATCCGTTGGGCCGTTTTTGCGTGATTGAATAACAAACATCCAAACTTACACATTTATAATATTACTAGCTGTTGCCAGCGGCTTCGCCCGCGTGAAGGTCGAAAATTATCCCGCGGGAACGTAATACCGGGATAAAAACTATCCAAAATCAAAATCAAATCAATATCAAAAGTCATTTATTCAAACTAGGCTGAGAGTCAGCTCTTTTTGAACGTCAAAATAAAATTACATAAGACAATCCCCCCAAAAACGCCCGCCCTTCACCACTTCCTAGTGCTTTAGCTGGGAAGAAGTAGCGCAACAAACTCCCCAGCAGCACAGCTGTCTGTTTAGTTAGAAGAACTTGATTCTATACAATAATAGGTAATAAAAATTACGAAACACAAAAAAAAAACATAAAATTTGCCATATGTCAGCTAGCACACGCCAATATACCATCAAACATTGAAAACTAAAAATAATAGAAAATTAAAATAAAACGTAAACAGAACTTCCAATCTAAATAAAAGCCTCTAGGCATAAAGGGCATGCCGGCTTACATATGCAATTCTGCATTATGCAAATATAGCTATAACTTAAAGTAACAAAAGTTTAACTAGGACCTCTGGACTAAAATTAATAAAAACTTAATCCTATGTGTTAATCCAAGTTATAAACTATCTTAGTGCCAAATTCCGTTCAGCCGTTTTTGCGTGATTGAGTAACACACATCCAAACATCTTCACAAACTTTTACATTTATAATATTAGTAGGATATAGTAGAAAGTAAGATTGATTTGTGTCTTATCTTATACAACGAGTAACATAATTAGCGCAAGACCTCATACACCCCAAATAGAGTATTGAGTTAAAAGAATAATACAATGACCAAAACAATTCTTTTTTAAAGCTGACTGATGTTATTAAGAAAAACGTGTCGACCCAAGCATTACTTTATGCATTTAAAATTGAGTCTTATTTCTTCTTGGATAAAATTGAATTTTCTTTGGCTCAATCAGTGGTAGGTATGGCAAAATACATAATTTAATAAAAAAATACTTACATTAAAAGTTACTGAAATTGATTCAGTAGTCAATTAGGAACAAACTACTTTCAGGTCTTGCGTCCATTCTGTTACACCTTGTATATTAATGGTAGATTCACTCGCACTGCTCTCTGCGCGCTGCACTCTGTTGGATTCTCAATGCTCGGCTCAACACCGAGAGTTGAGAATCAAGTGCGCCTAAAAAGTCCCACCGCGATTTTATTTATCCGTGTGAATGTAGACTAATTATCCCACAAAAACGTGCTACCGAGACAAAAAGTCTCTTACCCCATGAGCTAAGAGACTTTTTGTCCTGTTGTCACGTCAAGTCAGTTTTTTGAAGTGAAAACTTCTTTAGGCGCGTTGAGCACTTTTTGGGTGAACAAAAATCATAGAACTCGCGTCATCGTCGCCGAACGCTTTCCATGAGCTATATGTATACTGTGTATATTAGAGATGATGAATATAACCATCAACCATTAAATTTAACTAATATTTAAAATTAACCATGATATTCAATAAATAAAATTAACATTAACGAATAAAAATATCATATCAACTTCTTCGGCGCAAAATTGGCAAGGACGAATATTTCTCTGTCTCGCTCGAACAACGCGCTATCTCTCGCTCGCTCGGGTTGACCTTCGGAGCGGCAACGCAGTGTCGTCAGTGTCGTAGAAATAATAGGTCTTTACCTATGAAATTGCCGTTTTGTATGAAAAAATTTAAACGAATTTTTTTCATGTATTTTTTATTTGTATTAATCGAAGTAATCATCCATGCAATCAATGCATCTTTGCCATCGCAGTGGCAGTTTATTGATGCCCTTCTTAAAGAAATCAGCTGGACGGGAGGCAACAAATTCTTCAAAGGCATTTTGTACTGCCTCTCGGGTATTGAATTTTTTTTCCGCCAAGAAGTTATCCAAATTCTGGAAAAAGTAGTAGTCTGTAGGCGCAAGGTCTGGTGAGTAGGGCGGATGACGGAGAGCTTCCAACCCCAGTTCTTGCAACTTGGAGACCGTCTGCTGTGCAGTATGAGGTCGCGCGTTGTCGTGCAGGAGCAGCGGAGACGAGCGATTGACCAATGCTGGTTGGAGATGTGCCAGCTTCTCCATCATTGTGTTCAGTTCTTCACAGTACACATCTGCAGTAATGCTCACCCCGTTTGGTAAGAAGCTGTGATGAATCACACCGGCGCTAGACCACCAAACAGTGACCATCACTTTTCTAGGGGTAAGTTTTCGTTTAGGGCATTGTTTAGGTGCTGAACCAGGATCCAACCAACTTGCTGAGCGCTTGCGGTTATCAAACAGAATCCATTTTTCATCGCAGGTAACAATGCGGTTCAAAATTCCTTCATTTGTGTGTCTGTTGAGCAGTGCAAGGCACGTCTCGACACGTACTTCGCGCTGACGATCATTGAGTTCGTGGGGCACTCATTTGTCAAGCTTTTTTACCTTGCCAATTTGACGCAAATGGACCAATATTGTTTTGACGCTAACGTCGAAAGCTGCTGCTAATTCAGCCGTAGATTGTGTATCATCAGCTTCCACAATCGCCTTTAATTCGTCATTGTCGACCAAAGTCTTCGGACGACCGCGAGGTTCATTTTTCAGGTCGAAATTTCCAGAACGGAAGCGAGCAAACCAATAACAGGTGGTGCGTTGGTTTGTAGTGTTAGCTCCGTAAACGTCGTTGATGTTGCGTGCCGCTTGTGCCGCGTTGCTGCCACGACGGTACTCATATTCCATAATTACTCGAATTTTTAACGTATCCATGATGACGAAAAAGATTGAAATGCGATGAAAATGTAACACTAATCAATAAACAAATGACTACTTTTGGAAAAAAAAACCATGTTTTTAAAATAAAATTAATTTGAAATTAGAATTCTTACCCAAACAAAAATTATTTTGATTTGAAATGGCCAGTACTGCAAAACGGCAATTTCATAGGTAAAGACCTAATATTTATTCCGTTACGTGCATTCAATTGTATGTTCTATCTTTGTTACGTTACGTGTATTTTATTCTAAAGAAAGTTGTTGATATTTTTAACCAATATTTCGGTCGGTTAATGGTTGATTTTTGATATAAGTTTATTTTATTAGTTAGTTTTGATATTTTACTCAAATAACAAAGTCGCGTCGTTGCGTTGTTGTTGTTTTTTTTGTTTTACAAAATGCCGAGACGAAATAATATTCGATTATCTAATCGAGGTAAATGCTAGTCAGTCCTAAGCCTGTTAAAGTATGAAGGGAAGTTTAACTTAACAATTTCAACATGCATTAGTTCATAGAAAAATCAACTTTTCAACATGTTGCAGATACTTGAGTAAAAATATTAACTAATATTTTCAACCAATAAAAATATCGATATTTTTATTTAACCATTAACCAATAAACAATTTCAACCAATATTCTCATCTCTAGTGTATATATGTACATAGATATAGGAGTGTCAAAGCGTCAAAAATAATAATCTAATAGCTCGACGATTCTATTTAAAATGGTGGTTGGGTGAACGAGCAAACGGATGAGTCGCGCGTTGATGTCTTTTGGAAAAGTCCCTTTCTTTAATTAGGAAATTCTAATTCTTTTATCCCTTTCTTTCCCTTTGTATTTTTATCGTTTAAATCTGTGCTGTTACTTTTAATGACTGAAGTCGATCGCTCGTTTATCATTTTTTACCGAGAGCAATCAGGACCCACTGAAACCCAATGTGAAATCCTGTATTGACGGTTAAAAAAATACACACGTAATTGTTCAAGTTTTCACTTCTGTCGGCACTCCCGGGGTACCACTGTTTTTTAAATCGAAATCCGTTCAGTGGTTTCGGCGTGACCACGGAACACTGTCATTTGTAAGTTTTGTACAAAAGTGCTGATTTTCAGCATTTAATTTGATTGTACTTATATAATTTTTCATTCATGTTTCCCAGGTACTCCTATTCAAAACAGTATGGCAGAACTATGGGCTTTACTCCACTTTATAATGCCGACGCTGTTTGATTCGCATGATGAATTTAACGAGTGGTTCTCCAAAGATATTGAAAGTCATGCTGAGAATAAAAGTACCATTGATGAGAGTATGTATCTAACAGAATATTATCTTTAGTTGTATATTATTAATAGGCCTTGTTGATAGAATCTTATCACTCGTAATAATGTATAACGATACCGGCCGGGGCCAGCCTGAAATACCGCCTATATTCAAGTGAATAAGCATGCAATGTGCAAAAAATCCTTTATATTGTTCAATCTACTGCGCAACTTGCACATATAATTTCCTTATACTGCGCAAACTACTGCTATAAGTCTCACTTTACGTTAAGTTCAGATTGATCAAGATTCTTAGCGCTTACTAATTATCTCCTTCCAATAGGTAATCTAATCATTATATATTTTTCAGAGCATTTATCACGTCTGCACATGATTCTAAAGCCGTTCATGTTGAGAAGAATCAAAAAGGATGTTGAAAATGAGCTGTCGGATAAAATTGAGATTATGGTTCATTGCCCACTTACTATTAGGCAGAAATTATTGTATATAGGTAAGTAGTTAATTAAAATTAAATAAAAACATTTTTATCTGGCAACATTTAAGTTTGATTGGTGTTGCCAATATAGATTGTTTTTTATGGAACAGATAATTTGCTTTAAATTGTTTTTTTTTTATGTTAATTTATATTGTTTCAGCTTTAAAAAAGAAAATAAAAATAGAAGAGCTGCTCCATTACTCAGTGGGATCGGAGACAGGTCACAATGTAGATAAGAACTTTACATCTAATCTAATGAACTTAGTTATGCAATTTAGGAAGGTGAGTGCACATATTTTTTTTTCTCTAAATACTTTATTAAGTAGTTTCAAGATCTATGTATCGTTTCCCCCACATAGATAGAGATTCTTAAACGAACCGAGCATTTTTTGGGCATAAAAAGCGTACATGTCACTCATAGGGTAGCTTTCTATGAGTGACAAAAGCTTTTTTCCCTCTAGAAAAACCGCCTTTACTGTTCCCACTGCTGGAACACAGGCCTCCTTACTGAGAAAGAGTACGCCGAGGAACCACCACATGGGCCCAGTGTGGTTTGTTAGACTGATGTCACATGTCTTCGAATATTTGGTACTAAGGGTATATTTGGTTCCCTCAAAATGTTTTCCTTCACCGTTTTGAGAGCAGTGGTGACGATTTGATGAAGTAATACACACAGTAAAGCGCCTGAATGAGCCCTTTTTATCTCTTTATGAAACTTACTTATGATTTGATAAGAGATGACAATAGGGTATTTTCTAATTTATTAAAAATCTATTTTAATTTGAAGATTGGGACGATGTATTTAACAGAAAAATAAAAATAAATTGATTTGTAGATTGGGACGATGTATTTAACAGAAAAATAAAAATAAATTGATTTGTATCCATTTTCTCAATTAGAAACGATATAAATCAAATTTGTTTTTCGTTGTTTTGAATTTACCACTAAAACGCTCTTGGCGATGACTTTTTATCACGTGACCATACGTAACGTCAACTTTGTTTTTTATTGAGATCACGGATATAAATCAATTTATTTTTATTTTTCTGTCACATATTTCGTCCCAATCTTCACATTAAAATAGTTTTTAATAAATTGGTAAACACCCTATTGCGTAATAGCAACTTAATCAAAACTTTAAATCAATCTTGGTATTAAATTATTATCGGCCTATGTTTTACTTGTCCTGGGCATAGACTTCTATTATTACTATATTTCACGATCTTCATTTATGATTATTTGCTTTCCCACAGGTATGCAACCACCCAGAGTTATTCGAACGCCGTGACGTTCGCTCACCCTTTTCAATGCAAGTCGATGACTACCACATACCGAAGCTAGTCGCAGAAGAATGCGTACTAATCCGCTCAACCCCTTCAAACCGTCATCTTCTATACAACAAGCTTTCTATTCTCACCCCCGAATATGTTCAGAGGAGTGTGAATGGAGGGGGTAGTGGGGATGAAAGCAGGGTGTTCAGTGATAATGGGTGCTTCGCTTTCACGAGGTTCGTTGATTTATCGCCGATGGAACTGTACAGGATCATGCTGTCCGGATGGCTTTTTGCGTAAGTGGTTCTGTATCTATTATGTTATAAAGCTTTATTCTTATGTATAACTCTGCCCTACTAATTGTATTTGCAGTAATCGACACTTTTTGGTTTTCACTTTTTTGGCCGAAATGGCATCCTTAGGGGCAAACATCTACGGGAAAAATAAAAATATTTGGGTAGTGGAAGTTTGTGTTGTTGATAACGAGATTCACAGTACTTGCATGACAATTTTACTTTTATATTTCCGCGTTTTTCTCGAAACCGCTTTTTTTGCAAGTGCTGCATTAACAATTAGCAGGGCAGAACTAAAGTTAGAAGAATTTGCAGTCTGCAATTAGCAAACTCATACTTTGGTAAAACTATGCCATATTATCGGAATGCAGCAATACTTAATTATAAATGATACTAAATGGAACCTGCTGTCTTGATGTTCTGAATTTCCATGCTAATATTAAGTAAAGTAAAAGTTTTTTTATTTAGGAACAAAAATATATTGACATAAATTACAGTGGAAATGATGATAGCTACAAAAATTATTTGTACAATGAAACAAAATAACTTTTGATCCATTTAAAAGTTTGGATAACTCTATAATAGTGTACTCAACGTCTGAGACTCCTTAGTTTTAGCACTATTGATTATCGAGTCCACTGTCAGCTAGTTCAACTGGGCAAAAAAGTGAAGAAATTATTTTAGTTATTTTTTAGTTTATAGCCTTTTTTTACCAACAATAACAAAACATTTTAGGATGCAACATATAGAAGAATGTCTAGACAAGTACGAGAAACTCCGCCACCGGCACTATTGGTGGAATTCAAAACCCATCTGCGACGTCAAACAGGAGGAGACAGAGACAGACTTATGCGCCGACTACTATGACAGAGTGAATAAGAAAGATTTGCTGTTGGTGTGCCCCAATGGCGATGTGTTGGCGAAGAGGAAGTCGGATAGCTTGATGTGGAGGGAGATGTTGTTGACTGATGCGTTGTGGATACAAGGTGGGTTCAAGCTTCTAAGATAAATAAAATCATGCTTATCAAAGATGGTGGACGGTTTAATCTCGAACATAGCCCAAATCAACCTTTTCAGCCTAGCATAACGCGCTGTCTATAAAAAAAAACCGTTAGTCTATATTTATCGTAAATAAATCACTTGCAATGAGTTTATGAAAGTTCCAAGTCTGGAATTTACTAACCATAACAAATCAACTACATTTTCGTTATGACCATAGAGCTACCAAGGTATGAGGAACAGGGTGCAAACTTCACTCATCCTCCATAGAAAGGGGAGGATCTTCCGACACATCATTAAATAACTTTTACCAGTCTGGGTGGAGCAGGAGGGCGGGGCATTTTGCGTGACTTCAGTCTGTTACGTAGGTCGCATGTAGATCCCGCTACAGAGCTGCAGGTTTAGCACGAGCACCGATTTACGACGGAAGAATAGACATGACTATTAACTAAATGATGTACCAATAGGAGAAGATAGCTATGTTTTTCTATTAATTATCACAGTTAAGCGTTCTAAACGAATCATGATTTTTTAGTTAATCGTATATACTTTGTGGCCGTCAAGTAGAAAGTATGTTGTCAGTGTGATTTTGACAGTTTGGGAAGAAATATTCTTCTGAAATAGTCTACATTTATGAGGACCTAGACAAAGATTGTTAGAAACTGACAAAATGACAGATTGTAGAAGGATATCTACAGTGCGATGTCAAAAATGGAGAAACGAAATTTCACTTTGTAATGAAAAAGCACTGTCTATTCTTCATAGAAATAGAAAACGTCATGCTAAGCCTGCTGCTGTTAAACAGATCTATGGGTACTGCTATTGTAAAGGAAATAATAATAATAAAAAAACTAATATTTTTAAATATTAGAACATTTTTTTATTCATTAAATTTTAGCTGTTTGATTTCTCTTATGTTGGGGCCACACTAACGGCCAACGTCAATGCCCATCATCGCGATAAGCAACGCGGTAAAGATTCCGATAATTAAAGCGAGAAATTTAGTGGCCACACTTGAACAGTCAACGTCAATGCCCACCGAGTTATCGCCTAACGTCAAAAGGCAATGTGAATGCCGTTGTCAAATTATTGCGATATGTTGTGGCTACACCTACGGTTAACGTCCATCATCGCGATAATCAACGTCATTTCCCGTTGGTGTGGCCCGGCGTTACACAAATGTTTAATAGTAAATTGGTTTTTGTGGCAGGTGGTCCATTTTACACGCACGCGGAGCACACAATACATTACACGCCGGAAACTATTGAACACAAAGCGTTGAGGATAAGGAATATGCGGGAGAGAGAAGGGCAGGTAAGCTCATACATTATCTAATTTTATCTCTTATCTATACAATAATACACAGGTAAAGTTTGTGAGGTTGTAGGGGGTAATCTCTGGATCTACTGAACCGATTTCGAAAATTATTTTACCAATAGAAAGCCACGTTATTTGTGAGTGTCGTAGGCTACCTATATATTAATCCGAAAAATTATAAGACTTTCGTGGTAGCCGGATTTGCAAAGTAAGTCGGAGAAAAAACGGTCGAACGAAAACGTTTCTAACGAACGCTGCCTTAACGATGAGAGATATATGATTGAGTTCTAGAGGCAAGTTGTAGATCTTGTTAATGCCTACAAAAAAGTCAGCGACAGCATAAGTCTAACATTTATATTTAAGTCAGAAAAACTTGTTCTTTATATAAAAAATAAATAAATCGTTAGGTCATGTTTATTGGTCATATTATCAACAATTATGAATTCTTAACAAAATAAGTAAATTTATCGTCTCAAGTGTTTAGCGACAGCATAAGTCTAACATTTATATTTAAGTCAGAAAAACTTGTTCTTTATATAAAAAATAAATAAATCGTTAGGTCATGTTTATTGGTCATATTATCAACAATTATGAATTCTTAACAAAATAAGTAAATTTATCGTCTCAAGTAAAAGACTTTTCCCTTTTACTGCATATAATTTTGACGAATGGTTAAAGAGATAATACGACATAGGTATGGAACCGCGACCGTGTTGTAATCTATTGACTGACATAAAAATGTTTACCGCCCAACGAAGTGGGCACGGGGCAGTTAGTTCTGTATATTTATATTAATATATTGAACTTTTCATCTGATTGTTTTTTGTAACTGAAATGGTAATTCTGAACTCGATTTATAAATAGTTCATTTTATAAGCAATTTGCGTAAGCACGAGTGCCTTTAGGCGTAATCTTATTAATTACTAGCTTTTACTAGCGGCTTCGCCTGCGTGGAAGTCGAAAATTATCCCACGGGAACTTACTACCGGGATAAGAAAACATCTAAACTTTCGCATTTATAATATCTATTTTTTCGTTTATTAATTTTTCTACCTATAGTTATACATTTTTAAATATTTTTATAAAACACACATAAAAATAAAAAACATTTTAAAATATATAAAATAGAGATCCGCCGGTATCGGGAGCAGGGTCCAAGCTACCGGTGGTTTGGGCTCCAGAGAAAGGAACCTTCTCACGATGCGAGCCGTATCGAGGAGTACTGCCTTCTGAATCAAGCCTTTGACCCAACCGCCTAACGAGAGCTTCGAGAGATGTTGTTCGAGGCTTTCGGCCATCAGTCCATTGGCTGATACAACTATCGGCACGATGATCGCTGAGTTCACATTCCACATGTCAATCCTAATAATAATATCTATTATTATTAGGATTTATCAAGGAGGATCACTAAATGAGTAGTTTCCTTGAAACGGGTGTATAATATTATAGCGATATGCCTATATTCCTAACATAAGCATAAGTTAAGTAATTTGACATAGAATTTTCTATTGTAGACGGAAATGCTAAGCGAAATCAAGACTGAAGAGGGCGGTGTGATCGCGGTGCCTAAGTTGGAACTGCCGGACGTGCCGTTTATGGAACGACAGCCTATCTCCTACCCCGAGATGCCCACGCCTCTGCCTACCTTCCTGTACTTTGCTCAACAAAAGGTAAAGCTGTTATAATAAATACATGTAATTTTTAGGCTGTGATGTCTTTGTGCTAGTATGTTCATATAACACGGTGTATTGCCAAATAAACCTTTAAACCTCCACTATTAAAACTTGTTAGTTTCAATAGTGGAGGTACATTGTGTCGCCCTCTCAAGCTGTAATACGATTTGCCTACCAACTACAAATATAGCAAATAATAGTTTTGCTAGTCTTTTAACTTTTGGTTCGTCAAAATAACGCTTTAATTTTTACCTTAAAAATGGCGAAGCAAAATAGTATTTTTAATTTATTGACTGCAAAGACGTGAAATCGGCCATATAAACATCCCACGCCTACTTTGTTAGAAGCTGGTACTGTCAAGGTACTGATTACGATTATTTGTCGAGCTATAGTGTGATGTTCTCCCCTAGGTGTGCACATGTACGCGCGCCCCCTTCGCCGCATCTCGCAGCTTCGCATACCACGTGACGCGCCACCAGCAGGCCGAGTGCGGCGCGGGCTGGCGCTGCGTGTCGCGCCTGGCCGGCGCCGCCCGGCCGCCCTGGGGCTGGGCAGAGCTGCAGGTGCCAGGTACGCTCATTTACTTTCTAAATAAACGCTCAAGCAGAGCCCTCTAGACGGCAAGCATACCCTAAAATATTTGGGAAAAAGTTAGGTAGTTGATAATGATAATGAAAACACACGTGCATTGCAGTAGTAAATTGTTGAATTATGAAGTGATGTGGTTCCCAGCGATATCACAGACTTGTTCCGTTACACTGCTAAACAATGAAATTGGTCTCGCGATATAATGGGTGAAAAAAATTGCTGTTTCATAGAAAATCAGAATCAGAATCAGAATTTATTTATTTCTCTAGTTTTATTTACATATCACTTAAAAAATCTCATTTTACAATTGCGTGTTTCATTTTGTCCGTAGAGTAGGAGCTTTTGAAACCTATCCTGGTCGTTTCCTCTATTACTAGTGATTATATAATTTAACGTGAGGATAACGATAAAGCAGTGGGGATTAGCCCTAGCGGCAAGCCGCTTATTACTTTATTGAGTGACTCTACAGTCAGAGCCTACGCTGTCGGAAGGGGGCCAGTCGTTTGAAGAGCGGCTTTTCCCTATCTTTTTTATTTATGTACTCAATTTCTCCTACTCTAGTTGCGAAGAGAAAGGGATTGTGTTGCCCATAGCGCGTGTACGCCGGGCCTTGTTCTTGTAGCCCCTCGATCGACAAAGATTTGAGACGTTCGATCATGTCGCCATGGAGATCATGCGCACGAATGTGCCACGGATCTTGTTGCAAGAACTCCCAGAGTAGGACGGTGTCAGTGCGTCTGGGTAACCGTGTGGCGCTCTTTAATGCCATTTTATACTGCCTCTCAAGCTTGAGCAGATTTGTTTTGCTGTACCTCGGTAGCAGTTGTATTACTCCATAGTCTATCACTGGCAGTAAGCATGCTTGAATGACAAGTAGCTTGACGTCGACACTTAGCTTGGAGCGGTAGCCGATGATTGGATGCAGCGCTCCTCTGACTCTCTTGGCCTTTTCAATATTTTCCTTAGCATGCTTATTCATAGAAAGTCTTTTGTCCAGCCAGACTCCGAGATATTTTATTTCTGGTTTGAATGCAATGCGTTCGCCACGTAATTGAACATAATTGCGATACCCTGTGTTCAAATTGTTGAGTCTTGGTCTCTTGTGCGAGAACATTATGCATTCTGTCTTATCGACATTGCATTTGAGGCCCCATTTTTTGTAGTAATCAATTATGTCGATGGCGGCCCACTCCGCTCGGCGCGTAGCGTGGTCCGGTCTTTCAGCTGCGTTGAGTATACACAGGTCGTCGGCGTACTGTGACAGCATCTGACCAGCTATTCTTTCATTTGGTAGGTCAGCCACATAGAGGATGAAGATCGCCGGACCGAGTATCGATCCCTGGGGCACCCCATGTGGCACAGGCTGCTCCGTTCCCAAAGTGGTTCTGAAGCTACCTCTTATTGTCCTGTTACTCATATAGTTCTCGATCATCTTTACGACGTTGTTGCGTGCTCCAGCGTCGATCAGTTTTCGACATAGTCCTTTATGATTGATTGAATCGAAGGCTTTACTGAGGTCAGTCGATATCATGGCGACGCTATGGCCCTTATCCAGCGCGTCGGCGATGTATTTGCCTGTACGAAGGATTTGGGTGGCGGTGCCTCTATTTCTCGTGAACCCATGCTGGTGGCTGGGTATTAAGTCGCTTAACTCTGTCTCGATGCGGTTGAGTATTATTCTCTCGGCCCATTTGCCCATGATGTTGAGTAAGCTGATCGGTCTATACGATTTGGGATCACTGTGATCCTTACCCGACTTATGCAGAAAAATACATGTACTGGTTTTCCATCGTTTAGGGAAGTAACCCGTCTCGAGTACGTAGTCCATAACACGCTTGAATATTGCGATCATGGTGTCGCCACCTAGTTTGAGTATGTCGGCTTTGATGCCGTCAGGTCCGGGGGCTTTGCTGTTCTTGAAGCGTCTCAGAGCTAATTTGAGCTCGTGTTTTGATGTTCGATCGAGTGGTGCGAATGGTGTAGTAATTTCTGTACATTCGTCACTTACATCGATAGTTGCTTCCTTAACTATGGCTGTATCGACCATTCTATCGATGATTTCTAATTCATTAGTGCAATCACTGAAGTGAGGCAGTTTCATTATGGGCTTTTTCATTGCTTTTTGCACGGCCCACATGCGTTTCCTATTATCTTTAGTGTCTTCGAGTAGCTTGGTCCACTCGGAATCTTTATGTTGGGTAATTTCTTTAGCCAATTGATGTTTACAGGCATTGTATTGCCTTCTTGCCACTGTCCTGAGATAAGTGTGTCTAAGTCGCCAGGCACGCTGCTTCTTGGCGTTGCGCTCGGATATTCTTTCTCTTATGTATGTTGGAAGTCTGTCTTTAGAGTCAACGATTCTTAGCGGAGCCAACTCGTCTAGTGTTTTAACGACGGCTTTTTCTATTTCTGCAATATACATTTCACAGTCGTCATGTGAGGCGATCTGTAGTTCTGAGTTCATGTTGTTAGCAAGCAGCTCTTCGAAAGCTTGTCTACCTTCTTGGGTACCTTTTGTCTGTTTCAAATTGCGACTCATTTGTTGTTCGTAGTCGCTATCGATTATTACATCCAATGTCCACGGGAGGTGGTCTGAGGAAATACACTCCCTCTGCTGGCACTTAAATTCTAATGCTGAGTGATCGTGGTTCACGATTGCTGTATCTAGTATGCTGTTTCCTTGGCTCGTGGGCCGAGATGGTTGACCTGTGTTTACGAGTCTGACGGAACCTCGCTGGATTGCGTCACGGAGTACGATGCCCAGGCCCACGTCTCTGGTGTGATTAAGTTGTCTCATGCGTAGGTTCGAGTCACCTATGATGATGGCGCTTTCACCGAGTATCAGCGTCTCGAACTCGTCGACGAGGTCTCCCTGTCTCGGTATCGGTATGTAGATGCCCTTGATTGTGATCTTGTCATTGGTAGTGTGTTTGGTGTAAAGATTAATACTGCATCCCTCGATGCGTCTGTCCGCGTCGTCGATACTATCAATCAGCTGAGTTTGAGCCCATCTTAGGCCTTGTTTGATGTACATTACGGTGCCTAGATGTTGCTCTTTTCTTTCATAAATTTTGTCATAGCCGGGTATATTGTACCTTTGTTCGTCCAGGTTAATTTTTATCTCGTTGAGTATGAGAATGTCAACGTTATACATGTTCACAGTATGCTTGACTTCCATGAATTTGCCACGGAGGCCTTGCACGTTGATGTGCATTATTCGCACTTGTTTCTTAGTTCCAGTTGCAGTTAAGGATGGCATCGCGTAGTTCTCTGAAGCAACGCTCGAGTATCTCGAGGAAATCCTGTTTTGGGAGTTTACGACTCGGTCTTGTAGTCTCTTGTTGTTGGGTGTTGGCGGTGACGTTAGCATAGTTACGTTCACCTCTAATTGGTCTCTCACGTGGGCGGGATTGATGTTCGCTAGGTGTATCCTGTTTGGGAGGCTGCTGTTGTTGCTTGTTATAATGTTTCTCCTCCTCACGGAGGATTGCCTCTTCACGTTTTGTTTTTTGCTTGTTCATCTCCCGCTGAAAGCGCGGGCATTTGCGCTGTGTCGCCGTATGTTGTTCGGGCTTCACGTCTCTACAGTTCGCGCACACTTTGATCGTTTCACCGTGACTGTTTACGATATCGACCGTTGGGTTTCGCTTTTGAGCGTGGCAGGCACTTGTTGCGTGGTTAAAAAGGAGACAGTTCTTGCATTGCAGTATCCTGTCGCTACTCCTAATGTAGCGCTCGGGTTTAATTCTGTGGGCGCAGAAGAAGGCCTCAGAGGCATTCTTCATTTTTTCCGCCAGCTCCACATATGAGAAAGAGCTGTCAAAGACACATAGTTGCACATCTGACGTGATGTGTTTGATACTCAGTGGGCGAATGCCGATGCACCTCTCCATTTCGTCTAGTTGTTCGTCGTGGGTGTAGTCGTGTGTCATATTCCTGATTATCACTTTGGTCGTTCGTACTTGCTCTGAGCGAGGTTTGGGAGCTATGAAAGCCAGATCTGGTTTAAATTTCTTTATTTCCTCGATACACAGGCTGCGTTTATCTAGGTCCGTTACAGTGATGAGAATGTTCTTACTTTTCTCATTACGGCTGACTCTTGCTTTATGCTTTGCAAGGGTGCGCGATAGGTCACTGATAAGTTTGTCTGACATCATTTTCTTATTGTCCTTCGCGTTGCTGAATTTGTACCGCGAATCGTTGATAAGTATCGGGGGCACGTATCCACTCTTGTTTGCTATTGTGTCTTCCATGCGAGTCAATAGGGGACTGTTCTTTCGCGCGGCTGGTCTCTTTGCTTTCGGGGCGTTGGTATCCCCACCCTCGGGCAATGTACGCTTGCGTGACAAACTGCGCGAGTTTGCTGAATTTGAACGCAAAGATGATGCTGTTGACAGCGAGCGCGCGTATGCGGGATCATTTGACGTGCAACGAAGTGGTTCAAACCGGTTTGAGGTGGTAATCGCGCCGACGCCTGTTGTTACTTCAGCCTGTTTACATTGTTTATTTGGTGCACTTGTATTCGTTGAGTTTGTAACACCTTTTATCAACCGTTCTTGAAGTTTATTATTACGTTTTAGGTTTAGTTCGTCACTGTGTACGTACACCGTATTCACTTTTTTACAATTGCATACGATTGTTTCACTCGCGAGAAAATCATCCTGTGGGATGGCTCTCACTATTAATTGTTTATTACAACTCTGGCAGTTGTGAAATAAGCTTTTGCATACCGTATTTGCACAACTAAAGATTTTGTATGATACTTCGGTCACAAATTTATTGTCCAATAGCTTCTGTGTAGTACTTACGTAAATTTTCACGGCACTTTGTTTATTGCATTTTTTGCACTTAAGTGTCTTTATTTTTGATTGCCCATTTTTAAACTCCACGAAGTTCTTTACCTTGTTAACAAAGTTACAGTTGTTGCAATTAACCGAGAAGGAGCCGTCCTCATTATTGAAGAGGTCTTTACGGGTTTCGCACAAAACTCCGTTAATGTTTCTAATGTCTATTTTTTCCTTAAAACTATTCGTAAAGTCCATCCCCATTGTTGGAGAATCGCTTGTTAGTTCATTTGTCTCACTCATGTTCACATTTTTAACCGACTTCAAAAAGGAGGAGGTTATCAATTCGTCGGAACCTTTTTTTTTTTTTTTATTTTTTTTTTTTTTTTATTTTTTTTTATGTATGTTCCCCGATTACTCGAAGATGGCTGGACCGATTTGAATTTTGTTTTTTTTGTTTGAAAGGGTATACTTCCCAGGTGGTCCCATGATCATCAAATCAGGATCTGATGATGGGATCCTGGAGAAATGGAGAGAACTCTTCAAATTTTATAGGCACACAAAGCGATTTAGGTATTTTTTGAAAGAGTACTTTCTCAGAGTAGTTCCATTTCAATTTGGTGAAGATCTGATGAAGAACTTCGGAGATATGCAACGGAACTCCTCAATAAATGATAGCAAATGGACTGGGATTGCTGAAATCTCATCTCTGTCTATTGCTTACACCAGTTCATAACATAACATCACGCCAGTATGCTGTGAAGGTGTAAGCACATGTGAACCACTAAAAAGTGAAAAATAAAAACTTTTTCCAAAAAAAAAACAACCGACTTCCAAAAAAACACTACAAAGTGAAAAATAACTTTAATTTCGGAAGGCGGTGACAAAAAATTCAAATACAGCTCCAAAGACACCGACTTCCGAAATTAAAGTTATTTTTCACTTTGTAGTGTTTTTTTTATTAGTCCAATAATTTTATTTCACTATGATACAATAATAACTCACTATTCACTAACGCAGGTAGTTGAATAATAATGATACCGCGACGCGCGCTCGATTGTCGCTGAGCGCTCGCTGTACGCGTCCGTCTCGTACCGCGGCTCGCACGGACCTCCTTTTCCTCCTCCTCTTTTCATAGAAAAGAGCGATACACATGCGATAGTTTACAACCAAAACAAACAATAGCGTCGGAATGGGAACATAAAAATAATACGACAAAAAAGTCATGATAGTTTATGTAGCGACAATTCAATGAAACAATGCTACTTTAAAAAATATTCGCATAGCTAACTTTCTTCCGAAAACTTCGGTAAGTTTCGTAATTCGTCGTGTCAAAAGCCAGTGACTACCCTGTACGGTTGTGTGCTTACATTGTTAAATTGTGCGCCACGTATGTATAGGAACGCACACCCAATAAATCTGCATGACCACGAGAGCACACATATACACATTAAGCCGCGAGTAGTTCGTGTCTCTCCCGAGGCACTCAGCGGCGCTAGTGCATCGCAATGCGAAGTTGCGTCAAATTTTACGAACGAACGTGTTTTCTATCGATGATACTAATGATATGACCGACGCTCGACAGGTGGCGCTAATTTATGGATAAACGTTGTTTGTTTATTGATAAAATAATATTAGTTTTAAATATTTATTTGATTTAGGTAGGGTAGGCACTGTCTTTCTGTATTTATGGACTGCACGCCTTTGCACCCTGGATAGAGCTTATTTTCCAACATTATGGGTAAACTTGAAACTATAAAATATCGCCAGACTTAGTGCTGTTTTACAAGTCATTGTTATTTCATTCAACAAGTGAATAAAAAAAAAACAAACGAAACAAACAACAAATGATTAAAATCATTTAATTTGTGATTTAGATAAGAACCAACTTGTAAGCGATGCTGGAAAGTTAACTGCATTGGATTCCTTGCTGAGAAGACTGAAAGAACGTGGTCACAGAGTGCTCATATACAGCCAGATGACCAAAATGATAGACTTATTAGAGGTATGTTAACATTTTTCATAAATTGTAGGTAACCGTATTTAATAATTTCGCCGACCCCAAATAAATAGGATATCTTACTCTATATGAGAAATCTTTAAATATATTATTGAGATAGCTTATACAAAATGCAGTCGGAAAATGTTCGTTACACAAAGTTGACGTCACATGTGGCCACGTGATAAAAAAGTCATCGTAAGGAGCGTTTTGGCGGTAAATTCAAAACAACGAAAAATTTGTTTGATTTAAATCGTTTTTAATTGAGAAAACGGATATAAATCAATTTATTTTAATTTATCTGTTACATATTTCGTGGGCTTCAAAACTTAACATAGTTTTTAATCAATTGAAAAATACCCTATTATAAAAGAGAGACATTATAATTATTGTAGAATATAATTAAGCCTAATCTTAGTTATAGTTCTATCAAGGTCGGATAATTCTGAACCGTCGTCGAAATAATTACCTTATTTATACCTTTCAGGAGTATATGTGGCACAGAAAGCATAAATACATGCGGTTAGATGGATCAAGTAAGATCTCAGCTCGACGAGATATGGTGGCAGATTTTCAGGTATGTAACAGTTGTATTATTTATATGGTCGTAGTGATCAATAAATATTTGGTCAAATTATGTTAATATTTGCCAATAAGAAACTAGTCATATTATTGACTTTAATTCTACTTTTAATTATATTCAGTAACTATAAATAATTATTCAAATCCGACTTGTAGTTTCAGAGAATAGCGCGTTGTAACAAAAAAACTCTTTAGGGTTATTATTACATTAGATTAGAAAAGAGATAAGACAGCTGATTGAATTAAATATGCTTTCGGCTGAGCACAAGAGTTATACATTTTATTTTTGAACTCCACAGGCCCGCTCAGACATATTCGTGTTCCTCCTGTCCACGCGAGCTGGCGGCCTGGGCATCAACCTCACAGCGGCCGACACAGTCATCTTCTACGACTCAGACTGGAACCCCACCGTGGACCAGCAAGCCATGGACCGCGCTCACCGACTGGGACAGACCAAGCAGGTCACACTCATACTCAAAGCATTAATCCAAATCTTGAAATAAAAATTAGCTTACGTTTTCTTTATACACCGTGGTATTTTAATCGTCTTACAACGGCTGCCCACTTCATGTATCAAATGACTACTAACCATTTATATTTAAAAAAAAATACTATGAATAATTTAAAAAATGAAAATATAATTCACTAACACGCATGACGTAGTTTGAAACACCCTGTTATGGAGATGGAATGAATGATGGAATGTAATGGAGATGGTATCTTATAAATATGTTCTATCGTTTGATACGTAAACATTATTAACAGGGGTTTCATTATTCTAAAGCATTATTTATTTTTCCTTGCAACTAACTTAATTAATGGTAACAATTTTTTATCTCGCCTCTATGTATCCGACATGAAATACCTCTTTTATGTCGGATACATTGAGTGGACCACCTTTGTAAGGCAACTAAAATATCATTTTGTGTATGTTGATCAAAATATGATTGGCGAGCGATACAAATATGTATTTACAAAATTTTGATTGAATCATCAATACAATTTTCTAAGTAATATTTGACCTCAAATGTCATGATTTCATTAAATTGTCATTCAATGGTGTATTATCAAGAACCTTATAGATAAAAGTGGAGGCAACACTCTAAATACCTAAGTGAAGATGACTGTGGGCTAACGCTCTCTTTCTAAATACATACATAAGAGAGAGAAAACACATATCACTGTCTCGTTCTTATGAATGTATTTAGAAAGAGAGCGTTAGCCCACAGGTCGTATTCACTTTTATCTATGTATAAGCTTCTTGGGTATTATCAACTTGAGGGATTGTATTGTCGAGTTTAATGATAACTGGCTTTAGTCCGCAATGATGACGGAAAATATCCAATAGAACGTACCACCGGTATTAAAAGTTCTCCATGTGTTGATCCAGGTTTACAACATCTTCAAAAATAATCGTCGTAAAATAATTTCAATTTTAAGTTTGCGCACTGGTTAAAAATTTACCCTGTATTGTAACAAAATTATTTACATCATTAGGTCACCGTATACCGGCTCATCTGCAAGGGGACCATCGAAGAGCGGATCATGCAGCGCGCGAGGGAGAAGTCAGAGGTGAGATAGAAAGAGAAAACATTACTCATTTTTGAGACTATCATAGACGCATGCTACTAAAAACTTATTTTAAGTACGTTTAGCGCTTAACGAAATAAAGCGAATAAATACCAGATTATTTATAGTTGCAGAAAATTCGAGATTATTTTGCTAAACTTGTTATGTGAATGGATGAACGAAAATCCATAACCGCTGCGTTTGTGAAGTTTTGCCATCTAATTAGAGTTGCTAATAAAGACATATTTGTTTTTCTAAACATGATGAAGTGATTAAAACTTTTGTTCTACAGATCCAAAGGATGGTGATTAGCGGGGGAAATTTCAAGCCAGACACGTTGAAACCTAAAGAAGTCGTGTCTTTACTGTTAGATGATGAAGAAATCGAACTCAAGTGTAAGTATAATTATACTAGTTTTAACCTGCGGCTCTGCCCGGGTGGTTGTCTGTTATCGTGTAAAAAAGTAGCCTATGTCCTTCTCCATATGCCAGGCTATATCTCTGCCAAATTTCATGACGATCGGTTCAGCGGTTTAGGCGTGAAAGTTTAACAGACAGACAGAAAGAGTTATTTTCGCATTTATAATATTAAAGTAGGGATTTAGTAGGGATTTATTTAAGAATATCACTGCGATATACTTTTATATGTCGTGATTAATAAGGGTAGGCCCATGCTGAAGTTCCTTATGCGATACTCGTATAAGGAACTACGCACAAAAACTCGTTAGCAAAAAAGAGACAGAGAAAGAGAGAATTGGCATGTAGGGGGAAAACGCTTTTTCCTTGCGTGACGATTTCTACCAGTCAACTCATACCGCAAGCCAAGTTAAAAAACTACGTCCCAAAAATAAAATTGTGTTTCTCTTACAGATCGCCAGAAGTCTGAAGAGAAGAAACTAATGGAAGAAAGAGAACGCAAAAGGAAGTTAGGCATATTGCCTCAAGTTGTAAGTATTACCAAAAATAACAATGATATACTATAGATAGACTATACCATACAATTCAGACCTACGACCAGTTTACTTCTCCCAGGTAACTTTTTTAAGTCAACAAGAACTCGTCGTGACAGATAGTTTTATAGAAAGTCTGTTCTTATTATCTAGTAGACAGTGCCTAAACAGCAAATTATATTTATTTTACACCACTAAAAATATTTTTACAACAAGATTAGGTTGGTGTTTTCTATCCAATTACTCCGAGAAGAACCACCGAAATAAAGCCAGTTTCAGTTAGTTTGTCGGTATCATCCCACTGCTGGGCAGTGCTGGGCAAGGGCCTCTCCCCATGACCTCAAACAAAGCCTATCTTAGAAAACATTTAGCCCTCGGTCGTAAAAATATCGCAACGGGATTTCATTGTGCACTGGATTCTCGACCCTCGGTTGTTGAGCCGAGCATTGAGAATCCAACAGAATGCATCCCAGCGAGTTAAAAAAAAATGTTCATCTCGGCCTCATTCAAATTTTCGGCGCTAAGCAGTGCATTGAAAATCCACTTGGGTTTGACCACAAAAAATAAGTGTTTTTTTTTTTAAGTTAAACGGTTTTAATGAAAATAATGATGTAGATTATGTACTAAAAGCTAAAAAATAATTCGGTGGTCCTAGGTACCAGTCATCACACCACTTTCCTCATCAATCTACGGCATTGATCAGATAAAAAAATAAAATCGTGGAGCGTAGCGTAACCTGAGTAAATATGTAAATAGCATATGAGCGGTTGATTGTTGATAGAAATTACACACGCCCCACGATTTTATTTTTCATAGTGTACAGTATTTTATTAGCCAAGCCCTTTCATTTGATACCCATATTGAGAGGGTTGTGAAAAAAATATGTAATCCGCCATTTTATAGCGGCGGTCATCTTGGATTTACAATGATACTGATTAAATTAAATTGTATTGTTATGAAAACTAAAGTACCAAATATCAGATGAGTCTGCCTACAGGAAGGGGGTGAAATTGCAAGTAGTAAATTTCACCCAAAAAACAAACAGGGCAAGCTATATAAAACCGTTTAATAAAATGTATTCAACAGCAGCAGCAGGCAGCCCCAGTGACAGTAGAAGCCAAGAGAGCTCGCGACTCGGCGTCGGAGCCCGGCAGTCCGCTGCAGGTCGATGACGACGGAGACAAGCTGGTGGTCGACATACCGGTGTCGCCTGCGCCTATACGTAAGTACACTGCTTCAAGGATCTTTTGGCTATTGAATAACGTATATAACGTATATACGTATAAAAACAAGAGGGCGGTGTTTAGTTCCGATTTTGACCACTTGTCAAAAGATGTTTGTGCAAATAAACTTTAGGTCCTTAGATAAGACTACCACAGACAACTATTATCATTGTCTGGCCCTTCGCCCATAAACATAAAATTCCGAATGACTTGTGAGCGAATATTGATTGATTGATGTTTACATTTCTTGGTGTGTTAGTGACAATACGATTCAAAACGTCTTCCAGAATAAGGTCTAATAACAAGAATAGACCTGAGGTTAAAATTGGTTTAAAAACTTGGAATAGGGTTAAGCTAGAGGTGCCTTGAGGTTTCTTACGAACCAAATCAGTCTCAAACTTATGTTAGTGAATGTTCCGCTCGATATGTATATACTCGGTGCATAAGTCACTGGGCCTCCGCACACATTTTGACGTCATCTTTGGGATTAGACGATGTATGTAACATGCGCATGGTACTTAATTACTTGGACTGGTGACCTGAAAAAGGCAGAAAGGTGTTAATACGAATTCAATAATGAATTTTCCTGTATATCCCCCAGCGTCGTACTCGGGCGCAGTCCGCGCGGGCGCGTGGGGCGTGTCGCGGCCGGGGCGCGGCGCGAGGCGCGGGCGGCCCCGCGGGTCTCGTCACGGCATGTCCCGGCGACCGGAACCGCAACCTGCTGATAACGCCAGTGCTGTCGCTGCCGGTATGTTACTACTCTATTTAACGTTCATTTTACCGACGTCAGATATTTTCTATCGATGGAATAAAATTGACGGCTGACAGATTTGTACAGGAAAACAAAAAAATATATTTTTGGATTAAGATACAGTAAGGTGGCGAACGATTCCTCCGAGTCTCGGAAATCACGTTAAAAGAAGATTAATGAGCACAAATTAAAGTTTTCATCTATTTTATTGGTTTCATATTATTATCCCAAGTACATCTTTTATGGCAGCAAGTAATTTTGATTTTTTTTCGAAGTATCAATGATTCCACTTGTTTTTTTCTATTAAGCTTCGACCTGAATTGTTGCAAACTATGCCCAACCTGTTTTCGTACTCTCTGTACAGTTAATACGATAACGCACTCGAAATAACCGATTTCCGGTCGAAGCTCATTTATGTTGGACTATGTATATTGTATAGGGAACGTGCACGACGAAAGGTTTGCCATCTGGTGGCACAAATCCGATGTTTTTACACAATCATTACTTGAAATTCATACTTCACGTTATCAAATAATCTCATTAAAGAAGTGAAAAAAACATAATTACTAAGTAAAAATGTATTGTTTCTGGATGCTCGAACACTTTAAAGAAAAATAAAAATAAATCAAATGTTGTCAAATTCTATTACTTTTCCACGGATAGTGTACGCACTGGGACTATAGCTTGATACGGCCGTCTTCCCAATTGCGTACAGTTATGGCTACGTTTGAGACAATTGAGCCTAGTACCTGTCAATTATCTAAGACCCAACTGACTATCAACCTAGCCTATAGGTTTCACTTAGCACCCGAGTTATCCCTACGCCCTAACCTACCATACAAACCACACCGAACGTGAGTTACGTTGGCTTACGAGAGGGCAAAAATTGTATATAATTAAGTTTATTATATACAATTTTTGTGGTCAATACACATTGATAGCTATTTCTATGTGTGTTGTGTGTGTATCGAGCCGATGAGGCGAAGATCTCAGTAGGTCACTTCTTAGCGCTGACGGTGTGCCGGTGTTGCCGGCGCGTGGAAAAGATGTATGTCACTCTTAACGCTGACGCTGTGATGCTATTGCATGTTCATGGTTGAACAGATAGTACTCACTTTCATTTGTTACGTGATAAAGGACAAAAGTGGATAAATGCAGTAAAAAAGCATGTGGAAGTATGAGTTTCAAAACATTTAGGAATTACTCAATATTGTTATTTGTAAAAATAGCTAAGTTTTGTATGTAGTACTAGTATTCAATACAAACAAATCTGTAAGTTAACCTCAATATTTAGATCGGTATTTTATACATCTTTAGTGCCGTTTACTTGCCAAAGCCATGGTAACCCAAACTTCATAATGGTCCATTGTTCTTACCTGTGTTGGGAGCATGCGCTGACAAACTTTCAGTTTTTATAAAACATCGAAAGTCGGGTTCACGGGCTCTTGCTCTATAATGTTCGTTTATGCATGCTCGCAAAAGTTGTGATCACATGTTCCTTGCGAAAAGTAAAGCTAATATTTTAATTGGGACAAGTATTTTCTGGTATTTTAAGTTTTTCCTATGATAAATATGTTAGAAAGTGGTTACCGTCGTTTGTAGCGCCAAGAGACTAGGTATATGAATTGGTAACCCACCTATGTTAAAGACTAAATTGATTTATTCGGTCGTCAGGCGCCGCCCTCCTGGAATCAGACGCGCCTCTGGAAACGATCTCTCAGCCCGTGGCCCCGGAGGCGTGCGCGCGCGCGCGGCGCGGGCCGGGCCGGCCCCGCCTGCGCGGCGCGGGGCCTGCGCGTGCGCCGTCCCGCCGCCCGCGCCGCGCTCGCGAGCCTCTGCTGGTCCCACTGGCGCCGCCGCCATAACCGCACACAAGCCTGCTAGATATGTACTGGTATTGTACTCCTGTTACCAGGTTAGTCACATTTGTTTCAATAAACATTATTATTATGATTAAATACAAGGTCTAACAGAATAAGCGCAAGTACTGAAAGTAGTTTGTAATTCATTTAGTTCATAATTGACTAATGAATTAATTTCAGTGAATTTTAATAAGAGAAATACTTTTTTTAATATTACGTATTTTGCCATACTGACCGGCAATTGAGCCAAAACCAAATCTTACTTTAAGGCAATAAGACTCAATTTTAAACGCATAAAGTAATGCTGAAGTCAACGCTATTTTCTAAATAATAATAAATTGCCTTAAAAAAATAAGTCTGGTCATTGTATTATGCTTTTAACGCAATACACATTGATGTGTTTGTGATCTTGCCTTAACATTGTATTAAAATGCACCTCCAGCTCAGCTTTGTTCTATGACAAAGTTATCTCCACACATCACGATCACAGTCGCTTATTGAAATTAACCACTGTAATCAAACAATTTATTTGAATATGAACATTCTTCTTCTTAGCATATCAATGGAGATCTAAATTTAAAATTAACTTGGTATAAATTGGATTCATTTTCGTTGAAACACTGCTGTTTAATTTGAGTAAAGTATAAATTAGTTAAATCTCAGCCTGAATTTTATAACAAAAGCAAACCCTTAAAATATTTTTTATCACAAATAAAACCTCTCATTCAGTCATTCTTTTGCAACGAAATTAAATTATGATATCTATTTAAATTGTTTCAGAAGCCATAAAATCGCGGATCAGCGCTCACAGCTCACAACAATATACCCACCTCTAGTGCAATTAATATAATCACCGAGTGGCCAGTACATCTTGACACAGGTCAAAACAGCGAACTAGATTTAAATGTACCGATTTTTTTTCTTCAAATGTAGTGCCCAAATATCAAGAAATACTGGTCAATCCGTCGTCGCCAAACTAGTTAACAGATAAATGTACAAATAACGCTTTTAGATACAAGTATTATGGCAAAGTTTAACTTTGAATGTTAAGTTATTTAGTAACAATGTAAATAGTCGGAATATTAACAATTAACTAATATTTAACCTTGAGCGTCTTGGAAATGATATGAAATATGTAAAGTGTATTTTAATTTTGTATCGTATTTGGTAAACAAATATATACAGCGTACTCAGATATAGATTTTCGGTAAATGTATGTGTTTAAAATAGTGTTTGATTCGAAACGGTTTTTACGTGCCGGATTGTTTCGATAACCCGTATTTGTTTACCAAATAAGAAATATAAGAAAAACACACTACATGTCATGCCGTTTGAACGGCCTTGTTGTGAAATTGTAAATTGGTTTGGTAGTTGTTACAAAATCGGGGAAGTGTAATGTCAATAATATTAATTAAAGTAGATTTATTATTACTTACTAACTTGTATATTTCACTTATCCAGTGACTTCTAGCTTGTAAGGGCCTAAGAAAGAAGGTAAAGCTTACGAATTGATATTTCTGTCACATTTAACTATGTATTTAATTTCGCAATGGGGAAGGCAACTGTCGACATGGTGCTGTCGTAGCTAGTTCCCAACAAAAGCTTATAATACTAGCATGAGGTGTTTTTTTTTTTTTTTAAGAAAATTACGCGTTTTTCTGTTCCTAAATACTCTGTAATTGAAGTCAACCATACCCTAAAATTAGAAGATTGTGGCTTTAACTATTTATTCCTAGAGATTTTTTTTTAATTAAACGAGTTCGAGGATTTTTTTTAAACAAAGTGGTTGCGAGGAAGTATTTAAGGTTTTAAGTTATGACGCTTTCATGTTTAATATTGAAATCATCAAAAATAAAGAAATAGTGTAACAAAACCAAACTCATGAATGAACACGAAATGGAATGAATGAACGAAGTTTATTGTAAGCCTTAGGGTTAGGGACCTAGTTATGATAACGCCATCTGCAAATAGCTTTGCCCCGACCTTCCCCATTCATACAGTGAAATAGGGTTGTGCAATGATGTAGTTCGCCTAGGCGGACTCTCGGTGAAAGCCCAAGGTAGCTTGCAAAATTAAAATGTTCTTACATTAAAATTGCCTTATTGAATAACTATTTCCTAACACCATATGAAGCCAATTCTAACTTAAAGAGATTGATGATTCTAATAATTATTATTCTGTAAATACATACTTATTTAAAACGTAAGAAAATTTGAATTTCGCGCGATACCTTGGTGCATCCCCAATAGGTGCTCCTTAAAAATTTTGCAGACATGATATCTTTTGCCTTTTAGTACCATCCATATTTGACTTGTTATAGGTTGTTGCACTCTACCTCAACGATATAAAGTTATTTGAATAGTTAAATTGTTATGTAATAAACTTGTACTGCCAAAAACCAAGCTTCAAAGTGATAAATTGGATTCCTAAAGAACAAATCACTAGTGTTCCATGAAATAGACGGGCCTTCTAACTATATGACTGTAACTTGACGAAGAGATAACTAAATAAATGAGTTAAATTAATTGTTTTTTTTATGTTTTATTTTATCTACGTCACCCTGCGCGTCTATATATTTTTTTTTTATTTAAACTTCTCACACACAAAAAAGGTACAAAGGCGGTCTTAATACCTTAGGCATTCTCTACCAGTCAACCAAGGGTGGTGCAGAGATTAGATGGCAGGTGCTTTGGATGAGAGGAACAATGATGAAAAAAAACCTATAAAATATATAATGAATTTTAAATTATATCATAATGAATTATAAATAATATTACATAAATAGGTTATTAACTAATAATTCGCAAGCGAGTTGTCTTTGGAAAAGCATGCAGTTGAATTTTCATTAAATTATACTGTTGTGTGTTACGTCACACTGCCTCAGCCTATCACAGCGCGCCACTCGAGCCAGCCAATACCAGCCAAGCCAAACTGCCGCCAAAACTACCGGACGCCTCCGGTGGGGGAATGCCTATATAATGCCCTGCGAGCTCACTTTCGTCCCTTTTTTTGCTGCGATTGGACGACTAAGCCTAAACTCTGTTAATTTGTGTTTCAAAATATTAAATTAGCGTGATTATACTATTCTGCATTTTTGTTTATGCCCTTCTGTTACATGTGCTTTATTCAAGCAGAAATCGCACTTAATAGCACAACACAGAAGGACAGTTAAATGATAAAAAAATAGGTACACGAATATAAAACAAAAAATCTATACGCCATAGGTTAAGGTAGTTGATAATGATGATGATTAGCCCTGACGAAAACTATTCAAATTCCACGAGGTGTTACTTAGTCGTTCAGTACATTGTAGCCTTATACATACATGGTACTCTACTCCATAGGTTTAGGTACTTGAATAAAGGTAAACAAATCGTAAAAAGGGTTTTTTATAGTTGACACTTTCTTGTTTAAAAATACGGTGTAACAAAATTACATTAATTTGGGATTTATACGATAGTTTCCTCTTTTAATAATGTATATTAAACTTTATCATTTAGTCTTCAACTGCTCTTCCTAGATGTAACTACTTGTGCACATTTTTATTTTTTATTTAATATAATATTTTGTAATCTACCTATTGTAAAGAGCCCAAAAATACAGGTTCCCTAAATCTTGTTAGAAAATTCAACAAATTAGATAGGTAACTACATCTGCGGCATCATTACCTAAGGATTCACTATCGTCCGCGTATCACACCGAGTACATACTGCTGGCGTTGAGGTGTGATGAGCTCATTTACAGTAGTGGTGACAGCACCCCACCCTGTGGGTAGCCTCTACTCACGACACCCCGTGTGGTGGTGTTCACGGTAAATTGAATAGCACGGTATTTTAACATGTTATTAATCCATTCTATGAGTGTTCGCGCAAAACCAAGCCAAGCAAGTAACGGGCTTGCGGACGGCGAGTAATGGGTAGCTCGCTGTCCGGTAAGGATCAAGCCCGAGTCGACGGCGCGTTGTGTTCCACGCGCGCCTCAAAGAGATGTCAGCACCAAATGGGGGGGTCCGCAAGGGCCGATGCCTGCCAGGGGTGCGAGTTGTTCGAAAGAGATACCGCGGCCCCTGGCACACAGGCAACTGAGAGAACACGGGTGGGTTTTAGTCAGTAAAAGTCTGACACGCCCTGTGAAGCTAATATAAGGCGTGTATAAAGATGTAGAGTTGCACGTCATCAGTCGTCATTATAGTAAATCTCTGCCTAACTCTTCTCTCATTGCAGGTGTAATTTTATGTTGTCTTGAAATTATAAACATTGACACCAATAATAATCATCTGGCTAGGTCCATCTTTGATCGGGAATACAGATTACACAATATAATGTTTTTTGAAAATATAAAAAAAATATCAAATAATCATATGGCTACATCTTATCTAGTCGTACCCCTTTTTTGTAAAGTGGGTAGTATGATAGCCGTATCTTGTAGGCCATACGTGTGCGAGCGCGTGGTTATTAAGCGAAACGCAGTAATCCAACGACACGACATCAACAAATAATTTGTCAAGCAAGTGAACGGCTGAGCAATCAACGCTGCACCTGATTCACGTCGCGCCAGAATATTGGGGACATGTAATAACGCACATATTCTTGATTTGAAACGAGCTGGTGATATTGGTCACCTCAAAACTCTAATCTACGCTTTTTCGGCCGATTTATCGATTCGTGCAAAGCGGTGACGAACTGGATCGGACGGTTAAGCACAGAATTAACACTGGATGGATGAAATGGCGACAGGTCACGGGAACAATCTGCGACCTCCGCATTCTCTTTAAACTTAAGGGGAAGATTCCCATTCGCCTGGGTGGTCTCAGCGTCCGCAAAATTTCAAGTATAAGTTTACCGGCCTTCCTCTCCTCGGTCCACAGTACGGATAAATTAACCCGGAATATTTTATCTTCCTCACTGGTCGATTTTGAAGTACCTTGTTTGACCGATGCTTTGAACGCTTGGAAAATGGCTTGTCCCAATACGGTTTTACCTGACAACCCGTCCTCCCAGAGACGGTGGGACGTGCCGCTCTGCAGTATTATACGGAATACCCTGGTAAATACGTCACCTACTATAATACAATACTGTTGAGCATGCCTGTCTGCTGGCTGTGGGAGAATGGGAGTCAGGCTTGTGGCTTCAGGCGCTCCCGTCATCCACCATAGGCACTATGATGGATGACTCATCGTTTCGGCTCGCTACGTGTCTCCGCTTGGGCGCACCTTGTGTTGCTCCGCTTCGGTGTCACTGCGGTGAAGCTGTCGACAGTCTCGGGCACCATGGCCTGTTCTGCTGCAGGATCGTAGGTCGCATGACACGCCACGCCAGCTCAACGATATTATTCGTCGAGCCCTTGTCACCACCGGCGTACCAGCGGTATTAGAACCAAACGGCTTGGTACGTGACGATGGCAATTGCGTTCAGTTGAGATAAGAATGCTAAGAGGGATGTGTGGCGTTATACGAATGGATAGAATAAAAAATGAGTACATACATAAGAGGAAGTCTGAAACTAGCACCGGTAAATGAAAAGTTGTGTGGAAATCGGTTGTCATGGTATGGCCGTGTGATACGGAGGAATGAAGAAAATGTCGTGAGGAAAGTTTTGAGTATGAATGTGTCGATGGCTATAAGAGTAGGGGAATATTCACAGATGACTCCGCCTTGGAGTGTAAATGTGGTGTTGTCCCACAAAAAATGTATCTTGTCCAGCGGCAGCGTGTTCTGTTATGTACACGTTACAGGAGCTGATGAACGCTGCAGAAAGTGCCAAATTCGTAGCCAAATTCTAGGGTGTCTGTATATACCTAGATTGCTATCGGGCACGCTAAGAAGAAAAGTAGGGGAAGTCAAAAGTTAGGAGCCGTTCAAGTATTACGTAAGCAGATTTTTTGCAATTATTAACCCCACCCCCTTGTCAGCAAAAGCAAGCAAAGATCATTGAGCTCATCAAGTTCTGAGTTGAGCTGCATGATTACTGATAAATGCGTGCACTGATTGGACAGGTCCACTCAATCTGTGTGGTCCTTTCCTCAAAAGACCATTTCAGACATCAATCCACATGGTCTTCACATGATCTGACCAAGATTATGTCTGGACTTTAAAAGAGACTGTGACCTCTGAGTTTGTTTCGGCCTTTCTTCTCAGAGTAGTCAGATAGGAAACGCCGACCTCATCTAGTTTCAAAAATATGTTTGACGTGTAAAAGTGTTTGTACAAACCTACTTACAGAAATAAAATCATTTATCATTTATCAAAGCTCTTACCCTCCCACGTCCACACACTATTTGCACATTAATTGAAAACCAACTCTTGCGATTGCGAAATACTTCACCGTTTTGTCTGTTGGGATTTTTGATTGGTATATGAGTACAATCAATGCATCCTATAGCCCCAGGAAATCCAGCAATACGATGGAATCTGTGAGATTTTGTGGTAAAAAACTGTCAATTATTATATGCTGCTCGAAAGCAAAGTAAATATAAATCTAATAAATGATTGAGACTTTCTTTCAACTCCCCCCCCCCCAATAGATTTTTTAAACTCCGGGAGAGTTTAAAAAATCTATTGGGGGGTTGGTCCTTTTGAGAGTTGGCAACCCAAAGAATGATGACTATCGACGCAATTTATTTCTGGTATATACTTAGAGGCCCGCGCAAGCTCTAGCCTGGCAAGTGGGAATGAAGTGCATTCCATTTTATATTAGGTAGGTAGGTACTTGAATTTATTGCTGGTAGCCATTTAAGATGATATACTAGATACAACCTTTTATTTCTATGTCTCATATTCTTAGCAACCGTTCCCTATAATTTAATTTCAATTTTAAATGAAATTGAAGTTATAATAAAATAAAGTTTATTGGCCCAATAAAGCTCCGTAGATGGTCTTATGGTGACATCTTGGTAATTGTCAAGTAGAAAACTCGTAAAGTAGCAATTTATTTTGTGGTTCTTCATAAATACTGACAGTACCAGCCCAGTCGCAATGCTAATTCTCTATAGCAGCTGGCCAAAATAGGTTTAAGAGAAAATTAAGGAAGATGAAAATAGCTCATTCATACCATGTGTGGTCTGTGTGGTTTAAATTAAATTAATGAACAATGAACATAATGGATACTCTGCCAATATTCTTAATCATATGGATTTGTTATAATTATATGTAGGTATAGTATCTATACTTATATTAATACATGAAGCAAAAACTTTCAACCCCTTTATACGAAATTTCGCGGACGATGGAGTGTTGGACGATCACTAGTATAGTTTAATTATTTTCAAGTTAGTATTAGTAACCAGTAGACTGCCTCGTTGTCCTATTGGTTGCAAGTGTTTCTATTTAAATGAGGTCTTAGGTTTGATTCCCAGGTCGGACAAAGTATTATTCGGTTTTTCTATCTGGAATTTCTCAGTAGCAGCCTGGAGGTAGGATTTGTGCCTGGTTGATGGTAATGGGGTCGCCCCCTATTACATGGGACTTAAACGTAACAGGCGGTGTAGGTACTATACTTAGCTATATCTATACGCAAACCTTCGATCAATAGTCGTGATGTTTTGGTATTATGTAGTAATTAGTGAATACCTTCAGGATGGCGTTGAAGACAAAGAAGTAGGTGCAGCATAAACTATCCAGTATAAAAGTACCTCATCATCTGCCTAGCCTTTTCCCAACTATATTGGAGTCAACTTCCAGTTTAACCAGATGCAGCCGAATACTAGTATTTTACATGGAGCGTCTGACCTCCACAACCCAGTCACTGGGTAAGAACCAAGGGGTATCGTAGGTATGGGTAGACGGATTGTCTGATTTCGGGCTTCTGACGACGCGTAACGACTGTCAAAGAGATCTTTCTTTCTCTCTCTTTTCTTTCGTAGATACGAATGACAGCCGGGACCAACGGTTTAACGTGCTTTCCGAGGTGCGGAGAGGTCTTGGTAAGTAAAGATCATCTATCCATGGACCAACCTCGGTAAGCGTAGCTTAACGTGATCGATCGACCCTTGCGGCTATTATTACTAAAAGTATATAGGTACCAAAGGAACTCAACACGCAACAATGAAGTAGGAACTGCACAATCCATAGCTGCAGTAAAAGCACAGAAAAGTGCAGGGTTGTTTCATTAGCAGTGGCCGTATAAGGGCTAACATACAAAGCATCGACCTTCATCAACAATAGACACTTACGACCTAATACAAGTAGGTACCTTTTGTGATATCATCCTATTCAACCATCGTCCTCGACCTTTAACGCTCCCTTTAAAGTTAAACTCAGAACAATTTATATGTAAACTTATAGAAACTAAGAAAATAGAGAACTATGAAAATTAAATATAAACTCTATGACACAAGGAATGTTTCAGAATGAAGACAGTAAACGACAACTTTCATTCTGACGAGAACTTTATCCAATTAAGATAAAGTTTAATTTTCTTAGTTTTTGAGATAATTTTGAACAGTCTATTCGTCCCGATATTTTTGACGCTGACTGTACCTATCTACATGTACCTACTTCGCGCGTTCGTTCTAGGCCCAAGGACCTCTGTACTCCCATAAACTGTCATAAGAGGACCACATAATGCAAACTGAGACAGTATCAATTACATTCTGCGATGCGCATACGAATGCCATCCCGATGTGCACACGCAACTGCGTTTGCTACGAATAATGTTTGTTTTGCGCCATTTTTACGCATTTTTATGAGGTGTGGCTAAAAATAGGCGGTTTGAAATCGTAGATGTGGCGTTAATGGTGTGCTTTATATTGAAATGCTATTGTTTCTCTAGAATACGTTGACAATGTTGAATAAAAATCTACTCGTAAATTGACTGAATTTCCGAATACGTATTAGTTGCTCTAACAGAGTGCTGCCCACCCTCTTAATATAGTTAGGTAAAGTGGTTGATTTTTTATTTATTTTCCTAATACCAGACGTGGAACAGTTCCTGAAACAAACTAATAGAGAAGACCATCATTCAGAAGAAGAATACAAAGTGTTAAAGGTAGGTTGTGCTGTCTCAATAAAGATCCATAAGTAAATACATGCCAGTATTGTCAATACGCAGAAAACCAAGATTAAGTTAATATTCTGGTAAGTGTCTGACCGCAGGCCTGCATTACGGATTTATGGGCAAAACGACCACTTTATACTAATATCAAGTAAATGTCGTACTTTTGTGTGAGCATGAGTAGTCGGTTTCTTAATTTTATGTGACAGATATTTATTTGTTTTTTGATCAGTTTAACATTTTCACGTTTGCTGGAATCTCAGGTCATTCAGCAAGGTGATTGATTGAACGTCCCTAATGTCCAAGTCACCTCAGGATGAGTTTTTCACCAAGTATCTTCGAAATTATTTGCAAGGCATCTATTATGTCACGAGAGTTAATTTTGAAACCTACTATTAGAACAATTTCTATGAAAACTTCAAGCGTCAAGCTGTGCTGTCGCGCCTGTCTGCGGGGCAATGTAGCATGTAGGTACCTACTTAGGAACCTAATTTTGTAATAAGGGACTTTTAAAGGCTTTTATTTTTCACCAAACGTTCTCCATAACTTTCCTGCTTTAGACAAGCTCCATAAGAAACAAAAGAAACTGCATAATTCAACAGTTTATCAAAGTTCACACGCACGATTTGAATAATAAATACATATATTATTATAACGCACGTTGTCCACCGGGATAAGCAGAAATATTTAATCAAGTTCTCATCTTTGAATAGTTGGCTCGCTCGACGCACCGGTAATACCTACGTGCTTTACATGAAAGGCGATGTTACATATTTTCTCTTCTTCCCACGACATTATTCGATATAATGTTCTAAGCATCTTACAATACAACTGTTGTGTGTGTGTACACACCTTAATAGATATAAGTAAGTAATGTCATAGAAAAGACACTATGGTTTTCATCTAGCGTCGCTTGTTTTGTCTTGACCCTTCTGGAATAAACGTTGTATCGAGCACACGCCTTTTATTCAACAACAACTTTCTCGATATTCTTTACATAGGTTTGTTATAATGGTGTGTCTTTGCGAGGTTGGCTACGGTTTGTTTTTTTGTGGCGTAATTATTGTGTCTACAGTCTAGATTTATTTATCTACGTTATCCTGGTACTTATCTGATTCTCAAGTTTCGTTTTCTAATAAGAAAAGGTATTCAAAATACCAATTCAGACACTCATCTTTATGGTCCTTAGTCCTTAAATGATCTGACCAAGATTATGTCTGGACTTTGAAAGAGACTGTGACCTCTGAGTTCGTTTCGGCCTTTCTTTTCAGAGTAGTCAGATAGGAAATGCCGACCTCATCTATATAGTTATGATTGACGTGTAAAAGTGTTTGTACAAAACTAAAATAATTTGTCATTACTATTTATTCCTTGGAGTCTGAGACTTTATGCATTCGCTGATGGGGTAAACAATCGCATTGAAGAAACATTTAGAACATTTTCAGGGTGCAGCATTCAATCTGCAGGCGCGTCCTGTTTTCCTGTTAAAATAAAAACGCAAACTTATTGATAGCTGGAGGAGCAAGTCACGCGATCGCCAATTAGCTAAGTAGGTCGTTCCTTTCTTTTGCCTAAGCTCAGTGGAACTTGCTAATCAATTACAAATCGAAAATAGGTAGGTTTTCTTGTTAATAGCCAAGCCTTTGTCATAGATAAATCGCACGGAAAATTTTGTTTTATCCCGGGCCTACTTCGAATTCCAATACCTATCAATATAAATATAAATCAAATGCTGTTTGTTGGTACCTAAGCGCATCACTTGAGAATGGCTGGACCGAATTAGGTTTTTATGGAAATAAAAATTGGAAAGGTTTCCCGGATTAAAAAAAAAATCAGGATTAACTAAACGTCCTTTTGCAGGGGATTTTTGGCCAATATTTCCCCGAAAAACGTGACTTGATCGTGATAGATCTTATATATGTACCTGCAGCACACGAATGTAAGTTACAAAGATGTATGCGAGGGACTACCCATAATATTTTAAATATCTCTATAAGTCTATGGCTCTAACACACTTCGATACACATTTCATATAGTTCTCAAGAATATCAATTGCTTTTTATAAAGAAAGAAAATAACTTAACGGCACCATAGCGTCATATTCCACCTCTGTCAGTCAGGGAGGTCCGTTACGGATGGGCGCTAAACAATCTAATTAGTGACGCGGTGCGCCTGTGACATGCGTGCGCGCAGCTCTGTCACTGCTTTGTTAATATTACATTTTTATGGTGTTGGTGTTATGGGCTTGTGAAGAGATTTGGAAATTATGTATTTTGTATGACGGTTTTAATGTTTTTTTTTTGTAGGTCCTTGATTGACATATCGATAGAGAAATGAGAGTTGTGGGCTCTTTACCAAATAAAATGGTTCAATTTCGCTTTTATATTGTCGTAGGTAAAACGATTAGGTAGTACATTTAGGTGGGTTTTTGGTACCGGTTCCCTGAATCCCAGTATCATTCTATACTGCTCAGCTTATTAAGTAGGTATCCAAAGACAAATATCCCATATAAAAACCAAAGATCTGCGGTTTTAAACCTACTTTACAACCATGACTCATTTCCTTCACCTCAAAACGCTGTTTTATCCACAATTTTGCTAAACAGCTAGCATAAAGATCCAGAAATGCAACCGCAAGAGCAGTTATACGGTAAACCGTCCCAGAATCGGAATGACTCGAAATAAATCGGTTGTCACGAACATTACCGATTAGAATTTCACACACACACAGCAATAGTTCTCATCATACTAGTGAGTCATCGTGTGAATGGTGACTTTTCCTCAAAACGCGACGTGGAGTAATTTGCCAGTCCCAGTCGTCTTAGAATTGTCTGTGGGTCAAGATGGAAGATTATGAGGTTTGAAATTACACAGGTTCCTCTTTGTAGTTCGGAAGCACGTTGGGCTCATCATCATTATCAGCCACTGCTGGACATAGGCCTCTCCAATTGCAAGCCATTCAACTCGTTTCTCGGCAATTCTCTCCAGCTGTTACCAGCCTAACTACAAGAATAGTCGTTCCACTTACCCTGAGTCTTACCTTACGATTGCCACGTTGGGCTCACGACATTGTTATATAGGCAGTAAGTAATCATCATGACAAGGAATGTGTAAACTAGCAGAAACAAAACACCTATGTATACGGTATACCCAGCATAAGGTGGTTCCAGTCTAGCACCCAAATTGCTTAATATACTATCAATAAAGTCCATCATTTCAGCCGAAAGACGCGTCCACTGCTGGACATAGGCCTCCCCCAAGGTCCTCCACTTCGACCGGTTCTGCGCTTCTCGCATCCAGCGGTTTCCTGCGGCCTTCACAAAGTCATCAGTCCATCTTGTGGGAGGCGTTCCAACTTTACGTCTTCCGGTACGCGGTCGCCACTCCAGAACCTTTCTGCGAGAAATATGCCCTGTCCACTGCCACTTAAGTTTAAATACCACTAAAGCCACTGCCAATTAAGTTATTATTATTATCATCAATCGCAATCAAGCCATTTGACGGATATTGCTGATCCATTGCTCGTTAAATAACGCAGTGAATGTTGTTGAACTGTCAAAATGAAAGTCATTGGTATTGTTAGTTTGTTATGCAATTACAGGGAAGATGATGGTGCTTTTGGGATATTTTGTCTTAAAGATCACCAAACTTTCAAGTTCCAAAATGTCAAAGAACTTAAAACTTGAAATACCTAAGCCTTGTGTAAGTGTATGTCTAGCAGTGGCTAGTCTGTAAGAGATCGTCTTGTACAATTTTTTTTTTTGGGTGGGATATCGTCAAATAACTTCTCCCGCTCTGGGTGGAGCGGCAGGGCGTGTCAGACTTTTACTGACTAAAACCCACCCGTATTCCTTCAGTTGTCTGTTTGCCAGGGGCCACGGTATCTCTTTTGAACAACTCGTACCCCTGGCAGGACCGCCTTGTACGATAAGACCAGTTTTGTGCACTATTTTTAATTGTTTGTCTTTTTGGTGTTATGAGGCGTACAATAAATTGCTTCTATAAATGATTGATTGAAGTTGTCCCAAAGTTAAAAAAGTATGCAAATAGATGTGAAGCTGAAATCCTTATTTAGGGGTTTCATGAATAAGGTTCAAAATCATAATTCTCTTAACCTTATCGCAATTTATTTGGGGTCGACGCAACATGTTCTTTTCTTCCATACTTAGAGAAATAAGACACCCCAACCCCCTACAGAGATAATTCATGCAATACGAAATATGATTGCAATTAATGGAATGGTTCAATAGGTACCTGTTGTAAGAATGTTATCATCGCTACAGTCCATCACTTGTACCTGACCTGCATAGGCCGGTCGGCGCAGGCGCATGGTTGTGATGCCCCTCGCACGCGGGAGCTACCACGAAACTAAGTTAAACATCGCTTCCGTACAACGTTGTTAGCGAGATCATGGCATTGTCTACTATTTTTTTGTTTAGCTTACTTAATTATCAGTTAATGCTTGTGGAATAAATGAGTCTTGCAATACCCGCTACGGCTCGGCTGGGCGGACGCTACAAACGAAAGAGGCGAAATTTTGGTATTGCCAACATTATGAAGAAAACATATTTTCTTAACTCAAGTAACAAAAAATACCAGCGGTCGTTTTTTTTTTAATTCTTTGTTAGGGACTTTTTTATAACCGCAATGCGTATGACAGTCCCATCGTACCCTAAATACACACTGTCCCCGAATACATTTGGCGATCGCGGTAATTGATCCTTAGAAAAATCATCAAATTTTGATTCCTATAACATCCGCAGTTCAGCTAGCTAATTTAATTAGACCCTGTATATGCTATATCTACGATGCTGATGTCCTTTCCCTCTTTGAACTTTTTAAGTCTCTTTTCATCTATTCCTATTACACAACATTGATCTAGGTCAACATACGGCTAGTTTCACATCATTAGCGATCTCGGCTTGTGAGTAATTTCAGTGAACTGAAGCCGAGTGCACACGAGCGAGTGAGCTAATGCGCTGACCCCGATACAGATGGTACCTATTGGGCGACACGTCCACAATGACATACTCATACTTAGACCCTGTTTGATATTAAAGGTAGAAAGCTGCAAAATGCAGGACTCCTTACTCAGCAGTGCGTAGAAGAAGGCTGCCAGTGATTGAGATGAAGATAAAATACACCGGGAAGGAAAAACATCATGCCTATTGCCATTTTTGTTGATGTGGGTTGGCTTCCAGTCTCACCGGATGCAGCTGATTACCAGTATTCTTACCTATATAGAGCGCCTTACAATCGGGGAGGCGACTCGCAATTAATTTGAGGGCGAATCGACAATTCCGTACGTATTTCTAGAATTGTCGATTCGCCCACAAATACATTAAATTCGCTTATAAAAAAGTACTTAAATAATTAAAACTACGATATACAAAATTAATACAAAAAACAAAAGGACACTTAGGCGTCGAAGTATTCCTCCGCATCGCTGTCATCAGGAAACATGCCCAGAAGACTGGCAGCATTGCCACGTTGAATGGCAGTTCTGATTCTTTGGCCAAAGAACGACCCAGCCCTCTGGTCACGTGAAGTGTCGACTAGCCGGCGAGAAATTTCCTTAAAGAGGAGACGTGCACTCGGGCCCCATGACCCGAGCGTTTCGACCCCAAACGGCTCAAAACTGTAGTTCCATAAGGTTACAGTATAAAAATAAAATAAAATAATCATTTATTTCAGGAAATTCAGAACTACAAATTACATAGAAATATACATGTAAGTATTAAAAAAAAAACCTTTGCATTAAAAATTAAATATACAATTATAGTTAATAGGTGAAAATTCATTTGATTATATTTTAATATCTGGTATTACCGAGCTTTGCTAGGTTTTTGTTTTGGTTTGACGTTTTCTAAAACTCAAATCTAGCTAGATCGATTTATCGCCCCCCGCATACAAAATTTCATGAAAATCGTTGGAGATGTTTCCGAGATTCAGATGATATTTATACAGGATAAGTTTTTAACCAGTGTGCAAACTAACCAGGAATTCAGCATATATAATTCTAGACCCCCCCAGCGAAGAAATGATTCGGTTCTACAAAAAAAAATCAGCTGTTCCATACATTTTGACCGCGTAGGTATTGCGTAGCGTCATGTGAATCTACCACACGTTTCTTAAGGATATGTATGTACTAAGTAGGTACTGCAATTCTGCGAACAAAAGGTTTAAAGACAAAGTCCCATAGAGCATAGAGGCAGAGAAGCCGTGAGAGGCAGTGAAGGTGAAGTATGTCAGAGTGTCTATCTTTATGGGCAGATTTTATGTCGATTTTGCTGTTAAATAATTTTATTTCGCTTTAATTAGAACATAAAGATCAAAGCTTTCCTCAAAAAATATGTAAATATCTTATAGCAGAACTGAGTAGCTGTTACTAAAAAAACTTCAAACTGTAACCATGAATTCAGCACAATTTGATTCCAGAGTTGAAATTTCTGTTTCATAGAAAAATGCAATAGTTGCGCTGTCAATTGTATGGAATGATATTTTTTTAAATAACTGACGATAAATTTCGACACGGGGTTGCTCAGAATCATTTAGCCACAGGTTAGATAGGGTGTGGTAGGTTCTTAGATCATAGGATACCAGAACGCTTCTTCTTCTCTTTTCTAATCACGAACTAAGGTGCATTTTAGCGATGCATCGGATATTATAGTTCCTAATTTTCATCAATTTTACTGCGAGCGATGACTGTTGTCGCTTTCTCGCCCTCCGTTCCGCTTACTCCTCCGCTCCACGTACAGTGTGACGCAGGTTCGCATGTCGTTTTTATGGGTCAGTGGTCACGACACTCTTTTGTTCTGTTATTACGATTGCAGTACCAGTGAGGGGCATTGGCAATGAGTGTATTGGTAGGTACAAATGCCTGATTCACGCGTCAAAAAATAAATGAAAGCAGATTGTTTTGTTTTGTTTGTAAAATTTGTATTTCACGGGCTACCAGCTTTCATCTTAATAATATCACGAGCCACTAGATTTTCTGTTATCATACAGAGAGACCATAATTAGTAGGTTATTAGATAAGAATCTCGACACATATTAAATCATCTCAAAACTCAATTCTATATTTAACAGCCCCATTAAATAAATCAAACTTCGTTCCACCTCTACTCTCTTCGCCATTCATCACCTGATGACAGCTACAAACGGGTGATGTGTCAGTTTTTGCGATCATTCATCATCACAGAACGCCCCGGGATATGAACTCGGCATTTCCGGGCGTTTTTGCAAGTATTTGTGACATTTCTGAAATTCCTTAGGCGTGTAGGCAATTAGTACCATTCAGTTGAGTCGTGAAACTGGTTGGCACATTGTTGGAAAAGTAAAAATAAGTTGACGAATAAAGTAAGCTTGCAAGTTTGCAAGAAAACTCAATTTTGTACATCTAGGTAGTAGCGGACACGTCAGTGGTAAGTAATTGCATTAGGTATACCTACATTAATAAATCACAATCTGTATCATTTTGTAAAATATAGCAAATCCATTGCATGTTCGAATAAAAACTTTTGCAAAAAAAAAACAACCGACTAACGGAAAAACACTACAGAGTGAAAAATAACTTAATTTCGGAAGTCGGCGACTTTGGAAGTATTTAAATTTTTTGTCACCGCATTCCGAAATTACTTATTTTTTTCACTTTGTAGTGTATTTCCGGAAGCCGGTTGTTTTTGTTTTTTTGAAAAAGTTTTTATTTTTCACTTTTTAGTTAGAGTACCTACCTCACTCATTGGAAATTTCATCATCCTTGGGGTCAAAACAATGCATATTTATGCGATAGCAGCAATCGCGGTTGATTTGCTGTAATTTTTTGAAGAGATCCTTTGTCTGTTGAATAGAATCCTATACAATCCTGACCGTAGCGTCTCTTCCAAATATTGAACTAGTAATCCCAGGTGGCTGTGGAGCAGGACCAGCATTAAACCAAGCATTTTTATGTACGATATAATCATCTAACTTATAATATGCTTGTCTACATAGCGTTTCATTAAGTTCAAGAATATCGACTGGTATTTTATTATAACATTTTACACCTGGGGGTTTTTATGGGTAACTGGGATTATCGACGCCCAGGGCGTCTCTTGCGGCGACTAGGGCCGTGAGGGCACATATACTGCCTAAAAACTCCCCATGTTCCATTGGTTTTTACTATAGATACCCAACAAGTGAGTATACTATTCCCAGCTAATTTAATTTGATCCTGTATATTTCTATCAGTAGGAATATACATTAGGAATCTACTGTTAGTGTGGTATGCAATTATCCCGTAGTATAATAAGCGGGCCTTCTATTCTATTGAAACCCCGTACTCGGCCAACTGTAGGTCAGAGTTTTACCACTTACCACTGATGTCCTAGTAGTACCTACAAGCCATCTAACAATTATTACTGTTAAATTTTTAGTATATGTAATTATGTAGACATCATTAAAAATCAAGAAAAAATCGTAAGACTAATTTAATTTACTACCAAATCAGAAACCATTTTTTTTTAAATTATTTTCACAGGTTTTGACTGCTGATTTTTTTGCTCAAATTAATTCTTTGATTGGAATTTTTATCAGATTAAATCAATCATAAATAATAACGCAGCTAATCTAGCACTTTGAGGTAGGCAATATTTTTTAGCGTGATATTATTTATGTATAGGTATGTGGCTAATAACGTCACATTTTTACTAATATTAAATAGATTGGTTAAAAATCTGAATTGATTGAATTGCTATTAGGTAACAAAGTTTTTTTAATACCAACATTAAGTCAATTGTACTTATAAGTATATAACGTTAGCCTCTGTACATTTTTTATGTTTGAACTATTAATAAATAAATAGGCGAATTAAATAATTAAAATGCATATACTGTCCTTTAAATTTTCAACAAGGTTAACGTCTAGAACATTTCAAAATCCATAAAAATCACACAAAATACTGAAATCTTTATCGGAAATGGCACATTACACCCCTATGATACCTGCCCAATTAAAGAATACCTCCGAAAGCTTCAAAATTCTTGAACAAATAAGGCAAAGGCGGGGGTCTTTCGATAACGGTCGGTTTATAAGTAGTGATGTTAAAACACAGGGGAGGATAAATAGTGGAGCGGTGTGGAATGACGGATGTCTTTACAAGCTAGACGACTTGTCAGTGGGGATTGACGGACAGAGGATTCCAAACTTTAAGCCTCTAAGGGCCGGTTTTTTGATCCGTAGTCAAATACCATATAACCATTTGTTAGATTAACTATAGTCAACTTCTAATCTAATGGTTACAGGGCTATTACGTTTTTCAATATCCATTTCTTGTATAGTCAAATTTAACCATTGGTTATAATATTGCCAGTGTAATAAGAAATAGTTTCCCAAAAATTGCAATGGTTTTTTGGGGGTAATATTTTTCTATGTGACAACACTAGCTTAGTGACAGAATGAAACCAAAACGAAACGTCATTTTTGACAGTTTAGATGTCAAACTGCAGTCAAAATAAAATAAATACGGATTTTTTGTTTAAATTACAAGCTGTTTTTAGTTTTACTCCGTCTATTTTGTACTTGAATTTTCACCGTGACCGCCAAGGATCTTCATAAAAATGTCAGGAAACAGGCAACAATCATACAAGTAAGTAATACGATGTTTCCGTGTGTTTACTTTGAGTATATTACCGAGAGCATCAAAAGTTGTCTCGTGTTCTTTTTACATAAATATACGCATGTTACTTATTGTTTTGTTTATTCAAGGGACCGCAGCTCTAACTTCTGTAAGGAAGAAACAAATAAACTTATGTTGTTGCTAAAGGATTACCCAGTAATAACGAGTAAAAAGACTGATCACGCCAGCAATCATCAAAAAGACGCTGCTTGGAAATCGCTCACTGAGAAATTTAATTCCGATGCGACAAAATACCGTTGCTCAAAGCAGTTGCAGCAGAAATACAATAATATGAAAAAAACTGCAAGAAAGGTACCTTTTCCCGATCAATGTATTGTTTCATGCTTTAATGCATAGTATTTCAGAGTTTAATTATCATTTTAATTTAGGAAATGGCAGCAGAGAAGTATGGACGGCGGCAAACCGGCGGGGGACCCGCCCCTCCGCCACCATCTGAAACCACCGAATGGCTAAATTCCATTATGGGAGAGTCCATATCTGGTCTTCCAGCAGTATATGACAGTGATGCTATGGGTATGGATCTACACCAACTTAAAAAAAAAACATATTTAGCATTAATAGTGTATTTATTTTCTTTCAAGTGGTTATAATGGTGTTTATTCTTACAGAAAATATTCTAATATCTGATGTGGTGCCAGTTGAAACTGCAGCAAATGTCAGTTTGGATTTATCAGAAAATAAATTTGATGAAGAGTGTAAGTATTCCAGCGTGGCACATCTATCACCTCGGCTTTGTACAAACAATGCCTTGCCTCATTTCCTCTTAGTTCAGTAACATATCCCGGTGAGGTGATCATCATGTTACATTGTTTTTAAATGTGCTTTGCCATACAGAGTTTTATACAAAGAATTCTGTATAACTTGACTTGATGCCGAGATGATAGATGTGTGAAAATTCTTAACCAAATATTATTAATTAACTATTGCATCTTGGTGCAATGATGAAAATTATAAAATAACATATTATTAAAATTATTACAGGTATGCCCAAAATAAGTTTTGTTGAGGTTGATCAAAATATTGTGTTCGAGTCCGAGGATCTCTTGAAGGAAAATGTACCCAACAATATTGGTAAGTATTATTTTTTGATTGATGCATATTATTTTCGTTCAAGAAAATGGTTTTACAACTTTAAACTTGTTCCAGGAATATCAAAATTAAATGAATTTGACTCGTCTACACCAAAGTCTATGCTACGAAAACCAGTGTCAAAAGAGCTGTGTAAGTTAAATGTAATACAGGCATGATTATGAAAAATTTACCTAAAGCCATTTGGTCTTTATTTATTATGTTATCTTATGTTTCAGCTTTCAATGAAAAGAAAAGAAAGACTGCATTCACTCCCTTGGAAACCAGAAAGCGCATCATTATGCATACTGATCGCAAAATTGAGTTTATGACACAAAAGCAGCAGCGAGAGAGACAACTTTCCCAATATGCCAACGAAGAACATGAACAAAACATGAAACACAAGGAAGAATTACACGAACTGGAGTTACAGTTTAAGAAAAAAATGTATGAGATAGTATTAGAAAAATGTAAATATGAGACTGAAAAGGCAAAAATAGATTTTAATAAAGCAAATACTTCTTAAAAACAACTAAACTAAGTTTTATTTAGTCAAGTGTTGATCACTACGAAAATAAAATGCAGCATTATCAATAAAATTATAATTATGGTTACTGAGCACCTTCTGAGTTTAGTAATGAGGAAAAGTATGTAGATATGAGATCTCTTCTGTATTGCTGATCATTTGCTGTCACTGGGAAGGTAATATTTTCTTGTTCATGCTCGATTAAAACACTTTCACCGGTCGGTAAATCTTCTCTTTTTCTAATGCATAGGTTATGCAGTATTGCAGTGCTGACAATAATAGCCTGCACATTATCTAATTTAACTCTTAATTGAGAGCCTATACATGGAAATCTCCTCTTCCAAACACCAAATGTTCTTTCCACTACATTTCTAGTTCTTATTTGGCTCTCATTGTAGAGCTTTTCAGCTGCGTTTTGGGGATCTGCCAGTGGTGTTAATAAATATGTCTTCAATGCATAGCCACGATCTCCCAAAAGACAGCACCTGCCTAGTTGTTGAGAGTTCATTAGATATTGAACTCTACTGTTGTTGAAAATAGTGCTGTCGTGTACAGAGCCTGGCCATCTTGCAACTATATCCCTTATCTGTAGGTCAGCATCTTCTACTACCTGGGTGTTTATAGAAAATACGTCCTTTCTATTTCTATAAAGCTCCGCATTTTCACCTCCTGAAATGAGATTAAGTTTAGTATGTTTTAGTTTTAAAAATAATACATGAGCAGTTACATTTCTTTATTTGATAGTAGTTATATACTTGCCTGGGCTTAAAATACGTATATGAGTGCAGTCTATCGCTCCAATTACACTTGGAAATTTGGCAATTGAGTAGAACTTCGCCACTACTTCTCTTATTTCCTCTGTAGTGTGCGGCATTTCAATAAAATGATTTAATTTCGTGCAAATAGTTCGAGAGACCGCATGGATAACTTTACATGCGGATGATTTCGATATCCCAAAGAAATCTCCAGAGCATCGTTGCATGGTGCCGGTGGCGTAGAATCGCAATGTAAGCAATATTTGCTCAAGAGGCGTTATGGCTTGATTCCTGAAACGCAAGAAATAATTTGATATAGGTAGGTAAGGTTGTTGTTGTGAAGATGAGTTTGCCAATAAAGATGCAATTATTGAAACTTAAACAGGTACCTAGGTACATGACCTACCTTGTGGTGGGAGTTTTTAGGTCAGTTCCAATTTCATCGACTAACCACATAACTGTTTCCTTTGATAACCGATACCTTTGACAAAAGTCTACACTATCCCAGGTGTCCAAGGGTGGGTTACGTGGTCTTAAAATTTTCGGCCTTCTCATTAACACGTACTCCGCCAAAATATCATCGTCTGATGAGCTTTCCGACATAATATCATAATATCTAACTATATTTAAATCCATGATCGACAATACGGAGAATATTACAAAATTACGACGTTGACAACATGAAATCTTTCAAGTACAAAACATCTGTTAGGCTTGAGTTAACCATCCGCCATATTGTTAACCCTCCAACATCGGGTGGTTAATTATTTTGACCAATAGTTAGATATTTGACCATTAGTACAACTAACAATTGATCAAAAAACACTTTTTGCCGAAATTTAACCATTTGTTACTATTTTTAACCATTGGTAGACTTAACTACGGATCAAAAAACCGGCCCTAAGGCAAAGAAGAAACTTTTATTAAATTGCGGATGGTTCGTCAGTCATCGTTTTGGGATAATATCAAAAGGTTTTTTCTTTAATTCATTTGATTTATTCAAATAAGTCTGCAATTTTTTAACGTCAAAATTATTTGACAGTCCCCAAAAACGCCCGCGCTTCACCATTTCGTAGTGCTTTATCTGGGAAGAATAAGTGGCTCAACAAACTGCGCAGCAGCACAGCTGTAAGTAATTAAAATTACGAAACACAAAATATTATATTAAATTATTGGCCGTATTACCGTATGACATCTAGTATCAAGATTTTACGCACACTGCCAAAATCCCTCCTATTCATAATTACTTTGATCAACGTCATAGTGACTATTATTGACTACTTTAGAATGTGGACGAAGGCCGAGATTAGCGCAGATATTTATGAGTATGCTAAATGATAGCATACCTACTCATAAAAATATTGTGAAAGGAATCCTATCTCCATTATTTATTAATATCTATTAATTTTCCGTTACAACAATCAAAGGATTAAATCTATTCTAATTTATTGATTAACTTAATTTATTAATGATTAATCTGAATGAGATTAGCATTTGATTATATTTATATTATAACTAGCAGCGCTCCGCAGTTTCACCCGCGTAGTTTCAGTGGGAATACGGGTGTTAGCGAAGCCCAATAACACGCATGTAAGTTACGGGCCTACATAGCTATGTTAACAGAGCCCCATTGTAAACCATTAAATTTTACCTGCCAGTAATGTACCTACCTGTGTGTACCTGTCTACCTGTGTATATCTATTGTGGATATACACCTTAATATGTAACCATTTACCTGCCTACCCTACCTATTTCCGATAGCGTGATGTATGGTAGGCACGTAATACAAGTCGAAACCTGCAAACAAAGGAATCTTCCATGCGAACTGTGACGCACGGAGGTTTGACCATGAAATCGTTATTTTCCCACGGTCGCATGGAAGATTCCGTTGGAATCGGGAGCAGGTTTCGACTTGTCTACTGAAAAACAGACTACGCTTGGCCATTTAGGTCCCGCCTCCTTGACATGATTGGTATTTTGTAAATGTTTGGAGACGGGGCTTACCGCAACTTACAACGATGTGTAAACCTATATAAGGCTCCGTAGAAATTAGTTTGTCAGAATGTTACTACCAGTGCTTAGAAGAGTTACCTCATAACCTTCAGTAGTCATCATTTAGTCCTCAAGTGAACAAGTAATTACGTAATAGTGGCTCCGCTGTGCACTATTAAGTCGCGAAGTACCCTATAAATAGCTAGCAAATAACCAGTATTAGCTTAGGAATATTACCATCTTATTCTCTGTGTGTAATAACTGTGTATGACTTTATATGACTTTTGCTATTTCCATAACCATTGTGTGTGTGTTATCTGATTACTTTTGACTATTTCGTGTGCCTAAATTGTGTATTTGTTGCTATTTCTTTTGTGCATAAACGTGTACCAAATATAGTGTTTTAAACGATAATACCTCTTTTAATTGAATACTTTCGTGATCGGGAACACCGTCACCACCGCCTACAACACCTGACTCCCCGCATATTTAACATTTTGGTCCTATCGAGCCGGATCAGGTTCAATTAGAGAGTATTCGATTAAAATCATGAGCAATAAAAGCGAAATTACCACACGCAGCAAAGTCAGGAAGCTAGCTCAAGAAATGAGTTCACGTAGATTAGAGGACGTCGTCTCTGACTCAGGCATTCCCTCTGAGAGGGCTCCAGGATCTCCGTCCATAGCGCCAACGATGGCATCAACGTCTGCCTGTAACATCCCTCTGACGGGAGGCCGAGTAATCGACCATAGCATAGCGCCAGAAGGGCCGACCAGACAGACAGCCGCGAAAGATCGCCATACCTCGCCGCGTAGTAAAGCGTCATCAAGAAATAGCCGGAAAAGTGTCGATTACCTAAGAAAAAGGGTTGAATACGAGGCTGAGCGCGAGTTGGTACAGCTGAGAGAAAAAGTAGCGAGAGATACCGTACGAGAAAAGGAGAACCTCATAAAGAAGAGAGTGGAAGCAGATCTAGCCGAAATAGAGGCGGCTAATGAGAGTGATGGCTCGCACTCCGATGTGAGTACGACACAGCGCGTCGAAGAATGGGTGAGTAAAACACCCCAAGTGCCCCGGTTAAATTCAGTGTTGGGTTCGTCAGCTGTGTCAGGCGCGCCTGTTGAAGAGGCCGCGCCCCGTGAAGCATCGGAAAACCACGTAAATCACGTAAGTACAGTGAATCGTGATAGTAATAATTACCGTGTGTCGTCAGTGTCGCATAATGAAAACGTGTCGCAAGTACCGAGGCAATCCGCGTCTGTACCGTTACCTAACCTAACGGTACCAAATACGCCAAGGTACGATTACATGCCAGTTTCGTCGGGAGGCGTAAGGTTTAATATGCCCAGTAGTTATCCCATCTTTACCACTCCGGTCGCAAGTGTGCCTCGGGTAGAAACGCTCGAGTCGGTCACACGGCGGCAGATGCAGTACGGAGAGGATGATAGAGAAAGAAGGAGAGAATCATCTGGGGACAGAAGCCGAGATAAGTTCGACAAACTGGCAGAGGCGATCACGAGTCTGGCACGACCACGACCAGTACCAAGACAGGCATATGAATTGCCGTATTTTAATGGTGACCCAGCCGACTGGATTTCATATCGGAATATGTACTGGGAAACGTCACAGCTGTATAGTTTCAAACCGCACGAAAACCTAGCACGATTAAAATCCTCATTACAGGGCAGCGCAAAGATAGCAGTGGAGGATCTGTTGAGAACGTCGACAGATCCCTCAGAGATAATGCGTGCGCTCGAGGAAGAGTTCGGTCATCCGACCCTAGTGTTACAATACGCGATTAAGAAAGTTCGAGATTTACCCAGAGTGACGGAGAGTTGCCGGGAGCTGGGGAAATTCTCAACAACGGTGCGAAACTGCGTGTCACTGTTAAAGAATATTAGAGCTGACGGCTATTTAAATAACCCGCAGCTTGTGAACGAACTGCTGGGTAAACTGACGCCCATACAACGCGCGCAATATGGGGACTTCGCCATGGGGTTGAATAGTGCGCAGGGGGTGGATTTGAGAGTGTCACCAAACTTAGAGATGTTATCTCAGTTTCTCATACATTTGACACGCTCGACATCGTACTATGTACAAGCGAACATATTCGAGCCAGGTCCATCAAAGCCCTCTGCCAGGCAGCAACAGAAGTTCGGCGGGACAGGACAGTCCCGACCAATAAACAGTGCGCGCGCGGCCAGCAGCAGGCCTCCGTTGACACAGAGAGTGAACACGCAGAGCGACGAGACTACCGCTCCAGAAGAATGCGTAATATGTCAACGGAAGCATAAAGTGGAGGAATGTGAGGTGTTTAAGAAACTCACCATTCAACAACGTTGGGAAGCAATTAAAGGGCAGAATACCTGCTTCAAGTGCCTATTTGGAAAGCATCCCAAGAGATTCTGTCGCGCCAGTAGATGCAAGAAATGTGGTTTCGGGCACCACCTATTATTACATGCGGATAAGCAACAGAGGGAACAAGAGGGAAAACCTCAAGATACCAAAACGGAAAGTGTGACTAACATAGGTGAATGGCGGGCGACTGCGCTATTAAAGATAGTGCCAGTGACGATAAGTGACGACGAGCGGTGCTACGCTTTATTGGACGATGGAGCGACCGTGTCACTGATCGATAGTTCGCTCGCCACCAACCTAGCAGGTCCGTGTGTTCCTCTGACAATAAAAACCGCGGGTGGCTACAGTGTGACAGACTCTACTTCGCGAGTAGTACAAGTGCGCGTAAAAGGTCCTAATGGACAGTGCCATAATAATAGGTCTTTACCAATGAAATTGCCGTTTTGTATGAAAAAATTTAAACGAATTTTTTTCATGTATTTTTTATTTGTATTAATCGAAGTAATCACCCATGCAATCAATGCATCTTTGCCATCGCAGTGGCAGTTTATTGATGCCCTTCTTAAAGAAATCAGCTGGACGGGAGGCAACAAATTCTTCAAAGGCATTTTGTACTGCCTCTCGGGTATTGAATTTTTTTCCCGCCAAGAAGTTATCCAAATTCTGGAAAAAGTAGTAGTCTGTAGGCGCAAGGTCTGGTGAGTAGGGCGGATGACGGAGAGCTTCCAACCCCAGTTCTTGCAACTTGGAGACCGTCTGCTGTGCAGTATGAGGTCGCGCGTTGTCGTGCAGGAGCAGCGGAGACGAGCGATTGACCAATGCTGGTTGGAGATGTGCCAGCTTCTCCATCATTGTGTTCAGTTCTTCACAGTACACATCTGCAGTAATGCTCACCCCGTTTGGTAAGAAGCTGTGATGAATCACACCGGCGCTAGACCACCAAACAGTGACCATCACTTTTCTAGGGGTAAGTTTTCGTTTAGGGCATTGTTTAGGTGCTGAACCAGGATCCAACCAACTTGCTGAGCGCTTGCGGTTATCAAACAGAATCCATTTTTCATCGCAGGTAACAATGCGGTTCAAAATTCCTTCATTTGTGTGTCTGTTGAGCAGTGCAAGGCACGTCTCGACGCGTACTTCGCGCTGACGATCATTGAGTTCGTGGGGCACCCATTTGTCAAGCTTTTTTACCTTGCCAATTTGACGCAAATGGACCAATATTGTTTTGACGCTAACGTCGAAAGCTGCTGCTAATTCAGCCGTAGATTGTGTATCATCAGCTTCCACAATCGCCTTTAATTCGTCATTGTCGACCAAAGTCTTCGGACGACCGCGAGGTTCATTTTTCAGGTCGAAATTTCCAGAACGGAAGCGAGCAAACCAATAACAGGTGGTGCGTTGGTTTGTAGTGTTAGCTCCGTAAACGTCGTTGATGTTGCGTGCCGCTTGTGCCGCGTTGCTGCCACGACGGTACTCATATTCCATAATTACTCGAATTTTTAACGTATCCATGATGACGAAAAAGATTGAAATGCGATGAAAATGTAACACTAATCAATAAACAAATGACTACTTTTTGAAAAAAAAATCCATGTTTTTAAAATAAAATTAATTTGAAATTAGAATTCTTACCCAAACAAAAATTATTTTGATTTGAAATGGCCAGTACTGCAAAACGGCAATTTCATAGGTAAAGACCTAATATACAGTGTCGTACAATAAAAGATATCAATCTGCCAATGCAAACAGTGACGAAGTCGTTAATAAACGACAACGCGCACCTAAGTGACTTGGGTTGCGTGGAGATGAGGGGAGCCAAGCCGCTGCTGTTACTAGGACAGGACAACTGGGAGCTACTTGTCAGCCAGGACATCCGCCGTGGAAAATCCGGTAAGCCAGTTGCCTCATTAACTCAGCTAGGTTGGGTCATTCATGGACCGTTTTATAACATTAACCTAGATAATGAAAACGTAAATTGCATGACTGTTTCCCTCCCCGACCTACATGACCTAGTTAAGTCCCAGTTCGAGCTGGAAGCACTAGGCATCTCCGAAAGCACTAGAAAGCATAAAGATATCGAGAGGGCAGTAGCTGTGTTAGACAGCACTAGCCAACGTACGCCTGACCAGTCACAATGGGAGGTGGGCCTGATGTGGAAACACGATAAGGTTCAGTTGCCTAACAATTATAAACAGGCCCGCCAGCGACTGTATGGTATTGAGAAGCGTATGCGTAAAGACGCTAGTTTCGCTGAGGCTTACTCAGCACAAGTGAATAGGTTATTAGACGAGCGTTACGCGCTTACATTAGAGAGTAATTTAAATAGCTCGCCGGTTTGGCATTTACCACAAGTCGGAGTTGTTAACTCGAACAAACCGGGGACGCTACGTCTAGTGTTTGACGCGGCCGCTACGTCACATGGTACGTATTTAAATAATAACCTACTTACCGGGCCCGACTTATTGAATTCGGTACTCGGTTTATTAATAAAGGTCAGGATAGGCCCCATTGCTTTCTCGGGGTATATCGCTGACATTCTGTTAAGAATCTTATTAGATAATTTGTCAGATAGAGGCGACTGGCGCTGGGTACCTTCCCAGGATAACCCAGCTGACAGGGCTACCCATTTGTGTTGGCCCGACGACCACGCAGAGTGGCTTTCGGGCCCCTTGTTTTCGTGTGACCCACAGGTGCGGTCGCCGGGGTCTCCTGAGGCTGAGGCGCCGGGAGTGGACTTTGTTCGCGTTACGCGGGTCCACACTACAGCCGCGTCTGTGGCCAAATTTACCGGCATCGAGCGCTTATTACGGGCGCGCTTACAACGCGTCATAGCGCACGAGCCGATCTTCATCGGCCGATGTGGCAAACATCGGTCGCCTACGGAAGTGGACTTTGTTCGCGTTATGCGGGTCCACGCCACAGCCACGCCTGTGGCCCCATTCATCAGCTGCGAGCGCTTATTACGGGCGCGCTTACAACGCGTCATAGCGCACGCGCCGAGCTTCATCGGCCGATGTGGCAAACATCGGTCGACTACCGAAGTGGACTTTGTTCGCGTTATGCGGGTCCACGCCACAGCCACGCCTGTGGCCCCATTCATCAGCTGCGAGCGCTTATTACGGGCGCACTTACAACGCGTCATAGCGCACGCGCCGAGCTTCATCGGCCGATGTGGCAAACATCGGTCGACTACCGAAGTGGACTTTGTTCGCATTCAGCGGGTCCACGCCACAGCAGCATCTGTGGCGCCATTCAACAATTTAAAGTGCTTGTTACGGGCGCGCATACAACGCGTCATAGCACATGTGCTAATCTTCATCGGCCAACGTAGCAAACGTCGGTCGACTGCGGAACTGGGTCTGCGAGACCCAGGAGGAGGCTCACAACTGCCTTAAAAGTTGTCCTGAGAAGACAGCTTCGAGGACGAGCGGGCCGCCAGTCTAAAAGGCCTGCCCGTGCTCATCTGCTGCTGCAGTACGCTCAAGGAGCGTGTTCCTTGTGAGGAGGTCCTTTACACCCTCCTCACTGAGGCCGAGCTGACTACAAACAGCCGGCCATATTAAGCTACGTGTACGACAACCACAACCAGCCTGTGGTCCTGACCACCGAATCATCTGCTCCTGGGCACTGTGTCTGGGAGTACTCCGTTCCACCGAGCGACGCTGAAGAAATTCTACCTACGCTTCAACGTCGGGAAACGTGGGCGAACAATGTGCCAAATGTGTGTGTCAGTGACGTAATAGTGATTGTCGACACTAATAAACCACGAAGTGTGTGGACGAAGGGGGTAATTAAGGCAGTGTATCACGCGGCAATGATGGCATCATCCATATTTTAGATGTCAGAACAAATAGTGGGGTCCTGCGTCGGCCCGTAAACAAAGTTATTGTGCTTCCTACAGACCAAGTTTTGTAAGACGGTTGAACCCTTTTACAGGGGGGTGGAATGTTAGCGAAGCCCAATAACACGCATGTAAGTTACGGGCCTACATAGCTATGTTAACAGAGCCCCATTGTAAACCATTAAATTTTACCTGCCAGTAATGTACCTACCTGTGTGTACCTGTCTACCTGTGTATATCTATTGTGGATATACACCTTAATATGTAACCATTTACCTGCCTACCCTACCTATTTCCGATAGCGTGATGTATGGTAGGCACGTAATACAAGTCGAAACCTGCAAACAAAGGAATCTTCCATGCGAACTGTGACGCACGGAGGTTTGACCATGAAATCGTTATTTTCCCACGGTCGCATGGAAGATTCCGTTGGAATCGGGAGCAGGTTTCGACTTGTCTACTGAAAAACAGACTACGCTTGGCCATTTAGGTCCCGCCTCCTTGACATGATTGGTATTTTGTAAATGTTTTGAGACGGGGCTTACCGCAACTTACAACGATGTGTAAACCTATATAAGGCTCCGTAGAAATTAGTTTGTCAGAATGTTACTACCAGTGCTTAGAAGAGTTACCTCATAACCTTCAGTAGTCATCATCTAGTCCTCAAGTGAACAAGTAATTACGTAATAGTGGCTCCGCTGTGCACTATTAAGTCGCGAAGTACCCTATAAATAGCTAGCAAATAACCAGTATTAGCTTAGGAATATTACCATCTTATTCTCTGTGTGTAATAACTGTGTATGACTTTATATGACTTTTGCTATTTCCATAACCATTGTGTGTGTGTTATCTGATTACTTTTGACTATTTCGTGTGCCTAAATTGTGTATTTGTTGCTATTTCTTTTGTGCATAAACGTGTACCAAATATAGTGTTTTAAACGATAATACCTCTTTTAATTGAATACTTTCGTGATCGGGAACACCGTCACCACCGCCTACAACACCTGACTCCCCGCATATTTAACAACGGGGATAAAATATAGCCTATGTCACCCGAGGACAAAGTAGCTTACCAACAGTGAAAGAATTTTTCAAATCGGTGCAGTAGTTTCGGAGCCTATTCAATGCAAACAAACAATCAAATCTTTCCTCTTTATAATATTAGTATAGATAAGAGTTGGCCAAAAATGTAATTAGGCTTAAGAAATGAAACCATCCTCAATGTCTCTAAATCATTGTATTATTGGTATTTAAATTAAATATTAACTAATTAGGCGACAAAATGTCTCATTAGAAGAATTTCAATAATTATAAATGTCAAGCGTTAATTAAAAATAATTAGGTTTTTTGCAAATAATGGCTACTTATTAACATAATAATTTACTGTGGCTATTTATAAGGTGGATATCTTTTTTCTTAGATTATTATTATTTGCACGTTTAGTTCACAATGAACATTACACTACTGTCACCAGTAATTAATTAGTAAGTAAATTATAATTAAAACGTTAATTATTACATACTTATTATAATTTAGTCAGGTTCTGTTGTACCATACCTACTTAGGGCCGACTTTATTTACGACCGTATTGTTTTTTTTTTGTTTTTGTTGCTGATCTATAAAACAGTCTATGAACAGTTACTCTTCTTAATTTTAATAGATCCTGTTTCTGTAGATACTTATTTATATAGCATAGACAGGTGAAAAAATACCTACAGGAATTACGAGTATGGTTGACGCATATTAAATTTGACTTCTTCTCAACGCACTCAGTTACAGTAAATTAAAAATGACTACGTAATTTTGCTAAGTCATTAGAAAATATAACTAAAAGCAACTGTTACAAACCCTCTGATCTGATCTAACATGTAGATTGATGCTCAATGAGCAAACAGCTCGTCCTATACAAATTTGTTCGGGCCGTTTTTATTTTCGCCTAATAGCGAAAGAGTTACATTTTCTGTCAATGTAAAATAACTAAATATTATAAATGCGAAAGTAACTCTGTCTGTCTGTTACGCTTTTACGCCTAAACCGCTGAACCGATTGTCATGAAATCTGGCAGAGATATAGACTGGGATATGGAGAAGGACATAGGCTACTTTTTTACGCAATAACCGACATCCACGCGGGCAAAACCTAGTGTCAAAAAATGACATAAATTGTCACATTTTCACAACTGGTGCTGTTTAGTAAAGCCGAAAACTATAAAAAAACTTACAAAATTGTCAGATTGTCCAATTGTTGCCTATCATTTGTTGCTTGTCGTTTTTACTTTAATATACTTAGGTACCCTAGATTCGGTTGAAAATCAGTATTTTACATATTCACTGTGCTTCTATCGAATTATGTACCTACTTACCTCTAACCTCTAAATAAATAATGTTGAGAACCACTTCATCATAACCGATAACATATCGTATGCGCGAAAGATAAGTGTATCCTCATTCTATTTTTTACTGTGAAATCAAAACTGTAGGGGTGCACCAAAAGTGCCGTTGCACAAAAAGTGCCGCATGCCGTGTCAAATGTCAGTACCACGTGCCGTGGCACTAAAATAACGCAAAACGTGTGTTTCGTTTACGTGATGATTTTGTTATGATGTAGATACTTTACTTTTTTTAAATGTTTTTTGAAGGGATATTTTTTTAAGCAGATCTGTTTGAGTTTGGTTTAGTTTCGGATACCCGTATATTTATAAAATTTTTCATATAGAAATACAGATATTCAGTTAAATGCACGGGGAGAGTGAACAGGCATATTCTGGGCACGCTGGATCTATCATATACCTCATCAATTGCTTTCCATCAGACATTCAGAAAAAAAATGTGGTTTATTAACGCGTTAACCACTAAAAGTAGGAAAGTCTTTGATTTTGATAGTTCAATAACATTTGCGTTATTTAAGTTGTTGAGCATAGGTACGAATTTTTCGAACTTATGAAGCAATGGTTTAGCAATATTCTTCAAAATGATTCAGATTTTGATTAATAATGTGTAATTAAAATAATTGTATGGGTCCTCGAGGGAAAGAGAAGATGTTTCTTACTTTACTCGTCTTGTTGTGGAGACAATGTTCCGTAATCTGTAATTTATCTGGCTTCAGCAATTTCATTCAGAAGTCTTTCAAGTTGTCCTATTAACCCAGTTTCAATGTAACTATAAGTAGGTCTATTGGAACGTATTAGGCGTGTGAAATGGGTATTTTAAAAGCCTTGAGTAGATATTTGTCATGTCTTAAATCAGCAGTCGATGAACTTACTTGGATTAATAAACAAGCCTTGACTTAACATCTCTTAAGTGAGCCAACCCATCCAAATCCGTATCTACTATATACTCAGCCTATAACGTTCCCACTGCTGGGACACAAGCCTCCTTTCTGCGAGTGGGATTGGGCCGTTATCTACAACGCGGGCCCAGTGCGGGTTGGTAGATGTAACACGTCTTCGAATTTTTGGTTCTATGACATGCCGGTTTCCTCACGATGTTTTCCTTCACCGTTTTGAGAGCAGTGGTGAGGAAATAATTAACACAAAGTAAAACGCCTGGCTGGGTTCGAACCACGACCTACAACTCGTAAGTCGCGGCCGTGACTACTGAGCTACCACTGGTCACTATCTCACCATTTCTACTGTAATATTATAAGTGCAAAAGTAACGCCGTCTGTCGGTCAATCTGATTTGTCTGTCCATTACCTGTTCATACCCAAACGGCTGAACGGATTTTGATGAAATTTAGCACATACTGTGAGCTTTTTTTTTTTGGGTGGGAAATCATCAAATAACTTCTCCCGCTCTGGGTGGAGCGGGAGGGCGTGTCAGACTTTTACTGACTAAAACCCACCCGTGTTCCCTCAGTTGCCTGTGTGCCAGGGGCCGCGGTATCTCTTTCGGACAACCCGCACCCCTGGCAGACATACTGTGAGCTTTGTTACCTGACACTGACCTCCAATTGCATGAAATGTAAGTATTTAGCTGGCTACCTAATCGCATCCCCCTTTACTATTTTCAATGTATTCTAGCTTACACTTTTTTGTTGTTCGTGGAGAAATGCTCATGCATACTGCGCTACCACGAGGAGATAGCGTAGTTATTTGGGACTCCAACTCACTAAAACACCACGGTGTCCTACTGTGCCGCTTAAGGCGGGAACAAGCGCACGCGTAACGTAAGCTCTCATTCGCGAACCCGCCGCGGCTCTCCGTTACCGGACCCTTCTCTGGCGGGTAACCCCCATCGCTGCACCAGAACAAAATAGCACGCCGTGACCGGGACCACATAGCACATGGGCGCCAGACGACCCCGTGTATAGCACCTTTGGTCCCCATTACATTAAACCCAGTCCGATCATATTTCACTACACACGAGTGCCATAAAATTTACCGCTTCCGAAGTCCATTGTCCACTTCAACAGGGGTAATAACCGGGTAATAACCGGATTGCGGGTACAGTGCCATAACTCACGGTTATTATCCGAACTGTCCGGTAATTAATTTGAATGCCGTTATTAATTAAAGTACGCACCAGACAATTGTCTGTACCTGAAATATTGTTTTGAATTGGTACAGTAAGAGGGAAAAGTTATTGATGATTGGCCACATATAATTTAGTACTTACGTTCTTATTAATTTTGAGAGGCTTGTGGCTAAGTAGTCACAGTCGCACGGATCGATCGATCAGGTTATCATGATGTTGTTTTATTGATAGATTTTCAAGCGTAATCTTTGGCCGACCTGATAAAAACGACGTATGTCTCTTAAAATCCTGTGATATTATAAATGCGAAAGTGAGTTTGTTTGTTTGTTAAGCTAGTTCAGGTTATAACGGCAGAACGGATTTGGATGAAATTTGGTACATGGGTAGATCATGACCTGAAGCAGGACGCCGCGAGTAACAGCTAGTATAATAATAACCGTTGCATTAGCAACTCTTGTAAAGGCGGTACCAGATAAGAAGAAATACTAAGATAAATTGTTAAACAACGTGGCAATGCTGCCCTTTGATTATTTCCCCACCATTTTTATATCCTTGTACATATTATTAAAATTAATTGAGGAGTTTAAAATTATAGAAATATAGTCATGGAAATTGAAATAAATTCAAAGACAAATTCGAAGGACATGTCTGTCTTAGGTGTTTGAAACCCCACTAGCGCACTCAGAAAAGTTATCCCATATTTCATATAAATGTACCTGTACCTACATAGTTATCCTGTAAGCTTAAAAGCTTTTCCCATTTAAAAAAAGTCCTGAAAACATCCTGAAAGTCTAGTCGCTAAAAGCTTCAACGATGTCCCATACATATTTAATTCAATCTGTCGCCACTTTGTGCGCGATGGTACACAAGCCATTAGCCAGGCCAGACTGCGAGCTATTGATCCGGCTAAATTTACACTCCCTGCCTGGATTATTGAGCAATTTGCGTCCGTTATGGAAAAGCTGTGGACACCATCTTGTGATGGTTATAATTATGTTTTGTTTGTAATGTGTGGTGTTGGTTTTGCGGCAGTAATATACCTATAATGTCACTAGACTGATTTTCGTGACATAGAAATCTTGGAAGATTAATTTCTACACAAGAGGTTTTTTTTTTTTGAGGGTTGGAAATCATCAAATAACTTCTCCCGCTCTGGGTGGAGCAGAAGGGCGTGTCAGACTTCTACTGACTAAAACCCACCCGTGTTCCTTCAGTTGCCTGTGCGCCAGGGGCCACGGTATCTCTTTCGAACAACCCATCAAGAAGATATTTGATGATTTCCCACCCGAAAGTAAAAAAAAAACGTGGTTATTATTAACATTATGCAAACATTATACTTCTACGGAGATATGTATACTCGTATATGGAAACATTATGACTTACTTAGCTAGTCCTGCTATTAAAAAATCTTTCACAGGTAATTTTAATCTGTAAACAAAGGAGGCAAGTTGGATACTATCAAACTACAAGTTGTAGTTTGATAGTATCCAACTTGCCTCCTTGGTTGGTTGTAGTCTACAACCGTGTATTTACTTTGTCGCTTACACGTGGTCACGTGCACTCTATTTATGTAACTTATACGACAATCGCGGGACATACCTATTTCCTCTCAATTTTTTATTGTTTCCGTTAAAAAACCAAAAGATCGTTAGTTTATTACACAAAAAAAGTATCCATCGTCGTTCATCAATTTATCTTCACCAAAATTTCGCACCCCATTGACGCGGTTAAAAATATAATCGTCGGATATGTCTGTCGTTATGAACTGAATTGGGCAGGGGCTTAGTAAAATATAGGGAAGAAGGAATAATCAGAGTTTTTTCAAAACAAAAACCTAATGTACATAATACCTAAGTAAACATAATGTTTGATCAGTTTAAAAAAATAAGAACTATCGTTCATTCATGATCGTACGAAATTGAAAAGGTCACAATTTATGAGAGTTTTGAATGATTTAATTGTACAAATTACAGTTAGTTATTCTGAAGCTACCACAAATCTGATAACTGTTATCTATCATCTAAAAATCTAAGTTGTAAATATAGATTTTAAATTTTTCCATTCTCTTGCTTTTAAATACTAGGTTAGGTAAATACAGTCAATGTAAGTAGTACAATATACTTTGTGGAAAATATTTATAATGCCAAGAAAGTGTCATGGACAAGACATTTTATTCTAGAAAACCCATGCAGCTACTAAAATAAAATTCAATGCTGAAAGCTCGATACTGTCAACTTAGCATAACTTTTCAAATCCAGGTCATTGAGTCAATTTCTGTTCAATTTAAAGTTGTTAAGTTTGAATTCTTAAAAGCTTTTTCAGTAAAGCTTTACTTGAAATACGTATGAAACAAAGAAAGACTTTCCTAATTGCTAGAAATATGGTCAAGACTGCTTTTCATACGAAAAGGACATCTGAGAGACTTGGACAAGTTGGATTTAGATGGATGAAAATCTGTGGGTGGAGCAATTTCCGTTCCACTCTGACTACTATAACACATCTTTTATCTATTCTGTGACTCAAACCATTGTTATTTCTAATTGTAACTACTTATAACTGAAGTCAAATATAGAGACTTCAGTTCGTCATGGCCTCGTAAATGAATTTCTATTTGTATTTCACTTTTGGTTCATTTTTATGTTTCTATGAGTGTGTTTACTTTAGTTTTTGATATTTCTGTGTCCCAATAAATACTTTTTCTTTCTTTTATTTTCCTTTATAGAGCAATTAGTCCATGTTCTGTCTTCTCGATTTTCCAAATTTCGCTGTGGTTCTATTTTCTATTACATATTTTTTTGTAAACGACATTAATCTCTCGACTCTTTATTTGTGTATTTTTCAATGACAAGTGAAAAATATTTTCTTGACAATACTTGTCGAATTATTCCATATCCCTTATGATAATGTAAAAATGTAACTAAATAAATAAATAAACTTTATCCTGATAATATTCGTGACACACAAAGTTCATTGCTCGATTTATTCGCTCGCTCAGCAATAAGTTTCGTGAATCCAAGTTATATTGCATTCAGCCTCCGTTTGCTTTGAATTATGTCTTTTTTATTTACTTTTAAAATAAACTGCTGTCGTTGAATGGAATAATGGATCGTTTTGAGTTTATTTGTTAGTTTATGAAGCTTTCAGTAGATACTTACTTATATTTGTCTACAGAAATGTGTAGAAATGGGAGAGGAAGGCCTCCGCCCTGCAATGGGGAAATACAGGCTAGATAGATTGTATAAACAACTGTAAAATGTAACTCAGTTTACCGGTTCTGTAGCATTATCTACACGTACATATACAGTATAAACTCTATATACGACACTGAAGGGATTGCGCATTTTATGGCGTTATTGAGAGTTGTCATTAAATGGAGAGAAGAAAAATCTGTATTTGAAAAAGAAAAAGTTTATTTCAGACTAGTGTTAGTAATTACATAAAAAGTTTGTGAGTAACTAAGAATATGATAACGTTTAGATAATTCATGACTCCTACTGACAACAGTCTACACGTGCAAGCAATCCTAATTTGTAAACAAAAGAACGGATTTCTTAGAAAGTTTGGTCTGCATGATGCCGACAGTCGAGTTTATTACGGGCTAGGATAATAAAGCGACAAAAGAACGTACACAGCTATTTAATTGTTGTCGTTATTGTGAGTGGGTGTAATGGTATAGAGTGTATCATTGCATGGAAGACAAGCTAAACCAACCAAAGCCGAGCGATGTCGACGCTATAAGGAGTTTGTCCTTAAAATAATCGAGAGACGTTACATGGAGTACACACTGTATATGTATCCACCTGTGTCTTCTTACAATATTAAAATGTATATTGAAAGATAATGAAGGACAGGACAATATACAGTTGGACGGGCACGAGAATGGGACTAGACCACCATTTTTGAACCACTAAAGTCTTAATTATAAGAGTTCAGTACCAACAAATCAATCGAAGAAGAATCTTTTATCTTGAAAAAACTCAATGAAAACCACAGTAAAAAAAAAACCACAGCATAAACCTAGCCAACTAAAACAAAATGAAACGTAAAAAGTTAAAAGTTTTCAGACGATATCCCGACCGAGTCGCGACTTGCGTGACTCCGCAATAGTAATTTGACAGAAACAAATTGCTTTTTCAATGTTGCTTCAACAAATAAAATAGTTTTGATGACAGTTCTAAAGGGAAATTAGATTTGTGCGGCGAATAACGATGGTTTTCATATTAGGTACAAGGGTATCTATTGAGTTATTTTGTGAAGGATAGATGTATTGATGGATTGGAACTGATACTACGATGGGAAAAGGGGCTCAAGGTAGGAATAGAAGGTCATAGGAACAGGGTCATCTCTACATATAGCAGAGGGACAAAGCTTTCGACAGGGTTGCAATCTGTCACCTCTCACACCTCGATACTATGCCTTATGCGTCGATACCCATGCGTGATAGTCCATGGCCCGTTTTGAGACTTTGGGGACTGCACATCTAAATGTCAACCTTCTCAAAATCGCTAGAAAGAGCAATACATTTTAATTTTCTTTGGTTTTTTTTTTTCATTTCGAATGGCTGCCTCTTTGCGTTACGTCGCGCGTCGGCCGGACATATTCACGTGAGTAAAACCTACATTACTTAGGGCTGATTTTTCAATAGTCGGATAACATAAAACTGAGGAATAAATATTGTGGTTTGACAGCTTTTTGATAGAAAATATCTCAAATTGACATAATTATTCTTCAGATAAAATTTATCTGACTATTGAAAAATCAGCTTTTAATCAATTATCAAAAAGCTTTGTTGAAATTGTAACTTTAAAACCGGAAAATCTAAACCCAAGATTACAACATCCGTTGCCATGTTTAGACCTATCCCAATGAGACGTTTAGTAAGCTTATAAATCCACCATAACAGTCTCAAATAATTCACAATTGCTACAGGCAAATTGATCCCAATTGCGCGGGCGGGTACATAGCTTTCATAATGCGCAAGAGTCGATGCGCGGAGAAAGTGCGCCGTGGGTGGACTTGAGTATGAACAGTGGTGTCTGATGACGAGCGAGTTGTAGTGAGCTGATTGTGGGAAATTGTAATTGGGTCAATTGTATCACTTATATTTTGTTGCAAAGTGAGTTCTAAATAGAGAATAGTACACAATAGTACACGCATCGGTTGAAACTGTCGTTGGAATAGATTAGAACCTTGTGGCATTGTTACTTTGAACTCTGTTGCTATACCTGCTATTCAAGGACCTTGGTACTATATACCTAATACATACTAATTCCATGGGTCAGTAATTTTTTACTTTTCTATCATGGTAATCGTATAAACAATGTCACTTTTTACAGGCATTTATATGATGTTTTGCGATACAGGCCCTCATGTATTGCCTCTATGGAGCATATATAGACCTCTCGTTTCGTTAAAATTGTTTCAGAACAACTTCTATGAAACATTATGTCGTCCAATGACAATATTTCGATAATGTGTGAACTAAAAGATAATGTGCGAACTTTAGATCAACCAGAAAAGAGCCGATAATTTTCAAACGGCTAAACCGATTTTGATGAAACATGTCTAAGAACACTCCCGAATAAAATACAAAAAACAAAATCAAAATAGGTCCACCGCTCGGGAGCTACGATGCCACAGACATACAGACACACACTAACACACACAGACACGTCAAACTTATAACACCCCGTCATTTTTGCGTCGGGGGTTAAAAAACGAACGAAGCAGTAGCGGGTCACTTGTGAGTCAATAAATTCATCTTATTTATATCATTCTCACATGTATTTAAGTAAATAATCACAAATTATTAACTCCATTGTCCAATTAATTACAAATGCACATGAATGGGAGTCATCCGTATCGTTGGGTGCAATCTGCATATCTGTGACGTAACATAGGCTGGGAGGAGCGCTGCGCTTGCGCAAGTCTGCGATTTACTCGCACGTTGCGATCGAGGCTTTGGGAAATGTTTACTTACTTAATAAATAAGGTATTTTACCTTACCCAACCTTTTTTCTTTTGTATCGTAACGAATTGTTTGAAAATAATTTATGGTTTGTTAAAAATATGAGCCAGTTAGAAAGGTGGAATCGGATTGTAGTGTACTACAAGCGCACCTTTGTGTTTCTTAATGTTAATTACTTACTATTGGATAGAATCAAGTTTTTCTAACTTAACAGACAGCTGTGCTGCTGGGGAGTTTGTTGCGCCACTTCTTCTTCCCATCTAAAGCACTAGGAAGTGGTGAAGTGCGGGCGTTTTGGGGTACCATCTTATGTAATTTTGAGGTTCAACGAGTGCTAACTCTCAGCCTCATCATCATATCAGCCGAAAGACATCCACTGCTGGACATAAGCCTCCCCCAAAAGGGGGGATTTGCCATAATCGCCACGCTTGGCCGGCGGGTTGGCGATCGCAGTATGGTGGTCAAATGCATATATAACGCTGCTGCCCATACTCTAGTAAGTCCCTTAGTCGCCTTCTACGACATCCACGGGAAGAAATGGGACTCTCAGCCTAGTTTGAATAAATAAGAGCAGTGGTGGACCAGCGGTAATGGTCGCAAGTTGTAGGTCGAGGGTTCAAATCCAAGCGGGCACTTTACTTTTTGCTAATAATTTCATGAACACTGCTCTCAAAACGGTGAAGGGAAATATCGTGATCCGCACCCCGCAGCCGGAACCCGCATTGGGCCCGCGTGGTGGATTATGGCTCACTCTCTCTCACTGAGAGGAGGCCTGTGCTGCTGCAGCTGTTGCAACATTATAGGCTGATTATGCTAGCTAACAATCACACATTTGCCCCCATATTTATAAACGTTATTTAAAGTTAAGTTATGATTAGCGTTTGTTTTACCATTCATTTTTGACGTTTAAACATCTCTTAACTTTAAGCATTGTATATAAATACTAGCTGACCCGACAGACGTTGTCCTGTCCATACAAAATTCCCATAGAAAATGTAATTTAAGTTTTCCCGATTTTTTGGCAGTTTCCTAATGCACAAAAAAAAATAATAGATGTTGGCCGATTCTCAGACCGACCCGATAAGCACACGAAATTTTATCAAAATCGTTCAAGCCGTTTCGGAGGAGTATGGCAACGAAAACTGTGACACGAGAATTTTATATATTAGAAGAGGATTCATCTTTTAATTCTGTTTCCATTCAGATATATCAAAATGCTATATTTGTGTGGCTAACAATCAACTTTAGTATGTCTGTTTCGTGACCAGCTTAAACGAAAACCACCGTCTTTCTAATCATCTCCAACTCTTTCACAAGGACATACATGCTGTTCTGCTTCTTGTCACATTGTTTACCGAAGGAAAAATTATAAGAAAATAAAACAATGTCGTTTATAAAACTATTCAAATACTATATTTACTTATAATTTACCATTAGAAATACCTTTAAATCGATAATACTTAAGCTTTACTAAATTTCTGATCGAGATTTATACATGATGTGGATTTTTATGAGCTATCACCATTTATTGGTCATTCCAGTATGGTAGACCTAGAATTTTGAATTAAAAGAGGTGACCATTGATTTTAAATTAATACATGGTAAGTATTCCTGTTTGCCTTTTCCTTAATTAGGTTAAAGTCAAAATGCTAAGTTTTTAGAGTTATTTGAACAATTCTAGCAGTTAAAGTGTAACTTATAACCTAATAATTATAACTAAATACTATCACAAAACATGTACTTTTCAATTGAACATGTCTAAAAACCTTGTAATGTGCGAAACTGCGAACCGTATTTGGAGTTAATGTTTTGAGCAAGATACCTAAGTTCCAAAATTAAAATTCTTTATTTTGTTTTTGGCCATGCTTTCGAAGGAAAAAAAATAATTTCAAATTGGAACCCGACTTTTAAATTATTGGCTTGTACGGGGACCTATGCACACGTGCGCGTGCACTGCGCGTTGACGCCGTGTTTACTGTCTAGAAAAAACAGAATTTACTGCGTTTTACGACGCGTCAAAAAACGGCGTATGATTCGTGTTTTATCTATGGGTCATTTTTGGTTAAGCAGTAAGTAAAGCAATTATTATTAGGCCCTCAAACCTAACCGTTGGCCAGGATTTTGGATAACAGTCAATCGCAATTTCACTTAACAATATAGGTAACTTAAATTTCTTCACTATCACTTAATTCCCCTCTCCCTCTTCAGTCTTCCCAAGGACCATCTTCTATTTCTCCTTCTCAAAGAAGTCGTCAGTCAGAGGCACGTGTGATATCTGGTCATAAGTATACGCATCAAAGAACTTCTGTGTCACGTTCATGGCGTAATCTATGGCGTAGTCCAGGATAGGCCCTCCGAAGTCCTTGGCTAGGGCTTGGGAGTCCGTGTTTAGGACCTGGAGTACGTTTGCACCTGGAAAAGAGGAAAAGAATTTTATATCATTTATTCTACGTTTTTTTTCTTTTCAAATAGGTCATGAAATTGGCCTATAGAAGTTTTCCCAGCCAGGATCTTAATCAGGGGTATTTGCGATCAGTAAGAATCGCTTTCATTTTGACAGTTTCACAACATTCATGGCGTTATTAACTTTGCTAAGCAGACATTTTTTTCTACATTTGAAAGAATGGATTAGAAATCATCTTCAAAATTTATTATTCAGATAATTAGGGTGCTGATGATGAATTCACACTAGTTTTGTTAATGTGAAACTCTGTCTATTTCATTTACAAACAGATTTTTTATTGAGTTTTCCTTTTAGTTGCGTATGGTCTATGCAATGTGATATTTTTTTCATGACATCTTGAGCAATATACCTACCTATTATAATATGTCCAATGATGAGTAACCTAAAACCCGTCTACATCCAGAAACCAGAAGAACCAAAACATCACGAAATACAAACCAACCTAATCATGGAAGACCAAAGACGTCACACTAACACATAACCAGTTCAGAATTTTATGGTATCTAAAGTTCGCTATTTCCTTAAGCCATTAGAAAAACACAGAGCCTCCACAACATTGACTTTAGCTATAACATTGGCATTGAACATTGGTCAATATTTGGTCGTTAGTAGTTCGATGAAACCGTCCGGTCAAGGGCGGTAGTTTGCGTCAATATTGAAGGCATGTAGCGTACCGAGCGAGGGCAGGACACTGAATTGGACATTATTTTTGCAAGTAACGTACTTGCGGCAAATCTTTGGAAGATTTACAAGAACGTATGCAACGAAAATGATAGGGCTGTACGCGAATCGCTTTAAGTTCTAAGAGAGGAATTCTCCGTTCCAGTTACTCTAAACAGGTACTGGAAAGACAGGGACCCTAATTGCGTAACGCACTATCTAATAGAATCTGAATAATTTCGAAGAATATTGCTAATAATATGCTTAAACCGTAAACCGTAATATGCTTCATAATATTATGTTCTAAAATTAATGTTGTTGAAATGTCAAAATGAAAGCCATTCCACTGTTAGTGTGTGACGCAATTACCTCGAAGATTCAGCATAGTATAAGCATAGTATAATCAGCAAATAACGTTCAGACTGCAGGGACACAGGCCTCCTCTGTAAGATGTAGTGGGGCCAGTGCGGGTTAGTGGATGTCACTTCTTAGAATTTTGGTTCTAGGACATTTCACTACGATTTTCTATGGCGTTTTTACTATGACGTCTGAATGTGACAGACTGGTAGTGCTGTATCTAGGGGCACTTCTCGTAATTTTAAGAACGTTCAGTCTTGGGCCTAAAAACGCCACATTCCCCAGTTCCTTTAAAATCGATTCATTTCCTGAATTCCCTTATGATTCTGCTATTTGACATTTAACTTCAATCAAGCAACCATTTTACGAATCTCCATACAAAACTGTCAAACAGATAAATTTCGGGTTGTGTACAGTGCAGATAACATTATAAATTTTCAGTTGGTGACTATTTTACGATTTTAAATATGATTCATGATATCCTATCCTATAATAATTCTGCTAAAGTGGCCTTTTTTGACCCCGTGATCTCAGTCTCAATCTGTCAAAAATACCTCGAGTTTCCATACATTTTTGACAAGTTTTTAACATTTGTATGTCGCCGAGATGAGACTGCGACTGAACATTTTTAATTACGAGAATTGGCCTTTCTCTCTCTAGCTCTGCGTCCATCGTATGTTTACCCTGCTTGCGAAGGATATTTGAGAATAATGTGTCAAATTCCGAACCCTTTTTCCTTGTCTTCTTCACATATTGGCATTAAACGTGTTTGGCCATAAAAATAGGGGGAAAAGGTTTGTTATCAATATTCTGGACAGTTAGGCTATAATTGTGATCAATAATGTTATCGATTTTGAGTGCTTCACTACTTTTGTTAATGTTCTTGTGAATAGGCAAACGTAACGTTTTAAATATTGTTTATAATTGATCCGGATTCACATCGCCTTTGGCAGTTATAGTCAAGTTCAGCGGAAGTAGTTAGACATTTCGTTCATTTTGCAAGCATTTCGATTGGCTTGTTTTTGTGGTTTACGAATCATTAGAACATCACATCTGTAATCCCCGAAGGGATATGCAGAGGTGTAGGTACCTATACTAGACCTACAAAAAATCCAGACTCCGGGCTGCTAATGAAAAAACCCAATGACACTTTCTTTGCCCGACCCGGGGATCACACTAAGGACCTCATGCTTAGGACTGGCGCTGGACTAGATCAACCATTTTGTTTCAAAATTTCGATAGCTGACTCTGATTACGGCTAGCTCTTGGATGAGGCTTCCAAATTACTGCTTTATATCTACTTCTCACTTTATTACATTTATCCAGCTTGAACACCATTTGGGAAATGTTCTCGTGCAAGATCTTATTTATTTAACCACTTATGCACATACATATAAACAGATGACATCTTCTATGTACTTACTCAATAACTTTTGTCCTAACCACAGAGTACGTTAGAATATACTGAAAGTCCAAACCTAAGACCTTCCAATTATCGTTTTATCCTATATGTATAAAGTTCCAATTATAGCTGTCTTACTAAAAACTATCTCCTGCTATTGCGGTTACCGATCCATTTTATCCGATTACGGCGAAAAAATAAGGAGGATTATGTTATACAGGCCGGTCCTAGGGGGGCGACGACCCCCCCAAAGCCGTAAACGTAAACCTTCTTAAAACAGTAATTTTGCGAAAATATAATAAATTTTCTTATATGAAGTCTTTGTCTGCGACCGCGCCCGGTGTTATATGGTTAACATCACCCAATCGAATATCAGATGAAGACCACTGTCTTCATGTTATTTTCTATTCAATGATACTTTTTAGATTGGTTGGGTCCAGTAGGTGGCCACGTTAATAGCAGTAATAGGTGCTTTTTTATTTAATTAAGATTCACCAACAGTTGTTACAGATATTATACAGATAGGTAATAGTGTCTTAAATCTAACTGCACAACCAATTACAGGCAAACACCGCATGCATTTTGCTCTTAGTGATTATAACCTTAATTTAAAGACTTAATGTATTTAAATTCTTGATAATTATATTAAAAACGAATACTAAGTACGTCTGACAAACGTTGATATTGAGTCTGCGTGGACGTCAACTAGGTCGCTGCTTTCGTTTATGAGTTTGCACATGCGGGGTATAGGTGAATTAGCACCAAACACTGTACGGCGAAGAGGTGGAGCCAAGGGTGTTATAGGTTTTCGAGGTGGTCTTCGGGATACTCTGAGATTGAACCTACATACCAATTGTGGGCAGTCAGTGGTGTTATTGTGTGCTTATAGTATTATATTCTAAAACTTACTGATCTGTGGGTTCCCTCTGATGAGGTTGGTCAGGTTCAGCTTGAGGTCTGTGCCGTAGTCCGCCTTGTACTTATAGGAGTTGATCTTGTAGTGGCCCTCGCCTTTGTCGTTCAGGACCACGCGTTCTACCACCTCCAGGCGAATGCGTTGGTTGTCTGAGTAAATAGGATTTATATAAGATGATGGATAAAGAAAGAAAGAAAAATATTGAGACACGCTCAGGAAATACAAACTAACAGGAAGAACAGAATGGTGACATACAAACAATAATATAAAAAATTAAAGAAAACAATAAAAACAAATTTAGAGGAAGAGGGAGAGGTTTTTAAGCGTAAGCTAGTTCTGTCGGGAGCAACACACTATTTATTATGTACGCCAAATACTCGTATAGTACAGAAATACAGGGTGACATGGACAATTGGATTGATGCGCAAAATGTAACCATTTTTTTTGGGTGGGAGAGGTTGAGCAGGAGGCCGTGTCAGACTTTCACTGACTAAATCCCACCCGTGTTCCCTCAGTTGCCTGTGTGCCAGGGGCCACGGTATCTCTTTCGAACAACCCGCACCCCTGGAAGGCATCGGTCTTTGCGGACCCCACCAGTGCTGACATCTCTTTCAGGCGCGCGTGACAACGCGCCGTCGACCCGGGCTTGGTCCTTATCGGAAAAGCGAGCTACCCATTACTCGTCATCTGCAAGCCTGCGTCTACGGTGGCCGGGAATCAGCCTGGGATTCCCGCCACCCAGGACGTCTCCTGCGGCGACTAAGGCCGTGAAGGCGCATATACTGCCTCTCCCTCACGTTTGCCGCCTCCCTCTTCGCGAGCATTACTGCTTCGCAGAAGGAGGGTCACCTCCTTGCAGGGTGCATGGTTAGCCGTCAGGCTAACCATGCACTCTCGCTCCGTACCATGGCCTGGACCAGGGCCGGTCGCGAGAGATCGCCGCCGCCGATTGCCTCCACGAGGACACGGCGGTGCTCCGCCCAAGCCGGGCAGACCTCCACGGTATACTCCACCGTGTCCTCAGGGCGATCTTCGCAGTGGAAACACCCGGGCGTTTCCTCCCGCCTTATGCGAAACAGGAACCTCCCGTAACAACCGTGTCCGGTGAGGACCTGCGTCAGGCGGAAGGTGGGGAAGCCATGCCGCCTCTCAAGCCATTCCTCAAAGTGGGGACTTACCGCCGCTATCGTGGCGTGCCCAAACTTTCGCCGCCTGAGGTTTTCCGCAGCCGCAGCGGCAGCGCCAGCACAGCACACCGAGCCAGGAAGATGGGATGGCGCAAGAGTATCGACACACGTTGCATCCCACACTAAATACTATATTACAATCTTCTTTCTTTCTTTCCTAAAACTCAACAGCAAAGCATCTTCTGCAGAAATTAATAAGATTTAGGTAAACTTACAAATCTTGATCTTGGCCTGTCCATCGGTGTCCAGGTTGAAGAGTAGAAGTCTTCCGAGCAAGCTGTACTGACCACTGACGGTGAAGTTGCAGTGCATGTCAAACACGAAGGTACGCTTCTTGCGACGAGATCTACGAGGAACAATGAAAATGAGATTAAAATAAAACTAAAACCCAATCCTACAAAACGTGAAAAGTTTGGATTTTTGTTACCTACTCAATCACGCAAAAATGGCGAAACGGGTATAATAATAATAATGTAGTTCAAACCAGCCAAAAAGCTGAGAGAAAAAATATATACCCGAAAATAATAATTTATTTAATAAAAACGTATACAAAAAGAGTACATTTAGCTAACAGTAGTAAATTTCCCATACAATTATAGTGCCTAAAAATAAACTATTTCTAAAATATTTTTACTAAAAGTGCAAGTGGTAATGTTTCAGAATTATGTAGAATGATAGATAGCGACCCACCCGATCTAGGTTTATTCAAACCTGTATTTCGGGTATGGATGAAATATGGCACACAGATGGTTTATAACTTGGATTAACACTTAGGATACTTTTCCCCGGTTATTTTCAACACCTACGCGGGCAAAGCCGGTGACAAAACTTGGTATACATAAGACAAACTGTAGGATATGACGCACACTATGCGACATATCTACGACTGCGACAGCTCAGCGACTAGACGCATCGATAAGCTGCGGCAAACATCATCTGCCCAGCCTTTGAACAACTAATTTGGGCTCGGCTTCCATTCTAACCAAGTGCAACTGGATACCAATATTTACATTGAGCGGCTACCTATATGACCTCCACAACTCAGTAAATAGGTAAAACTTGTTTTCAGTTGTCTTTCCAAAGCACGGAGGGGTTTCAGTATGTAAAGATGTTCACCCATCCACGGATCGATCGATCGACCCGTGCGACTGTTAAGTATTACTTGGCTGAGGCCAACAATTTTCAATCAAAGCTCCGCACACTTGGAGTCGAGTTACAGAGTCGCAACTACAGGCTAGAGGAGTCGCACGCGCACACTTCTTCTCGTAGCGACTAGAAGCACAGTGCCCGCGCACACCCGAAGACAGTCGCATGCGACATGTCAGCATTAGCACTCTTGTAGTGGGTCTTAAAATAATTTTGGTTGCAATGGAGTTTGAACTGTGTCAAGTACCTATTACATTAATTTATTTTTCGAAAACTTGATACCTAGGTACTTAATTATCACGGATTCTAAATTCAAAGTTGTATCAAATTAGTTGTTGGTGAATGGGCACCACTGTAGCCTAATCCCTTCTGGCATAATCATATACCTAATTGGTTGCAATCTTGTTATAATTAATGATGTTGCATTAATTCTGAATATGACGTCAATTATGAATAATGATTCCGTAGCAGTATAACCTACGTTGTAAAATAATTAGCTTGCGTCACATGTCAGGATCGTAGCAGGTGGCATTTTGTAGATTTTGCATACCCCTTAGAATGAAGGTGTGTGTTTAAAACGTGTGTATCTAGATCAATAAATCTGACGGGTCTGCCAAGACGGGTGAATCATCATCATTTCAGCCGAAAGACGTCTACTGCTCGACATAAGCCTCCCCCCACTTCGACCGGTTCTGTGCTTCTCGCATCCAGCGGATTCCTGCGGCATTCACAAGCACATCTGTCCACCTTGTGGAAGACCTTCCAACTCTACGTCTTCCGCCACTCCAGAACGTTTCAGCCTCATAGGCCATCTATTCTGCGAGCAATGTCACTTAAGTTTGCCAATTCTTCGAGCTATGTCGGTTTAATTTACTTGGTTCTCCTGCAGATCTCTTTATATCTGATTCGATCACGATCACTCGGGACGGGTGAATAGGTACTTACGTGAATGTTTTGCTGTTACAATTTAGAATCAACCTTGCGACTGCAACCGCTAATATTTCAGACCGCACATAATCGCACGTTATTACGTAGTGTGTGTGTAGTACCTATGGCGCAAGAAATACCTTATAGTAAGATGATGCACGCGGCAAGTGCATAATAGCGGAGATTTGTGTGATGTTGCGTGATTGCATACAGTGGTACCTACCTACAACAATTACCTACTTATTAAGGTTTCAAAAGCATGTAAAGTCAAAACATCTAAGCGTCCTTGTAGTTACGGTTCTGGAATAGATAGATTATTTCGGTTCCTATGTTACGGGTTCTATGTCATCATCCTAGCCATTTCCCAACTATCATGGGGTCAGCTTTCAGTCTAACCGGAAGCAGCCGAGTACCAGTATTTTACATGGACCGACTGCTTATCTGACCTCCACAAACCAGTTACTGGGTTCTGTGAATAACATAAAACGTAAACAGGACTTAATACCTAAATTAAAGCTTCCAGGCATAATAAAGGGCGTGCCCGCCTACATAATTATGCAATGCTGCATTATGTTCAACTAGCTGAAACTTAAAGTAACAAATGATAACCTTCAGATTAAAATAAATAAGCAGTTATTTACTAACATCAATTACGAAACCATTTACTGTGTGTCTAGTTTTTATGCGAAAAAGAGCGGCATCATTGATAAGCAGGATTCCGGGGAGTGCCAATAGCATCGCAGGTGATTGGGAATAGGCCAGACAGCGTTTTCCTGGAGTATTCGACCCGTTTGCATAACTGCGGGTCTGATACTGCAGGAAGATATATGAATTAGAATAATTGTAATTAAGTATAGGTACTAACATAGTGACGTAAGCTGTATTACTAACAAAGATCTATGGAACAAGTGTCTGAAATAAATGTTTTAATAATAATAACCCTTTCAGTCGAACCCGATTTCGTAAGTGTTGAATACAGATTTTATAGGAACGATAGTGAAAAGAACACACTGCACTATGATAATATATTATACTGTGTTACTAAGTTGCCAAGCAAAGATTATGCTAGCCTCTTCCCAGTATTTGTTCACCTGTAAAAGACTATGTTCAGAAGATAGCCATCGAAGGATTGAAATCTCGCAACCACACACTTGCAACATTTCGCCTCGGCTTCTCAGCTATTTTGGGGTTAACATTTCAGTCTAACTAGATGCGGCTGATTATCAATATTTCACATACACCGGTTTCATGTGACCTCCGCTATTCAATCATTAAAATATTTAAAACAGAGATAGGCTATCCCAAGGTTGTCTGATTTCTTTAAGGCATTTTGCAATACAATGTTAAGCTATATTCGCATATTATATTTCCCGGTCAGGGCCTTCTGGTGTTCGTGTTATAGGTACTAATCAATTTCTAATGTCATGTGAAATTGATCTAGTTTTAGTGACGATCGGATCCTATGAAAGCAATCTTTTCCCATCCCTGAATGAAACTGAAATCGGGCAGCGAGGGGCGTACCAATAAAAAATGGCGCCTAGGGCACGCATCTCATTTGCGTCCCTTTGTAAATTATCTTCTCGGTCTACACTGAGCAAAGCTAGGTCGCATAACCTTCTTGACCCATTGTAGCCTTCAATAACAAAGGTAATTAAATCCAATTTCCTAAAAAATCGCTTGCAATGCTGCAATTTTAAGAGAAGTTGATTAGAAATAGACAGATTTGAGATAGGTTACGTAATAGTATGAAATGGTTTATTGATGATTTTTTATATTTTATTTAATAATTAGCGACTTTTTGCGCCCCCCTTCGATAGGCGCCCAGGGCTCTTCCCCTGCTTGCACCACCCTAGTTGCGCCACTGCGGGCAGCCCATAGTCTGGAACGTCTGATCCTGATATACTTATAAGGACTTATACTTACAGATACCGGGTGAGCCACGAATCGGGTTACAACAAAAAAAAAGCCTCTTTGCAAGAACTTTCCGAAATGGGGGTATTTCGGGAAGCTATTGTAGAGAGGCTTCTATGAGGCTATTCTAAGAGGCTTGTATGTTTAGCGATTATTACTTAGGAGCTTTTTTTTTTTTGGGAAATTCTAGATATTTTTGTTTTTCTCTTAATGTGTCTCATTTTTTGAGAATTGGATTAGTTTTATGCAATTTGCAGGTAAGTGTCAGGCTGTAGTTTGAAATATGTTTCGCGACCGCATTATATTTGTTACTGGCACGAGTCATTTTTTATTTAGAGAATTATAATAAGTAATTAAATTGAATGACTATTTCGAAATAATCATTTAATGGGATTACATAGATTGCAAAAAAAAAACGTAAGAAAAATTTGAATTTCGTGTGCTTCCTTAGTGCATCCCATTTTAAGGCTATGTTAACTTAAATAGTGTCGTTATGAGCGATAATAGTGCTTATTGCAATCCGATACGAGTTAAAATCTGTTGTAATAAATTCGAATAATAAATGAGCAAGCGTATGTCGTAAAAATGCAAATAAAATCGTATACAATTAGATATTATCTATTTAATAATATAACATCCACCACTGAATGCAGTTTGACATTGAAAATTTTATCGTATTCTATTTTTAATTATAATTATAATTGTTATTGAAGGGAAAAACTGCTTTTAAAGATAATAAGACGTGACTTTGATGATTGTTTTGATGCATTAAAGTATATTTAATTATGTTTTAAATTCCATCAAAAAAAAACAACAACAAACAAAATGGACTTGAAAATATAATATATTTTTTTGCTTTCAAAATTTTTTGGGTTAAAGAGATAAACTGCTTTAAAAACCACCTATTTGACCGTTTTCAAGAAATCTCTCCCTTCAGCCTTTCTGTCGTTACTTACCTACTGTATGTACTTTCTAGTGATAAAGACTGAGACTTCGCAGAGACCTAAAATTAAGTTGCGTTTAGGAATTCGACCGTTAGTTGCCCATTTACTATCATACATACTCTAAAACCTGTCATTACCTTTCTAGTCTTGTCGCCAAAAATAACCAGAATAATGTATGAGTTAGCCAATATGTCTCAAATATCCGATTTTGCTTGATTTAAGTGGCAGTTAGTTTTACTGCGACCTCGAGTATCTGAGTTTTGCAAGAGGTGAAGAAACTCCACGCGTATTTTGTTGAAATGTTTGTCGTAGTTACAATGTTAATTCTAATAGTTGCAGGACGGATTCATATTTAAATTACAAGTACATACATGATTATATATTTTTTAACTATTTTCCCGTCTGCGCCAGAAGGAGGATTATGTTTTTCGAGTGTCTGTATGTGGATTTCTTTGTCGCGCTCTGCAGGCTTAGCATGATGCTATCTATTTCTACGAAGAATAGACATTGCTTTTTTTTTTCTTTTTTTTCGGTTGTGGCTTCGCACGGTTTGTGCATTTAGCCAGTGTCAAGTAATTTTTCTTTTCGATCAAGTAAATGGCCCGTTACAGGGCACGAAGTTACAAAACAGTCATAGTCGTCTTTAGTCAGTCAAGTCAAAGTTATTGTAAAGCGGTAGTAACTTTACAACAACCTAATATGAGTTTTTGGGGGGAACACGAAAAGTCCACGTTAGTCACTTATTTTCACCTTCACTACACTTGTGCACTCTTATGTAACTAAATTGAATAATTCACTACCAAAATTATACAATTTAATTCGCTATTTCACTAAATTTCATGAAAATGAAAATTCGTGCGACATGTTCCAACCGTATCCCGCCAAAAAAAAAAAAACTCGGACATTGCTTTTTTCAATACAAAGTGACATTTCGTTTCTCCATTTGTGACATCGCACCGTAGATATCCTTCTACAATCTGTCATTTTGTCTTTCGTTTCTAAGGATCTTTGTCTAGGTCCTTATAAATGTAGACTATTTCAGAAGAATGTTTCTTCACAAACTTCAAAATCACACTGACCACAAACTTTCTACTCGACGGCCACAAAGTTTATACGATTGTCTACAAAATCATGATTCGTTTAGAACGCATAACTGTGATAATTAATTTAAAAAAAACATAGCTATCTTCTCCTATTGTACATAATTTAGTTAATAGTCATGTCTATTCTTCCGTCGACAAATCGGTGCTTGTGATTTGCTTGGGATTTTGCTTGAGAGGCGTCGTTAGATTCTTCTCAATTGTGAGAGTAACACTCGGTATATTAAAATGTTGAAAATTCTGATTTTTGGCGCCATATTCAGTTTTTTTCTCAGAACCCGTTGTGTAGGGTATCCTTCTTTCTTATATCTATGAGGGTATAAAGGGTTTCTTAAATAGGTCTTATTAACGTCAAAAACAATTATTAACTAAAAGTTTAAAATAAAATAAAAAACCCGACTGCTTCTAAAGTGAACTTTAAAAAAGATGGAATCAAGAAAGAGGTTGACTGTTGACTATTAAACTAAATACTTTATGCAAACTCGTGCAGTCGGTGGCATTAAAGGTCTATGTTGTATTTTTTTTTAACATCACTTATTGACATCGGAGGAAGTGAATTTTGGGCAATGACAGACTTGAATAAATTAAATTTTGGATTGTTGTTAGTGACATTGGCATTCAAGGCTAAAGGTCAACGTGTTACCATTTTGTGAGATTGCAATATCCGAGATTGTACACACAACGCTTTCGTGATAAATCAACTATAAATACTTTATTATAAATCCTTAAATTTATGGTCTAGAATCGATCAAAAATTCTACATAATTTGTCTAAACATCACCAAAAGTGACTAAAACTTAGCTCAAAGGTATAATTTCTGCTCGACGATATTCGTTCTAGATTTTCAGTCTTTGAAAAAAAAAAAGAAGATTGGCATTGACCCCGAAGTAGTTTTTAAAACTATCACGGACCTTTTTAGTTGATAAAGCTTTCCAAAGCGATATAAAAAATAAGTATGTACTTTCGGGCCAATTTGTTGGAGATATTCGTTTTGAGGTTAGAAGTCACTCAGTAATTAAAAAGATCTCAGGCACAAGACTGCTTTGCGTCACTATCACAAGACCGCGATTGGATGTAGAGTTTTCTTTGTTTTGCAAAAGTTAGTAATGATTAATTGCTAATTTCCGTAACTGCGAAGTTATTTCTATGTAAATACAAAGAGCTAGTTTTGTCCATGTTAGTTTATAGTTGGACCGTTCAAACTTCCTGCTTCCGGTGGTTTTTCGAAAAGGTCTCATTCATTATGGCGATGTGTTTGCGTGATCATGACAAGATCATATTGTACCATCCTTTTGTTTAGAGCAGTACATCGTACTCCAGAACATTATAGAATCAATACCATTATCCAGCTCTATTTAATATCTTCATTCAATTCAAATTTTATAGGCGATTGAATATTTTGTGTCCTGCCTATGGATCAACCATTCAAACTTAACTGAGCCTATATCATACAGTCTACTGCTCGAAATACACCTCTCCCATGTAACACCACAATACCCGTTTTTCCGCCTTCCGTATCCAGCCTGACTAAGGATCTGTATGTTGGATCAAAATATGATGTTGTGGAATTAATCAACCAATCATCTCAGTCTATCGCAGTCCAGTGCTGCTCATAGGTTTATCCTAAATTGCGCCACAATATCCTGTCCTACGTCTTCCGCATCCCGTCTGACTTTAGGATCCGTATGTTGGAACAAAATGGAATGTTGTAGAATCTACCAATCAACTCAGCCTATCGCAGTCCACTGCTGGACATAAACCTCTTTCAGGCTACGCCACAACAAACTGTCCTTCGCGTACCACATCTAGTCTGTCTCAGCCAATCTTTTATCCTGACTAATAGATTTGTACAAACAGTTTTACGCGTCAAATATATATTTTTTTACTTGATGAGGCCGGCATTTCCTATCTGACTACTCTTAGAAGAAAGGCGGAAAGAAGATGAAAACTACCAGCTCTACTTACGACACTTTATCCGGGATACACGTGCTCAATCCCACCAGCTTAGCATTGTGGAAGGTCATCCTCAGATTCCCGGGGAGCGTCATACTGATGTTCTTGTCCAAGTACAGTGGGTCCAGGGACGGGATCCCGGCTTCCGGGATTCCTTGAACGATGCCCGGGATTGCGTCCAGTGTAGCTTTTGTGAAGCATTCATCGCTGAGCTCTGAGCATGGATGAATGTAGTCGGCTGTAAATGAAGTAAGACAAAATGTATTAATTTTAAGGTGATGGAAATTATTCTTCTTTCTGGTCATTCGTAGATTGTTGTTGATGCAGTGGGTAAACGATTTGGTTGTCGAAATGTAGTTTTCTATATATTTCGAGGACACTGGTATGTCTTAAGGCATTAACTTCCTACGTGACTCCTAATAAACAAATTGCAGATATGCTCCAATATAGCACAAACCTACGACACCAGACCAATGAGTGGTCCCAAAAAGATCAATAGCCAAGTACAATAATCATGGAACCATTTATTAGATATAAAAAAAAACAAAAGGATAGTAGGCACAGGTTCCGGAAGGAATAAACTTTAATAAATTATATGAACGCACATTTTCACCAAAACGGTAGTTTACAAATCAAGTTCAAACAATTATTAAACGGTTACGTTCGAAATTAGAACACTCCATTTAAAAACGGAACTTACGCAATGGAATCAGCTGCAAGCTGCCATAGACACAAACACTCAACACCACAAACACGTAATGTCCATACGACATTTTCTTAATTTTCAATTTTCCCTCTTCGCGTTATTTTTTAAAGCGCACTTCTGTTGCATACGAGGCCTGTTACACGAATGTTCGCTGGCTGCTTGTCTAAATGATCTTCAATTTCGTAGTGATTAAACAACACTTCAAGGATTTAAGGTGTGATTTCATTGGGACGACTGAGTCGCAGAAGGCCGCAGACGCGACGACGTTCGCGCGTTTGTTATAGCTACACGCACGCAGATAGGTGTCGTAACTGTGTTGTGACATAATTATGCAAATGGTTTTATTGTAAGCTTCCAATATACGAGCTGGTTTATCGATTACGGTTTCAGTACTAAACATACTACTAAACATAGAGATCGTAAATCTTTTGTTGGGAACGTCTATAAAATCTATGAACTCATGAGGTTTTTTATTCACTTGTAGTCCATAATACTGTGTCCTTCACATATACACATATATTTTTACAACTTGACACAGAGGTCTAGTTCAAGGGCGTACCGTCATAAAAAATAAATATCAATAAAACTACGACTTTTAATTGCGCATAAAATCGCAGTTTCCAAGGAAACTCTGGTTTAAGATGTTTGCGACCGACCTTTAGCCCGTCATCTATGGCATAAGAGGAGTTAGGTAAGTAACGCATAATCTATATATATATATAATAAAATAGTAACGAAGTCAAAACTGTAGGTACTTACATTGAATATTTTTGAAAAAAAAAGTAATTGAACTGTGAAAACGAGTCTAATACGGATAAAACAGTTTTTAGAATTTTTGTCCATTTGTCTGGGTGTATGTTCTAAAATTGCGCAAAAACGGCTCAACGGAATTAGACGAAATTTGGCGCATAGATTTATAACCTGGATTAATACATAGAGAACTTTTAATCCCTTTCTATCCCCTTTACGTGGGAAATTTCCGACATCAATGCGGACGAAGCCGCGGGCAAAAGTACATACAGCTGTAATGCGACTTGAAGATTACCGGACGAGCCTTGCAATTTTCTCGGATTGTCAACGGAAAAACCGTACCAAGTCATTTGAAATGAAATCCAAATGTATTATTAATTACTTGGTGTGTAACAAAAAGTGTATAATTAGGTAATTAGCTGCTTTGATGGTTTATTTCCATTTGTAAAGGGTTTTAATTCAGATTTTGTTTGTTTTTCCATTTCGAACCTAATGGAATTAAGATCTTTATAAAGTACCGATTAAAATATATTTTCATACCTGTTTAACAAAATAAACCGATTTACAAGTTATGCCCGCGGCTCTGCCACCAAGATTTTAATTAAATACCCTTTAAAAAAGTTTTATATCCAGTTGAATCTAGGTGTATTCACATTCTCTGTCTTTCAATATTAACACCGAACATCTTTTCAGCAACTTTTATTGACATTTTAATGAGTATTGAAATGACAATAATTATTGATTTTAATCACTAAAGTTAGTCAAGAAAACATAATTAGAAGGTTATATTTCAGGTGACTTTTACTATATCTATGTATTCATAATGAAATAAGTTCCACAGGTTTGAACCTGCAAATTCACTGGCATTTCATCAATTTTTTTTTTTTTACTTTTGTTAGGTATGTTCGGGCATAACTCCGTCATATATAGACGGATTTGCAAATTTTTGTTCGAAAGGGGTTTATTCCGAAATGGTCCCATTTAAATTTCATATATGTAGATCTAATGATGAGTTTCGGAGACAGACAACGGAACTCCTCAACAATGACACCAAATCCACCGCGATTGCTGCAATCGCATTAATGCATTGTTTTGACCCCAAGGATGATGAAATTTCGAATTGTAGGTAGTGAAACTAAAAAGTGAAAAATAAAAACTTAAAAAAAAAAAATCTTGCATATAAAAATGTAGCATATTTATGTAAGTAAATAAAAAAAAACTGCCTCATGAACACGTAGGTATAATTTGTAGAATAAAGAAATAGGTACCAAATATATAAAAATATAGAAGTTAATTTTTTTTTTTTTTTTTTTTTTTTTTTTTTTTTTTTTTTTTTTTTTTTTTTTCCCTTGTCCTAAGGTTCATCAATAGAATGAACCCTAATCTTATTACAATCTAGCCTTTTAAATAGACTAATAAGTAATTAAATTATAACCTAAACTACTAAATTGTCTTTACTAAGAATGTGTCCAATAGCACTTTTCTTATTGTCTCTATTAAGGCGAATACACTTCATTCTTGTGTTTGTTTGGCACTTTTGTACTTTACACTATTCACTAACACTAAACACTAACTCGAACGGTTTTGTTCTTTTTAGTCTTCTTACTATATTTGTGTGATCGAGAAGCTGGATTGCTTCGACGTTCACATGCTGATGAAGCCTCTTTTCGTGAGCTTCTGCAAATTTCTGGATCACTTTATCGATGAACTCAACTTTTAGATCCCGATGGAGGTCATCATTTCGTATGTACCAAGGTGCATTTACAATTTCCCTTAGCACTTTGTTCTGGAATCGTTGTATAGTTAATATATTGGTCTGTTTGGTGCAGCCCCACAGCTGGATACCATAAGTCCAAACTGGCATCAGGACTTGTCTGTATAGCAATAATTTGTTTTGCACGGACAGCATGGAGTTTCTTCCAAGCAGCCAATACATTCTTTTGAATCGGTGGTCGAGTTCATCTTTTTTCTTCTTAACGTGGGCTTTCCAGCGTAACTTTGCGTCAAGGGTCATCCCGAGATACTTAGCTGTATTCTCGTATGGTACTAGTTTATTGTTAATGTAAACTGGAGAATACTGATGTTTTTTGTTGGAAAAGTCTATGTGAACAGATTTGGATTCATTTAGTTTAATCTTCCATTTTTTGGTCCAGTTATAAACTTGATTTACAGCCATTTGGACCTTTTCCACTGCTTCTTCGTGGCTGTTACCCACAGCCATTATGGCTGTATCATCAGCAAAGGTCCCAATCGTGTTTTGCTCTAATTCAGGAATATCGCAAGTGTATAGTAGGTACAGGATCGGACCTAATACACTTCCTTGCGGTATGCCAGCATTAATTTGTTTCAGTTCTGAGTAGGCGTCTTCTTGTCTTATTCTAAAGGCTCTGTTCAGAATGTAGGATTCTAATATATCTGCAAACTGCTTTGGTAACAGACTTTTCAATTTATTTATAAGGCCTTCATGCCATACTTTGTCAAACGCTTGTGCCACGTCTAAGAATACAGTAGCACATACTTTCTTGTCTTCAAGGGCGTTTTCTATTACATTTGTGATCCTATGCACTTGATCGATGGTAGAGTGTTTTTCTCGAAAACCAAATTGGTGCTCTGGTATGATGTTTTTATTATCTATTATTGGATTAAGCTGTTTGAGTAACAGCTTTTCAAACAGCTTGGACATGATTGGTAGTAAGGAAATGGGCCTATATGATGATGTTTCGTGAGCCGGTTTTCCTGGCTTGGCTATCATTATTACTTCAGCCACCTTCCATACGTCTGGTACAAATTTTAGCCTTAGTGCAGCATTGATAAGGGTTGTTAACTTAACCAGACCTTTTCTTGGTAGGTTATGTAGTATTTCTCCTGTTATTAAATCGTAACCTGGTGATTTTCGTGTACTTATATTACGTTTTATTTCTCGTGCAACTTCTCTCGGTGTTACTAGTTTTATAGTTACTTCATTTTCAGATGTCACCATATTAGCCAAAGTGTGATCTTCAATGAGTTCCTCGTCGGTTGGTTGAAATATATTTTCTAGATGCTCTGCAAACCTCTTAGCTTTTTGCTCATTAGTAATGGCCCAATGCCCGTTTTCACACTTAATAGGTGGGACTTGGGTAACCGGCCTTTTTAGGTACTTAGTAGCCTTCCATAAGGAATAGTCTGTCTTTTGGTTGTTACTTAGATTCTGGATATAGGTGTTGGTTGCTTCGTCTTTAAAGTTCTGGATAAGTCTTCTTATTTTTTTCGTCAGGTTATTGAGTTTTCGTTTGTCATCAGGGCACCTAGATTGATGCCATGTTTTTCTCTGACTTCTTTTTTCCATAATGAGCTGCTTGATTCTGAAGGGGTATGTTTTTCCCTTCGTCCTCTTGTTGAAGTCAGGTGTATTTTCCCACGCTGCTTGCTGGATATGCATTATGAAATTCTCTACTTCAATGTTTAGGTTTTCGGGTGTTTTTAATGGGACTTTAAGGTCTATTTGATCATTCAATCTGATCTTGAAGCCCTCCCAGTCTGTACACTTATTGGCAAGAGTGGGACTATTGTCTTTAAACAAAATGGTCTCACTAATTTCTAAATAAATTGCAGAGTGATCCGAGTTCATGTCATAGCTTTGTTCCAATTTTATATAACCGGTTGCTATATCCTTGGTTACGAAAAAATCTATTAAGTCCGGGATTTTATTTGGATCTGTTGGCCAATAGGTGGGCTTTCCAGTTGACATGACATCACATTTCAGCTCTTTTATGGAAGAAGTTAAAATGGTGAATTTCAATTTATTTCAGATTTGAATTTTGAATAAACAAGATGACATTAAAACTGGTAACTACCCAAACCCAGTCGTAAAAAAAAAACAACTAAAACCTAGAGTTATAAATAGCTACCTATATGTCTTGTTATTGTATTTCTTATGAGAAAACGTCACAGTGATTTTTAGTTTTTCATACATGTTTACTTAAATTATTAAGTCGGTACTAGTACGGTCAGCGACAAAACTCGATTAATACTGTTACTTTTACACAAAATTTAAATTGGCACAAAATATTCGTTAGGTTTTTCAGCATTTCATATTTATAAGTATTAGCTAGAAGTTAATAAAAACATAGCTCCCACCTCTTTCTTGCTTATACAGGAAAAGTTTTTATGCAGTGCGCAAATTGTAACCATGAACTCAGCATATCATTCTAGATCCCCCACCGTAAAAAAATTCGTCGGTTAAACAAAAAAAAAACAGCTGCTCCATACATTCTGACCGCGTAGGTTTTGCACTTTTCTATGAAACAGCTGATTTTTTTTGTAAAACTGATGAAAAATTTCTTCGCTGAGGGTTCTAGACTGGTATGCTGAATTCATGGTTAAAGTTTGCGCACTGAATAAAAACTTTTCCTGTATTGGCCGGTCTGAGTGGAGATTTGTAAGAGTAAACGTGCTCAGAGGAAGTATTCCAGTAAGATGCTGGTAGTAGCAGTGGTGTGATCGTACTTCCGGGTTTATCCTGATAGCCATGGAGTAGGTACCACCATACCCATAGGTAGCCATGAGTACGTACCTATTACTTTTAAGATTTTCATGACAGACATATTAGTGTTAGTGTCGTTTTAAATTTTTACATTAAAAATGTTTAATATTTGCATGCCAGTCCATGGCGAAACATATAAGATCATAATTTTATTAATAATACCTTATTGTACCATGTTTTTAAGCAAATAAATATATTCTATAACACTCTCACACGTCAAAATTATAATTTTACTTTTGGGTCTACCTTGCTTAAATATTTGGCTCAATAATTAAGATCTAAAATACTTTTTATCGACTTTTGTTGCTGACGGTACCTACCTACCTTCTTGGTTAGACCTTCGTCAAAAATTAAGTACTTACTTATGTTTTTAATATGTGCATTGAGCAATATAAATTAATCTTGGGTATAAAATCTTTTAATTTTAATTATGACCATGCCGGTTATTACCTTAAATTTATTTTTATGCATTATTGCCATGGTTATCTGATTTTGGGTGTTTGTTTATATTTTTCGCCAAACATTAAAAAGCTCTCTGAACTCAGCGAGCATGGCTGTACAGTAACGAATATACCTATAAAGTCTATTCGAATCCTTGTTTCCAATTGATTTAATTTGCACTTACACAAATAATAAATCAAAACGCCGCTTAATTCTTATAGGTATGGTTTAACAGTTCGCCAATCATAACTTAACTGTAAGCAATGTACCTAAATAAACCTCTATAATTCAGTGTAAATTACATCGATTTTGGAATAACTAGTACTAATGAAAAAGTCATATTTGGTAAAAGTTTAGCGCAAACTGACCCTTAAATATGTGTAGTTTTAAAGTTATTTTTCCAAATCCACATATTTTGTTTACATTTTTCGAAACGAAATTGCGAACGCAGAATAGATAGAGAACCACAGAGATGTCGGGAACCGAAGAGCAATAACTTCAGAGTGCACTTACCGACTCATTTGATAAAGGAACAGAAGGAAGTTGAGAGTTGGAAAACGACGTGAGTTATGCGAAAATGGCGGCATGAGGTAGGTACGCTGCAATGGTGAAACTTCGGCATACCAGGTAGCGGAGTTAACAGCCCAGGGTGCATTAGATGTTCCACTTAGCTATCGGTTTTTGTTTTAGGAATGACATCTCGCTGTCATAGTCAACCTATGAGGTTGTCGGCTGCTTAATCGGACTTGCCTGTGGCTACCTTAAAAACGTAAAACTTAAGCCCGGAGGATCTCGCGGCGCACGTAAGCGATAGGCAGTGTATGCGCCCTCACGGCCGTAGTCGCCACGGGAGACACCCTGGGCGTCGGGAATCCCAGCCTGATTCCCGGCCACTGTTGGCGCGGGCTTGCGGACGGCGAGTAATGGGTAGCTCGCTGTCTGGTAAGGACCAAGCCCGGGTCGACGGCGCGTTGTTCCACGCGCGCCTCAATGAGATGTCCGCACCAACTGGTGGGTTCCGTTAGGGCCGATGCCTGCCAGGGGTGCGGGTTGTTCGAAAGATATACCGCGGTCCCTGGCACACAGGCAACTGAGGGAACACGGGTTGGTTTTTGTCAGTAAAAGCTGCTCCACCCAGAGCGGGAGAAGACATTTGATGATTTCCCAAAAAAAAAAGCCGGGAGGATCTCGGCTTAGGGTGTCGCTGGAAGACGGCAGCAAGAGACGGAATGATTAGATATCGGTTACTCTTGATGGTCGTTTAATTGTACTCGTGTCCTTTATCTGCCGAGAACAGTAGACATTTTTTTGACAGGCGGAGGCACGGTCAGAGCTAGTGTAGGTAAAAAGTATAAAGCCTTTATTTACAAACACAGCTATCAGAAAATACGTAGGTACCTAACCTAACGTGCAAAGATACATTAGTTTTTTCCGGGGCAATAAACAAACAGGTAGGTACCTAGGTATTTTTTTTGCATTATTAGGTACTTTATTTTTATCGAAATTATGAAGACGGACATCAGACAGAGAACGAACACATAACAATGTACCTATTGGTAATTTCGGAAAACCTTTGATGATATTAATGGATTATATGAGCATATTAGTTGGTACCTACGTACGTGCACCTTCAGGTCAAAGGTTAATAGAAGTAGATTGTATCAGATTGATTAGATTCAAGTTCTTACTTCGTAACTTAGTTGATTGGTACGAATCCATATTCTTGCGGAGTCTCTCAAGCATATGTGTATAGGTATAAGGAACAGGGTGTAAAGTTCACTCATGTGAACTTTACACCCTGTTCCTAGAGAGACCTGTTATAGAGTATGAACTCTATTGAAAAGGGAGGATCCTCCCACCAGACGGGTGTTGTGTCTGGTGGGCAACTGCCCGACGGTTTATGTCGGGATGTTGTACCTATGAAAATCGCGCGGTAAACTTTAACTGCGCGATCTAGGATTTCTATGACGTGCGTCTTGCGTAGTGCGCCTGTGGCATTGTAGATGGCGCCACTTCTCTTTTTGTAATTTTAGATATTGTTGCGAAGTATTTTTCTGTATTGCCGCTACATATGTGTGGTGTGTTGCTTACCGAACGCATTAACAGAGCTGATGAAGACAGAACGAAGCCTCTATGTGGGACAGACCATTCATACTACAACCTATAGGTACCTATATATGATGATGATGATGAGGTATACCTCATCATCATCATCATTTCAGCCAAAAGACGTCTACTGCTGGACATAGGCCTCCCCCAATTTGGTTTGGCAGGCGGGTTGGCGATAGCAGTATGGTGATATAAAAACTTTTTCCAAAAAAAAACAACCGACTTCCAAAAAAAACACTACAAAGTGAAAAATAACTTTAATTTCGGAAGTCGGTGTCTTTGGTGCTGTATTTGAATTTTTTGCCACCGCCTTCCGAAATTAAAGTTATTTTTCACTTTGTAGTGTTTTTTTTGGAAGTCGGTTGTTTTTTTTTGGAAAAAGTTTTTATTTTTCACTTTTTAGTGGTTCACATGTGCTTACCCCTTCACAGCATACCGGCGTGATGTTATGTTATGAACTGGTGTAAGCAATAGACAGAGATGAGATTTCAGCAATCCCAGTCCATCATTTGCTATCATTTATTGAGGAGTTCCGTTGTCTATCTCCAAATTTCTTCATCAAATCTTCACCAAATTGAAATGAAATCACTACGAGAAAGTACTCTTCCAAAAAATACCTAAATCGCTTTGGGTGCCTATAAAATTTGAAGAGTTCTCTCTATTTCTCCAGGATCCCATCATCAGATCCTGACTTGATGATCATGGGACCACCTGGGAAGTATACCCTTTCAAACAAAAAAAACAAAATCCAAATCGGTCCAGCCATCTTCGAGTAATCGGGGAACATACATAAAAAAAAATAAAAAAAAAAAAACAAAATAAAAAAAAGGTTCCGACGAATTGATAACCTCCTCCTTTTTGAAGTCGGTTAAAAATGCATAGAGAACGCTGCTGCCCGTTCTCTAGTAAGTCCCTTAGTCGCCTTCTACGACACCCACGGAAAGAGATGGGATGGTGCTATTCTTTACGTCCGGCACCACACGGAACCTACACTTACCCCTTCCTATAGTAAAATTCTGAGTAATTCTCTCAGCAATGAAGGGATCCCTCCGTACCCATAAGTGCCATAAGATTTGACCAAGGAATTAAAGTGGATGGAAAGCCGTCCTTCCAGTCAGACTAGCGCATCGGGGTAATTGCGTAGCACATTAACAGTAACAATGACTTTAATTTGACAGTTCAACAACATTCATTGCCTTTTTTCCGTTGTTGAGCATACAAATTTTTCTAACGTATGAAGCAATGGATTACCATTATACTACAAAATTATTCAGATTTTGATTCATAGTGTGTCATGCAAGGGTGCTGATAGTTAGAATACCTACTTTTTATTATGTAACACCATTACAGATTCAGTGTAGACCTATTGAGATTTCGGATTCCGGTTTCCCGAACGAAAATTATCGAAACATTTATGTGACAAATTGTCAAGCGCGCATATAAACGGCTGTGAATGGTTGAATGATACCTCTATGTCAAACGTTACACACGCTATCAAAATGGGCGATAGATATCGCTTCAGCAAGTTTTGGTAATTACAGCAATGCCCTTTGATAATATAATTCATCACTCCATTCATCCATACGCCAGTAATTTTTTACCTTTCCCGAACCTTCACGCTTTATTATTATAGGGTAAGTACACATGTTTCGCCACTGTCTGCGAGTGTACACAAAGTTATTAGTGCAGCAAGGTAGTGTTAGGTAATAGTCGATCGCAACCGACTGCCTAGTCGCCTGTTGCAGGGAAACGAGTTGTTTACGTATGTGGTTATGTTTGTGTCGTAGTGGGGTAGGCGGAGTTGTAGGTGACATTGAAACTTTGAGATGAGGATGTAGTTGCAAGGGAGTTGCATGATGGTATCCTACTTGATAATTAATAATAGGTAATATTACAAAATGAGAAAGTGTTTATGTTTAAATGTTTGTTACAAAATCACGCAAAAACCGCTGAACGGATTTGGATGAAATAATTTGGCACACTGATAGTTTGTAACTTGGAATCGGATACTTTTAAATAAATTAAAGAAAGAAAAAGACTCGTAGGTGCAGGAAGTTACAAACAAAGGGAAAAAAACAACAGAAGGAATAAAAAAAATAACAAGAGAAAGTCCTACAGCCTCAGATTATAAAACAAAGGCAAATAGACCGCGCGGAACACCAAAGTGAGGCCAATTCTCTCTAGGCTCAATTTGGTGTTCCGCGCGGTCTATCTGCCTTTGTTTTATAATCTGAGCCTACAACGTAAAACGTGATATAATATGCGTTTTTGGGATGGATGTTTTTATAAAGTATTTTCCAGATAAAACGTCAGACACAGGCAGATGTGGGCTCCTTCGTTGTTATAAATGTGGAAAGCACGACTCGGTCTCTTGTTCGGGAGAAATGTTAGACCACGTTCGCGCTGTCGTAAAAATATTGCGCACTGGAATTTAAATCTCTCGGTTTTTAAACAAGCTACATAATGTGACCGATCGAGCATTGAAAATCCACCAGCGCGTCGAAAATTTTAAATTAGTTTCTTGTCTACACTACCAAACTACAGCACAAATCCAATTTCCGGGCTGCTTTTGAGATACTAACACGACCTGGGGATCTAACTAGGACTCATTTTCAGCAGTCCTTTCATACTTTACATGGCCTACTAGCCAATAAAGACTGCCAAGCAAACGGTTTTGTTAATAAAATAAAAAAATAGTTAAAAAAAATAAAAAACACGCTTTAAAAACCAAACTAAAAAAGGAGAAAATAATTTAATTCAACTAAAAAGCGTGGTATGCTTTTTGAGGTATTTTTTATAATCACTTAATGTCAAGCACCCCACGCTTTTTAATTGAATTAAATTATTTTCTACTTTTTTAGTTTGGTTTTTAAAGCGTGTTTTTTATTTTTTTTTACTATTATTTATTTTCTATTTTTTAGTTCTGCTAACTACAAAAACGTGTTTTTTTTCTTTTTTTAAAATTTTTCTCATTTTTTTTTAAATGATTGAATAGTCATCGGTCCTCGATAAGTTACAAAGTTTCAATGAAGTCTGACCGTTTAAAGTGGGTCAAAATAGCGTCCAAAGGAGTCGGTTACAAACAAACAAACATACAAGTGATATTATAAAGCCTGTAGCGTGTGAACCTGTTGTCGCTGAAGTCGAAGTGTGTGAGGGCCTGTAGCGTCAGTTGTATTTCTGTAAATATCTCACCGTGAAAACTTGAGTGAAGTGAGCTTGAAGTGAGTAGTCAATAGTTTTAATCCTTACCTACCTACCATCAGGTGGAATGACACCCCTCTTAGAGCTCACTTCACCTAAGTTTTCACGGTGAGATTTTTACAGAATAGCCGGCAGGTCTGGGCTGGGAACGCCGCGAGCGTGTTGCTGCGCAGCCGCAGCACGCCCACCGTGAACACGCCGGCAGTATGCTGCGCCAGCGCCGCACCGAGGGACGCTCGCCAAGTTCTTTTCTGCAGTGTGAATTCAGTGCGCGATCAAAATATAAAATCCCACTGCGTCATTTTATGTCCGGGCGAACGTGGACTAAGGTATTAAGTTTTGTAGATGTATTATTTATTCATAGCTGATTTTTAATTCAGTTTCGTTTGCGAAAGCATAATTATGCATTTACCTTGACTTATACGAAGCGGTGTTTAAAAACATTACAAAACTAAAAGAAATGTTTGTAGATAATAATGAATAACACTCAACATTTATGAAAATACCCCGCAAATTTTAACTTCGAAATGATACGTAGGACACTCAGAAAGTTTTGCGAAAGTAAAAATAAATTTTCTATAGGTAAATATTTTTTTATTTAAGTATTTTCGAAGTATTCTCTAGTGGTCTCTATACAAAGTTTCATGCGTCTGAACCAGTTTTCGAAACACTTTTTCCATTCCGCCGCAGACACCTCGTTTTCAGCCTGCTCGAACGCTGACAGAGCATCTTCCGGCGACGAAAATTGTATCCCATTGAGCTGATTTTTTATTTTCGAGAATAAAAAAAAGTCACACGGTGCTAGGTCAGGGCTGTAAGGAGGGTGACCCAGGAGTTGACCAGCGTGCTGTCCAGAAAGTCCCTCATTTTGAGCGCGGTGTGCGAAGGCCCGTTGTCGTGGTGGAGCAGTAGCCCGCGGAGCCCTGTGTTTGGTCACTTGTGGCTCACAACAGAGAAAATTTCTGCCAAGCATTTGGTAGTATACCATTCTGCGTTGATGCTTCTTTGGTTCCGTAAAGGAATTGACAGCAAGTAGCCAGTCAAATTAAATAAGCTCGCGATCAAAATCTTACTCCTCTTCTAGATCGCTTCATTTTGGTTGATTCATTTTGAAACACCCAAACGGTCGACTGGCGTTTCGTTTCTGGATCGTATTGATAAATCCAAGACACATCACCTGTAATGATGTCGTAAACACGCCGAGATGAGCCAGCTTCAAATTTGTTTACATATCACGGCACCATTCAACCCGGGCCTGCTTCTGAGCATCGGTGAGATTGTGCGGCACCCAGCGTGAAACTATCCTCCGCACGCGAAGATGCACGTGTAGAATTTCGTGAAGGCTTCCCGATCCAAGCTGCAGTATGTGCTGAATCTCTTGATACGTAACTCGCCTATTAGACCAGGGTAGATAGTTTTTGAAACCAAACAAAATTATAGTAGGATGAAACCCATTGGAAAAGGAAGAGAATGTAACAAAAATTAAAGGAAAAATAGTTTGCGGGTGATCTGAGGTCGGGAAGTGGATGGGAGTGCGTTTATAAGGGTAAAAAACGGTTTATCTCGATGTCCGGCAAAACTACAAGTCCTATGAAAAAAAGTCTAATGGCAAAGTTGTAGGTAAAAGATCTACAAGTTTTGTATTTGCAATTTTTTCACATAACCTCAAAATTTATAAGAAAAATTCAAATAACCAAGTTTTTTATTTTTATGTTATACAATTTTTTTTTTTTTGGGAAGTTTGGTGAAACTTACCATTTTATGTCCCAAACACACTGTAATTCTTATGATTTCAAATATTTATTTTTTCACCTTATTTTGACTTTAATTTTGAAGAAGCATCCTAATTTTCAATCGAATTCCTAAGCAAAGCTGCTAGTTCTGCCTTATAGTCATCTTTTACATCAAATAAATGCCATTCCTTATTTAAATTTAATCAAAATTTATTATCCAGATTAAAAATAGAATGCTGCTTCTTTTTTTAAACATGTATATTCATATTGCACCGTGTTCCATTAGTTCTATTTATGTGGACAAAGTACAGAGTAGGTAGGACGGGCGGCGTGAGAAAGTAGTTTCACGGTCGATTACGCGAACGATATGGCTGTCCCGCCCACTGTGCAGTTACTCTTGTGCATAAACAGGCACAATTAGCTCTTTCACGTTTCTGATTGTAATTGGTTTGAGAGAGAGTGTTTGAGCAAATAGTTTCTTTATTATTTGTTTGCTGTTGTTGTAGGTATTTATTTTAAAAAGCCACAGCAGTTTTTATTAATTACGTACATTATTAATGATGATTTAGTTAATTCCGTTTTGTCGATTTCTACGATAAATTATGCTGGGGCACTCCTTTCAACCTTCCCTCCCTTTCCCTTTTTTCTCTCTCACAGAGAGGAGGCCTGTGTCCCAGCAGTGGGAACATTATAGGCTGATTATACTTCTGCTACTTCTTTTAACAATATTATGGCCGATACAATTACGATTATCTTCAAATCAGATTTTTGGCTTATTTGAAAGGATTTAATTTTTAAAGACACACATTAGTATTTCGATTAGACAACTCAATTTGATAAATCAGCATAAAAAGTAAAACTAAACAGAAAAGTAAATAAATCATTATAATAAACGTAAAATAACCTTTGCAATCTCAAGTAATGTATGTTGTGAAGTCTTACGTAATGAAGGTTAATGACTTAATGTATTCATCAAGTCCAATTAGTTGGTATTTTTACTATACTGTTAATGGTCTATTTAAAACATTTATAACGCATTTAATCGATTCTAATAAAATAAATTCCAAATTTGTTTATTAAAATTAGGCTAAGAATCAGCACGAGCGTCAAAATTACATAAGAAAGTCCCCGCAAATGCTCTCCCAACAAATTCTCCGGCAGCACAGATGTGAGTTTACTCAGGAAAATTTGATTCTTTACAATAGACAATAGTGTAACTGTCTATTTTAAAAATAAGACAGGTATCACCCGCAAACCTCTAAACAGAATTTGTGAGTCTTTAATATACACTTAGAAGAAGAATGGACCCAGTATTGAGCCTTGAGGTACACCTAACTGAACTGGTAGCCCGGAAGATTTCACGCCATTAATATCTTCACATTGGTTCCTATTATATAAGTATGTATTAATTACGTTGATATCTTTATTTGAACACCGTTATGATGTAGTTTATGCAAAAACGTGTTAGGTGTACCCAACCAAAGGCTTTCGAGTGATCACAGAAAACTCTCCTATGGCTTAAATATGTGTTTTGGCAGAGCAACATGAATTCCCACCCTCAAAAAAAAGGTATATTCGTTTGTGCTCGTAATAAAAACAGATTCTAAATGAAAGAGGTTTTATTTTACTGAAATTATGCTGTAGTTACACGTTATTAACCTAGAAACGCATTAGATTTCTTAATGGGTGTTGGCGCTAAATACAAGGCTAACACTCATAAAAATATTCATTTATAAATATTAAACTGCTGACTTTATTGCCAACAGTCGAGTACTAATTTGAACGATGCAGTTAATAAAAAATATGGTAAATATAAAAAAAAACTTCAAACAAAGTTACACGCAGCTTTAACTTTAGGTATGTACCTAATCATTAAGTTATCGCAACAAAAAGTTACGAAAATCTAGACAGACATTGGCCATCGGTTCTCATGCGCGTCCCATTAAAAAACAAATTACCTTATAAATCGAGACCATACAAAACTGGTAACCAGACTTATTTATCAGATCACTGGTCACTGACAAATAAATAAAGGCACAATGACCACAAATGGCTTAATTCGTCAACACTGACACAATTACGTGTATTTACATTTGTTCACATTTTTCGCTAAGTTGCACACCGTGCGAAAAGCTTTTCAAGTATTGTTGAGCGAATTGTCAATAGGGTATTCTACTATGTTTGAAAAAGTACTTCAAAATGTTGATTTTCCTCCGTTCCCCGTTTTTTTCTTTTTTATTCCCGCAAAAACGCTGTCAGCCATTTTGGTAATGTAATATTGGTAAAAACAACAGTCGTTTATGTACGACCGGCACTCATTCAACGTTAGCAGCTATAAATATGTATTTGGTGTTTTTTTGGGAAAATAATGAATTAAATAAATGTACAAATGAAATGCACTGACGAAAGAACACAATTATTACTCCTTGAAGTTAAAGTTGATGGATATGTACCTAGCTGTTTACACTGAACTGATAGTTTTTGCCTATATGACTTCACACCATGGCGGCTCGTGTTTTAGGTCACGTGATTGATATACAGATAAAAAATTACGATATATATTCGAAATTAATATAATAAAACAATAATGTGCTTTTATGACTCAAAATCACAATATTTAAGTATATTTCTACATAAATTTTAATTTTTATCAAATTTATAATTTATTTTTCACTACCGAAAGTACCTTATTTACGTATCTAGGTACCTACTAATAATAAAGCTGAGGAGTTTTTTGTTTGAACGCGCTAATCTCTGGAACACCAGACGGATTTGAAAAAATAAAATAAAAATGCATTTAAAGGCTCCATTCATGAGGAAGGTAATTACACCACGCTGTGGCCGTTAGGCGCTCATTAAAAAGAAAAAATCCCGAAAGAACCTTTAGCAAAAACGACGCTCGTATGGGTGATACGATACGACGCGACGCGGGAACGCGGTGGTTCCACAGAACAAAAAAAAAATATCACTCAGACGAAGTCGCAGCAGAAGCTAGTATTTTAATAAGATTAATTTGCATGATGATATGCGATTTCCGTGTTGTTTTTAAACTAAAAATAAATCGATCAAGTAGCTTTACCTTCCGTTGAAACTTCAAAAGAATGTGTTAATGAAGGAAATGGGTGATTATGATTCGTCGGAGATGAACAAGTTTACAAATAATGAGCCACAGTCGAGTATATTTATCCCTTCGATGCTAGCGTTATTTTATACATTACCAATGTGATCTTTAAAAAAGTTTAATTTATGAAAGCAAAACGTCGTAACTGTTTATGCTACTAAAAAAAGACAGAAATTTGTTTAGGAATTAAGATAAAAAAATGTTTGTATTGTGAAGGTGAACTATGAAGAAATTATATGAACTTTAAATTCATCAAGTTGAAAACATGATTTCACAATAATAATTTTAGATGGTGAAATTGTACAAAATTTACATAACTGTGCAATAATTAATAATTTAATTATTGCACAATTAAGATTACAATAGTCTGTAAAAATCTACACACGTGTATCGGTCGCGAATAATATTTTGTTCAACCAGGGGCCTACCAGTAGAAAATAGCGCCTAGGGCACGCATCACATTTGCGCCTCTTTGTAATTTATCTTCTCGGTCTACACTGAGCAAAGCTAGGTCGCATAACCTTTTTAGACCAATTATAGCCTTCAATAACGAAGGTATTAATTTCAACTTGCAAAAAAATCGCTTGCAATGCTGCAATTTTAAGAGAATTTGAATAGAAATAGGCAGATTCGGAAATACGCTTTCATCCTCGTACTTTGCACAATATATTCAAGTAGCTCTTCATATTTCTAAGATTCCCTCGACTGTTATGCAGACTCATTGAGTCTGATAACAATAGAAAAGTAATTGTGTTAATTATTTGACACTTGAAGGTTTAAAGGTACCTTTGAAATGGTTTATTGATATTTTTTTATTTATTATTTGGAGATTTTTTGCGGTCCCCTTCGATAGGCACCCAGGGCTTTTGCCCTGCCTAACCCACCCTTGTTACGCCATTGTGTTCAACACACTGACCTGCAATTTAGAAAAAAACGTTAGAAAATTGGAATTTCGCGGGCTACTCTGGCGCTTCCCTCTTAAGGAGTATAACTAAGTATTCAATTCGTTCCATTCATGAATATCATTGTTTAGGTACCACTATACAATGCTATTCATGAATGGAACAAATACCACGCTAGGGCTGGGAAAGTCTGTCAAAAAGATATCGCGTATGGTTTTTTGACAAGCAGCCAAAATATGAAAGTCGTCATCTATTATTACACTAATATACTATTTTGAAGTAGGTAATATTGACCACAATGGGTAAGTTGCCAGTGTACAATGGTCGTATGTGACATATTACTATTAATGAGTCACCGTGCGAACTAGGCCTCGGTGGTTCCCAGACGGTGACCAGGCTAGATTGGGACAGTTCGTGTCCAAATCTTGGGTAGGTATGTTGTCACGTGCTCGGCACTCTTAGCGCCACTATAGAGGAATCGACCTAGAGATGTCGCGAGATAAATCGACGTCAAAATATTTGAAGCTCTAAGTCGACGTCCACAGAGTGCATTCAAGCGCGTCGAAAATACACACTGTCCCATTTTCAATTGACGGCGCTAAGCAGTTCGTTGAAGATACAGTGCTTAAAAAAAACCCGTCGCAATTTTATTACGTTTGTGTATACTCTATGTATTTCTTCAGTAGGTAGGCAGATTGGTCTAAGAGACTACTCAAACGTATAATAAATTTTTCCATTAAAAAAAAACATTTAATTTCACCATCCCTGTAGGTATCGAAATTTCTAGAAGTCTTTCAAGTCTTTTTTTGTCTCTGTTTTATAAACGACTTAAAAAAATACCAGATGAATTCGGAACCGAAGGAGGTTTGAATTCATCTGGTATTTTTTAAGTTTGTATGTATGTTCCGCGATATCTCGACCGATTTCGAAAATTATTTTTTAATTGATAGAGTTTATTTCAGGGGTCGCTTACGTAGTTTCTGTGTTACCTTCTATAGTAAGTTTTTAATCCACAGTGTGTATCTTGATGACGTACTAATATTTGTTGTCATTGTTTTTTACATAGTAAGTAGAAAATGTGAAAAATAAATACAGGCTGATTTTTTAGTCACCGTCCAAATTTTTCAGGGTGATAGTACCCGTGAAATTTAACAACTTTCTCCAAGGAACATGGGTCGAAATATGAAAAAAAATTCGACCTCCCATGCAAAATCAATAGTTAGCTGGTCGATTTTGTATGGGAGGTCCGATTTTTTTTTCATATTTCGACCCATGTTCCTTGGAGAAAGTTGTTCAATTTCACGGGTACTATCACCCTGAAAAATTTGGACGGTGACTAAAAAATAATTCTGTATAATATTTTTTCGTTATAAAGTTTTTTTTTTCGAAATAAGCCATGTAACTCGTATTCTCAATTTACCACCAACAGTTTGTCTACCCTACACGTCTCATGGGCGGGCCCGCAGTCTGTCTGGCTGTCTATCACAAATGGTTCAATTGAGCCTGCTTTGTAACTGACTAGCTCAATTTGTCTACATTATTATTGCGGTGAAAATTTCGGCGACACAAAATTACTTTGTTATTTTCTAACAAAGGTTGCAGATATACTCATAAATTGTTGCTTATCATGTAAATTGGTGAATTTGCGTGTACAAGACCTTATTATGTCTAATTTTCTTCACAATTCTGCTAGAGGCAGACAATGTTTTGGTCTAATGTGGCATTACTTATGGGGAAAATTTTACATGTATCGCAATGATATTGCTGTATTTCCTAACAACCTGTTGAACATAGGTAATTGGCATGTTAACAGCTTTGTTGAATTATCTTTGAGATATCTCCATTATCACTATGTGTTGATTGCTGTCACGAAAGCTGATGCTTATTTCTCACAATCCCGTCTGTAAAACAGCGGAAATGTTGCGCATTGTATGATGCATTGAGTTTATTTGTAAAATGCCGTTTGGTTTACCCTAATTTATCAACCACTAAGGGCTGATTTCACCAATGAAATTGAACGCGACCATTACATCTAAACTGCGTTCAACAGCTGCCAGTGTTATATTCTTCAACAATTATGACACTGACGGCTCTTGAATTTTTAGTTGTGCTGATCGCGTTCAGTTTCATTGGTGAAATTCGTCCTTAAACTCTCTGAGATGACGGCTGATTAGATAGAATATGGAAGAAAAAAGACGTAGGTACTGTTTCGGTTACAAAATAATTATTGGGATATCGAAGAAAATTAAATGACCTATTGAAAGTGAAGCTGCTTGTAGCTTGAAAGCCTATCTACCTGCTTACTTACCTCGTCTAACAGTTAGGATAAGTAAGTGTGGACGTTCCGCCACGTCTTCTCGTCCCTTCCGAGCCTGAGATGCACGGCATCGTAACAGTAAATCTCGGTCGTGCGCCTGCGCCCGCTTCTAGCATACTAATGCAGATTTTAAGTGTATTTGCACTGTTGTTCACGGTACGAAAATTGATAATTCTATACAATTATTGCACCGTCGAAAAATAATGCTATAAGGATTTACAGTAAACAGCACCCTAATTTCGCAACACACTATCAATCACAATTTGAATAATTTTGAAGGACATCACTAATCCATTGCTTCATATGTATGTTTGAAAAAATTCTCAACAACGTAAGTAATGCAATGAATGTTGTTGAACTGCCAAAATGAAAGCCGTAGCTACTGTTAGTGTTAGTTACCCAATTACCCAGTTGGCTCCCGTGTAGCATAAGATCCATTTCATGCCATGGCTAATATTATTATAATTGGCTGCAGCAGTGGATTCGGGATAATCCTGTGCCGGCTATGCAATACAATATTTAAATCTCCGACAGAATATAAAACTAACTGGCAACGATGCCGAGTGCATTTTCATTACCGGAAACAGGTAAACAACGGCATGTAATCCGTTAATTTCATTTTTGCAATGTATGATATATGTTACTCTCATATGGAAATCAAAACATAGTACCCCCACTAGTGCTGCCTCTGGCGGATCTTTTTTGAAATATTCAGATGAAACAGGCTAGTGAATGGTGTAAATGGAATTGGGGACTCACGTCTATCAGTGGTCTGCCTGAATGATGTTAATAATTTACGTATTTCAAATTGGGCTTATCGTAACTGGGGGTCAACTATCTAAGTCTGTCACGGATCCACTCCTTTCGAAAGGAGTTGATCCGTGAAAACATGAAAGAAAATCAATTTTTCGAACGGGCAAAAACATATCGGGAGGACACGGTAATATCATGTTGTCATTTATTCTTAGTTCGGGTATCAAACTAATCTTATGGCCGTGGTACGGAGACAGGAACGGCCGATAGCTTTGGTCGAAACTACGGATTTTCTTGTTTGCTTCGGTTAGAGAGTAGACCCCTGTATCGTATCTGTATATTCTGGCTTTGCATCCCTTCAAAAGTTCGATTCACCAATTTGACAAAGGTGATTGAGCGATAACTTGATTTTTACCCACGTAAATATTGTGTTTACTTTTAGCTTTTTTCTTTGTTAGATTTGGCAATATTTCTTGATCTCCATGTACAGTTCCGTATAACGAAAACGCACAATCATCTAGACAAAGTTGAGACATACGAGTTTGTGTATTAATAAAAATGATTGTGGAAACCTTATGAAATACCTTGGAGTTGCAAAACTGCCATAACTACGAACATACAGCCTACATGATTTAGTTGAGAAGCTGCAATTTTTGTACATGAGTCCCGGGTCTAATGTATGCGGTGATTCATAGAGATTGTGTTCTTTTTTTGAAGTTATGCATAATGTTTCTAGAGGCCTGTGTTTTTTTTTTCTTGTTGTACTTTGACTGTGGTGATGATGTATCTAAGTTTATATTTTTTGTGCAAGAACAACGTGGGTACTAAGATAGGTACATATCTGTATGAACCAACACATATCTCACTCAATACGCAATAAGCTCGTCACCTATTACATCATTACATGGGACATAAACATAACTAGCGAAATGTAATTGTTCTAATAGGTACACACACCTCTGCCCCGCCCTTCGAAATACAAAGCGTGATGTTATGTTACCTAACTCCCATAGCATAAGTAAATGAAAATAGAACAGATTTGAAAAGCTTGCCTTAATCTCGATGCGCATGCATTTCTATCAATACGTTATTAAAAATACAGTGATTTGTAGCAATGATCGCATGGCCAAGAAATGGAACACAGAATCACGGGTATATGGGGGGTCATAAGGAAATTCGAGATAATATGTCTTCTCATTCTAGCAGTAGCAAACAAATGTTATTAATGAAATGTTGCATGACGAAATGGCATGAATGGGTAATCAGCTTCCACTGCTGCCGTATTGCTGATGTGTTACTCTCATGTATATGTTACCGGCCAAACCCGATTTCAGGCCAAACTAGTTTGTCCTAGGCCAAACAGACTTAATCATACGCGTGATATGTCGCAGCCAACTAGCTTAATTAGCCGTTTCGTTAACAGCCTTTGGAAGTAACGCTCGCCGGCCGCTGCCGCGGCACCGCTCGCTGCGCTCGCTCGGCTCGCACCCTTTTGGTCACAGTTCTAACCTAACCTAACCCATTTAATCGGGGTGCCCCGGCTATTTTGGTATGGTAATTTTATTCTGGGTGCATCGTTTTCACACATATTCATAATTAATGAATGTAAATATTGTACTTGAAACATTTTAAAAGAGTAACGGTGGAGTTTCTTGCCCATTCTTCTCCATACGAAACTACATTTTGGAAGGGGCGACTAGAATCAATTCTATTTTAATGTAAATGTTGACGTTCAAAAGTGCCTTTTAAGTGCCTATTTGAAATAAATGCTTTGACTTTGACTTAATAAACCAGTTTGGCCTAGGACAAACTAGTTTGGCCTGAAATCGGGTTTGGCCGGTAACATATACACCGTAACATTTTAGTCGTCTTACAACGGCAGTCCACTTCATGTATCCAATGACTACTAATCATTTATTTTTAAATGAAAAAAAATTATATCTTTCAACATTATGCTTATTTCAAAAAATTCAAATATCATTCACTAAGACGCTTGACGTAGTTTGAAACACCCTGATAAGGAGATGTAGATATCTTCTACCGTTTGATACGTAAACATTATTAACAGGGAGGGTGTTTCATAATTCTTGCATTGTTTATTTTTATTTGTACCTATTATCTTAATTAATGGTAACAATGTGTAATAGCGCCTAGACGTATTTTATGACGGATACATTGAGTGGACTACCTTTGTAATGGCTGATTTTACCAAAGTCAGATATCTTTTATTCGTAGAATAAAATTTACGTCTGACAATTCTACTATGAAAATAAACTATAAAAATCTGTCAAAAATTTAAAATTTATTAATAGGGTAAGACTTACTCTAGTTTGGTGAAATTTGCTTTAAGACGACTAATATGTCACGGTGTATACATTGCCATAGATAAGAGAGAAGAAAAATACTTAGCTGTTGCGTGCTGAGCCGCCTCGTATCTCCACAATGTCATTATTATTGTCACAAATTGCATCGTTTACGTTGACTAGATTTGCATCGATTTTTTCATGATTGTAGGACAACAATCTTAAAGTCGTTTAAAATACTTTGTAATAGTTTACATAATGTCAAATACTTATGTTTGTGATGCAACCGGCCTTCAAAATGTGAAGTGATGTGTAAAAAGGAGACAGAAGGTTTACTTGATATTGATTAAAAGAGTGTCCGAGGAGTTTCTTGCCCGTTCTTCTCCATAGGTACCCACAACGCTTTGGGATGGCCAACTAACTTCATCTTTCTGACTGGCCAACTCCTTGACAATTCAAAAGTGCCTGTATTTGAAATAAATGCCTGTGTAGGAGTTTATTGAATGCCGCCAAAGCTTATTGAGAGCAGTAGTGGCCTGGTCAGTCGTGAGTCCGAACCCATGAAGGCACTTTCCTTTGTGAATTTGATTTCATAATCACTGCTCTCAAAACGGCAAACGAAAACATCGTGAGGAAACAGCATGTCAATTCCAAGACATGCGACATCCACCAACCAGCACTGGGCCCGCGTGGTGGATTATTACCCCCTCTCTCTCACAGAGGAGGTCTGTATCCCAGCAGTGGAAACGTCACGGGCTGGCTCAGGGTTGTGCAAAGCCTATTAAGCTTCAAAACCTAGTGGTTAGACAAGTGGCAATCGCTTTTAAAGCGTTTTGTATTTCTACAGCTCTTTTCAACAGGATAGACAAAAGCTTTTCGGTAGTTTATACCGAAAAGTTTTTGTCCGGCTTTACACATTTAATTTTTCCGTTATCGTGAATATAATGTCACTTCGGCCAGGTACTCCGGACTCAGTTAAAGTACAGTAGTAGAATAGGTAGTTTAGTTTTAATCACGCTTTGGCAGTTTGAGTAATTTATGCGGCCTACCCAAATGTCTTTTCGTTGGTATTGTGTCGAATAATTGAGCTCCTTAATTTCTGATTGGAGCTGCACGATTAAAAAAAAACAGTGGCACTCTGGGATTGCCGACAGAAGTGAAAACTTGAACAATTACGTGTGTATTTTTTTAATCGTCAATACAGGATTTCGCATTGGTAAAAAATGATAAACGAGTGATCGACTTCAACCATTAAAGGTAACAGCACAGATTTTACGATAAATACAAAGGGAAAGAAAGGGATAAAAGAATTAGAATTTCCTAATGAAAGAATGGGACTTTTCCAAAAGACATCAACGCGCAACTCATCCGTGTGCTCAAGCGTTCGGTGACGATGACGCGAGTTCCATGATTTTTGGTCACCCAAAAAGTGCTCGACGCGCCTAAAGAAGTTTTCACTTCAAAAATGAATGAAATGCGTGCACTGACTGGATAGGTCGACTCAATCAGTGTGGTTCTTTCCTTTAAAGTCCCCAATCTACATAGTCTTCACATGATCTGACCAAGATTATGTCTGGACTTTAAAAGAGACTGTACCATTTGAATTTGTTTCGGCCTTTCTTCTCAGAAAGGTATTTAAAATTTCTGTAGGTTTGCAAAAATACTTATTTGTACACGTCAATAATTTCGTCATCACGTTTACCTACATGAAATGAGTGGGTCTTCTGTCCCTTCTTACGTCTTGACGCCAATTTTTAGTGCATCGATGCGCCTGCGCCTGTAATGTGCATCGTGTTGTTGCGTCATGTGACGTTCAGGTGGTTTTGATTTATTTATTTGCGGAGCTGGTGTCAGCATACCGAGAGAGATAATTGGCTATTGGATATTGCTTTTAAAGTGATTACGTTTGGATACATCCGAATTCACAAACCAGATTTAAGAAGAAACAGATAGAAAAAAACCAGAAAAAATAAAAAAATAATAAAAAAAAAAACAGAAAAGAAAAAAAAAGAAAAAAAAATCAGAAATCAAAAATCAGAAATCTTTCAGTCGCTAAAATACGTAACAGAGACAGCAGGGCTATTTAATGATGTTTTGACCACTCGACTGTTGATCGCGTCTTATATATTATAACAACAAGTGATCTACGCTATTGTTTAACTAAAACGAAAATTGCTTAGTACTCACAAAATTCGTAATAATAAACAATATCTTAAAACCCTTTTCTGTAAACATACCTTAAACTAGGTACCTAAGTAGCAGTACAAACTCCTCCAAAATATCCAAACACAAATGAAGCTATTCTCACTGCTATTTATATTTACCAAATCAAATAAAAAACCATTGTGTACAAAAAAAGACATGGCGCCATTGCTGTAAAGTTACGGACGACCAGTATAATTTGACCCATGGCGAAATTGCGAACTAAAAAGCAATGTGCTAAATTTGACAGCTGTCATACAGATAAGCGCATGCACCGCCGCCCCGATGTGTCAGGTTATATTGGTCTCATTGCGCGGAGCTATTTTACAGACAAACGCAGGCATGTTTCTATTTCTGGGCTATTTTAGCTGCAAAGATGACTCCTACTAGCTTATAAATAGCTTAAGTGATCGCACAAATGTTTCTGATTGCGTTTGTTATGTAAGTGGTTGATATGATTGGGTTTTTTATGGCTGTTACTGAAATTATACCGAAGAAAATAGATCTTAGGTAATTTTTAAGGTTTTCTTCAGTTTCGAAAATATTTATAAGTAACTGAATGAATGATCAGATACCGAGATAATGATAATGAATAGATCCGCCTTATTATTTAACTTTCGCCTTATTGAAATTGTTATCAAAAAGTTGTCCAAAAATTTTACAATACCTTATATTGACGTAGAGACCATTCTATTTATTTTAAAATTTCTATAAATTATATTTTCGAATGCGCAAACAAAGAAATTAAATCCATATTTGGAATTCGTTCTAAATTTAAAAAGGTTAGTTCTTCTATTCGATACAAGATGGCGCCACTCGCATCATTGTTTTCGTGGTTGTTTCAACGTTCTTATTTGGCGGATTACCGAATACTGAATGCTGTTATTCGTGGATTATTATTTCAAGAATAATTCATCTGTCTAGAGATCTTAGCCTTGCATAATATTATGACTAGGATTCGCGAGAATAAACGCAGATATTGAATATAGAAGTTTCCTAGTAGTCTCAGATATTCTAGGACGAATTTCTTTGATAATCCCTTCCTTATGTCTTAGTCTGTATGGGTTCTGAGTAATCTAAAGCTGAATGATTGGATTTAATAGTAGGTACAGCTATTAGAGAACTATTTGCATGTAAACACTTCCTGTATTAGTCCAAACGTTACTATCTCACAAAATAGATACCTATCAGTCTAGAAATCTTGAATGTTCTTTGTGTATTGTAAATTCTGGGCTGGATTATCTGACCAACAATCTGATTCGTTGGATTTTGGGATTAACTAATATTTATGTGATCGTTTAGCCAAATAAACCAGGGCGCCTACTCCCTAAGCACGAAGTCCGTTGTTTCGGTCTAAGTAACGGGCGTTTCCAACTCCGTATCACTTACGGACAGAAGATTAGTTTGGAGTCCGAACTAAGAATGAATGACAACACGATTTGACAGCTGTCCCTACTCCCGATATGTTTTGGCCCGTCCAAAAAAGTTCGTTAATTGGCTGTAGGAGTCACTAAGAAGTTTCGAACTACTTTCGGAATGGGCCGTATCTTCGTTCACGGAGTTAGAGAGTAGGCCCCCTGGGCCGGCCAAAAGCACGTTGGCTTGATGATATCGTCAAATTCGCGGGAAACATCTGGAGGAGAGACACACGGAACTGGTAAGTATGGCAGAAAAAGGGGAGGCTTTATAGCCAGCAGTGAAATGATGATAATGATTTGATCGTGGTTTTTGCATACTGGTTGTCTTACTTAGATTTAGAAGAGGCCTATCAGTGAAAGGACATTAAAAGTTCGTGAAACGCTTTTAGGAACTCCCAAGTTCTGTTAATAGTACCTGTAGTGTTTATCAACTTGCAAGTTAGTTTATTTTCCTCCCGGTTCGCGGGAGAAGTCATTTTATGATTTCCCATCCAAAAAAAATTGTTTGTTTCGATGTAGTTAGTAACAATGGCCTTTGGCAATATTTGATGTTTACATACTAATTAAAAATAAAAACAAATTGCTGAATGGACCTGATCTTGACCTCGATCACGTCAGATGGAAAGCAATGGAAGAGATCTATAATGGAACGAGCGTGACCAGTAGATACCTGTTCTGACTTAGATTATGTAAAGAAGATCTCCTTCTTTAGTCGGAGTCATATAAATTTTCTTTCTTCGTTTCTTCCTTTTTTTTGAGCTCATCAAGTTCTGAGCTGAGCTGCATGATTACTGATAAATGCGTGCACTGATTGGACAGGTCCACTCAATCTGTGTGGTTCTTTCCTCAAAAGACGATTTCAGACACCAATCCACATGGTCTTCACATGATCTGACCAAGATTATGTCTGGACTTTAAAAGAGACTGTGACCTCTGAGTTTGTTTCGGCCTTTCTTCTCAGAGTAGTCAGATAGGAAACGCCGGCCTCATCTAGTTTAAAAAAAATATGTTTGACGTGTAAAAGTGTTTGTACAAACCTACTTACAGAAATAAAATCATTTATCATTTATCATTTCTTTTCATCAGAGCATCGCTGAAGTTTTTTTCTTGCTAGACGATCCATATGTCAAGCATGGTAATTCTTCATGGTAGTAGTGAGCTCGTTGTCAACAGGATATACCTAGTAGTCAGCGAAACTAACTTTTATCCAAGAAATAAGAAAAGTTTGAATTGCGGCCTTGTCTACCAAAATGTCTGCTTAGTAAAGAAAAGTTCGCCGACCGCATATAAAAGTTTTCGATTTGACTGCCGATAATGTCGCCTTAGTAGAGATTTATTGACGCGCTTAACTATACTCGTAGAAAAACTATTATTACAAGGAGAATTTCAGTGAACTCTAGTGGTTGGTTTAGTGAAAAGTTGTTTTGAGGTAATGTTTTTTAGGACTTGAAATTGAATCATCTGTATGGAATAGTTAGATGTAACAAAGCTCCTGCAGACAGAGGCGACGCGATAGCGCGACGTGACTGCGCGACGCGACACCGCAACGAGACTTTAAAAGAACAATTTCTATGAAAACTTCATGGCAATTAATCCTTCTTTTTTGTTAAGAGTCAACTATGGAGTGGCCGTAGAAACGATGACCGTTGGGGTAGTCGTGTTCTTGAGTGAAGACCGGTAATCTGCAAACGTAAGGTAGGACGCCATCAGGCTAGGTGGAGCCATCTTCGCCGGGTGGCTGATAGCAGCTGGATTAGAGTTGCTGAGAACCGAACTGAATGGTGTCCAATAGGAGAAGCCTATGTCCAGCAGTGGACTACTGTAGGCTGATCACGATGATGGAGTGGCCAAGCATCAAGCGCAGTAGGCTGCAGTTGAAGTCTAATTGAAGAGCCCAAGTTCAAAAGTAGACTGTAAAAAGGGTGACAATAAAAGGGAATTTCCTTTATAACTTTTTTTTGTCGATCGTGTCGGATCACATAGAGTTAGAAGACAGGCGAGACGCGACTTTACTAGAACAATTTTTATTAAAACTTTCTGGAAATCGTTCTATCAGAATCACGCCGTACCGGCGCGGCGCGCCTGTGTGTGGGGAGCCTGCCTATGTCTGGTCTGTGTTTGTAGGCATACCTAGGTACTAGAGGATTCCTCTTACACCGTTTGCTTGGTCGCGCATTTACAATGCATTTATTTACAGTTTTGTACTAACTTAAGAGTACTTCAACTTTGAAACCAAAAGGGACAAAGCTCACACCTCATAACAATAAAAATCATCCCACCCAAAAACAAACAAGTTTATTTTCCCAAAAAAATCAGTGGAGGTCTGAAATGTGGGTATCTGTAAAAAAATAGCTGGTGACCCGTGATTGGTCGGCGCGCCCCCCGCGGACCGTGGGAGCGCGACCACGTGTCGACCACCGCGGCCTGCGCCTGCGCAAGTAGCGACACGTCCGACAATCTGCTCCACATTGCTGGGTAGCTACCTACAGGGCTGGGAGTTGAGAGGAAGTGGAGGTATTTATAGATTGATTAAGTGGATCTTAGGTAATTATGGAATAGCTTTGGTGGGTTTTAAGGTGAGTTTGAAAATGAGTAGGGACCTTTGTTTGTATTTTATTGATGTGAAGTTATTTATTTGACAAAGCTTAAAAACATATTTAAATATTCAGAAGAAGACACAAAAAAGTTCTTTATAATTATTATAAATACCTAATTTTACCTACCTACGAAATAGAAAACACGACATTTTTTTTTAAACAGAACATTTGTTTCACTGCGTTACCTATGTTTTGTTTGTTCATAAAAAAACCTGCAAAGCTTCCAGAACTAAACAAATAGGTACTAATATACTACACAAAAGAATTGTCCATCGGTTAGTGCTATGAGACCAACCCTATCAATAGATTCTTCGCGTCCCGATTAGGAGTAAACATGTTTTTGTTTTATTAGGAGTGATTGACCTGATATGGTTGATAACTAACAGATCGCGATGTGTAAGGTATGCGCTAATAACGGGTAGAAGTGGGAAGAAGTTACAGCTGTTTTTAATAAACGTAAGAGTGAGCTTTTCGCTCACTCCTTTTCCGTGTGGTGCCGGACGTAAAATAATAGCATCATCCCATTTCTTCCTGTGGGTGTCGTAAAAGGCGACTAAGGGACTTACCAAAGAATGGGCAGCAGCGTTCTCTATGCATTTGACCACCATACTGCGATCGCAAACCCGCCTGCCAAGCGTGGCGATTATGACAAATCCCCCCCTTTTGGGGGAAGCTTATGTCCAGCAGTGGACGTCTTTCGGCTGATATGATGATGATGATGATGATCTTTTACGATTGAATACCTATTAAAGCTGAGGCTTGAAGAGAATTCCGCTGAGAGAGGTGAAGATCTTTATGTATTAAGACCCCTCCGTGCTTCGGAAAGCAAGTAAAGCTGTGATCCCGGCTGTCATCCATGGATCTTTGACAGTCGTTCAGGGTCGTCAGAAGCCCGAAAGTCTGACAACCAATGTTACCAAGGGGTATCGTATTACCCAGTAACTGGGTTGTTGAAGTCAGACAGGCAGTCTCTCCAATTTAAGAACCGCTTTATGCAGTTGCTTAGGTACCTCAGAAAGAAATCAGATGAAAAAAAAAACATTTGATAAGGTACCTACCTTTTTATTTTTGTTACCTTTATTTATTTGATAACATAGGTCATTAAAATACAGATCTTATGTTTGATAAAACAGAGCGCTATGTTATGCCAGGAGGCGTACAAATATGGTGTGGAAATCTAAATGATGATTACAATTAAAAATTTACTAAAAATATTTAAAAAATCATCCATAATAATTATGGTGATTATTAAATTAAAAATAAAATGAACAATTACATATAATTATGTCAGACCTAAATGAGGAATTTTTTAAATGTCAAAAATCTATGTCACATCGTGCTAATATAAAATGATTATAGTCGCCTTGATATATTTTTTTCATTATTTTCCTCTAAAAAAATCCATTGCTTACTCTTCAAAGCTACATAAATAAAAAATTATAACTCAAAGGACTTTCCTTATTGCCGACTCATCATATAATTAGGACCTGTCTCATTGCTCTGTCATTCTCCCATATATGGGGAAAAGCATGCACATATACATAAGTACCTATATACTTGAACATGTACATAAAGTGGAGCACCGGTGCACGGCGCCAACGAGACGCCCGTCGTACTGAATTATAAGCGTAACATCCCACTGAAATTACTACTTCAGGAGTGTGCTGCACCCACGTTTAATAAAAGTATGAAGGAGTTCGGAAAAGAAGCGAATGAAAGAAAACAAAGTTTTACATTTACAGGTTGATTTACAAAAAAAATATCAGTGGCAATTTTATTTTAAAAGTCAAAAATGGTAATAGATTTTCCCTTTTCTACAGTTATTTTTAAACGTTTCAGTTGCAAAACAACAATTTCATTTTAAAAAAAAACGCCATGTTTAAATGTTTCGGTCAAAATTGCAGGAAACTTAATAGACGAACGCCAATTTCATGTAAAAAGTTTAATGAAATTAGTTTTGTATTCTCATGGGAGCTATTTATTCCAGACTTGGGCGTGAACCATCGACACAATTGTAATGTAATTACGTCTACACTCTACTGCCAAATATTTATCCACCACGGGCGGCGGAATTATAAGTTCAATAATAGGTTTGTCTGTCTAACGCATACTACGAGGAATATACAATACAAATAAGGTTCCTTTTGCCTTGTAACGAAAACCTGAACTCACTCCTGAATGTAAATGAAATTTCACTCACGAATGTTAATCATGATAAAAGTAGGTTATTCTACCAAATAAGTTCCCAAATTAAAAGATTAAAGTAATTGAAAAGCATTGGAAAAACATTATCTTATGCCAAGTTTCTGGAAAAAAAATATAGACCGTCCGTCAAAAGATGTGATTGGCTGTTGATAATTAATTCAACCAATCACAGCAGGTTACGCGCGCTTGACAATTTTTGTGTTTATTTTCGTTCCAGAAACCTGGCGTTCTAATTGAAAATCTACGGAAAATTATTCTCATAATAAATCACTGCAACTGTATATATGTTTTTAATAGACTGTTATGTGTCAAGTAATTAACACAATTACTTTTCCACTTTTATCAGATTCAATGAGTCTGCCTAAAAAACGAGGGGTTTACTAAGCTGTAGAAAACCACAAATAAAATAGACATTTCCGATATAGCAAATAAACCTTCAATTGAACCAACTGAAATTCAAGTTCACTCACACCATTCATCATCCAACGAATTTACAACCAGCAATCACACACTTAAACCACCAATCACTATATCTAACCACCAAAGAAAACGTTCGTTCAATCAGCCAACCGCTAGTCTGTACCACCAGGAGGTAAACAGGGCACCAAGCGGTCAAGGTTGCCTATTTCAGGCGGGGGTCAACGACCATCATGGCGGCTAATATGGCGCACGCCAATGTGTTTCTGTCACGCAAACTTTTAACATGTGTGGTGTGGCGGCAACTTTTGACTTATGGACGAAAATTCTAATTAATGGACGTTTTTGGGAGTGAATTTACATGTTATGTGTAATGTATGGTGTTTAGAATTTGTTGTTTGTGGAGTGAGCTTGAAATTATGTCGTGGGTTGTTAGTTCGTTTGAGAAGAATAGTCCGCGACTTTTCTTATGAGCGGCCCAGTAGCAAGCAGCAGCCAATTCAAAACATTTTCTTTTAGACTCGCACAAATTAATTCGCCGCTTGGTTGACAATTCGCCCGATTCCGGCGAGTTATTTCGTGCGAGTCGAGTAATACCTAAGCCAAAACCAGCGATTATAATGGTCGTTGGCCAAAACATTACATGTGGCTCACGTAGGTTAGGTATACTTACCAATAAATGTTAAATAGTAACTTGCAAAATATTATTGATATACCTACATTATTTGCTTAAATTTACCTAGCAGTGTTGTTATAGCGAATGTGACTACGAATACAAACCATTTCTGGTTTAATGTAACAAAACGAACAAGAACCTGTAATATGACTGTAGGTATAAATAAAAAAAAACATATAGAAATAAACAAAAACGAGTACTTACAACATATCTTATGGTGCTCGGCAATAGCTTAGCTTTTTATTAGAGAAAGAATTTTCATACAAATTTTTCGTCTTCAAAATATCAGTACATCCAAAGGTAGGTACAATCGTATTAGCAGTTTATCCGCAATTTACTAAGTGGAAAGTGTGTGGCTTCTAAAGTGTTGTTTTTATAGCATTAAGGAGTATATGGAACATACAAATTTAAAGTTAGTGTAATAAAATGATCATAAACAATATAAATTTTAATAATTCAATAGAAATATAAATTGTGATAATTATATTAGTGTAAACTTAGTTAAAATTTGCACGCTTGCTTGCAGGCAGAATACAATTACACTTAGGTTATAATATCTCACCTGCACCAACAATGTATTTCTTGCAAATAAACATTTGATTTGATTTGATTTTGAAAATTTCCTTTCATTTGGAGTTGTCGATTCGCCCATAAATAAATTAATTTCGTGCTAATTGCTCACAAAAAAATATTTAAAGGGGTCGAAATTCGTGCGAATCGACTTATATAAGTCAATGAAAACCATCACTGCTTTATCCCTAATGTGAATGTTCCGATGGTTTTGAAGACACTTTTTATTAGAAGATTTTAGTTCCAATTCAATATTATCTTCCTAAAATGCTTGTGTAACGAATTGGTTGCTACTAAATGAATACAAAACATTTCAAATAGATTGCAGGGTTTTCAACCCATAAATCATCAGCCAGACAATCAATAGTCAACTTTACATTTCCAATAGTTTACTTTGAATCCTTCATACATGATTGATCCACAGATAAGGACAAAATTATAGGCAGCGAAATACACCCCTATTTTGGATTACCTTACCCCATATTTCCAAGACCCTAAATCAATTTTGAAGTATGAATATCAATGTATGGAATTAGAACAAGTTTTTTATCATGTAATAAAATAGTTAGTGTAGCTTGGCGTGAGTGTGGACGATATTCATAAAACCAAAGAAGTATACGTACGTGGCTTGCTTGGACCGTATAGATTTGACATGCAATTCTTGAGTAAATTGGATGAATGAAATCGGTTATGTTCATGTATTATAATAAGTTTGAAAGGGTTGTAGACCGTACTGAATTAAGGCTATTCATTGAACAGGCTTTAATTAGGATTAAGATTTTTTTACAAGTTGCTTTTGTGCATTATTTCAGCCTTATACAATTTGGCTATTAAAATTATTCGTAACTGTTTGTTTATTTTATTTTATTAGTTGTTAGATGTACAAATTGGAACCGGCTTTGCAAGGTTTTTCAATATCTTTTTTTCCATTTGTGGTAAGTCTATTTGTGTAAAATTGTTTCTATCTTTTTATTTGTTTTGTACTCGTACACCTGCTGTCTAAAACTTATTTCAGTTTATTCTTTGAATGTTACTATAGGAATTGATCCCTTAATTTTTTAGTTGGTTTGTATATTTAGTTTTGCAGGCCCGATGAGGCTAACCTACTATTATAGCCAATTTCAACTATCATTTTATTTTAAGAAACAGGCTGTGCCGAGTTTGGGACCAGCGGTACCTCCAAATGTAATTTTGAGAAAACAAAAAATAAAATACAACGAATAGCTATATTACAGTCTCAGTATTTCCACTGCATCAATTCTAGCACTCTATTCAGCACCTTAATTGCGTTCCACGCTATCAATCATAATCTGAATCACTCTGAAGGAATATCATTGAAATCCATTGCTTCATAATTATGTTCGAAAAATTTGTCTGCTCATCAACGTAAATAACGCAATGAATGTTGTTGAACTGTCAAAATTAAAGCCATTCTTACTGTTAGTGTGTAATTACCCCGCTGCTGACTAGAAGGACTGCTATCCATCCGAATTAATTCCTTGGTGGGTCATTTGCAGAAAATTTGTATAGACGCCAGCACATCAAGCTACCCCAAACTGTCAAATTTTCCCAATTGAACGTGAACCTTATTTATTTGTGATAAAGCTTGAAATCTATCAAAGAAATTTGACAGGTTAGAATAGCTTGATGTGCTGGCGTTTTTACATATTTTCTGCAAATGACCCCACCAAGGAATTAATTCGGATGGATAGCAGTCCTTCTAGTCAGTGCTGTACCTTTGGAGATTTTCTTTGTCCCATGAACTCATCACCAGTTTAAAAATATAAATTGGTGATGAAATAGAATGTTGTTGAACTATCAAAATGAAAGCCATTTCTACTGTTAGTGTGTTACACAATTACCCCGCAGCTAAGAAATTTTGTTATTACAGTGTCATTGCTGCTGTTTTTACAATAGAAGATCTTATCATTGCTTAAGATCATATCATGAAATAAGAAATCCATCTTAATATAAATGCTACACAATACTCCAAACATTAGGCACACACACATGATGTCAAAAGTTTCTCTTCACCTTATCTTAAAGAGACAGCTCCAATCTTTTAACATACCAACAAATCATGTGTCCTACATAGTTTTGTTTATCCAGAATACAAATGTGCATATTAGCGACATTTTGAAAAAAAAAACATCTGCCATTTATGGTCATGCCTTAAATCTCCGGTTGCATAGTGATCGCGCAATTTTAAGGGGAAGGCATCTAATCCTGTATTGTTTAGTGTATTGTGCAAATAGTTAAGGCGTAGTCTACTATTGTTTGTCACGTTTCATCTCTCTATTAGCGAATTAACAAGGGGTCGGTTCGTGTGTGGAGTATTGGCGTGTTTGATTGGTTTATGTAAACTTTAGAGCTTTGGATTTAAGTGGCAGTGGGCAGGGCACATTGCTCGCAAAACGGATGGCTGATGGGGCTGAAAGGATCTGGAGTGTCAACCGTGTACCAAAAGACGTAGCATTGTAAGGCCTCTCACAAGGTGAAACGATGACCTGGTGAAGGCCGCAGGAATTTGCTGAATACGAGACTCACAGAACCGGTTGAAGTTTGAGGGAGGCCTAAGTCTTGCAGTGGACGTCTTTCAGCTAAAATGGTGATGATGATTCTCCCTTCTTGCAGACCTGTCAGATTAATACACTTTGAGTGTGTTAAGGTGTGAGTTTAAAACTGTGTGTATGTAGCACACATATTTTTAAACTTACACGTTCACCTGGGGTATGCAAAATCTTCAGGGCTTGATGCATTATAATGCTTTAAGTTATCGATGTTTGTCGATGTTGAAAGTTAAGGATCTGTGTTTTATCAGTGTGCTTGCAAGTTGTGGGTGTAGTACTTAGTTTATTGTTTTCTAGACGTGGTTAGCAAGTATTAGTAAACCAATCGACTCATTGCGATATAAGCTTTTACTATAGAAAACATTATTATTTAACCAATACAACAGTCTAAAACAGTCCTTAAACAATTCATTTACTTATCGATGGGTGGGTATGGGTCTTTTGTCTAAACAACAAATCACTTTAACATAGTTATTTACTAATCCAAAACAGTATTTATTCTTCAGTTAAAACTAATCTTACGATTAATAAACGGCCATGAGATTAGTTAAATAGTTCTAATAAAAATAGATTTTGAGATAAGTACCCCACTCCAGTCCAGAAAACCACTTTGATGGATATTTACGATACTCATAAGTATGTCACATCAAAAGATTTGTATCATAAAATAAATCTTTCAAACAATATAAAAATAAATCTTCCTAAAATTATACTCATTCATACATAGTTTTCTTTGTATTAATAACAATATAATATCTAAATTCGGATCTGTCAACGCTTACACCATATTGCGCACTAAAGCGTTAATCCTTGCGTCTGCGCATCCGTCACGACCGTGGCTCCCTCTGCGTTGCTTTTATTGATAGTAAAATTAATTTTATGTCACATTTTTACGTCGGATTTTGTATGCTTCTAATAGAATTTTTCGCTTTAAGTTCTCGTTAAATGTTTTCAATTATTTGTTAACGGTCATTCTTTGGATTTTATGGATTTCTATTAGCTATTTATTTTAATAGATTCCTGTTACTGGGTAGTTTTAAGTAGGTAGTAATTTATTTAAAGGTGTAAAATTTTGCATCTGTAAATAAGCTACTGCGTGAAGCGAATATTTAATACTAACTTTTTACCCGCGGCTTTGCCCGCGTTGAGGTCGTAAATAATCCCATGAGAACGTACTATCGGGATAAAAAGTATCCTAATAAGTGTTTTGATGCACCGGGTGACGTCATTACGTCAAAGCCGGCTGTCGCTGAAAACCAGCGCTGGGGCTCTGTCTTGCATAGGGTCGCAGCATAATGCTGAGTGATAGCCGTTTTGCGTGGATGTCACGCATGTTTCCCTCAACCTTTTCTTATTAATTTTTTTGTGTTCCTTTTCTTTTTGCGTCATGTTTACCGCAAATAAACGTTTTTTCTTTCTTTCTTTCTATGTGTTATCCCAGGTGACAAACTATCTGTGCGCCAAATTTCATCCAAATCCGTTCCGCTATTTTTGCGTGATTGAGTAATAAACATCCAAACAAAAAAATCGAAACATCCAAATAAAAATAAAATAAAATAAAATAAAAATAAAATCTTTTTATTTCAGGCATATTTGACCCATACATATTGTTAGTAGAACGACTTAAAACTATGTTAGTATTTAAAAAATTTCTATTAATTTAAGTATTTGCCGCCCTCTGGGGCCCCGGGCACGCGCACTTGTGCTTGAACCCAGTGCCCCAGAAGGGGGCTGTCCAGCTTGTGGCTGAGCACGTTCAGGATGGCGTTGGCGCTCCCACGCGTACGGAACATCAGCGACGCGATACGGCGCCGCAGCACAGTGTGAAAGCCGTCTGTGTGCGCGTGCGCAAACATCGCAGACGCACTACAGTAGCGTGGGAGCCCCACCAGCACCCTGAACGCGTTATTATATTGTATTCGGAGAGCGTTGATGGCCCGCTGCGTGTAGTCGACCCACAGATTGCAGGTGTAAAGAGTTTGGCAGAATGCTTTAAAAAGTGTAACCTTTACCTCTAAACTACACCTTGCAAATCTGCGTGCCAACATGTTACAGCGGACCGCCATCGCTCTCCTCTCCCTTTCGATGTCCCCATCGTCTTTTAAATCCTCGGTAACCACATGGCCGAGGTATTTAAACTCTCTCACTCTTCGAAGAGCGACAGCGTTAAGCAGCACAGGTGCCACATCCCCCAGTTTACGACCCCTGGCTTGAAATACCATGAGCTCGCTTTTCTGTACATTGTACAGGAGACCATGTACCCTCGCATACTCCTCACACACGCCTATCAGCTTTCTGAGCGCGGCTATTGATGGGCTGAGCAACACCATATCGTCTGCATAACTAATACTGTTGATACAGTGACCGTCGATCGAGCATCCCACTCCGACGTCGCTCAGCCCAACAATCAGCCCGTTCACGAACAAGTTGAAGAGAGAAGGAGATGTTAACCCCCCCTGTCTCACTCCACACTCCAACCTGTACTCGTCAGAAAGTTCGCCAAGCCATTTGACCTGGTTAGTTTGGTGGTCATACCAATATTTGAAAATATTAATTAACTCACCCGGCACACCTGTATCCTTGAGTTTACGCCAGAGAGTATCATACCTAACCAGGTCAAATGCCCTGGAGAGATCAAGAAAGGCTGCATACACAGGCGTGTTCCTATCTGTGTAATACCTGACGGTCTGCTTGAGAGACATAACCGCACATTCTGTCGAAAGTCCTGGCCTGAAACCGAACTGTGCATCGTTTAAATTTAGGTGTTCTTTAAGCCGTCTCTCAAGCAGGCCATCAAGCACCTTAGATGTCGTTGTAGCTAATGATATCGGGCGGTAGTTGCACTTGTCGGAATTATCTCCAGTCTTGTTTTTAATTATAGGCACTACCACCGTCTTCATCAGTTCATTTGGCAGGTAGGAATGCCTAACACAGAGAGTAAATAACAGTCCCAGTAGCCTCGGTAGGTGTGGCCCCGCATGCTGGAAATGTTCTATGCTAAGGCCGTCGTGTCCGGGCGATTTCCCTCGAGTCATACCCTTTATTATTAGAGCAACTTGTTTTGCTGTGACACGGTCAGGCACCGCTGACACGACGACCTCAGCATCCCTGGTCTGCTCACCTTTTAGCGGAGACTCCACTTGAAAGTGACATTTAAACATATTAGCAATATCTTTTGGTTCGCTAATGCCGTTGACACTCACCGGGACGCTAGGTTTTGGGTTTAATTTCTTTGTTTGTTGCCAAAATCCTTTAAAATCTTTTTTCCTATGTTTAGTAGCTAAAATATTCATTTTTATTAAGTCTTGGTTATTCTGACAATAGTGTAGTTTGCTTTTGAATTTTTTTCTAGATTCGTACATTTCATTATAAATGTTACCACTGTTAGGTCGACCATAAGATACCCAGGTTAAAAACTTCTGCCTAGCCTCCCTGTGAGCGTCACGAACATACTTGTTCCAGCCGACAACATGACGACCGCGGTGGTGTCCGCAGCTACCCCCACGACCCACATAGCTATCAATAGCAGCCTCGCGCAACGCTATCACAATGTCACCATAAAGCGTGTCTATCGCTGCCAAGTGATCCTTGCCACTATCACTACACATGCTGTCACAACATTGATGGAATTCGTGAGGGAAGCCTAATTCCCTTAGTTTATCATTACAACATTTACTATATTTTTCTATTTGGCTTAAATCCCTGTCTCCCCATAGAACTTTATTTGTTTTGGTGTGCGGTGGCTTAATGGTTTGACAAACTGATTTTAAATTACACTGAATCTCTACTGGATAGTGGTCAGACCAGAAAATGTCGTAACATACCTTTACTGAAGTAACCGTCATTAATGCAGCGTCCGTAACAATACAGTGGTCTAACCACCTGCAGCTGCCGTGCGCCTCACTCACAAAAATATAGGTATTAGAATTCGAGCCCAACATCTGCAGGTCCACACAAATATCTAAACGTACAAACTTTCGTATAATTTTGTAATATTAATACGAAGATATTATTCCATAGTGGGATTTATTTTAATTTATTTTTTACACTACCCCCACTGTACAACTAATAAAACTATCTTGAAAAGTTTTTTTTTTTGATAGATTTTATACTGTGCTGACTTTATATTATTTTGTGGGTTTTCAATTTTTCAAGTAGCGGTAGTTTATATTATTTTGTCTATTGTTTAAGTCAAATATTTGCATACTAAGTATTTATATTATTCTTCTCTATTTATTAAGGCGATGTGTTTTTCTTTGTTTTTGTGCTCACACCATAAATCATTTTTATAATACGTGAGGATTTGTATTTAGTTTTCTGGTGACTATAGTTTCCTTTCTTTTGTCTGTTTTTATTAGCTGTAAGTCCTCCTTGTTCTTAAATAAATAAATAAGTAATTCATCAAATCAGTCTGTAGGTGAATGCCTCGTTGGTCTATTGGTGGCAAGCGGTACTGCTGAACAATGAGATCCTCGGTTCGATTCCCAGGTCGAGCCATGTGTTATATTGGTTTGAATTCTTCAGTAGCAGCCCGGAGTCAGGATTTTTGCCCAGTTGATAGCAATAAGCTCGCCCCCTAATACCTGAGAGTTAAACATAACTGGCGAAATGTGGGTGTAGGTTTTATAGGTACATCTCTGCCCAACCCTACAGGGAAAAAAAGCCGTGATGTTATGTTATGCATCGAATCAGTTACCTGCCTGGCTTAGCATGACGCTTTCAATTTCTACGAAGAATAGACAGTGCTTTATCAATACAAAGTGACATTTCGTTTCTCCATTTTTGACATCGCACCGTAGGTATCCTTCTACTATCTGTCATTTTGTCTTTCGTTTTTAACGATCTTTGTTTATGTCCTTATAAATGTAGACTATTTCAGAAGAATATTTCTTCCCAAACTGTCAAAATCACACTGACAATAAACTTTCTACTCAACGGCCACAAAGTATATACGATTATCTAAAAAATCATGATTCGTTTAGAACGAATAACTGTGATAATTAATAGAAAAACATAGCTAACTTCTCCTATTGTACATCTTTTAGTTAATAGTCATGTCTATTCTTCCGTCGACAAATCGGTTTTCGTTCTAAGCCTGGATTCCAATTTCTTCAAAGCACCACGCACCACGCTGTCCTCAAGGACAGCGTGGTTAAACCATCTGAATCTTCTAATTAATTTATTATTTCAGGGACTCGAGCGTTATCTCTTGAGTTCATTTCTATGACATAATTATATCATACTGTAATTAAAGAAAACTGTTTAAATTACAGCTGTTATTACTAAACCATTTGATGAGGCATGAAAATCATTTTAAAGAACCTTGGTTATGTTTGCCTCCCACAAAAATTTACCTGATTATGACACTCATTGCATGTTTAATATCAATTGCATTGGTTTCCAAATATACGTATAAATACCATATTTATCATAACACATGAATTATATTAAGTTATTAACGCAAGTAATAAGTTTATCAATTAAGCAAGGGTAAAGATGTTTAATTAACTCTCAAAATGATAAATATTATAATTATTATTTCAATTTACATAGGAATACAGAATACTTGACGGCGCGCAGCGGCTGGTAACATCTAAGTTTTTAATTTTATCTTTTAACCACGCAAAGATGTTTTCATAGAGTGCCTAATATGGGCTGATTAATAAATTGTGGTTTTAGAACGATGCAGAATACCTTTTTATTTTGTACTAGCTGACTCGAAAGACGTTGTCCTGTGTTAACTATGAATATTGGGTTAGAACAGTTAATATGGTCGTTAAGTTTTCTTAAATTTTCGAATGTTACGTACAACGTTTTTATTTTTTTCTTCCAAGAACCTTCTCCTGACACACAACAAAAAAAGAATTAGCAAATTTGATCCAGCCGTTCGCATGTGATGCCGTGACCAAGGGAAATAGGGATTCATTTTTAAATATATTATAAACATAAGTAATCATAATAATATAGATTACTGTGTTACTTTTTTTAGTTTCAAACTTATTGGAAACGTTGTTCTGTAAGGATATTTTTTTTTAAATAAATAAAAATTCTGTTTTTTCATCGTGCAGGTCTTATCGTCTATGGCCAATATAGCCTTGATTATTTATAAATTTTTGGGTTTTGCCTTCGCTCGTTTGTATATTTAGGCCTGATTATTAACATGGTAAGTATGCATGTTTTCATTGTATAGCAAAAACATCAAACTTATTTGTTTACAAAAATGCCTCATTAATATAAACTAGGAGAAGCAAGCTTATACTTATCAGATATGTACCTATCTAAAATTAGTCATAGACAATAAAGTCACGCTATTTTACCGGAGTTATGTCCCAGTACAAGTCGTCCCTTACTCATTATGCAATCCACTTACAAATACGGAACCCAACTGTATTATAGTTTATTAATTCATTTGTCATCGGCACAAGAGCAGGCGTTTTCAATAGCACGATTTACTCCTCTTTATTTATTAAATGTTTATTTATTAAGCATAACACAAATGCTGGCTTGTGGACAATAAATAATGCTGGCAACACCGACACTCTAATACTGTGTGTCTATGTTATTTATTTATCGTGCATAGACAATTATTAATTGATGTTTTGTTGCGTAGCTGTGGTGCATGCTGCGAGCCCGAATGAGATGTTTTTATAATTATTTCTTGATGAAATTGTGATGAATGAATATATATTTTTGTCATAATTTCTGTTTTAGAAAAGTATATTTAAAATTATATATAATTGTAAAAAGCGACAGGTATTTAATTGTGTTTCAATTTGTCACTCCATTGAGTGACAAATTGAAACAAAAGACTAGTGAAGAAATTGTAATGTCAATTTTCGTTAAAATTTTGGAATTTAACGAAAAGGTGATCTTGTTATTGGCGCATGACTGATGAAAGCTTAGAAATTCATGTTTCAGCAGCCAATGTGTTTTACTTTCTACATATTGATTTAGTTGGTAGGATTAGCTAGCAAGAGATATTTTACCTACGTCTGTACCATCGAATGAAACTTCCGCAATACTTTGCGGAAGTTTAGAAGTACATTATGACATTCTTTATTCAAAACATTTTGTCACTAGAGACAAACGGTCTTTTAATTTACTTCAACTATGAAGTGTGTCAGTGACAAAATGATTTGAATGAAGAATGTCATGTGACGCAGATTTCTGTAAGAATAAACGAGTTACAACGTTTGTCCACCACCACTATCAACGGGACTTCAACGAGGAAGGACTTTTCTTTTTGGAATGACAACTCGCAGTTCAACCTATGAGGCTGTCGTCTGCTTAACCGGCCTTGCCTGTGATAATCCTAATAAATTAAGATTACCAGCCAGGACTTAAAAAAAACTTAAAACTATAGCGACTGCTCGCTAAGGGCACCCCTTGTGGGGTACGGACCTCGGCATAGTGCATCGCTGGTATAGGGCAGCAAGAGACAAACTGAATCGAACTGATTATTATTAGGGCACGTACTTAATACAACAGGCTCAGCCGCGCGGGCTGGCACGAGCAAAGAACGCGACGGAACGCGAAAGGAGATTATCAGAGTTGACTAAAGTGTGGTGAACACGCGGCCATAGTAAATGTATGTATCGCTACTTCGGCGACGTCGTTCTCGTTGACGTTCCATTGACGTGGCGGTGGACTAACGGCGTTGCTCTGGCTATAAAGTCACGTCAACGTAAAACACGTTCGTGCAAACCTAACTGCAGATAAACCGTAAACCAATAAACTAAAAACTGAAACCATAAATAAGAATTGGCACAAAAACGTTCGGCATACCAATTACTCTGTGGTACAGTGGTACCATAGACGATGCCATAGACTAGTACGGTGTACAATGTAAAGAGAGCTCGTGTCGCATCGAGACGCCGCTGTCGATGCTATCTCTACCGCTAGGGATTACACCCAAGTGGTTAAGTTGAGTATTGGCCATAGTTTTAGTAATTTTTCCAAAAAAAATAGAAAATCACAGGGTCGGGCCTGTAACTGGTATCGGTTTCGAATGAAGAAGTTCTTTGCTTATTTCAAATCGATGCAACCAAACTATTCGAAGTCATTCGATTCAATTCCTAGATATTCAACGCGTCGCTTGCCAGGCACTAGATCTTACACACATGTCATGTTAATTCTTGAAAGAAAATCACCCATTACTTTTCACTATCAACAACAAATCAATCAACACGGCCTATCGCAGCGCACTGCTGGACAAAGGCGTCTCCCAGGCTGCGCCAAAACACTCTATTATCCTCGGCCTTCCGCATCCAGTCTATCCCAGCCACGTCTTTAAGGGTGTCGTCCATTCCTCATTGGACTGGAGTAGGGGTGGAGTTGATGCTTGTAATTCCGTGCAAAAATAAAAAAGGTGAAGAATTCAGACGCCACTCCACAGCAACCCTCCCACATTTCCCTCGAGAGCACAGGATTTATTTCACGAAATTGTTTATTGGGCCCGCGTTCAGCGTTATAGCGAATCGCTTAACATTATTCAAGACCAACAATAGTGGTCGATAGTTCCCTTACCGCTCCCATGAGCAGTCACGCGCACCTTCTTCCTTGTGGAAAATCTGCATAATACTACATGCATAATAGAGTGATTAGAATGCCTGTTAAAACTTACATTACGCTGGAAATATTGGCTTAATTTGATTGTAAGCTTTTGTTTCTAAAGATAATTGTTGATTAAGTTATTTTAATTGAATGGAATGGAACAAGGGAACATCTATGTTCTATGGTTAACTTACATTTTCATTTATGTTTAACTAGCTTTTCTCAGGGGCTTCGCTCGCGTGGTGGTCCGAAATCATCCCACTGGATCGTATTACCGGGATAAAAAGTATCTTTATAAGTTAATCCAGGTTATAAACTATCTGTGTTCCAAATTTTATCCTAGTCTATTCAGCCATTTTTGCGTGATTGAGTAACAAACACCTAAACCGACATAGTAGGAAAGTAGGATGAAGGTGTAAAGATTGTTTTATTCAGAATTAAAATGAAATGAAAATGTAACCTTTTTTTATCGTTGGTACCAATTTTTCAATATTAGCGCTCGGTAAGTTAGCTTACTTTTCTGATTCATTTTGTTATACGTGTGCAGCGCACACGCGCGTGTGTAATAATAATAAATAAATGAATTAATTGATCATTGGCGAATCAGTAAGCCGAAATGATTATCCTGTAATGAAAGAACCGATTGAAAATATTTAATTAGAATAGAATAGCAAGTTTTCTCAGGTGATCATTTACACGTAAAGCTGCTTGTATTTAAATATTTCTAAAATTAATCACAATTTTTTTTTTGTTTTAAATATAATCATGGCAATTAGTAAAACACGTTCGAATTTCAAAAGGAACGTTCTGTCAGCCGATCACCTTTCACGTTCGGACACCTTTCTGAAATACCACAAATAGAACACTAATATGAATTAATAGCTGTTCACAGTCACCGTGAAAAAATAACAGTTTTTGTACGCCCCACATATTTGTTTTTGGAGTGTGAAAAATCGCGTTTTTCGACGGTTTGTGGTCGGTTTTTAAGTAATACGAATGTTTTGGCATTACGCCTGAGTAATTTCCCGTCTCTGGCTAATATGCAGCTGCGGTGTTGCCACACGTGATTTTATTTAGTTTTGTTATAAGTTTCTTGAACGAATCGTGTTTTACAAATTATATGGATTATGCAAGCTGCTTTTGGGGCTCCCATTCCTATGAGTGTTTTGGTAGCATGTTTTTGTCCTGTTATTTAGATTGCTAAATATTCTATTAAATCTCTCTGGCATATGCTAGGGACAACTTGGACATATTTCTAGGTTTCCATGCCTTCTTGCATGCAAGTTAACTTCTGTAGACTAACTTAAAACCGAATAGAACCATAAATATTAATCAACGAAAGTCTCGAGCACATCTTCAGGCACGCCATCGTGAAGCATAGACAACCCCATTGTTCAATTTGAACTTTTGCCTCCATAACTGTGTCACAGATTCACAATGTGAAAGCGATTTGCCACAGACTGCATCCCATATTTTTGCTCGTCTGTTACGTAATTGCTTCCTGACACAATAAATGCGACGTGTGAACTGTTTATTGGTTGTAAACTCGTAAATATTGTCAAATGTTGGTGAATGTTACAAGATTTAGGAGTTGTTTAGTGTGTAATGTTGTTTACTGTGAGATTTATATTCAGTTGACGTAATTAGGTCGGCATTCATTCATTAATTTTAATTTTAGAATTTATTTTGACTAAATGAAAACGTTTCCAAATTTAAATACATGGCCTAATAGAAAATATGGTAATGGTATTGCTTTATAGAACTCATTTGTTTTAACTAATATTCGTTCTAAATTCGATTATGATATTTATTTTGAGAAATTATTATCAAATTCGAATTTCGAGTCTTCTGCCCTCGTAGACTAATACCTACCTATTATAAATTCGAATGTGTCAAACTGTGTGAATATAACCGTTTCACGCCTAAACCACTGAATGGATTTCGATAAAATTTGGCAAGGAAATAGATGGCATTCTCGGGAAGGATATACCTAGGCTACTTTTTATACCGGTAGCACGTTTCCGTGGGATAATTTCCGATATTCACGCGGCAGAAACCGTGGACAGAAGCTATAGTGTCTTTCTATAAGGTAAAGGCTTCTTCACGTACCGTATCGCATTTTAATTCGATATAAATATAAGTTTAAATTATAGCCTCGATAATGAGTTGCTTTCTTGCAAATAATCTAGTTAATCTAATCTAGCCCTAACTAGATACTTCTCAAGAAAACAACTCAACATAATAAGGTATTACACCCATTTTTGAAAAATATCTTAATTAGATTCTAAAATGCTAATGAACCACTAAAAAAACAACATTTTTATTGAATCGATTAATGCCATATATATTGCTCTGTGAGTATGACGTCAGTTTGCTGTGTAAACAAATACGCTGATATCTTGTATGATAATTGTTTATAATAAAAATAAAAAAACTACTTATCGCTGGTTTTCTGTTCCTGAATGTCAATAAAAAATACTTTAGTTACGAAAGTAATAAAAGTACATTGTTGTTCAGTTGATTAGTTTAATAAACAGCGGTATGACGAAATAATATGGCGGCTACTATTTCATGGTGTTCAAAAACAGATAAAAAAAACTGAATTTTTTTAATTGAAATTTAAAATTTATTTTGTTATTTCATGAACTAAAACTAACATTTTCAGACTGCTTTTTGCCTAAGCTAAGTTTCTCAATAATATTTTTTTAGATTTTTTCTCATATACAGTAAAATACCCTGTTCACAAATTCACTGGATGCAATTACAAGTCATCTTCCCACCTACTTATGTAGATACAAGCTTCCCCTCACCTTTGAATCACTCCACATCAGCAGTGATGACGTCTAACACATGTTGAGCCTCTCTGATTGATGCCACACCTAATTATCTTTGAAATTTTACATCCATTCCTGCAAACTTACTAACACACCTGTCTTTCATTGAATAACCAACTCTATCTTTTACAGTTTAAGGTTGTAAATGCAATGGAGGTTTGCTGTGGGGAATTTTTAGGTTATGTTGGTTAAATTTCGTCACCGCTTAAGGGATGAAGAGATTTATGATGTCTTCCGTATGTGTGGAAATACTTGTACCTGGAATTCAGGGGTTTCAGTTGAACTTAGACCTATATTGTCATAAAATACTTGACATCTTTAGGTTCGATAAGTTAAGACCTGTCATTGTCATGTCTTCCTGGAGTTTCTCGTGAAAGCGGAAGTTCCACTGTTATTCTAATTTGGTATTATATTGGGTTAAATTAAATTAGCTGGCAACACATTACCCACGTTTTGGGTATCGATATCAAACCTAAGGAAACAGATTTTTTTTTATCATTGCCTTACTTGCAATTTTGTTGAAATATGAAAATTCGCAAAAAAATCTTTGCTATTATTATCAACGCGAAAGTTTGTATGTACGGATCCTTACTAATATTATAAACGCGAAAGTTTGTATGTATGGATGTTTGTTACTCTTTCACGCAAAAACTACTGAATGGATTTGGATGAAATTTGGCACACAGATAGATTATAACCTAGATTAACACATAGGATACTTTTTATCCCGGTTGTACGTTCCCGCGGGATAATTTCCGACTTCCATCCGGGTGAAGACGCGGGTGGAAGCTAGAAAAAAAAATTGTCAGCTGATCGATTTTGTATGGGAGGTCCGAGTTTTTTTTTTCATATTTCGACCCATGTTCATTGGAGAAAGTTGTTCAATTTCACGGGTACTATCACCCTGAAAATTTTTAACGGTGACTAAAAATTCATCTTGTATAGCTGTTACATACATACATCTTGACCATCGCAGGCATTGCAGTTTTCTAAGAAACTTTGGATTTTTCTTAAACCGACGCACGATAAATTTCACCTGTATTAAGACGGAGAATTCTTGAAATCAGTCAAAAAGGTGGTTTTTTAAAGCAGTCTTATCTCTAAAACCGTAAATAATTTTGAAAGCAAAAACAGATATGATATTTTAAAGTCTTTTTTGTATACAGTGATGAAACTCAAAACATAATTAAACATACTTTAATGCATCAAAAAAAAAAAAACATCAAAATCACCTCTTAATTATCTTTAAAAGCAGTTTATCCCTTCAATAACAATTATAATTATAATTAAACATTTACCATAAAATTTCAAATGCCAAACTGCATTCAATGATGTATTATTTATTATTAAATAGATAATATCTAATTTTATACGATTTTATTTGCATTTTTACTACATACGCTTGCTCAGTTATTATTCGAATTTATTACAACAGATTTTAACCCGTATCGGATTGCAATAAGAACTATTATCGCTCATAATTACACTATAATTAATCTTTAAGTAAATAAATAAGAGTTAATATACTGCCTCGTTTCGTCAGGGTGGGAAATCATCAAATGACTTCTCCCGCTCTGGGTGGAGCAGGAGGGCGTGTCAGACTTTTACTGACTAAAACCCACCCGTGATCCCTCAGTTGCCTGTGTGCTAGGGGCGACGGTATCTCTTTCGAACAACCCGCACCCCTGGCAGGCATCGGCCCTTGCGGACCCCACCAGTCCGGCGCACCAGGACACATGGCACGCCGTGACCACCTCAGGAACCAAGTAGCACGAGGGCCCCAGACTACCCTGGCACCCTTGGCTCCCTTGGCCCCCTGCGACGGGTCAGCGCAGTGGCCCCGCCGCCTACCACTTCTCGGCCGCAGGGGATAGGGAGAGCGGCCAACGCTATACCGACACTCCTCTTCCCCTGCGGCCCCACCGCGTCCGCCATCAAACGGTGGCGGCCCCGTCCAGGCCACGGAAGGGAAGAGCGCTACTCAAAAGTACCGGCACTCCTCCTCCGCCGCAGCCTGTAACCCTCAGCCGCGATGCCTCCCATTCGACATCGCGGCCCGCCTCAGTTGCGGTGCACCTCACCGCAACCTACTTTTTGGCCGCTACGTCGTCGGCTTGGAGACCAAAGCCCTGACGAGCGGCCCCACCTTTGGGTTCCTCTTCGCTTCACCGTGGGAGCGGACCACGGCTACTGAGCCCCCCCGCAACGACAATGCGGGAACCCACTGGGGGGGATATACTGCCTCGTTGGTCTAGTGATCACAAGTGCTACTGATGAGCATGGGGTCCAAAGTATGATTAGGTTTGTCCATCTGGCATTTCTCAGTTGAGGGCGTCCCACCTTACGTTTGCCGATTCGCGGTCTCCACTCAAGAACACGTCTATCCCAACGGTCATCGGTTCTACGGCTAATGTGGCCGGCCCATTGCCACTTCTGCTTGCTAATTCTGAGAACTACGTCGACAACTTTGGTTGTCTGCCGGATCACCTCATTCCGGATTCTATCCCTCACAGATACTCCGAGCATAGCTCGTTCCATAGCTCGCTGAGCGACCTTGTATTTATGGACCAGTCGTACCGTGAGTGTCCACGTTTCGGCTCCGTAAGTCATAACAGGCAGGACGCACTCATTGAAGACTTTAGTCTTTAGGCTCTGCGGAATACGCGACGAGAAGACTCGACGAAGCTTCCCAAACGCTGCCCAGTCCAGCTGAATTCTTCTGTTAGCTTCCTTCTCAAAGTTGTTCTTACCAAACTGCAGAGTTTGCCCGAGGTAAACGTATTCTGGAACAACTTTGAGAGTACTGTCTATTACGCCCTCAGGGTAGGTCGAGAGACGATCTTCACCGGGTGGCTGGTAGCAGCTGGATGGGAGTTGCCAAAACTCGAGCTGAATGGCGTGCAATTAGAGAGGCCTATGTTCAGCAGTGAACTGCTGTAGGTTGATGATGATGATTTCCCCGGAGTTTCGATTAGTGCCGGGTTGATGGGGCAAAAGGCTCGCTCCCTATTACATGGGAATTCAAAATAACTGGCGAAATATGGGTCTACTATAGGTACTCCTCTGCTAAACCTTTCAGGGATTTTTTTTTTCAAACTCAAAACTCAAAGCATTTATTTCAATTAAACCATTCACAGGCACTTTTGAATTGTCAAAAAGTCGACCAGTTGGAAAGTTGAAGCTAGTTACCCATTTCAAAACGTAGATCTCTATGGAGAAGAACGGGCAAGAAACTCCATGGACACTCTTTTTAATCATGTTAGGTATTACAAAATCTTGGGAACATTATTCTTGTTGCTTCTATATGTGCGAACAATTTAAAAAAAACAATTCTAAATATAAAATTTAAAATTAGCCATGGAAGTTAGGAGATGACCAGTCTCAACCGAAGGCGCCCGTTCACGAACTTGACGCGTAGATCAGCACCATCCAGCTCAACCATTTTGTAGGGAACCGAATGATCCAACACACGCGCCACCATCAGCGAGACATTTATGTGAGCATGACATACTTTCGTGCATAATTTAGATACACACATAATTTAGATAGAATACATAATTTAGGCGTGATGGGGACATACTAGTACTTATTACTATTTCTGACACCAAATTTTGCTGCAACTTAAGTTCCGGTCCGAAGGGAAGGGTACACCGCACGTCATTTTCAACGTCTTCTTTCGGCATAGTATATGGTGTTCGGGGCGTCTCTACTTGGATTCGCCAGGATGAAAGGATATAGGTGGGCCACCTTGAGCATAATTCTGTAAGCATTCATAGATTAAGTATAATGTCAACTTGCATTCCTGAGAATCCCGCGACATTAAAGGCTTAGGCGGTGATAAATTCTACAAATGCTCCTGTTACATATGCAATTTCGATTAGTAATGGTTTTCTAGTAGGTATTTACACATTACCATACGCTGTAAGTGTTAATACCAAATTGAGATAATTCAATTTCTAGTATGAGTGACCTTAATACTAACCTTTAAGTACTTATTGTTTACTGATAGCTTCCTGTGGCGGCCTAGATGTATTCAACATGGTTCTGGACACAGAACAGAGGAAAGAGATGTTCTGGATCAAATATCATTTTTCTTTTAATTGTTTTTCTCTAAGATTTGTCCATATTTAGGTACCTAAGGCCGGTTTCCGGAACAAAATGAATTATCAACAGCCAACAGCATCACTTGAATTTTGACGCGTCAATGATTTCATCCAAAATCATTGGGACTTTTTCGTAAGCGCAGAAATAAGCATGGTTACTTACTGTGCAGGCTCTGCTCAGTGTAGAAGTTCTTAGGCATAAGCTCTCTGATCTGTCTATTACAAACCCCTATACAGTATAATAAAGGATCCAACACAACACCGCTTACCCGTCGGCGACATTGAAACACCAGGTTCAACCGCCACAATCTAATTTTTTCCTTCTAATCATTATAACACGCTATAAAATAATACGAAACAATACAACATAAATAGCTGTTTGAATCACGAACGGCACGACATAAGGGCACGCGCACACTTGTCGTGATGCCGTGCGTTTGTCGCGTGCCTTACGCGAGCCGTGACTTACCCGAGCTTTTGGATGGAGCTCGACTTATCAAAATGTAAATGGTTTCTGTTTCATTTAAATAAAAAATGTATTGGTTTTCGGTGGTTGTGGGCTACGTGGTGGGTTTATATGGAGGTATATTTTTAGGTAGATAATATGATATATTTTTTAGGTTTTATAATTCGCAAAAAAAATATTTTACTACCGTTTCTTGTGGCTTGCTTTTCTCTTAAGAAGACAAGAGAAGCGGATTGGTGGTATAAAAAAAAAAAACTGTCGGGTTACAAATTAAATCCATTGATAGATGTCAAAATAATCTTTATTTACATCCAACTTATACTAAACAAAATCTCAATTCACTATTGCTGCTAATAAGAATCTTATGTTTAAATGCCTGGTAAGTCTTTCATGATATTGAAAAAACAAAGGGAATTTGGGAAATCAAATAATAGGTACCTTATCCCAAGAAAACTCACAATATTTTGTCCTACAACTATACAAAACATACAATAAATTAACATAACAAAATAATAACACTTTCTTCATAAAAAATGCATAACGCCACGTTTCCATGTAACCTGCGCACGCGCACCCGCCCACATGTGTCGTCGCACGAGCCTATCGACCCCACTAGCATGTTAATCACCTATTTTGTTAATCACCAGATCATCCCTGATTGAGTTGTTTATAGAATTATAATTGTAGTAATATGTCGTGATTTTTCGTTCTTAGATAAGATGTTACGAAACGCAATCAAGATGGGTTATGCTCTTACGTATGTTTATTCATGGTTTTCGGAGTGATATAGTTGAATAATAATTAAGAGATTTATTTTTGGTAATGTTTTGTCGTGATTTTTATTAAAATCTGGCACTTTTTCTAAAGACAAAACGTGTTTTTCAGCGTTTTTGGAATGTGTTTCTGAATTTCAGGTACTTTTAAAGTATTCTTTTGCACTCAATACTTTTGTTTTTCAAGACAGTTCAAGACAGAATAATTTGCATGTCTCTTTTATCTATGTTATCAGATAAGTCAATTATTGCCTGTCTTCCTTACAAATAAAACATTTTTCAGAATCTTTCCACATGTAAGATTATCAGGAGATCTTCCCTGGAGCTATAAGGTGTAACCAAGAGTAGGTAACGTTCCCAACATAATCAGGCTAAAAAGCTCCCAGTGTTGGGACGCAGGTCTCCTCGTTTTGAAAGGCATTGGACCGTAATCTTCCCATTAAATACTTTTTTCTTCTTTCTCACTACGCCGCGCCGCCGCCGACCCAGTGCGGTTTGGTGGATGCCGCATTTCTTCGAATTATTGGTTCTAGGAAATTCCGGTTTCTTCACAAGATTTTCTTTTAACGTTTTGAAAGCAGTGGTTTTTTTTTTTGGTGGGAAATCTCAAATAACTTCTCCCGCTCTGGGTGGAGCAGGAGGTCGTGTCTGACTTTTACTGACTAAAACCCACCCGTGTTCCCTTAGTTGCCTGTGTACCAGGGGCCGCGGTATCTCTTTCGAACAACGCACCCCACCAGTTCGGCGCACTAGGACACATGGCACGCCGTGACCTCCCCACGAACCAAGTAGCATAAGGGCCCCAGACGACCCCGTGTCTGGCACCCTTGGTCCCCCTGCGACGGGTCAGCGCAGTGGTCCCGCCGCCTACCATTTTTCGGCCGCAGGGGATAGGGAGAGAGCAGTTGTGATTAAATAATTTACACAAAGTAAAATGCCTGTCTGGGTTCAACCTAAGACCTCGTAAGTCACGGTCGTTTCCACTAGACCATCACTGCTCCTATGTTCCTATTGATTCAAAATCAAAATAATTACGAAACAAACTACACATTACGATTTTATTACCATCGTTACAGGCGTAAATTACCATATAGAGATGCATCAATAGTTTGTTAAACAACTATTTAACGTATCTCCGACATTTATGACGTTTTCGATTTCCAGAATTAATATGTATTCGTATTTAAAACGTTCATATTTATTCATAGAGTTTTACTTTGATATATTGCGAAGATTTTGGAAATGGAGAAAGGGAGTTTCATGTTATTTGATGTCCTTGGCCTTATGTTGTGCTACAAGAAGCTAAATTATGATGGATAAATTGAGCTAAGCTATGTGATGCTATGGTTTTTAACAGTGCATCTTCAATAGAATAATAATTATAATAGCAATTAAGCGTAGAACATCAGTTTGCTCGATCGTTTTTATAAACTCCTGACTTATGTAATTTTTTTTAAGTTTATGATAACATAAAATTAGGTGCTAACTTAAATATATATTATAATGAATATGTTATCATTATAGAGCTTGTCGGGCACAGCGAAATACTGAAACAACACAACAAACAATTGAAATCTGATCATATCAATCTGCTGAACTAAATCTAATATTATAATGGTTTTTTTCCCGTGAACTTCTTAAAAAAATATTGTCTGTTGAGAAAGCCCTGTTATGACCCGGCTACTCACTCCGTCTTGCCAGGCCAGTCTGTGCAGTCCAGGCCTGTGCAGACATGACTGTACAAAATAATAGTTTAAAAAACTAAAAAACACGCTTCAAAAACCAAACTAAAAAAGGAGAAAACAATTTAATTCAATTAAAAAGCGTCGGGTGCTTTTTAAGGTATTTTTATAATCAATTAATGTCAAGCACCCCACGCTTTTTAATTGAATTAAATTATTTTCTCCTTTTTTAGTTTGGTTTTAAAGCGTGTTTTATAGTTTTTTAAATTATTATTTATTTTCTATTTTTTAGTTCTGCTAACTACAAAAACGTGTTATTTTTCTCATTTTTTTTCAAATTATTGAATTGTCATCGGTCCTCGACAAGTTTACAAAGTTTCAATGAAATCTGACCGTTTAAAGTGGGTCAAAATCGCGCTCAAAGGAGTCGGTTACATACAAACAAACAAACATACAAGTGAAGCTAATATAAAGCGTGTAAAAAGACGGAACACTGTGATAGTGGCTACACATGTAGGTAAGCTCGTGCAAAATGAATCGTGCAATCCTTTAACTTCAACTTTTCAATCATTAAATGATATGCTTATTTTTTTTTGTTCCTGTCGGTGTATTCCTTGCTTTTAATTTTCCATAAACTCTGGCAACGATTTGTATAGTTCTATGAACAGAGTTAAAAAAATCCTTTGAACAACTCCTCACATCACTAGTTTTTTGATTTGTGGCGTGTAGTTTGTCGAAAATAATTTCTTCGGACTGATGCACGGCTTGAATGACCGGCCATACGTTCAAGTAAAACCGTGCATGCCAAGTTTGCGCAGTCCAAATCTTCAGTAAGTCAACGAAAGCACAAGCCGCGCTTCCGCGACTGCGCAAGCTACCTTCTTACCGTCCACACGCACGCGCTTATCTGCGCAAACTGGTATTGGTTTGTGAACGTGCTCCCAGGCAAGACGGAATGTGTAGCCGGGGAGGATGCGCTAGGGTGTCCGCGAAATTCAAATTTTGTAACGGATTTTTACAAATGACAAGTCAGTGTCAGATTGTATGTTGATTAAAATATGATTCGCTACCGTAACAAACGTGGCTTTACAGAATTATAATCATTCAAATCATCAAAACAACCCTGTAGGTTCATACGAGTATAAAACCATTGAATTATATTTCATGAAATAGTCATTCAATGGGATAGATATTAGAAGCTTTGTCATGTTATGTCATTAAGTCGTACAGATACGCTGCGTTATAATGTAGGTATATAAATTCTGGACGAAATCTCATCACTGCACATAAACTATGTCTCATAGTGTAGTCCCATCTTTATAATTAAGGCTCAGTAACGAACCAGTCCATTAGATGTTGTGTTACTGCCCTAATGTTCGGCGCTTGACGTGTGTAATAGACTTTATGGCAGCTTTACTATGAACTATATGGGAACCAGAGAAATTGTGATTTTTGATTTCGAAAATTACGGTTTTAGAGTTATTTGTTGAAGTTTGAAATGATGTTGTAATTTTTGAGCTTATGTCATTTATTGTGATGAAGAGCTTTAAAATGTTCTCTATATATTTAATATCTGCCAGTACCTACTGGAAATAAGATGTCATGGTATAGGGATGTGGTACGGAGGAATGAGGAAAATGTCGTGAGGAAAGTTTTGAGTATGAATGTCGATGGCTATAAGTGTTGAGGGAGATCAAAGAAACAATGGATGAACTGTGTGAATGATGATCTGGTTAGAAAGGGTCTACGGAGATGACGACTAATAGAGAAGCGTGAAAGAAAAAGAAATGTTGTGCCGAGGCCAACCCTAAATAAATAAATGTCATGCTCACTCAAATATCTCCCTGATGGTGGTGCGTGTGTTGGATCATTCGGTTCCCTACAAAATGGTTGAGCTGGATGGTGCTGATCCACGCGTCAAGTTCGTGAACGGGTGCTGTCGGTTGAGACTGCTCATCTCCTAACTTCCAGGGCTTATTTTTAATCTTATATTTAGAATTGTTTATTTTTTTTTACATTGTTCTCACTTATAGAAACAACAAGAATAATGTTCCCAAGATTTTGTAATATCCAACTTGATTTAAAAGAGTGTTCGTGGAGTTTCTTGCCCGTTCTTCTCCATCGAGATCTACATTTTGGAATTGGCAACTAGCTTCAACTTTCCAACTGATCGACTTTTTGACAATTCAAAAGGGCCTGTAAATGGTTTATTTGAAATAACTGCTTTGAATTTCAGTTTGGCTGGGATAAGGGCAGGACAATGCTGAATGATGATATCTGTCAGTCAAGCATTCTGATGACTCTTCAAATTAAAATCGTTGCTGGTGTTACAATAAGAGGGGCAAATCTCGTAATTTTAAGAATGTTCACAGTCTGATCTCAGTGTCAATCTGTCAAAAATACCTCGATTATCCGTACATTTTTGACATTTGCTTGTCGCCAAGATGAGACTACGACTAGATTTTGAACGTTTTTAATTATGAGAATTGGCCTTCAGATATCGAGAGCATTGGTGGCCGACTTATGACTTAAAATTCGAACCAAGACAGGCGCTTTACTTTGTGTGTTAGTTCATCACCACTGCTCTCAAAACGGTGAAGGAAAACATGAGGAAACTGGCATGTCCAAAATTCAAAGACTCGTGACATCTACCACTCTCTCGCGTAGAGGAGGCCAGTGTACTAGCAGTGGGAACATTATAGTCTGAATATGATTACATTCAGATGTTCTCCAAACAAATGAGACTTTCACAATAGATTTGAACCGCAATGAATAGAAGAGGAAACAGATTGCATTCTTAACAAATGCTGCACCTCAACCTTACAACAGATTAGGTAACAGCGATGCACATTGTGCATTCAACGTCACATTGCCTACAAATTAAAGATAAACACCGCAAAAAGAAACACATGGCCAAATACTATCAATCAATCCTTTACAACCACAATTTCCTGGACTATCCCAAACACCAAAAGCAAGTCATACAATACAAATAATTGCACCAAAATGTGCGTTTGCGCAGATTTGTTGCGCACGTGTCCTGCGTCAGTTGCACATTTTGACGTGCACCTTTTGAAAAGAGAATGACATGCACCGTTGCACAAAAGTGTAAGGACAGTTTGGTTGGCATATTTTGTTTGGTGTTACTTTGAAGTTTTGGTCGTTTGAAATGGCGAATGTGCTTTTGAATGCATGGATAGTGGATTTTGAGAAGTTAGAATTTGTTGAATTCTTTTTTCGCAATGATTGTTGAAATACCAATTTATTTTAAAGTTTGTAGGTAGTGTATTTTGCAAGAATTTCGTGAGTATAAAATGAGTGAGTGATGAGTGTGTGTGTTTCGTGAGTATGAGTTTAGTACAAATAGTGGACTTAGTACCCTAAATATCCTTTCATGACCTAAATGATGATGATTTTTCAAGACATTTTTCTTTAAATCTAAAAGCCTACTACATCCAAAATATTATAGAAGAAATCTCAGAAAGGACAAAATCAGCTAGTAGGTAGTAAACCTGATGAACACCCAAACAGTCGCTAGAAGACTAGAAAGAAAGATTCCTCGTGACCTTATTTAAGAGGCTGCAAGACTATTCGGAGTAGTCACTCGACAGCTTTCGTGCAAACCCATTAAAAACACCACACACATTGCTGAATATCTGCAAGAACGATTGATTGCAATAAAATTAATAAAAAAAAAACTTTAAATCTAAAAGCTTCCTACTAGTTTGGGACTATGTTAGACTAGATATCATTTTTCGTGCTTAAATATTCCTTAGTAAAACTCCAGAAATCCCACTCCAACTTAATTACAAAGTATCCCTACATTAACGACAGTAATTCCTCAGTAATTATCACTTCCGATCACATGTGTCGTTTTGTAGTCGCAGTCGGAAACGGCGGCATATGTCGGCTATCGGCCATCGGCTAGATAAAGGGTTGTATCTTTAACACCTTCGAGTTCCGTCCCATTGTGTGCTACAATTTGTGGAAAAAAAATAATGCCGCCCGCTGGTAGCCCGTTGGTCTGTGAGAATCGGACGGATTTGGGTGGCTAGATTTTAATTTGATATATTATGAATTTAAGAAAGTAATATGCGATACTATAAAAAATCTACTGTGGATCTACTAAATTATTATTTGATTTATTGCTTGTGTGACAAGATTTAGAACTATCTTACTATCCATACTAACTTACACATATTATAAATGTGAAAGTGTGTATGTTTGGATGTTAAGATTGTAGATGTTTTAATAGGATACATTTTATCCAGATATCTATCTATCTATCTCGTGGGTTAATTTCCGACCTCACTCGGACGAAACCGCTGGCTAAAGATAGTCCTTAATCAATTAGCGAGTACCTAGTGTGTATAAAAAAGGACGTTGTCTTATTACGTTTTCATATTTAGCGACAGTTTAGTAAATTAAAGTATTCAAAACGCCCAATGTTGTCAAAAATAGTTTAAAAATATGGTTACAGAAATGGAACATTAAATTCACCACCCAACTCCTTCCCTGTCCCGGCGACCGAAGCGCCCATGCCTCGCAAGCGCATACGTTATTATTTTATTAGCCGCGCGTCACGGCGCAGGCGCAGCGCACTGCGCAGGCGCATGGTAATATGCAGCCGCACAACCGCGTGAGCACGTGCCCACGATGTTGCGCATGGCGTTAGAACACCTTACCAGTTGCGAGAAATATGGGAGGTTGTTACTTTGTTGGTATGGTTAGAGCAGGACATCAGACAAAGGAAGTTGAAGTTTATGCTATACTAGCTTTTGCCGTCGGATAATAACGAGTGGATGTCGGTTATCGCGTAAAAAGTAGCCTATGTTCTTCTCCATATCCCAGGCTATATCACTGCTAAATTTCATGAAAATCGGTACAGCGGTTTAGGCGTGAAAGCGTAACAGACAGACAGACAGAGTTATTTTCGCATTTATAATATTAGTAGGGAATAGTAGGGATTTCATGAAGTTTGACGATTTTCCATTTGTCAAGAAGGAATTGGATGATGATCACTTTCAATGTCCTTTGTGCCTGCTTTGATTCCATCGAAAGTTGACTTTAATTCTTTGACATGACAAGATTCCGTTGGCAATAATAGCGTAACAAACTAACAGTACCTACGAATGTCTTTCATTTTGACAGTTCAACAATATGCATTGCGTTATTTACATTGTCGAGCAGACAATTTTTTCAAACGTATGAAGCAATGTTTTGGCAATATTCTTCAAAATTATTTAGATTCTGATCGATAGTGTGTTACAAAATTAAGGTGTTGCTTAATAAAAACCCTTGAAGATTGTGAAATGGGTAAGTTGTGCCAATGGCGTCACAATTTATTTTACCTATTGAACCGGTGACATCATGAAACCGTTTCAAGAACACCACAATATTTTACAAAAAAAGATATTAGAACCCTTTACGTACCTAATCTATCTATCAAGGCTATACAAACCACAATGTTTTATAAAAACTAGAGGTGTGTCAAAATAACATGCCACTGGACATTCGTCCGTTAGAGTGACAAAAAGAAAAGATTTCTATCAACCTGTTGGATGTGACAGAGGCTATGCAATAAGAAACCACCCTGGTATAAATAGGTAACGGTTTTCTAATGACAAAGTAGGTTTATCTTCTGCTCACATATGAGTAGGTACATTATACAAATACATTAAATAATATTGAGTAACTTACATCATGTGTCTTTCTTTTTATTTGAGGGTCGGAATCCTAAGGATGGTTGCAGGCAGATCAATATTGGCACCTCTGGGAAGGCTGATTAGGTTGCATGTTACCTGATTCTTTATATTTTAGTTTAATATATTTTTATTTTATTTTATTAGCTGTCAAATTTTCTCAATTCATGAACTTTATTATTTTGTCATAAAGTTGAAACTCTATCAAAGAAATTTGACAGATTGAGGTAGCTTGATGTGCTGGCCTCTGTACTTACTTTCATTTTTTATTCTAATTTATTTTTAATTGTTTATTTCGTATTATGTCCCTTAAATACATTAATTGATTTTCTCATGACTAATATAGTTTGAAGATACAAAAAAAACTACTTTAAATAGTCTGAATTACAAGATTTTTCATTTACAAAATCGTTAAAGCAAAATAACACCTATACCTTCGTAATGTTTGTAATTGCAGGTAATGAACCAAACAGAATAAAATTCGTTTTAAAGAATAATAAATATGCCACAGTTGTAGTAAAAATACAGTTAAGTAAAAACACACAGAAAGAACTGGATAAAATGTAGGAAGTACATGGTCGTTCCCTGAAAGCACTATAATTAGTTGCATTTTTACAGAACTGGACGTCTCCCATCTGGCCCCATAATCAACCATAACTTTAGGATAAAAATAAAGGCATATAATAACATGTATATTATTTTAAAAATTGCTGGACGTCCAGTTGTTAAACCATTGAGCAATTTAGAGCAAAGCGCAAGATGCGACAATAGCCAGAGGCAAGATTATCATCGTAGGTAAATAAAAGGAAATTTATACGCAGCACAAGCTGTCAATAATGGTTGTAGTACCAAAATAACTAGATTATAAAAGAATAGCACTAAAAAGCTCGTTAAAAACCTCTCTCCGGGCTCTATAAAGAATAAAATTTTATGTTGTAAAGCTAAACATTTTACGGTAGCACATTTTCTGGCTTGCACCTTTGCGCATAATTCAGTCCAAACCAAAGTCACTGAATTCTCGCATGTAGGGTGAAGCTTAATTTGGCCACTACCCCTTTCGATGCAGCCGTCTTTTACAACATAACGACGAAATAAACAATTTGTCGTAAAAAAGACCGTTGGTAATGGTCAGATAACTTTATGATTTTGTTTTTTTATTTTACTTTTGAATGTCGAATAGGGGTGAGGTAAAGATGTTAAGGTGTTTCAGATTGTGATGCGTTTTATTTTTGTAGGTTGTAGGGGAGTTTTATGATCGATTTGTTTTTTATATTTATTTATTGTTGGTGTAAATTATTTTATAATATTTTGTAGGTAATTACGATTTGTATTTTGGTTTAAAAGGCAAATACCTAGCATAACTCCGGAGACGTGATGGGTATCGATTTAATCTAAACATGATAAAATAAAAAATATATTAATTTGATGTTCTTTTTCTGTTTCGCAATTAGGTAGTGCCGTTTGTATTCCAAAATTATGTGACATCCCACTGGAAGCATAAATATCTGACGGTAATGTTTTTGAAAGTAGAAATGTCAATAATCTGCATTTTTTTTTCTATTTGGCGACTGAGCCGGTGTCGACTATTCTGCCAGTATCAATTACCCATCTTAAAGTAGGTTAGTATTAATTTCAGTCATTGCAGTAGAAAGGCAATTCAAAACAAAGAAACTGTTTTTGTGTAGTGGTATACAGAAAATCTTTGACAGTCGTTACAGGTCGTCAGAAGTAAGTCTGACAACCAGTCTTACGAAGTGGTATCGTATTACCCAGAAACTGGGTAGTAGACTTGTGGATGTCCGATAGGCAACGCTCCATGTAAAATACTGGTAGGTATTCAGCTGCATCCGGTAAGACAGGATGCTGACCCCAACATAGTTCGGAAAAAGGCTAGGCAGATGATGATACAAGAAACCCTTTATCTTGAAGTACTTTAAAATATCTGCAAATCTATGAAAAGCGAAACAGTTGACACAAATCACGCCCCAGGCAAACTTCCCCAATAAATATATCACCCACTATACAAGATTTACATTCTAGGAATTATTCTGGCATAACCCTTTGATGCGAGCACAGCTAGCCACTAAAATATGCGTGTAATTACGTGTCGTCCCAAAGCGTGCGTTTAGCGCCCCGAACACAGCATAGATATGTACAGAAAGAAGGCCGCCGTCTCCATGAAAAGAGCGAAAATACGTGTCTATGTGTATGTGCGGTTACCTAAAGAGATAAGTAACCAGGATCGTCGGATATAGTTGAAGTTTGGCAAGGATTGCGATTTAGCGATTTCAAACGCTAATTTGAAATTGCTGTTTATACGCGTCTATGGGCCGTAAGCGCGTGTAAACTGCTGCGATTGGCTGTTCAAAATCATTCAACTCATCGCTGCTTGGATCCGGTACCAAAAGTACCAAGTTCTGTACCGGTATTTAGTGGTTCTCCATTTCGGTACCCAGGTACCGGTTTCAGACCGGTACTGGTACTCTACCTAACAAGTCCCGGTACCAATTTTAAATACCCGGCGTGTACTTACTATAAATCTCTTATCTAGGGAGGAATCTCGTACAGTTGGAAACTTAGTAGTTATTTTTCTAATGCCTATAAACTATCCTTCTTACTTACTTAATCTGTTTTCTCACTCTAACTTACGGAAATATTTATGTGGTACTGGTTTTGGTGTCGGTACAGAACCCACACTGATTAGAAATACCTATAGTACAGGTTCTACGTTTGGTATCGGTACCAAAGCAGTAAACGTACACTAAGGTCAACGTTACCGGTTCAAAAATATCGATGGCGCTATGCGTGCGTGCGTTTTTGCTCGCTATGCGGAGCTGGCCTACTGTATCTCCCTATTCTGTGGTCCTAGCGTTCACCTGGCCAGATTGCGTGCAGGTGCGTCACTGCATGCGATTCACATAACGTACGCATGCAATTGTAACGCAATAAAGGACGTATTCCTGTAATAAAACAGACTTGATGTAATAGAAATGGGGACGTAAATATTTACATAGTGTCCGTTTAGTACGGGGTTTATGGGTATTTGTTCTAGTTTAGAGCTGAGATTTGTTTTTAGAGAATGATGTTAGTAGGTAATATTTAGGTAGGTGTGGCAATCGTTTAGAGAATAATACTTATATAGGTGATAATTTTAACTACATGCTATTTTTACAAATTCATCAGTATTGAAAAAATCTGCAATACTTCGTCTCTGCCATCTTCTTGAGGAGTACACGATGGTGATGATAATGACTGACTGACTGACTCATCAACGCCCAGCCCAAACCCTTGGACCTAGAAAGCTGAAATTTTGCACAGAGGTTCCCTTTATAATGTAGACAAGGAAAAAGGAAGGATTTTCGAAATTCAACCCCCAAGGGCGTTAAATAGGGAATGATAGTTCTGCGCGGGTGAAGCCGGTGGCCAAAGCTAGTACTTAATATTTTTAGTTTTTATAATTATTGCTTGATAATTATATTTTTTCACAATTCTTAATGCTTGTCTCTATGTATGAGGGGAACAAAAATACACACAAACACTCACAAACACACCACACACACACCACACACACTTACACACACACATACTACACAAACTTTACATAATATATAAACTAATACCATACCATACCTACCGAAATCACCTGTCTAGTTTGGGGCTCACTGGCAAATAATATGCTGTAACCTAGTTGTAGGTAATTTTATTTAATTTTAATTTATTTCAGACATACAGTAGTCCATAGTTACACACTCATACAATTAAATTATAAGCTATTTTAAAATATAAAACAGATAAAAACCAAAAATAAAATTGTGATTAATTAAATTTAAAATATTCAATAACTCATTTAAATATAAACAAAAATTGTCAAAGACAAAAAAAAAAAAACAAAAACAAATACAAACACCAAACAAACAACAAAAATACAAATACAAATATTTATTGGAACAAAAACATACCTACTACAATTTTTGTGCACGTTAATACTGCATTAGTTTAGTAGTAATACAGTTAAACTAGGTACTCATATCGTTTCAACCTGCTTACTGTATTACCTAGACATTAAACATTTTTATTTTTTCCCCGGTAATTATGCTTTTCCATTAATTCGTCCCTTATGACGTCATGACGTCAATACATTATCAAAGGCATAGCTCACCCTTTGACCATCACAATTATGTCATAGGTAGGTACCACCTAATTACGTAATACATGTAAATAAGTTTATGTCATAAACTAAAATAGAGATCCTATTAATGTATTATTGTCTAGACAAATGCATTGCATATTCAATAGCATCCTACGTAAACGTTGTTTATCAATCTATCAACAAACGGTAATTGTCTATGAATCTTATTTAGAAATAGCTTTGGCTACTTCATTAACGGCGGTACGTAGGATTTTTCAAGCAAAGAAAAATATAGCAAACGAAATGAAACATTATTCTACTTCTGCTACATTTTATTTAAAAACGGTTGGTCTCTGTAAGTGACCATCAGAGGACTGGCCTATTTTTAATCAGCATTGCCATACAACGTGGCACTGGCAATGCTGCCAGTCTTTTGGGCACTTTTTCTCCTGACAACAATGCGGATACATTTTTTGATTCGCTTTGATTACTTCACCTTTTTTATACCGAATTGTACCTACGTATTATAAGACTTCTGGAGACTAGATAATACTTATAGATAGTTTACAAAAATATTGAAATTTAAAACTAGTCACATATTATAGTTATAAATCGACGATACCAAAGATTCCGCAAAAACAAAGATAAAAATAATCAAAATGGTAACGCAGTGCTATTTTAAAGTTTCGCTACTCAACGCTAGATGGCAGCACATGCTCGTTAATATTAATGTATCTCGAGATTTACCGTAGTACAGTTTTGTTTTATAGGTATTTCTACCTATCTTAACACAATGGTTTTGTCCAGCTGTGAACTATAATAGGCTGAATAAGTAGAGAGCACATGAGTGAGTAATGCTTTGAACTCTGAATACCAACTTAAAACAGACTGAAAAACTTTTTTGTACCTACATAAATACAATATTGTTCTGTAGTGCTTCACTTTAATTTTTTTTGTTTCTATTGTGAGCAGAAAAGTAATTTAATCTTGACGAAAAACGTAACAAAATTCTTTATTGTTTCTACTTTATAGAACCTTGTGCACACTGTCTGTGTAGTGTTACATTTCTTTTCAGAATCAACGACAGCTAAGTAGCTACTACTTATGTCTTCTGATTTTGGCAACTTGTTTTGTTACCAAGGATCCAGATATAAAACTGACTATGATGATTTTTTAATGGAGTTTCGCTTCTCATTAATTGACTTTTGTTTATTTCTGTTCAATTAAAATTAAAAATTACTACTTCAATCAAATCTGCCTATCATTTTTCTAACTATGTTGATAATTCGGGTCCCAGTCCAGTCGGATGCAACTGAACACCAGTGTTTTATATAGACCGAGTACCAATTTGACCTCGACAACCCAGTTACTATGTAATACCTAGGTAAGATAGGTTGTCAGACTTTCGGGCTTCTGACGACCCGTAACGACTTTCAAAGATTCAAATCAAATCAAATGAAATCAAAATATTTTATTTCACATAAGCCTGCATGGGCACTTATGAAACGTCAGAAGCTAGGTGCACGGTTCCAATTTGTCGTTTCCTATGGAGAAGAGCCGGCAAGAAACTCCACGGTTACTCTTTTAAAAATAATTGGCTTTTACAATGTTTTCAAATTACAGTGATAAAAGGTATGGGAGGACAGTGCAGGCCAGTCAATAAGTACCAGGTACTTGTGAGAGGAATGAAAATACAGAATAGAAAAACGTCTACAAATCATTCACGAATGACAACCGGGACCAACGGCTTAACGTGCTTTTCGAGGCACGGAGGGGTCTTGGTACTAAAGATCCATCCACGAACCAATCGCGACAAGGATCGACCGGCGTAAATACTTCAGACTCAAGCCTTTAAAAATTAAAAAAAAAATAGGTAGGTACGAGTACGTACTTGTGTTAAGGAGCGATAAGCAAAAATCACTTTACCTAATACCAGCCTAATATGCTATTATCAACCCAAAAAAGTCTTGTTAATTTTAAACAATAGTATAAAAAAAATATTCGGCATAATAATATGCTAAGGAAAGGTCAAGGCTTCAGTTACAAAGTACTAAGTGGGTACTAAAGAAATAACATATTTTTTGTAATTTATTCGTTGCTATCTTATCGTGCATCTTAATCTGTATTATATAATGCCTCCGAGGATTTATATCCGTATTGATTTTTGGTAAACAATATAGGCTTTAGATGATGTATCGTTAATTCGTAGTACATTTAATTTACCACTTTGTCGCTGCTTTACAACAGTATTTTATCTCTCAAAGCGACGCGCGATTTACTTGTGGTTACCAAGTGTCCAAATACGTTGTGAATGTGTGTGTAAGCGCAGCAGCTTTCGGTACCGTCCCAGACAATGGCGAAGTCGAAAGTGTGCATGTGTGTTATGTGCTACTCGTCTCCATGCTCTCATTAACAGTGCGTCGCTTTCTGAGGTAAAAATTGTATAACACCATCATCATCTACCTAGTCTTTTCCCAACTCTGTTGGGGTCGGCTTCCAGTCTAACCGGATGCAGCTGAATAGGTACCAGTATTTAACATGGAGAGACTGCCTATCTGACCTCCACAACAAAGTTACTGGGTAATACGATACCCCTTGGTAAGACTGGTTGTCAGACTTTCGGGCTTCTGACGACCCGTAACGACTGTAACAATTTTATTGTATAACACAATGTAGTAGGTACATAATTATATTTTTCAGAAACACTTGGTTATCACAAGTAAAGCGTGCCTAAGTAATACCTATCGTAACCGTGCAGTAGCATCTAGCAGTAGTTGCCAGTCTAGACAGTAACATCCGATCATTGATAACAAACAACAGAAAGATAAGTATATTTAACCTAACAGATAAGAATGAGGTCCTGGATATACGAACTACCTACTTCTCTCATTATTATAGAAAACGCAAAAGATTTAATGATCACTTCCTTGTTTATTGCATTCATAAGGACAGCTACCTATAGCGCAGTGCTTCAGCGAGTAGCATCTGTAGTACTAAGACATGGGTTTGAATCCCGCACAAAACCAATATTTGTGTTTCGAGTTTGGATGTGATTTGTATTACTAAAAGCAGCCATGATCCAGAAAGAAATATTAAGTACTACATTGTGTTATACAATTTTTACCTCAGGAAGCGACGCATGCTTTACTTGTGATAACCAAGTTTACAAGCATGCAGTGAATGTATGTGGTGACGAATAGCGTCAGGTAACATCATGTGTTTCACAGGACAGTCTACAGTACCTACCTATCTGTAGACTTTTTCATTCAATTCTATCTACACGCAAGCATTACGATTCATAACAAAATCATATTACGTCTACCCAAACTTTCTTTCTTTAAATCAACAGATAACATTTAAAAAAAAACCTTATCATCATCACAAGTTGTTCGTAATTAAACACGGCTACCAAGGAAGTGATAACAGGCCGGATGTCGCCACGCCCCCTAGCTGTAGACGATACAAACTTGGGGTGCCAAGAAACTTTAAATTTTTGAGAAAGGAGATCGTAATCCGATATACAACCTTTAATTAGAGACAGCACAATTTTTATGACAGTTAATTGAGTAAGAAAAAAAGGAAATTTTTGATTGTCTGTGGGAAGTTGACGTGGTGATTTTTTTGCGATTTTTGTAAATCGAATTTGCTGAGTTTTTGGCGGGATTAGGTTGGAACATGTCGCACGAATTTTCATTTTCATGAAATTTAGTGAAATAGCGAATTAAATTGTATAATTTTGGTAGTGATGAATTATTCAATTTAGTTACATGTGAGTGCACAAGTGTAGTGAAAGTGAAAATAAGTGACTAACGTGGACTTTTCGTTTTCCCCCAAAAACTCATGTTAGGTTGTTGTAAAGTTGCTACCGCTTTATAATAACTTTGACTTGACTGGACTTGACTGACTAAAGTCGACTATGACTTTTTTGTAACTTCGTGCCCGATATCGGGCCATTTACTTGATCGAAAAGAAAAATTACTTGACACTGGCTAAATGCACAAACCGTGCGAAGCCAAAGCCCAAAAAAAAAATCGAATTTGCTGTTGAAATGACGTCTGAAGATAGTATTTGAAGCATCGAATCACCTGTCTGTTTCTGTTCAATTTACCAATAGTTTCATTTCAATACTCCTGATTCTTGTAACGATTTAATTAATATTTTCATAAAACGCTTGTCAAACCTAAAACCGTTTTCTTGATTCAGATAGAAGTAAAAAAAAAACTACACTGCAATGTTGCCAATGAAACCAGAGTTAAATTAATTTCAGCTTAGTTTCACTTTCCAAATTAAAAGAAACCCTTTCGTGATCTAAATTTGCATTTTTTCAAACTCAAAGCATTTATTTCCATTAAACCATTTAAAGGCACTTTTGAATTGTAAAAAAAGTTGATAAGTTGGAAGGTTGAAGCTAGTTGCCCATTCTAAAACATAGATCTCTATGGAGAAGAACGGACAAGAAACTCCACAATTTAAAACTATTACGACAGCACGTGTACTGCTGTAGGGGTGGACGTTGGTACGTGTGTCGATTAAATTTGATAGACACGTGTCTAATCGAATTTTAAATTCCTTATCTAGTTCTAAAACTAAGCTTGACCCCTTGGCATGAAACAAGGTTGTAGTTGATAAAGGGTAGAATTAACGGTGGATAAGGCAACTGTGCCACCGCGGATGAGGAAGCGATTAGCTAGCAACGATTTTCTCGCTCAAGAAACGTACAGAAGAAATAGGTCCCGTGAAAGAAAAAGACATGCATACAGCTAACAGAAATTATTTCAGCACATAATTCTAGACCCTCTAGCCTCAAATTGTAAAACAAAGGCAGATAGACCGCGCAGAACACCAAAGTGAGGCCAAAAAACCAAATACTAAAGCGTCGCATTGAATGTAACATACAATGCGACGCTTTAGTATTTAGTTTTTTGGCCTCACTTTGGTTTTCCGCGCGGTCTATCTGCCTTTGTTTTATAATTCAAACCAAAAAAAAATATATGACGGAGTTATGCCCGAACATCCTACTACTCCTAACCGTTAAAGAGTTTTACCTTCCTTCATCAGCTCAGCGTCATGAGATGATGATGACCATACGCAAATGTCTCAATAGCTTCAGAAAATATATGAAAAACATTGTTAATACCGATAACATTTGGGGGTTGCCCTCGATTTCCCTGGGATTCCATCATCAGATCGTGACTTGGTGCCAATGGGACCACCTCAGGAATATACTCTTTCAAATAAAAAAAGAATTTTGAGAATCGGTCCATAAATGGGGGAGATATATCAGTGAACATAGTCACATAAAAAGAAAAATACATACAGTCGAACATAGAACCTCCTCCTTTTTTGAAGTCGGTTAAAAACTGAAGCGCGTGCCTACACGGTCAAATGTATGGCAGAGTTAATTTTTATTTTAATAACCGACGAACATTTTCCACGCAAGCGGGTTCAGAGGCCTGTACTGAATCCATGGTAATAGGTGCTGGGTCGATGACTCTGCCACCCTAATTTTTTTTTTTTATGTTGGGACATTATCAAATAACTTCTCCCGCTCTGGGTGGAGCAGAAGGACGTGTCAGACTTTTACTGACTAAAACCCACCCGTGTTCCTTCAGTTGCCTGTGTGCCAGGGGCCACGGTATCTCTTTCGAACAACCCGCACCCCTGGCAGACCCTGTAAATAGTTGATTGCTGACTGTTTACACTGCCGGCGATTAATCGTTTGGCGCAGCGACAAGAGCTATCAAAGAGCTTGGCGTACAGAACATTCGCTGAAAGAGTAATTGATCGTCGAGTGATCGTTAGTCGCCTAGTAGGCTTGGTTTTAGTAGCTAGCTCTATTCATCATCATCATATCAGCCGAAAGACGTCCACTGCCGGACATAGGCCTCCCCCTAGTACCGCCAATTCAACCGGTTCTGTGCTTCTCGCATCCAGCGGATTCCTGCGGCTTTCACCAGGTTGCTGTCACCACTCGCTAGCTCTACTCGCTTCTAGTTAATCGCCGGCGATGGAACAGGTGTTTTAAGCCATCGAAGACATTTTCATTTCACAACCTCAGAAAGATTCTGTTCGTCATTCGAAATCTGCGTGCATAAGTGCATTTTATCTGCTAGCGTGAAAAGAGTTTTTAAAATTCGAACCTTTTTATTCAATCATTTTTTACACCACCAGTCCACTACAAATGTATTACTACATTTTTAGAATAATCACACTGGCTAACACGACGACTGCATGAAAAAAGAAACTTAAAATTTTTCGTCTCTATTCGAATCACTATCCATAATTTTGGTTTGTTTTTTGATAAAATCGTAAGAAATCATAAAATATGAGCGAGTCGACAGAAGATATAAATTTAACTCCTTTGTTTTAACTAAAAAACCCTTTTTTAACTCTGCGTTAGTGCAAGCGGTAGGAACATTATGCCGAATTGACCGTCCGGAAAAATCGCGCGAAAAGTACATTAAAGCGTACAATTTGTTCAATGCATGGAGACATTTTAAAGGCGTGAAAACGTTTTCGAAGACTACAATGCAATGCTATCATGCTTCATTGAACTACACTAATTTATTTAGGCTGTTTTTCTTGCGCCTAGCATTTTCCTCGCTGTAGTGAGGTGAATATTTGTGTTTCGCTCGGTAGCAAAGGTATTCTACGTCTCGTACCTTTGAAACCCTCGCTACGCTCAGGATTCTATATTCAAACGCTCGCTTCGCTCATGGTTCAATCCTTGAATCTTTGGCTTGCTCAGCTTTCAATACCAGTACTTGCGCCAAAAAACAACTTTGCAGCCTTGCATAACAAATAACTATTTCCAATAAATTTTAAGATACTACGTGTTTAATGCTAACTACTAACCTTGAAATTGAAAAGGTTAAGGTTTTGAAACAACCAGAAGAAGGGTAGCCACTTAGCACTGCCAACTAGAATAATTAGTCTTGAATAAGTAATGGCCGCGTGCAAGGGAACTACGGCTGTGTGATTTAAAATGCATCGCTTTTGCCCCAAGTTTGAAACTTTACACAACGATCTAGGTCAAGTTAATTATTGGAAAATGCTATTTGAGACACTAGTGATTGACAGAATAAACATCCATTTTATAACATACAATTATGAGGAGGCATCGACACGCAAAGTGAAAGCATGAATACAGCACTTGATTCTAGACCGTAGCGTATTTTTTTTTATCGGTTATCAAAAAAAAGTCTGCTGTTGCTTAGAAAAGTACCAATACCCACGCAATCAAAATGTCTGGAAGTCGACAATTTTTTTTTTGTTGCGATGTTTTTTATCGAATTGTTTTTGCGCCCTGACTTTCTGAATACCATTATTCAGGCCTAATGACTTCTTTTTCGGTTCTAAATAACATTGTATAATTTGCCAATTCTTGACGGTTCAAAATACTTAATTATTATAAAACACTTCAAAGTTGTTAATGGAACAGAATTTAAATTAATTTCAGCTTAGTTACACTTTCCGTTGTTTTTTAGAAAAGTGCAATACCTACAAAAAGTACGCGGTCAAAATGAATGGAACAGCATTTAATTTTTTAATAACCGACTAAAAATTTCAACGCGGTACTGTCCAGAATCACGTAGATTCTTACTGACGTTGGTAACAGATTGTGCGTCAATTTCCCTGCCACCATCAGCCACCCTGTATTTCTTAAAGGTTGATTACTGATTTTCAGATGCAATTAGCCCTAAGAAGATTACGGGGATCGTTTGAAAAGCACATCATAAACCATTAGATTCTTTTAAATACTGTGAATGTAAGAACGTTTTAGGCCTTGCAGACTGTAGATCTGTAGAACATTTTCTATTCTGTATTTTCATTTCTCTTAATATGTACCTGGTACTTATTGAAAGGCCTGCACTGTCCTTCATTGCCTATTATGACTGTATTTTGGAAACTTTGTAAAAGCCATTTTTTTTAAAGAGTAACCGTGGAGTTTCTTGCCGGTTCTTCTCCATAGGAAGCGTCAAATTGGAACCGTGCACCTAGCTTCTGACGTATCAAAAGTGCCCATACTAGGTTTATGTGAAATAAAATATTTTGATTTTGTTTCAAAAGCTCAATGAGTCAATTCTTACATGTGCGATTATTTTACCACTACAAAGAAGAACGCCTTCTCTACATAGTAATAAACAAAGTCGCTTTTCGTGTCTGTACGCTTTGATCTTTTAATGCAGTTTTCATCAATAGATAAATTGATTAAGGGCCTTATCATACTAGCGGATTACAAGCGTCTTCAAAGCGGAGCGGGCGCGCAACGAACACGCGGCGCATGCGCAGCGAATTCGTTGCGGTCGCGCAGCGAGATCGCCACGAATAATGGATCATCCGAAATTCGTCAATGCTTTCGTTTTCGTCTCCGGCGTCTTCGAAGTAACAAACCCAACAGCAGTGTCTCCTCGTCGGAATCCATTTTGTTACTAAGTGTACTGTACGTCGTAAACTTGCTACAATCACGCGACAAAAACGTTGCGAATTGGCCACGCGTCCGCGACGTCTTCGCTGTACAGCCGCAGCGTGTTCGCGACGCATTCGCTGCGCGCCCGCCCCGCCCCGCAGCCGCTCGCAAACCGCTAGTGTGTTAAGGCCCTTAAGAGGAAGGTTTATATGTATAATACACCATCCTCCAAGCGAGCGAAGCCGCTGGCTAAAGCTACATACTCTATAATAACTAAACGAAAATAAAAGTAAGTAATAAACATTAAACTTATGTCATTATTCAAGTGATTTAACCATAACATTTCCAGAAATTGTGCACAGCATGAATCTCTTCATCTCACCGACGATCAATCAACATGACTGACCTTTGCAAACTGCGTCAGTTTACGTCATTATGCCTATATTTATGGATTAAACACCACTTATCTTGGAATCAGCGTTTTTTGTCAACGGCCTGTTTTTTAAAATAGCTTAATAAATTGAGAAGGTGCTTCTTTTTCGTTTTGTGGTAAATTAGAGTAAGTTTCTTATAGTATATGGTTCAGTCTACCTCAGCTTCTCGACCTTCAGAGTCTTATTTTATCTAGAGAGGTTTATCTCATGCACAAAGCATCTCATCTACGTAGATTAATACTACTTCCTACTATCCTACTAATATTATTAAATAAATGTGAAAGTTTGTATGTTTTGATGTTTGTTACTCAATCACGGAAAAATTGCTGATCGGATTTGGATGTAATTTGTCACACAGATAGATTATAACCTGGATTAACACATAGGATACTTTTTGTCCCGGTAGTACGTCCCCGGGGAATGATTTTCGACCTCTAGGCGGGCGAAGCCGCTGGCAAAAGCTAGTCAGGGCATGATGATGATGGGACTCCCTTTTCCGCACGTAGCCTCCCATTCGGTCCGTTGTGCGTGGGGATTCTGGCTAACAAAGCCAGCCTAGCTCCGCCCTAGTCAGGGCATATATTACATTCTTTAATGTTCACGCTCTCCAAAGGGCCTACTCTCTAACTCCGGCAATGAGGATACGGGCCCGTCCGAAAGTCAATGAGGATACAGGCCCGTCCGAAAGTAGTTCGAAACTTCATGTGAATTCTACAGCCGATAAATTAACTTCGTTCGTCCGAAAGTGGTTCTAAATTTTAGAGTGTGGTATAGTATAGACAATCTAACTGAACAACTTTCTCCATGGGACCACATAGTAATCCCGAAAAAAATATCAACGGTCCCCTCTACGAAAATTCAATACCTAGTCGACCCAAATGTATGAGACGGCTGTTTATATTTTTTGACGATTACGTTGCTGGTCCCATAGAGAAAATCGTTCAGTTTGATACACGCTGTATAATGTATGCTGCTTGTAAGTACTCCATGTTATGTTTTAAGTTCTGTTTACGATTTTGTTTTTATTATTTATTTCTGCTTGAGTATTGTTTTTAATGTTTTTTTTGGTATATTGGCGTGTGTTAGCTGGACATATGGCAAATATTTTAATTTTATGTTGTGTTTCGCAATGTGGATCTTACCTACCATTGTATAGAATCCAGTTCTTCTAACTTAACAGACGGCTGCTGCATCCCAGCTAAAGCGGAAATGCTGGAGGTTGGGCGTTTTGGGGGACTATCTTGTATAATTTTGACGTTCAAAAAGTGCTGACTCTCTGCCTAGTTTGAACAAATGACTTTTGATTTCGATTTTTTAGCAAAACAGAGATACCTGAATTAGATCACCCTGGCCTCGGCTGCAATGATCAAAATAAGATTTTCAGAATAGGTATTGGATTTTGACTCGTTCAGAGATCAGAGTGGTGAGGGTGTCGTATAGATTGCGGTATACCGTTGGAACCTGTACCCTAATTGCGTAACTCACGATTCATCATAATTTGTTTCGTTTTGAAACAGATGGCTAAACCATTGCTTCATATGTTCGAAAAATGTGTCTGCTCAGCAACGTAAATAACACAGTGAATATTGTTGAATTGTCAAAATGAAACCGATAATGATTAATCGCGTGTTACGCAATTAGGGTGCTGGGGCCTACTGCCTAAGCATGAAGTCCATAGTTTCGGTTGAAGCTACGGGCGCTTCCGACTCCGTATTACTTCCGGACAGAAGATAAGTTTGAGGCCCGAACTGAGACTGAATAACAACATTATTTGACAGCTGTCCCTGAACCTGATCTGTTTTTGCCTGTCCGAAAAATTGAAGTTTTCACTTGTTTTGACGGATCAATTACTTCCGGACGGGCCCGTATTTCCGAACATAGAGAGTAGACTCCACGGATAGCTAAGAAGTTAATTGTTCGTGTTCGTATAAATAACAAAATGCTCACTTGAATTTTACTCAGACCTTTTGTTTATTCATGTACTAATAAGAACACGGTCTTTTTTATACTTCGGTGTTACTTTATCATTATAATATCGCTCAGTAGGTGGGCCTGTCTGGCCTTGTCTGCGTTGTCGGGATCCTTATTGAGGACAAGTATGGTGCAGATGTGACATTCAGGGCACTAAACCAAGTGTGGGACTGAATACTGTTTGGTCTGAATATGAGAAATTTTGAATGCCAAATGTTGTATGGTGATCTCTATCTTTATCTCGGCTAATTAGCCGACTCGCAAGAATTTACTCGCTCCAATCGGAAGAATGGTCACTTTTAAATGATATAATATTGTCTATACTCGCACGATGTTAATTTACTTGTGCGCGAATCGACAATACTAGACATACGTATAAGGCAACTGGCATGTTTTTACTAAACTTACATAAAATACACAATGTGCCTGACAACCAGTCTTACCAAGGGGTATCGTGTAACCCAGTAACTGGGTTATGGTAGTCAGATACGCAGTCGCTCCATGTAAAAACTGGTGTTCAGCTGCATTCGCTTAGACTGGAAAGCGTCCTCAACATATGAAGGCTAGGCAGATTGATTGATGGAGGTTAAAATAGGAACTAATAGGTGATTGCTTGTAAAAAACCTATCTTTTAGTAATTGAAAGTATTGAACATTGATTTAGCGCTTAGCATTGGAAAAGCTTAGTATAATGAGAAGAATAATAAGTAATCATCGGGAAAAATCACATGAGACAGCCTCGTTAATCTGGTGGTCGCAAGCGCTACTGCCAAGCATGAGGTCCTGAGTTCGATTGCCAGGTCGGGCAAAGTGCTATTGGGTTTCTCACTCAAAGCTCTTCAGTAGCAGCCTGAAGTCTGGATTCGTGCCCGGTTGATGGTTTGCCTCCTATTACATGAGACTTAATCAGAACTGGGGAAATGTGGGTGTATCATTGGTAGACCTCCGCCTAACCCTTAGTGGTTACAGGCGTGATAATATGCGTATGACAAATGAAACTTATGAAATTAAATGTTTGAAGCCTATATTTAGCAGTGTCTATACTCCATAGGTTTAGGTAGTTAAATAAAGGTAAACAAATCGTAAAAACTTTTTCCAAAAAAAAAAACAACCGACTTCCACAAAACACTACAAAGTGAAAAATAACTTCAATTTCGGAAGTCGGTGTCTTTGGAGCTGTATTTGAATTTTTTATCACCGCCTTCCGAAATTGAAGTTATTTTTCACTTTGTAGTGTTTTGTGGAAGTCGGTTGTTTTTTTTTTGGAAAAAGTTTTTATTTTTCACTTTTTAGTGGTTCACATGTGCTTACCCCTTCACAGCATACCGGCGTGATGTTATGTTATGAACTGGTGTTAGCAATAGGCAGACATGACATTTCAGCAATCCCAGTCCATTTGCTATCATTTATTGAGGAGTTCCGTTGCCTATCTCCAAAGTTCTTCATCAGATCTTCACCAAATTGAAATGAGACCACTCCGAGAAAGTACTCTTCCAAAAAATAGCTAAATCGCTTCGTGTGCCTATAAAATTTGAAGAGTTCTCTCTATTTCTCCAGGTTCCCATCATCAGATCCTGACTTGATGATCATGGGACTACCTGGGAAGTATACCCTTTCAAACAAAAAAAACAAAATCCAAATCGGTCCAGCCATCTTCGAGTAATCGGGGAACATACATAAAAAAAAAAAAAAAAAAAAAACAAAAAAAAAAAAGGTTCCGACGAATTGATAACCTCCTCCTTTTTGAAGTCGGTTAAAAAAGGTTTTTTTTTTATAGTTGACACTTTCTTGCTTAAAAATACGGTGTGACAAAATCAAATTTATTTTCGTTTTAAACGATAGTTTCCTCTTTTATTAATAAATATCGAACTTTTCTTAAACTACTCTTCCTTAGATAACTACTTGAGCAGATTTTTTTTCCTAGATTAATTATAATAATATAATATTTTGTAATCTGCCTATTGTAAAGAGCCCAAAATGACAGGTTCCCTAAACCTTTTAGAAGATACAACAAATTGCTAAAATGAAAAGTAGGTACAACTGTGATGTAGTATGGCAACTGAAGTGGCAGGTATTACGTTTAGTCGGTTAAGACTTTGACAATGCTCTCAACAATCGACATTTACAATTTTGCGAGTGTGTTTCGACTTGTGTTATTATAGCTAGCAAAATAATTGATGATACAACGGAACGATTTATTATTAATGTGACAGATAGTTAAACAGAGTCTAATTCAGATTCAGAATAGAGCCTATTATTATATAACTATGAATAATATGATCTTAACATCTATATTAATAAAAACAAAAGTCCTGACTGACTGACTGACTCATCAACGCCCAGCCCAAATCCTTGGACCTAGAAAGCTGAAATTTTGCACAGAGGTTCCCTTTATAATGTAGACAAGGAATAAGGAAGAATTTTTCAAAATTAGACCCTTAAGGGAGTTAAATAGGGGATGAAAGTTTCGCGCGAGCGAAGCCGCTGGCAAAAGCTAATTTAGAATAAAAGGTTTCGTATCTGTGAGTCACGTGGTTTTTGTTTACCATTATTTAACTACCTAAATCTATGGAGTATAGAGGCTAACAAGGTAATATTTAATTAATGAAAGTACTTAATAATTAAAACTACGATATACAAAATAATAACAAAAAACAAAAGGACGCTTAGGCGTCGAAGTATTCCTCCGCATCGCTGTCATCGGGAAACGTGCCCAGAAGACTGGCAGCATTGCCACGTTGAATGGCAATGCTAATTCTTTGGCTAACATGAGATGTACTACATATTTCAGGTTCATAATCGATCGGTCAGCAACCTGTCATACCTAAGCCCAAGTAATCTACACCAGGTGATACCATACATTTCTTAGCACATTTTATAATAATATCTCCAAATTCCCAAATAAATAATCATTGTCAAAACATGCAAGTAGCGTGTCGGCAAATAGTGTGTTTGCATTACGATATGTTTATCGACAGATAGATACTTTATATGAATATCGGGTCACCGACAACCTACGTGAATTTGGTTATCGTTAGGTATCGCTGAACTTGTATTTTGTAATTTTGCGATATTTTTGGGTTGGAATAGGTTAGAAAATTAGAAAAATAGACAACATTCTAATGGTTTGTTGTTGATGAAGTCTCAGGGACAATCCTCGTTTCTGAGTCGACGACGTTCAGACAGACGTTATAAAATCATGGCGGTACTTTTTCCCGCACTGCATTTACAACCCACGGTGTTGAACCGAGCATTGCAAATCCAATAGAATGGCATCTTAGCATGTCAAAAATCGAACAGTGCGTTTTATGGCACAATTTTCAACTGTCGTCGCTAAGCAGTGCTTGAAGATCCACTGCGCAAAAAAATCTCGCCACGATTTTATTACGTCTGTGGCAATGGGGCTTATTGTACAATTAGGTAAGAATCTCAGCTTATGCAGGTACTTAACACAACTTGTCTTGTCTGCTGGTTGCTGCCACCCTAGCTGCTACAAATTAGGATTTACTTCCGCGAAATCTGTTTTGATCATAGACACAATAAAATCGACAAACCTGTCGTGTAGATCTTCTGACAAGAATCGTTTCAACCGATTCCGATCCAATGCCGAATATTGTTCAGCCACGGATTCTTTCATTGACACCAAATCTGTAATGTTCTTCTCTCCAATGCTCATTTTTACAGAATATGAATTTTAAATACATCCATACATACATAAACTCACGCCTTTTTTTATTGGGTGGGAAATCCTCAAATAACTTCTCCCGCTCTGGGTGGAGCAGGAGGGCGTGTCAGACTTTTACTGACTAAAACCCACCCGTGTTTCCTCAGTTGCCTGTGTGCCAGGGGCGACGGTATCTCTTTCGAACAACCCGCACCCCTGGCGGGCATCGGCCCCTGCGGGCGCCATCAGTTGGTGCTAACATCGTTTTGAGGCGCGCGTGGAACACAACCGACCCGGGCTTGGTCCTTACCGGACAGCGAGCTACCCATTACTCGCCGTCCGCAAGCCTGCGCCTACGGTGGCCGGGAATCAGTAGTAGTTACCTAGCCCCATAGGAAGAAGGCGTGAGTTTATGTAGCATAAGCATAATGGGCCTATAATGTTCCCACTGCTGGGACACAAGCCTCCTCTTGGTGACAGGGAGTGGAAACCAATCCACCACGCTGACCCAGTTATATTTCTATGAACATGCCAGTTTCCTCTCGATTTTTTCCTTCACCGTTTCGAGAGCAGTGGTGATGAAATAATTGACATAAAGTAAAGCATCTGTTCCGTGTGGTGCCGGACGTAAAAGAATAGCACCATCCCATTTCTTCCCGTAGGTGTCGTAGAAGGCGACTAAGGGACTTACTAGAGAATGGGCAGCAGCGTTCTCTACGAATTTGACCACCATACTACGAACGCCAACCCGCTTGCCAAGCTTGGCGATTATGCCAATTCCCCCCCTTTTGGGGGAGGCTTATGTCCAGCAGTGGACGTCTTTCGGCTGATATGATGATGATGAAAGCACCTGTTCGAGTTCGAACCTACGACTCTTCACCAGTCCACTGCTCTCGAGAGAGTCAAAGTATGGATTCTAAAGATTTGCCAAAAACTGCCACAAATTCACTTCAACAATGTAATACGAGTTTAAACCCACGACCCTGCTATCACCCGTCAACTTCCCGGTTATTGTGGCATAGCATAATTACTTCATATCTAAGCTAATTCAACTTTTTACACTTTCACTATAACATTAAGGCCCTGGGAATCTGATTAGGAGAATTATAATGTATGCACGCAATTGAAAGAGGGTAGTCTAAGGCAATTGTAGGATGTGTTTACAATAATTAATTACACACTTATATGGAAATGTTGGAAATTATGTGCATCCGTTAAGTTAATTAATTGAAGTACAGTAAGATAGGCTTTTAGGCACACAATGGGAGCAGTGGTGGTAGCTGCCGCGACTTACGAGTTGTAAGCCCTAGGTTCGAACCCCGACAGGTGCTTTCCTTTGGGTACAATATTTCAACAGCATTGCCCTCAAAACGGTGAAAGATCGTCGAGGAAACAAGCATGTCCTGGAACCAAAAATTACGGCCCACTCCCTCACACAGAGAGGAGGCCATGTCCCAGCATGCAGTGGCTACATTATAGGCTGTATGTAATGCTCACAATCATAGGTGGGTAGTGCTATGATCGCCTGTAATGGCTGGTCCCTCGGAGTCGTCGTCGGGATTTGTCGTGTGTAACGGCTGTGTTCCTAAAACGTCTACATTCGTTATAACTTTAGTTATTTTTCTACACCTGTATTTGCATACTAGTTCCGGAGGCATGCTCTTCTTCATCATCAGCATATTCCTGCAAATGAGACGAATTCTTAACAGAAGACGCCTAAGATGGTCTTATTAATGACTAATACAGAACTCATACAAACCATTCGCGTTGGTAGCTCAACGAAATTTCATAAATTCTAAGATTACCGCAAAATCTAACATTCTTGAAAGTCTGCACCAACAATCTATCAAAGTCCTCGCGTGCTGCCCGTCACTGTATACAGCAGCGTAATTATAACAAGCGTTGTGTGAAACGCGATGTTCCCAGCAGATGTCGCGATAATCGCCACGCCAAGCATCGCGTGCGCGCGCGCAGAGGAATGGTCTACACGTAGCGGGACAATTAGTCGCTACGGATGGATTTTGTGGTTTAGTGATTTTAATTTGTAATTAAGTACTGAAAGTTGATTATACTGTGTTTAATAGTTAAGGTGATAGGAACTGGTAAGACATTTCCGTTCATTGAAGCTTTTCATGATGTTAAACTATGTACGGTACTTTAAGAAAATGTTAGACTATTTAAGGTTTTGTATGAAACCGCTCGATCAGGTTAAGCTACGCTTGCCGCGGTGGGTCCGTGGATGGGTGACCATCTTTACATACCAATACCTCTCCGTGCCTCGGAAAGTACATTAAGGCGTTGGTCCCGGCTGTCATTTGTGGATCTTTGACAGTCGTTACGGGTCGTCAGAAGCCCGAAAGTCTGACAACCAGTCTTACCAAGTTACCCAGTAACTGGGTTATGGAAGGTCAGATAAGCAGTCCCTCCATGAAAAATACTGGTATTCAGGTGCATGCGGTTAGACTGGAAGCCGACCTCAACATAGTTGAGAATAGGCTAGGCAGATGATGATTAAATCGCTTGATACTTGGTGCAAAATGGCAAATGTGGCTGTGCCACGGCCGTGCACACTAAGGGATCCTTACTAATGGTGAGTGTGGACTTGTGACCACACTCCTGGACCTTCACTCTTCAATTTATACTGGAACTTTTTTTTTTTGTCGGGCATCTCGCAGTTGACCTTGAGAGGCCGTGACTGCTTAACCGGGCTTTCCTGGGGCTACCATTAAGAGTTAACTTAACGCCTCCAGCCAGGGCTTACAAACTAAAAACTTAGGTACATACTAAGCGACTGCACGCTGAGGGCACCCCCTGTGGGGTACGAACTAAGCGACTGCACGCTGAGGGCACCCCCTGTGGGGTACGAACCTCGGCTCAGGGCGTCACTGTTAGGGGGACAGCTAGTGGGGACAGGCTTGATCAAAATATTGGCATTATTATTATTAATCGGGGAATGCTGGAACACAGCGATGGTGCTGATAGAAATAGGATTATTTGTGTTTACAGAGAGACATCATTCACAATGAATACAGGATAAAATTTTAACCAATGCGCATGAATTCAGCGTATCATTCTAGACCCTCTAGCGTAGAAATTTATAGTGGGTTAAAAGAAAAATCCGCGGTTCCATACATTTTGTCCGCGTAGGTATTGCAGTTTTCTATGAAACATCAGATTTTTTTTTGGTAGGTATAACTGACGAAAAATGTCTACTAGAATGGTATGCTGAATTTACGGTTACAGTTTGAGAACTGGTTTAAATTTTATCCTGTATTTCTGTCTCCTTCGCCTGCCCCTCTATGATTAGGCAAACCTAGGTATATCTATCTGCGAAAAGGTGGAAAAGGGTACCAAAATATCCCATCAGAATAATTCGAATGATAAGATCAGCAACAACATCCTTGCAAGCATCAATAAAAGGGCCTGACCATACTGATTAACGAATTGTTACAGTCCTTCTACCGGAACCAATGTTGCCAATAAAAACCCACGGATTCCGTATGTCCTACCTATCAGTTCAGGATAATCTGGCAACACTGGTCGCAGTCTGTTAAGTGGTAAACGAACCTTGAATATGCAATGTGCATACTTATTTAATTAGTATCTTCCTTTTTTTATGCAAAATTGTTTTTATAGCCCTTATCGAGTATCTTTATATGTCAAATTAAGCTGTTGACGTGTGAGTAATCTTGAATACTGATCGGTGGATTTTGAGGTAGTTTTTTTTGCGGATGTTGATTTCGGCAGAATTATGTTTGTATCTGTTACCGGCCAAACCCAATTTCAGGCCAAACTAGTTTGTCCTAGGCCAAACAGACTTATCCTACGCGTGATATGTCGCAGCCAACTAGCTTAATTAGCCATTTCGTTAACAGCCTTTGGAAGTAACGCTCGCCGGCCGCTGCCGCGGCGCCGCTCACTCGGCTCGCGCGCTTTTGGTCACAGTTCTAACCTAACCTAACCTAACCCATTTAATCGGCGTGCCCCGGCTTAATAAACCAGTTTGGCCTAGGACAAAGTAGTTTGGCCTGAAATCGGGTTTGGCCGGTAATATATCTACCTATTTAAAACCAGAGGGGTTATTGTGAAGCACACTAATTGTAGGAACGGCTTCCATTTTGACAGTTCAACAACGTTCACTGCGTTATTTACGGATATTTTGTTCAACTGTCATATTTTTTTGCAGCAATGGATTCGCAATATACCTTAAAATTATTCAGATTCTGATTGATAATGTGTTACGCATTTGTTGTGCAGGTTATAAATAAATAATACCTGCATAAAAAACTTTATTCACTTTAGAAAAACGCGGCAAGTACAATATTTAAAAACTATTAACAGATTACATTTAGGATTCCTAGGATTCCCTGTGTCGTAAGGTCCAGTCTCTTCTCAAGTAAGGCAAACATTTACATTTATTTTGGTGAAGTAATTAAGTAAAATGAAAAAAAAAAAAAAACAAATTGGATGTTTTAGCCCTGATGGCAAGTTGAGGTTTTGAGCGACTGGGACCGCAATTAACTGGAACCGTGGTCCCAGTTGCCGGATCCATTTAATTTTATTATTTTTCTTCCTTTATGCACTATCCTGACTTTATTATGTTTTCAAGTCAATTATGAACGCCATTAACTTGTGGTGACAAGCAAAGTCATCAAAAAAAAGTAATAAATAATATGGCTGATCAACGTTCGTTCCTCCCTCTGTATAATTATCCCATGGCAAAGTATGATAAGTATGGCAAGTTATGATATTAATTGGGCAGACATAACTCGGGACTGACTAATAAAAGTCAGCCAATTTCTTTACTTTATATGCGTGAACAATTCCTTTACTTTGTTATTCTGTTTGTTTACTGACATATACTTGACACGCTGCAATTATTTTTTATATAAATTAGTGTAATATTACAAAGTTTGCCTCTAGCGTTTACTTTGGCGATTTGCAGTTTACTTTTTGAACGATATTTTATCTTGATAATTAAGTCTGGTCCTTCATGGGTGCCCTTTTGTTTCGAGACAATTTGAGAAGATCACAATGAGATTAATTTGAACGGAAGTTGATTTTTAACCGCTTAACTTTACTGCTACAACCAAACCTTCTTCTACTTACAACTTAAACTTACTGAAAAATGGAACAAAATTTAGTAAGTTAATTGAAACTTACCCGGAATTTATATAACAGGCTATACCAGACACAGGGATATGCTCGTGACCGGGTGCTGCTTGTGTTGACTGTGTTTAGTAATGTTAATTAATTACCTATTATTGTACAGAATCAAATTCTTCTAACTTAACAGACAGCTGTGCTGCTGGGGAGTTTGTTGCGCCACTTCTTCATCCCAGCTAAAGCACTAGGAAGTGGTGAAGGGCGGGCGTTTTAGGGGACTGTCTTATGTCATTTTGATGTTCAAAAAGTGCTGACTCTCAGCTTAGTTTGAATAAATGACTTTTGATTTTGATTTTGAACGTGAAGACGCAAATGGAGTATGTAAGAATCGTATTGGGAGGCGTTCGTAGCTTCTGCCTACACTCAGGTGAAGAAGGCGTGACTTTATGTATGTGTAAATTGGCAATCATTGTTATTCAGAATTTTTATTTTATTAATATCGTACCATGTTGTAAGAACTAAATAAAAATATTTGACATCTAACCGTCTTTGGATTTAATAAAAACACCATGTTTGAACGTACTAACACTATCGTTGACGTCACTTCCGATGTCCCTAAAATTATAATGTTTGCAGTACCATATTATTATAATTGGGCCAACAGTTTGCATCAAAGGTTGGCGCCCAACCTTATCGATCTTCAAATAATTTTAAGTCATAAATTATGGACGTGAGTATAGTATCCGTGTTTGTGCTAGGTTGAGCCAGTTTGTAGAAAAATATGTGAATTACGTAGTAGTTTTACAGATAAGTGTGTTCGGTAGGCATGTGTACCTAAATCATAACAAAATAACATGTCTATCTAGCTACTGGTCTAGAGTTTCCCAAGCCGCACAAATAGCTGTATAGCCACTGGACAACAGAATTTTTGAAAACTCGACGCTGTTATGCTGTTTGTACAAGGGCTGTCTATCCCGCTACACAGCTCCTATAATTCTACATTTGGCCCCAAATTAACCAGCGCTGAGAATTATAGTAGCTTGTTAAAAGCATTCCAGAGCATTGTAAGAGATGTACATGGGCTGCACAATAGCTTAGACAGCTGTCAATAGGCCACTATCCAGCTCCTTTAATTCTCTTAGACAGCCACTAGATGGTGTATGGTTTCCTTACGGCGATTAATAAATCTACAAAGAAATAGCAACAAAAGACTATTTGTGCAGTGCAAGTGTTATGTCAAACTCTAATCTGTGGGCAAATATATAATTTCCAATTTAAGGTAAGTAATTTTTCACGTTTATTTGTATCTCTATCGCTAAATTGTACTGCGGGTGCCAGTTTACTGTTAATATATATAGGTGTTATTATCAAATATTACACGCGCCACAGAAATAATATGGTTTTACTAAAAATATTATTCAAAATAAATACGGTGTACGAATTATTCATGGATTTTTACAAAAAAATAACATTTTATGAGCATTCATATCTATTTGTAGCTAATAAATAATGTATTTTTACTTTAATAGCTTTGAAATATCATGAAAATTTTACAGATATCAGTAATTTTTTTCATATATAATCGGCTTGTTTACATTAAAATGGCGTTAATTTGTTATCCAGCAATCATTATAACTAAATTCTCTTGAAACTCTCTTTTCTGTGCAATGGCCATATTTAATTCTATTGATCAGCTGAGAACTTTACGCTAGCTGTACAATGGTTTTCAGTTATTCTAACGACTGGTGAAAGCAGCAAAGTGAGAGTATACAACAGCGTCTTAGGGATCTCTAATATTGATAGAAAACTATTTCGGGCATTTCGTACTCAAGTAGCTTAGGTACTTCACTTGATTTTGTGATCCTACTTATTCTTGCCTGTTATGTCAAATCAGAGAGCCATTACTTGCCATGTTGCTTAGAAATGTATGTTATAAAGTAAGATAAAAAAAAACTATAACTTCATTTAACCTAGCTAAGTGAATATTTAGCTTGGTTTAACTTAACGCTCTCCCGGCCGTGTGAAAGAGATGAAGCGAATTTGGACTGTCGCTTATTCGCGAATTTGCTTTGTCGCGAAGGATTTGTTAGCGCCATTTAAATTTAACCAATCATATTGATATATATATATATATTTTATTGAAAGGAGTTATTCAAACTTGTGTTAGCCAGTTGTTGCCAAATCTTTACCATATTATCTTTATATATTGTGAATTTGTTACCCGTCACGCGCTACGCACCGCACGTATTATTATTGTTTCTATTTTGTTTACGAATTTTTTTTGTGTTGTAAATTGCGAGTCGTACGCACTCTTGCACACTTACACACTTCTGCAATTCAATTATGCGAACGAAGTGAATAACTTAGTTTGTTTTATAATTTATCAATTAATAATAGTGTACATATTTTTTGTGATAGTACCTGTAATAGGTGTAAATATTTTAATACTATAGAGCGTTTTACTTATTGGCACAAATACTAAATCCGCATACTTAATGATCTCTTACTTCTGACGTAGTAGGTAAAGATGCTAATGTTATTGCTAAATAATTGTTCTTGTTTTCAGAAAATAGAAATGCCGTTCAAAAAGTGAAGACAATAGAAAGAGGGGAAGGAAAATTATCTGTCATACCAAGTGCTTGAGAAAAAGGATGGATGGTTGAGATGATATATTAAAAACGTTACTTCGAAATTGATGAAACTAGAATATTCAAAGCATCATACAGATTGGACAAAAATGCAATGCATAGTGAAACGGTCATCCATTGCAACATATATTATAACAATGCAGAAAAAGAACTAAGTGGCATGTTGAACCATAGTGACACGTCAGATTACCCAGATGATGGAGAAATAAAACCAACGAATGGTTTAACATATATAATTACCAAAGCCAAATCAAGAGTACCTATGTGATTAATAAAATAAAACGCAGTAAATGTATACCATTACTTTTATTTTTACTGACCATTCCTTAGCCAACAGCTATAAATTAATAAAACTTTTGAGCGCCACTGACACGGCTTTATTTTTTTGTAACGGCCACACAATATTAAAATTTATCTTCTCATAAAGACGTGGCGCTGAGGCTTGAAAATGCACATACCTGTTATAAAAGCCCTTGCGGGTGAATCGCAAGTAAAACATCTAATCTTGACTTTTATAATCTCGCTTGTCTAGAAGGATTCCGTCATTCAATAACTGTTTCATTTCAACTACAATGGTGCCGATTCTCTTGTACACCGAACTAAACTAACTAAACTATCACTAAAATTCCTTACTTTTGGCTATGAGAATCTTAAAGCTATTCTGCAAAAAAAAATCTCTAAACTTAAAAATAATTTTAACACAACTAAAATCGAATTTGACAACCGCGGATCCTGCAGGCTTAGTAGCATGACGGTTTCTATTTCTACTTTACTGTAGAATAGAAATCGCTTGTCTACATTTCTCGGTGAAAAACTGACAACTGTCTACACGGAAACGTCATTTTGTCTTGTCTTCCGTCGACAAAACGCTTCTCTACGGTTGTCGTGCCAAGCCTGCAGGTGGTATTTTTTTTCTTTTGGCTTCGCAACGTGGTACTTGTGTGCCCTACGCAATGATTTTTTTAAGAGCTGAATGAAGCGTGCGCAGGAGGGCAGCCTCGACGTTTTTTATGGAATTTTTCACTTATTGTATGGAAAATAAAAAAAATATTACCTACATGTTGAGATTATGGGGCATAGGGGTTTCATAGAGGGGGTCGAATTTATCATCATTTTTGCGATAGGACACACCATTTTCGAGATATAAGCAAACGAAAAGAAAAAAAAAAGATACAATACTGTTTTTGCACCTGAAGTCGAAGTGTTGGTGTGAATTTTAGTTCATGACCATTAGTTTTATTCCACACTTTTTTAATCGCGATTAAAAATAGTCTTAGTTAGAAAAATTAATATAGTCAACATTTTTGGTGAAAAACGGCAAACTCAGAATAGCAAAATTACCATCTTCACTAAATTAATAATTCAGTGCAATCTTATTGCTGTCAAACTAAAATATAGTTAAGTTGTGTCACTTTAGTCAATTTCAGAATGGGAAATCGTCGTTTGACAGGATTAAACTAAATTTTGGTGATTTTTAGTTTAGTTTAGAGAATTTTGTGCCAACAGAATCGGCACCATCTTCTAGATAAAGATCAAGATTCTTCGGTTTTCCAACACCATAATAAACACCATAAATAGTTGGGTATTTCAAAAACATTACGGAAAATCGGCCAGAACTCATATTTCGAATTTTTATATAGAGGCAAGCCATCAAAGGTTATATTCAAACCAATGCTCTTAATATTTTCTAAAACGTCTAGCCACTTGTTTAAAACTATAGTTAGCGGATTGATTAGTCCATTGTACCAGTATTCATCAACAGATTCGATTTATTTTAAAGCAATTATTCTAGCTTGTAGAATCGTTCTCGGATCATTTGGTAAAATATCTGGAAATCTCTTATTCACAATAATTATTAGTAATTCCTTCAGTGCATCTTGAGCAACATTTCTCTTTATTGCCCATTCTTTTATATTTTCTTAAATAAAATGTTTACCATATAAATATTTTCTCCCTCATGTCTGGTTTGATTCATTACTTTCAGTATTTCTCGTTACAATTATTTTTTTAGAAAGGTCACTGACCGAATCCATTAATTGTACGGAACTATGATCATTGGTAACAAAATCTATGTGATTAAGTCGTGTTGCGAGGTTATGACAAAATTGACGTTATCATAGCACTACTAACCTATGTCTACTCTTCAATAATGCTAAAGGCTGTGAAATAGATAATATTTACACTATAAGCTTTGGAATTAAAGTGGAGTAACACTACACTAATTTACAGCTCATGCAGTCTTAAAATGCTTTTAACCAGCTAGTGTTAAGCTCATTGAGGAAGCATTATAATAGAATTTGTGTACTCCATAAAAAAATGCCAATGGCTAAATTTTATTCTCTAATACAGTAAATAAATAATAATAATAAAATCATTTATTTGCATAAAACATGGTATAAAATGTTCTTAAATATAATGGTATAGCACAAACATGTTCAGCTATGATGAAACATAGCATGCAAAATCTCAGGGTTTTTTTTTTCGAAATGTTACAACTTACAGGGCGTCAACATTTTGTATCCATAAATTCTTTTAAGCTATAGAAACTACACTCATTCAACCACTTGTACAACTTTATCTTAAATATTTTTTGATGTAATGTTTTGAAATGGCTTGGTATCTTATTATAGATACGCACGCACATTGCTAGGCAGTTTTTGTTATACTTGGTAAGTCTTGGCAAATCATTTATTACTAATTTGTAAGGATCTCGTCTGTTCCGAGGATTTACATCATTTGCTGTTTTAAACAGCTCTTTATTCGAAACTACAAACACACATATTTCGTAAATGTATAGAGATGGCAACGGTAACAAACCACTTTTTTTAAATACTGGTCTACATGAGTCATCAGGCTGAAGGCCACATATTGCTCTTATGCACTTTTTTTGAGCGATAAATGCTCTATCCAGATCGGTGCTATTGCCCCACATTACAAGACCATAGCGTAGTAATGATTCTACATACGCGTGGTATGATATAATAGCAGTTTTTACATTCGTTACATTTTTAACCTGTTTCAGTGCATAAACGAATTTATTAATTCTTGTGCTAACATTATCAATGTGTTCTTTCCAATTAATATCTTTATCTATTATTACGCCTAAAAACCTCATTGATTTTAGTTATACTCATTTTGATGTTGTATTTATTATTATTCGATTGATTAAATTGAATATAGACGGATTTATCTAAATTTATTTTTAAATGGTTCATGTCAAGCCAATACAATAATGTGTCTATTGTTTTATTGATATCAAACTCATGATCTATAACGGTACTTTTCTTTTTATCAGATGTTACTATAATAGATATATCATCAGCAAATAATACGCATTTATGCTTGGTTATTTTTATGATGTCATTTATGTATAAAATAAATAATATTGGGCCTAGTACGCTTCCTTGTGGAACGCCATATTTATTTACTTTATATTCCGATGAGTAGGGTATCATATCTTTATTTTTGCTAATTTTATTAATAATGACACGTTGTTGTCTATTACTTAAATAGGACGATATCCACTGTAGTGCAGGTCCCCTAATCCCGATAGTCTCTAATTTATCTAGCAATATGTCGTGTGACACCAGATCGAAGGCTTTCGATAAATCAAAGAAAAGACCAGTGGTCAGATGATTATTGTTAATATTCGAAAGTATCTCTTTCATAAGAGAAAAAATGGCTAAAGATGTGGATTTGTTTTTTTGAAATCCAAACTGCTCATCACTTATTATTTGGAACTTGTTGCAAAAATTAAGAAGTCTTTTATACATACATTTTTCGTAAATTTTGGAAAAGATAGGAATTAACGTTATAGGTCGATAATTATTGATATCACATTTATCTCCCTTTTTGAATAACGGCTTTATTATGGATAATTTTAATTTATCGGGAAAAGTCCCAGCTAAAAATGACATATTGATTAGGTACGTTAAGATACCAGCCAGTTCATTACAGCAGGCTTTTATGATTTTTGTGCTAATTTCATCATAGCCCTCTGCTCTGGTATTGCATAAAGACATTATTTCCTGTCGAACCTCACTTTTTAGCATAGGTTTGAGAAACATAGAGTTGGCACTTATGTTTTTCCTAAAGCTTTGGCCGGCACTTTGTTGAGTTGGTGCATTATGCGTTAGGTTTACATAGTGGTCGTTGAATAGAGAAGCCACTTGTACAGGGTCAGTAATTACGGCATCATTTAGTCTTATGATTTCTATGTTGTCTTTGGGGGTAGCATTATTTATTTCATTTTTAATAACAGTCCAAGTAGCTTTGCATTTATTATCCTGTGTTTTAATATATTGTATGTTTGCGTTCTTTTTTGATCCGTAAATACATTTCTTTAGCAGATTGGAGTAGTTATTGTATTTAGTTTTATTAATAGAATTTTTAGTTTTATAATACTGGTAACGTAGTCTCCGTTTAGTTTTGCAACTTTGCCTTAGACCTCGGCTTATCCACTTTTGAGTGTTTTTATTATTACTGTTTACTCTAATTCTTACCTTGGGGAAACAGAGATTGTAAAATAGGCTTAGCAGTTCATGAAAATCACTGAATGCGGAATTTGCATCAGTATTTTGGTAAATATCAGACCAAGAAAGGTTTTCCAAGCATTCTTTGAATTTCCGGATATTATCTAAGTTATAATCTCTTTTATACATGTAGTATATTGGTGCTTTTTGTAATTTATGATTAGTAGGAAAGCTTAACATTTGTGCTGTGTCATGATCTGAAAGGTGTAGAGGTAGTACAGTTGAAGTTGCGTTGGCAATGTTGCTCAAGATATGGTCAATACAAGATAGTTTACGTGTAGGAACATCTATGTGGATTTTCAAATTATAATTGTGGCATAAATCTTGCAACTCTTTCGTAATGTTACCTTTTTTTAACGTATTAATATTGAAATCACCAGCTACAACTACATTTACTTTAGATTTGTATTTCTTTAGCAAATCGTGTAAAAGATTATGCAATTTAGTTAAGAACTGATTTGGATCAGATTGAGGTGTTCTATAGACACATATGACTACTAATTTACTACACATTAGCTCTATGCCGCAGGCTTCAAACGTGTTTTGTGTTGCATAGTTTTTCACGAATGGTAACTCCTTAAAATTCCATCCTTTTTTTACTAATATACAAGTGCCACCCCTTTGTTTCTCTCTACAGAAGTTGGAAGCCATTTCATAGTTATATATTTTAATATAATTTTCATAGCCTTTTTTAATAAAAGTTTCAGAAAAACATATTACATCTGGATCATTATATACTTCTTTTAATTCCCGAATAGTTATTTCTAGTAACTCTTTTTTGGATAATAGACTAGCAATATTTTGATGAAATATTCTGAAATGGTGTGTATTACTGGCTTTAGACACGAAAAAATGAGTCGCTCTTTTTTAAAACAGGAAAATAATAGGGTATAGTACCTTTCTGGCTATGTGTATTGGGTTGCGTAAGGCTGTTACATTCAGGAGTAGTTGTAAGACAACTTTGTACTTTAAAGTAGTATGGAATAGACCCTTTTTTAGGTTCCTGTGAACGAATGTTCAATTTTAAACTTGATTTGCTACTTGCCAGCCTCTTTCGAATTTCGCTGGGGTTCAAATATTTATCATTATAATCACAACAGTCTATTAGGTAGTTTAATGACTTACAAATCTCGGATAGCTTTGTGTGAGTTTGCTTTACATAGTGACATTTTTTATACTTACTACATAAATGATTTACAGAATAGTTTAATTTATTGACATTTAGGTACACGTTGCTTACGACATTAAGTACAATGATAGTATTATTTTTAAATATATCTAATATCATTTGTAATTGAGACAAGATTATGTTTAGGTTACGGTCATTTTCACCTACGCAAATAACAAGTTTGTCGTCAGTTGTCAATTTGACATTTCTACAGTTCGCTATAATTTCGGTGCACAGTGCATTTGGCTTCGTTTCACCAATTACTCTGTATTTTTCGTACCGTGTATTTGTTCTTGAATGTGAGATGGCTGCTGCTAGCCCGACGCAACGCTGAGTACCGAAAATAAATATCTTCTTCTGCGGAATCACATTTTGTTTAATTGCGGCAGTGCAAGTCTTAGCACTGGCGATGTTCACAGTATCCTGCTTTGGATCCTTGGTGGCAGTTTCAGTTTCACAGGAATTGTGTTTACGTTGAATTAATATTACAATGCGCTCTGTAAGGGTTGCGATTTCCTGTTCTGCACCCTTTAATTGCTGTTGTAGGGTTACAATTTCCTGATTTAAACGTATTATATTTCCGTAATCACAGGTCTCGACGTTCAATGTGGATGACAATGGAGTGGATGGTGTAAAACTCACGTTGCATTGTTGTAGCATAGCTTTTCTCGTTTTTTTAGTGTTTGTGCCAGGACTTCGGATTATGGAGGAAGAATGGCCCAAAGATTTCAGCGTTTCGTTTTCTGTAAATAGCTTGCTTATTTGTTTATGTAGATTGGTGTTTTCCAACAATATATTTCTCAGCTCATTTTCCGTACTTTCAAGTTTAAGGGTAAGTTGAGCTATTGTCGTTTTCATTTCTGATGCTGATACTGAGTCAGTTACAGTTTTGTCGACACTCCTCGATAGCTCATATGGAGTTGCATATGACTCATCGGATGTTTCGCAGTCGGTAAGAACGTGAGAGTCCAATAACTCTGTATTATTTTGGATGGGAGAAAGACGTCTTAATGATTCACCATTTAGAATATTGATCACATTTGGTGCTTGATAGGTTGGTGACGGAGTTTTTAAAGAAGTTTGCTTTTTTCGCAAAGTAATGTTAGATGTACCAACGGTGTTAGAATATTTATTATTTCTGATACACTCCTTACATCTCCATTTTTTTCTTGCTTCTGCGTCTTTTAGCCGATATGTTGGTTCTGGATAGCCCTCGCAATCAAATTCGTATCTATTATCACAGGCGGAACACAAAGCCGTACTCTTTATGTTGACATTTTTTTTACATTTATGGCATCTTACTAGTGTCGCCATCTTGCGGGCGCTGCTGCTATTATTTGCCGTAATTTTTGATGTCATCGTAAAGGTAGGAAACATGTAAGAATTAACGACCACACGATAATTTAATTTAATTTAAATTACAAATATGAATTTTGGAATCTCCGAAAAGTGAAGTTGGTACTGAGATTTGAACTCATGACCACTCGTGTGAGGCTACTTTATGGGCAAAAGTAGATCAATGCCTTATCCACTACGCCACCTGTACATTTACAACATAGTCGAATTTATGAAGTATTCTATACAAATTAAATGACGTTGCATAGTTGCGGTTTAAAGTTCAAAATTGCATTAGGCTTGTTGATAGGTTGTGACAGTTGAAATTTAAATCACTTTATGAATCACTTTGCACTTTTTTATTGTTGTTCATGTTTTAATGACACTTGATAAGATTTGTTTGTATCACAGAATGTTAAAAGAGTTGTATTTGTTTACGTTAATTGCGAATTTTAACAAGTTATTGCTGTATGAGTAATTTGTGAGATAATTAATGAAATAATTAATGAATTCACAGTTTTTTGGTTTTAACTTTCTAGTTTGCGTATAAAACTCAAGGATAACACTGTCACTTGGTTATTAATTAATGTTTTAGAGGTTCACTTAGTTTTATTCACTTATAAACACTAAAAGTATTTTTAAAGATTTTTTTAGAACAGAGCGATTTTTTTTGCGTGAAGCTTCGCGCAGCGCCATCTGGCGATATCTGGCCTGGCGATATCTGGCGATATCTGGCGATATCTGGCCGTTTGTAAGTTCAAAGCTTACAAACGGTGTGACGTTACCCCGTTATGCAGCTGTTTACAAACTTTGGTCTTCTTACCCAGCTAGTAGCATTATACTTAGCCAAAAGCTGGACAATAGTTCTTTCAAGTTCTACTAAAATGCATTTTGTTGTTTTTTTGTCCATTGTACTGCCATTAGTCAGCTGTGCTGTTTAACAGTGTAGAGATCGCCCCCCATACAGTCCCAAGAATCGTCTTATCCATTAGTACAGCTACATAAGAGCCTTTGACTGTAATATAGCTTGTTTATGGATGTAATTTCCGCTAATGTGCTGCTTGGGTTCTATCTAAGGTTTCTATAATTAGATAAAGTTGTTCCATTGTAGATCTTGGAGCGTATATTTTCGTTTAAAACTCAAAACGGTGAACGGTGTCCTAGAACCAAAAATTTGAAGACATTTGACATCCACTAACCCGGACTGGGCAAGCGTAGTGAATTATGGCCCACTCCCTATCACAGAGAGGAGGCCTGTGTCCCAGCAGTGGGAACATTATAGGCTGAAGGTGTGCTATTCTTGTTTCGATGACCCGAGGAATGACTGGTTGATGGCAATATTCGCCCCCTATTACATACATGGCGAAATGTTGGTGTACAATTCTGCCCAACCCTTCGGCGAAGCCGTTTAGTCCACTCTCGGCCCCTTGACCCCTAAAAAAAGATTTGTTCATTTGTTTCCTCTCAACCCTTAAACATAGTTCACACTCGACCCCAGGCGGTGAGATTGTGAAATGAAAACATATAAAGGACATGCATACCTCGTCCACTTTCGACCCCTAGTTCGGTAAGTACCTAAAATTAATATTTTGATACAGTAAGGTACAGACTAATTTGGGGGTCGAGAGAAAACTAAAACTTGGCTGGAAAATAAAATCCACTATCGACTCCTAAGGGTCGAGAATAAACTATAGGCAGGGGTCCAGTGGACACATTCATTATTGGGGGTCGAGGGGTCAAGAGTGGACTAAACGGAGGAAATAATGCGTGTTATTATGTTTATTTTATGATCCGAGAAAAGGTTCTTTTGAATTGTCAAGGAGTCAGTCAGTCAGAAAATTGAAGCTCGTTCCGCAGCTTACATCTCTCATCATTCATATATGAGAATCAGTGGCGTAACTAGGGTGGGGCAGGCAGGGCAAGAACCCTGGGCGTCTATCGAAAGGGGGCGCAAAAATTCGCTAATTATTAAACTAAAAAAAAAACATCAATAAACCATTTCATACTGTCACTTACCTCTTTATCTAAGATATCTGAAGAGCTACTTGATTATATTGTGCAGTACGACGATGAAAGCGTATTTCCAAATCTGCCTATTTCTATTCAAATTCTCTTAAAATTGCAGCAGCAATTGCCAGTAATTTTTTTGCAACTTGAAATGAATACCTTCGTTAATGAAGGCTGTAATTGGTCAAGAACGGTTATGCGACCTAGCTTTGCTCAGTGTAGACCGAGAAGATAATTTACAAAGGGACGCAAATGTGATGCGTGCCCTAGGCGCCATTTTCTATTGGTACGCCCCGAGAAATTCCAAATAGAGATAAGCTGACGTTGATACTACCTAATACTTTCTAGCAGATCATAGGTAATTAGCCATTCTTACGTTTTTTAAAAAACTTTGGAAATCATTATGTAGGTAATACAACAATGCTGCCTTATCAACCTGCCAAACACATTGAGATGTCACCCATATTTGGTCAGGTGCGTACGGCTGCGCCTGCACTTCCGGCATTCGCTAGGTCACTTGATCAAACAGTAGTCGTTCACTGATTAATTGGTTTATTTGTTCCTATTGTAGTCATTGTGTGGAGGTGAGAATTCAATTAAGGATTAGAATTTATCTTTTTTCTCTTTCTTGGGTTCGAACCCAAGTAAGCGTGCACTTTACTTAGTACAACTTCTTTCATTACTTGCAATATAAATATCGTCATTTTCCTTCTCTTATTCCAATTTATTTTGGGGCGGCACAACATGTATTTCCACACGACTCTATTAGTGTGTCTACGAGATGACGATTTCGGTAGACAACCCCTTTCTAACCATATCATCATTCACACAGTCCATGACATTCATACACAAATCGACAATAATTTTATTCTAAATATAGTAGAACCAATGCTGAACTTTCGTAAGGAAACCGGCATGTCCTTGATCATAAATTCAATGACACGTGCCATCTACCAACCCGCACTGGTCCCGCATGGTGGATAACGGCTCGCTCGGGATCTCAGAGAGACTTCAACAGTTGGAACATTATAGGCCAATTATGTGTCATGTCTATCTTCACACACCTTAGAACTACTAATCACCAAGCGATAACAGTAGGGGACGTACACAGAGCACGGAGAAACCTCGGCAGTCGCTGCTAGAGGTGGTATTGTCAACACTACATGCAAACCCAGCATGTCCTCGTATTATGACACCTCTTTGGAGGCGGATCGTATCACCCCGACTTACGAGTGAGCTCGAACACAGACAGGCACTTAGCGTATTTAATTTCATCATCACTGCTCTCAAAACGGCGAAGGAAAACATCGTGAGGAAACCGGCATATCCTAGAATTAAAAATTCGATGACATGTGTCATCTACCAACCCGCACAAGGCCCGCGTGGTGGACTATGGCCCACGCCCAGGCCTGTGACTTTACATTATAGTACTTAAGATTATAAAAATAATAGTTTAAAAACTAAAAAACGCGCTTTAAAAACCAAACTAAAAAAGGAGAAAATAATTTAATTCAATTAAAAAGCGTGGGGTGCTTTTTGAGGTATTTTTATAATCAATTAATGTCAAGCACCCCACGCTTTTTAATTGAATTAAATTATTTTCTCCTTTTTTAGTTTGGTTTTTAAAGCGTGTTTTTTAGTTTTTTAAACTATTATTTATTTTCTATTTTTTAGTTCTGCTAACTACAAAAACGTGTTTTTTTTTTCTCAATTTTCTTTTTTATTATTGAATTGTCATCGGTCCTCGACAAGTTTACAAAGTTTCAATGAAATCTGACCGTTTAAAGTGGGTCGGTTACATATTGACAAACAAACAAACAAACATACAAGTGAAGCTAATATAAAGCGTGTAAAAACGCCTATCTGGGCTCGAACCTATGACTTACAACTCGTAAGTTGCGGCCGTTACCACTGAGCCACAACTGCTCCTAATCTCAAACTGTCATGCTGAGTAATAATTTAGCAAAGTAGCCTCACCAAGTATTACGGAGCCCGGAAGAGAAAAACTTGACGTTTATATATACACGGAATGCGGAGCAGCTGAGCGGGACGCTAAATGTTAACGATGTCTCATATTCACGTCAATTTATTGATCAAACTGGTTTCAAGGTGCGCTTATACGAGCAACTAAAATTGCTCTATTCTGGTCAATTCTCGCCAACTATGATGTCACGACTACATCCAGCAATTTAGGGCAATGGCAACATGTAGCAACCTGTTGCCAGCAACTTAAAAAAACTAGGCAATACACCCCCCCCCCCCCCCCCGCCCGCCGCCTCCGCCACCGCACCGGCCGCGCCGGTTCCTCTCGCAAAAACAAGGCGTAGGTACTATCGAGATAGAAGACGAAGAAAATTGACTAAAACTTTCCAAACCGATTGGATATTCGGCAACTCATATTGGCGACATTGAGAAATGTGAAATATATGGAGCAATCAGAAGCAATATTACCGAAACAATTTCCGCATTTTAGTGTTGCCGAGCAATAATTGCTCAAAAAATTGCCCGTGTAAGAGCACCTTCAGGATTATGCGTTTAACTTGACTTGTTATATTTATATGTTTTAAGAACCGTTTCCCACGGATTTGTGGAGGTATGGTGGAAAATGTCGCAGGAGGTTTGATTAGTTTCCGGTTTTGCAAAAGGCTCGCTTCCTATTACGTGGGTGAAATATCAAAATAAAAAAATAAAAATATTTTATTTCACATAAACCTGCATGGGCACTTATGAAACGTAAGAAGCTAGGTGCACGGTTCCAATTTGTCGCTTCCTATGGAGAAGAGCCGGCAAGAAAATCCACGGTTACTCTTTTTAAAATAATTGGCTTTTACAATGTTTTCAAATTACAGTGATAATAGGTATGGGAGGACAGTGCAGGCCTGTCAATAAGTACCAGGTACTTAGAGGAATGAAAATACAGAATAGAAAATCGTCTACAAATCTAGTCTGTAAGGCCTACAACGTTCTCTCATTCACAATATGTAAAAGAATCTACCTATATAAAATTAACCTATTTGTAACCAAGTGACATGATTTACTAAACACTTCTGTTTGCCTACACCTTTATCGTAACGGCGTGATGTTATACTAATGGTCTTGGTCTTTTTAAGGAAACTCTAGAACTCAATTGTAATTTATTCATAACTTTTGTTGGTTTGCTAGTGTACCTACCTAAGTAACGGGGTATCACGTTGATTACGCAAATCAAACAAAAAGCATATACAAATTTCACTAGGCCCACGGGAAGTTTTGTCCGTTGTTGATTATTTGGTAATGCTAGTGCTCTTTATTTTAGCTCAGATATAAGCAAACTGGCTCGGATTATGTAATAATATATCTTACGTGCCACCTTCATTTATTATTTTAACTCTATGTTCTAGATTTTCAGTCCAGAACTCCCGTGTTACTTCATAATTAATTTAACAGGTTAGCATTACTTCAAAAGGTGTCTAGTCTCCTTAGTTCTCGTGTCTAGTGTAAGCCTCTAACAGACCTATTTATGGGTGCTATGTATTCACAACCCGAGTTGACACGAATGGCATCCGACTCGATTCGTGGCATCTACTAGATCTAGGCAAAATTACCCTGTTTGTGTTTTTATACACTCTGTATACACGGGTAGGTACTTATAACTCATCCTTTATGTTACTGGAATGGTGTTGCCAAGTATAGAATAGGGGAAGTTCTATTAAAAAAAGACGCGTGGCGTCGGAATTTCTTGTGGCTAGTGATTAAAAATTTAAATGAGTAAAACCTCTTTCTTAGTTTCAGTTGTTTTTTGTAGATAAAATACAAGATAAGGACAAAGTCCTGTGACAGTAATATGAATATTACGTATGTACGTCTAACTTTTTAAAACAGAACATGGTGTATCGCCAAGTATTTTAAATTACTTTACCAGTCTAATAAATGTACCACATAATAATTTAATAAAACAACGCCATATTAGGCGTGGCAACACAACTTTGTAAAGTCATTTGGATGCGAGCGGCGTCTGCGCATCGCACGATTCTCATATTAACGACGAACTAAAATACTCATGTAAGTACAAAGTAAATTAAAATATGCAACGCATTCAATGAAAAAACTGTATCGGAGGGTACGCCGTGTTTCGTAATGGTCAAGTGCGAGTTGTGACGTTATAGAATAGAATAGAAAAGAATACCTATTTATTTCAGACAAAGTTCATAGGGTTAGTAACAATTTTGCTTAATATCCTCTAGTGTTAGTACAGACACAATTACTAATAAAAACTTAAAATTCGAACACTGTTGGTGCCGGCCGCCGCGAACACGTGACATCAGGGATGCACATCTCTTTCTAATGATGGCGGTAAAACCGTCAATGTTGTTATCTGCAAACATCCCTGACGCACTACAACGCCACGGCAGCCACAGCAACACTCTCAGTGTATTAATATATTGAACGCGTAGGTTGCTGTATGCCCGCTGAGTAAAGCTGCACAGGCTGCACGTGTAGGAGGACTGACGAAAGCTTTGAAAAGTGTTACTTTAACTGCCCTCGTACATCGTACAAACCTGCGGGCCAGCATGTTACTACGGACAGCCAGCGACTACGTTCCCTTTCAATGTCACAGTTATCTTTAAGGTCTTCTTTGTAGTATAGCATAACCAGCCTGTCATGTTTCCACTGCTGGGACACAGGCCTCCTCTTAGTGAAAGGGAGTACGCTGTAATCCACCACACGGGCATCTAGTGCGGGTTGGTCGATGTCATATATGTCTTCGAATTTTTGGTTCTAAGACTTGCCGGTTTCCTCACGATGTTTTCCTTCAACGTTTTGGGAGCAGTGGTGATGAAATAATTTACGGAAAGTAATCCGCCTGGCTGGATTTGAACCCTCGATCTACGACTCGTACGTGGCGGCTGTTACCACTGGGCCACCTTGGCCAGTACAGAGTGCAAAATAACAGTAGCAGCAGTGGGTAGTAGGGACTTCCCAATGCTGCTTTGTTATTTTGTATACAAGCTCTTTATCTACGAGCTCTGGGCTCTGCTATTTCTTATGAATAAATAATTAGTTATAATAATTCAATTAATATAAAAAATAAGTTAAAAAAAACCCTCTTTAAAAACCAAACTAAAAAAAGTTGAAAATAATTTAATTCAATTAAAAAGTGTGGGGTGCTTGACATTAATTGATTTAAAAAATACTTCATAAAGCACCCCACGCTTTTTAATTGAATTAAATTATTTTCTGCTTTTTTAGTTTGGTTTTTAAAGCGTGTTTTTTAGTTTTTTAAACTATTATTTATTTTCTATTTTTAGTTCTGCTAACTACAAAAGCGCGATTATTTCAGTATATTTTTTTCCTTTATTTTTTCTATTTTTCTCATTTTTTTTTTAAATTATTGAATTGTCATCGGTCCTCGATAAGTTTACCTAGTCTGACCATTTAAAGTGGGTCAAAATCGCGCCCTAAGGAGTCGGTTATAAACAAACAAACATACAAGTGAAGCTAATATAAAGCGTGTAAAAAGCAGTACCTGCAATAATAAGTTCTAGGCAATATTCTAAAACATTCTTATAGCCTGGAACTGAAAACTATTACCTTGTTTTGGCATTTCTTCTCAGGGATCAGTCAGCTATGAAATGCCGGCGCCATCTAGTTAATTTCATCGCAGAGTACGAGCAGTGTTGGCCTCGACTTACGAGTGATAGGTCGTAGGTTTGAACACAGGCAGGTAAATTGTTTACTCACCACTGCTCCCAAAACGGTGAAGGAAAACATCGTGATGAAATCGGCATTATGGCCTAGAACCAAAAATTCGAAGACATATAATGACATCCTCACTCTCACAGAGATGAGGCCTGTGTCCAGCAGTGAGAACGATAAAGGCTGATTATGCTTATTTCATTTCATTAAGAGCAACGTGTTATATAAAATAAGATTCAACAGTGACGCAAACTTAAGAAGCAGAGTGAAGGACAAGACAAGTAAAATGTCCATCAAGGTTCTACCACCTCCCCAACTAACTCTAAAACACAGAGCATTGACAACAGCAATCAATAAAAATATTAATAGGAAACATTCGTAACTGCCTGACAACACATCTCTTTAAAACAATTACTACTTACATTCAGTATTCTTAAGACAATTAATCAATCGTTGTGTAACACTATAAAGCGGCTGCATCGCTTTCTGATGTATATCGTCTACTCGACGTAATAATTAGGCTAGTTGTGCAGCGTAAAGCGCATTCGTCAAGTGTTGAGATGCGCGAAGAGAAATTTATAGTGATGATGAAATGTCGATGGAGATTTTATCGATGTTATTTTTGTTTATCAATATGATTGGTGAAGAAATGGACAACTCAATAAATGCTAAAGAAGCACAATTACGAAATTAGACGCTTTATGAAATAACTGTTTTTAAACGTCATTAACCTATAACAATATTTCTTGAGGTTAATGTTTTTGAAGTAAATAGTCAGACACTGGTTCGATACTTATTTGCAAAAGACTGGCAACAAATAAGACCTTTATTTTTCTGAGAACGAAATGAAAATTGCTCGACTTATTTATTGAGTGTCTTTGAGAATCGTCTCGAATTGTGTGATATCTATGTAAATCACACTATGTAAATCAGAAACAACAAAATTTTTCGTCGAATCTACATTTTATAGTAGTATCACGTAAAATAGTACTCTGCTTACATACATAAGTACTTCCCTTGTCCGCATGGTTTTTCTGTTAACGTGTTTCTGACAATAATTTATGTGGGTACTTATTTTTATATTGCTTTTATTCATGATTTTATTATGATAAAAGCGTTTCTGCGTGGGTGTCACAGAAATAATTATCTGTGGGTAAATGGCATTGTCTATACATTTTGACCTTTGAAGTAATGAAGTTCATTCAATATTCCATAATGGGCTAATCACTATTGAAATAGTTCGACATTTTTCCTTTTAGTTTCTGTTCAGGAAACCTACAATATTTCTCAAATATAATTTCTATCGATATCATCACTATCCCATCAATACTCTGCATCTGTGTCAGATGTGCGGCAGGTGGCGCACGCGCAGGTGAACGCCATACTAGGCGCACAGCCTTGCCCGCTCCCGCCAAAATCTTGCGGTGGCCTTACAAAACGCTATTGTTTACTAGACAGGCACCATGCTCCAAGAGTATGATATTGAGAAGCTACCTGTCCCATTGTCAAGCTAATTCTGGCTAAGTTTTTTTTCGAGTTGTATTCATCAAAATGTATACCTATCTACAGAATTTATCATTAGAATCATCATTCTAATGATAAATTCTGTAGATATACATTTTTTGTAGTCGCCAATCATGTTTTGACCACTCTACAACTTGGGATTGACCTGCAAATGGCAAAACACGTAAGACATTTTGAATTTCCGGGGATACCTTACCGCAACCTCCTTAATGGCTGGGGAAGATGTTATGTGCTCATGTGGTTATGTTTTAGCCAATATAATTATGTAGTGTACTAGTGTCTTCAAGCGGATCTATCTTATACCAATTTATTTGATGTATTTCTGGGTTTCTAAGGAGGGACGAGTGTGTGACTGTAGATATTGATTAACTTACATAACCTATGTTTGAAAGCTTCGTGAGTTTAATGAGGGCTTTAACCTCACGACGCTTTTAATAATTGGCTTTTGATACTACTCAAACACAAGCTTTGGACTTGCATCTTAATTGTATTTGTAACCCTAGCATTTATTTCACTATTCAGTATCCTATAGTTAATCTGTGAACCACGTGTTGTGTTCTGTAATATTGTGGAATTTTGTTTTTTCCTTTTTAATTAAATTAATAAAACTTGTAGTCTTGAACCTTTACTTTCTCAAAAAATGTTATAAATTCTTCTCGTTTAAGTCATATGAAACACGTGTCTAGTGCAGACAGTAGACACTAGCACTGGACACGTGTTTCAGATGGATATTGGGAATGTGGTTCCTAAGTTTTCGACCTTTCTTTAACATAATTATAATAATACTTACTAGTGTCAAAATAACTTATGTCCCTAGATACTTATTAATAAATGAATAGAGCACACTTGCATTCAACGTTTCAAGTAAAACGTTATCAGAAAGCACGTGCTTAGAACTCCACGTGGCTAAAAACGGAGTCTGGGCCCCAATTCTGTATGGTTATAATGATTCCCCGCGGAATTTTACTACGTTCAAACTACGTCAATATCGTGTTTTTTAGAAACCAATGTAACGGTAAGGAATCGATATGTCATATTCTGTATGTTCCAAGACAATTTGTCAATATTATTAATACGATATTAGCAATTTTTAATTTTCACTTTACAACCGCAAAACCATATGTATCTGTAACTAGCTTCTGCTCGCGACTTCGTTCGCGTGGAAGTCGTAAGACACCACAATATACTACGACTATATTTTACGACAGCCACATTATATAAAAGTTCCCTGTACACAACTACCTCACATTTGTAGTTTTGCTCTCAACAGCCTAAATATACAAAGAGAACAGGACTGGTGTTGCGGGAGCAATTGACGTACCTAAAGTTGTCCGTGTCAGAAGCAGCTAGTACTGAGGTCAAAACCCGTAGCAATCATAATAATAGTAAAGCTGAAGGGTTTGTTTTTTATATATGTTTGAAATCGCTATCTCTGGAACTACCAGCCTCAGACAAAAGGTAGTTTTGAATGAAAATACATTTCTGCATTTTCATTCGAAACTAGTTGATTACATCATATTAACAATTACATTAAATTACAACACAGCACATTAGCCGATTCCGACACCGCCACGATACCGGGGATCAGATTTTCGCAGACGTTTAGTACTTACTAAACGCTTTTACATAGAGTTGTTATTGTCACCTATTGGCAGACAGTGACTGACACCGATATCAGCACAATAGAGATGAGAGAACTGGCCAATCTTTCACTTGAACATACTTATTCGCACTGCCGAATTCGAGACGTCGATATTTACTGTACTGTGGTCGTTTGGTGAGTCGCGATGGTCATCGATATTCACCAATAGCATCAGGCCGATTATAAATATATCGGTTTCGAATCGGTATGTGTATAGTTGCCGACATATTGGTATCGGTTTGGTGTCAATATCTAATAATATGAAAACGCTCAATAGCTAACTTACAGGATACTTTAAGTAATGATTTTAGTTTTACCATACCGTACCTAAAACTAAGGAAAAAATATCGAACCAAAGCAAAAATAATTCAGTTGATCAACTGCAATATGTTATACTATGGCATGGCTTTTCCGGTAAATGGTTGACAGTTCATCTATATATTTATATATCTCTATTATATAAAAATTAATCCCTATTTCCCTTGGTCACGGCATCACACGTGAACGGCTGGATCAATTTTGCTAATTCTTTTTTTTTTTTGTTATTGTCAGGAGAAGGTTCTTGTGAAAAAAATAATGTTGCGCGTAATATTATATTCATATTTAAGACAGGACCACGTCTGTCGGCGTAGCTAGTCGTAAATAAATACGTCGCGCTGCATTTGGAGGAGGCGGAGGTAGCGTTTCAAAGGCCCACAGGCCGGATCAACAGGACAACGGTAGTCCAATCAGCTAGCATAATAACATATAAGACCACACAGACATGATTCTTTAGTTTGATATCCCCAAAGAGATTTTCACAACCAACTCTTATTAACAATAATTTAATGTAACTTTTATTGTACGAAGAAGTAATTACAGACCATGTAAGTAATTGTAAAGAGGAAGTAATAACATCCATTAGGTTCAATTTCCTGCAATTTTACGATTATTGCCAAAACTCGTCATCATTATAATCTTTTATGTTTGGACAGGATGTAATATTGATTTTATTCGTTGATGAAGATTTGATCGTGTGTTGGACTTTGAGCGATTGTTTCTACATTTCCCGTGTCTTTTGAATAAGGCCACAGGGTTTTTATTATAAACTAGCTTTCGCACGCTGCCTCGCCCGCGTGGTATGTCAATAAAAAGTAGCCTATGTCCCAAATTTCATCAAAATAGGTCCTCCACCCCGTTCGTAGATTAGCCGGAACAAACAACCAGACAATTTTTTTTTTAAGTACCGCAATTAATTTCATAAGCATTTAATAAACAGCTGTTAGTTTGACATTACAGACAGACTGATGGGTCTATCCAGTTAAGTAAGTCCAACTTCGAGAAAAAGGTCAATCGTCAAATCCGACTCGATATCCTCTCGTCCCATATACCGTAGTGTCTTAATACGAAAGACTAACCATGGAGTGTTGCCAGTGAAGCACTGAAACTTGGTCACTCACAAGGGGCCTCGTAATATGGTTAAACGACACCCAAAGGGCAATGGAGAGGGCCATACTTGGTGTTTCCCTATGTCATCAAATCAAAAATGAAGAGATCCCTAGGAAAACCTAGGTAACCGACATAGTACGAAGAACTGCCAAACCAAGTGGCTTTGGGCAGCACCTTGCTCGCAGAACATGTGGCTGATGGGGCCGAAAGGTTTGGAGTGGTGACCGCGTACTGGAAGACGTAGCGTTGGAAGGCCTCCCACAAGATGGACCGATGACCTGGTAATGGCCGCAGGAATCCGCTGGATGCAAGAAGTACAAAACCAATCGAAGTTGCGATGCTTGTATATCCCTGTGTTCAGCAGTGGACGTCTTTCGGCTGAAATGATGATGATAATGATGAGACAAATGGGTTGCAATAAATGATTATATATGAGCTTACATGGATAGATGGTGAGACATAAGCATTTTATGGTATCGTTTCAAGACAACCGTGAAAGAGCAATGCCTCACAGATGAAGCATAAAGTAAAAGACAATAGAAGATCTAAAATTTAGCTTGCAAGTAATGATTAAGTATTTAAAATCTTGATTATTACTGCTCTAAATTAGAGCAAGTAAAAAAAAGACTTGAAATTCTGAGCAATTTTTCAAAGAAAAATGATCACCACCACCAAAACGCATAGCAACTCATTAATTATTAAAAACCTTGACCCAATAAATAAGTGCTCGATTTCTCTTTCCAACAAAAGCACGCACTTATAAAACCTTTTCAAGATACCGAAAAAAAACTATTAAAACTTTAATTACAAGATTAATAAATTATGAAGCACGCAAAAGTAAGAACTCGGCTAGTAAAAGTATCCATCATCTGTTTTCACATAGGGTGCGCGTGCGCTTGTCCCTGAGACTAACGGGACGTCGGCAGATGGCGCCGCCGTCGACGGAACATTGTAAACAACGTGTTTATAACAGCTATATTATTAACGCAATATATTGGTGTACATTCATTTTTTAGACCAATATGGTAAGCTAAGATCATATTGTAGGAAAGTACAGAAGTCTATATCAACGCAGTTAACAACTCTTAACTCAGCATTTGGCGGCTTATTAGTCGACTCGCACGAATTAATTCACCCGTTAAATTATTTTTGGGCGAATCGACAATTCCATTATAAAATATTATATTATTTAAAAGTGACGTTTAGTCCGATTCGGGTTAGTTAATTATGACTGAAAAGCCCATTTAGCAGTCCACTGCAACATACATTTTATAATACAAATCCCGTATTCCCGAAGCCAGTAATGTTTTTAAGGAATCGTTGGCGAGCCTTTAATCCTCAAGTAGACACAAGGACCGGGCTGCTACTGAAAAACATCTTAATGAAAAATCCAATACCACTTTAGGCATGGAGGTTGAATTCAGGACCACATATTCAGCAGTTGCGCAGACCAACGAGTTAGTCGTGGCAGAACATCGTGTGTCTCTCTTCATCTTTTCTATGTATTATAGTTTTCGTGACACCATCTGACAACAAGTCTTACCAAGATGGGTTGTGGAGCTCAGATAGACAATCGCTCCATGTAAAATACTGGTATTCAGCTGCATCCGGTTAGACTGGAAGCTGAACCCAACAAAGTTGAGAAAAGGCTACGGAGACGAGATGATGGGGCTATGTTATAGAAAGATTCGGAAGAGTCAATTGTATTGTTCAACTTTATTAGGTCAACAAGAGTCTTAGGTTTTTATGGCATTTCGTGGTGGTGCGTTATTGTATCCAATGCGTGGGTATGCAGGCGAGGAGATGTAAGTAAATGAAAGTCAATAATATTCTGAATAATAACAGGTCTATTATCACATTAAGGAATGAACAATATTATCGAGTACGTGAAGCTCGAGCGCAAATCAATCAACTCACTGCATTGCGGGGGCTGTGTGTGACAATCACCGAAAACGAATATATATGTCTCCGTATGATTGTGAACACCGTTAGTTTATAATCTATCTCGCGAGATTATAAACTGTCGATAAATTGTGAACTGAACCATACTGCTTACCGACCGAATAGGTTAGAATTGCAAATAAACGCGCGCGAGCCGAGCGAGCGTAGCGAGCGGTGCTGCGGCAGCTGCCGGCGGGCGGTACTTCCAAGTTAGTGGCAGTTACATGACTATTTAGTAATAGCGCAAGGTACTACCTGTCTTGATACCAGTTCGCAACAATTTGACGGTTTTACTTCGATAGATTGTAATAATATCTGCCGAAAAATAAAGCGTTAAATTGTAAGCATCAGTATGTTACGGTTCACAATCTTTCGCCAGTTCACAATCTCGCGAGATAGATTATAAACTAACGGTATTTACAATTTTACGGTGACATATATACCACTCAATATCACCGTCCTCCAAATCCATGTCCGCGTCGATCTCACTTCTCGATCTTCACTTTTGGTCAAAATTGTTCATAAATCAACTCTGTAAGTTTTATTTTTGTTTTTGGATTTTGGCTTCGCACAACTCTGTAAGTTTAGCATCGTTAAACCTTTACACGCGTCGACATATTTATATGTATGTACATATTTATATCATGAACGGTTAAAGGAATGATACTTCTGTACTCACCTATTCTATCCCGAGGTAGATTTTAATAACTAGCATTTTTATCATTGGAGAGAGGAATAATTTCTCGCTGTAGGGAATAATTTAGTTATAATAGTGTGTTGTATTGATAAGTATGGATATTTTGCGAGGAAACTTATTGATTGATCGTACAGGTTTGTAAGTATAGAGGTGGTGGTTATACGTATCGATATTTTAAGTTTGTAAATGAACTTCCAGTCAATACTTGATAAAATATAGTAAATTATGTTATGGCTGTTTTGTCCTGGAGAAAGTTGGAGGCAAATCAAAGAGGTAGCCAATGAAGACGAATGGAAAATAAAATACGGTAAAGGGAGCATCAGAAAGCACTCATTTATTTCATTTTGGGTTTTAAAATTACTTTTGAGCTTGTAACTTCTGCATTTGCAATATATTTAGCAATAGTAATAGGGTTCGGCGGAGGTTTATGTATAGTCCACCCACATTTTTTCAGTTATGTTTAAGTCCCATATAATAGGGGTCGAGCCTATTGACATCAACTGGGCACAAATCCAGACTGAGATAATCCAGATAGAAAAGCTCAATAACACTTTGCCCGACCTGGGAATCGAACCCAGGACCTCATGGTGAACAGGAGCGCTTCAGACCACTAGACCAACGAGGTAGTCAGAACTAAAGTAATTAATTAAATAAACTACTCTGAGTTAACAAAGCCGCGTTCAAATTCAATTTGTACCTCACTCAAGTTTCCACAATAACACTAAATAAAACCCAAGAAAGAGAGAATTTCTTTATACAAGTAAATGTCAGTTGTAGGTCAGACCTTAAACTGACTGCGGCACATTATTTCTCATGTGTCGGTCACATTTCAACGTCCATCGGTCTCGCAAGATAACAATCATAGTTATTAGCCATTGCAGAGTAATTAGTTGTTACTTCGAGTTGGTCCCTCGCCTATGGATATGGCAAGTTTGACACTAGTGATGACTCAAAAGGGCAGTTAAAGCCTACTTTAACCCGTAAACGCGATAATCGAAACAATGAGCGAGCATAACGGTGAAATGCGATAGAGCACCGGCCTGCGCCTGCGGTTTTTGCGTCGCCGACCAAATGTCAGGGTCTTGTCATGTTCAAGATGTCGTTTGAAACGAATGGGTTGCTCTCACACCGAACTATAGCACGAGGCAGCTTAAAATACGGGTGAAAGTGTCGCAGGTGCAGTAAAGCTGTTCAGAAAATTTTACAATGTTTTGCAGAAACAACGCAAAAGATTTGAATACAAATCGATTTTTGCTATCACTTGTGTTTAATTTTATTTTTGTAAAAATCACGAGAAAAGCCAAGTAAAGCAATAAATCAAGGAAAAAGACAAAACCAAGATGTTTAGGTACAGTGTTTGTAAACACAGGGTGGTGAATTCATGGTTACAGATTTCGCATCGATGTCCTTGCAGTCCTGTATACAGTCAGGGAAATGACTTGTGTATTTAAATGACACAACACTGTCAAATAATGACAGGTGTTTTGAATATACGGACACTTTAAGTTGGTAGGTAGTCAAAAGCAATTAGTTTCATGGATTACAGTTACAGTATTTTAAGTACTTTTACATAACATAACATCACGCCTTGTTTCCCTTAAGGGTTGGACAGAGGTGTACCTATAAGACATACACATGTCGCCAGTAAGTCACTTGTCTTCGGTCAAAGTCAAAGTCAAAGCATTTATTTCAAATAGGCACTTAAAAGGCACTTTTGAACGTCAACATTTACATTAAAATAGAATTGATTCTAGTCGCCCCTTCCAAAATGTAGTTTCGTATGGAGAAGAATGGGCAAGAAACTCCACCGTTACTCTTTTAAAATGTTTCCAGTACAATATTTAACATAGTACATTCATTATATGATTATGTGTGAAAACGATGCACCCAGAATAAAATTACCATACCAAAATAGGTAAACAGAATCAAATTGAAGCAATACAGATAAATTAATGCTGTGATAGATACATTCGGAATACATACGATACGCATACGTGTTACACTACGGTGTAACCCGCGCCCAAAATATTGCCGATCACTTTACGAATTCACATCGGAATGTAAACACCAACTGTTTTACTGTTGTGCGTGCAAATGAAATTTTTATTTCGCAATATTTGTTTAGCGGACAATATATGGCAATAGGTACTGATTATGAAATAACGGGATGTTGGCAACATTGACAGTTAGGTCCAGTTTTAAGACAACTTATAAAATGGCCGTTAAATGTTGCTTTTGTTTAAAAAATTTGATGCACCTTTTAGTATGGATTAATGTGATTATTATCAGTCTTTTATTCCCATGCTACAATTTAGCGAAGATCCTGTTAGTTGTTTGTGGTTTTAATTGCAACAAAACTTCACATAAAGACATTTTGAAACAATGTATTGGCAATTTGCATAATTATTTAATGGTTAGTAACCTCAACATAGTCTAGAACTCATCAAAGACAATATCGAGAATTTAATTATTATCGGTATACATTTTGTTTTGCCGGTGTCATTTTTACAATGTTTCTAATTATAAGTTTCACATTACAAGTAGGTAGTCCGTCTTCTAAGCAATTGTACTTAATTGGGGTTTGGGTAATAAAAAAATCGTGTTATTTAGAAACATTTACGGAAATATCAATATTAAAAAACTTCTTGTCTCGCAAAAACACGAAAATTGCTCGACCAATTGTGAATGACACTTTGGTAAGTTGTGTGCGCTCTGGAGTAGAATCCTAATAACTAAAATAAAATTAAAAAAAGGTTCCGACGAATTGAGAACCTCCTCCTTTTTGAAGTCGGTTAAAAAAGGCATTGCCGGGCATTAGCTAGTTTAAACTAATAATATTATGAAGAGATAACATTTTTTTTTGTTTGTTTGCTTATTACGCATTGAAATTTGGCTAATAGGTAGAACATGACCTGGAAAAGGACAAGGGCTACTTTTCATCCCGGATCGCAGACGAAGTCGACAGCTACTCTTTAATAAATATTACTTTCTATATCTTTCAAAATCAATCTCATTTCATGTACGAACCATAATACAAGCAATTCTATTCTAAATTTAAATATGTACTGAATTCGAAACTCAAAAATATCGATAGGGGCGTGGGAAAAAGACCTTCTGTTCCAAACTCTTTTTTTCAAATCCTCATTGTGGATTACACCTGCTAGCCGTTCGCAGCTTTCGATAAAAAAATCACTGCGTTCTTTTTTCGAATGGACCTATCGTTCGGTCGATATTCTTATGAGTAGGGCTGATTGGTTCGTTGATGGGTCCAATACTTTGGTAACATGCATAAAAATGTTATAGTAAATCATGCTGCTTCTTCTTGTTAACTCTTTTGAATTGCCAATAGTTGGGAACAGAGTCTAGTGCAAATTACAAAATATTAGTAAAAACGCATTTTCCTTTACATTTTATGCAATTTGTCTCTACAGCAATTAAAAACTTCTCTCATTAGCTAGCTCTAAAGCCTTCTATGATGCGCTCCGTCTGACCCATCGTAACTTAATAATGTTAACATTTAATGATGCCTCGTAACTGGTTATTTCACCCCATATTTTTTATTTTTAAAGTAGTCGTGAGATACTGTGGATACTACGATTATTAAGTGGTAGAATCACGACGCAGTCATTTGTTTTTTTTTTTTCACTCCGTTGCATCACGATCGATGAAGGGTTATTGATCATTATAGACATCATAACGCGATGCCCCATTTTTTTTCTCAACAAAGAATCTTATTACGTTTATTTCTCGAATTAAATCAGACATGTAATTTAGATCGTAGCCTAGAGTCTTATTTGAATATAAAAACAACCTACCGCGTGCATAAAATCGTATAATGTGTACAAAAACTTCTGAAACCCACAGAAAAAAGATGAAAAAATCACACTACGTAATTTAGTCAAATTAAGCATAACGCTGTCACGTACTATGCGATTGAGTTCAATGTAAAAAAACAGTTCACAGACCTGTTATTTTGAATATTCCCGTCATTCGTAGACATCATAGTCGATTTTGTCGCTTTTCGATTTAGTCGAGTAATGGCCGACCACCGATGAATCTGTTCTACGTGTAACTTGATTTAAGAAAAAAAAACAATCACCTGTAGGTACTTCCGTCCGTTTGTTTTTCAAATCGGCGGCGATGACAGCAATTTAAATATTTAATTTTGGAACGTTATTTATAAAGTGAGGATGTCACGACTGTTTTGTTGAAAATAGTTTTAAATGCTGCTTTGTTTTGCTTATTTTTTTCTTCAGTGATGTATGCCGAAATCTATGGTGAATAAACATAAACGATGTCGGCTTTATTGGAAGCTATGAATATTACGCACATGACGGATATATATAGGATTCCCACATATTTTAGGGATGTAACTATAGGAATAGGTACTCCTTACGTTAGTTGCTTCCATCAGTTTCTGTTTCACGAAAATATTATTCAGTTTCCGACATTGTTATTAGTGCAAATTAAATACACTACCACAAATCAGTAGTTACGTTTAATATAAATCCGCAATTTCAGGCAAATTCCAGCTTTTACGCTAACAAGCAGCTGAACATTCAATTTGAAAGCAGCATGCAAATTACAATTACCAAGCGATCTTATTAAAATTTTATTAATACGATAGGCATCGCAACACTTGCCTTCATAATAATTCGGTAAAGCCATAAGAATTAGGTGTCGATCATTTACGAATGCTCGTTCGGCCACCTTCGGAAACCTTCCGCCATATATGGCGGTGGCGCGTGAACACCGGTCATCATTACCGCGAGACGATCACATTCCATTTTTGAGAGGTCCGTTGATGGATAGAAAAACCATGAACTTTTAGTTATGGGTCGCTGTCAATCACGCGTATTATCGAAATGGAGCAAGGTCATGTGACTTGTAGATGATGTGCTATCACAAGGCAAGACTACCAAAATTCAATTATCGTATTGTTTTACTGGTCACTTACTTCAGCTAAAATGCTGTGGTGCGCTGGAGGTCTAGCAGACTAATCCTGAGCATTCAGGGTTTCTCATACAGACAAGCTACGAGTATTGTTTTTCATTGTTTGCACTTTATGATTTAGTACTTTATAGCCAAATAAGAAGATCCTTAAGTGGAAACTAGTCGCGGGCTCGAACTCATTGGTGACCCTGGCTAAAAATCACGCTGTCTCACCAGGCTTCGTGTCCAACAGAGATAGTATCAGTGATGAGCAGTTAGACGCTAGTCTACACGCACAACGTTATTGAGTGAGATGCAGCATCATTTATAGCAAAAAAAGAACGCGAAAAAATTAAGAAAAGTCCTTTGGAAGATCGGGTTTTATGAAAAAGCTAATGCATAAATCAATGACCAATAAAGTTTATTGAACTTTTCAATAATTGAACTTTGTCAGTACCGACTTGGTTTTGGAGATTTTACACTTCTTTTATCACTTAAACACGCCCAAAGTTAAGTAAAATTAGCAAGAAAAACAATTCTTTGTTGGCTCCTAACTTTTTAATTGGTTTTTATTTTAGTATTCTGTTTCCGTCCAGACAATATTAATCATGAGACAAAGCGATATCATATTTTACTTTGGATGTGCCATGTCAGACAGTGGATTAAAACACTCCCGAAGTTTGTATGCAAAAAATGTGGACTAGGTTCACCTTAAGCGCTGGATGTTTAAGTCTAAAACATTTTACCGACAAAGTAAGTTCGTCTGAAGCAGTTAAGTATGGGAGTAGATTTATATAATGAAGGTGAGGATTTGTGAGGAAGATTTGAACAGTGTTAACTAATGAACTCGAACAACCTGGTTCCATTATTAAGAGTAAGAAATACCTGGTTTGTAAGATCGGTAATATTCAATTAAAACTAACTGGTAGCGACTTGTGGCTAAGTAGTAACAGCTGCACGGGTTGATCGATCTAGTTAAGCTGCGCTTGCTGCGGTCGGTCCGTGGAGGGATGACCATCTTTACATTCAAAATCAAAATATTTTATTTCACATAAACCTGCATGGGCACTAATGAACCATCAGAAGCTAGGTGCACGGTTCCAATTTCCATTACCCTTCCATGCCTCGACAAGCACATTAAGCCGTTAGTCCCGGCTGTCATTTGTAGATCTTTGACAGTCGTTACGGGTCGTCAGAAGCCCGAAAGTATGACAAACAGTCTTACCAAGGGGTATCGTAGTACCCAGTAACTAGGTTGTGAAGGTCAGATAGGCAGTCGCTCAATGTTAAATACTGGTAATCAGCTGCATCAAGACGGAAGACGACCTCAGCTTAGTTGAAAAAAGGTTAAGTAGATGATGACTAACTGCGAGGATCCAAGCTATGTTGGACGAAGGTCGCCAGGTATCTCTTTGTTGGATTGAAAGAAACATAAAATGTTATAAAAATAACACACGGAACCACAGCAATACACTCCCATCTCGCATTTTGCAGTCATTTATAAATTGCAACTTAATGTAAACGACCGTTGTTTTTAGTTGTGGCGACATTGCGGTCCATTTATATGTAGGTAATGTTTTTGACATTTTCTTGCAGTAAGTTGGTAGCACTGCGCGTTTCCTAGTGATGTGCTCACCGGGATATTTGTTTTTAATTAATCGATATTAATTGTCGGTTTTATAGGCCTAATTACATGGTAGTGCTGTCAGAAAACAAGGTTGATATTTTAAAAGAGGCGGCCATTTAATGCAGCGATAAGTAGGTCTACTTAAAGAGTAAGTTAACAAGTTTGTTGCATTTTTCGTTGTAAAACAAATAAGGCCAAATTGTGTGGCCTTTTATTCTTTATTGTTATGCCCGCGAATTGTGGCTTTTGTTATTTTTATCTAAATGTAATGTAGAAGGAATAAAACATGAAGATACAGAACATAACTATGGCATTAAGTCCGCCTCTGTACATGTGTGTGCTTAAAGTATTAAATAAATAAATAAAAAACGTCTGTACCTATACATAAAAAAAAAAAACCTCTCAAATTATCATTTAAATTACTAAAAACGTTTACAAGTTCACAAAACAAACGTGTAGGTACTTACGGCATCACCTGCAATTTCACTCAACGGGTACCTACATACAAACAGACCATAAACAAAGAGGAGCGCAGTACAACCTGCGCCCGCGCAGCTAAGTTTTTGCGCGCTTCCTGGCGCTCGCAGACGGTTCCGTATCCTGCGGAAGTGAGCAGATGAGATTCGGTGGGTTTTTGCGCGAGCGCAATGCTTTGTGTCACTTCCTGTTCGTTCAGGTAGTGTGGAAGGTGCATTATGGCCTTGGGCTCGTATTTCATATGGGACGGGGATGGGAGTAGTTTCCGCTGAATGTAGCCTAAGTTCGTGTGGGTACTTCCGGTGTTGTGTTTTGAGTTTAGCTGGCTACTGGCTTATGTGATGATTTTTGATAACTTCTTTTTGGGGCTTGTGAAGATTTATTTGTTGCACTAACGTCCTACTTTTTGCTGAAAAATGTTTTGCTACAGTAAAACCTTTTTAAAGGCCCCCGCAGACATCCGCGATGGGACTCTATTAGAACGATTTTTATGAGAACTTCATGGTAATTGATCTCCGCGCTGTCGCGTCGTGCGGGTCTGCGGAGCCTTAGAATGTATCTTATCTACGTATATTACTTTCTGGATCAGAAGTTTTGAGAGCGTGTATATTCCATTCCTAGATTAATTCCGTCACGTCGTGTAACTTATTATAAGACGACATTTTTTAATAGTTTTTTTTTTTCTAAAGTCTTCTTTAGAATGTGTGGCTGTATAGCTAAAGGCTTTTGTCGTGCATTACTTCCCTGACAAACCTCTCATTGAAAGGTCACATTGCGTTAAAAAAGCACGTACTGTGTGCACCTTTAACTTTTTTGAACGAAAACTTAGTACCTTACTTATATTCCTTTACCTGTCTGTAGATCTGTGTCCGATTACTCGATGTACCTTTTTGAAGAATCAATGTTTATCACAGACCTCCACAATAAGGTGCAAGCAGATGGCAAACGATATAACAAAGCACTTGTGCCGAACGATTTATTTTTTCAAACACCATGTGCACGAATTAAATCCAGGGTTTTTTTCCCCAAAAACGTCATATTTGCATCCCAGCATCAGCGACACATGCCACTGCGAGAATCACAAAAAATCCCAAAGATTAAGAAAAAAAGGTTGAAGAAACGACAGATGCACGAAAAGAAGCATAGACGAGCACGTGCCATCTGCCAAATCTTAGAGACGTTCACACAAAGGGATAGATTCGTGCTCACACACAAAAAAATGGTATAAGGAGCACGCACACAAGCGTAAAAGTGCGCGATCGATCAAAGATCGGGGCACGCGCCGTTCGCGGCAGATGGTCCGACGTGATTGGTCGATGGTGTTTGAATTCCGAACTTCCGCACAATAGCGTGATAAGGAATATGACTTATGTCGGCTCTAAGACGGACAGCTTGATTTATTTTCTCGAAGTAGCCATTTGCAATTGTCACGATGAATGTATGACAACAATTGATCCGTTTAAAGCAATTTCTTTTGTAGTTGACGGATGATCTGACATAGAAAGTGTCTTCGATTGATCTCCTATGATTTCTACTTTCTCGATATCAATCAATAATTGTAATTATTCCTTTATACGAGTAAATGTTCCCATGGTCCATTTTACGGACAATAATTGATATCGTTTAAATGTTTAATGATTTTAATTTGCGTTGACTTGTATCGATTTATCACCTTGAAGTTTTGATTCACCATTCATTGCGAAGAGCAATTTTGCAGTAATTTTTCGAGAATTTTGTTTCTCGAAAACTTACTGCAAAATTGCTCTATATTTGAACCCAAGTAGATACCAAAAAACGTATCAAAATACGTATCTACTTATGTTCAAATATTTTGACAACAATTTCTTGATCAAGCATGACGTGAGGTGCCTCAATCATTATTTATTGCTAAGTTTTCGTGGAGTTAGATTAAATTTATATGATGCCTGTTGATTGCATGCAGGAGAGATATCGTGTTTATCCGAAAAATAATTTCAAAGCATATTATGTATTAATGATTGCATTTCTTATAAGTGTATCTTCAATGTTGACTTTTTTGATAAACCATTTAGATATATTATTTCGTTTAAGGTTAAACTACTTAATTTATGAAGTGTAATCAGCCTATAATGTTCCCACTGCTGGGACGGACATAGGCCTCCTCTCTGTGAGAGAGAGTGGGTTCCACCACGCGGGCCCAGTGCGGGTTGGTAGATGTCACATGTCTTCGAGCTTATGGCTCACGACGTTTTCCTTCACCGTTTTTTTGAGAGAATTGGTGATGAAATGGTTTACACAAAGTAAACTGCATACCTAGGTTCGAACCAAGTCATGATGACTTCCAACGGGCCAACACTACTCCCTTCTGAATTTATGAAGGTCTTTACATAATTAGATCTTTATTGGTCAGATAGAGCATCATCTGGCTCTTTCAACTAAAATCCATTCCTTCGAATTCAAGATATATTGACAGCCCATCTGCCAACACTACTGCCGCCATTCTTTAACCCGTACCTTTTCCCAATATTATCATAAGTATTCCGAATGTCATTAATTTAAAAAGCTCCTCAAAAAATAAATAGGCTTAGAATCTTCAAGGAAGACAGCTACCTGGCACTAGTAGCAGCTGCATCACTTAAATCGATCATACCTGCATCTCTTTCTAATCCCAAAGAAAATATACTCTGTCCTTTTCTAGATAAGGTGACAGAAAAAATGGAAGAAACGGCTGATTGTTGTGAGGATCTAAGATGGTGTGTTGAAAGAGTCTTTGTGTTTCGTGTTTATTCAGTTCTTGGTAGATTTATGGACGAATAAGTATGTTATTTACGGGTGCAGGATTCGCTTGAGACTGTTTAGTCAGGTTTCTTGTCTCGGAATATGTAGGAATAGTGTGCAGGAAGAAGACAAGTTTACGGAGATCGCTACTAGATTGAAATGGACAGGCTATCCAGAGGTAGCTTGACGCCACTTGTTTGGAGATGGCTGAAAACTATAAGGTAGACGTTTGTAATAAGGCTAACATTAGGGTTAAAGATATTATAAACAGTCAAAACATACGAGTTAAACGAAGACTGGTGTTTTAAAGTCAGTATAAGCACTACCAGTTACTGCCCAGGATTATTTATCACTGCTAAAACTTAATTTAAACCCGACTGTGGCGAAGCAAAACAGAGGATTATGATTTTGACTAGTACCTATGTAGGTATGTATGTATTTTCAACTGTTCCCTCATAATTGCCTGTTGCCTCTTTATCGTCCGCTGGTTATGAGCTATGGAACGTCACATTATTTGTAATATGGCGCCCTCTAGAGAACATTAAGCCATGAACTTTTAGATGAGAATATATTTTTGTTTCATACTTTTGAGAGCGTGATTTTTCAGTAGTTGGGTTTTAGTTTTTATCATGTCATGATGTTATGAAGTTATCCACCACAGAATGGAAGATTTTCCTATAGATTCGAAATTTCTACTTTTATAATTAGTTTTCTCAGATTATGCATCTACCATTCGACCATTAATTGCTCCTCGGGAAGATGCCTTAGAGACCAAGTAAACAATAATAACTTGGAATTTAACTTAGACTTCATTAGGAAGTACTAAGTTATGAGCTAAGTCCCCTAACGAGCTAAGAAATAAGGACAATTAATGTCGCCGTCAGGTAAAGTTCTTAAGTTAACGAGTAAGTTTGGAACTAACTGCTAACGAACGTTAACTATCAAGTTTACTTCAGTTGCTTTGGGAGTTGAGAGTTCAGTTATAAGTTCTGTGCTATTAGGAAGTCAAGTTATTAAAATAAAGTAAAGCTTGAACGTATGGGGGTGATATTTCAGAAGTAAGCTGTGTTTGAGTAAATGAATAAGAAGTTTATTTCTTTCAAAACAGTGAAACATGAATGATTTTTTCAAGAAATAGTTATTAAACGGGATTTATTTAACATTGATGATTTTATTATTATATTTCTGTAAATTTACACTGGATGGATGAAATAGCGGCAGGTCACGGGAACAATCTGCGACTCACACATTCCCCTTAAACTAAAGGGGAAGATAATAAGATATATAAAACCATGGTTAGACCAGGGGCCCTAGTCTGCTATTTTTATAAATTCGTCATTCCAACACGATCCCATTGTCATTCATTTGTCATTTTGCTAAAAGTTCGTAATCTGCTTAATTCATAATGGTCGATCATTGGTCGGTCAATGGTCTCACAATAGAATTGTGTCATAATGGCATTTTTGTATTGCCATTAATAAAAAACTCGTTAGTAGAAATGATTTTCGAAAAACTACTACTAAATTTGAACATTTATTCATGCCAGATTTCATTTATATATATTTTTACATATTATTTATTAGTGTTATAAGCAATCAAAGTAGTAGGAAGTTCGTAAATTAAGTCAGTCATTCATTTGTCATGATGTACGAGATTACCAATAAATGCCATTTCTTTAAATGGAGTGTCAGTGGCTGACCATTGGAAAGTCATAATGACGCCATTTTATTAGTAGATTACCAAACTTGTCAAAATCAACAATTATGAAATCAATGATAGACCATTCTGACACTATTGTAATAGCAGAGTTGAGGCCCTGCTGTCTTGTATGGGTAAGAATGTGGGGCCACAAAAGGGATGAATGAAAGGCAATTGTATGTAGCTGAGATGAGAATGTTAAGACGGGTGTATGCTGTTACACGAATGGATAGAATTAGAAATCAGTATATAAGAGGAAGCCTGAAAGTGGCACTGATAACTGAAAGTTGTGTGGAAATCGGTTGTCATGGTATGAGCATGTGATACAGAGGAATGAGGAAAATGTCGTGAGGAAAGTTTTGAGTATGAATGTCGATGGTTATAAAAGTAGCGGAGACCAAAGAAACGATGCATGGACTGTGTGAAAGATGATATATGGTTAGAAAGGGTGTGACTAACTAAAGGACGAGTAATAGAGAATTGTAGAAGAAAACGACAATGTTGCGCCGATCCCAAATGAATTGGGTTAAGGCCAGGAGAATGAATGATAATACATGCAAATATATTCATGTTATTTATTTTTATTTATTAATTTACTTTTGAGAATGTAGTTTCTCATCACCATCAAAATCAAAATCAAAAGTCATTTATTCAAACTAGGCTGAGAGTCAGCTCTTTTTGAACGTCAAAATTACATGAGACAGTCCCCCCAAAACGCCCGCCCTTCACCACTTCCTAGTGCTTTAGCTGGGAAGAAGAAGTAGCGCAACAAACTCCCCAGCAGCAGAGCGGTCTGTTAAGTTAGAAGAACTTGATTCTATACAATAATAGGTAATTAAATCATCATCATTTCAGCCGAAAGACGTCTACTGCTAGACATAGGCCTCCCCCAAGCTCCGCCACTTCAACCGGTTCTGTGCTTCCCGCATCCAGCGGACTCCTGCGGCCCTCTCAGGTCATCGGTCCACCTTGTGGGAGGCTTTCCAACTTTACGTCTTCCGGTGCGCAGTCGCCACTCCAGAACTTTTCGGCCCCATCGGCCATCTGTTCTGCGAGCAATATGCCCACTGCCACTGCCACTTAAGTTTGGCAATTCTTCGGGCTATGTCGGTTACCTTGGTTCTCCTACGGATCTCTTCATTCCTGATTCGATCACGCAGGGAAACTCCAAGCTAGTAGTTGTAGTAGTTTTACATAGTATGGTGTTAATATTTTTATAAGTTCTGTACATTCTACCACATCTTATGGTGTACAAATGTCATTATTACATAGCTTAGTACAATTAATTTCAAGATTGGCGATTTACATTCAGACCGATATGAATTAATATTATTTTAATTAGGTAATTGTTACTTTAAAATAAATGTCAAAATTTACTACCAGTATCTTGGATTTTTACAGTATTCCATAAATTCGTCAATGTCATAAAAAACACGCTTTAAAAAACAAACTAAAAAAGGAGAAAATAATTTAATTCAATTAAAAAGCGTGGGGTGCTTTTTGAGGTATTTTTTATAATCAATTAATGTCAAGCACCCCACGCTTTTTAATTGAATTAAATTATTTTCTCCTTTTTTAGTTTGTTTTTATAGCGTGTTTTTTAAACTATTATTTATTTTCTATTTTTTAATTCTGCTAACTACAAAAACGTGTTTTTTTTCCTTTTTTTTTTCATTTTTCTCATTCTTTTTTTTTAATTATTGAATTGTCATCGGTCCTCGATAAGTTCACAAAGTTTCAATGAAATCTGACCGTTTAAAGTGGGTCAAAATCGCGCTCTAAGGAGTCGGTTACATACAAACAAACATACAAGTGAAGCTAATATAAAGCGTGTAACAATAATTATCCGTGGAAGAATCCGGCAGAACGTTTTATTTTTGCGGGGTACCTTCGGGCATTCTTAGGTGCAAAGTGTTCTTGGGATTTTCCTTCAGTGATTGAGTTGATAGCAAAATGCTTGCCCCCAACTACATGAGACTTAAATATACCTGGCGAAATGTTGGTATACTATAGGTACACACGGTTGCACATCAAGCTATACATTTCCAGTATAAGCTGATCTCTCATTGTATACAATTACCGTACAGTGCGAGATCAGCGCAAACTGGAAATGTATAGCTTGATGTGTAGCCGTGTGTACACCTTTTGCTGGATTACAGTCGTTATGTTATGTTATAATTCAGCCCATCGCAGTTCACTGCTTGACCTCATAATGTTACACAGTCTGCCTTTCATTGAATTATGATTTCGGGTACCTAATTGACAACTTTGATTTGCCATCGTGGTTCCCTACCAAACCCATTCGTTCCACCTGCTGCAAATCTCGCACCTGGTGGCTTTAGTGGAAGTCGTTAAACAGACACCGGCCTCAAGTGGGCCGAAGTAAAGAGAACCTGCTAAGGTTGAGATTCACAGATGACTCCGCCCTGGAGTGTAAATGTGGTGCTGTCCCACAAACAATGGGGCACTTAATATCTTGTCCAGTATCCTGCTGTCTGCACGCTGCAGGAGTTGATGAATGCTGCTAAAACTGCCATGCTCGTGCCTCAATTCTGAGCTGACTACATTTAGATTGCTATCCACGTGCTAAGAAGGAGAAGACGATCAAAAACATGGCACACAAGTCATTCTCTTATAATTGCTTGTTTAATTATCTGATACTAATGACATATTCTACTCATTCCTTCTTCAATTATTTCTAAATCACACGCAACTTGGCTTTGTCAAGGATTTTCTAAGATCCATGTAAATTCTCATTTGAGAAGATAAGGCTGTCAGAAATCAGCTGACAATTCATATCGATCTGAGAACATTCTTCACAAAAACAGTTTTTTGCATGCGCAAATTGTATGTCGTTATAATAATATATTTGCACGTGTATTTTACTAGCATAGGCCTTAAATAAATCGAAACTTGAAGAAATATTTTTACACGGCATTACATAAATATAAGTTTCATACAAGTCAACATCATTCAAATATCGACCACAACACCTCACAAATACGGTTAGTTTTAGGTTACACAGTCCAACGGATCAAATCAGCTGATTCCCAAGGCTTCGCACACGTGAAAAGGTTGTATTTGGGATTTTTTCTTAAGGATTATCTGACAAAAAATCTTTTCTGCGCTTGCGCAAGGACCGTGGGAGCCAGATCTTTGTAACACGTGCTAACTGTTACCTGAGTTACGCAAAAAAACTTTCGAAAAGCATTTCGAAGGTTTGAAGAATAGGTACTATAAGGAAATTGTCGTGACAAGGAGTACTTCTGACAGATTCATACAAGTTTGATTGGCGTCCAGCGGTGACAAAGGTTTTTGATATCAAGCATTAGGAACTATATGAATAGGAAAAATAGTAGGTCGGTAGCTACAATTTGTTGACCTATTGGAACGTTTTCAATGACTGGTACATAACAATCAAAAGATTCTATAGACTTTTGCAGACACGTGCAAGAAATTTGCAAGTCGCACAGATTTGCTGCAAATATGAGTGTTTTTCGAAATTTTTGGATTACTGTGCATCTATGTTTTCTGGAAAGGTTTCATATTGTTAAAAGCCTTGGCGCAAATACACGTAGTGTGTCGTTTTCAATTAAGAAAGTTTTATTTTAAGTGATTTGGGTAGGTCACTCCATTGCATCCTGTCAGGGGTGCGGGTTGTTCGAAAGAGATACCGTGGCTCCTGGCACACAGGCAACTGAAGGAACACGGGTGGGTTTTAGTCAGTAAAAGTCGAAGAAGTTATTTGATGATTTTCCACCCTCAAAAAAAAGTCCATTGCATAATCAGCCTATAATGGTCGCACTGCTGGGACACTGACCTCCTCTGTGAACCCACCACGCGGGCCAAGTGCGGGTTGGTAGATGTCACAACTCTTCGAGTGTTTGGTTCTGGGCCATGCTGATTTCCTCACGATGTTTTCCTTAGTCGTTTTGCGAGCGGCGGTGATGAAATTATTTACACAAAGTAAACTGCCTGTCTGGTTTCGAACCTACGACCTACACGCCTACTCTACGATCGTACAGACGCCAGCACATCAAGTTACCCCAATCTGTCAAATTTCTTTGATAGATTTTCAACTTTATTGCAATACGTTAGGGTTCACGTTCAATTGGGAAAATTTGACAGTTTGGGATAGCTTGACCTGCTGTCGTCTGTACCTACGACTTACCACCACAGGGTAAGTCCATTACCAAACTTAAATTCATAATGATTGTAGATGCATGAGATAATCCTACTCCCTACTAATATCAGATATGTGGAAGTTTGTATGTTTGGATGTTTGTTACACAATCACGAAAAAACGCCCAAACGGATTTGTATAAAAGGAACACAGATAGATTATAACCTAGATTAACACATAAGATACTTTTTATCCCGGTAGTACGTTCCCGCGGGATAATTTCCGACTTCCACGCGAGCGAAGCCGCGGGCGGAAGCTAGTTTTATACAACGTGTAACGGAAAGGGTATATACATACCAAGGGCACAGCTTCTTTGGATGATATTAAACGATATTGTAAGGGTTTTTTAATCCTATCTCTACGTGTTCGGAAGTTATGGGAATTTTTAATACATTGATACCAGAAACCGAACTTATCAAATTAAAATAAACACATCACTCTGAAGAGATTTATCGTGATATTGGTAAGTAACGTGGAAAGTTATTGACCTGCGTAGTGCGGTGACACGTTTGTTATGATTTGAATACTTATAAGAAACATATGAAACCGAAAATTTGGTATCAATTGTTAGAGTATTTTATTTTGAGCTGAAACTATGTATAGTGATTCTATACCAGCTGTTATCTTTAGTGCTTAAGGGCCTACGTCCCGTTTGGTAGCGTAACACGGTCACTTTATGAACCGTACTGCTCATTAACGGCTTGTCTTGAAGATTTGAAAAATATATGATTTTGCTATAGATTCATATAGATCATTTTGTCTGAAGTACTTTTTTTGTATGGTTAATCCTTTTGCTGTAAAAAAATATTTTCCAACACGCAATATTTTGGCTTCTATTCCATACTCCTACTAAACGGCTTCGTTATTTGGAAAAAAAAATACACTGAAAAATTGATAGTTAGAGGTACCACAGAATCGCCGAAGCACAATTGTAAATTAATCAAAGGAATATCCCCATTTTGAGATAAAGGCTCAGAGGTGCCCTGCGCGGGCGCGGACGGCAGTCGTGCTTTAGCATACAAACGGGAGATGAGGATACTACAGGCCTTAAGGATAGCAATAGGATTATCTGTTACACGCTGTATAAGTAAGCAGAAAACTCTCATCCCTCATTATGCCACAGTAGGCTACCCTCCGACGTAGCCTCTTTTGAGTTATATCATTTTGCTTCGTCGGTATGCCATCCAAGTTGGTCCATTCTTAGATTACGAATCCAAGAACGTCTCAAACATTTCAAAATATGACCATAAATGACACAACGTGTACCCATAATACATTGTATAACGTGATGTATGGAATTGATTAATTTATTACACCTCACAATATTGGAGCAATAAATAAGAAAAATACTAGAGTATTTAGAAATAACGTTACTTCTATGACCGTTAAAAAAATTGATAATAAAAACTGTAACAATTCGTGTGACGAATCTGTATCAATGTGGCGGCAAGTTGGCGACTGTGAACAGAATGTATGGTTCCGTAGGGCTGTTCATGCCTTACGATCAGAATCATTGCTGTATGATCGGACATGGGATTCATGATCATCACATGACATGACATTACATGGGATTTTGCCGTCGTTAAAGCTAACCCCGTAATTAAAATAGCAGAGTTGCTGGAGGACCCACAAATGACATATATAAACATTACCAAAATGTTAAGGCTCTTCTGCAAATACTGGAATTTCTGGATTACTACAGCGGCAGTGATGAGGTACTTTGCCTGTATAACTATCTTCGGCGGATTCTAATTGCAATACACATTTTCGACGATAAGAACGATTTGAATGATTCTAAAAGGAAAGACTAATATGTCCGGTTCGCACAAATCCACCAGATCAATCCTTTAGATTAGATATTATTCGAGACATTTTTAGATATTCTCATCATTACTTTATAAAGTTCCTCTTAAACATAACCATTAAATGAAACAATCCCAAACAAGGCAAAGGATTTTTTTTAAATCTTCGGTACATTAACTGCGATAAGGAACCCAATATAAAATGTCATTGTGAATCTCGTTTATTTAAATATCTACGTTTTAATTATGTAAGCGGAGATTAGGCAATATCCTGCTGAGTTTAATCCTCCCAAATTGTGGGAAAAAATATATTTTGCAATACAAAGACTTGGGAAGTGATTGTGCAGGTCTTAATAATATATATAATACTTTCGGAGAGCTGTCTTCATTAAATTGTATGGTTTATCTCGTTCATTTTTATTGTAATTGGTTTAAGTGATGCAAACTTGCGTAAGTAAATTATGCAAGTTGTATTGTTTTTCTGAGGGTTTTTTTATAGAATGTACCTGTAGCTTTGGCTGCACATAATAATATGTGTCAAAGTCCTACTACATATTAATAATTCAGGAATATTTAAAAATATTATGGGTATTGTTTGGGGTCTATTATAGCTTCTGCTGGGGAGTTTCTTGCGCCACTTCTTCCCAGCTAGAAAGTGATGCAGGGCATTTTGGTGGTCTGTATTATGTAATTTTGAAGTTCAAAAAGTACTGACTCTCAATCTAGTTTGAATATTTATGACTTTTGATTTTTGATAGATTGATTCAAATAACCCAAAGAACTTGTGATACGAACTGGCAGTTGACATTCACACCTACGTAATAAAATCGTAGCGAGATTTGGTCGCTCACTAGATTTTCAATGCTCTACTTAGAGCCGAGAGTTGAAAATCGAACACTGTGTTTTTTCCGATGCACTGAGACTCACTCGTGCTGCACTCTGTTGGATTCGCAATGCTCGGTGCAACACCGAGAGTTTAAAATTGAATGCGCGAAAAAATCCCACCGTGATTTTATTACGTCTGTGGCAACGCGGGCGAAATAGACGAAAATAGTGCAACAGGTTGTAACTATAGAAGCCTTTCGGTCCCCAACGTCTCAGTCAGCACCCTAATTGCGTAACTCACGATTAATCATAATCTGTTGCGTTTTGAAACAGATGGCTAAACCATTGCTTCATATGTTCGAAAAATGTGTCTGCTCAACAACGTAAATAACGCAATGAATATTGTTGAACTGTCAAAATGAAACCGATTATGACAAATAGGGTGCTGGTCGCTTGATTACAGAACTTGATGTCGTGATACAATCGGATTATTATATTTAGAAAAGGTTTTACAACTTTTACTAAGGATCTCCAAAATAGACAAGAGCACTCAGTCGCGTGCCATATTAATGAATGACATGGTATTGTGTGTAACATCGTTAAATAGCGTTTAGCGTTAGCTTTTAACGCTAAATCGCTGAAGAAATGGTCACAGTCACGATATGTTCCGGGTTTGATTGATAAGCGATTATCGCCCTTATGTTTACAATGTTAAGGGTGATATATGAACGGTTAAATTGCTAGAATGTGCGGGAATTGTGATGTTTGTTGGGAGTTTGAAGTAACGTAGCCCAGGTACCCATGGGCGATTCTATATCGCGCACTGAAATATCGCAAAATCTTCTCTTTAAAAAATCGCTCGAGCGAATCTGAAAAAGTTAAAAAAAATCAAGGAACAAAAATACCTACACACATGGTATTAGAACTAATCTTTGTTCGCGTCAATAAATTTGAAAACAATAGAAAATTTATAATGCCACAAAAGCATGCTACTTTCATGTACGAGTACACCATAATTCTGTCAACTCAAAATTATTAACAAAATTGTAAACTACTTAATGATTGACGTAACGAAATGTTCATAAAATTAACTAAATTGCTTCATATTTCAAACCCTATTAAACGAAAATAATTTAATATTGAACAGATACCAATTACATTTCATTTAGTTTTAATAGCAGGTCTTCGAAATATGCAAAATGTTATTTTAATATTAATAAAACTGTCAACCATATCACTATATTGTATCGTAATTGAAAGTGTAATAGTATTAATTTCATAATAGGGACGTGACATGAATACCAAGACTTTTCTTTTTGAGTTAATATTTAAAGAATGCAATGTGAGTGTCAAAAAATTGAAGAGATTTTATTCAAGAGTTTTTAATGATGAGCTAATAAATATTTACATATTTTTAACACGAAACACGATTGCTCATGATCTACTTAGCTCTTTCCCAACTATTTTAGGGTCGGCTTTCAGTCTAACCGGATGAAGCTGAATACCAGCATTTTATATAGAGCGACTGCCTATCAGACCTTCACAACCCTGTAACTGGGTAATACGATACCCCTTGGTAAGACTGGTTGTCAGACTTTCGGGCTTCTGACGACAAAGATCCAGAAGTGAGAGCCCGGGATCAAAGCTTTAACTTGCTTTCCGAGGCACGGAGAGATCTTGGTATGTAATTCTTTATCACCCATCACGTCACCCATCCACGAGACCAATCGCGGCAAGCGTAGCTTGTGCGGCTGTTATTTAGTCACAAGAAAAATAATCGAATTTAAGTTTTTTTCGCTCGCTCGCTACTAACATTTTCTCATTTATTAGTTTACTTATTCATTGATCACATTAGACTTTTTCGCCATCTATATTTTAAGTCAATTAGTAAAAACCACCCTACAAAATCTCTTAACCTCGATTAACGTTAATTTATGTGCCAAAGCATATAAAATACACTAAAGTGAACATAATAGGACCAGCTGGCTACCAATATATCAAAAACTTCAAGGGAATGCTGAGCAAATCTTTGAGAAATAGAATGCAATCTTTTGTATTGCTATCATCGCAGACAATGGGACAACGCAAGGACGAATTTACTTCACTCTATTAAAATGCTATTACATTTAAAAACCACTTCATATACACTATTCGTCACATATCCAATGATCCTTATTTTGTTAGGGCTAAGGTTGAAATTTGACAGACGTCAAGTTTGACAGCTGTCAAAAGTAATGTTGGGTGTACACTTAAGGTATTGTGCTCATATTCAATAGTTCCAGTTTGTGGTATTAAACCTTATTTCGTGTAACGGAATTATTTTATCATCCTTTGTATGACAATGTTAAACAATACTGTAGGGATGGTATTTGTATTGTTTGCTTTCTTTGATAATTTATTCATATGGATCAAATATTTTAACGGGATGTATTTGTACAAAGGGAGTCAGTGAATCTTCTATTTTGAATTTTGATCTACTTGAAATATATTTTTTTTTCTAACCCATCACAACTTCATAATATTGCTTATTTCATGAACAGAATACCTTTAGACAGTTGGTTAAAAGCTCTTACAGGCGCAAAAAACAAATGGAAGAACAATTTTCATAAAGTTTTAAATATAATATCATTTGTAAATTTTATCAAAGAGGTGTCGTGACTGCTAGCTCCAGCCTTAAAGATGACGACTATCTTGGAGATTGCTTACTAAATAGAAACATGCTACAAACTATTGAAGAACTAAAGAAGAGGGGCCTCAGATGCAATTAGTAGAATTTAAGCCTACTGCAGAAACGACTTAATTAGGTCTTAAAGTCTAAAGCTCACCTATTAAGTCTTTATGATCAAAGATATAATGGACATTACAATTACAGCTTTTTGTGTAAAATTAATTACCTACTACAGTAATATAACATTTAAGTTTGGCCCCATTTCTCACATAAAAACTTTTACGTCCAAGAATAGTATTTACAAAGTTAATAGGTATTCTCTTCCAATAACTAAACTGGTATAGTGTTAATTCTTACACTTTTCTCACCGCCATAAAATGGTTTATAAACAGCTTTAATAGCTTCGGCATTGGTTGAAGAAACAAAGTAAATGTGGTACTTGGTACTATTAGATTCTTCCACTATCATTAAAATTATAATGACAACATTTTTGAAGCACTTCAGTGTCACTCTCGCATATTCGAAGGACTATGCTTGGAGTTTCCCTACGCTATCGAATCAGAAATGACGAGATCCATAGGAAAACAAAGTTAACTGACATAGCCCGAAGAAATGGCGGCAGTGGACAGGACAAATTGCTGATGTAGAGACTGCGTACCGGAAGACGTAGATGGACCGATTACCTGGTGAATGCCGCAGGAATCCGTAGGATACAAGAAGCACAGAACCGCTTGAAGTGGCGGAGCAGTGGAAGTTATTCGGCTGAAATGAAAAAAAAAAAATTCTTTGTTATTATAAGCTGGCTCAAGATTATAATTGTAAAAGTAATGGAGGATGAGCAGTAGCCAAGAGACATGTAATCATACCACATCAGCCATTTCTGCGATCCTAGTCTGAAACCAACAATCCCACCATTATACTCCAAACAAGGTAAAAACTAATCTAATATGGCATTACAATCGTTATACTCATTGAGCTTGAACTCGATCAATGTCGCTGAATCGATTTATTTTTTTACTCGATATATACCATCGATAGATATCTCGGTGGGACAATGGCCACCACAAGAGTTGGTTAGAGATCATATCGTTTTCACGTGATCTTTATGGACTATTGTGCATCCCAGGATGCGTCTTGAAAAAAATGAATGGAAGCGTAACGGTTTAGTAGTTATTATTCGTGGTATTGTTATGGTAGTCACTAGTTCTGTGATGGTGATGTGAGGGGTTTTCTTGAGGGGAGAATTTTGTTGCTTCTTCATACAAAATTGTATGCCGAATTGATTCGTCAACTTTATTTTAGAATTTCATTGCTTGTTTGTAGAATAAATCTTACTGCACGCGACATATTTTATGACTTATAAATTCAAAGTATCTGTAACAAAATTACTCATAGAAAAAGATTCTATTAACAAAAATAGACGAAAGATAGGTAAATTAGTAAAAAATATAATTGTTTAATTTATTTCTTTAAGTGAATTTTAATTATACTTCTAGTATGTAAGTATGTCAGTATATTCTCATAATGTATGTTTATACATATTTAAATTCGAGGATTGTTCTTGAATTTATGTACTTGGTTTTCTCAGTCTACATCTCTTTTTATCTTCATGCTTATAATATGCTTTTCTACTATCTACTTAACACAATTGTTTGAAAACCTCCGTATTTAATATTCCACTGCAATTCGCAGAGACAGCCAATTGCTACCATCTTCAAACTCAAACAAAGTGTTACTTAGAATTTATTTTTGTATGAAAAAGAAACCAAACGCCACAACTTAAGTGGCATCCAAGTAACGATTGATGGATTGACGTGAATAATACTCATCTATACAAGATCATTACGATTGTGTTCAGAAACGGTAAAATTTCTCCACCATATTAGTTTTGTGATTCAATGGCTGTAATATGGGCATTCTTTCTTGATTTAACACATAAAAGAAGAATAAATAAACGAATTGATGGAATATACTTCAATAACTATTAATGGCAATAGAAGTACATAATTACTTTGATTGACTTCTTGTATTTATTATGCATGAGTATTTTTATTACTGATTCTTCCGTTTAATTTTGTTTGTTATAATGAAGCTGAGGCGCCGATGTATTTTTCTATGAATACGTACGACTGTGTGCAGTTCATTTGATGATAGTAGTTGGTTAGGAGCTTTTGAGAACTGCTTACATATTCACCGGCCTTCTCGAGAGGGAGTGGACTATGCTCTATCACGCAGGCGCAGTGTGGGTTGGTAGATATCACATGTCTTCGATTTTTTGGTTTTAGCACATACCGGTTTCCTCACTATGTTTTTTTCTTCATCGTTTTGAGAGCAGTGGTGATGAATTTAGTTATACAAAGTACAGTGACTGACTGGGTTCGAACTGACGACCCTTTGTAATTCGGGGCTGTTATAACTGCTTTACCTGCAGTAAAACTATACCTACATTAAAAAACAATGCCTTATATCAAACCAGTGATATAGTCTTTATCTATACTTAATTGCATAATAGCAAGTGAATACACTCGTAGGTACTAGCCATCCTATCCAAGAGAGTATTACTTGTCCAGATTTTAAAATAAATCCACAACAAACTCAAGATAGCATTTAGTATCCTGTAGTTGTTATCCTGGCCCCGACCCAAATTATCCTGTTCAAATCAGGGCTCGCGGAAACAGCAGTTGGCGGAAATACGTGCCAAAAGTATAAGAGAGCCAAATTTCTCCACCGGCTGCAAAATTTTAACATTAGCGTTCTATTTTTGATGCACCAAAAACCACCAGATGCATAGCAGGTACGACAAGCAGCATCATGTTGCAAATTGCGACACCCTTCTAAATTAAAAAGCACCTCTTATCAAGTAACGTGAAAGATTTTGGGAGTCTATGGAAATTTGCCGGGTTATACCCAAAACCACAGATTGCCGCGACAGATGTATGGCACCGACAAAAAACAAGCACGTGCTGCCTGGAAAAAAATCGCAAGCGCGCACAAGTAGACATGCGACACCTTTTTCGAAAAAAAAAGCGGCGTAGGCGCACGTGATTTCTTGGAATAACCGCGTGAAATGAATATTTTTGATGATAGCGGTTTTGAGCAGCTGCTTGAGGCCTAGGATTATGTTCAAGGCATATGAGCTAAAGCTGGTGTTGCTTTTTGTAAGGTCTTACGCGAATCGCGGGAATTTTGTGGTTTTCTTATAAACTGCATGTGTGACTGCATGTGTGTTGGATCTTTGTAAGTTTAGTTTGATGATTTATTTATTCAACCATTCTGGCAGTTCTGAAAATTATGTATTTAGGTACCAGAATATTTTACAAATTAAAAGTTGTTCAATACTCAATATAAAGTAGGTTATTTGCATTCCTCAATGTGTACTTAGGTGGTAACATAAAAGTTATATCATGTGATCATGTATGGACTCTGTCGAGCATAGTAAAATAGAAGGACAGAGTAAGCTTTCAAAAACTTAGGTTATCAATTATCATTCTTCTGAACTATATCTAAAATTGTTATATTACCTTTAATATGTTTAAAAAAATCTAAATATGGTTAATATACATAGTTAACTGCACTAATACTTATTAAGATATATTAACACTTATATTTAGTCGTTTATACTGTAATAAAAATAGTTTTAGATATTTATAAATATATTAATGTTGTCTTAATGTTTTATTAATTCGGGTTGTTTGTTATACATTTTTATGGACATAACATAGGAAATTGTAGAAAGTATTTTTTGACGAGGAGTTTTTGGTTTAAGTTGGTAGTTAACTAGAACCATAGCTAAATCCACTTTCTTAATACTCTGTTATTCTATTACTAGTAGGCACTTATGTGTGTTTCAAAATTTATTTATTTATTTATTCACAAAATCCACAGCTCTTTAACAGTTTCACATAAGATAAATAAACTAATCTTACAGCCAATTACGCATTTACAATTTAATAACTACACTTATTATATGCATCAGAAACAAACAGGATGTCATGCTAGCACCTTCTAAGCATATCTATCGTGTGTAGAAGTGTGTGTGAGGAGTTGTAATGGTGTATGGTCACGGAGTACTTTATTCAGTTTTATTTAGAATTACCTATTAGTCAAATCGTCGCATACAGAGGACTTAATATAAGCATTAATATAAGCATTTATTTCCATCGAGTTAACAGTTCGATTAGATGTTTCAAGAACTCTAATTTCCTGGTTCACAGCAGCTGTAACCACATTTTCAGTTAAAACCCATAGCACAACCTTACAATTAAAAACACTATCTAATATCAAACAATTTCTTTATCTTAATCAAATCTTCACTTCCCATCGATCTTTCCTGATATGATAAACTGATTAGCTTCAAAAAATAATTTATTAAGTACCCTTGAAACCGCAACCACGCATCCGGAAGCTAGGGGAGTCTTGTAAACGCACGTGCTTCGGACCACCCACAAACATTGGCCATATCTTTATGTGTTGGTAAACAATGCTCCAATGTTTGTGTAATACGGGTTGCCATGATCGATATTGTTGAGTGGCTCGTTCCTGTTTTGGGACATAATGTTTTTTTATTGGAGATTTTTGGTAGAGATTTGTTTTATTAATTGCTGGTGAACCCCTATTATGTTAGTATCTGATAGTATGCAAACATTGTATAGTTATTTGGAATTCTGTTTTTTTTTGTACGTGGTGCGATGCAGACGCAGGTGACGCGCTTTTCTAAAGAAGGCTCCACCATATCGTCATCTGCCAGGGGTGCGGATTGTTCGAAAGAGATACCGCGGCCCCTGGCACACAGGCAACTGAGGGAACACGGGTGGGTTTTAGTCAGTAAAAGTGTGTTAGTGACACACCCTCCCGGTCCACCCAGAGCGGGAGAAGTTATTTGATGATTTCCCACCCAAAAAAATAAAAAAAACCATATGGTCATTCTACTGCCCTATTTCACTTTATTCGAGGTTGGTGCAGTATTTATTTATTCTATTACTAACACCTGTATCAGGCATCATCTCAATGATGAGGAGCAGTGCTGGTCCAGTGACCACGGCCGCAACCTACGAGGTGGATGTAGGTTCAAACCCAGACCAGCTGTTTACTTTGTGTAAATTTTATCATTACCAATGCTCTTAAAACGGTGGCGGAAAACATCATGAGGAAACCGGCATGTCCAGAACCAAACATTCAAAGACATGCATGTGACATCCCAACCCAGCGTGTTGGGTTATGGGTGGAGCCTGTCTCGCAACAGTGGGAACGTTATAGGCTCATTATAAATCTTAATGTTAATTTCCTTATGAGTCATCATCTTCCAAACTTACTTATTGGTTGCAGAAGTTAACATATGATAAAACCGATAATCTTATTGCAATTGTCTCGAGTGTGTTGCTTAATTTATTTTGCTGTATCTATAAGTACTTGCATGACAATTAATACCTTTTGTATGTCATTATACCTGGAGGAACTTTGAATCCTAAAACACAGGCTTTTGGCCTAGTTTAGGTGTCACCAGTTCGCCCTTTAATGTGACTCTATTGTACAATGTTTCCTTGATCTGTGTGTACTTATTTATATTTTTCTATGTGTACAAATAAACATTTCATTATTATTATTTTATTATCTTTCACAATGCATCCATTCTTTGCCTGCTTTTTTTGTGATAGTTATTCATATAATAAGTATTTTGTTTAATTAGTAAGATACTAGTTTCCGCCCGCGTCTCCGCCCGCGTGGAAGTCGGAAATTATGCCGCGGGAACGTACTACCGGGATAAAAAGTATCCTATGTGTTAATCTAGGTTATAATCTATCTGTGTGCCAAATTTCATCCATATACATTCAGTAGTTTTTAAGTGAAAGAGTAACAAACATCCATCCATCCATCGATACTTACAAACTTTCGCGTTTATAATATCAGTAGGATTATGCTCCTGTATGTGTATTTGTGTCCTGTATGAATTGTACTCCTGTTTTATTATCCCAAAATAAAATAAAATACAAATAAAAAATTTCTTCGTTTCTTTCTTAAATAATAAATTATCAAATTAAAGTCCTTCCCATATCATGACCCTATCACCTATCAAGATAAGCAGATGTCCACCCTGACCGACACAAGACTTTTGAGTCCCACTCATAAAGCATACAAGGTGCGCAAGAGTCGCTCAAAGGCAAAGATATCAATAACGCATTGTTTTGCGATGGACCGCATAAACACTGACAGGTTGAAAGCCGGCTCGCCGCGCCGGCCGGCTTGCACAGTGACCTATTTATCGGGGCGAGCCTTTTAAGGGTTACGTCGGATGATAGTTAGGACTTGACATTGACATACCTGTTAAAATTGTACGGATATGTTTACAATTTTGACTTTTGTCAAGGAATAGGTATAGGCTCTATTCTGAGCCCGCTGATGTTTTGTTAGGCTACTGGATATTAATGAAGGTATCGTATCAAAGCAAAATAGATATCTATAGGATTATTATAGTAGCACTAGTTTCTGCCTGTGACTTCGTCTGCTTGTAACTTTTTGTTTCTCCGACCCACCCCGACGCATCGCAACGTCCACACGCGCTTTTACTTCTTTTTTGCTAAACATTCTGTCTGTAATTTTCTTACATTTTTCCTGGCTCTTCAGGGTCATAGCGTGATGATAAATAGCCTAAAGCATTCCTCAAGAATTAGGCTTTCAAATATTATATAGATTACTGCTGACAAAGATGCTGAAAACTCAGATTTAAGCTCTTCTTTGTACAAGATCAAGGGGACGGGTAGCAACGTGCTTCTTATACGACATCCTACTGTGATAAGTAATGTATTACGATTGATTACCAATCTCTATGGTAGGAGTAGTCTACGGGGTACCTAACCAAATATCCTACTATAACATTATAATAATGTGGAGTTTGGATGTTTATTATTTATTTATTTTATTTTATTAGGTTTACCAACAATTGTTCACACTGAATACAGTGACATAACACATTCTTAAAATTAAATTACAGCGCAACAATTACTTAGAGGTAAACACCACATGCATAAAACAATGAATTAGAGAGATAAGCTAACTTGCTCAGTAATAAGCGCCAATATTCAATTAAATAAATTAATATTTGTAAAAGTAAAAAAAGGTTAGATGTTTGTTACTTAATCACACAAAAACGGGCGAACAGATTTTACTGAAAATTGGCACACAGATAATTTATAACTCGGATTAACACGTAGGATAGTTTTTATCCCGGTAGTACGATCCAGTGGCATAAATTCCGTACCCTAATTGCGTAACATACGATTATTAATAATCTGTTTAATTTTGACAGTTCAACAATATTCATTGCGTTATTAACGTTGTTCAGCATACATATTTTTCGAACATATGAAGCAATGGTTTAGCACTCTGTTTCAAAACGAAACAGATTATGATTAATCGTGAGTTACGCAATTAGGGTGCAGATCTCCACGCAAGCGAAGCCGCTGATAAAAGCCAGTAAATACTAAATTTAAGCCGTTTATTTTTATTTTGTCAACAAAGTACAGTTCTAGCAATGACGGCACGTTTGGCGCAGTGGTTAAGCGATTGACTGCTGCGCTGCGTGTCGCGGGTTCGATTCCCGCACGGAACAAATATTTGTATGACCTACAAGTACTTGTTCCGGGTCTGGCTGTTTGTGTATGTGATTTTAAATGTTTGTAAACGCACCCACAATACAGGAGAAATTCCTAGTGTGGGGCAACGTTTTTTAAAAAGAGAAAGAGAGAGAGAGAATACCACAATGCAGCTGTAACTAGCAATATCCAGAGAAAATTATTTTATCGTCATAATAAGGCCTTAAAAGTATAGTTTCATATCGTAAATTAAGACTAGACTGGAATAAAGAATTTAATTTTCATGAAGTATTAAACAGTAGGCTAAAGTTTTGTAATACTTACAATAAAATGTCGATGTATACTTTGAGGCTTTGGCGAAGCATATTTAGCTTATGCTATTCCGAGGATCCGCAGGAGAACCAAGGTAACCGACATAGCCCGAAGAATTGCCAAACTTAAGTGGCAGTGGGCAGGGCACATTGCACGCAGAACAGATGGCCGATGGGGCCGAAAATTTCTGGAGTGGCGACCGCGCACCGGAAGACGTAAAGTTGGAAGGCCTCCCACAAGGTGGACCGATGAACTTGTGAGGGCTGCAGGAGTCCGATGGAAGCGGGAAGCACAGAACCGGTCGAAGTGGCGGAGCTTGGGGGAGGCCTATGTCTAGCAGTGGACGTCTTTCGGCTGAAATGATGATGATGATGATTCCGAGGATTCGCTATAATCCCTTGAGATAGCGCTGTCTTTCTGAGTCTTAGCAATTTTACATATGCATTGTACAAATTAGCACTGCTAACTGCGTATCATGGCTTAGTGTCCACTCACTTAAGATATGGAGTATTTTTTTGGGGCAATTCTATAAATAAGAATGTAATTTATAAAACCCAAAAAAAGGTCCCTTAGAACTATGTTTGGACTTCATGTTCCACCAACCATTTTTCAAAAAATATAAAATTTTAACCCTTAACATTTACACTTGTAGACCCCTCCATGTACATTTTTGAGACAATAATGTTTGTCAAATCGAATCCACACTTATTCCCCCTATTGTCAGATAAAGTAATCCGAAATAGACGCGACAATAGCCAACTTTGCATTCCTAGATCCAGGACAGCTATTCTGCTTAAGAGTGTATTCTGTATGGTGCCAATTCTTTTTAATACGTTGCCAAAACATTGGCGGGAATATACAAATCAAAAATTAAGGAGTAAGATAAAAAGCCTTCTGTTAGAGAAAGCATATTACAGCACTGGGAATTTCTGAATGTTTTTTTTTTTTACTTGTGTGAAATATGTATCTGGATTTTGTTCCTATTAATTAGTTTGACATTAATTTGCTATTTATTTATTTATTCATAGGGGAACCAACAGCTATAATATAAAGATAACAATTGTATAAGTAACATGAAGCCAATTACAGGTTCCCACGGATAAAAACAGAAAATAGAAATAGAAATCTTATGATCACTAACAAGCACGATAAAAAAGAATAAAATATATAAGGTACAATAGGCACTATGCACTTTTGAAAAATTCAGCGTTCAGCCGAGTGCGAACAGAATAGGTTTTGGTGGTAAATGGGTCAAATGAGAACTCATTAGAAAGGATATTGAAGTCCTTACTCGCTCGCACCATATATGAGTTATGCCTGTAGTTGGAAGAGGAAAAAGGAACGGAGATAGGTGGATTAAACCTAACTGATCTTTGAGGGACGTTGAAACGCAGTTTGTGCAGGAGATCTGGACAGTCGATCTCGTTAGAAATAATTTTTAAAAGAAAAGTGCAATCCGCCAATCGACGACGATTTAAAAGTGGCTGTAGATGAAATTTCTTGCAGAGATTTATGTAATTTTCAGAATGGTATGGTATACGCAGCCGAAAACATAGGAAACGAATAAATCTTTTTTGTATGTTCTCAATACGATCAATGTACTTGCCATAACACGGGTTCCAAATTTGTGACGCATATTCAAGATGACTTCTCACATAAGAGCAATAAAGAATCTTAAGGGTTTAATTATTACATTTCTTTAATGAGTTGATGATTATGCGATTTAGTTAAATTTTTATGTTCTAATTAACAATTTAAGTTGATTGATGAATAATCCCCATCCCATTCAATTCATCCCATTTCTACCCATGGGTGTCGTAGAAGGCGACTAAGGGACTTACTAGAGAATGGGCAGCAGCGTTCTCTATGCATTTTACCACCATACTGCGATCGCCAACCCGCCTGCCAAGCGTGGCGATTGAAGCAAAAAATGAATGAACTAATTTAATTTAACATCTTGCATGCCATGTGTGTATTGTATAATCATGTTTTGGACTAATAAAAGTATCTTATCTTAAGTTACATCTTAATCATCATCTGTCTAGCCTTTTCCCAACTTTGTTGGGGTCAGCTAAACGGATGCAGCTGAATTCCAGTACCTATTTCATATGAAGTGACTGCCTATCTGACCGCCGCAACCCAAATACTGGGTAACACGGTACCCCTTGGTAAGACTGGTTGTCAGACTTTCTGGCTTCTGACTACCTATTACTATTATGAAAGTCCTACAAATGACAGCCAGAATCGACGGATTAACGTGCTTTCAGAGGCACGGAAGGGTATTGGTATGTAATACATAGATGGTCACCTATCCACGGATCCATCCCAGCAATCGTCGCCTAACCTTGAAGATTGGATCTTGTATGCTGCATGATCCGTGCGAAAGTTATTATTAAGCCACGATCCCTTTTAACGCTGTTCCCATTACTAGTTGAGGTCGGACCCTTCCCATCAGGTAGATAGACAACGATCGAAAACTGAAGAAAATAGTTACCTTGAACGGTGTGCCAGTAACGATCGTCGTGATCGAAAGCGATAAACTGCGTAAGCCAGATTTATGCATAAAAAGTATGTGCCCCTATGAGACCACATTCATAAACGAGAATCACGCTGCCGATTTACAAATTTCGGGTGCCCGCTGGTTAAGTTACATCTCAATATGATCAATCAATTAATTAGGGAATTAACAAAACCTTAAATAGGATCGGTCAACCTACAAATTACGAGTCGCTTGTTACAAATGGGACCAAATACCCTTTTCAGAATTTTGAAGCTTAATGATTTTCACAATTTAAACACTCATCGCGAATCCTACTTAAAATCATGAACGTGAATGTTTGAATGTTTGTAACACAATCACGCAAATACGGCCCAACGGATTTGGATGAAATTTGGCACATAGATAGTTTATTATAACCTAGATTAATACACAGGGTATTTTTTATTCCGGTAGTCCGTTCCCGTGGGATAATATCCAACCTCCACGCGGGCGAAGAATTTTAGAGTATACTATAATAAATCCTCACTCATCATGCATCCTCAAACTATCTTAAATCCATAGTTTTCATATCTGCGCGCACCTACCAAGTACAGTGCAGCGTAAGCTAACAGTATTTCCAGCTCAATAACCATATTTAAAAATAGAACAAAGTAGACTAAAAGTTATGGCTGTTAATATATTTCAAACATCACTACTACAGCTATCCATGATCTTTAATTTTTACAGTTGAACGTTAGATGGCCCATATTTCTTCTTTGCCAATGGATTATTACCTTTTCAGTACTATTTAAGTACTGTGATGTGTCGATAAGTGTAATTAAATGTCATTATAATTTAGTGTAAGATCGCTGATAATATGTAGTTACGCATGTTTTGGGAAAAAATATGGATGTTTGTACTATTTTTGGAAAATGTCAACAAGTGGTTGCCCAGTAATCGAAATTCGACCATAATTCATTTGAAACTTTATGTATTACTAATGCATTATTATATAAAAATATTAGCTTTCTGCTCTCCATTTCCATATAAATTTTAACTGTACCAAATTCCATTCTCCTCCCTCCGCGTAATATTCGTAAAAAGGGGCACAAAGTTTTTGCCTCACCTACGTGAGCACCACGCGCAACCGCGCGCCTGCGTATCGTCTACACGATGCCCGCGTGATAATTCTTAGTTTTTCGGTAGTAAATCTACAACATGTGTAAAAAATGACAACAATATACACACATGAGTCAGTTCAAACTATCGAAGTTCGATTTTGAACGTTGCCCTTTGATTCAAATCATCCTAAGAGCAACAACTCACTTCTTTTCAAAATAGGAAAGCATGAATGGCATACTAAAAACACACCGGTACAGACCACAAATAGTTAACAAATTACTTAGATTACTATGAGTGTATTCTTGCAAATCAATGATAAAATAATACTTTCCGTGCATGGCATATTCAGGCCTATAATGTTGTCACTGCTGAGGGCCTGGGGCACAAGCCTCATCTCTGTAAGAGGGGACATCCACCACGCGAAACCAGTGCGGGACGTTGAATTTTTGGTTGTCGTGCAGTAGTAAGTTATTTGCTATATCCACAAACTTAACGAAGATTTTTCCTTATCAAAATTTTCTGTTAAGTAGTTAGGATCTCACGGTATAATGTGTTGCAACTGGTCTCATTTGAATATTATGATAAGAAACTAGGATAGGCTTCATGGTTTTATAATGCACACGCACCCAGGCAATGCTCTAGGAATAATTAGAACCATAGATTAGAACAGAACTAGAAGCGAAGGTCGAATGAGTTCGGTCAGCAAGTAAGGAGGTCCCATCGGACGAAACTAAGAACTAGGGATGGCAGAATCATGACTTCGAAGTTTGATATACTCGAGGAAGTCCAGTATTTTTACGGGCACTTATACTCAACGCGGATGGCGAAACCAGCGGAACATTGTGCAGATGACCTTCGTGCCAAATTAATGCGCCTCTACAAGGAGGACAACCCGGATGTCGACCAGTACGAGATTAGCGCGACTCTGGAACAGCTAAAGAACAACAAGGCACCTGGTGATGACGGAATAACGACAGAGCTCCTAATTGTTTGATGCACCGGGTGACCACATTACGTCAAGCCGGCTGTCCCTGGAAACCAGCGCTGGGGCTCTGTCTTGCATAGAGTCGCAGCATAATGCTGAGTGATAGCCGTTTTGGGTGGATGTGACGCAGGTTTCCCTCAACCTTTTCTTTTTTTTTTTGTGTTCCTTTACTTTTTGCGTCATGTTTACCGCAAATAAACGTTTTGTCTTTCTTTCTTTCTTCTCCTGAGAGAGCTAGCGAGTCTACAGGGTACAACGCCCGAGACGTGAAGCGGAGGTGCGGTGGTTCTGTTCTTCAAAAAAATGCGACAAGACCTTGTTGAAGACATATAGACCTATCTCAGTTCTGACCCACTTACAAACTGTAAGTGGAGCCTCTCGACGGGGCGGGCCTTGGCATCAATTTGGACAAAACGTAAGTCGTGTACAATTCCCACGTCTTGCCGAACCCAATACACAGCGAAGGGTTGCTTCTTGAAGTTGTGAAGGATTATGTCTACCTAGAACAAGTCATCCCGATTTGTAGACATCACTATTGTTGGGTATCTCTCACTCCCACGTTATTAGCTCGTTCTCTTCCTTCCTAGTAATTATCATCTAGCACATAATACCACCATCTTTTCTTTGGTCTCTTCATTAAATATCTAAATTGGTCAAACTGTGATGCGTGCCTCAGGATGAGGTAACGTGTTCACTTAAGTAGCCTCGACTTGAGACAAACTGAGGCTGCCGATAGCTAGTGAAAACGATACTTTACACCGCAGCCACCTTAATGAAGCTAATACGCCCTTATCCAACCATATCAGCCCGTTATCAGGAGTCGAACTCAGCTTTTTATCTCGAATACCCGTAAAGTCGTATCATTTAGTTCTTGATTAATTTAACAGGTATGTTTCGTTGTATTCTTTTTGCACATTTAATTACTGGACGTACCGTCAACAACATGGCGTCCCGTTACATTCCGAACAGGTGCTGTGCGCACGCGCACGGTATTAATGCACGATTATTATGGGTTTTGACACCGCATTCTTGGTGGCTGGTGATTACTTTTTTAAGTGATAATTTATTTAAATTAACACGGTTGGTATTGGTTTTTGATTTGCAGAGTACACTTTTCTTTCTTTCCTATAACTAAGACTAAAACCTGAATACTTTAAAAAAAAATGTTCTATAGATATTTGGAAGTATATAAGCTAGTCCTCTGATTCAACCTATATGAGTAACCTGAATTACTTGGAAAAATCAATTCAAAACTTAAGAGGTAGACACGTGGTTTTCAAAACCATGTGGTCCTTAGGTATAAATAGATCGTACATAGCTCGCGTGTGTTGTAATAGATGACTAAGGTATATTATCAGGTGTTAACATTAAATATCTGGTGAACCATTCCATTCATTTTGATCGTCCTTTACTTCCTGGGAATCCAAAATGTTACCAGAATTAGCTAGCTATGGTTAGCAATTTTTTTTAAACGATTTTTATTTATGATTTTATCATTTGATTTTTAGACTATGAGCAGATGAGATGGTTCTGTTGGCATTTGGGGCAGTACTCCCAGCAGAGTCGAAAAAATAGTGGGATAGTAAGCTGCCCCCGTAAGCTTTTTCGGATGCCTTTTCAAATATTATAAATAAGAAATAAATAAAATGGATGAAGCTGATTCTGAGTTTGAATTAGGTTGGAAATAATGAGTTGCTATAATATTAATACACACTTATATCTATGTTGTGCTTAAACCGCTACACTTTCGATGCCAAGCACCCAGCATATTTATGTGTCGAAAAATAATTCGTTCGTGTGCCCACTCTGTCGCTATAAGTAGTCTCGCTAGTCGGGTCCTGGCTCCTAGGCATGAACAAAAGTCATTGATAGTTACTTATAACGACGACTCGGATGCGAGTTGTTTTATTCTCCTATTTTTTTATAATACTTCTAGGTAAATTGGCTCTTCTAAATAAAATGTGCTTGTGATCCATAAGAACACATTATTTATGTAATTGTTTTACAAAAGATGTTATTAAATTATAATTGCTCTTGAAAAAAGGTACCCTGTAATAAGTTAGGATAATGACAACATGAAGGCAATAAGAAAAACCTTGCTTTTATTCTCTATTCTATAGGATTCAATAATTTCGTTAATTCTAAGCAATGCAGTAACAGCTAGTGTCTGTCTTAACAACGTTTCTCTGTCAGACAGTCAAGCATTTTCTAAATCGATCAACACCTAATAAAATTGTATTTTATTACACTACTAATATGGGAATGTAATAAAATAATTACTTAATCATCTGCATTAGTCATTATTGAGTTTTCTGAATGATGCAGCAATTCGATCGAAGATTATTAATTGGCGAAATGTGGGTGTACCAACTAGGTACACCTCTTGACGTCGGCTTAAAAGTCGCACATTTTCTTTGGTGCGTGAGTCCAGCAGATAGCAACCTCTCCACAATAAGATGTGATCTTTGGCTTGAACTGCTCAAGCCTTCTCTTATCTTCATCAAACCATCAGAGAGCCTGCCACCCGGGCACAAGTTACCTTGACCTACTTGGAAAACCTTAAACAGACTTCGTACCCAAGTAAGTCACAGCAAGGACAACCTCCAGAAATGGGGTTTCATGGACAGCTTTGACCTCCGGTGTGTATGCGGCGTCTCTCCACAGGCAATGGCTTACTCCCATCTTGCACCGTATGCCCTGTCACCTGCACACGTGAGGACCTAATGGCTGCGTCAGCGAACGGTATTCGCGTTGCTGAATTTTTGGCCAAACTAATTACATTTGCATACATTTTTTCGTGTTATTTTTACTATAGACACGCTAAGTACACAAGGCCTGACCCTTCGTGATTATTGTGATGTGATTATTAACTGTTGTAAAGGCCTTACCAAGATCGACCTAGTTTCTTTCAGGATTGCCTCAAGTGGAATCACTTATTGTCATGGTCTCTTTCATCATTATCTGCCTAGCCTTTTCACAACTATGTTAGGGTCGGATTCCAGTCTAACCAGATGCAGCTGAACCAGTATCTTATATGGAGCGACTGGCCTATCTGACCCCCAAAACCCAATTACAGAGTAACATGGTATCCTTGGGTAAGACTGATTGTCAAACGTTCGGGCTTTGGCCAACTCGAAACGATTGTCAAAAATCCACAAATGATAGTCGGGAGCCACGGTTTAACGTACTTTCCGTGGCACGGAGGGGTCTTGGTATGTAAACATGGTCACCCATCCACGGATCTGCCACAGGCGTTTCTGCCTTCGAATATGGGTCAGAAATATTTAGACCTGCACCCTAATTGCGTAACACGCGATTAATCATAATCAGTTTCATTTTGACAGTTCAACAATATTCATTGCGTTATTTACGTTGTTGAGCAGACACATTTTTTGAACATATGAAGCAATGGTTTAGCCATCTGTTTCAAAACGAAATAGATTATGATTAATCGTGAGTTACGCAATTAGGGTGCTGAGAGTCATGCCCTCTCGCATCTTATATGATGGTCATGAAACACGTTGGTAGCAGATCGTGAAAGAATTTTGGTTGGAGAATGGACTGATTTGCAAGTGTTGGTCAGTCATTTCACCATGCGAAGGACCACAGAGAGGAGGCCTGTGTCTCAGCAGTGGGAACATTATAACCTGAGCCCATTTTGCAAACAGTTTAGCCAATACAACGTCAGAGTATCGAAATTTATATTTTCTTTTTTATGTTCCAACAAACAAACATGAACGTGCTCCTTTGAAAAGTTTACGGCATTAACAATTAATATTACAAAAAGAAACAGTTTACCTACATACAGTACAGTAGCTAAATCATTAATCGTGTTTCTTAACATCTGCGTCTACGCATCTGCCTTAACCCTTCCGTAAAAAGGATTGAAGGAATAAGGTTTTTTGTATGTAAGTAACGATTTTCTTAAGACGGTTACAATTTTTAACATTAGGAATTACTGAAGCTTATCGATTGAAGGTTTACGAGCTGTGAAATTCGTCTGTTTGTCTTTTAAATGTGTATTGTGAGGTACTCGGGATTTTACAGTTGGTAGTTTGAGATTAAGCAGCGGTAAGTTGAGTGACAAAAAAATTGGCAAACAAAACCACAAAATCGGCTTGAAATTCAATGAATTTGCTCACTTTTGGCGTTTTGATGACCGTGTGAAGGCCGCAGGCATCTACTGGATGCGGAAAGCACAAAACAGCGGTGCTATTCTGCAAAAAAGTCACAGTAAAAACGTAGGTGAAGCGTGTTTTCAATACTGTCAATCCTGTGGTCAATAGCATCAGGTGGATTGATAGCTCAGTTTAACCTCACTTAAGGCCCTGGTAACTTTAAATATTGTCGTTACGAGCGATAATAGTTCTTACTGCAATCCGATACGGGTTAAAATCTGTTGTAATAAATTCGAATAATAAATGAGCAAGCATTGTAAAAATGCAAATAAAATCGTATAAAATTAGATATTAACTATTTAATAATAAATAATCCATCACTGGATGCAGTTTAGCATTTGGAATTTTATGGTATATTTTTAATTATAATTATAATTGTTATTGAAGGGATAAACTGGTTTTAAAGATAATAAAAGAGGTGATTTTGATGATTTTTTGATGCATTAAAGTACGATTAGTTATTTTTTGAATTCCGTTACTGTATGCAAAAAAGACTTGAAAATATCATATGTTTTTTTGCTTTCAAAATTATTTACGGTTAAAGAGATACACTGGTTTAAAAAACCACCTAAGTTTTCACGGTGGGGTTTTAACAGAATAGACCGGCTGGTCGTTGTGGCGGAGATAGGGGGAACTCATGTCCAGCAGTGAACGTCCTTCGGCTGAAATTATTATGATCATGGAGATGAGCGTTTTAACGAACACCTTTTTTAAATTATCTACTTATTAAATCTATTTGTATATGAGGAAGCACCGGCAAATGGAATGGTTTCTGAGTTTCTGTAACGACTTACCGTGATGATTTACAAAAAGAATGTGATGATTCTAAAAACCTTATGTTTCTAATTATTTTGGTAAAGTCTTAGCTCAAGCTTTGAATGCAACGTAGTGACATTATAAAAATAAACTCTTTAATAACTTGCAACAAAGTTAATAAAATTATAATCTTATTACACCTAACAAGGTGTTCGATTTAGCAATTATGTGTTTACGACGGCCATTCTCGTTGTTCATAATAAAAAATAAATTCACAATAGTCATTAATCACGATGGTTAACGAGAAAATCGATTAATCATAAGATTATAAGTGTATTTGAACCTGGTACGGAAATACCGTACGTTTAAAATAGTTCTGTAGGATTTTTTGGAATTTCCGGGAAAATTGTTGATAAAATTACTTTTCAAGTGGAGTTAACAGGAATGACTCGATGTGTCAGCGGCTTTCTATGACGCATATGTCATCATTTAGATAGGGTTACCTGTGGGCTTATGGCTAAGCCTCACGGTCGATCGATCAGGTTAAGCTACGCTTGCCGCGGGTGGTCCGTGGATAGGTGACCATCTTTACACACCAAGACCCCTCAGTTGCTCGAAAAGCACCATAAGCGACCTGTGGGTCGCTTATGGTGCCATCTCTCTTCTATGATTCTTTGAAAGTCGTAACGTGTCGTTAGAAACTCGAAAGTCGCATCCACGAATGACAGTTGTGACCTGTGGGTCACAACTGTCATTCGTGGATTCTTTGAAAGTCGTAACGTGTCGTTAGAAACTCGAAAGTCTGACAACCAGTATTACCCAGTAACTAGTTCTTGGAGGTCAGATAGGCATTCGCTCCATGTAAAATACTGGTATTCAGCTGCATGTGGTTTGACTGGAAGCTGACTCCTGAGGACCTATCTAATTATGGGTTGCTAGTAAGCAGTTTCATATTATATCAACTTTAACCTCAGATCATAGACTTTAACTATAAAACCAGGTCGAAAGTTAGGGGCGTATCATAAACTAGTCACTTTAGCGCTTTAAAACTACTCTACTGTTTGCTGCATACTATTATGTCGTTTAAGAGCTTTAAGCGCTGAAGTGCTTAAGCTAAGTGCTTTTACAGCCCCGCGAGCAACTCTAATGCAATTAGAAGTTTACGGCAGCGGTTCCTTCCTTTTCTGCATAATCAAGAAGTAGCGTGATAAACAGCCATGTTTATACTACTCGAGGAAATACCTATGAGAATATTCAGTATACGATCACATGTATAATAAGAATTTCCATTTTAAACAAACTAAATGAAAAATGGCCGCTTTCCATGAATCTATTGGAGTATGCGGAACGTTTTACGGCTGAACTCATAAAAAAGTTGTTAAAGCTATATGTCAATTTTATTTTGAAATAAAGACTTCTTTGATAAATTCGCTATTTTATGATATGATAGCTCTTTTAGTCTATGTACTACATGTGTTTGAAAATCGAAGTTTTAGTTTTTATTTCAAAATAGATCATAGAGTGGGTATTCGTTTTTCAAATATCTAGCATGTTTTAAAACAGGCCGGATTTAAAATCTTTTGATCTTCTATTATTCATCGTTTGCTGTTTTTTATTGATTGAGATGTTATCTTGATATGTTATACAACGTCGATATTTATCTAAATATGTACCCATTTAAAATTCGTCGTATGTTATAAAATCATGAATATGTATCGAAACTTGTAACACTATCCTAGGAAGTTAGGTGTAAAACGATGTATTATAATAATCTGCTTAAAAAATTAATTTACTTTATAACCTTGCTGGTTGTAGGACTTGTAGGCGGAGTCGTAGATCCGAAGAAGTTTTATTTACGGGGTGGATAGTGTTATAAAGTGTGATAGGCGGGGTTGGAAATAATATGATTCTTAGGACATTTCGTTTCAATGACTTGTTCGCCTCTATTTGAAATAAATGAATGAAATGTAACGATGCCATCCTATTTTGACCTGCAGACTCGATTAATCGAATGAACCCCAAGATTTGCAGTAGCCCTTGAAGGCTCATGTTCCATGGTGATATCGGTCATTGCATATCAAGGAGTAGACCGGGGGGCGCCGCAATGGTAGGTAAGATGTCGCAAAATGTGGGTGCACACCAGAACACATCAGTTCTTCTAACTCTCCAGAAAAAGATGGTAATCCAACGACGTACTTATGACATCATTTATGTAACACTTAATCATTTCTGACGATTCTGACTGCTTAATACAAAAGTTCCCGAAAGATGTTCTTATTTAGAATCACGATTATGCAATCCACAAAATTACCTTCAATCCGAGTAAACGAGTATTTCGTTCTTAATCTTAAACTTAATTCGACTGTCTGAATCGTGGCCAACTTAAAAGTTATTAACTTGAAACACCTGTCTTTCGCATTAGCTCTGTTTTTTGTCGCTGGCAAGGTGTTTCTTGCATTCGATTTGAATTCGGAACATTAGATTTTTGACATTGCCCCGTGCGTTCGAAAATTAATTTTAAATGTTGTTTTTTTTTTGTTTAGTTAATGGCGACATGGAAATGTGCACTTGGCTTTAATATCTATGGTTTTTTCTGGATCGTCGTTTGTCAATTACACTTTTGTAAAAAAATATCAAATATTAATACACACCCTAATAGAAACTTGTATCTGAAATGATCGATCTAAATAAAATTAAACACTTTACTGATAAAATAGGAATTAACACTATATATAAAGTTTTTTATGGAAATATGATACGTTTGGAAATGCGAAATTAAATAGATATCAGACATTTGATACTCAATAAAAACTGCTTATAATAAGTATCTAGTTTTAGGAATTCAGATTCAGTTTCGATTGCATAAGCTGTTAAAATTATGAGGCATACAAAACTGCCGAAAAAAACGTTCATTACTATAGAGATAAAATTAACATTCCAAAAATAAAGAAGTCAAAGTACCGATCAATAAATGTCATAAAATGAACTTTAAAATGAAATTGTCGAAATTTTTATTATTACAAAAAGACATAAATGTTTTGCGCTGTGTGTGTACTTGTTTGCTTGCTGGATCCAATATGGCGGCTGGAGGCAGGTGATCATTGAGCAGCTGCGCTCGCGCATCCAAGGTTACCCCTCTCCGCTTGTTTACCCTATCCCCCCGGCGTATCGATAAGTGATAGTGATGGGCATAGACATATTTATGTTATGCTTTTTATTAATTAGGTAGATATTATAATTTTAGTGGATAATTAACATTTGTTTAATTTTTTTGAAAGTTATTTTTGTTGTCTGTAATGTTTGGCATGTAGGTACAGGTGTTGCTGTTATATCAAGTAAATAAGCATTGACTACGATGGTTTTTAATTTTAATTCAATATTTTTATTGATAAAGATTCAGCTGTTAAGGTTTTAATCTATCATAATCATCACCATCTGCGTAGTCTAACCGGATGCAGCTGAATACCAGTATTTTACATCGAGCGACTGCCTATCTGACCTCCACAACCCAGTAACTGGGTAATACGATAACCCTTGATAAGACTGGTTGTCAGACTTTCGGGCTTCTGACGACCCGTAACGACTGTCAAAGATCCACAAATGACAGCGGGGACCAAGGGGTCTTGGTAAGGTTTTAATCTATACCAGTAAATTATCTATACATACATACAGATAAATAAAATTGGACTGTCTGTTTGTAATATTAAAATAACCCTTTTTTTACTGAATGCATATGGATGGGGAAGGTACACGGTACATATATCAAAATATTACTTTATACAATTGTTGTCTGTCTGTTTGTTCCAGCTAATCTCTGAAACGGCTGGACCGATTTTGACGAGACTTTCACTGGCAGACAGCTGATGTAATAAGGAGTAACCTATGCTACTTTTATTTTAGAAATTACAACAACAACAATAACTTTTTTGTTAAATTCCACGCGGACAAAGTCGCGGGCACAGCTAGTAATAAATGAAAGTAAACTTCAATTGATAGTTTTTTTATAGATTAATAAGTTTAAAGGACCGTTAAAAATTAAACTGAAGGCAAATCAGAGTCCCTACATGTAATGGTACATTTTATTATGTATTTTAACTTAAATTAATTAAACACATCATTAAGTATAAAAAAATTAAGATTTTAATGATAATCACTCAATTTCGATAAAAAGCTTGCACCTAGCACCGCACTACTAATAGGTCGAATGTCCACGTGGTTTGCGCACGCGCCACTGTCGCGCCTCGTGCCAGATAACAGTGGCACCCTTCGCACGAGCCAGTCCGAGCACACCCGAGAAGCCCCGAGGTCAATCCGACACCGAATTTTAGAAATTAGTAAAAAATTATACATATTTTGTCGTATTAAGGTTTCTAGTTGCGAAATCAAATTAGTTGATGCTGGCTTGAAATTAAGAGATAGGCACTAATTAAGTCAGATGCTAACTTATCATAGTGTGCAACGCCATTATTGATGCTGTTTTTGTTTTCTTTCTAAGAGCTAATGGTCTGACAGACGTTACAGTCCTACAGATCGCCACAAGCTAATCTTTGCATATTCCTTTGCTTCTTTTTCATTCACGTGCCTCTTCGTTCATTCATTAATAGCCAGTACTTAAGTTACACCTGAATTTTCGTTAAAGACATCTCCAATAAAGACTTGCCCTTGTAAAATATATGTTTTTCCTCAATCTGTAATACTCTTCCTTACAGACATCTCCAATAGGATCTTGTCCATGAAATACATAATATATATAGGGTGTCCCAAAAGGTTACGTAACTGGGGAGGGGGGTGATAGGGGTGGTCACAAGGGTCACCAGAAAAATAAAAAATAAATTCCCTCTGGGTATTTAAAAAAATAAATGGCATTTTTTTTTAAACTTAAAATTTTACACCTTGTGGGGGGGCTATTTTGCTAACTATACCTAGAAATATTGCTGTACTTATTAAAAAAAAATGCTGTTATGTAATTATCAATAACCCTTTATCAAATTGAAATAAAAAAAACAATACATATCCAACCAAGATTTTAAAGAAAATTAAGTTCTTGTTAGTTTATAAAAATAAAAATAGTTTTTAAAAAAATGCCATTTATTTTTTTTTAAACCCAGAGGGGATTTATTTTTTTATTTTTCTGGTGACCCTTGTGACCACCCCTATCATCCCCATTCCCAGCTACGTAACCTTTTGGGACACCCTGTATTGTTCTTCAATTCTGTGTAACCTTCTACAATGCCGAAAGATACCACACTCATGCCTAGGTAGATGACGAATAGAGAAGCCGATCCTTATCGAGGTTAGGATCGCCCTCCAGTTTTCCCTCATGCAACTATAAACCAGAATTATACACAGAGCGACTTATAAACATCGTGCGGAAACCAGCATGCTGGACCCAAAAATTCGAAGACATGTGACATCCAACAATACGGACCAGCGTGGTGGATTACAGCCCACTCAGTCTCACAGTATAAAAAATATATTGTTCTTCTACCCTGCACTATATACTTTTACCATAGCTGTAGATATTACACGAATTATCTGCTTAGCCTTTTTATTAACACGCTTTTATTCGCTTCATACGTATGTTAGTATGTGCCTATGTAACGGAAACTTTGAACATGATTTTGACTACCTTCAAAACGTCGGATTAAATCGAAATTTTGCATACTTATCAAGGACCGATGACAATTCAATAACTTCAACAACAAAAAACACGCTTTTGTAGTTAACAGAACTAAACAATTGAAAATAAATAATAGTGTTTTTTAGTTTTTTAAACTATGATTTATTCATAACTAGATTGGAGTTGACGTCCTATCTAACAGAGAAAAAATAATAAATAAATAAATAATAGTATTTTTTATAAATAAATAATAATAGTGTTTATAAATAAATAATAGTGTCTATAAATAAATAATAGTGTCTATAAATAAATAATAGTGTTGTGTCTATAAATAAATAATAGTGTTTTTTAGTTTTTTAAACTATGATTTATTCATAACTAGATTGGAGTTGACGTCCTATCTAACAGGATGCAGCTTAATGCTAGTATTTTACATGAAGCGACTGCTATCTGACCTCCACAACCCAGTTACTGGGTAACACTATAACCCACCCAGCATGACGTATGGTGCTGAGACGTTGACGTTCACACAGGAGTCTGAGTACATGCTGTATACGTGCAGTTATACGGAGAGCCATGGAGCATTCCATGCTTGGCATCAGGCTAATATACCGAGCTCCAAACGTTGAGATACGAAAACGTACGTAATGTCTTGGATATCGGAAACCGTATGTATCTGCCGAGGTTTTGCTTCCAGTCTAACCAGATCCAGCTGAATACCAGGATTAATTCAAGTATTGCCATATAACATGCCAGCATTTAAATTAATACAGTTTTCAAAACGATGCGATATTTATCGCGCGTTTTCTCACGATCGATGACTGCCAACTTCTTCTAACCTTTTAAGACTGTCATCTGTAGAGATGAGTCTTAAAAGGCCATTCCATACCTACTCAGGTGACAATCGGGCGGCCCGATTGTCACCTGAGTAGATATGAAATGGAGACCTAGGTTCACTAACAGAGATGCACATAATATTTTGACGTTGATGATTTGGTCCCGGCTGTTATTTGTACATCTTTGACAGTCGTCAGAAGCCTGAAAGTATGACAACCAGTCTTACTAAAGGGCATCGTATTACCCAATTACTGGGTTGTGTGAAGTTAGATTGGCAGTTGCTCCATGTAAAATACTTGTATTCAGCTGCATCCGATGAGACTGGTAGCCGACTCTAAAATAGTTGGGAAAATGCTAGACAGATTGATATAGGGGTTTGGTTGGGCCCAGTTGCAAAGGTCAAATCATTTACGTTATTTTCTCTTTGTCTACTTGAAGAGAGTTTCAATGTAGTTTCTGTGATTCATTTTACCAGCAGATATCCGGTGTATTCGTAGCATCAGTGAATCAATACGCCCACTGCTATGTCACTCATTTGTGTATATATATATGTATCATTCATCGTTAATTTGCGAGAAGCTTAAAATAATTTAAAAAGAGCAATTTCGGGTATCATGATTTTTTTAAAGTTCAAAAGCCGCTAAGAGTGCGGCGATTATAAAGTCACAACCTCTCTAGCGCCCTTATTTTGAAGCTTACCGTAATGTCGTGTTTTGTTTGTAGCAAAAATAATAGTTTAAAAAACACGCTTCAAAACCAAACTAAAAAATGTAGAAAATAATTTCACAAAAGCGTGGGGTGCTTGATATTAATTGATTATAAAAATACCTCAAAAAGCATCCCACGCTTTTTTGAAATTATTTAAAATTTTTTTTTAAAGCGTGTTTTTTAGAATTTGAATTTTTTTTGCCCAACATTATGGAACAAATTTATGAAATTATTGAATTGTCATCGGTCCTTGATACGTGTGCAAAGTTTCAAATCAATCTGACATTTTGAAAGGGGTGAAAACCACGTTCAATGATTCCGATACAGAGATACATAGATACATCTATACCAAGCTAATAAAAGCGTGTTAAAAAGAATCTAAAATATTATTCCTGTCAAAAAAAATAAAAAAAAACACAATTTTGAGTTAAGTATATAGGTACTTGAGCCAAAATTAATTTTTTTTTATGGGGTGACCTTGCCACTCAATCAATCAAAATCAAAATATTTTATTTCACATAAACCTACATGGGCACTTATGGAACGTCAGAAGATAGGTGCATGGTTCCAACTAGTCGTCGATATCCACCTAAACATGATTTTACGAAGCTCGGTCTCTGTCAGCTACCTACTCCTTTACAACTATTGCCTCCATTTTGGCGAAACCAAAAGGTTGTCATTTACATATTCGGGTCTATCTCAGTCTCGATCGTTTTTAGAATTAATACAATTGATGATCAGCTGATAAGCGCGTCCGTTTACGTCTAGATATCACGGGTCAAGGTCAAGATGACCAGGCTATTTATATTTTCGTGTGTTTTGACTACATTGTTAATATTACTGTGGATTTGGAAACAGTTCGTTTTCGTTAGAATTTACATTGCTATTAGTAACTGATAAGTTTACCAAAATGGTGACTTTGACTTGGACTTTTTGACAAATTAGACTTATGCAAATTAGAACCGTGCACCTAGTTTCTGACATTTCATAAGTGATGTAGGTTTATGCGAAATAAAATATTTTGATTTTGACTTTGCTGTAATTACCGGGTCTGTCTATCTAGCCGCTTAAATTAACTAAACGGAAATTTACATAACATCTCACGTCTTGTTTCCCAAAAGTTGGGCAGCAGTGTACTTACCCTATAGCAAACCCACAGTTCGCTAGATCTGTTTGAGTCCCATATAAAAGGGGGCACGCGTATTGCCATCCAGCGGGCTCCTACTTAGAGATTCCAGAAAGAAAAATCCAATAACAGTTGGCTGACCTGGGAATCCAATCCAGGATCCCATGTGCGCTTGCGACTGCTAGACCTGCGAGGCAGTCAGACCAACGGAAACTTAATTGTATGAAATATCATCATCATTGGCAGCCTAGTTCCACCCGATGCTGAGTATAGGGTTCTTCCTTTCTGCGCCATGCTTCCTCGGCCTGTACAATGCTCATAGTTCATCCGCCCATCATCTTGCTGTTGGTCTCCCAATACTTCTCCTATCAATTATTGGGGAAACCATTAAGTAATGGCTTTGCTGCACCTACCATTACCACGTCTAGCCTAACATCAATGTCATACCCACTCATTTCATGGTCATGCCCATAGCCTAATGTCATGTCCACCTTCATGGCAGGGCCGCTACCTGTATTTCCACCTTAGTAGGACGAAATTTCAAACTCAAACCGTCTTATTACAATCTAACTTTAGTGCCGTACTTAAGCTCTGAGTCGCTTTTTGCATTTCGTACTTTATTTCGAATTGGGTAAAGTTCTTAAAACAAAAATGACAACCTAGCACCGTACTAAGTTGTCAGTTTTGTAAAAAGAACTGTAGTTCTAAACATAATTCAAAAACTGGCTTGGTGTATTTTTGGTCTAAGTGGAAAAGTATTTATTTGAATAAAGCCTTTTACAAGGACCAGAAGGCCAATTCTCGTAATTAAAAGCGTTCAAAATCTAGTCGCAGTCTCATCTCAGTGACAATTAAATGTCAAAAATGTATGAAAAATCGAGTTATTTTTGACAGATTGACACTGATATCAGACTGTGAACGTTCTTAAAATTACGAGAATTGCCCGTCTGATATGTTGTGTTAAAGAGTTGGTTGTCTATTTCAAAGCTGAATAGGTTCCTACGGAGAAGAACAGGCATTGACTCTTAAGATGTCGAAATATCTTTGAATTTCTAAGTCTTACGTTCATTCATAGTTCTCGAGTCATCCTCGCTAAGTTATTCGGTGAGGTAACAAGTGTAATGTAACAGAGACACTGGGCAGTAACCGACAGACGGTGCCAACATCGAGCTTCTTGGAGCGTGTATCAAGAGCGCGCCGGCCGTGACCGCGTGTGCTGGCCGGTGAAGCGGACATGGAGAAAACGTGCTTGTTATACTGTTTAATGGTCACTTGATACTTGATTGATACAGGAGCAGAGTTGTACGTAGTCGTACGTTCGTACCCAGAGTTGCGCTATACTTTGTGTAAATTATTTCATCACCACTGCTCTCAAAACGGTGAAGGAAATCATCGTGAAGAAAGCGGCATGTCCTGGTACCAAAAATTCGAAGATATGTGACATCTACGAACCCGCACATCTCCCACCTGGTGGATTATGGCTTTCGCCCTCTCACAGAAATGAGGCCGGTGTTCAGCAGTGGGAACTTTATAGGCAGGTTATGCTTGATTGATTACTTATCAACAAGAACTTACAACAGTACAGAACTTGTACAAATACTAAAGTCCCAGAAACGTTCACATAAAGCAGTCTTTATTACAGATTCGATCACCTATGTTATTTAATGTACATACCTATGTCATTGGTACGTTGATTTGTTGGGTTCCTTATGAGGAAAGCGCCAAGACCGCGAAATTTTAATTTTATAAAGTTTTTTTTCAATTTGCAAGTCAGTATCGGGTTTTAATAATAAAATATGATTATGAAAATTTGAATTTCGGAGCCTACCTTAACGCATCATCCATATGTGTTCATATTATGTCCTGAGAACTCATTAGGCTCACCGTAGGTAAACAGAAAGATTATTAGAACTGAAACCAAACTACCAGAATCTGTTGACCATGTCTGTCAATGCCCTCCGTTAATCTTCGCGCCGCAAGCGTCCAGTTCACTCGCCAGCATGCGCCGGCGACTAAGCGGTGACTTCCTACATCGCGTTCTGGCGGGTGGCCGCGCTAACGACGTGCTTTATGGGAAACACCCCCCCGCCCCGCTGAGACCCTGGTAGTAATAGAAGAAAGAATGACCGAGTGACGTCATCTAGAAGGATAAGTATTGGATGAAAAGGTTAAAAATGACACTGACACACAAAGTGAAAGTGATTTGCATACCATTATGTAAGAGTAACTGCCAAGAATCTAATACTGACGATTGTTGACAATAGATTGATCATCATTCAAGAATACCTTACAAATGAATGAAAAGTGGACGATATGTGCAGCGTGAACAATGGTAATCTGTTAAAATTAACCCATTGTAAGTCTCTCTGTCTGTAATCGCATGGTGATGGAAGCTAGCTAAATATAACATCTAATGGACAGTAAATCATAATTACTATTCTTGACTGACGATCAGTAACAGTGGTTTTATCAGCACATAGGAGACGCTGGATACCTTTATAAAAAGAAAATCATAAAAAAACCGAAAACATACAAATAAAAAGTCTGGCAATATTTAAATTCTAGACGCATATATTTTAAAATAGTTACTGGCTGTAATCTATTAGAATAAGGATGACTGCACACGACAATGAATCTATAATGGCTGTAGCCTCTAGGTCATCTACCCTATTGCCGAGCGATATTTTAGGAACTGATCAAAATTACATTCCAGTTGTTTAGAATAATTTACTGGATGTCGCAATGGGTATTAAGATCTTAAATCTTCGATGAGGACATTCCTATTTGGCTCATTCTATACTGTAAGGAGCAATGCAAATATTTGTCTATGTCTATTATTTAATTAGGTGAAGAAATTGATTTTAGGTTTTGGGTAAGTTTAAGCTTATTAGTTGATTTACACGAATTTGCTCGTCCGAAACGGGCGAACCGACACTGCGCACTGTGCGATGGGTCGCACAGTGCGCTGAATTGGAGGGTGGGATGGACGGTGGACCATAGGGGAAGTACTTAAATGAAAATACTATATTCCACTGTCAAAGGTAGCGAGTACTGAAGTCTACTCAGCCTACTGTCTTGTACTAGATCTGAATCGGAACTAACCATATTTGGACAGTATAATTTTCTATATAATATTCTTATTCTATTTAATTTTTTTCTTTTTTTTTTCTTTTGGTGTTTCGCTCCAAGTTAATTTATTTGTGGCCAAATCGACTCTTTTCTTCTGTTATCTAGTAAGAAAAATACGTTTTATTCATAATTAGATAAATAAATAGCAATGTATTATTATAATCCAGTTTTCATGTAGGTACAGTCAGCGTCAATAATATCGGGACGAACAAACTGCTCCAAATGATCTAAAAAACTATGAAAATTAAATATTAACTCAATGACACAAGGAATGTTTCAGAATGAAGACAGCACACGACACCTGTCATTCTGACAAGAACTTTCTCCAATAGAGATAAAGTTTAATTTTCTTAGTTGTTCAGATCAATAAAATTTGACGCTGTCTGTACCACAAAATATAATATTAAGATATTAAGATCCTGCTACACCATGTAATTTACTTATTAAGTTATTTTTAAAAACATCTGTGGACTTGTTTCAGTAATTTTGTATAGAAATAAAATAATAACTTGATCCTGTTAACTTTTTTAATATAATTATCTACTTTAATTTGTAACGTAATAAATTATCCTATTAATCGGTTAGAGTTTTCATTATTAAGTTTTAACGACTTTATTATTGGAAGCCGTTTATGAAGCCGTTGATCTATAAAGCTGGGTGTATTGCAAATCATGCGCCTGCGTCGAAAATAACAGAACGTTTGTGGTACAGTCGTGTGGAAATTTGTTACAAATATTTTCTTTGGATGTTTAGTTTCATTTTTAAGTGGCCTCTTACCACAACTTAGCAAAGACACAGAGAGAGAAATAAATAGCATGTAAAAATAAAAGACGAAATCAAAGACAAGAGATGGCCCAAATCTCAAAAAAAAATTGTTACTGTTCACATTTTCAAAGGATCACTGAGCAGTCAATATTTTTAAGATAAGAAGGTAAATAATGTAGAGCAAATCACAGACAGACATAAATATTAGCACGCTGACTGACGTGTATAGAATAACCTACCTTAATTATGTCAGAACATGAACTTAAAATCGCTAATTGATAAATCTTAATTAAAAATCATGCCAATTATTCGGTCTCCATCTGAAGATTTAGATTAAGTATGCAATGTGATTGTACGATATCTAAAGTAACCAAAGCCAAAAAACCACTTACTTAAATGCCAATTTTAACTAAAAATTGCGCCAAAACTATTATTTATACTACTATTTTATACTACTGCTAATATAGATGTGAAATTTCGTATGTTCGAACATTTGTAACTCAATCACGCAAAAACGGCCTCACGGATTAGGATAAAATTTGGCACATCGACAGTTTATAACCTGGATTAATACATAAAATACTTTTAATACCGGTAGTACGTTGCTTTGGGATAATTTCCGACCTCCACGCGGGCCAAGCTGCAGGCAAAAGCTTCAAATAATGCAAATTGTTCTGAATGTATTTATTATTATTTATTGTGGTTTTTTAAGATATCTAAAGCAACCAAAACCGCATTTACATAAACACCAATTGTATCTCAAACTGAGTCAAAACGATATATAAAATAGATAACTATCTAACACTTCTCCACCCGCCAGTACTTAACAATAGGCAATGAATATAATTCGTTAACAAAACAGATAAAAAGATGGAACAATTAGATACCGTCAGACGCGCCACTAACGCACTCTTGTCTGTAAACACCTTTATAGTGAACAAAAGTTTGTTATGACAGCCAGCTGCCGAATGGTGATAGCATTATGTTGGTGATAGTGATCTGATGTGCAATCGGGTAGAATGGGGGAAAGTAGAATGGTTTCATTTGGCAAAGCATTGGCAGCTTCACTTTATTAAGATAATATAATAATGTCGATTTTTTTTCCATTAAACTGTCTAAATTGGGATGTTGTTTCTATTGTGGTCGGTGTTGGAGGATAGACTGACGTTTTAATTCACTTCCCTCATCCATTTCATGATTGTCGCTATACTGTCGTATATTTGCAAATCGATAGGGAATTGATCGATAGTTTGTAATTATTTAGGACCTAAGCAATGAAAATATTACTGGAAACTTTGCTTAATTCTTTGTGTGTAATTTTATATATGTAGAATTTCCAACAAAAGATAATAATATAATAAAATAATAATAAAATCGTTTATTTATAAAAGGGGCACGGTTTACAATAAATACCTTAACAAATAAAATAGAGCACAATTGCTAATTTGCCTGAACTAGGTTAAACCTGTGCTTCAGGCTACAAAAATGCACAAATACTTAAAGTAATAAATTAACAATGTGTATAAAGTAATAACTAAAATAAAACTTAGGTCAACAAAAGTAAAAATGCAAGTTAGCGGTTTTATTTGCAGACAAGTAGATCTTCTGTCTGTGCATAATCAATGGATAGTAAATGTTTAAGTACAGTTTTTTTACAGCTATAGTAATTTAATTTATAGATACTTAGTTTTTTATTTAATCTATTGTACAGAAATGGGCCTAAGAATGTATAAAATCTTTCTACAAAGACATGTTTTGAGGTTGCATTCTTTACGCATACTATGTCATTCCGTCTCTTGTTAGTATTGTCATCATTGTAGGTAAGCATGGTGTGCTGTTTTAATACTAAGTGCATAATGAAAAGCTGGCGAAGATATGCACAATACATTACACATAAGTAAAGGCAACATCCGGTATTAAGTAGGTGTGTGTCCTCCTTCAGTTAAAGGAGACCACAGCATGCACAAGTGAGTTAACAACTAAGTATTAAGTAGGTGTGTGTCCTCCTTCAGTTAAAGGAGACCACAGCATGCACAAGTGAGTTAACAACTAAGTATTAAGTAGGTGTGTGTCCTCCTTCAGTTAAAGGAGACCACAGCATGCACAAGTGAGTTAACAACTAAGTATTAAGTAGGTGTGTGTCCTCCTTCAGTTAAAGGAGACCACAGCATGCACAAGTGAGTTAACAACTAAGTATTAAGTAGGTGTGTGTCCTCCTTCAGTTAAAGGAGACCACAGCATGCACAAGTGAGTTAACAACTAAGTATTAAGTAGGTGTGTGTCCTCCTTCAGTTAAAGGAGACCACAGCATGCACAAGTGAGTTAACAACTAAGTATTAAGTAGGTGTGTGTCCTCCTTCAGTTAAAGGAGACCACAGCATGCACAAGTGAGTTAACAACTAAGTATTAAGTAGGTGTGTGTCCTCCTTCAGTTAAAGGAGACCACAGCATGCACAAGTGAGTTAACAACTAAGTATTAAGTAGGTGTGTGTCCTCCTTCAGTTAAAGGAGACCACAGCATGCACAAGTGAGTTAACAACTAAGTATTAAGTAGGTGTGTGTCCTCCTTCAGTTAAAGGAGACCACAGCATGCACAAGTGAGTTAACAACTAAGTATTAAGTAGGTGTGTGTCCTCCTTCAGTTAAAGGAGACCACAGCATGCACAAGTGAGTTAACAACTAAGTATTAAGTAGGTGTGTGTCCTCCTTCAGTTAAAGGAGACCACAGCATGCACAAGTGAGTTAACAACTAAGCCAACACAGTTCAAATATTATAAATACCTAGATAAATTTGGAAAAATAATATATTTAAAGGACATTACATAGAAATTACATTAAAAGATACGTAAATTAAATTAAATCTATTTGACAGACTCGCAGATGTCTAAGTTCGTTAGTTTTTGAGCAAGGGATGTAAAATAAATCGTATATGTCATGCCCGGGAATTCGATTTGGGATTGAAATCTCTAATGAGCTCAAAAGTTTAATGCAATCTATATTTTGTAAAGGAAGATACAGTGCAGGTCAATCCTACGACTGGCGAGTGTACCTATCTAGTGTCTCAACCATAGCTGTGTGTAAACTGTATCTTTATTGTTGAACCCCATTTTAGTCATCGAAATACCTACTAAACACGACGTTAAAAACCGTGAATGATAAATAACCCATTTCAATGTCAAATGTCACTGAAAAATTCTAAAGCAAAACACAAATCATTAAGGAAAAAGCTTTTTAAAAATAGCCCCCAAAACCCGATACAAATGTATTAATTCTAAGAATTGACATAAGTCACAGTTTCTGATAATGAATCAATTTACAGACACATTTTTTCGAAATCTAAATATAAGAAAACATTTATCTTTCAGTTGCGCACGCGTCACTTTCAAAACACGAAAGCGTACGGGGAATGTGACGTCACAGGTTTACGTCACCCGCGGCGGTCGCCATCTTGGAACGCCATGTTTTGTAAACAAGTACAAGAAACAATAGCATTCGGATATGGACAAACAAACTTCGCAAATATTTTGTACGTCATAGCGTATTGCAACGATGGTCGTCAAGATGATTGTATGTTATACGATAATGGAGGAATTCTTAGGAAAAATGGAAGATTGTTCTTGATACGGTACAGGAGGATATACGGAGAATGTTTATTCTGATTGTGATACCGTGAATGGCATACGTAGATGATGTTATCGGAATCCATCAATGGCGTTGTGTGTGTATTTGGGGTGTACTATTAGGCACTCTGCACAACTCTTTAGAAAAAATAGGCGTGGTATTAGCCATTCAATTATTTTGATTCCAATACCTCTATAGATCCTTGTAAGTATAAGGTGGCATGAATTAAGGAAGTTCCAATAACATTGAAGAGCAGTGAGCAGAGCGGTGGCCTAGTAGTAACAGCCGCGACTTACGAGTTGTAAGTCGTCGGTCCAGTCTGGTAGTCGAAACCAGACAGTCGTAGATGCTTTACTTTTCTGTAAATTATTTCATCACCACTGCTCTCAAAACGGTGAAGGAAAACACCGTGAGAGAACCGGTATGTACTACAACCAAAGCTTCGAAGACATGTGACATCCACCAACCAGCACTGGGCCCGCGTGGTAGATTACGGCATTGCCGGATTAAGCAAGCGCGGGGCCCCTAGCAAATTCTATTGAGGGCCTCTTGATCAATGGGTTCTAGTATGAAATGGTAAAAAAATATATTCAAGACTCAATAGGTTTAATTGCCAGGTTACAGTTTTGTTGGTTTTTAATAGTAGGAAGGTACGTAGGTACTGTAGATTCCTATAGGCCCGGTATTTTTTTTAAGCACCCTAATGATTACTAAATTATAATAAAATAATGTAGGTACTCTACCTATACTGCAAGCCTTCAAAATAAATAGACAATTCTATAAAAAAAAATTGAGCCATTTCAATCCTGCTACGCACCAACACTGAGTGTCGAGTAAGAGTGCTTGCTAACGTCAGATTTTCTGTAAAGCCGATTATCGGACCGATTCAAATTCTACACGAGCGACTTTTTGTAAATTTTGTCCATTTACCGTAATGTATGAAGTTCTGTTTTACTTTCGCAAACGATATAATTAGTTACAGATTGTCTGATGTAAATTGTGTTTAGTAGGAAAGGGTGTTAACGTTTAGGTATACGTTTTTGTGACCTCAAGTAAATTCAATATACCACGTCACAATAAGTTTCACTCAAAAAATTACGCTCAGGCGGAGGTGGGCGGGCGGGCTTTGAGTACGCGGGGCCCCTTTTTCGCGGGGCCCGTAGCAATTGCTACTCTTGCTACGTGGTTAATCCGGCACTGGATTACGGCCCACTACCTCTCACCAAGAGGAAGCCTGTGCCATTAACATTGTTCCCTCTTGACCAGTTTAAAACCTACCTACTAGTTCTGAGTTGAGCTGCATGATAAATGCATACAGTAAATGGACAGGTCCACTCAATCTGTATGGCTCTTTCCTCAAAAGACCATTTCGGACACCAATCCAAATTTACTTCACATGCTCTGACCAAGATTATGTCTAGACTTTAAAATACACTGTGACCTCTGAGTTTGTTTCGGCCTTTCTTCTCAGAGTATTCAGATAGGAAACGCCAACCTCATCTAGTTTAAAAAAATATGATTGACGTATAAAAGTGTTTGTTACAAACCTACTTACAGAAATAAAATCATTTATCATTTACTTACTTCACGTAAATTTTACAATACAATGTTACAAAGGTATTTTCACGTACAAAATATCTTCGCAAGTCATAGAATCACATACTCAGCTGCTTTCAATTCCACAGCACCCAACTGGATGCCAATAAATCCCACGTATTTGAGGTCCCTTTACCAACATTTGTAGTTAATGTACCAGTATGTACTGGTCAGGAAATCACGATCTTCCTTATTTATTGGATCGTGGATCTGATAACTGATACTCTAAGTGCCGATGATGGGTAGCAAAAACAAACGCTTTGTATTATGTCCTTGATTGTACATCGGAAAAAATGTATGGAGTATTTTGAGGTCTGTCAAAAGTGACGTGTTGAGTAGATTTGGCTAGGATCTGTCTGTGTCTGGTAATTAGCATTTAAGCTTAGTTTTTAGTACTACTTTATTTCTTCATGTCTCTACCTGATTACCTAAACATTTAAATATTTTTTCCTGCTTCAAATCATACAGATTCATCGGATAGATATAGGACATAAATTTTGAATTGTTGTTAAATGAAGACTCTAAGATTTTCCAAAACACATTGTAGTAAATTTCTTTTAGCAAAAGGAATCAAATAGTCAACAGTTTTTAACCCGCTTTAAGAAAGAAATAAGTTTTTTTTTTTACTGTCCCGGTCATACAATAAGCGTATTAACACATTACCTTCAGCTAGGTTACAATATATCATTTGCCAGTGAGCCACAAACTAGACAGTTAGTCTGTATATTGGGGCTCGGAATCGAATTCCAGACTGGAGACTAAACAGGTGATTTCCTAATTTGCATTACGCAAAGAAAACCACAAAGGGGCCATTCAAGTATTACATAAGCAGTTTTTTTTTGCAATTATTGACCCCCCCCCCTACCCCTCGTCAGCAAAAGTAAGCAACTTCGAGCCATTCATAGACAACTAGGGTTGCCATATGTGTTCAAACCAAAATCGACTAAATTTTGTAGAAAATCTAAAAGTTAATAAATAAATTCTGCTGACGTTATCACAATCCATACCCCCATCCCCCATGTCATCAAGAATAAGCAAAGCAAAGACCCCCCGCCCCCCTATAGTGCTTTCGTAATACTTGAATGGCCCCAAAGACTAAAAAGTAACCCTCTCCCCTCCCCCCCATCTTAAGCGGAAAATGCTGGTAGGTAAACATTTACCTAGAAACATAAAATACTATTTAAATAAGGAAAATTAATAAGTATTCTAACTATGTAGAAGCGTTAATCATAATATATAGATTGCACATCCATTAAACTTGCATAAATTAAATACTGAGACCATACATAAATAATAACGTAATTATAACGCTCATAATAATCTATTACTTAGTTATTAAGTAGGAACCATACCGTATTATTGTTATTGATCATAGACTTCTGTTACCACGCAGATTAATCTATAGATAAGTGGGAATTCTTTATTGTAATAAGGTCTATAATAATGATTGTACGAGGTTAGGCTATGGTCTTGAACGGTTCATCGCTCTTTTCGTTCGGATTTCATTCTCGATGAAATAATTGATAGACACTCTTCCGCTTTTTAGCGTGGGTATAGCAATCTATACAGGGTAACTTGTAATTTGAAGTATTCCTTCCAGCAGGTTTGTCATGACGCTTTCTATTTCTACGAAGAATAGACAGTGCTTTTTCATTACTAAGTGACATTTCGTTTCTCCATTTTTGACATCGCACCGTAGATATCCATTGCATCTATTATCTGTCATTTTGTGCTTTACTTTCAAACGATCTTTGTCTAGATCCTTACAAATGTAGACTATTTCAGAAGAATATTTCTTCCCAAACTGTCAAAGTCACACTGACAACAAACTTTGTACTCGACGGCCACAAAGTATATACGATTATCTACAAAATCATGATTCGTTTAGAACGCATAACTGTGAAAATTAATAGAAAAACATAGCTATCTTCTCCTAACGTACATCATTTAGTTAATAGTCATGTCTATTCTTCCATCGACAAATCGGTGCTCGTGCTAAGCCTACAGAATGAGATAGTGTGTCCCAGTTGCAACAGTTAAGCACCCCATTATGCCTAGGCCATAATTCATGGGATTCCAGAAAACCCAATTTTTTTAAGATTTTTTGAAATAGTTATTGGTTTTACTATTAGAAATTTATCAGAAGCAGCCCGGAGTCTGGATTTGTGCCCGATTGATGGCAATAGGCTCGCCCCTCTCGCTATAAATATTGCAACTACAGGCCTCCTCTCTGTGAGAGGAAGTTGGCTGTAATCCACCACGCGGGCCCAGTGCGGGTTGTTAGATGTCACAAGTCAGAATGTTTGGTTCTAAGGCATTCCGATTTTCACACAATGTTTTCCTTCACCGTTTTGAGAGCCGTGATGATGAAATAATTTATACAAATTTAAATGCCTGTTAGGGCTCGAACCACAGAACAGAGGAAAGATATCGAACTTACGACTTGCAAAATCCAATGTGATCTTAAAAATATACAGTGCTAGACTCGATGAGACTCTGTAGGACCCTTTTTGGTTCCCCAGATGGAGGATTTTTAAGTCCTCCTATATATGAGGGTTGCGTGCGTAGTAAAAATTTAACTTTGCATCCTTCAATGTGTATTTCAATCAACAATCTATCTATTCAGCCTATTCAGTCCACTTCTGGACATAGGCCTCTCCCATGTTTCGCCACAACACCCTGTCCTTCACTTTCCACATCCAGTGTGTTCCAGCCACGTTTTTTGGGTCGTCGGTCCATCCAGCTGGGGTCCAACCCGCGTTACGCTTGCCGATACGCAGTCTCCATTCCAGGACTCGTCTGCTCCACCGGCCCTCGGTCCTTCGACAGACATGGCCAGCCTACTGCCACTTCAGATTGCTTAACTCAGAAAGCTATGTCGGTAACTCCGGTTCTTTTCCGGATAATTTCTTGCTCGCTGTGTATTTACTGGCAGTCCATTTATACATTTCGATAAAACACAAAAATATTTTAATGTTATCTTAGTATTGCTAATTAATATGACTACTGCAACGACATAAGCAATTAATTACATTGCAGATTTTAGCACACGCCCCAATGACGTCATCAGGTGTAGATGGTATTTCAAAATGTCACCTTAATACTTTACCTACCTACCATTCCGCATATTTCTAATAATTATATGGTTTAGGATCCTATCTATAAGTTATGTCAAAAGGTATCTGATAAAGGAGTTACGCTAATTCTTGGGTAAAGCCTTCTTAACAAAATCATAATATTTGGTTTATTTTTGTATTATAATGTTTAGTAAACGGTGGAGTGATACTGTTCGGGACGTTTCGACTTTCGTAACTCCCCAGAGTTTCGTATTTTAGGGGAGTTGAATAGTGTCCAGATTCCACTTACGTCCTTCAGTTGACCAATGGGGATTTAGAAACGACAGATGGCCAGATAATCATCTTACTTTTTAAACTGGAGTATTAAACTCCCGGCTGGATTTACTCTGTCTATTCTGGTTGACTTGTGCCAGATTTTAACTCTTAACCCGCAAATTGATATCGTAATTATTAGTCAGGATTGGGATACGTAGTAGCATCTTTCTTCAGCTAATAGGTAACAAAAATCTGCAATGACCAACCCATTCTAGATGCCATTTTACCCTTTGACTGCTGTGACGGTTATTAAACATAACATATTTAACAGATGACATTATATTAGTAAAGTAATAGTCATCAATCAATCAATCATTTATTTTGTTAAACATAGGTATGGTTACAGTTAGTATTTTAAAAAATGTGCACTAGTTACGGGTCGTCAAAAGTCCGAAAGTCTGACAACCAGTCTTACCCAAGGGGTATCGTATTTCCAGAATGTGAAGGTCAGATAGGCAATCGCTCCTTGTAAAATACTGGTATTCAGCTGCATCCGGTTAGACTGGAAGCAGACCCCAAAATAGTTGGGATAAGGCTAGGCAGATTATTATTTAATACTCAAGTAAAGGTTATTGAATTATTAAAGCTACAAAGTTAAGCCTTATAAAGTAAAGCACAAAATTATTCCTAAACGCCACAGTCCTTGTCGATCGTTCAAAACACTTTCAGCCAGATCAAAATCATTTAATAAGTTAATATTTTTTGTTATATCAATCTGTCACTGTTGTCTTTAATTATACGTTGCGCCGTCTAGCCGTATGGTACAGTGTACCAATGACTCGTGTAGGTCATGAGCAGGGTTGCCACTGAGGAGAAAAATCAAGTTCAGACTTGTTCTTCGGCTTTCAATGCTGTCAAAAATGGTCATCCATCAAGGACCAACTGCGGAGTTTTCTGTCTTTGAATATGGATCAGAAATGTTAGGACATGAGAATCACGGCGAAAACGCGTTGTGGCAGGAAAAATCGTGAAAGCAATTTTAGTTGGAGAGTGAACTTTATTTGCAAGTACTGATCAACCATGCGAGGGACCGCTGAAACGTTTTTCATGAAGAAGAGCTGGCAATAAACTCCGCAGATACTCTTAAAAAAAATGGCTTTTACAATTTTTTCACATTACAGTGTTAATAGGTTTGGGAGGACAGCGTAGGCCTGTCAACTAGGAACAGGTATTTAATAATATAGAAAACAGACTACCAATCTCTGTCAAGGCCTACAAACTTCTCACATTCACAAACCATAAAAGAATCTACATCTCTTCCAGGTCTGTCCAGGTGGTCGCCCCTTTACATATTGCTCCTTCGATCCGGATCAAAATGAAACTGCGTGAAGCGTGGCAGTTGAGAGTATGTCATGCTCACTTAAATGTCTTGCTGATGGTGGCGTGTGTGTTGGATCATTCGGTTCCCTACAAAATGGTTGAGCTGGATGGTGCTGATCCACGCGTCAAGTTCGTGAACGGACGCCGTCGGTTGAGACTGGTCATCTCCTAACTTCCATGGCTAATTTTAAATCTTATATTTAGAATTGTTTTTTTTTTTTACATTGTTCTCACATATAGAAACAACAAGAATAATGTTCCCAAGTTTTTGTAAAACTTAACATGATTAAAAAGAGTGTCCATGGAGTTTCTTGGCCGTTCTTTGAGAAGAACGGCCAAGAAACTCCATGGCTTCAACTTTCTGACAATTCAAAAGTGCCTGAAAATGGTTTAATTGAAATAAATGCTTTGAGTTTGAGTTTGAGTTTGAGCGACAACCCTAACCAAGCATGCAGGACTCTTCATATCAGTTTTTTATGTATATCAAAGATTTAGGATCAGTGCCAAAGTTATCATAATATTTATGTTCCAAAGAATAAAACAAGACTACACACTAAAAACTTTATCGTTGCAATTAAAATAACATTTTGTTGAATAGAAAATATTTTGCGAAATAAATGGCCGGGCAAACTTGTTAAAAAGTTTATAAATTAATAGTAGGTAAATGACGAAAAAATACCAAGTAAGGCTAAATGTGCGAATAAAATAGATGATAATCAATTTATGGTCCATAATACCTATTTGTATGTAATTTATTTTTAGTAGTTCCTTCTTATCGCATTACTTGGCTTTACATCCTTGTATTACAGTGCAATAAACATAATCTTTGATCTTGAACAGGGCTATTCTACATTGGTAAGTTTATGGTCCTTGTAACAAGAAAATTAAATTATGTTTTTAATTCACAAAGCTGAAATTACCGCCAACTAGATGACATTCTACAAGGACTTCAATGATGGGAGAAATTTTCTCACAAACAGAAATATCCCACAGTAAAAAAGAAAAACGGTATTTTTTTAAATTAGATAGTTTGTAAAAAAAACCTTTTTAATTATATTTATCTGTTTTTTGTGTTGTTTTATTGGGAAAAATACAGAAATTCTATAGAACGAATAAGATTTATCCGAAACTCAACCCCTAAGAAGGTCAAAATTAGGATTGAAATTTTAATGCAAACAAAGTCGAGACGACCATCGATCGTCAATTGGATACCAACATATTTAAATATGTACAGCACTTTATTATTTATCAATATTTTTTTTATCCGACTTCTGAATTATTAAGAATCAAAATGAACTGTACATAAAATAATAAATATTATTTTATGTACAGTAGCATATTATAGTTTTATTTTAGTTTTTCTAAGTTAGTTCTCACCGAGCTACGAAATTAGAAGGTTGTCTTCAAGAAGTATTTATTGTTATTAAGTTAAATACCTAATTAAATAGTTAGATATGTACCAGGTTTGTATGTGGGTAAGAGATTAATGCATACATATTTATACTGAAAAAGGTGTGTTAATTTCAACTGCAGGCGTATTCAATATAAAAAATCAAAACAACCTCTTTCATAAAAGTATAACCAATACTTGTAATGAAGACGCAAAACATAAACATGACCATAGACTAACCACATTTTGACAGCTATAATTTTTATTAAACAAACAGGCGCTTGCACAGGTAACGAGCCCGCATCTGTCCGAGTCCGGCATTGAACCCACTACCCCTAGCTCGCTCCCCCATCCTACAGACACCTGTCGTGTTCGAGTTTTGATTTTATTTGCGAACTGATATTTTTAAATTGCTTGTTTTAAAATAAGGGGTTGTCTGCTATTGTTTTATGTTATAATTTTGGCAAAAAGACGAACGGTGCACCTGGTGGACTTTTTTATTATGGTCTATAAACTTTATAGTCTATTCCAAAACTATCTGATGAAAAAAGGTAAACCATATGATTAGAAAATGTGCCATCATCAGTTGTAGCCGATTCTATTTGTACCGCCAATTTGTTTGGCACTTACAAATTGGGTCCTTTGATTTTAATTCTTTGACTACATGAACCCAACATTCTAGTTTAAAATACCTTCAAAAGTTTTTAATTTGACAATAAATTGAGGTTAATTTTATAATTAAAATTTTCTTCAACGACTTTTTAATTATAATTTATTATTGTTATTCTTCTACTTTAGTATTTCTCTTTAGCAAGTGATTACGTATGAATATAACCTGAACAGGGTCAGTTTACACTTTTGGCAGAAATTGGAACTGACATTATGTACCTACTGCCTATAATGCGTTGCTAACATAGAAATATCAAAAACCTCATATCTATAGTTGCTAACCTAAGAGACAACATAAACAAGTCTTATGACGGCTATTTTGAAACGCAATTCCGGTATAATAAGTATAAACTTTTGCCATAACTTACAGGATCAGTCTTTTCAAATATAATTTCTGTCTCTATTTCTTTCTTAGTTGACATTCAATTCACGTTACTCTCACACAATAACCCGACATGATACTTCTAAGGGATTCCCCCTAAATCTTTGTCGTACCCTCTTTTAATCACTTCTTTGATGAAATAGTTGAATGACCATAAAGAATGAACTTATATTATACACAATGCTACCGTGCAAAATACGACTTCAACCGAAAATCTATTGTCTATGATCGGAAGACGAACTTTAACCCCTCGACAAACTTACGATGCAGTTACGAAATTACATAACCACCTCTATTCTATAAGCGTTAAGGTTCATATCAACAGGGAAGGGTGGAAAAAAATCTTGATAAATTTTGTTGGATAGAATTCCCATTGTGATATTCACAATTGAAGGAGATTATGTTAAAACGAGTCGGATGACAAATGAATAAAAATATTCCTCTCGCAAAGGGAGAGGGGATCCTAAGTCGTTCTTTGGAATTCAAATTGTGAAAGAATTATTTATTTTAAAAATAGTGATTTTATTTGATAAGGATTAAAATAATGTCTTACTGGTTTTCACCATTCATTCAAGCCCGGTGATTTCTAGTCTATTTTGATGACTGTACTATTATCTACTCAGTAAAGTCATCAAAATATATTAGAAACCACGGTCCTTGGATATATTTAAGTTTGGAAAGAAACCGATGGATGTTTTCGAATGAAGTTCTTTCTATTAATAAAAACATCCATCGGTTTCTCACTTCAACTTTAACCGACGTTCCTGGCTATTTATCTCTTTTGATGACCATTTATAGAAATATTAAATACTTCAATCGATACTTCCACGTAGTTGAACGTATATTAAATGACAATATTTTTTTTAAACCAATTACCGGAACAAATAAAATAAGAACCCATATTCAATAGATTTAACAGAAAATTAAAAGAATATCTAACACAAAAGTGCTTTTACTCGGTCGCGGAATACCAAGAATAAAATATTAGTAAATACGATAGCAAGATAAATTCATAATTACAGACTATACTACAGTCATGTAATAATACACAAAAAAAACCACATAATTATGTTTATTTTTAACACGCTTATTATGTTAAAATTATTAATATGTTGCCGTCCCCAACCGGGTTTCATGTTGGAACTTACTTACTTATATGTATTGTAAAACTACTAAATGTACACATGAATACAATAAATAGATTTGATTTGATTTGAACTGTGGAAAAATCACGGCTGGCAGTCGTTTTTTTTTAGAGTTCACAATTTGTGGCTATTAGCAGGCAGGAGAATGTTGCCACTTATGCTTGAACGCCTTTAGGTTCCTTGCAAAATATTCATGTCGAGGATTCTCCTTATTATGGAAACCGCATGTGCAGTCATCATCATCATCATTTCAGCCAAAAGACGTCCACTGCTGGACATAGGCCTCCCCCAAAAGGGTGGTTTTGCCATAATCGCCACGCTTGGCAGGCGGGTTGGCGATCGCAGTATGGTGGTAAAATGCATAGAGAACGCTGCTGCCCATTCTCTAGTAAGTCCCTTAGTCGCCTTCTATGACACCCACGGGAAGAAATGGGATGGTGCTATTCTTTTACGTCCGGAACCACACGGATTAGAAAATGTGCAGTGCATCATAATAATTACATTCCTCTAAATTCATTTAATTTTATTGAATGTCTTTTTCATCACATAGTAAAGCCATATTTGATATTTATGGTCGCAAATCATATTTTGTTCAACTGACAACATGGTACGCTGCGCTGGGCAGCGTTCGGGAAGCTTCGCAATATCTTCTCGTCCCACATACCGCAGTGTCTCAAGACGAAAGTCTTCGACCAGTGTGTGTTGCCAGTGATGACATATGGAACCGAAACGTGGCCGCTCACAATGGGCCTCATAAGAAGGCTTAAAATCACAAAAAGGGCAATGGAGAGGGCTATGCTTGGAGTTTTCTTGCGTGATTGAATCAGGAATGAAGAGATCCGTCGGAGAACCAAGAATTGCCAAACTTAAGTGGTAGGGGCAGGGCACATTGCTCGCAGAACAGATGGCCGATGGGGCCGAAAAGTTCTGGAGTGGCGACCGCGTGCCGGAAGACGTAAAGTTGGAAGGCCTTCCCCAAGGTGGAACGATGCCCTTGTGAGGGCCGCAGGAGTCCGCTGGATGCGGGAAGCACAGAACCGGTCGAAGTGGCGGTGCTTGGTGGGGAGGCCTATGTCCAGCAGTGGACGTCTTTCGGCTGAAATTATGAATGATGATAATGATAACCTGGTACCTACTACTGGTCAGAAAGTTGCAAAAAACGTAAGAAGCATTTGAATTTTGCGGGTTTCCCAGGAGCCGTCCACCTTAAATAACGGAATCAACAGGATCCTACAACACACGAAGGTAGGTTTCATCCCTTGGCAATGTAAAGAAAATCGGTATTTTTGTAACACGCTAAACCAGAAATATGTACCAACATTCTATTTCCATAAAATCCCGTAAAAGCCAACTTTTTCATTTAGCTATCGATGCTATTATGCATCGATATTGAACGATAGCGTGATGAGAGTGCACGTCGATACGTCCCGCGTCTATACGAGTCCGGAGTCGTGATGCCAACAATGGGAGTAGCCGGGATTTATTGCAGCCCGGGATCCGTGCCGGGATGTTACGGATAGGAATAGGGTGGAGCTGACAGGGATATTTTTAGTTTAGAATTTTAGATTACTAATCAAATGAAAATTTCCTCTCTAAAGTTATTTCATATTTTTTCCTTGGTTTGATGATGATCTCTGGTTATTACAAAAATCTTTAGAGCAGTATCCTGAAAACAAAACTAAATAAAGTTAAATAAGATGCTTGGGTAAGTAATTTCCATTACTTGCTAGCGGGCATACTGACAGAAATAACTTGTAGGAATTACTCGACCAGTTCAGTACCTTTGATTGTGTCAGTGGTTTGTTTTAGAATCATCATTCATCATCATCATTCATCATCATCATTCATCATCATCATATCAGCCGAAAATCGTCCACTGCTGGACATAAGCCTCCCCTAAAAGGGGGTTTTTGCCATAATCGCCACGCTTGGCAGGCGGGTTGGCGATCGCAGTATGGTGGTAAAATGCATAGAGAACGCTGCTGCCCATTCTCTAGTAAGTCCCTTAGTCGCCTTTTACGACACCCACGGGAAGAGATGGGATGATAGGAGTCTTAGAATATCTCAAACCTTTCGGTTCTCGAGTGGCGACCGCGTACTAGAAGACGTAGCGTTGGAAAGCCTCCCACAAGATGGACCGCTGAAGCCGAGCTGCCTGGGGAAGGCACACAACCGGTTAAGGTGGCGGTGCTTGGAGGAAGCCTATGTCCAGCTGTGGACGTTTTTAGTGCAAAATGATGGTGATAATAATCTCAATTAGATATTTCTAAATAAATTAAAACTATGATTAATTGGGTAATGGAGGTCAGATAGGCAGTCGCTCCATGTAAAATACTGATATTCACCTGCATCCGGTAATACTTGAAGCTGACTCCAACATATTTGGAAAAAGGATAGGTAGATTGTTTCATTGATTGAATTGAATTATGTATATAAATATAAACTTTGGTCTATATAACTTTTTTATGAGATGAAAAAAAATGGATTTTCCGTTCACAGAAAAACTCAGAAGCCAACACAATTTGTATCAAAGTATTATTACTAGTTACTTTAGCATTACAATACACATTTAAGAATCTACGTCATGGACGTGCTCATATTTCCTCCAAACCGTAACAAATCACGTCCATGCTATTCTTTAATTCCTGAAAAATGAAGCTGGCGTCACCGCGGATGGCACAATAGCTTGATGTTAGAGTTCAACGTACCAACTTTGTTTATTTCTGCCATTACTCACTACTTCCTTACCATATACACTTCCCATATTCCACATGAGGGGCTTGAGGCCAAGTCATAAGAGCCGTAAGGGGTCCGTGGATGGCTGACCATCTTTACATACCAAGACTCCTTCGTGCCTCAGAAAACACGTTAAGCCGTTGATCCCGGCTGTCATTCGTGGATTTTTGACAGTCGTTACGGGTTGTCAGAAGCCCGATAATCATTTGACAACCAGTCTTAACAACTGATATCATACTACCCAGTAACTAGGTTAATTAAGGCCAAATACATCGTTACTCCATGTAAAGTAATGGTACTCAGCTGCATCCGATAAGACTGGAAGCCGACCCTAACCTATTTGGGAAAAGGTTAAGCAGATGATGATAATGGCAATATTAAAAATAAATAGACAATAATGTTTTTTTTTAAAGCAGGGGCACGAGAACTGAAGATGTCAATACTGTACTACCATGTAATATTGAGTATTTGGAATATAATATGGAGCGACTGCTTATCTGACTTCCCTTCTTCTTCTTTCTTTTCTTTAACACGCTTTTATTAGCTTCATACGTATGTTAGTACCTATGTGGCAATGCTGCCAGTCTTCTGGGCACGTTTCCTGATGACAGCGATGCGGACGAATATTTCGACGCCTAAGTGTCCTTTTGTTTTTTGTTTTAAACTAACTAAAGTTTAAATGATTTATTCTTATTCAAATAAACCATTTTATTTTATGTTATTAACGAATTCAACCAAGATATTAACGATTTAATAATAAATAATCCACATAATGTGCTTATGTAACGGAACCTTGAACATGTTTTTGACCTCCTTCAAAACGTCGGATTATATCGAAATTTTGGATACTTATCAAGGACCGATGACAATTCAATTGTTTAAAAAAAAATATAGAAAAAGAACCTACGCTTTTGTAGTTAGCAGAACTAAAACATAGAAAATAAATAATAGATTAACAAAACTAAAAAACACGCTTTAAAAACCAAACTAAAAAAAGTAGAAAATAATGTAATTCTATTAAAAAGCGTGGGGTGCTTGATATTATTTGATTATAAAAATACCTCAAAAAGCGCGCCACGCTTTTTAATAGAATTAAATTATATTCTACTTTTTTAGTTTGGTTTTTTTAATGATCTGTAACTGTTTGGTCTCCTACACATTCCCTGTCGGATGGCAGACACGCAGCCCTTGTAGCTGTAATCTTGTGAACTAAGCTTTAAAACTGTAGATGTCATCATTACTACTGTCGTTGCTAGTAATGTTGAGCGATTACATTTTGGGTCACAATCAGGTCGAAACCTATAACGTGAACCTTAACATACTGTTATTTGTTGCCTGTTGTAATTGCTTTGTGAATAAACAAATAATTTACAAGGGGTGGGGCGGTCTTTAATCTTTTTTTTTCACAAAATTAGTTACGCAAGAATTTACTCTTACATACAAGCAATCAGTAACCTAGATAAAATATAGTTCTCAACTTGCAGCATCATAAAAACGAATTCCGGATACAGTTACCGCTATCTCTACCAATGTTAACCACTATATCTAATCGTATTTGGTTTGGTTTCCAAAAATATAACGATTCGTTTAACGTCGTATTGTTTATTAGGTGAAATCCTATTTGTACGCATATTTAATTCGCATCGCTTTCTCCATTGTTTTGTTAATGTTATGAAATAAATATTTGTCGGCCATGACAAAGTTTTAGTGTTTAAATCTAACTGCACTGTTAGATATCTTTGCACAGTTTAATCTTATTGCCCACTGATGATGGAGTTTAGAAAGGGTTATGGTCTTTAGAAAATACAGAAGCGATTCATCTGCTATTGATACGATATGTCTGTAGTTCCTTTTTGGAACTGATACCTCGTGTCTTCATATTCAATAGATCTATTCCAAAAGCGTTGGTAACTGAAATGTGTCGTGAATAAGTTCGTAAAATAATAAATCAGTAACTGCTTTCGGTTCGCTTTCACCCATTGCTGGCCGTCTCTTTTCTTGTGCCAATCCGCACGCTCCGGAACTAGCCTCATGCAGGCAACAATGTCGCCCATCTCGCCGCTGGACGACCGACATCGGTTTTCCAGTTCTTGGTCGCCACTCTGTCTCAGTTTTACTCCACCTGTCATCACAGCGCCTTGCCAGATGTCCTGCCCAACCCTATTTGAGTTCCATAATACTACACTATCCGATATCGAAGACCTTCGAACTTCTTCGTATCTCGAAGTGTGGAACTGGGTCTAATAGCTTAATGTCAAGCATGGAACACTCCATGGCTCTCTGTGCATCTCTCAGCCTGCACACAGCCTGCTGCGAGAGTGGGCAGAACACACTGGTTATAGAGGAGGACCTCAGACATACTACTTTTTTAGTTTATACTTAATTATAGTACCTACCCCACACAAATTCGAAATTTCATCATCCTATTCAAAACAATGCATATTTATGCGATAGCAGCAATCGCGGTTGATTTGCTGTAATTTTTTAAAGATTTCGTTTGTCTGACTCCGAAATACAATCAGATCTATATGGAATTTAAATTGAACCATTTCGAAATAAAACCTTTTCGAACATAAAAAATTTTTTGCAAATCCAAAAGATCCCAAGATCCAAAGAATCAAAAAGAAATTTTACGTTGGTTTTACAAAAAAAAACAGCTGTTCCATACATTTTGACTGCGTAGGTATTGCGCTTTTCTATGAAACAGCAGATTTATTTTGTTAAACCGACGCAAAATTTCTTCGCTGGGGGGTCTAGAATGGTATGCTGAATTCATGGTTAAAGTTTGTGCACTGAATAAAAACTTTTCCTGTATATGACAGAGTTATGCCCGAACATACAAAAAAAATATAAACATGTCGAATTGATAACCTCCTTCTTTTTGAAGTCGGTTAAAAATGAACTGGAACCGTTCGCTGCAAGTGGACAAGTCGTGAGAAACAATCCGCACTAATAAAAATGTCATACGTTGGTCCGTTCAGTTGGGTACAGGAATGCACTGGATAGGAGGCGAAGCTTTTATTACGAAGTAGTAAGAGCTGTTTTGGTATAGCATGTGTGATTGATTGTGAAGCAGTGTAAGGTGGCCATATGAACGAGATAAATCAGGATATTCAGTATGAAAAAAATATATATAAGGACTTTCTCGTTTTCAGACAGCAGAATTACGTCGGAATGAAGTGTCCAATTTTTGGCTCCTTGGCAATTGACATAGCTATGTCAATTGTCAAGAATTTCCTTACATCCTGTATTTGCGCTTAAAAACCTCCAAAACATAATAACAAAAAGGTGGGTAGGCCTCTGTTGTGCAGCCTGTGACGACACCGGGCGTCAGGCGTGTGCTGGCGCCAGTAGCGCAAATACTGTAACCTTTTATGGGTAACTACAGTTTTGGGCCGTTTGAGGTCGAAACGCTCGGGTCATGGGGCCCGGGTACGCGCATCCTTAGTTTTAAGGAAATGTTTCGCCGTCTGGTCGACACTGTGCGTGTCCAGAGGGCTGGGTTGTTTGTTGTCATTGTATATTTTAGAGATATTGTTAGAGATATTGATATTCAACGTAGCAATGCTGCCAGTTTTCTGGGCCCATTTTCTCCTTTTTCATTTGGGACAGTGATGCGGACGAGTACTTCGAGTACGGAGAGCAGTAGTGGCGCAGTGGTAACGGCCGCGACTTACGAGTTGTAGGTCGTAGGTTCGAACCCGGACAGGTGCTTTACTTTGTGTAAATTATTTCATCACCACTGCTCTCAAAACGGTGAAGGAAAACATCGTGAGGAGACCGGCATGTCCTAGAACCAAAAATTCGAAGACATGTGACATTTACCAACCCGCACTGGGCCCGCGTGGTGGATTACGGCCCACTCCCTCTCACTGAGTGGAGGCCTGTGTCCCAGCAGTGGGAACGATATAGGCTGATTATGTATGTATACTGCGAGTACTCGTCCGCATCACTGTCCCGCTCATTACAGACCCTGTGTGTCCTTTGTTTTTTATTTTATTTCTATAGTTCGATAGATATTTACAAGTTTAGCTATATATAGCTATTTAGTTATTTGTAAATAGTTAGGTGTGTTAAATATTGTATATTCTTTATATTTCAATAAAAAACAAGCTTTTATGTAACATAATTAAGGAAAACAAAAAACTGATTTGGCACAATCGTCTATTTAAATCCTTCATTCAGAACAATTCTCACAAATCATGGCCACCACAACGAACACTAGTGAAGGATTGCAGATTTAATATGGTCCGTCATTATCGATAAGTAACGCGCTAATTTACTTGTCGTTGCCTTGTCGGTGCGTCCACATTCCTAGGGATGGGATTAGTCGATAAAATTACTGTGACCTTTTCGCAAATATCCAATTTTGGATGTTTGGATGCTGTAGACGTGGATGATCGATCAATCTATTGTAATTGTAAGGTCTTAGACGATGATTTTATGTATCTTATGGGTAATAAGTTTGTATTATGCTGGTTAACCAATGAGAGGTCGTCACTGGCTCTTGGTTTAATCTGGTTAACGTTTGCCGTTGTGTACATTTGCTTTTTAATCAAACTTCTCGCGGCTCTATCGAATAATAAACTAATTGTATAAATTAAAGTCGCGTTCAAGAGGCCTACTCCTTAAGCACAAAGTCCGTAGTCTCGGCCGAATTTACGAGTGGATCCAACTCCGTATCACTTACGGACATGAGAATAGTTCGGAAGTCCAACTAAGAATGAATGACAACGATTTGAGCTGTCCCTACTCCCGATGTGTTTTTAATCGCCTATTAAAAACAATTAATTAATCGGCTGTAGGTTTCAGTTCCAAGTTTCGAACTACTTTCAGACGGGCCCGTATCTTCGTTGATGGAGTTAGAGAGTAGGCCCCCTGGACTGGCGACCGCGTACCGAAAAACCTAGAGTTTGAAGGCCTCCCACAAGGTTGACCGATAACCTTGTGAAGATTTCAGGAATCCGTTGGATACGGAAACCACAATACCGGTCGAAGTGACGGTGCTTGGGTGAGACCTATGTCCAGCAGTGGACGTCTTTCGGCTGAAATTATGATGATGATGATAACAGTCGCTTTTTGTGTCTGTGTCACCGCTGAGTTTTTCTAAACTACTTTATGGATTTTGAGGCGGTCACCATATTTAGAGAATTTATGCAGAAGGTTTATGTGCATAACGCATTAATATCTATTTTTTGTTAATATAGCACAGTGTCACAATATCGATGTTTTGGATGTCGCTACAATAGTAGATTGCAGCCACGCTCGGCTCAGCTGGGCAGCGTTCGGGGAGGCTTCGCAATATCTTCTCGTCCCAAATACCGCAGTGTCTCATGACGAAAGTCTTTGACCAGTGTGTGTTGCCAGTGATGACCTATAGTACAGAAACGTGGTCGCTCACAATGGGCCTTATCAGAAGGCTTAAAGTCACCCAAAGGGCAATGAAGAGGGCTATGCTCGGAGTTTCACTACGCGATCGAATCAGAAATGAAGAGATCCGCAGGAGAACCAAGGTAACCGACATAGCCAGAAGAATTGCCAAACTTAAGTGGCAGTGGGCAGGGCACATTGCTCGCAGAACAGATGGCCGATGGGGCCGAACGGTTCTGGAGTGGCGACCGCGTACCGGAAGACGTAGAGTGGGAAGGCCTCCCACAAGGTGGACCGACGACCTTGTGAAGGCCGCGGGAATCCGCTAGATGTGGGACGCACAAGACCGGTCGAAGTGGAGGAGCCTGGAGTGGACGTCTTTCGGCTGAAATGATGATGATGATGAGCCGCACAAAGCAAAGGAGTGTCACAAATTTTCAAATATAGGCGGTAAAAACAACCTCTTAATTATAACAAAAGACAGAAGATATAGGTAGAGGAACGAATACAGAGCAATGGTAGCCTAGTAAGTACTTACGAGTTATACGACATGGGTTCAAACCTAGTAAGGCGCGTTACTTTATGTAAGTTATTTCATCACCACTGCTCTAAAAGGAAAACATCGTGAGAAAACCGGCATGTCCTAAAACCAATAATTCGAAGACATGTGACATTCTACGTGGTGGATTACGGCCCACTCCCTCCCACAGAAACGAGGCCTATTTCCCAGCAGTGGGAACATTTTGTATAAAGTAGATAACAAACCTTTTCTACACTTAACACTTTTTGTGATGCTCACAAAAAACCACCGCAAAACGCTGAACTCTTAACAAAACGTGTCTCATTAGGTACTGTCACCTGTGCTTACCACTTAATTTGTAGTCGCCATGATTGTTTTTTAATGGGCATTTTTATTGCTTACGCATTATATTGTAATCAAAATGAATGCCCGCCGGGTACGCGTGTTATAAATGGTGGGGGATGAACTTTTCTGTAGTCGAGTGTCAACGGTAGCAAGTTATATCGGCCCATGGATTAAGGGCCTACGTCCCGTTTGGTAGCGTAACACGGTCACTTTATGAACCCTACTGCTCATTAACGGCTTGTCTTGAAGATTTGAAAAATATATGATTTTGCTATAGATTCATATAGATCATTTTGCCCGAAGTACTTTTTTTGTATGGTTAATACTTTTGCTGTAAAAAAATATTTTCCAACACGCAATATTTTGGCTTCTATTCCATACTTCTACTAAACGGCTTCGTTATTTGGAAAAAAAAAATACACTGAAAAACAGATAGTTAGAGGTAACACAGAATCGCCGAAGCACAATTGTAAATTAATCAAAGGAATATCACCATTTTGAGATAAAGGCTCAGAGGTGCACTGCGCGGGCGCGGGCGGCAGTCGTGCTTTAGCATACAAACGGGAGATGAGGATACTATGGGCCTTAATGGGAATGTCGGTATGCTTGAAGTTTTATTCGTACCAGAAGGACAATTCTCGTAATTTTACGAACTTACACAGCCATCATATGATACCAATGATATGATTGGCCATATGGCCAATTCCCATTATTTACGGACAGTTGTAGGTAAAAATTAAGATTCTTGTATCTTTAGTAATAATGAAGCATTTACCTTAATACCTTCGCATACTAGACCCCCTTATTTGGAAGTAGCTATCACAGATAAAATTAGCTGTGATAAACTATTTATTTGCCATGTTTGGAAATAAATAGTTTCGTAAGCTAAAAATACTACCATTGGTAATTATAACGATCCGTTTTTGTATAGGAACCGAGGAACCGAACATTAGTCGTCTCAATATGTCAAAAATAGGTACCTCGAGTTTCCATAAGTTTTGACATTTCATTGTGCCGAGGTTAGACTGCGACTAGATTTTGAACGTTTTTTAATAATTGTGAGAATTTTCCTTCAGGTGTTAGACTAAACTTGGTTTCCTAAGTGCAGACTGTGGCCTGAGTTACCAAATAAACCACTCTGTTTAGTTTTCTTGTTTCCGTCCAGAGACTATACCAGTTGTAACATACATACATACATATGAGAACAGTAGTTTGGGACGCTGTCGCCGTATACTGTGAAGAGGACTACACACGCATGCCTACATAAACTACACACACATACCTATATAAACTACACACACATGGCTATATAAACTACACACACATGCCTATTTAAACTACACACACATGGCTATATAAACTACACACACATACCTATTTAAACTACACACACATGCCTATATAAATTACACACATGCCTAGACAAACTACACACACATGCATACATAAACTCACGCCTTTTTCCCATAAGGGTTGACAGACCGCTACCTACTACGATCCTTGCATTTTGCCTTGTCTACGTGCAAACTTAACATCATAATAATCCCCTATTTTAAACCAAACACAATGTCTATCTTCTGAGAACTTAGGTAGTTACAGGTCTATGAAAACATCCTTAGTAAAAAAACCTGGATACTATGCTCAAAAATCAACAAGCCGCAGTACCGAAACCAGACTTCACCCTCGTCTCAGTCGTTTCTTACAACGGACTACTTACTTTTTTATTTTAATTTGCAGAATATGTTGTGTGCATATTCATTATCATCATCATGTCAGCCGAAAGACGTTCGCTGCTGGACATAAGGCCACTTCAACCGTTTCTGTGCTTCCCGCATCCAGCAGATTCCTGCGGCTATCACAAGTTCCAGGGCCCAGTTCCTCTGTGCCTTTTAGTCTGTGCAAATTAAATGCATTATTTTTCTTACTTTCTTTCTATCTCCTCTACGAAAAAAGACGTTTTCACTGCCGTGCAAGATTACAGGTCCATATTAAAATTGCATTTTTTATTATGACCATAATGTCTCTGAACCTTATCGATTTCCTGTTAAAAAACGATATTATTCGACATCTTAATAACACCATGATTTATCACCGACAATGTCCTCCAAAGTTGTCAAATTGGTCAATTTAGCCGGCAAATTGGGCAATTTGACCGCATTGCAAACTAGCTGAGGATATAATTTTATTTAAATAGTCGTAGAATAAAGTATTTCTGTATCTCTACCTAAGTATTTAAGGTAATCATCGGGTAATTTGGGATCTTTATCACATTCAATCTTGACATTAAGCAGGTAATTGTGTTACTTATGCGTAGACGCATATCAAGGCTAATGGGGTCAAAGTTCCTGCGTTGAATTGCCAAAAATGTTCTAGCGTCACACTTGTATTTCCAAAAGGCTTCGCACTTTTAGGAAGCTCCTATGATTCTTCTTAGCGTATCGATAGCATAAAGTTCAAACATCTTGGGCCCAAAATACAGCTGCGCGAACTCCGCTCACTGACGCAGTCATAATATCATCAAATGCGAAAAATGCAAAATGGAAGGTGCTCCTATTCTTCTCCATTGAATTTCGCAGGCTCCCTTAGCGCTTTCCCGTTAAGTACCTACCTATATCTAATTAAAGCTTTAAATACTCCTCGATTCCCACAATAGTGCTAAGCTTAAATTAAAACAGAGTCATCATAAAAAACTGTAATTTTATGATGTTAACGCCTTCAGCGCGAAAACATCAATAAAATAATTCGCAGTTTGTAATTAAAATCCGTTCAACGCAATCATTTTTTAATCAGATGACAGTAAAGTCTAATATTTTTATAAATAATGAATGCCTGAAGCTATGGCAGATGTAACATGATTTATGAATCCACTTTTTAATGGTTTTAGAAAAATATTCCACAAAAATATTTCATAAAAAATCAAAACATGTGGGATTCTGTCGTACTGTCACTGTCCCGATGTGTACTAGGAAGGTGTGATTTTGATACTTTTTATTTTTTTAAAGATAAAAATAGAATTTGTAGTGTACAAAGAAAATAATGTTCATTTAAGTTTCCTCAATCCTCAAAAAACATTGTTTCATTCATTGTTTATTAACACTAGTACAACACAATTAATAAAATACACTTTACTAACTTTTTCATAATTCACTAAAATAAACCGTTTTAATTTAAGTAAGTATACACACAAATAAAATTGAAGTGTCTGTTTGTACTGTCAAAATAACAGCTTTTTACTAAATGCATATGAGACTGTAAACAGCACTCATAACTTTTTTTTTTCATTTTTGAATGTTTGTTCCGGCTGGACCGATTTTGATGAAAAATTCACCTGCAGATTGCTGATGTTATAAGGTGTAACTTAAGCTTTTATTTAAGACAAAAAAAGGAAATGAGTTCCTCGCAAAAAAAAACCCACGAAATCCATTATGCACGGAAACGAAAGTGCAACCTCCTAAGCCACAAAATCGCTTTCCAATACACAAAACATTTCTATGCAAACTCAAAGCATTTATTTCAACTAAACCAATTACAGGCACTTTTGAATTGTCAAAAAGTCGACCAGTTGGAAAGTTGAAGCTAGTTGCCCATTCCAAAACGTAGCTATCTCTATGGAGAAGAACGGGCAAGAAACTCCAAGGACACTCTTTTTAATCATGTTAGGTATTACAAAATCTTGGGAACATTATTCTTGTTGCTTCTATATTTAAGAACAATGTAAAAAAAAAAAACTAAATATAAGATTTAAAATAAGCCATGGAAGTTAGGAGATGACCAGTCTCAACCGACGGCGCCCGTTCACGAACTTGACGCGTGGATCAGCACCATCCAGCTCAACCATTTATTAGGGAACCGAATGATCCAATACACGCGCCACCATCAGCGAAACATTTAAGTGAGTATGACATACTCTCAACTGCCACGCTTTTTCAAGTCAACGTACATCAAAACAACATAATTATTATACGGTTGTAAGGTACTCACATTTACAAAGTTTAAACAAAATGCTTCTAAATTATACAAAACTATAGTTTGCAATGTAAGCATCAACATCACGCCATCTTACTACACTCACCTATAATACACTGCCAAGGTATCCGATGCCCATATGTTCAGTTTTTTGGTGAACCGATAGGTTTTCATGTATTTTTTACAACAAAAAAAAAAACCATCGCGTGCGTTTTGTTTATTGCGAAAAATGGAATTCAATGCTGAGCCCGCATCAATGTGGAGATAAAATTAAAATGGGATGCTGAGAAGCCTTCTGTTATGTGATGCTTTTGGTTCTGTTTACGTAAAAAAACGAAATCATTTCGTATTAAGAGATAGATAGAATATTCTTTAGTACAGATGTGTTAATTCAGGTTATAAACTATTTGTGTGGCAAAATTCATCCAAAGGAGTACAGCCGTTTTTGCGTTATACCAGTTAAGACCGGCGCGGAACCTATCAAAATCAAAAGTCATTTATTCAAACTAGGCTGAGTGTCAGCTCTTTTTGAACGTCAATATTACATAAGACAGTCCCTCCAAAACGCCCGCCCTTCACCACTTCCTAATGCTTTAACTGGGAAGAAGAAGTAGCGCAACAAACTCCCCAGCAGCACAGCTGTCTGTTAAGTTAGAAGAACTTGATTCTATACAATAATAGGTAATTAAAATTACGAAACACAAAAAAAGAAACATTAAGTAAATTTGCCATATGTCAGCTAGCACACGCCAATATACCATCAAAATATTGAAAACTAAAAATAATAAAAAATTAAAATAAAACGTAAACAGAACTTACAAATCGGTTCCAATATATATAGAAAATTAATTGTGTCTCATTGGCCGGGATTGACAGATGTAAGAAACATCCAATCATACAAACTTTTACATTAATAATATTAGGATTTCTATTTCCAAAGAAAATTTGAATAACCGTACCTTATTGACTACTCAATATGTCTTCTTTTCCCAAAAATTTTGGGGTCGGCTTCCAGTCTAACCGGATGCAGATGAATACCAGTATTTTACATGGAGCGACTGCCTATCTGACCTCCACAACCCAGTTACTGGGTAACACGATACCCCTCGATAAGATTGGTTGCCAGACTTTTGGGCCTCTGACGACCCGTAACGACTGTCAAAATCCACGAAATACAGCCGGGACCAACGGCTTAACGTACTTTCCGAGGTGCGGACCAACCCCAGCAAACGTAACAAAACCTTTCATGACCGCCATTAAATGATGACGGCCACCGCTTTTCTAGGAAATCTTATAGCTTTAGGATTAAAACCAAGCTGGTTCCCCAGGCTCGTTTGTCCTAATGCACTTATAAGCACACGTTTGAAGCGCACTGTAATTTATTTTGAGTGTAAATGTATTTTATAAACTCTGCTTTTACCCGTATTTGCAAAATAAATGTCTATTCTATTCTTTTCTCGTAGGCCACAGTTTGTTTGCTCGTTGGTCGTATAATATTGGAAATTACTGCTACTCAATAAAATATTTTATTTGTAAAACTATCTTAAATAGTATTCGCTCCGAATATCTATCCTCAGCTCACACACCGGAAATAATGCAACGATACACGACTCCACGTCTTATAATTCAAAACGGAATCCCAACATTAATATATCTGCACCATATTCTATTAATCTTCAGACCATAAATAATCTAGAGTTCTCAGTAGCCGCCATCTTTGGTTCGTTATGACATATTTCAAATTAATTATTATATCGACACGAATGTCTTGACATCGCTGGGTGGTGGTGTAATAGTTTGCACTGATATTATAGGAATTACTTAGTATATCGATTCCCTGAGGGATTTCCCGAACACTAATACTGGGCCTCAAGTCTGCTATTACAATAGTGTCAGAATGGTCTATCATTGATTTCATAATTGTTGATTTTGGCAAGTTTGGTAATCTACTAATAAAATGGCGTCATTATGACTTTCCAATGGTCAGTCACTGACACTCCATTGAAAGAAATGGCATTTATAGGTAATCTCGTACATCATGACAAATGAATGACTGACTTAATTTACGAACTTCCTATTACTTTAGATTGCTTATAAAACTAATAAATAATATGTAAAAATATATATAAATGAAATCTGGAATGAATAAATGTTCAAATTTAGTAGTAGTTTTTCGAAAAACATTTCTACTATCGAGTTTTATTATAATAGCAATACGAAAATGCCATTATGACACAATTCTATTACGAGACCATTGACCGACCAATGATCGACCATTATGAATTTAGCAGATTACGAACTTTTAGCAAAATGACAAATAAATGACAATGGGATCGTGTTGTAATGACGAATTTATAAAAATAGCAGACTTGGGCCCCTGGACACATAATCTACTTCTTATTCATCATAATCAGGCCTATAATGTTCCCACTTCTGGACCACTGGCCTCCGTTCTTCGGGGTGGAGTGGGCTGTTATTTACCACGCGGGGTCAGTGCGGGTTGGTAGATGTCAAGTGTCTTCGAATTTTTGGTTCTAGGAGATTCCGGTTTCCTCACGGTGTTTTCCTTCACCGTTTTGAGATAAGTGATGATTAATTTATTTACACAAAGTAAAACGACTTTCTGGGTTCGAACTCACGACCTACAACTCGTAAGTCGGGGTCATCCGTATTATTCCTTAATTAATATCATACATGCGAAAGTAACGCTGTCTGTCTATCTATCTGTTTCGTTCTCACACCTAAACCACTGAACCGATCGTTCAGCAACAGATAAGTAGGTTACGGATCTGGATAAATTTATAAAACAAAATTATGAAATATAAAATACACGCAGACGAAATCGATATCAAAGACTAGTCTAAATCAAAACTTAATATTATAGAAACGAATTCATTTGGATGTTTGTTTGTTAAGTTTTCAAGCTAGCTAGACCATGATCTGGATTAGGACATCGAATACTTTAATTTTGCCTACGAGCTTACGACTACGTGGCAACAAATAATTTTATTATAACAGTTTTAGATTATATAACACTCGATTTAAGTAGAAACAAGTAATTTATCACCTCGTAACAGAGATTGTATTGTTAATTAAGGGCACAGATTAAGCAATAGTTACAAAGTAAAGCGACCATTTTGAATTACATAGCTTAACCTTGGCGAGGTTCCCATGGCATACTTTGGAAGATTACTAGATCCTATGCAATTGACGTTACCGTGAAATTGGCATAACTATGCCAATTAAAAGAAATAAGTACCTTTATGAGATTTATCTAAAAATATGTTGGTAAAGTCATTCAAAAAACCTTTTATGAGGAATTAGGGAACTATGCCCAATTTTATCCTATTGAACAAAACTTAAAACTAACTTAAGCTGAAACTCACTTATATGAATAAGGGTGAATTTTACCTATGAAACTCAACATACATACACACATAATCAGCGTATAACGTTCCCACAGCTGGGACACAGGCATCCTCTCTTTTGAGAGGGAGTGGGTCGTAATCCAACTCGCGGGTCCAGTGTGTGTGAGTGGGTAGATATCACATGTCTTCGAATTTTTGGTTCTAGAATATGCCGGTTTCCTCATGATGTTTTCCTTCACCGTTTTGAGAGCAGCGGTGATGAAATGATTTCCACAAAATAACCCACCTGACTGTGTTAAACCCACGACGTACAACTGATAAGTTGGTGCCGTTACTACTAAGCTACCACAGGTCCATTTTTCCAACTGCTGAAACTGAACGCAAGCACTACATCTAAATCGAGTTCAAGAGTTGTCTGTGTCATAGTTGTCATGCAATGTTATCACTTACAGCGCTTGAACGCGGTTAAGATGGCTTCAAGTATCATCGGAGAAATTCTCCCAAAGTACGCTACGTAATTTTATCGATTTAAAGTCAAGTTCTACCTTTTTATTTTAAGTTTTAACTATACTTATTCAGGCCCCTACAAAATTAAACGAAGTTATCATCAAATAAATTGTTAACTTAACTTACCTGTCACTAAGTAAGACTGCACGTAAAGTTTACCCAACACTGTTCCACTTAATAAGTAACATTAGAGCCACCATTAGTTCTATACGCCAGTTAATGTGTGTTGAAATTACCTAGAACTATTGATGTGTTTACTACATAGTATATTCTATTGATATAAACGGGCAATTGAAACGTGTTTCGGCTTTAATTTTGTCAAACCGATTGATATAGCGGTAAAAGGAGTTAAACTGAATCATAAGTTCTTGAAATGGCTTCTTCAGGCACTAGTAGTCTGGTGATTTTGCTGAAATGGGCTTTTATGGCGTAGCCGTGAGGCACTCTTTCCTATGGTGTCTTATATCGCGCTTGACAATTTTTATTTCAATTAATTTTTTTGTTTGTTTTATATCTGCTGTATAATGTGTGTATTTTAGTTTGTTTTCTTTTATACAAATGTTAAATCTGAATCGCCTTTCTGGCATAACTGCATGTTAGAGCTTATATTTATTATTAAAGGGGCATCTAAACGACACCATCTAAAATTAAACAAAAAACGTAGCACTTTTATAATCCAAGATGTAGTTTCAAAACTGCTTGATTTCAAATTCGACCTCCGAGAAAGTTAAACTAAATTCTAAAGCATTTTTTGCTAATACAAAACCTACAAATATGTATTGTCTTGATCTGTAAAATACATATTTAAACGCTACGTCTATTTTATCAAAGTCTTATTAGATATCATTCCGAACACCGAACTTATCTACAATAACCTCTTTACAAATGCAGCGCTATCAACAGCGCTTGCAGCTAGCCCCCTAATTCCACTTATAGTGACCCTGAAGGACCCGCGTCTCAATACAACAAACACTTCTTATCATACAGACATATGTAGCAACTGTCGCTATTCGCTTATCATTGAGCATACAGTCTTGGAAGCGAAGTATGAAGAGAGAATATAGAGCGCTCTTTGTGTCTGGCAAGGTGGTGGCATTGGCTTACTTCTCCTGGTAGCTAAAAAGACAGCAGGTATCCTTTTGACAGAAGTAAGGTATACAGCATTTTTTTTAAGTGTTAATAATAATTATCAGGAATCTATGTATAATTTGGAAAGGATTGTTAGTGACCGCTGTGTCACTCACTGTTGCTATATTGGCGTGCTCAGCAACGTTGGAAAATTGAGACCCACCGGACATCAACCTTCATAATGACTGATTGTTTAGCATTCACAATATTTATACGTACTTTCATATTGTTGTTGTTATTATAACAGTCTGTGCTGCTGGGGAGTTTATAGCGCCACTTCTTCTTTCCAGCTAAAGCACTAGGAAGTGGTGAAGGGCGGGCGTTTTGGGGGGACTTTCCTATGTAATTTTGGCGTTCAAAAAGTGCTGACTCTCAGCCTAGCTTGAATAAATAACTTTTGATTTGATTTGAGTAATTTCAGTACTAGACAATCGCTTCAAGTGAATAACGGAAGCAGTTTCATAAGACGATACGGGCAAAGATGTGAGTGTGCGTCCTATCAGGAAGTGACCAGGGGTCAGCGTTAAAACAAAGCCTTTTTTTATAACCCTGCAATGAAATACACGCCTTAAACTTAACCAAAAACTTCACAGTCTATAGCTTATCTAACTACTACTCCAACGCAACTCCTGTCCCAGTCCTGTGTCCTGTGTGGTCTACCCGTATTCCAAGGCACGTGCTACTTCAGCTGCCGTCACAAAAACAAGGAAGTGCACGCATTCTGTAGTCCGTAAGGTTTTTGTTCACCAAGTGCACAGTCAGTGGTTTGATGTACAAGTTGGGTTTCAGTTACGTTTCGGTTAAGGAGGATGTGCCGGAATTAAGGACGAATTTCGTCATTGAAACTGAATGTGCACATCTACAACTCGTTCTAGATAAATACATACATTGTAAATGGACAAATACATACATTAAGTAAGTCATGCACTAGACATGACTGCAGAAGTTATCAAAACAGCTTGACCAGCTGGCTCCTGAGCGAAGTTAAAAGATACTTGTATGTCAGGAGCCAAATATCCTCATAAACAGTAAATAAAGATCTGTTAGTGTCCATATTCCAGAGCAATGATGATAAGTTCGGTTGCTGAAATTCGTCCTAAGAATAATGCTTAACTTGAACTGAATGAAGTTCAGAACAGTGTGTCTGAAAAGGGTAAAATGGTGCACAAGTTACAAGTCAGGTACAGGCACAGCAAAACACTCTCTCTCTAATCTCGACTCTAGTAGATCAAATTCGATGAAGTTTTCATACAAATTGTTCTATTAGAGTCAGAAGCTTTAAACCACGCGAGCGCATAAAAATTACTGCAAAATGTTTAAGCTATCATCAGAAAACTAAAGAATTACCTAAGTACATAATTACGTCTCTGAACTCTTGTTTCATATTATTTCCTGAATTATCCCCTAACGTTTTAAAAAAAATTCAAAACTACATACCAGTATTCGTATAAAATTGCCAAGAATACATTCTTAATTAAGAGAAAGTACTGATTTCTAAACGAAATAGAAACCAAGCCATGTCTCCCCTATTACAAACACACATAAAAAACACCATAATCAAATCAAAAGTTAGAAAAAATCACAATCATTCGTTCCGCACGTGTTTCAAGCACATGTGCATTAAAAGGACCATTTTTCGAATCAAAAGGAAGAATCGGAAGTCCCGACATCCTAATAACTTTAAAAAAAAACCACGCCCACTCACAAGTACTTGTCGAAAACCAGGATAACGTGACCCATATTTGCCTTCCAAGAGAAGAAGACGAAAGATCTTCTTATGTCGGTCTTTAGTTCATGATTTCTGAATGAACTAGTGAATGAAAAAGGCAGTTTCCGGTACGCTTGATATCAAGTTATTAGATCTGTGTATTGAAAAGGCTTGTACAATGGTAACAATAATGAAACCGTGCTAATCTTACTATATAGGCGGGACTTTAGAGAATTCTTCCGAAAACCGTTTGATATCCTTGACATGTGATATTTTGTCTCTAGTTTCTAAGATGAACAGAAAGATCGGGCAAAAGGAGAGTGATAAATGCATTTTAGAGGTATAATTCGATAAGTTTTCTGTAGGATTGTCCTGCAGGCTTAGCACGAACACTGATTTGTCGACGGAAGAATAGATATGACTATGTATTAACTAAATGATGTACAATAGGAGAAGAAAGCAATGTTTTTCTATTAATTATCACAGTTATGCGTTCTAAACGAATCAAGATTTTGTAGATAATCGTATTTACTTTGTGGCCGTCGAGTAGAAAGTTTGTTGTCAGTGTGATTTTAACAGTTTGGACAGAAATATTCTTCTGAAACAGTCATTTAAAAGGACCTAGACAAAGATCGTTAGAACCGAAACATAAAATGACAGATTGTAAGTCAAAGTCAAAGTTAAAGCATTTATTTATAATAGGCACTTAAAAGGCACTTTTGAACGTCAACATTTACATTAAAATAGAATTGATTCTAGTCGCCCCTTCCAAAATGAGGTTTCGTATGGAGAAGAATGGGCAAGAAACTCCACCGTTACTCTTTTAAAATGTTTCAAGTACAATATTTACATTGATTATATGATTATGTGTGAAAACGATGCACCCAGAATAAAATTACCATACCAAAAAAGGTAAACAGAATCAAATTGAAGTAATACAGATAAATTAATTCTGTGATAGATACATGGTGCTCACACATTTACAAACATTGTAAAAGTAAGTATGGGTACGATTTTCCTACAATATTAACAAGTAGGTAATGAGTCAGTGAGTGAGTTAAAGTAATCACTGAGTGAGTAGAAGGATATCTACGGTGCGATGTCAAAAAAAATGGAGAAACGAAATGACACTTTGTATTGAAAAAGCACTGCCTATTCTTCGTAAAAATAGAAAGCGTCAAGCATATTAGTTGAATCGACACTTAAATAATAAATTTTTTTATCATTCAAAACATGCCAATTGCCTAATACGTATTTCTCGAGTAGTCAATTCATCCACAAATAAATTATCTTTGTGCGAGTTGCTTACAGGAAATAATAGACTCTACACGTACACTTCTTACCACACAAACACATACACTTTCCTCACTTACTTCTCCACTACATCGTTCACACACGTTCCTCTATTTCACCACTCATATTGACACATACTTACATATAAGTACCCAACCCACATCCATACCTCATATTATTCTTCAAACTCACCAACAAACCCAAGGCACTCTCTAATGGTACTTACTACTACGAATTATTAAAAATACGTAGTAACACACAAAAATGTCCTAAGATAAATATTAGAATATTCAATGGTTGAACACTAGGTATCCCCTGAGTTACAGGTCCGCCTAGTTCAGGGGTTAAGGTCAATACTCTATGCACCTTATTATGACCACCACAAAAAAAATACTTGCCATGTACCTATTTGTAAAATTGTAACGTGTAATGGTGAGAAATAAACTATTTTAACCGACTTCAAAAAAAGGAGGAGGTTCTCAATTCGACTGTATATTTTTTTTGTTGTTAGCTCAGAACTTTCGACTGGGTGAACCGATTTTGATGATTCTTTTTTTATTTGAAAGCTGGTGCTTCTCGTGTGGTCTCATTTATATAGATCTGATGATGCGTTTCGGAGACAGACAATTGAACTCTTCAAAAAATTACAGCAAAGCAACCGCGATTGCTGCTATCTCATAAATATGCATTGTTTTTACCCCAAGGATTATGACATTTCGAATTGGTGTGGGGTAGGTACCATAACTAAAAAGAGTAAAATAAAACTTTTTCAAAAAAGAAAAACAGCTGACTTCCAAAAAACTTTTGAAAGTCGGTTGTTCCTTTTTCAGAAAAAGTTTTTTTTTTGTTATTACTTTTGAATAACCCTTTAGGAAAAACAAGCGTGATGTAATGCAGAATTTTCTAAGTTTATCTGGTGGTTTCATATTCCGGTTTTCTAGTCTGGTTTTATATTCCGACTGTACCTAATCTCGGTCACCCTTGAACCTTACACAAACATGTACCTATTAATTTATGTATTTGTAAATAAATCAATTACAACCAATTTTAACTGTGTCCCAACAACAAATTGTAACAACATATCTTCATTAAAAATTATCATCATCATCATCATTTCAGCCGAAAGACGTCCACTGCTGGACATAGGCCTCCCCCAAGCTCCTCCACTTCGACCGGTTCTGTGCTTCCCGCATCCAGCGGTTTCCTGCGGCCTTCACAAGGTCATTGATGCACCTTGGAAAATCATGTCACTTGGTTTTAAATAGGTTCATTTTATTTATGTAGATTCTTTTACATATTGTGAATGAGAGAACGTTGTAGGCTGACTGTAGATTGGTAGACTATTTTCTATTCTTTATTTTCATTCGTCTAAGTACCTGGTACTTATTGACAGGCCTGCAATGTCCTACAATACCTATTTATCACTGTAATTTTAAAACATTGTAAAAGCCAATTATTTTTAAAAGAGTAACCGTGGAGTTTCTTGCCGGCTCTTCTCCATAGAAAGCGACAAATTGGAACCGTGCAACTAGCTTCTGACGTTTCATAAAGTGCCCTTGCAGAATGCAAGTTTATGTGAAATAAAATATTTTGATATTGATTTTGATTTGATCTTGTGGGAGGCCTTCCAACTCTGCGTCTTCCGGTACGCGGTCGCCACTCCAGAACCTTTCGGCCCCATCGGCCATCTGTTCTGCGAGCAATGTACCCTGCCCACTGCCACTTAAGTTTGGCAATTCTTCGGCCTATGTCTGATGTACTTTATTATTTATAAATGAATTAATTACACACAATTTTAACTATGTCGCAACAACAAAATGTAACAACACATCTTCATTAAAAATCGTGCTCAACTAATCAAAACAAACACAAACCTCTCACTTCCAACCGACTGCTCAGCAACTCTTGCGCATCCAATAAAAAACCTACAATAAAGAATTCGTCCATTAATCATTTGTATAGTAAAATAAATGCGCGTTTAATAATATTGACAGATGTAGTATCTTCACGCCGACGGGGCAAGGGGTCAGGCAGAGAGCGAGCATTAATCTGCAATAACTGTACTTCGTCTTACGTCTGCGCTTGCGCATGGTTGATGGAATTTAAGAACATCTGTGTGCAGGGGGATTTTGTGGTCGAGTATCTTTTTAAATTTTTAATATAAATTTTCATATTGTTAGTAATCATTTCATTTAGGGTTTGTCTACATATAATCTAGGCTTATATGAGACTAAACGATTAAAGAAAACATCGTGAGGAAATCGGCATATCTTAGCACCAAAAAAATCGAAGACATGTGACTTCTACCAACCCACCTGGGCCGCGAGGTGGATTACGGCCCACTCCATCTTATCGAGAGGAGACCAGTGTTCCAGCAGTGAGTACATTATAGGCTGGTTATGCATATGCAACTACTATGAAGCAGGGTTTCCAACCAGCATTTTAGTAAAGTCTTCAGTTTGAAGGATATTACTAATCCATTGCTTCGTTTGTTCGAAAAAAGAACTACTCGACAATGTAAAAAACGAAATGCAAGCAAGCAACTCAGCCTATCGCAGTCCACTGCTGGACATATGCTTCTCCCAGGTTGCGCCACAACACTCTATCCTCTGCCTTCCGCATCTAGTCTGTCCCAGCCACCTTTTGAAGGTCGTCGGTCCACCTAGGGGGCGTCCATTAATTACGTGAGGCAATTTTGGCAATTTTTTTAACCCCAGCCCTGCCCTGGTGAGACGTCGTGAGATTTGGCTCGACCCTCCCCCCCCTCCCTATAATCGCATAACTATTTCCAAAAAAAAACAACCGACTTCCAGAAAAACACTACTAAGTGAAAAATAACTTTAATTTCAGAAGGCGGTGACAAAAAATTAAAATACATATCCACCAGTCACCGACTTCCGAAATTAAAGTTATTTTTCACTTTGTAGTGTTTTTCCGGAAGTCGGTTGATTTTTACACGCTTTATATTAGCTCGGGTTGTATGTATGTATGTAACGGAATCTTTGAGCGCGATTTTGACCCACTTTAAACGGTCAGATTTCATTGAAACTTTGTAAACTTGTCGAGGACCGATGACAATTTAATAATTTAAAAAAAAATTGAGAAAAAAAAACACGTTTTGTAGTTAGCAGAACTAAAAAATAGAAAATAAATAATAGTTTAAAAAACTAAAAAAGACGCTTTAAAAACCAAACTAAAAAAGGAGAAAATAATTTAATTCAATTAAAAAGCGTGGGGTGCTTGACATTAATTGATTATAAAAATACCTCAAAAAGCACCCCACGCTTTTTAATGGAATTAAATTATTTTCTCCTTTTTTAGTTTGGTTTTTAAAGCGTGTTTTTTAGTTTTTTAAACTATTATTTTTTATTGCCAAACTGGGCATATAATACATTCGTAAGCTAATTCTACCTGTGATAGTTACTTCCGTATGGGAACCCTCCCATACGGAATTAGCTAATGTAGCTATCACAGATATAAAAATATCTATGCAAAACTATGAGGTCTTGGCTTCATTATTAGTAAAGATACAAGAGTCTCAGTATTAACCAATAACGGTCCGTAAATTATAGGAATCAGTCATAAGAGTAGAAGTGATAAGCAAATAAGACATTTCCGCGGAAGTAAAATAGGTGCAACGCACCTATTTTACTTTAGCATACCATCGAAAAAGCTTTCCAAAATTGTAAAATAAAGCAAGCATGTCTGTTACATCTGACCTAACGATAAAATTTCACTCAGCATTTCCCTATACACAATAACAGTAACTGTTCAGTGTATATTAGGTAAACAGGCCATACCTCATGTGTAAAATTGGCTACATCCAATATACAACACCATAAAATATCTAGGTATGTATGTTTATGAGGTCTCAGTCCATTAAAATGATTGAATATGTGAAAAATGTACTAACCGACACTTACTCATGTTAAATCGCATTCGTTTTAGTTTGATTTCTGTTTAAAAATTGATGGCTGTATACTTCAATTGTAGAGAGTAACGATGAGTGTTTAAAAGTGGAGAGATTTGTTTTTTTTTTGTTGTTGGGTCCGTATATTAGATAGTAACTTTTGCCAGCGGGTTCACGCTGTGGTCAGAAATTATCCCCAGGGAACTTACTACCGGGGTTTTTACCCCGGTAGTAAGTTCCCTGGGGATAATTACTAATTACTATTATTTATTACTTTTGTATCCTATGTGTTAATCCAGGTTATAAACTATTTATATGTGCGCCAAATTGTTTCTAAGTCCGTACAAACATTTATTGCTGGACTAAAAAAACAATCACAGGAGAAATTCAAAATTTCGATGAATTATCATCGAAATTTTGAATTTCTCCTGTGCCCTGTGTGTGTGTGTGGCCCTTCAGCCAAGCATTAGCTTGGCTGAAGGGCCGTTGGCTAAGTAATATCAGCTGCACGGGTCGATTAATAAGGTTAATCATGGGATGGGTGACCATTCTTAAGTACTGAGACCCCTCTGTGCCTCGTAAAGTCTATTAGGCCGTTGGTCCCGTTGTCATATATAGATCTTTGACAATCGTTAGCGGCAGTCGGAATCCTGAAAGTCTGACAACCAGTCCAACGGGTACTTATCGTGTTACCTAATAAGTGGGTTGTGAAAGTCAGATACGCAGCCGCTCCATGTAAAATACTGGTATTCAACTAAGCCCGGTTAGACCAGAAGCCGACCACGACATAGTGGGGACAAAGCTACGCAGATAATGATGACGACGCTTGGCAGACTGATTCTAAATGAATTAAGTACCATAATTTTGGTCCCAATATACTCATATCTTTTTTGTACAAAAGGACCAGTAATTTTTTATTTATTTTTCAGCTTCTAACGTCCCACTGCTGGGCAAAGGCCTCCCTACTCTCTTTCCACCTCTCTCGCGAGTCCAGCTCATCCCGCCATCTCCGTCTGGGCCTGCCGCGATGTCGTTTGCCACTAAGCGGGACCCACTGGGTCGTAAGTTTGGCCCATTGATAGTCTGACATACGGCAGATGTGTCCAGCCCAATTCCATTTGAGCGTGGCAGCTTTCCGAGTGACATCAGCTATTTTCGTAATGGAACGGATTGTTGACCAGTACCTAAACTTTTAATTTGATTGGCTCTTGTGATACAGGAACTCCTAGTACAAGAACCAGAGCTACACTGATGATTGTGACCTAAAGAGAAAAATAAATAAATAATTAATATTAAATATCAGTTAGGTGCATAACGTCAGGTTAATTTACAGAACCCAAAGAGCATTTTTTTGTGTGTTGATTGATTTTACAAAGTGTGGAATGTATTATAATGGTTACCTGATATAACTGCACTTTGTGCCCGCATGAAAACGACCAGCTAATTCATTTAGCGTACTTATTCTGAATTTGATTTGCTATATCGCATAGAGGTGATTAAATGACCGATGTCGAATTCGAGAATTATTCAAGGCCTAATAGTAACTTAGTAAAAGTTTAGTTTATTTATTTATAACAATTGAGTTATAGAAGATCCAATTTTCAAAAGCACAAGCACGTAGTTGTGATTGCTGACGTTTCAAATTCAATTTGGTCCAGACTGAAAAATTGTAAAATTTTCCCAGTTGAACATGAACCTTATGCTTATATTATAAAGATGAAAATCTATCAAAGAAATTTCACAGATTAGGGTAGCTTGATGTGCTGGCGCCTGTACATAGCAGGCAAATCACGATACACCCAATTTAATCCTTCCCTAAATTAGTTTTTTTTTTGTAAGTCCCTAATTTTCACTTATTTTCCTTCAATCATCAATATAACCATTTTAAAATGTGAGTAAACCTATTTATAGACCGATGACCTTGTCAAGGTCGCAGGAATCCACTGAATGCGGAAAGTACAGAAGCGGTTGAAGTAGCGGAGTTTGAGGGAGGCCTATGTCCAGCAGTGGACGTCTTTCGGCTGAAATTATGATAATGATGGAGATGAATAGGCGATCCATAAAAACTTAATTTAGCAGTCTCTTCTCTAATTTATTTCTTCTTTATTCAGGAAAGTTTTTATTCAGTGCGCAAACTGTAACCATGAATTCAGCATATAATTCTAGAACCCTAGGGGTTCTACAAACAAATATCAGCTGTTTCATAGAAAAGTGCAATACCTACGCGGTCAAAAAGTTTGGAACAGCTGATTTTTTTTTTGTATAACCGACGAAAAATTTCTGCGCTGGGGGGTCTACAAGTTTTCTTGCAGAATTCACAAGAGACTTATCAAATATGTGTCTAAACGGACATCCATATACATACTGTTGAGCAATATTGCTCCCAAAACATCTTTCGGCTGAAATGATGACGATTATAAAATCTAACCAATCAATTCAGAGCCTATGGTTAGTGATGGCACTATAACAAAGCTATAGAAAATCATGATTAAATTAAAAACCGACCAGAATAAGGCGCTCAGACTAGGTCAGGTCGGAGTGCAAATCGCGGCATCACTTTCACCATCCGAGATCCATTAGACAGACAAGCACATCTGTCTCAGTCAAATTAGCTATAAACACGATTCTTTACATTTTAAAATAACATTCAAATGCATTACTTCACGTCTCAAGATTTCTTTTGTTGACCATCTTTCGAAATTGACGTTAAAAGTTGTTTGGAAATTGTTTTAAACAAAAATAAATGTGGTTTTTGATAAGACAGTAGTGCGAAGTCATGATTTATAATTGGTTTATTAAGACGAGTGTGTGTTTATTTATGCAAAGAGAAGACTTTTCGACTGTAATGGTGGCCCAGGCGTAATGGCCCCTGACTTCGATTTTCGAACCCTGACAGGCTTTACTTTAGTAGTGAAAATCACCCTTTTCAAGGCATATTGCACCTTACTGTCCACGTGCAGCCTGTGGGCTCGCTACACACAAGCGTCCTACAGCGCCCTCCACGTCCAGTACAACAACGCGTTCAGGGCGGTGTTGAGGCCGCCCCGCTTTTGCAGCGCTTCGGGCATGTTTGCAGAAGCGCGCACCGACTGGTTTCACGCCACCATGCGCAAGCGGTGCGCGTCCTAAGTGCGCAGGGTGCGAGCCAGCTCCAATGCTGTCCTGGCAATGATCGCTGGGCGATTTGACTGCCCCTATATACGTCAATGCTGCAACAGACATGTGTAGAGTTTGATTTTATGACACCATACAATGATACTGACCTAATATTGATAATAACTTCTTTGTAGTGTTTTGTATAAATGTATGTGCAATTATATACTATGTGTTTTGTTAATTTAATTTAAATTCTGTTACCGTTAAATTTGACATTATACTGAAATTTCCAATTCTGTGTCCCTTTGACATGTTAATTTGTTCCAATTCTGTGACTTTTTATTTTAAATTTTTATGCTGATAAATTATTCCTCTCTGTGGCAGCATTGTGAAATTTGATTTTATTTTTATTTATTTACTTTCTGTAAATAATTTAATCACCACACTGCTCTCAAAACGGTAAAGGAAAATATCGTGAGAAATGGTTTTTTTTTTTTTTTTTGGGTGGGAAATCATCAAATAACTTCTCCCGCTCTGGGTGGAGCGAGAGGGCGTGTCAGACTTTTACTGACTAAAACCCACCCGTGTTCCCTCAGTTGCCTGTGTGCCAGGGGCCGCGGTATCTCTTTCGAACAACCCGCACCGTGGAACAACCCGCACCAATGCCATATGTATGTACGGGCAATGGCCCGTGTACAGTGGTCCAATAGAACAGTCCTGTATAGTTTTTTTTAAACCATGAGGAAGTTTTTGCCACACTCAATCTGCCTCTTCTTAACTATTTTGGGGTCCAGTATAACTGGATGTAGCTGATTATTTTATCGAGCGACTGCCTATCTAATCTCCACAACCCAGTAACTGGGTAACACGATCCTACTAGGTAAGACTCTTTCGGGACCCTTTATTTAATGTTTGGGTTCTGAAAATCTGGAGCGAATTTTGTTTGATAAAAGCCCTACTCGAAAAACCTATGTTTTTTTTCTAAATCCTCTCGCTTTTGTTAGTAAAACGTTTTGCACCATGATTATAACGGGCCACCCTGTATTTCAGATTAGTAACTCTAGGTGTCTTCACGTCATTACTTAGTCGTGGTTAGAAAGTACATACGTAAGAAATTAAAAAGCAATTTACTTTTCGAGTCATGAAATGAAGTCAGTTTTATTTTTGGAAGCCATCTTGTAGGTCATGCATCATGTGAGGATGTTTTTCAAGGAGAATGTATTTTTGGATCTTTGATTTGTCTTTTATACTGCACATTACTGCTAAGTACCTGTCATAACATGCAGTCGCTTGGGTTCCAAAGGGTTTTTGCAATATCTTACAACTAGCTATTGCAAGCGGCTTCGTCTGCGCGGAACTTTCATCCCCTATTTAACTCCCTTAAGGGGAACCTAGTCGCGGGCTCGAACTCACTGGTAGGCCTGGCTAAAACTCACGCTGTCTCACCAGTACCCTAATTGCGTAACACGCGATTAATCATAATCGGTTCAATTTTGACAATTCAGCAATATTCATTGCGTTATTTACGTTGTTGAGCAGACACATTTTTCGAACATATGAAGCAATGGTTTAGCCATCTGTTTCAAAACGAAACAAATTATGATGAATCGTGAGTTACGCAATTAGGGTGCAGGTTTCGGGTCCGACAGAGATAGTATCAGTGATGAGCAGTTAGGCGCTAGTCTACACGCACAACGTTATTGAGTGAGATGCAGGATCATTTATAGCAGAAAATTCGCGAAAAAATTAAGAAAAGTCCTTTGGAAGATCGGGTTTTATGAAAAAGCCAATGAGTAAATCTATGACCAATAAAGTTTATTGAACTTTTCGATAATTGAACTTTGTCGGTACCGACTTGGTTTTGGAGATTTTACATTTCTTTTATTACTTAAACGCGCCCAAAGTTAACTAAAATCAGCAAGAAAAACGAATCTTTGTTGGCTCCTAACTTTTTCAAGGGTTTTTATTTTAGTATTATGTTTCCGTACAGACAATATTAATAATGAGACAAAACGATATCATATTTAACTATGTATGTGCCATGTCAGACAGTGGAGTAAAATACTCCCGAAGTTTGTATGCAAAAAAGGTGGACTAGGTTCACCTTAAGGGTTGAATTTCGAAAAATCCTTCCTTATTCCTTGTCTACATTACAAAGGGAACCTCTGTGCAAAATTTCAACTTTCTAGGTTTTTTGGTCTTTTGTCAGTCAGTCAGGACTTTTATTTTTATTTATATAGATGACCTGTCACCGATTTTACTCGGATTTCCTAAAAAATCCCGAAGACTGGAACGACGCGAGTCGCGACTTTGGTAAAATGTCCCCGAAGTTTTTATAGAAATTTTGTTCTACAAGGTTTGCGTCGTACTGTCGCCTTGTGACTGTTTGTGGGATATTTAATATTGTGACGCGAAAGTTCGTTTTTTAGTTTTTATCAGTAGAAGCCCGGAGTCTAGATATGTGCCTGGTTGATGGCAATAGGTTCGCCCCCTATTACTTATATGAAACTTAAACATAACTGGCGATATTTGGGTGTTAGGCGTGATATTTCTTACAACCCGTTACAGTGGCCGACCGACCGATGTTACTCGGATTTCACAATATTGTGATGCGTAATTAAATCTGCCTATTTTTGAATGAAACTTTTTAGGCGTCGGCGATTCGATCTAATACTTAGTCGGAAGAGAATTTACCGTGAAATTTCAAGAAAGCGCCGCGTTTAATCAGATTTCGTTACATGAGAGAGAATAATGATATAATTCTCTCTGTACTCACTAGTTTTTATATTTCTAAGAAATTTCACTTCTATCACGTGTATGTTACTGCACACTTTTAACCCAGGATATAGGCCATGAAGGACTGCGGATACCATTCCATAAATCAGAAAACAGAACAAACAAACTTCAAAGATCATTCATATTATGAGTAGCAACATGACACACGAAATATTTCACGAATCCTTAATCATGCACACGTTGCATTAGCAAAAACACAACCCTTTACAGTCAAAATAATCCGAAATAACCGTGTGACATCACCGTCTGTCGCCAATGGCGGTGGCACATGCCATGCCGAAAATAACCCATTCTGCCATATGCACAATTTAAAAAAAACACAGAAAAAAGGTAACAAACATACGCTAACCTTATTTCTAATTCTAAGATGGCATCGAAGTGTTGCGATATTTGAAAATAGAACAACAGCTTGAAACGGAACGCAACCGACCGAATAATTAAAAGGGATGTGCGACTAGTGTGTCCCCCGGGTTTGGTTGCAGTAACTTTAGAATTTACTTCAGCGTATGTCGTAGGATCTTTGGAAAAAAATGCAGTAGATACTCGTTTTTTATTTCTTTAATAACCTACCTGAATAATGTTACTAACAAGGTAATTCAAACTAGGATGTCATCATCGTTTCATGATTGAAAATGAAGCTAACAAACCATTATTAGAATCATTGAGATATTAATCATTTAGTACAAACACCGCCTGACTTTCATTCCAGTTTACAAAACAACAGATTTATATGAAACTTAATAACCTTTACAGCTAAACAAAACATATATGCACAGACAGTAAAACAAAATTCAATATTATACCTAACAGATATTAAAGAAAGGGGTAAAGATTCTTCCCTCGAATTTCGAAGGGGCTTTTAATGTGGCACAAAAAGTTAGGGGTCTTTAAGTTGCGACCAGGTGCCCAAGCCTTTACCGGAAATCTGTGAGGCAACCCGTTCGTGGCGGAAACAGCGGCGCATCCCTCACCTTCAACGTTCTTATTTTAAAAAAAGCATCCCTTCGTTTCGGTTATTTTATTACCATTTTCTTTGAGAGTCTCCTTAAATAATTTTACAGCGGCAGAAGCGGGTTAAGCTCCATTCTAAGTTTGAAAATGTTTTGTGAAAAAAATTAACTGAAGATATATCACATTTATATATTTAACCATTTATGTACAATCACCAAAAGATATACAGGGTGATTGGAAGATGGGTGCAAAGCTTTAAGGCGAAGACAGTACAGACAATTTAGAACCATTTAAGCCATGGTTGTCTTAGACGAAGTCTTACCAAATATTTTTAACCAAATTTTTAAGTTTTTTTTCGGAAATTCTCAAAATTTAATGTAAACTGCATAATTATGGCCAAATTGAATGATAAATGAATTCATTTTTTATTTATTGAATTAAAGTAATGTGTAAGCAATCAAGCAAAACATGTTTTAGGCTTCTGTGTCATTAGACATTTTTTTTACAGACATTTAAAGTTCAGAAAAAATAAAAAATTTGTACAATACGTCTTTTAAACCTTATTAAAAAAAAATTGGTAAGACTTCGTCTAAGACAACCATGGCTTAAATGGTTCTAAATTGTCTATACTATCTTCACCTTAAAGCTTTGCACCCATCTTCCAATCACCCTGTATAATCAGGGTCGTCGGATGTAGTTGAATTTTAGGAAGAAACCATTTATTAGTGATCGATGGAAGAAACCGATGGATGTTTTCGAATGGAATTTAGTTTAATAAATAAACTTTTTGTTGTCTATTAATTAAATTATCCTTTTTTGAATTTGTTTAAGTAAACAGACAAGAATAAAAACAGAAAATACTTACAACGGTGATGTTTATTTCTAAAGATCTCTTCTCTAAGAATCTCTTCCAGCATACCTGCGATAGGAGAGTAGATAAAAAGACATAGGTATAGACACCGTGTGTAAGAATAGAAGAGAAAATAAAATACATAGAAACAAAAATAAATCACAATATTTTAATAAAAATTATAATATACTTACATAGATATAGGTACATATTCCTAAAATACAATGTAAGTACTGAAAAAAAGATAGCATTGTAATTAAAAATTCACACGTTTATAGACCTTCAGAATTTTCATTTACGTAACAGTACAGGCTCATCCATCTATTTTAATTCCCATACATACTATGTAGCTAAAACTTCAATAAATCTGTGTAAAGCTACCCATACACCTGCCAATCTTACTGCTAAGATAGATCACTGGAATAACTGACAGTACCAATTGCATACAATTAGTGGAGTGACGATCGTGAACGATTTGACTGACGATTTAGAAATCGTCAAGTTAATGTTGCAATTTGTCTTGAAGGCTTGTAGCGAGCCTTAATACGATCATTAAAAGAATATGTACTAATTTATTTATTTCTAATCCCTCGTTGATCTAGTGGTTACAAGCGGTACTGTTGAGCGATGAGGAGAGGTCCTGGATCTAATGCCCAGGTCGGGCAAAGTGATAACTTACCCTATTTAGGTCAATTCATCTGTAACTTACCTATTAAAGATCAATTGATCCGTAACTTACCCATTACAAATCAATTGATAGGTAACTTGCCCATTACAGATCAATTGATGGTTTGTCATATCTATACATTTTGAAACAAGTCCAAAAGGTAGATTATTTCAGGCATTGTTTATTGAAATAATCTTATAGGTAAAAATTGCGTTAAACTGAATAATAAATCTTACTTTAAAAACAAGCATTTAATTCTAAAACTCACCTGCAAATAACCAACCATATTTAACATACACTAACAAAATAAAAACATGGTCGAGTCCGATTTCCATACACCATGGGCCCCATAAAATCACTTCAGCCAACAGGTGGGTTGCAAAACGAAGGGGCGAAGTGAACATGGAATAACACGGTGTACCACAAACAGTGGTTTTTTTACCTGTCCAGCTTATATTTTTGTTTTTATTTCCCTTGAATTGGTTTGAATAAATTCTCGATCGGAATCGGCAGTTGTTCTGTTAAAGGTTTTAGCTTCTCGGTTTTGAATTTTTTAGTCATTGGGTACTTAAATAAGGGCTTATGGCTCAGTAATATCAACCGCTTGGGAGGATCGAAGGTTTAAAACTACGTTTGCCGCGGTCTGTTTATGGATGGGTGACAACCCATTACATATCACACATTTCCGTGCCTCGGAAAGCACGTTAAGTCGTTAGTTCAAGCTGTCATTCGTAAATCTTTGACAGTCTTTAGGGTTAGTGAAAAGCCCAAAAGCCCGACAACCAGTCTTACTTGTTAAGATGGGTTTTGGTAAGTATCTGGGTTGTGGTGGTTTCATTACTGGTATTCAGCTACATCGGATAGACTGGAAGCCGATCCCAATATGGCTACTTTAAAGGAAGAGTATTTGTTTGTTAATTGTCTCTATTTACGTGTAGTTTCTCTTGTCTCACTTTAATCAATTTAACATGAATGCTGTATGTACAGGTATATAAAAAGAAAATAATCTTAAGGCATCAAATAATACGTACGCACCGTTTTCAATGGGAAAAGTGCCCAAAAGGGTGGCAGCATTGCCACGTTGTATGGCAATGCTGATTCTTTGGCCGAAAAATAGGCCAGCCCTTTGGTCACGTGAAAAGTCGACCAACCGCTTGGAAATGTCTCGGAAAACTAAGTGGGCACTCGGACCCCATGGCCCTAGAGTTTCAACCCCAAACGGCTTGAACATATAGGTTCCAATAAGATTGGAATATTGGCGCCGTTTGAGGTTTTAATCTGACTAATTATTTTGTAAATTATATTTGAAAAACTAAAAACCTTACAAGCATAAAGCAATTTTATTGTAACGTCACTGATGATCATTTTGAATCATGCGCATACGCACCACTAAATAAAGCTGTGTTGAAGGTGTAAGTACACCTACTCTCAATATTTACAACAATTAATATTCATAATTTCAACATGAAATGATACTTTCACATTATTTTCATGGCTTTGGCATTCAAAGCAATATATAAAATCAATATTTAATATTCTAAAACAACAAATACTTGCTTGCTTTTGAGAGTATTTTTTACTCGACATTTTCTTTTTTCGATGTCATTTCTTTATTAAATGTACCAATAAATTAATGGGCATGACAGAATTATTGTATAATTATTAAATTATTGAGAAGTCTTGTTTACAGTCGCAATTGAATTAAATATAAAATGCACAAGTTACCTCCATGAGAGCATAACTCCAATACTTTATTGTTTAAACATCTATGAATATTAATACACAAATATGTACTTAGACAAGATGGGTACATTTTTATTTTTTTATCGATCTATAATTTTGCCGACATACATAATGAATACCTGTATCTACAGAGGTAACTTATCTATTGCCACGGGCATATTTATTTACTTATATTTACAGTTTCTGTACACCACAAAAATACGTAACAAAAAATATATTTAACACTACAAAACATAGGTACAATGAGCGGCCTTATCGCTTTATGCGATCTCTTCCAGGCAACCTTGAGACACATCATTATCAACCCTTACTTTGGCTGTATTTGACCATAGATCAAATTCACTAAGTAACAACACTGTGTCACAATGGAAATATTTATAGCAAAGAAGAAACCAAAAAACTTTCTTCTATGACATTAAATAATAATGTTCCGTATTGTGCCGAACGTAAAGAATAGCACCTTGCCATTTCATCCCATGGGTGTCGTAGAAGGCGACTAAGAATGGGCAGTAGCGTTGTCTATGCATTTTACCACCATACTGCGATCGCCAACCCGCCTGCCAAACGTGGCGATTATGGCAAACCCCCTATTGGGGGAGGCCTATATCCAGCAGTGGACGTCTTTCGGTTGAAGTAATGATGATGATGATGATGAGACATTAAAAGATTCAATCGAAATTAGTTGAATTTGTTCAAAAGCACGGTGAGCCGATAGTCCCGGCTGTCATTTGTGGATCTTTGACAGTCCTTACGGGTCGTCAGAAGCCCGAAAGTCTGACAAACAGTCTTACCAAGGGGTATCGTATTACCCAGTAACTGTGTTGTGGAGGTCAGATAGGCAGTCGCTCCATTTAAAATACTGGTATTCAGCTGCATCCGGTTAGACTGGAAGCTGACCCCAACATAGTTGACTAAAGGCTAGACAGATGACGATGTTCAAAAGAAATAAAAAACTTTTATTTTTCTCGTAGTTATTTTAAAATAAAGAAGTACAAATACTAGACAGCACAGCTGCCAACAAGTCCTATTATTACGTCCTTCTTTACGCTTGATTTGTTTAAAAAAGCATAAATCATAACATAATCTTACCCTTTTTACTTTATGATTTACATATGGAAGGGTTAGCAGTGTCAGATTTATTTTCAGCCCACAATATCATATGGTATTAATAATGTTAATTAATGTTTTATTTTTACACAAGAGCTTTGTTTTATGTTAAGTTTCCGATGACATGTTTTTTTGTATAATTTATTGAGTTTGTTTCACATAAATTCGACTTAAGATTGTTTTAAATCTGGACATTGGTCATGAAGTAATTAAGAAAATAAATACTTTACATTCAACTGGCCTAATCTTATCTGCTTGGTTGGTCTAGTGATAGCTCTTGATGGTCGCAAGCACTACTGCTGAACATAAGGTCTTGGGCTCGATTCCCAGGTCAAGCAAAGTATTATTGAGTTTTTTCATCTGGAATTTATCAGTAGCAGTCCGGAGTCCGGATTTGTGGCTAGTTGGTGGCTACAGGCTCGCCCCTTTTACCTAGATGGCGAAATTTGTGTGTACAACAAGTAAACTTCTGCTCAACTCTTCGGGGAAACAAGGCGTGAAGTTATATTATGCGGAACAACTTCGACTTCCAATTTAATGACCAATATGGCTAAATATCGCACCTTTAGAATTATAGAGACCTAATGCGAAATTAGCCGCAACCAAAATTGGTCTCTATAATTCTAATAATTCTAAATAATTTTGCTTGCGGCTAATTTCGCATTAGGTCTCTATAATTCTAAAGGTGCGATATATTCATCAATTTGAAAGTATAGAAGAATGAGAGGTGAGGGAAAGGACCCATAGAAAAGACTTAAAAGGTGTGATCAAACCGATGTTCAATGTTGTGAAACACAGTCTACAATACCAATCCGTAAAATTATTTAACAGGTTGTCTTTAGATCTGAAAAGCACGGTTCACACTAGTTCCTTTAAAACAAAACTAAAACAATTCCTATTGAACAAATTTCTATACAGGAGAAATTTTGAAGTGAAACTTCTTAGGCGACTTCCAACAAGGTTGCGTTAAACGTTTAACGCTAAAGGTTGCGTTAAACGTTTAACGCAACCGACGCAACAGAGTGAGGCGGTTTCACTTCTTCCGCGCGGAGGGACTCCACGCACTTTTTGAAGTGAAACTTCTTATGCGACTTCCAACAAGGTAGCGTTAAACGTTTCACGCTACCGAGGGAGAGAGAAAGAAAGATACACAAAAGTAGAAAGTAGGAGAGAGAAAGAGAGTGAGTCGGTTACACTCCTTCCGCGCGGAGGGACTCCACGCACTTTTTTTTATTTAGTGCGCAAACTGTAACCATGAATTCAGCATATCATTCTAGACACCCCGCGCAGAAATTTTTCGTCGGTTATAAAAAAAAATCAGCTGTTTCATAGAAAAGTGCAATACCTACGCAGTCATAGTGTGGGAACAGCTGATTATTTTTTGAATAACCGACGAAAAATTTCTGTGCTGGGGGATCTAGAATGACATGCGGAATTCATGGTTACAGTTTGCGCACTGAATAAAAACTTTTTCTGTATACCATTGAAGATTTGTAGGTCCTGTCTGATTATTGTATTATTTAGATTTATTAAATGACTTATGTAATTAGAATTATTTTTGAATGTTATAGTTTTTCTCTATTGTGAGTAATTGTTAATTTAATTAATTTTGTATAAATTCAGATACAAATAATTGATAATGAATAAATGACTATGACGAATGTTAATTGAGAACTCATATTATTAAATTCAAGAAATTGATGGATTTGATTGCAGACCGAGAGATCTTGTCAGCTTCCCATGAAATTTTAAGCAACACAGACAGTTATAATACCGGTCTGTTATTGATTTATAATTAAAAGAAAAACAAACTCCACGGTGACCTTAATGGCGCCTCAGCAGAATTTGTGTGGTCGCAGCTTTAGTTCCCGTGTCGGACAAATATTTGTGTGACCTATTTCTATAGGTCACACAAATAACAAACAAACAAACACAACGACAAACATTTCTATGTTTGTCGTAAAAGGTTTGTGTATGCAATTTGTCCATTTTATTTTTTTGTGTAATTGCACTTACCTATACCTACAAGAAAATAAATAATAGTTTACAAAACTAAAAAACGTGCTTTAAAAAACAAACAAAGTTTTTTTAAACTATTATTTATTTTCTATTTTTAGTTCGGTTAACAACAAAAGCGTGATTTTTCAGTTTTTTTATAAAACTTTTTTTTTGGACATCAATAAGGAAACACATTTATTAAATTATTTAATTGTCATCGGTCGTTGATAAGTGTGCAAAGTTTCAAATTAATACGACGTTTTGAGAGAAGTGAAATCACGTTCAAAGATAATAAAAATGTTTATTTCAATTACAAAAATCTTTAACATTCGTGATTTGGAGATCACCTTTTAAGCAAGAAGATGCTTGTGTACGGTGACTTCGCACTTCCACTTAACATAACACAGAGTATGCAATTCAAAATGAACAAAAAAATTAAATAAAAGAATACAAAATACGAAATTCAAAACTTCAAAAAGAAGCGCACTTGCGTGATTTACGCGGGTGGGTTTTGGGCGTGTGCGTGAGTGTGTGTAATATCTAAAGTGAGTGTGCATGGTATATGAGGTAAATTAGTTCACCTGCATTTACATAGATATAAGTTTAAGTTTAGGTTAGCCCTGCGACAATGTCTTGGGATCGGAGGAAGCCATGCAGGAACACCTTCCTCCACAAACGATTTTGTTTCTGAAGTCCTTTTAATTACTAGTCAGATTAAGATTATGAAAAGATTCCGTTACAGACATACATACCAAGCTAATAAAAGCGTGTTAATTATTGAGTGATGTTGTCTACCAAGCCTATAATGTGCCTACCCACTGTTGGCACCCAGATCTCCTTATCTGTGAGAGGGAGTGGGCCGTGATCTACCTCTCGGGCTCAGGGCGGGTTGGTAGATGTCACTGGTCTAGGATTTTTTGGTTCTTGAACATTCATCATCAACTTTTTTAGTAATAACTAAAAACGGAAAAATAAAAACTTTTTCCAAAAAAAAAACGACCGACTCCCGGAAAAACACTACTAAGTGAAAAAATAACTTTAATTTCGGAAGGCGGTGACAAAAAACTAAAATACATATCCAAAGTCACCGACTTCCGAAATTAAAGTTATTTTTCACTGTGTAGTGTTTTTCCGGAAGTCGGTTGTCTTTTTTTGTTGGAAAAAGTTTTTTATATAAATCTTTAAACTCCAAACTTTTCCTTTATTTCCGCTATTCCTGGACTTTGGTATGACGAAGCCATCTCACAATCTCGTGGGAGCGGGCAGAGTCAACAGTGATCAGTGTGTTGTCTCAGCGTATCATAGTGATAGATCACCGGGGTCAACGACCTACAGATTGATCGCTTTGAGATGCCGAGGACAAACTGTGAATTTTAGTCCTGTCATGTTGAGTAGAATGTTGGTTCTTCCGAAATAAATTTGCAGGATTACACAAGAGATTAATAAGATTACAAAACTCAAACTCTGATTTGATTTCAAACCATATTTTTCCAGCGGCTTCACTCGCATGGAGGTCGAAAATTATCCCACAGGAACGTATTATAGGGCTAAAAATTTCATGCATTTCCGTTCAGCTGTTTTTGCTTAATTGGGTAACAAACATCAAAACATACAAACTTTCACATTTATAATGTTATATAGGATAAACCAAATACAGGCATTTTTAAATTGACAAGGTCGGTAAGTTAGAAAGATGAAGCTACAAAGTTGACCATTCCAAAGCATACCTAGTAGGTAATATGGAAGAAATCCACATCTATACAGTATGTAAACAAAATCCCGTGAACACGATGACCACATCTGTCAACCGCCTCCTACCGGTTTCATTCTATAGCTGCCGAGCGCTGCAAGCAAAAATAGTCCTTAAGGTGTATAGATATGGATGTCCCTGATAGTACCTATGGAGAAGAACGGGCAAGAAACTCCATGACATATAATATAACATCACGCCTTGTTTCCCCCAAGGCTTAGGCACAGGTGTAGGTACCTACCAATAGTACACCCACATTTCGCCAATCCCATGTAATAGGGGGCAAACCAATTGCAAGCAACCGGGCACTGAGAAATTCAAAATAGAACCACCCAATATCACTTAGCCCGACCTGGGAATCGAATTCAGGAGCTCATGCTCGGCTTAGGCCCGGTATCCACCAAAGCGGAGAGGAGAGGAGAAGAGAGGAGATGTGCTGCGAAGCTGGCAGGTTATTTCCACCAAAGCGGAGAGGAGATGTGAGCTATGCGCAGCGGAGATGTGAGCTGTGAGAGCTCGAAGTCAGTCAAGTGCGCGAGGAGTACACAACGGGAAACGGGGCGCGAGAGCACGAGTGCCGGCCGCCCGGCTGCCTGACTACACGCATCTACGCTCTGCCGCGCCGCTTGTTCGCTCGCGGCACAAAATTCTATAGAAAAATTAGACATCTCCTCTCCTCTCCGCTTGATCCATTTCCACCGAAGCTAAGCGAAGAGGAGATGTGGAAATAACGAAATCTGATTGGTTATTCAAAACACATCTCCTCTCGTCTCCTCTCCTCTCCGCTTTGGTGGATAGGTGGCCTTAGAGGTTGCGACTACTAGACGAAAGAGCCAGTCAATCCCGCAGTGTATTTTTATAATAGACCAAAATTTTAATAATGAGCTGAAAGATAATTGCTTAACACACTTTGTAATTTTTTTCAGTTCAACAACATTCATTGCGTTATTTACGTTGTTGAGCAGACAATTTTTTCTAACGTATGAAGCAATGGATAAGCAATAAATAGCCTTCAAATGTTACGCAATTAGGGTGCTAGTACACTGTGAATGTCAGGCCAACCTAGGCTGTAGGCACACAAGATCTAAAGCCCGTATAATAATTTGCCTCGACATAAATAAACATCCGTTGCGGATTGACAGGCAGCTGATCTACCCACTTTTTCTTCCATTTCCTGATAAGTGTGGGAAGCGTCTTATCCAACTATACTTAGGATAATAATAACTCAAATAGTGCTAAAACATTAACAATTAGCTTTTGCGAGCAGCTTCGCCCGCGTGGGTTTAGAAAATTGTCCCAAGGGAACGTACAACGTGTCAATCTAGGTTATAATGTATCTGTGTGCGTCATCCAAATCCGTTCAGCCGTTGTTGCGTGATTGAGTAACAAACATCCAAACATTTAAACATACAAACTTTCACGTTTATAATATTATTAGGATATATACAGGAAAAGCTTTTATTCAGTGCGCAAATTGTAACCATGATGAATTCAGCATATCATTCTAGACCCCCCCCCCCAGCGCAGAAATTTTTCGTGGGTTGTACAAAAAAAAATCAGCTGTTCCATAGAAAAATGCAATACCTACGCGGTCAAAATGTATGGAACAGCTGATTTTTTTTTTGTATAACCGATGAAAAATTTCTGCGCTGAGGGTCTACAATGATATGCTGAATTCGTGGTTACAGTTTGCGCACTGAATAAAAGCTTTTCCTGTATATAAATGTATATTTAAAATATATAATAGGAACGATAGTAGGATACTGAGCATATTAATAACTCAAGTCATCATCTGCCTTTTCTCAACTATGTTAGGGTCAGCTTCCAGTCTAACCGGATGCAGCTGAAGACTATTTTACATGGAGCGACTGCCTATCTGACCTCCACAACCCAGTTACCGGGTAATACGACACCCCTAGGTAAGACTGGTTGTCAGACTTTCGGGCAGTAAATAACTCAAGTATTGCAAAAATATCAACTATCTGTTCTCGAAGTACCAGAAACCTTCGCACCATACGAGAGTCAGTTGTTTTTTAAACTTGGCAGGTGGCCAACGTAGCTCGCAATCTGTGCCTTAAAACCCTAAACGATATAATATACTACCCCAAAAAAATATAGGAAGACGTAGAAGGAGATAGAGAGACGTTAGAAAGAGATAGAGCACATGTCTTTCCGTTTCCGTTTTATTGTAAAAAATATGGAACATCTGCGCTGACAGATTTGTTGTGTGGGAAGATTTGTGAGTAGGCGAAATTTTATATGATCGTGTTGTGTTATGCTTTTTGGTGTTATTTAAATTTTGAGGATGTTTTTATTGTCCTTATGGTGCGGTTTCTCCTTTGTACGTGGTTTGTTACATAAAATTCACACCTGTGCGTAGCTTAGCGACATAAAAACATTTCAAATATTAAACACGACCCAAACTTGGGTCTGTTCTATAAATCTACTTTACGGCCCAATTATGCAGCATATGACAGCTAAGTCTAAACTAGTACTACAGTCCCTACTAATTTTATAAATGAGAAAATTTAGATGTTTTTTATTTAATCATGCAAAAATGGCTGAACCGATTTGAACGAAATTTGGCACACAGATAGTTCATAACTTGGAATAACACATAGGACACTTTTTATCCCGATAGGTCGTTCCCGTGGAATAATTTTCGAGATCAATGCGGGCGCAGCCGGTAGCAAAAGCTTGTCTTACATTATTATGAGAAAAGATTTGATTTTTTGTATGTTTGTTTGTTACGCTGTCACGCTTAAACGGCCGAACAGATTTGGATGAAATTTAGCACATGGGTAGAATGACCTGGATAAGGACATAGGATCATTTTCATCCCGATATTTCCACAACATCGAGACTTATAGATACAAAGAAAAAAATGTTCTTGTTTACTTACGCTTACACTTTAGTTTATGTTAAGAATATTTTTTTGTTGTAATGATAATTTTTCAATATGTCATGTCTGTTTTATTACCACGGGAACTAACTAACGTCTAAGATTCAGGCTCGGCCTAGTTTAGACGTTAGATTTAATTTAGAAATGTAAACACACAGTTCACAGATTTAACATTGTAATACTGATTAATTTAAAGATTTTTTTAGATTAACATATTTATTATTTGTGTTTTTCTTTGCCAATATTTATTTTTATTATTACATATTAAGTTATTGTACGGGTGAACCCGTGAGGTTCAGCTATTTGATAAATGAAAATCGAAATCTTTAACTCTAAAATCTTACACCATAAACCATCATGACTGCAATGACCCTTTTCCCCTCTTCCGCTCTTTACCAGTCAAATATAAATAAGATAAAACAATATCGTTTAAAGAACACTTAAATACCTCGGAATAGTGACAGAAATAGTTCAGAACACACTGGAACCATTCATCATAATATCAACTCTACTTATAAAACTGGGGTGGTTATTCTGGTGAACGGATTCGAATTGATACAATGTCGAATGGCTTCCATACATGGGATAAACAGCAGATAATTCGATATGTCTTCAGCATAATAGCATAATCAGCCTTTTATGTTATCATTGCTGGGAAATGGGGCTTCTCTTGGAGAGACATGGAGGGCTTTTAATTAATCATGAGAGTGGATATCATTTCACATTTCTTCAAATTATTGGTTCTATAAAACATGCTGGTTTCCTTTCGATATTTTGTCTTTACAAAATAAATGTTTTAACACTTATCTTATATAATAAGAATATTAATAATTAATCTATCTAATAGAATGTTGATGCAAAGTTTCACAAGTTGATGTGCTGACAAGCTATTTAGTAAATATCATTTGATAAATATCTAGCCTGTCAATAATTTAAAGAGCCACTCACGGCTATGACGCATTCAATTTTGCATTACATTGAAACTTAATTACAGGAAAAGATTAGCAAATTCTACTTTTTATAACTTGATTAAATAAAAAAATCAACTATATCATTCGAATGATTTAAATAATTTCAACAGTTTAATCGTCTATTTTTACACGCTTTATATTAGCTTCACTTGTATGTTTGTTTGTATGTAACCGACTCCTTTGAGTGCGATTTTGACCTACTTTAAACGGTCAGATTTCATTGAAACTTTGTAAACTTGTCGAGGACCGGTGACAATTCAAGAACTTAAAAAAAAAATGAGAAAAAAAAACACGTTTTTGTAGTTAGCAGAACTAAAAAATAGAAAATAAATAAAAGTTTAAAAAACTAAAAAACACGCTTTAAAAACCAAACTAAAAAAGGAGAAAATAATTTAATTCAATTAAAAAGCGTGGGGTGCTTGACATTAATTGATTATAAAAATACCTCAAAAAGCACCCCACGCTTTTTAATTGAATTAAATTATTTTCTCCTTTTTAGTTTGGTTTTTAAAGCGTATTTTTTAGTTTTTTTAAACTATTATTTATTTATCATGATTTTTTGCGCTATTGGCGACATCGACATCGCTTACCATACTTGAAAATAGAATATAATAATATTTCAACCCAATTTTGCCCTAAGAATAAAAACAATCAAAAGAAGTTTTGTCTCAACGAATGGTTTTTAAAATACTTATCGTTCACCAGAATACTCCCCCGAACCGATTTATTTTAGGTAACCCTTTTTACGGGAATTATGTTCATTAAAGAATGTGTTTTTTATTTGTTTCTATTTATATTAAAGTAGAACATATGGTCCTACCCTCATTGTTGGTTAGATTTGTGGCAACCCCTTCAGGAAGCAGAAAAAGTAAGTCAACTGGTTGACACTCCTGAAAGGAATTGTTAAAAAATGTTTCTAATTTTGTTTGGGATACATCATTGTGTAGTAGATTTAGTTAGGTAGGTAGTAACTTTGAACTCATTCAATATTTTTAGAAACATCATAATACCCAAATCGTGTTTTATATACAGTATGAACCAAGAAGCAAAAATAAGAAGTATAATTGCAAAAAAAAACTCTTGTGAAATATATCTCGTGATGACTATCACTAGCGTGACAGTTGAGTTTATTGATCCAGATACAAATAGTTCTGCTAACTAAAAAAACGTGTTTTTTTTTTCCTTTTTTTCTCATTTTTCTCAATTTTTTTTTTATTATTTAATAGTCATCGGTCCTCGATAAGTTTACAAAGTTTCAATGAAATCTGACCGTTTAAAGTGAGTCAAAATAGCGTCCAAAGGAGTCGGTTACAAACAAACATACAAGTGAAGCTAATATAAAGCGTGTAAAAATAATCCCGTATAGAGATTATAATTAAAATCACAATACTGAAATCGTATTAAATTATCAAGTCTGTCTAACTAAACAGGCTGCTGTGCTGCTGGCGAGTTTGTTGCTCCACTTCTTCTTCCCAGCCAAAGCACTAGGAAGTGGTGAAGGGTGAGCGTTTTGGGTGACTGTCTTATGTAATTTTGACGTTCGAAAAGTGCTGATTCTCAGCCTAATTTTAATAAATTACTTTTGATTTTGATTATAGGCAACATAATCCAAGAATCTTTTTCAAAGTGAACCCATAGTTACAAAAAACTCTTCCTGTGAAATATATATATCTCGTGATGATTATAGTTCGACTTTTAATTGTATTCAGTAACTTGACAGTTGAAGGGTTACCAGTTTTTGACAGAAAAAGATAGTGAGGTGGTGTAAGAATGAATGAAATTGAATGAACTTGAAATAATGTACTTACATGCAATTTTTTTCATTTTAAATTTAATATGTTCTCTTAAAAAAATTATATGCACTATTAAAATTTTTAGAATTTGTTACTTATGTTTTTTTTCAGTAGTTAGGTAATTTATTTATAGTTTGTTTCTATTAGAATAAAATATAAAAAAGCATTACTTTTATTAAGAAATTCCACATCTTACAAACGAATTTTTAAAGTTTAAAAACGAATGATAAATATGGTTTAATTTAAAATTAAACCAGTCATATCATTCGTTTTTTACGCAAAATCGTGCACTACCCCAACACAATTAGTTTTAGTATGGTAACATCATATTTTTTCGAACTGTCAAGGTACTCAATACAATTAAAAGTCGAACTATAGGTACCACGCTAGACAGGTCAGTTAATTGACCTAGAAACAGTACAATAAGAATCTAACAATTTCTCACACCCATAGATTGCAAAGTAATCTGAGACTATTACCAAAAGTAAACTGAGTCAATATCCACCAATTCTACTTCCGATCCTTACATCCGCGACCATATCCGCAGGTATCCGACGATTGTACAAATATTCGCAACCGCGTATATCCTTTTTGTATCGCGTTACACTTTCTTTTACACCCTTATTATTATCGAATAATTTCGGATACATTGCCGGTTTAATAAGCACAATGTTTGTAACATAGTAAAGTCAAGCAGCAATGTATTACAAGTAGTATTGATGGTCGACCCTATTTTGAAAAGTTAAGCTGTATGCACAAGTGTGACCGAAAGTGGATCAAATGTATAGTTTTTCAGTTATTTGAGACATATTTTGATAGGGGATGACAAATTGCGGTCTTGTACAAGGGAAGTTAGGAAGTAGGTGGAGACCTGCCTTTGGGCAAGTTCTGCAGCTGTAAAATGTCGATACATCAAATGTTTACGCTTAGAAATCAGACTCAATATTTTTCAGCATAGCCAAATCTGAAATTATTTTTTAAACTAAGCTAGACATAAACATAGCAACAACAGCAACACAGGTCTCTTCTCTAATCCACCACACGGGCCCAGTGCGGGTTGGCATGCCATTTTTCTTTAACATTTTTTTTTGTGTTTTCTTATAAACCAAGATTCAGGTCTGCTATTCCCGTAGTTTGCTACAAAACTTTTGTTCGCACACAATCCTTATTAAAAGATCTGCCTACCAAACCTTCATTTGAAAGCACTGTCAAAGCCTCGTCTCCTATTGCTATTAGTTTGACAAGTCACAAGAGTTAGTTAAAGAGGTGTCGTAATATACAAATCTACATACACACAGGCAATATTGCCCCCAATACATGTTCCCAACATCATCAGCTCAGGTCAACGCACAAATAATTAGTTACAATTAGTTCACAACGATATGAGCTCACGAAATGTAACGAACTCGCGCCCAAACCTTAAGTTACTGTATCAACAACTTGGGAATTTATTACCTAAGTTATGAAGATTAAGTAGGGAAGAGAAGGGGGAAAGTTCTGCTGTAAGACGGGTTTTCTACCTATTATATTTGTGCCCGGTTAAGGTTCAAAAGAAGGTATCTAGTCATTTAATTAGATAAAATAAACTTCTGATTGGTTTTACTTAGAGCAGTAGTGACCCAGTGGTAACGGCCGGTTATAGTAATAATTGCTTATGTATTTATTAATTAAATTACATTATAGTCATATACGGGCTGATTTTTTAGTCACCGTCCAAATTTTTCAGGGTGATAGTACCCGTTAAATTGAACAACTTTCTCCAAGGAACATGGGTCGAAATATGAAAAAAAAAAATCGGACCTCCCATACAAAATCGACCAGCTAACTGTTGATTTTGCATGGGAGGTCGATTTTTTTTTTCATATTTCGACCCATGTTCCTTGGAGAAAGTTGTTCAATTTCACGGGTACTATGACCCTGAAAAATTTGGACGGTGACTAAAAAATCAGCCCGTATAGGTATTTTAGTGATATTTATTTTAGAAGTATGTATGTATACTTATTAGTATGTACGTATATTCCCATATTATGTGTGTATATTTTTAAATTAGAATTTAATTTGTAATTTTATGATTTTCCTTCTACTGTTATTACACGCGTTGTCTACATCTCTGTTATCTTTTCTCCTATCGCAGGTGTGCTGGAAGAGATTTCTGTAGAAATAAGCATTACCTATGTACGTATTTTACTGTTCCTTTCTTCTTGTCTGTTTATATGTGTGTGCATAAATGGTTAAATATATAAATAAATAAATAGTTCGTAGGTTCGAGTCCAGAGTGGCGCTTTACTTTGTGTATATTATTTCAACGCCACTGCTCTCAAAACAGTGAAGAACAACATCGTAAGGAAAACCGGCATGTCCTTGAACCAAAAACACGAAAACATGTGACATCTACCAACACACACTGGCCCTGCGGAGTAGATTGCGGCCCTCTCCCTCTCACCGAGGGAATGCTTATGTCCCAGCAGTGGGAACATTAAGGGGAATCTAGTCACGGGCTCGAACTCACTGGTGGGCCTGGCTCAAAAGCACGCTATCTCACCAGACATCGTGTCCGACAGAGATAGTATCAGTGATGAGCAGTTAGACGCTAGTCTACACGCACAACGTTATTGAGTAAGATGCAGGATCATTTATAGTAAAATAGGCACGTAAAAAATTAAGAAAAGTCCTTTGAAAGATCGAGTTCTATAAAAAAACCACTGCATAAATCAATTACAAATAAGGTTTATTGAACTTTTCGATAATTGAGCTTTGTTGGTACCTGTGGACTTCGTTTTGGAGATTTTACACTTCTTTTATTACTTAAACTCTTTTTAATGGCTTTTTATTTTAGTATTTTGTTTCCGCACAGACAATATTAATAATGAGACAAAACCATAACATGTTAAATTTTTGATGTACATTGTCTAACAGTGGAGTATTACACTCCTTAAGTTTGTATGGAAAAAATGTCGACTAGATTTACATTAAAGGCTGATATGCTAAACAAATACCGATATTCTACAGCTGAGAGACAAGTGCAATACGTACAGAATCGAAATTTATTAAACAGCTATTCCTTTTTTATAAGCGACAAAAAATGGGTGCTTCAGAATCGTGTACTGATCCATGGTAACAGTTTGCGCGTCAATGTCCCTGCCAACCTGTATACAATGACCGGCCTTAGGGGCCATCCCTAAAAATACGTCACATGTTAAGTGGGGGGGAGAGGATCAACGAAATGTGACATTGTGTAACAAGGGACAGGGGGGGTCAAAAGCTTTGTGACGTCACATGTTAAAATCTAAAATACTAAAACTCGATAATGTAAACCAAAAACTAAAAAAAAATACTATTATAGTATTACTCGATCTATATTGTGACCCCCTGTGACAAGAACGGGGGTCAATAAACATAAAATTTGTGTGATTTAATTTATGGATGGCCCCTTATCGCTTTCTGCGATCTCTTCCAGGCAACCTTGGAATGGACAGTTATTAGCCGGGACATAAAATGGTTTTGTTCTTGATTAAGTATAGCCCGGATCTCTATGATATAATCAGTCAGTGAAATCAGGCTGTTGCAGTCCACTTCTGGACATAAACCGCTCCTGAGTTGAGCCACAACTCTAGGTATGTCTAGAACTCTAGATTTAACTAATTCAGCAACCTTCTTCAAGTCATCAATCCATTTGACATCCTTGTTATTTCCAAATAAACAAAACGGAATGAATCATGTTCCCACGAGTTTAAAGATCACCAAATCTTCAACAAGACAATTCTAATACCGAACATTACTACATAACTATGATAATTTATGTTAGTAAAACAAATAAGGTCGTCACTTTCGACCTTAAAACCGGAATCTTTGAAATAAATCTTCCATTTTGAACAAATGTAGACTTAACTTTACGCATACGAAAGAAATAGCGGAATAAATTACTTTTCAAAGGTAAAGAATTTCATATTGAATATTCAGTATAATGACAATTCCATTCACAATAATTTCGTTTCGCAATATTTAATTTACATAATAATGTATTACCTATTTATGTTAAGTTGTTTAATCTTTGCCTTTTCGACGAACTTTAAGTTAAAAACATACTTAGTATACGCTACCTTGACAATACATTTGCGTCAAGCACTCACTTGTTTTGAAGAACTTTATTTGAAACTGAATTCATTGGCACAACTTTGATTGAAGGAAAAACGATCTGTTCCTTCATAAAAACTGCATTAATTTCTCAGCCAAAATGTATGTAACGAATGCTTTTTTTGCTATTAAAGATTTTTTTTCCTTTTGGCAATTGATGGTCTTATAGTGAAACTCGTTTACAAAGTACGCCCTAGCCAATTAATTACAAAGTCAGTCTATATTTGATTTACTGAGTGCCAAAAATTTGCCAAATTCAAATCAATTATTGACACAGTCATCTTCCAATTACGTGTATTACCGGTCATGTGAAATAAGCCCTAAAAGTTACTTCACGATTTTTTTTTTTGCACTGAACACTCATTCGTATGCATTGATAATAATTCACCATGGCGCATTCTCTTGCCCATATTAAATAATCGAAAATGACCGCAATGTAAATCATAAGAAACCATTATGTTGATCCACACTTCGACTACTAAGTACTAATGTGTCTGAATGAATTCTAAGTTATTAGCATATACCTAATTTATTGGAATCGCCAGGTGTAGTGTGAAAACTAGGTTAACTCGTAGGTACGTCGAGCGAGTAGTTTTATAATCTACTTGTAGAAATGTTGCATTTAAACTGTCTTCATAAGTCATCCCTAGAGAGCCTTTATAAGGATTAAATGGTATAAAATTACTTAAATGAACTTGCGCATTCAGGTAGAATTATCTTGGCCGTTTCGGCGGGATTGGGTGCGAATTTCACAAATGATGATTTTTTGTCAGCTGTGAAGATACCTTATAGTAAATAAATAAACTACACTACAAACAACTTCGAAAATTCGAAAAATTCGCAATTAAAATACCGGAACTTCCATGATAGATTTATTTAGAAACCAAGCTCACATCAATGAAAATCACAGTTACTTTCTACACAATCAATCTGCTTAGCGTTTCCCCAACTGCTGCTGAATACCAGAATTTTACATGGAGCGACTGTCTATCTCACCTCCACAACCCGGTTACTACAGTAACACGGTGAATGAAAACATCGTGAAGAAACCGGCATGTCTTAGAAACAAAAATACGAAGACATGTGACACCTACCAACCCGCACTGGACCCGTGTGGTAGATTACAGGGCATCCCTCTCAAAGAGAGGTGGCCTGTCTTCCGGCAACAGGGAACATTATAGGCTGGTTACGTGCTAGCTTACGATATTTTACACAAATAATAAAACAAATATTTTTTCCAAATATTCTTAGAACCTAAAGCAGTCATACTATAACTTAACGTAAGCTAACTTTACTTTTAAGTTACGGTGCTAAGTGATTGCTTATTGATGCAGCCACAGATTCCAAAACTATGCGGAAGTTAGAAGTTTCCTTTGTTAATGATGTTAATAATTTGATAACTTACGTTTACATTGGGGAGCTAATCTGTATGCTTTTTATTCGGATTAACGGTTTTTGATACTTGCGGTTTAATTAAACGTAAGTGCAGTCTAAGTGATTGATGAATTTGGGTTTTCTAAATTTTTTTTGTTTAAAAAAAAAATCTATAATATGACGAGCTGATAAATATCTTTGATAACCAACTATCTCTCACTAGGTCTCTTTACAGAAATCTCGAAACGCCTGATTGACACTTTTCCTGACCCAAGGACTGGATTTTACCTTGGCTAGAAGCTAAGCATTGCTATACAACGTGGCAATGCCGCCAGTCTCTAGGGTACATTACCAGTCGACAGCGATGGGGATGATTTTTTCGACGCTATATTTTAGTTTGTGAATAGTTTTCGGTAAGTTAAGATATTATTTTGTTATTTTTGTTTATTAATTCGTTATTAGTTGTTATTTCCTATTACTTATAGAAATAAAAATCTAATAGAATATAAAATTTTGAACATTTTTTTAAGCACTGCTGTAAACTTTACTGTAAATGACTAAGTTCTTGTCTTAGGAGGGTTAAAAATTCGAATAACAAACTAACATTACCTACGCATTTGTTTGAGAAGACAAGTAGAAATAAAGATTTCTAAACAAGTCAATAAATGCAACTTTGTCCAAAGGAAAACTTGTAAAAACCAAACACGCATGAGACGACCGTGAAACAAACAATTACACAATTTCGCTTCTTACAATGCGCGGGCGCAGGTGATGCAACGCGCTCCAAAACATTACGCTAACAATCGATTATATCTAGAAAATTGCGATTTATCAAAATGTATTACGAATCAGCAAATATGTATGAAGAAAACACACTATGATTGTTACAGAGGTACATCACTGATAAAAGTTTTTATCGTCTACTTCAGTGAAAGCTGAAAATTCCACACATTTCTGAAAACAATGTGTTTCGATCGAGGGCAAAAATCAATATCGCATCTTTTAGGTTAAGGTGTATAATTATATAAAAAAGAAAAGAATCAAAAAATCGAGGTCAACAGGAAAAGTGCCCAAAACTCTGCCACGTTGTATGGCAATCCTGATTGTTTGGCCTAAAAATAAGGCAACACTCTGGTCACGTGAAAATTCAATGATTCGACGCGACAGCGCCACGCGACTTTATTAGAAAAATATATGAAAACTTCTTGAAAATTTATCTACTATACTTGGACTCATAATCGTATTCAGTAACTTGACAGTTGAAGGGCAGATTATGACAAAAAAAGATAGTGAGGTGGTGTAAGAATTAATGAAATTGAATGAACTTAAAATAATGTACTTACACGCATTTTTTTTATTTATTTAATAACTTGTCTCAAAAACATGATATGCGGCTTTAAAAATAGTAGAATTTGTTATATATTCTTATAATCCACATGTTACAAACAAATTTTTAAGTTTTATAACGAAATTAAAATTAAACCATATTTTTTTTCATTCGTTCTTTACGCAAAATCGTTCACTACCCCAACACTAACAGTTTTAGTATGGTAACATTATTTTTCTTCAAACTGTCAAGTTACTCAATACGTTTATAAGTCTAAGTATAGAGTCACGTCGCCCAGCACCCTAATTGCGTAACTCACGATTAATCATAATCTGTTTCGTTTTGAAACAGATGGCTAAACCATTGCTTCATATGTTCGAAAAATGTGTCTGTTCAACAACGTAAATAACGCGATGAATATTGTTGAACTCTCAAAATGAAACCGATTATGATTAATCGCGTGTTCCGCAATTAGGGTGCCGGTCTGTGAGAGGCTTTATCCATTCGAAACCATCTTTTGCTAGGGACACCTAGAATTAACTTTTACTACTAGTCAAGTTTTGGGATTACCTCGGTCAGTGGGTCGTCTTTTCACCTAAACCTACACCTTCACGCCATCACGTCTTGAGGTTCCCGCAGACAGGCGTGACGACTGACGAAACAGCGCGACTCTAGAAGAACAATGTCTATGAAAACGTCATGGAAATCGTTCTACCAAAACCGCGTCGCACCATCGCGTCGCGCCTATCTGCGGAAGCTTTTAAAGAAAAAAAACACACAAATACCTTTATTGATTTTAATATCCAAATTGACATTTAAAACTTAATCAATAATATGTTGTATCGTAGGCTCATAATAAATAAAATTGTCTCGTAAATAACGAGAGAAGTAATTAATTTTTATTCTCTTTATTAAGTCTGATAGAAGGCGTGTACTTTTTAAATGGATTAATATAACAAATTATTTTTTGTGACGTGTGGTGGTGATAGTCTTATCCCAGTCCACGAAGTAATAAAGTGTTGATATTGCTTGTGGGTAAGTAATATTATCCGCACGGGTCCATCGATCGGGTTAAGCTACGCTTGCCGCGGTTGGTCCGTGGATGGGTGACCATGCCTCAGAAAGCACGTTAAGCCGTTGATCCCGGCTGCCATTCGTGGATCATTGACAGTCATTACTGGTTATCAGAAGCCCGAAAGTCAGACAACCGTCTTACCAAGGGGTATCGTATTACCCAGTAACTGGGTTGTGAATGTCAGATAGGCAGTAGCTCCATGGAAAATACTGGTATTCAGCTGCAAACGGTTAGACTGGAAGCCGACCCCGACATATTTGGGAAAAGGCTAGGCAGATGATGTTGAGATAGTCTACATTCATGCTGGACATAACCAGCCTATAATGTTCCCACTGCTGGGACCCAGGCCTCCTCTCTGTGATAGGGCGTGAGCTGTAATGTATCACGCGGGCCCAATGCAGGGTGAGTAGAATGTCACAGATCTTTGAAGTCTTGGTTGTAAGACACGCCGGTTTCCTCAAGATGTTTTATGCTAGTCATTGGTGTATAATTACGAAACTTGTTTTATACTATGATCGGACCAGACAGGACCATTGAGATTTTTACCTGGTTGTTTTATTTAGGCTAATGTTACTTTCTCTGTAAGCACTTTTCCACATTTCCATTTCAAGATGACCTGAAAGAAATCGCTAGATAAAATTAGGTTGCCATATATTGGGTAACAAATATACGTACAAATATTTGTTTTGATTCGCAATTTCATTAAATATCTACTCTAATTTTCAAAGCTATACGTTTACTATCTTCTACAATCATCATCATCATCATTTCAGCCGAAAGACGTCCACTGCTGGACATAGGCCTCCCCCGAAAGGGAGGTTTTGCATTAATCGCCACGCTTAGCAGGCGGGTTGGCGATTGCAGTATGGTGGTGAAACGCATAGAGAACGCTGCTGCCCATTCTCTAGTAAGTCTTCTACGATATTTAACACAAATAAGTATTTTATATTAATTAGGTACTAAACTCAATTAGGTCAGGTAGCTCAAACTAGCAAACAAACTATATTATACCAACATTCTCACTTCATAATATGTACTACTCATCACTATTTTATTTATTTTATCTGACACAAATTTATTTTATTTCAGTATGCATACACATGTCACGTGCAGTATTGGTATAAAGATGATTTACATCAGTCACCTCCAGCTGCGGGTTGTTCGAAAGAGATACCGCGGCCCCTGGCACACAGGCAACTGAGGGAAAACGGGTGGGTTTTAGTCAGTAAAACTCTGACACACCCTCCTACTCCACCCAGAGCGGGAGAAGTTATTTGGTGATTTAACACCCAAAAAACAAACACGTCAGGTCCAGTTGATAACCAGCGTCAGGCACTAATTGTCTGGCATTTTTCCTGAACTGGGCCTTTTTAGCGCAGCTTTGAGGCACACTGACGCTAGTTTCTGACAGCGTACTTTATTTACACTTTTTATTAATTTTTTATTTGTATTTTTTAATTCTTTTGCTGTATATTGTATGCCTTTTTAGTCTGTCCTAAATAAATGTATTTTCTTAGTTTCTTCTTTCTTTATTTTTTTTCTATTAAGTGTTTTCGTGCCTAGTAGTTACATTACACTTACTGGCTATCCTATTAATATTATTAGAGACCGGACGGCATGTCTTTATTTCCATGGAAAATGGGTAGGCCTTTAGTATGGGATGCAACGTGTGTCGATACTCTTGCGCCATCCCATCTTCCTGGCTCGGTGTGCTGTGCTGGCGTTGCCGCTGCGGCTACGGAAAACCTCAAGCGGCGAAAGTATAACAACCTTATTGGTAATTATATTTTCGAGCCGTTTGGGGTTGAAACTCTCGGGCCGTGGGGTCCGAGTGCTCATGCTCTCTATAAGGAAATCTCGAAACAACTGGTTGACACTTCCCGTGACCCAAGGGCTGGTTTTTACCTTGGCCAGAGACTGAGCATTGCTTTACAACGTGGCAATGCCGCCAGTCTCTTGGGTACATTAGCAGTCGACAGCGATGCGGATGAGTTTTTCGACACTTTGTTTATTCGTTTATTCGTTTTAGTTAAGTTAGGATATAGGAAATTTGATATTTTATAAATTAATTTGAAATACATTAATAAAATCATGTCAAAAGTAATATTATAAATGTGAAAGTTTGTATGTTTGGTGGTTTGTTACTCAATCACGCAAAAACCGCTGAACGGAATTGCATAAAATTAGGCACATGATATTTTATAACCTGGATTAACACGTAAGATACTTTTTATGCTGGTGTTACCTCCCCTTGGGATCATTTCCGATCATAACTTCGCATTTTCAAAGCTAGTAAAGTAATAAAATCGATTCCATATTTTAAAACAATTGCACCATAAAACCCTGCCATCAGCATATCACAGTTACACCAAAACTTTCAGCACCTTCTAATCTAGGTATATACAAGGTGTAACTTAAATAACGCACAACCTCTGAAGTAGTTATTGTACTCATAATTATCAACAATTTTTACTATGGGGCCAAACCTGAAATCGCGAAAAAAAAATCAGCTGTTCCATACACTTGTATTCACATAAATCGTCAAAATGTATGGAACAGCTGATTTTTTTTTCGCGATTTCAGATTTGGTCCCATAGTAAAAGTTGTTGATAATGATGAGTACAATAACCCCTTCAGAGGTTGTGCGTTATTTAAGTTACACCTTGTGTATAAATGAATCCCTATTTCCCTTGGTCACGGCATCACACGAGAACGGCTGAACCAATTTTGGAAATTATTATTTTTTGTTTGTTATTGCCAGGAGAAGGTTCTTATGAAAGAAAAATTTAAGGAAACTTAACGAATTAACTTTAATATTCATAGTTAAGACAGGACAACGTCTGTCGGGTCAGCTAGTCTATTATATATAAGTGAATCCCTATTTCCCTTGGTCACGGCATCACACGTGAACGGCTGGACCATTTTTTTTTTGTTGTGTTTGTGACTCTCAGGAGAAGGTTCTTATGAAAGAAAAAATAAAGAAAGTTGCTAATTCAATGTTCATAGTTAAGACAGGACAACGTTTGTCGGGTCAGCTAGTCGCTTATAGATATCCCACCATCTCCTGTTGCAAGACTTATCCAAGAAATTTCAATCCCAAACCAACACAGCTAGTTTTCAATTACGAACTAATAAAACGTTACATAAACTGGCTAATACCAGCGCTAGTCTTAACATGGATGGGGCAAGTCACTTGCCTGCCACCCAATGCAACCCAAGAGAAAGTAGATATGATAATTGGATGAGCACCGATGTGCGACCGGACCGGCTAGCGGGCGAGCGGTGGGTTAGTGTGGACATGCTCAGTCAAAGTAAAACTTACTGCTGAAAAAGTCAGCGTAAAGCAGTTTGAAAAAAAAATTGTTCCCTTGTAGTTACTTTTCCAAACTTGCCTCGCTTAGTTGAATTATTTTATTTTTAACCGACTCCAAAAAAAGGAGGAGGTTCTCAATTTGACTGAATTTTTTTTATTTTCTATATTTATGACAGATATCTACAGGGATATTGTCGTGCAACCTTTTATCATGTATTCAGCGCCTATATGATTCTGAACCTGCAGTGACCTTTTTTCATAACTTTATTGCATAAAATTCAAAACGTGCCAATTGCCTAATACTTAAGTATTTAAGGAGTGGTTGATTTCGTGGTGGTTTGAGTGGTGGTGGTGGAAAATAATATATTATTTAAGAGCGTTTACCCGGCGCGGGCTGGCAACTTCGCATTTCAAGTGGTTTAAAAAAAAATACCCTCGTACTACGTGATTATCTTATTAAGTTTAAATACCTCTACAATTTTTTTCAGACAAGCACTAGATCGTTAGTATTCGTAAATTTCATACAATTTTTTTTACAGTTATTTTGGTTTTTTTTTTAATCGAGATACCGTAAATTACTTTCTATTTGCATTACCGAATAAGATTAAATATTTTTATTTAAGCGTAAATCTTAAAAACTATTATAAATACCAATGGTGTAGTGCTTGGCTAAAAATGAATAGTAGTTTTGTTTATATTTAATGATGAAAAAATCACTATAAATGCGACGTTACCAGTCCGCGCGGGATGAACGCTCTTAAGTGCCAATTCGCCCAATAAGGGCGAGCGAATTCGCACGAATCGACTAATAAGCCGTTTCTGTCTCTATTTTGTAAAACTAAAATGACAAATAACTTGTTATTCTAAAAAAATCATAACTTAACAACTAGTGATTAGAGTCTCCTCTACCCTCTTACTAATAAACACGGAATAAAGTTATACCAGGAATAACAAAAGAATAACCATACATTTTCATAGGTTTAAACTTTGAATAACTTTATTGTGTGTTTATTATTAGTAAGAGAAACATAATGTCCTAATTATAATAATAATTAAATACGTTTAATATCTGTCTCATCCACACTATGGCTACCGCGGCCATCCTCCAAAGCACGCGACGTTCTTCTACAGTCTACCGCGTTATCAATCATATACTTTACTATTTGAATGGCTCGCGGCCAATTTTATGCAACGTTTACTTGCCTCGATTATACACTAATATATTATAAATGTATGGTGTAACGCCTTTTATTTATATAGATATTCTTCTTCTCAGAAATATACTCAGAGTTAAATGTAGTTAAATTACGCAAAAAAATTACAGAAATTGAATTATCCGTTAAAGAACTGGAGTTACCGTTCTGGCCATGTTTTTCGTAGGACCAATGGCCGGTGGTGTTGACGAGTCCTGGAGTGGAGACCACGTATCGGCAAACGTAGTGTGGGACGGCCCCCAATTAGATGGATCGATGGACCTTAATGATGTGGCTGGGATAGACTAGATGTGGAACGCGGAGGACAGGGTGTAGTGGTGCAGTCTGGGAGAGGCCTATGTCCAGCAGTGGACTGCCATATGCTGAGTTGCTTGACCTTTCGCTAATAGGAATACTTGCTACAAAAGTCACAGCTGATACAGACTGCTTCGAGTGAAGGACGAACAAAGAGGTTTTTCGAAAGAGGTTCCTGGCTCAATAATAATTGCCACATAGGTCGATCGAGCCTCGAGGTCTATTATAACTATGTTTGGATCGGCATCCAGTCTAACCGGATGCAGCTGTATACCAGTATTTTACATGGAGCGACTGCCAATCTGAACTCCACAACCCAGTAACTGGGTATTACGATACCCCTTGGTAAGACTAGTTGTCAGATTTTCAGACTTCTAGCGAACCGTAACGATTGTCAAAGATCCACGAATGATAGCCGGGACCAACGGCTTACCGTGCTTACGAGGCACAAAAGGGTCTTGGTAAGTAAATATGGTCACTCAAACAACCGCGGGAAGCGTAGCTTACCCTGATCGACGACCCATGCGGCTGTACTGACTAAGCAAAAAAACATCTCCAGAAATTGAACATCTATCTCTCGACTATCTGACCAAAAAAATTAACAGCTTCAGAGCAACTGCATAAAATAAAAACATCTCACTGGTATCAGCAAAATTTAATCAACTGTTTATAGATTTTAGATCAACTATGTAGAAGATAGGAACATTATTTTACGGATACATTATTTACGAATCGTGTGAATTTGCAACGAATAATATAAAAATATAAAAAACGGTATAAGATAACCGATAAATAATGCAACGAGGTTGCGACAGTGAGTAAGAAAACACAGAAAAACCATTGCGAACAAAACTCGAAAATCCAGCAGAAATCACACAGCGGACGACTATGAAGATGACTTACGTCAAAATTCAATCATTAGGACAATTCATAAATAAAGTAATTTCAATTATACGTCATACAAAATATCAGTAATATTTTAATGTATTTCTTTTAGTGACAAATATACTTTTTTTTTACTGTCTTCGTCGCCAACCTCGAATATCTTTGATCAATATTTGTCAACCTAGAACACCCCATAATTTGCATCAATTCTACCATCATTATATTGCTTGGGACAGAAAAGCAAGAGTGACCTATTCTACTTAGGGCTCTCCTCAATTGTTTGCTTCATTTTCCCCCAGGTATTTCCCCCACGTATGTGAGTAGGTCCTAATACTAATCGTACTAACATTATAAATGTCAATGTTCGTATGTTTGTAACTCAATCTCGCAAAAACGGCTGAACAAATTTGAAATAAATTTCGGAAACAGATAGATTAACCTGGGTTAACATATCGGATACTTTTTATGCCGGTAATACGTTCCCGTGGGATAAATTCGACTTCCGCGCGGGTGAAGCCGCTGGTAATACCTAACTATCTAATAAATGCATTTGTTAAAACTGCACCCTAATTGCGTAACTCACGATGCATCATAATTTGTTTTGTTTTGAAACAGATGGCTAAACCATTGCTTCATATATTCGAAAAATGTGTCTGCTTAACAACGTAAATAACGCAATGAATATTGTTGAACTGTCAAAACGAAACAGATTATGATTAATCGTGAGTTACGCAATTAGGGTGCTGGTCCTTCTGTTCTATCTCCACTTCGATATTTTGGTTGCATCCCCAGTTTCGCAATGTTATCTAAGAGACCGTCAGTTCGATGCCGTCTCAGTCATTTTACCGTGGGAAAAGTATCAATAGCAAAATAATATCAAGCAAAAATATTATGTAAAATGCATTCTGATTGGTCTTGATTTATTCGTCGTTTAATCTGCAACGTATAAATTAATAAAGATTGGGTGGTGTGAAATCTGTTGGCGTGGTTTTTGTGTTTTTATAAACATAGAAGAGACAGAAAGAGCAGTGGTAACTCAGTGGTAACGGCCTCGACTTACGTGTCCGGTCGTGGGTACGAACCGAGGCAGGCAGTTTACTCGTCAAAATCGCCTCGTTAGTCTAGCAGTCGCAAGCGCTACTGTACTGTAGTCCTGCCTACGTCCCGTTTGGTAGCGTAACACGGTCACTTTATGAACCGTACTGCTCATTAACGGCTTGTCTTGAAGATTTGAAAAATATATGATTTTGCTATAGATTCATATAGATCATTTTGCCGAGGGTAATATTTTTGTATGGTTAATACTTTTGCTGTAAAAAAATATTTTCCAACACGCAATATTTTGGCTTCTATTCCATACTCTTACTAAACGGCTTCGTTATTTGGAAAAAAAAATACACTGAAAAATAGATAGAGGTACCACAGAATCGCTAGAGCACAATTGTAAATTAATCAACATTTGCCAAGGAATATCCCCATTTTGAGATAAAGGCTCAGAAGTGCCCTTCGCGGGCGCGGGCGGCAGTCGTGCTTTAGTATACAGACGGGAGATGAGGATCCTATGGCCCCATAGGATTCTCATCTCAGTGTAAATTATTTTATCAAGAATGCTCCCAAAACGGTGAAAGAAAACATCGTGAAGAAACTGGCATGTTCTAGAACCAAACATTCGAAGAAGGTTACTTCGAATTTTTGGTTAGGTACTAAGCTGCATGAGCTACTTGTGAAGAAGTTCGTCCGGAAAGTAATATCACCACTTCTATTTTAGCTGCTAAGCAGCATAGCTTCCCTGTGCTTAAATCAAAAATATTGTAGGTGACGATATTTCTGCTTACACAGTCCGGCCGTCACCTGTCAGTGCGAAAATTCTAGTAACTAAAAGTAAATGCGGGTTTTTTGTATATTCAGTAGTAACGCACACTTATAAGAACCGAAGGACCTGAAAGAATCGTAATTTAGAATTACTTGTATTGCTACGTTGAATGGCAATGCTAATTCTTTGGCCAAAGAACGACCCAGCCCTCCTCTGGTCACGTGAAGTGTCGACCAGCTGACGAGAAATTTCTTTAAAGAGGAGACGTGCACTCGGGCCCCATGACCCGAGCGTTACGACCCCAAACGGCTCAAAACTGTAGTTACCCATAAGGTTACAGTATTTACGCCGCTTGAGGGTCTCAGCAACAGCAGCAGCAGCGCCAGCACAGCCCGCTGTGCTAGGAACATGAATTACATTACGTGGCAATGCTGCCAGTCTTCTGGGCACTTTTCCTGATGACAGCGATGCGGAGGAATACTTCGACGCCTAAGTGTCCTTTTGTTTTTGTATTTATTTTGTATATCGTAGTTTTAATTATTAAGTACTTTTCTTTATGCGTTTGCAAATAAATTAATCCTAACACTTGTATTGCTCGCACACTTATCCGCGTTGAATCGAATGAATGATTGGAAGAATTCGGAAGGTTTTCTTGAATTCGGCGTGATCGCTCAAATCAATCGATAAAGATCAAATTCACAAAACACATAATTCGTTTGTACGAAACTGACAGGTGTCAAAAACGCATGCTTATAACGAACGGACTGTAAAGTTTTTTTTACTAAAGCAACAGTTACTGCAAGTTGTTTTATTGTTGTTCTATTAAATTTTGCAATTAGCATTAAACTCTTATCGTGTTAAAACTATTTTAAGTATTATTGGAGAAGATCTCCTCATTAAGTGCAATATAGCACATATTTCAACATTACACATCTTGGTAATTAAAATAATCCGGATAAATTTTAACTGGACTTTAACTTAAAGTTTAATTACTAAACGGTGTTAACGTGTGACAATCCCGGCTTAAAATACTTATTTATAAAATGTTAATTAAACATATCATAATTTGTTAACTGCATACCTTTGGAATACGGGTCTCAGATGTGTACTTATAGGCGCAAAAAAATACAGAATGTAAAAATTTAAAACTGTTTAATTACGTTATAGCGCTCTAGGGTTGAGTAGTGGAGGCCCTGTGGGAACAGCCGTGGCTTACGAGTAAGAATACAATCCCGGGATCCCGAAACCCGGAATCTCGGGATCCCGGCCGTTTTCTGACCCCGAAAATCCCGAGACTGTACTTGGCTAATCTCGGGATTTTCGGGATGGAAATCCCGAAAATCCCGAGATTAGCCAAGTACACACCAGACACCCCAGCAAAAATTTTTGTCGGTCGGTTTGTATAAACAAAAAGAAATCAGCTGTTCCAAACATTTGCCCGCGTAGGTGTTGCACTTTTCTATGAAACAGCTGATTTTTTTTTTTGTATAACCGACGAAAACTTTCGGGTCTAGAATGATATACTGAATTCATGGTTACAGTTTGTGCACTGGTTAAAAACTTATCCTGTATATGTACAGCCCCCAAAAGAGATAAGTAACTAGGGTCGTTGGATATAGTTGCTGTTTATTAAGAAAGCAATGGATGTTTTCGAATGAAATTTAATTTGACAAATTAACTGTTAGTTTTCAATTAATTCAATAATTTTGCATTTGAAAGCAACCATTGGTTACTGACTAAACTTTAACTATATCCGTCGACCCTGTTACTTATCTCTTTTGGTGACTGTAGCAATTATTAATTTGGTATTTTCTACGTCCTCAGGGTATATGGAGCGCTGATCATCGGGGCTGGAAGCAGCTGGAGAAGAATAGCCGAAGATCGAGTTAAATGGCGTCCGATTGGAGGGGTCTATGGCTAGCAGTAGACAGCTACAGGCTAATAATGATGAAGAATGACGATTCTTATCTGCTAACTTAACGAAAACAAAGAACAAACACACAAGCCTAGAATCTAATTGCGTAAAACACTCCATCAACCAGAATCTGCATCATTTTAAACGATATTGTTAATCCATTTCTTCATCATCATCATCATCATCATTTCAGCCGAAAAACGTCCACTCCTGGACATAGACCTCACCCAAAAGAAGGGAGTTTGCCATAATCGCCACGCTTGCTAGGCGGGTTGGCAATCGCAGTAGCAATGGTGGTTAAATGCATAGCGAACGCTGCTGCCCATTCTCTAGTAAATCCCTTAGTCGCCTTTTACGACACCCACGGGAAGAAATGGGATGGTGCTATTCTTTACGTCCGGCACCACACGGAACGGCATTTCTTTATAATGTTCGAAAAATGTGTCTGTTCTACAACGTAAATAAATGTTGTGTCAAAATGAAAGCCATTTTGTTAGTGAGTAAAGCAATTACCCCTCTGATTTGATAGAGAAATCACGCCTCTTTTCAATTGAAAACCTCCAAAATTGTTCACCAAAAACACATGCATTAAAAATCACTTCATACAAAATTCTCTCGTCATAAAATAAGGCTTTAATTTGAGACGAAATAATTAAAAGCAAAGCATTGAAGAGACGTCGAAACTCAATTAATTTATCTACTTTAGCAATTTAATTTTATTACATAATTTATGTATATAACAGTACATTGGTAGTCATTAGTTTCTGTTTAGGGTCTGCACACACTTCGCTGATGTCGGCCGAATTATTCGAAACTTAATTTATGAGAACGGTTTTATTCGAACGTTTGAAGAGCCGTTCTATAGTTTATGATGCGGTCTGATTTGATATCGAAGTGAATTTGGATGATGATTAGAATCAAATTCTAGGAACTATTTCGGACAGGTAAAATGATCTATGTAATGAAGGAATTAATTAAGACGTCGTCGGTGTGATTATTTGACTTCTCAGAAAAGTTATAAATATATTTGTTCTACTTTTTTTTATTCGCATTAATACATTTAAAAATAACTTGCAAACCAATTAAGGTAATTCTACAACAGAAATTGTGTAACACAAATTGCACAAAAATAGTCCGAAATATCGTAAACGATTTGCACACACGAAGCATCCAACAAAAACACAAACCGTCACGATCTCGTGACGATAAATTGAAAGATTGGAAAGGTGTACATAAAGCCTTACATGACCACTTATAAATATCAAGAATCACCGACAAATTCATACTAATTATAACTTCTTTATTTCTTTACGTCACGTCCGAATGTAAAACGGAAAAAAAACTAACGGTTAGCACCGGATATAGTTTTTTGAAACCTATTTAGAGGCTCCTAAGAAATATATAGCTTTGAGGAATGATCTCATTATTTACGCAACATTGATCGTATAAAAACTGGTCGTGTAGACTGCGCTTAATGAGGCAGGAGAGTGTGGCGCAAGGTTTAGGGGCAAGTTTTTGACGATAGCGTAAATTGTATTGTAATTAAAATTTTCTTACTTTAATCTGGCTTATTTTACTTCTACACACGGCAACCATATCAAGCTATATATTTCCAATTTTAGCTGACTCCGTATTGTATAGGCTTTTCTTACAATGAGCAGTCAGCTTGTACTTGAAATGTAGAGCTTGGTATGTCGCCGTGCGTACCTACTTTGATCAGTTGTTCTGATCTGAGTCTTGAGTTTCTGTTTGTTCTGATTTTCATAGTTTTATGGTATATGGTTTGGTAGTAAAAGAGTAGGTGCACTAAATATATTTTTTATGGTATACCCTACCCCGTTCGTCATGCACAAGAAAATATAAAGCGATCGCGAAACGAGTGGCTTTATTCATCACCATTTTTCTATTCATCGTCGATCCCATCATCAATTTACAACGAACGGGGACATATTTGTTTCGGTCACTAAGACTTTTGTTGCATCTATTGATTAGCATGAATTCAAGCATATCAAAGTACTTACTAGTTTTTCAATAGGTTTAAAAAACAATGTATAGATCCTCTAATCGCTCATAAATTGGACTTCTCGCATAACAAAAGGGGCATGGAGTAAATTTGAATATTTCACGCATTTAGTTGGCGACGCGTGGCGGCCACAGGAAGTAAGAATCCTTTATTCAAAGCGATGCATCGTCGATCGCATCGGTCGGTCAAGGTCCTAACTTCAAGGGATTTATGGATGCAATGTTGTGGTGCGAAAAAACTTGGTAAATGTTACGCTTTGTGAAAAAATTATGCAGTTTTGTGTAAATTTATTGTGTGCTGTTCGGTACATTGTGTTGAAGATTTATATGTTAACTAGCTTTTGCCCGCGACTTCATACGCGTGGACTTTAGAATCAAGTAGATAATCATTATTTTTGATAATATATAGCCTATTTTTTAAGTTAGACCTCTCGGAATACATCATTGAAAACTGCATTCAATTCCATGCAGTGGTTTTTGCGTGATGCGGTAACAAATATACAGACAGACAAAAATTCTAAAAACCGTTGTTTTGGCTTCTGTTGCTCTAATAAAGACCCCCATACAATTTTTTCTTCAATATCTTTAATGTACAGACATCGATAGATATTATACGTGAGTATTTTTTTAAAATAAAACCGCAATTTGGGTGCTTAGGCAGAATGTTAAGTAATCATTGAAGGATTGTTCTTGCATTAACTTCTCGAAAATGAAATGCCCCGAGATCAGTATTTATATGGATCAGAGATTAGAAATACATTAAGTTTTAACGAGACCATTCGACGCTTTTACTGTAACACAACAAAAAACTACACATCATCGTGATAGCATTATTTAGTCGAAACTTATTCAAAAACTATAACAGTCATCGTGACCAACTAACCCCAAAAAACGGACCTAACCCCGTCAAACGTCAAGCCCGTAAAATTACTAATGGGGGTATAAATTACCCCTTGATCACGACACACCGAGACTAGCACCTGCCACCGAATAATACAATAATTAGAACCGCCTCCGCTTGATGTTTCCATTATTTTAAACTATAAATTTTTAATTTTTTTATATTCCGTTCCTTGCCCGGAACTGGGCAGCATTTGTTTTATTGCGTATATAGTTATCGCAGCGGGGTAATTATTTACCTAAATTGGTAATAATATTGCATACGGTAAAAGGGGGTTATGTAACTGTTTTCTTGTAGGGTAATTCCACTTTGCCCCACCAAGCCCGCCACCCTGGTGTGGCAAAGTGGACTGCCTAAAATTTTGCAGTGGAATATGCCCCACTATTCTGATTTGATGGGGCGGATAACACTAGCATAAACACTTTGTGGATTCTGCCCCACTAGGGTTGGCAGCTCAGGATTTGTGTATGAAGGTTAACATGTATTTTTGAATCATTTGGGTTAGGTTAGGTTAGAACAGTGACCCTTAACGCGCGACGGCGAGCGAGCGAAGCGAGCGGTGCCGCGGCAGCGGCCGCCGAGCGCCATATCCCCTCTATTTTTGGTGAATCATTTGGGTTAGATGAGGCGGTGAATGTCTCGTAAATCCTGAGCTGCCAACCCTAGTGGGGCAGAATCCACAAAGTGTTTATGCTAGTGTTATCCGCCCCATCAAATCAGAATAGTGGGGCATATTCCACTGCAAAATTTTAGGCAGTCCACTTTGCCACACCAGGGTGGCGGGCTTGGTGGGGCAAAGTGGAATTACTCTTCTTGTATGGTGTTTCCTTGCAGATGTTTTTTATTTTGCCCTAGTTTATAAGAATGAAGTAAAGGAAATATAAAGGGGAATTACGTAACGACAGCAATTTTTTTTTTTTTTAATATCAGCATTTCTTGTGTACAAAATATAAAATTACGCTATTAAAAGGGGCGGAGATACATTGCACATATTTTCGAGACGAGCCTATTGCTTAAATCATATATCAGACTGCTCCTGAGAATGAATCCGATATCTGTAGGTACAGTATTCAGTAATTTCAGTATCTCAACTCAATCCGCAATTTAAGCCCATAAAGTTCCCACTGCTGGGACAAAAGCTTCCTCTCTTCACGATAGTGCGCTATATCTACTACACAGGTCCTGTGAGGGTTTTTTTTTTTTTTTGGGTGGGAAATCATCAAATAACTTCTCCCGCTCTGGGTGGAGCGGGAGGGCGTGTCAGACTTTTACTGACTACACCCGTGTTCCCTCAGTTGCCTGTGTGCTAGGCGCCGCGGTATCTCTTTCGAACAACCCGCACCCCTAGCAGGCATCGGCCCTTGCGGACCCCCCCATTTGGTGCTGACATCTCTTTGAGGCGCGCGTGGAACACAAAGCGCCGTCGACAGTGAGGGTTGGTTCACTTCGTGTTTTCCTATAGGACATGCCGGTTTCGTCACAAAGGTTTCCTTCACCGTTTTGAGAGCAGTGGTGATGAAATTATTTACACAAAGCACAGCGCCTGCTTGGCTTCAAACCCATGACCTCTCAACTAGTAAGTCGGGTGTTTTATAACTGGGCCACCACTGCTCTATCTCTACTATCAACAGTTATTTAAGGCGGTGATTTCTTGAAAACGCTCAAAAAGGTGGTTTTTTAAACCAGTGTATCTCTTTAACCGCAAATAATTTTGAAAGCAAAAAAATATATGATATTTTTAAGTCTTTTTATACATACATACAACCCGAGCTAATATAAATTAGCTCGGGTTGTATGTATGTATGTATGTATGAATGAATGTAACGGAATCTTTGAGCGCGATTTTGACCCACTTTAAACGGTCAGATTTCATTGAAACTTTGTAAATTTGTCGAGGACCGATGACAATTTAATAATTTAAAAAAAAATTGAGAAAAAAAAAGAAAAACACGTCTTGTAGTTAGCAGAACTAAAAAATAGAAAAGAAATAATAGTTTAAAAAACTAAAAAACACGCTTTAAAAACCAAACTAAAAAAGGAGAAAATAATTTAATTCAATTAAAAAGCGTGGGGTGCTTGACATTAATTGATTATAAAAATACCTCAAAAAGCACCCCACGCTTTTTAATTGAATTAAATTATTTTCTCCTTTTTTAGTTTGGTTTTTAAAGCGTGTTTTTTAGTTTTTTAAACTATTATTTTTTTGCATAGAGTGAAGGAACTCAAAACATAATTAAACATACTTTAATGCATCAAAAAAATCATCAAAGCTACCTCTTAATTATCTTTAAAACCAGTTTATCCCTTCAATAACAATTATAATTATAATTAAAAATATACCATAAAATTTCCAAATGCCAAACTGCATCTAGTGATGGATTATTTATTATTAAATAGTTAATATCTAATCTTATACGATTTTATTTGCATTTTTACGACAATGCTTGCTCATTTATTATTCGAATTTATTACAACAGATTTTAACCCGTATCGGATTGCAATAAGAACTGTTATCGCTCATAACGACAATATTTAAAGTCACCAGGGCCTTAATGACACATTATATAACAATAATGAATACAACGCTAAATTAACACTAAAACCACGTAACAAAACCATAGCATTGATAAACATTTCATTAAAAGCAATTAAAGAGAAAAGGTCGGCGACACTTAATAAATCTGAACACGGAATGAACATCAATGTATTCTGCAAACACAATTACGTATACAATTTAAATTTATTACCATCTCAAGCGAAATACGACGCGAGGGAACTCTGGGTACAGTGATAATACGAAAGATTATGTAGTAATATACCTACATAAACTACTGCTTGGACCTTCTGTGTATCACCATGATACTCGAAGAAAAGAAGTTATCCCTACTAATATTATAAATGCGAAAGCAACTCTGTCTGTCTGTTACGATTTTACGCCTAAACCGCTGAACCGATCGTCATGAAATTTGGCAGAGATATATCCTGGGATATGGAGAAGGGCATAGGCTACTTTTTTACGCGATAACCGACATCCATGCGGGTGATAAAAAGAAGGTAAATGAGGAAGACAATGAAGAGTTTTCCTACGTTATCGAATCAGAAATGAAGAGGTCCGTAGAAGATCCAAAGTAACCGACATAGCCCGAAGATTTGTCAAACTTAAGTGGCAGTAGTCAGGGCACATTACTCGCAGAACAGATTACCGATGGAGCCAAAAAATTCTGAATTGGCGACCACTTACTGGAAGAAGTAGCGTTGGAAAGCCTCCCACAAGGTGAAGACATTTGCTGGATGCGAGAAGCACAGACCCGGTCGAAGTGACGGTGTTTGAGAAGCCTATGTTCAACATTGGACGTCTTTTGGCTGAAATTATTTATTTTTATTTAACCGTTTATGTACACACATATATAAACAGACAAGAAGATTAAAACAGAAAAATACGTACAGAGGTAATGCTTTTTTCTAAACAAATAGGCCATCGGTCTTCTACAGACTGTAATTCGGTATGTGTGCGCAGAAGCTCCACGATCTGATCTCACCATCACCCTTTTACTACCGGACTACCAGATGCACTGCAGGGTACCATCCGCACTTGGTTGATATCCCGACCAGTCGTGCTCAGCGCTACTTCTCCACATTTATTTTATGCACAGCCAAAGTGTGGAACTCTCTGCCTGCGTCTGTATTCCCTTCCACATTTAACCCATCCACCTTCAAAATACGAGTGAACAGGCATTTTCTGGGCACGCTCGATCCACCATAGACCTCGTAAATCGCTTTCCATCAGGCGTGATCAAGGTCAAGAGCAGGCCCATTTAGTATTAAAAAATAAAAAATCCTCCAGTATACCTGCGATAGGAGAGAAGATAAAGAGATGCAGACAGCGTGTGTATAGGTAAAAGAGAAAATAAACTACATTTATAATCAAAAACAAGATGATGAATGATGATGAAATAGAAAGTCTGAAACAAGGTCAGCTTATACTAAGATATTACTAAGGCAGATAATACGAAGGCAGTAGTGGACCCTGGCAGAATATAGCAAAGAGACTGACAGAAGTAGAGGTCATGCTGCCTAAACCCAGCAAGACACCAGATTTCTTGAATATTTTACTGATGAAGGCTTGCCTCCGTCAGTAAATCTGCAGTCGAATCTCATGACGCTAATATGAGACAGACGACACTCAGTCAGACATTACTCAGTCGTAAAACCGACCAACAATTTATATGCTAACGGGTCTAGAATGATATGCTGAATTCATGGTTACAGTTTGCGCAATGGTAATCTTTTTATCCTGTTATGTATATATTTTGAACCCAGTGATCAGTGGAGTTGACTATGTTGCTGAACCAGCCGTGTTACTGACATCAGGTTCTATGTTTACCAGTGCAGCTTATAACAGTATTACGTATGTTGTTTGAAGTGAGACTTCTACACGTATCCTTATTGCTAATATATTCCGTCCATGCCTAAAAGAACAGGCATGGCGACATGAGGCGCCACCTAGCAGATTTGCCATGAACCGTCGCCGCTTGCCAGTGGTGTCGAATGCTAAGTACTGAGCACATGCATAATCAGGTACCAGTCACGCTTGGGATCGGCGGGTCCTTAGAATATTGGTGGTCCTCGGTAATTGAGTTGCGGAGATCGGTGGTTTCGTGTGAAGGTAGCTTAGTATTCTACTGCAGCAAAGTTATTGGAAGCAGAACAGGCTTATCAGCTTCAGCTCATTAGGTATAAGAACTACAATAGCTAATAATATCCCCAGGGAATACGTTAATAAACATAATCTTTATTCAGTTCTGAAAAAACACGGCACAATATTGATAACTATGAATAAATGATTAATCAGCTTATAATGGTCCCTTTGCTGGGACATAGGCCTTCTTATTGAGGGTGTGGGGTGTAACCTACCACGCGGGCCCAGTGCGGGTTGGTAGGTGTCATGTCTACGAATTTTTGGTTCTAGGACATGCCGGTTTCGTCACGATGTTTTCCTTCGCCGCGCCGTTTTGAGAGCAGAGGTAATGTAAATACCTATGAATGAGTTTAAAATAAATGTTGTTAGACAAAGCCATATAGCAAAAAAAGTGCCACGAACCGTAACAACGTTCCCGCTCTTCAAAAAAAGACAAGAGTACAAACAAAAGCTTACATCTCGGCCAACATTCCCAGATATTGGCCGAGGAATTCTTTTAACAATATTCTTTACTAATTCACACTTAGAAAATTAAATTAACTCGGAAATCGACTTCAAGCAGATCGACCGGTGCTGTTAGGGCTGCCACGAACTTTGAAGAGCTTTTTAGTATTAATCATCACCATAATCAGCCTATAAACATACATGTTCCTACTGCTGGGACAAAAACCTCCTCTTTTTTGTATTCATAGCTTTACAATATTTTGAACCAGTTTCACAGTATGTTTTTTGTTCCAGATACATACAAAGACGGAGGATTTCTATTGAAAATTTCTGCCAGAAAATTTAATTTGTAGCTAAAATATACCCGAAATATAAAATATACGACGCAGCCATAAATTCGTTAATTCCATTATGTAAAAAAATCGCATTTGTTACTTCGAGTTTACAATTTTCCCCGCCTTTAGTTGAGACAGACAGGTTACCGTATTACATATAAGACAGAATGACGTTCCGTCATATATGTATTACGACAACTTCTCTGTTTTGTGCGTCCTCTGCCCATATTTTCCCCATAAATAATTGATTTAATTTAAATTCGACTTGACGCTAGTGAATCCAGTATTAACATTACTACTTATTTGCCATCGTAAGCGCCTTTTCAAACAGCTCGTTAAACGCTAGATGACAAGGCATCTGACCTATTGGGAGAAACGTCCTACTGAACATCCTGCTTTGGAAGCGGATGCGAGATCTCGGCCGAGCTAGAGACCTTGACTATTTGCGGATATAAAGTTTAAGTCTATGGGCATTAAACAATAATATAAACCGACATCGAACCTCTCTATACAATTTCGATAGGAAAGGCAACGAGCGAGAAGGTAGCTTTGAGAATGGTCAGTATCCTCCTGGGTATCCTTTTGATAAATGATTATATATTCACTATTTTCATAGTAAAATGGAGCAACACAAGGCATTATGCCTTGTGGTACTCCATTTTACGTTTATTTTCATCAACATTTTCAGACTTGGCAATCCTTTAACCCTTTAACCTTCTAATCAAGAGTACACAGGCATCTTCGTTACATCATAGATCTCATCCATTGCTTTCCATCAGTCATGATCCAGCTCAAGAGCAGGTCCAGGTAAGCAATAAAAAACATCCTCCCCAGCTGAGTGTCCTTTTCTAAACCATTCATTAAACGCTAGAGGAGGTGCAATTATCACAGGATTTAGGTTTATTGCATTATGTGTTTCGTCATCCACATATTATTTTGTTGCTAGATCATTATATTCTTCTTTTACCATCCCTTCCGTCAAAATCGGAATTTTTTTTTTTAGCAAATATATGTTAGCTTCTCTTTCTTGTATCTAAAATGTTCGTGGAAACCCTAAATTCTACTGTTTGCTTGCTCATTACTGCTTGCGCTCGCGCACCGTAACGGTAGGGTTGGTCTAGCCCCTTATTATACGTACCTTAACATACACCATTGGAATTTTAACTCTATTGTTATAAGTTAAGGTCGAGTTTGGAATTAATGTGGTTATCGTGCTTTTTATTTCGTATAGCAAATGGTTTGAGGATCTCGGTAAGTGGGATATTGTTGGAAATGTTTGTTTATTTGTCTCTGTTTGTACGTTTGTTTGTTGAAGTACTGAGACCACACGTAATTGACAACTAACATTAAGTAATCTACATAATTACACCTCTTGGACAACAGTAGTCAATTTCAATTACTTGTTTAGATAGGAATCTCGTCCACCCTGATTCTGAATATGATATACACACATCGATACATCAATATTTTCTGAAATTAATTACATTTTTTGAGATGAAATGAAATTGACTCTGAAATGAGATAAAATTTTATGTACTTGCATGCACAATTAGGTACTCAAATAATTATGATTATTTTGTAATTTTATCATTATATTGCTTATTTCATTGTTTTTAATCATTTGTATGCCAATATTGGCAGAACATAGCGCACTACTTTATTTAAAAAATATTTACATTTAATTAGTATTACATTATAATTATGTTTTACAAAGCAACTATTCTATTCTTTTCTACAATATTTGGAACAAGAATTTACTGCAGTCAATAAGAAATTAAGAAGTGAGTTTTACCGTGATGTCGGTCTTGCAAAATATAAGGCAAGATAAGTCTGGCATACTGCCTTAATCATTCATCCAATCAAACCAGCTGCCTACTAGTAAGTGTGTCCTCTCATCACTGGCGAACGGTCAAACGAACGGCTAAGCCTGTGGCGAGATGGTGCTTCCTTACCAAACTCCTTCGTTCCACCTGCTGAAAATCTAGCTCCTGGACTTGAGTTGCCTTGGCTTTTTTAAGTCTTTAAATAGACTCCGGACTCAGGTAGGCCCAAGTAAAGAAAACCTGCTCAGGTGGAGATTCACAGATGATTCCGCCCTGGAGTGTAAATGTGGTGCTGTCCCACAAACAATGCGGCACTTATTACCTTGTCCAGTGTGTCCTGCTGTCTGCACGCTACATGAGCTGATGGACGCTGCTGAACCACCATAAAAATAAATGCAACACAAAACTTCGCATAATTCAAAATAATAAAAAAACACTTCGATCACTTACATACCTCTTTCTCGACCCTATCTTACACTTACCACTCCAAACTCAACCCTACAAAACACGTCTAAGGTTCCATTTTCATTACCACGGTCATAGGTCAAGTTCTGCTTGGGTTATCACAGTATGGTGTTAGGGCTGACCGCAAAGTTCTTGTTTCTGGTCTCGAGTTCTTTCTTAAAGGGGGAAGGGGGCGGAAGTAACGTGTCGTTGGGTTTTATTATATTTTATTGGCGTCTGTCCGTTTCGGGAAGTGGTATTTGATAGAGTATGAATATGTTTTTTTGGAGGGTCGAATGTGGGTAGACAATAATCGAACGGTTGAATTTTAGTTAGAAAGTGCCCAGAAATCATTGAAAAATAATTATTTTGGGGAAGTAATTCTACCACACCTAATTACGAGTACCTATATTTTGTTTCGTTCACCCAGCAGTAAGTTCTGTAGATTAGTTGTTTACCGAATGCAACCTTATGTTCGACCTGGCAGGTAACGAAATGGCTTTGTCACATTCGAACTGTCAAGAAGATCTAGAAACAATCCTTAAAATAATTGGACGTAGTTAAGCAGAAAGGACTCAATCCACACAAAGTCACTTTTGTGTTATGGGCGTTTGAAGTTTGACATTTTATATCCTCTTCATACTGTCGATCTACCTAGCCTTTTCCCTACTATGTTGGGGTCGGCTTCCAGTCCACCCGGTTGCAGCTGAATACCAGTATTTCACATCGAGCGACTGTCTATCTGACCTCCACAACCCAGTTCCTGGGAAATACGATACCCCTTGGTAAGACTGGTTGTCAGACTTTCGGGCATCTGACGACCAGTAACGACTGCCAAAGATCCACAAATGACAGCCGGGACCAACGGCTTAACGTGCTTTCCGAGGCACGGAGGGTCTTAGTATGTAAAGATGGTCACCTATCCATGGACCAACCTCGACAAGCGTAGCTTAACCTGATCGATCGATCCGTGTGGCTAATATTACTTAGCCAATTATTTCATCACCACTGCTCTCAAAACGGTAAAGGAAAACATCGCGAGGAAACCGGGTTGTCCTAAAACCAAAAATTTTAAGACATGTGTCATGTGCCATCTCGGCCAATATTCCCAGAACACTGCACTGGGTCCGTGTGGTACATTACGGCCCACTCTTTCTCACAGAGAGAAGGCCTGTGTCCCAGCAGTGGGAAAATTAGAAAGAAAGAAAAGGTATTTATTGTGACTCGCACAGGAAGATCACATACTAAAATAAACACAATTGTACAAAAATTATAAAAAACAAATTTCTCGGAAGAACAAAAATATTTAAAAAATAAATAAAACAGAAAGTCCTGCACGAGGCCAAAAGGCTCCTACCTCAGCATGATGCTGCGACATTTAAAAAGTGTCGCAGCGCTGGTATTCTGATAGGGCCCGAGCGATGTGATGTCACATTACAGGCTGATTATGACTGCAAATTGTTCAAGGTCAGCCAGAATAATATTAATCTCATCATCACATGCAATCAACACGTTTCTACAACCATAGACACTCTGTCAAAATCCAATGTCATTTATTCATACTAGGCAAAGAATCAGCACTTTTTGAACCTAAAAATTACATAAGACAGTCCCCCAAAACGCCCGCCCTTCACCACTTCCTATTGCTTTAGCTGCGAATAACAACAAACTCCCCAGCAGCACAGCTGTCTGTTCAGTTAGAAAAACTTGCTTCTATACAATGTATACAGTAAAGGTGCAACCACCTTTTTTGAGGCCTATGACCATATTTCGGAGCACATAACAAAAGTTACACATTTTTCTCGCTCCAATTCTTATATAGTCCGTTAATTCTTTATATCATTCGAACATGCATTTTGCGTAAAGTTCACGCAACTGAACAAAAATATCATAATTTCTAGATTTTTCTTACGCAACGGCAATCTGTTGCTGTTGCATACGATATGCAATAAATAGTCCAATGTATTTTTAATTGCGTATCTGTGTGCAATTGGACGGTATGTTTTCATCGCGAGTAAAAAATGTGGAGCAACTCGATTTTAGTTTTTGTGAGAAAATTGTCGTTTAATGAAGTTTAATGTGAAATTGTGAAACAATAAATACTCAAAACTCAACGTGCAAATATGTCAACCATGGACACCATTGGATCTTACCAGTCTTACCAATGCGTATCGAGTTACCCAGTAACTGGATTGTGGAGGTCACATAGGCAGACGCTCCAAGTAACATACTGTTATTCAGCCGCATCTGGTAAGCCTGGAAGCCAACCTCAACATAGTTGGGAAAACGCTAGGCAGATGATGATAGACACCATTTTAGTTTTTTTTTTGTTGGGAAATCATCAAATAACTTCTCCCGCTCTGAGTGGGGCAGGAGGGCGTGTCAGACTTTTACTGATTAAAACCCACCCGTGTTCCCTCAGTTGCCTGTGTACCAGGGGCCGCGGTATCTCTTTCGAACAGCCCACACCATGATAGACACCATTGGGTGTCAATTTGAGTCAAAGATCCCATGATCTCTGACCCAAATTCTGAAATGATAAATCCAATACTAAGGTAAATTTTAGGTTTTTTTGATCACTTTCTCACCCAGTTGTACAATATTAATAACGAGTATTTCCTCTGTACTGATTAACCCATTAACAAATCAATCTAGCCAATATTTTATTCGGACGCCACTTGACATTTAACCTCTATTCCACTTACATATTACATAAAAAAACATCTTCAAGTACCCAACAAATTGATTCTCAAACATACACAAACAAGTAACCCAGTTGATTTGCTTTCTAAACTACGAACAAACGTCATTAGCATATTAATAAGGTTATAAATTAACCCATCCGAATCTGGTAACACTTTCAAGTTAGCCTTCTCTTGTAAATCTTTATGTAACACTTGCATCAAGTATTTAGGACGTTCTTCTTCACTTTTACTCAGATTTATATTATAACCTATCATGTCTGTGTTTCGTCTTTTTAATTAGTTTCGTTTCGGCAGCATTCGGACACGTAACATGAGTTGATGAGTAGGTAAACATGTCTATTACTTTTTAAAATTTAAGTCTTTTCAATGACGCCATCTAGGCATCAGTCAGTTTTTTTTTATTGCTGAATGGGCTTGCTTTTAACCTCGATCACGCCTGATGATGTGCTTTCTGAATTCCTTCTGTAGTGGTCAAAGATATTTGCCTGAGTTCTCCATCATCATTGACTTTCAGAGCTCTTCCAGTTTTCAATAATCTCTTTCGATAGTATGATTTTTGTAAACTGGTAGGTAATATCAAAGAATATGAAGAGTAAGCAGACGAATCCTGGAGTGAAGACTGCGTATCGGCAAGCATAGCGTGGGACGCCCCCCACATAGATAGACCGATGACCTTAAGAAAGTTGCTGGGGCAGACTGGATGCGGAAGGCGGAGGATCTGGTTGGCGTGGTGCAGGTTGGAAGAGGCTGTCCAGCTGTGATTGCGATAGGCTGAGTTGATTGATTAATGAATAACACAGGGTGTAAGGGGAACGCTTCCGAAAACGGAGAAAGAGCTAGTGATTCTCGATACAGTACCATTATTTTTTTTGCATTTTATGTTCACTATGATGTGAGAATTCTTGGTATCCGTTTGCATTTAGGTGGTTATATAACCTATGTTCTGGCTTCAGAAACGATCACCTTACATCCTGTATAAAGAACGTACTAATGTTTCGTGATTTCATAAATATTATAATTGACATTTCTTCGATTCCGCTAATACTTGTATCATTCTTAGCATCTGCATTAGAGTCCATTCAAGTATTACGTAAACAGTTTTTTTTGCAATTATTGACCCCCCCCCCCACACCCCTCGTCAGCAAAAGTAAGCAAAGCTCTTACCCCCCCCCCCCCCGTATGCTCTCGTAAACATTGGTAGCAGACACGAAACGTGTCTGCTCCTTTTTGTGTGATTTTGGAATATTGTCATCATTTTTTTCGAGCCATTCATAGACAAGCAGGGTTGCCTTATGTGTTCAAATCGAAATTGACAAAATTTTGTAGAAAATCCAAAAGTTAATAAATTAATTCTGCTGACGTAATCACCATCCAGACCCCCCCATCCCCCATGTCATCAAAAATAAGCAAAGTAATTACCACCCCGCCCCCCTGTAGTGCTTACGTAATACTTGTATGGCCCCTTAATCTCTCTATTTCTATAAAAAATTATAACAAAAAAATCTATGAAAATATTTCTCCACTTTTACTACCAAAGGACTACCAACTTCACCTCCAGTGGGAACCGTTGCATATCACGTTAAATCATCTAATCGTACCTTAACGAACATCAATTAACCCAATGAATATTCATTTGGCATCCCCTTTTGAGCTCATTATTTCATAAATTCGTTTATATGGAACCATCCATCAGGGCATTAAAGATAAGACATATAAGAACTTGAGACTTTAACTTTGTTACAGTTTAAAAGGATATTGTTAAAGTTATTTTCCGTGAAGATTAGGAAATTAAATTTTAAAATGTTCAGCTGCTTATCATAAGAAATGTTCAAGTTGGGAAAATGTTTCATCTTTATCTAAAACCCGCTTTTACCAGCTGTTTCGACCGCGTGGAAGTTGGAAACTATCCCACGGGAACGTTACTACCGGGATAAAAAGTATCCTATGTGCTAATCCAGGTTATAAGCTATCTGTGTGCCAAATTTCATCGAAATCCATTCCGCGGTTTTTGTGTGATTGAGTAACAAACATCGAAAACTAGTAGGAAAGCAAGATGAAACGTCCCATTCCCGGGGGCCTACTCTCTAACTCCGTCAACGAAGATACGGGCCCGTCCGAAAGTAGTTCGAAACTTCTTAGTGAATCCTACAGCCAATTAACTAACTTTTTGGACGGGAAAAATCATATCGGGAGTAGGGACAGTTGTAAAATCGTGTTGTCATTTATTCTTAGTTCGGGATCCAAGCTAATTTTCTGTCCGTAAATGATACGGAGTTGGAAACGCCCGTTACTTCGACCGAAACGACAGACTGCGTGCTTAGGGAGTAGGCTCTGTAGGCCTGCTTCGCACGGTTTTTACGACTTGTCAAAACGTCGAGATTTCTTTACTAATTATGTAAGTTCATATTAATGTGTTATACACATAAACCTTCCGAAATTAAGTTCTCTGAATTATGCCAAAAACCGCATGAAAATCTGTTGCGTAGTTTAGAAGTACCACGCGACCGGGCAGTCAGGAAATTGACATTTCTTCGATTCCGCTAATACTTGTATCATTCTTAGCATCTGCATTAGAGTCCATTCAAGTATTACGTAAACAGTTTTTTTTGCAATTATTGACCCCCCCCCCACACCCCTCGTCAGCAAAAGTAAGCAAAGCTCTTACCCCCCCCCCCCCCCGTATGCTCTCGTAAACATTGGTAGCAGACACGAAACGTGTCTGCTCCTTTTTGTGTGATTTTGGAATATTGTCATCATTTTTTTCGAGCCATTCATAGACAAGCAGGGTTGCCTTATGTGTTCAAATCGAAATTGACAAAATTTTGTAGAAAATCCAAAAGTTAATAAATTAATTCTGCTGACGTAATCACCATCCAGACCCCCCCATCCCCCATGTCATCAAAAATAAGCAAAGTAATTACCACCCCGCCCCCCTGTAGTGCTTACGTAATACTTGTATGGCCCCTTAATCTCTCTATTTCTATAAAAAATTATAACAAAAAAATCTATGAAAATATTTCTCCACTTTTACTACCAAAGGACTACCAACTTCACCTCCAGTGGGAACCGTTGCATATCACGTTAAATCATCTAATCGTACCTTAACGAACATCAATTAACCCAATGAATATTCATTTGGCATCCCCTTTTGAGCTCATTATTTCATAAATTCGTTTATATGGAACCATCCATCAGGGCATTAAAGATAATAATAATAATAATAATATAGTTTATTGTCTCAAAGAAACATACATTAGTATACATACACTGTTTAACAAGATGCTAACTACGCTGCAGAAGTCTGTATACAGATATTGTGAGCCCTGCCTCTCAAACTAGGATAACCTGTATCTTAAGAGACAGTGTTCAGCTGTGAGGTTACATAAAAATAGGGATTATACAACTGCGAACTGTGCCAACCAATTGTTCGTATTAACAGTATGATTGAGTTTTTAAACATTTTTAATTCTAAGACAAAGGAAAGATAGGGAAAAATAATATAAAATATCAATTAAACTATGTAATGAAAGGGTGAATGGGTGTGGGGATGTGTTTATGATGTATGTGTAGTGAGTTTTTGTATGAGAGTAGTGAGTGTGAGTGTTATGTGTGAAGGAATATAAGTGCAAAAAAGTGCAAAAATTAGGAAATGTATTTGAGTAGTGATTCAGTTTGTGCATAGTCCTGTCCAAGTAGCCATTCCATAACCTTAGCTTTTAGTTTAAATTTATTGCAATCGAGTATATTTAGTTCTTTATGAGTTTTCTTGTAGATTAGTGTACTTAATGTGTAGTACTGGTGTTTGGCAAAAGCTGTTTTGTGTCGTGTACCTGGGGGAACATTTGTTCGTTTAGATAAGACATATAAGAACTTGAGACTTTAACTTTGTTACAGTTTAAAAGGATATTGTTAAAGTTATTTTCCGTGAAGATTAGGAAATTAAATTTTAAAATGTTCAGCTGCTTATCATAAGAAATGTTCAAGTTGGGAAAATGTTTCATCTTTATCTAAAACCCGCTTTTACCAGCTGTTTCGACCGCGTGGAAGTTGGAAACTATCCCACGGGAACGTTACTACCGGGATAAAAAGTATCCTATGTGCTAATCCAGGTTATAAGCTATCTGTGTGCCAAATTTCATCGAAATCCATTCCGCGGTTTTTGTGTGATTGAGTAACAAACATCGAAAACTAGTAGGAAAGCAAGATGAAACGTCCCATTCCCGGGGGCCTACTCTCTAACTCCGTCAACGAAGATACGGGCCCGTCCGAAAGTAGTTCGAAACTTCTTAGTGAATCCTACAGCCAATTAACTAACTTTTTGGACGGGAAAAATCATATCGGGAGTAGGGACAGTTGTAAAATCGTGTTGTCATTTATTCTTAGTTCGGGATCCAAGCTAATTTTCTGTCCGTAAATGATACGGAGTTGGAAACGCCCGTTACTTCGACCGAAACGACAGACTGCGTGCTTAGGGAGTAGGCTCTGTAGGCCTGCTTCGCACGGTTTTTACGACTTGTCAAAACGTCGAGATTTCTTTACTAATTATGTAAGTTCATATTAATGTGTTATACACATAAACCTTCCGAAATTAAGTTCTCTGAATTATGCCAAAAACCGCATGAAAATCTGTTGCGTAGTTTAGAAGTACCACGCGACCGGGCAGTCAGGAAATTGACATTTCTTCGATTCCGCTAATACTTGTATCATTCTTAGCATCTGCATTAGAGTCCATTCAAGTATTACGTAAACAGTTTTTTTTGCAATTATTGACCCCCCCCCCCACACCCCTCGTCAGCAAAAGTAAGCAAAGCTCTTACCCCCCCCCCCCCCCCGTATGCTCTCGTAAACATTGGTAGCAGACACGAAACGTGTCTGCTCCTTTTTGTGTGATTTTGGAATATTGTCATCATTTTTTTCGAGCCATTCATAGACAAGCAGGGTTGCCTTATGTGTTCAAATCGAAATTGACAAAATTTTGTAGAAAATCCAAAAGTTAATAAATTAATTCTGCTGACGTAATCACCATCCAGACCCCCCCATCCCCCATGTCATCAAAAATAAGCAAAGTAATTACCACCCCGCCCCCCTGTAGTGCTTACGTAATACTTGTATGGCCCCTTAATCTCTCTATTTCTATAAAAAATTATAACAAAAAAATCTATGAAAATATTTCTCCACTTTTACTACCAAAGGACTACCAACTTCACCTCCAGTGGGAACCGTTGCATATCACGTTAAATCATCTAATCGTACCTTAACGAACATCAATTAACCCAATGAATATTCATTTGGCATCCCCTTTTGAGCTCATTATTTCATAAATTCGTTTATATGGAACCATCCATCAGGGCATTAAAGATAAGACATATAAGAACTTGAGACTTTAACTTTGTTACAGTTTAAAAGGATATTGTTAAAGTTATTTTCCGTGAAGATTAGGAAATTAAATTTTAAAATGTTCAGCTGCTTATCATAAGAAATGTTCAAGTTGGGAAAATGTTTCATCTTTATCTAAAACCCGCTTTTACCAGCTGTTTCGACCGCGTGGAAGTTGGAAACTATCCCACGGGAACGTTACTACCGGGATAAAAAGTATCCTATGTGCTAATCCAGGTTATAAGCTATCTGTGTGCCAAATTTCATCGAAATCCATTCCGCGGTTTTTGTGTGATTGAGTAACAAACATCGAAAACTAGTAGGAAAGCAAGATGAAACGTCCCATTCCCGGGGGCCTACTCTCTAACTCCGTCAACGAAGATACGGGCCCGTCCGAAAGTAGTTCGAAACTTCTTAGTGAATCCTACAGCCAATTAACTAACTTTTTGGACGGGAAAAATCATATCGGGAGTAGGGACAGTTGTAAAATCGTGTTGTCATTTATTCTTAGTTCGGGATCCAAGCTAATTTTCTGTCCGTAAATGATACGGAGTTGGAAACGCCCGTTACTTCGACCGAAACGACAGACTGCGTGCTTAGGGAGTAGGCTCTGTAGGCCTGCTTCGCACGGTTTTTACGACTTGTCAAAACGTCGAGATTTCTTTACTAATTATGTAAGTTCATATTAATGTGTTATACACATAAACCTTCCGAAATTAAGTTCTCTGAATTATGCCAAAAACCGCATGAAAATCTGTTGCGTAGTTTAGAAGTACCACGCGACCGGGCAGTCAGGAAATGGGACTTTAATTTATGATAAGATGATTTAAGTTTCCACTGCGTTGATCGTGGATTTGTTAACAAGTAAACAAACTTAAGGCCAATGATGCAGTTTTGTTGTTTAATGGACCAACGATTCAATTCAATTCGTCAGTGAAGTTTAAAAAAATCGAAACCTGGAGTTCCAAAAGGCCTGTAGATTGCTACATACATGTTTACCTTTCATCAATTAGAGCTGAGATATCATATTTTCGCATTTACAACAGTATAGATGTGCAAAGTTACGGTCTAATTTCATGTGATAAAACAATACAAAATCAGCGTTTAATGTCCCTATTGCTAGTAAAACTATGCTAATGTAATAATTAGGCAACATTTTCACTGTCTTTGACAAATCCATGTACATTATATGCATCGTTTCTAAGTTACCTAACAAACAACTCAATAATATAGGTTTGTTCCTCGTCAGGTCATGCACAGTCACCTGTCAAGTTACAAACCTGACATTCCAACAACCTAATATCCATACATATTCAAATTCATTGTCAGAATTACAAATCCCTAACTTAAAACCACTTAGACAATGAATGTTCTTGACCAAGAGGTCAACTCCAAGCAATTTTGTAACATTAATACTGGTTGCAAAGTTATTAAGTTGCAATTGCCTTTTTTTTTCTTTTCATGGCTTCTTTGTAGTGTGTAATAGGTGGTTTTGTTTAAGTGATATATTAGGTATATTGTGGGATAATAGCTAAGGCTGTATGGACCGTTTCCTGGTTATTAGAATATACCTACTTTAAGAATGATATAAAGATTGACTTGTGTTGTTTGGGCCTCATAAGAAAGCTGAAAGTCACCCAAAGGGCAATGGACAGGGCTATGCTTGGAGTTGCTCTACGCTTTGGAATCAGAAATCAAGAGATCCGTAGGAGAACTAAGGTAACTGACGTAGATCGATGAATTGCTGAGACCCGAAAGCATCTGGAATAGCGACCGCGTACTACAAGACGTAGCGTAGGAAGGCCTTCCACAAAAGTGGATCGATAAGCAGGAGAAGGCGACAGGAATCCGCAGGATGCAAAAAGCACAGAACATTTCGAAGTGGAGGTGCTTTGAGGAGGGCATATGTCCAGCAAAGGCCGTCATTCGGCTGAAATGATGAATGATGATGATGACTCTTGTTTTACCAAGGAGCATATTTATGTCATAGTAGTCCATCAAATAATTGAAAGAAATTATTAATCTTTCCATGGCATAATTACCTACTATAGTTCCTGCTAAAGTATCTCTAAGGCTCTTTGATATCTTGCGTCACGTGAGGCAGGCATTTATTACCAAACGTTTTCAGAACCTTCGTTTACTTTATAGGTTCCAGAAACTTCTATGTTACCCAGAAAATATCTGTCGTCACGGTTACGAGTTTCGGTCACCTGCACGTGGCAACCACAGACCATAGCGGCACACCACCCTTTGAATTTAAATTAATTACCCCAAGCCAAACTCGAGCATGCTATCTCGGTGGTAACCAACTCGATTGCCTAGTCTACTCAACTTAGGTAAATAAATTCAAGGTAGGTTTTACTAGTACTCTCTTAATGCTGAAAAACACATATGGTTTAGGCTTTACATAATTATAAAACATCAATACAACCCTTAAATTTCATACAAACCTGTCTCTAAAATCTCTCCAGCACACACTTCCATCAAAAAACAAAACACTATCCACAATCTTAATGCAAATGCTACAATTTGACAGTTGTCATGTTAGTTGCTCTGTCCGTTTGTCTTGTAGAGGTTAAAGCAAGGTAGGAAGTATATCCGTATCGACCTATACACAGAAAGAACTCACCAGCAAACAGTTCCATCGATCCAAAACAAAACACTATCCACGATCCAAATTCAAATGCTACAATTTGACAGTTGCCATGTAAGGCAAGTCCATTTCTCCTGTAGAGGTTGGCGCATGCGCGCATGCTCCGGAACGGCGCACACGTCACGCTACCAGTACACCACGCCCGTTCGCGTGTGCTGCACACACACATGTATGTATGATGGGGGTACACACACAGGGGAATATGTGACCCTTTATAAGGAAGTGCCTTGTCGGTAAGACTTGTGGTGAAGACGGGAATAATGAAGCTAAGTAATTTTGGAATAAAAAAATTACAATATGAACTGTTATTGAAGGAATAATTAGGCCCACACATTATCATTTTGAAATTTCATAGGTTTTTAAAGGAATATTATAATATGGTAAGTCTTGTAGATTGAAAGAATGACACGTCTTGAATCCAACAACAACAACAACCCTTTTCAGTATTTTAAAACTTAAACATTAAGTAATTTTCGAAATAATTGGTAATTAATTTATTAAACATACTTCCCTATATTATATTATGCATTACAAGTAGCAGACCTTACACACACAGACAAACACACAAACGAACACGAAGCAAACCATGCATGTGTGACGTAACTGTGTTTAATTGCGTTTGGGGACGACGTACTTCTACCTGCCCATTATCAGTAATTTCTGATGTTAATGTTCTAATCACCTTTCTTTGTATAGGTATGCCATTTATAAAGGTTAGGAGTCGGAAAAGAGTATACGATTTTAATTAGAAAGATCTAGGATAGATATAAAAGAAAATTAAATAAGAGATCTAAGTAAACTGATTGTGAAATGGCGTTGTAGTGCAATATATACTGGACTAAAACAATTCATCAGTTACGTCATATAATCGTAGAAGCCTTTTTCAAAGCTCATTCTGATAATGGCTTTGTCTTTCTAAGTCACACTGAAACCAAACATCCTGCTATAATAATATTATACGCAATATCTTACAAAATTTCACTTTCCATAGCAGTCTTAGCCAAAATATCGAAATCAAAAAATCTTTTTTTTTATGGCATCTCTTAGTTGCCCTTGAGAGGCCGTGACTGCTTAAACGGACTTTCCTGGGGCTGCCGTTAAGAAAACTCATCGCCTCCAGCCAGGGGCTTAAAACTACTTAAATTACTAAGCGACTGCATGCTGAGGGCACCCCCTGCGGGGTACGGGCCTCGGCTCAGGGCGTCACTGGTAGGGGGACAGCAAGTGGGGACAGTCTGGAACAAAATATTGGCATTATTATTATTAGTCGGGGAATTTAACTCTACTGGCTCGGCTGCGGCGCGAAAAAATCAAATCTATATCAAAAGTCATTTATTCAAATTAGACTGACAATCAGGAGTTATCCAAGGACTAAATTACATCACACAGTCCAAAACACCGGCCCTTCAACCCTTCCTAGTGCTTAAGCTGAAAAGAAGAATTGGCGCAATAAATTCCCCAGCAGCACAGTTGTCTGTTGAATTATCAATAAGTATTGATTGATTATCAAACAATAAATCGGTATTATTCTTCAATACACATCATATAGCTGCAGCTAACTATACACTCAATGACATATATTATGTCCCAAGAAAGGCAGCACTTGTAATATGTTATTATCTTCAGCGTCTTTAGCGATAGTATCGACACCTTTCACTTTGGACTTGACTTACGGAGACAATGCATAGTCACACACGTTACCTCGATGCCTGATGTTCATCAAGATAATTGTCGTTTGATTGTACCTCGGTTCGCCCTGGATAGAATAAAAGTCACAAAGACTACGTAAACGCACAATTCAGTTTATATAAAAGATAAAGGTTTTCATATGGCAGTGGACGGTGAAGGCTTGACTGATTGGTATCTGAGTCACCTTTTTATAGAAATACTACATCAAAAGAAGGTTTATATAAAGTTAGACCTCCTCAATGTTATAAACTTTAGTGGTGCTAATAAAGAAATTGTCTTCGACCGTGTGGCCAAGGACTAAATGTAACTTGATAGTTGTAAAATTTGGTGATACCTTTGAAGTTTTTTGGTAAGACATAATTATCATAATTTAAATTGAAAGATATTTTTCAGTAAGCTGTTCATCTTAACTAATAAGTAATCAGTTATTAAAACATACGTACTAGGTAGGTATAGACCTACATATGTCAACATTTACGCAAGCAACAAAATAAAAGGTAAGACATACTTTAATTTACAAAACTGAGCTTAAAAATGCTTATATAACTGACTGAAGTTAAAATCTTCAAAGATATAATTGAACAGTAATTGGTTAAAAAATATAATGACCCTTATCTCTTTCCCCATAAAAACTTGACATCTATAAACACTTCATAAGTCACAACCATCATTGTCATCTCTTTTCAATAAAACTAAACGGCATTCGAAGCTAAAGGGCTCTTGAGTTATATATCTCATAAAACTTTATGGTGAATGATGATCTGTCATAAGAAGCTTTCCTTTTAAACGTTTAGCATTTTCGATTTAATTTTGTATTATGAACATCATTGATCGGGTTTTGTTTTTCTAAAATGTACAGAATCTGTCGAAGAGGCGGTGCTTGAGGGAGGCCCATGTCCAGCAGTGGACGTCTTTCGGCTGAAATGATGATGATTTTCTAACATTACGCCCGCGTTCGGGAGTTCTATCAATTATGATTTCCATTATTTATAGTTGACTTAAATCTTGCGGCTGTGTGCCAGGGAGCTTGTGATTCGTCTGCAATGTTTAGAACTTTAAGGTACCAGCGAATCCAAATTATTTCATCGTTAACAAAAAATAATCTGTAACATCCATCAAGGGCGTTTCATGCCAGCTTACACAAGAAAACGCCATAATATCCCACCGAAGTCGATCTCCTTTAAATGGGTTTTTTTAAACCACCGGTCATCAAGCCGTGGATTTAATTAAATAAGCCATATTGGGTGATAAATCATTTTTGACTTTCAATTGTTTATTTATAGAACATCGGCTTGATTTTGAATTACTTGAATGATGGTTTTTGAGATGATATTCTGATTATGTTAGTGGTCCTATAAAAAGTGGATCAGGAATTTTGTTTTCACTTTCAAGCTCAAGGTTTTTCTATATAGATATACGAGTATATACAAGTATACTAATATAATAAAGCTCAAGAGTTTGTTTGTTTGAACGCGCTAATCTCTGGAACTACCAGTCGGATAAAAAAAATATGTTTTTGCATTTGATAGCTCAACTTTTGAGGAAGATTATAGAGTATTTAACACCGCGCTACGTCCCTCATGAGGCTACACAAAGAAGAATAAAATAAGACAGAACGACGAAGTATGTACTCGTAATAGCGGACTAATTTGGGAGCAGAAGCTTTTTTTTTTCTAAAAACGTTGCCCCACACTAGGAATTTCTCCTGTATTGTGGGTGCGTTTACAAACATTTAAACTCACATACACAAACAGCCAGACCCGAAACAACTACTTGTAGGTCACACAAATATTTGTTCCGTGCGGGAATCGACCCCGCGACACGCAGCGCAGCAGTCAATCGCTTAACCACTGCGCCAACCGTGCTGTAAAGCAGCGTAAGCTAGACCTAAATAATGGACTACTTTTTAGATTCTGTGGCGTTTATGACCAGGTGTATGAATTTAAACGAAGCAACTGGCACACAGGCAACTGAGGGAACACGGGTGGGTTTTAGTCAGTAAAAGTCTGACACGCCCTCCTTCTCCACCCAGAGCGGGAGAAGTTATTTGATGATATCCCACGCAAAAAAAAGGACTAGATATGTATGGATAGTGTGAGGTAACATTCTGTAGTTTCTGCGTACCCTCATTGCAAAATGGCGTGACTTTATGTGTGTATATTATTGAATTCTGGTTAAGGAAACTGAGCTATTAAAAACGTTTGTATAAAAAATATCTAGGTCGATGCGATGTACAAACGCTTTAATTTTTTAAACAGTTAACCATAATAACACTTTTATTAATTAAAACCGTGTTAAATGTATATTAGTTTGTGTTAAATGAAAGTGCGACGTCGTTACATGTTATCAAATTGGCTGAAATTACAAACATGCTTTTTATACATTTCAAAATTACCAATTCATTGCTTCCATTTTTAAACTATATCAGAAACGGTTACAAATTTTATTTGTTTTGTTAATTACAAGACACGCCACTGCTGACATTTAAGAGAAATTAAACTTAATTGTGCACGTTATAAAGTTGATAATAGATTATTTTATTGCTGCCCTATTTGCTAGTAATTGTATGACTACCCTTTTATTAAAATAATTGTCTCACTACCTTTTAAAGTGAATTTTTCAGTGAATCAACTTGGTTTATTTAAAAGAGTTGTTTTATGGTATTTTATTCCAATTGTTATAACAATTATTTTATTAATAGTAGGTATGTGTTAGTGTAATGATTCGTTGATTTAATTCTGATATTCCCAGGCTTGTTCAGTAATTAAATCATGTGAATAAATAACATTGCTTGCCCTTGACGTAATATTCTAGTTATTAAAGATCTTCACTAACGAGCAACTTCAATTAAGCAAGTGACACAGCTTTTTAACCGACTTCAAAAAGGAGGATTTGTTCCGTGACATCTCCGTCAATTGTGGATGGATTTAGAAAATTAGTTTTTAAGGCCCTGGTAACTTTAGATATTGTCGTAATGAGCGATAATAGTTCTTATTGCAATCCGATACGGGTTAAAATCTGTTGTAATAAGTTCGAATAATAAATGAGCAAGCATTGTCGTAAAAATGCAAATAAAATCGTATAAAATTAGATATTAACTATTTAATAATAAATAATCCATCACTGGGTGCAGTATGGCATTTGGAATTTTATGGTATATTTTTAATTGTAATTATAATTGTTATTGAAGGGATAAACTGGTTTTAAAGATAATTAAGAGGTGACTTTTCTTTTGATGCATTAAAGTATGTTTAATTATATTTTGAGTTGCATCACTTTATGCAAAAAAGACTTGAAAATATCATATATTTTTTTGCTTTCAAAATTATTTACCGTTAAAGAGATAAACTTGTTTAAAAAACCACCTTTTTAGCGTTTTCTAGAAATCACCGCCTTAATGGATAGGGTTTGCTTCAGGGGTGGTCCCATATAAATTTTATCAACCTTGCTTCGGTACTTTTTGCGTTAGTGTCGATACGTTTTTAATCCACTTTATGTACCGTGATGTTATGCTGCTGCTTGCTGTCGCTGTTGTTCACTTGGAAAGTAGTGGTATACGAATTGGTGTGGGGTAGGTACAATAAGTAAAAAGTGTAAAATAACTTTTTCCAAAAAAAAAAGGTTTTATTCCTTACGGTGAAAGCGCCTGGGTAACTCACGAAATTCAAATTTTCTTAAGTTTTTTGCAATTTGCAGGTCCGTGCAAGGTTGTATGTTGGTTAAAGTATTTATCACGGTCATAACTCTTACCGTAAACTGGGGTTTACTTTGATTCGCGGGATGACTTGATCAAAACTTCCATTTCATATAAAATCGCTAATTGCGTAAAACGAAACGCAACATGGTAGTTTTTTTTTCTAGGTTAGCAACACTAACAATTAAAATTAAAAATGTTTAATTATTTTTCCTGTTGGCAATATTTGATTTTTGGCATTATAATTGGGGTTAGGTACTTTGTAATTACGCAATAAAATATAGGGGTGTATCAAAGTAACCCTTCATCCAAAGTATAACTTTGATCAGTCAGTTTAATTTTTTTTCTCAAAATAAAGCAATATTTTTTCACGTATTACTACAGGAATCGAGAGTTAAACAAACACCGATTATAGGATTTTTTTTTGTATTTTTATATAACCACAAGAAATATGAACCTTCAAAGTTCAATATTGATTAAAGTACTCCGGTTTACCGGTATGTCATCATAATTCTCCAGCCTTTATCACAATTTATTTGGGGTCAGCGCAACATATCTTATTCTCCCACACTTCATATACATATCTTAGTCACACCCTTTCTAGCCATATCATCATTCACACAGTCTATCCATCGTTTCTTTGGTCTCCCCGTACTCTTATAGCCACATTGATACTCAAAACTTTCCTCACGACATTTTATAGAAATCATTCAAATCATCAATATAACTCTCTAAGTTCATATAATTCCATTTAATGACTTTTGACTAGTTTAACTTAGAGGACTGTATTGATTTGATAACAATTATGTAAAGCCATATTTGTTATTTTATTTTTATAACCGGCGAAATATTTCTCATCATATCACGCACTGAACGCATGCTCCCAAATTACAATGTTAATTTTTATTCTTTAAATTTTTTACAATGTCTGACATATTCTCGTCAAAATTTGACATTATCACTGTAATTTGAAAACATTGTAAAAGCCAATTATTTTTAAAAGAGTAACCGTGGAGTTTCTTGCCGGCTCTTCTCCTTAGGAAGTGACAAATTGGAAACGTGCACCTAGCTTCTGAGGTTTCATACGTGCCCATACAGGTTTATGTCAAATAAAATATTTTGATTTGATTTGTTTACAATACATGGTCACAGCTTCCGAATCGATGTCCCCAGCCACCCTGTATTTATGTATTTCTTTGATTTAAAAATGCCAAATTAGGTTAAATGGAAATAAATGCTTCGATTTTGTCGTTTATCCCCTTGTGACGTAGCGAGTTAGGCAGAGGTAACCCCCGTTTTTTTTTCTTTTTGAGGCTGGGAAATCATCAAAATAACTTCTCCAGCTCTGGGTGGATCAGGAGGGCGGGTCAAACTTTTACTGACTAAAACCCACCCGTGTTCCTTCATTTGCCTGCATGCCAGGGGCCACGGTATATCTTTCGAACAACCCGCACCCCTGGCATCGCCGGGCTTTAAATCTGACAGATGGCTAAGCTAGTTAGTTACCCTTTACTAACGAGGACAGAGGATAACTATCACCCAAGAGGATTAAAGAGATAACAACTGTGTGATACACTTTAGGGACTCCATTTTACATTTTAAAACATAACAACTTTTTTACATTTAAAACATAGAACCGACTTCTAAAAAAAACTACCTCGTAAAAAGTGAAAAATAACTTTAATTTCGGAAGTCCATGTCTCTGGATTTATGTAGTTTAGTTTTTTGCCACCGATTTCTAACATTCAATTTATTTATTTATTATATTTTTACTTTTTAGTTATGGTACCTACCCCACACCAATTTGCTACACACAGTGGCAGGAAGTATTAAAACACCATCAAGATACACAAAGTGGATTAAAAACTTATTATCGGTACACCTACATTTTGGCAAATAAATTACTAGTAGACTTACTATACAAGATACAAAAACTATACAAGCAAAAAAGGAAAATATACAAAAAATAATTTTCAAAATTACATATCTACCTAAACACAAAAACAAAAAATATATACAGACGAAATGAGAACCTCTTCCTTTTTGAAGTCGGTTGAAAAGAGCAGCATTTTTTTTTTTCATTTTTGAAAGTCCCCACCAAAACAAACAGACAATATTACAAATCTTTTATTCTTACTTATTCGTAGGTCAAGCGCAGTACAAAAAGAGTCTCATATATCATGGTATCCCACCGGAACGGGCAAACCACGGTCACCACACACAAGCTTACATTACCATACAACCAGCAAATTAAGTTGAACCCCCATGACTAACAAACGTCAGAACAAAACATAACGCTGGAGGGGTCAAGTTATACTGGTAGTAAATAACATTACCGTATTTCGACCAGGTTATCTTCAGCCCCCATGACGTAGAAATGTTGGAACATCGGTGGGAAGCAAAGAGGTCGGGTTATAATGGATGTCATATGCACGTGTTTCCATTAAGACACATAGAAGAGGATGTTACGTGGTCATTCGTTAGTAATGGTGCCTCTAAGGCTTTTATTACACATATGAAATTGAATTAAACAGGAGTATCAGTCATTTTAAGAGTTTGATTAGTATGGCTTATCTTCCCAACATTTTGGGTTTTTTTTTGAGGGTAGGAAATCTACAAATAACTTCTCCCGCTCTGGGCGGAGCAGGTGGGCGTGTCAGACTTTTACTGACTCAAACCCACCCGTGTTCCTTCATTTGCTTGTGTGCCAGCGGCCACGGTATCTCTTTCGAACAACCCGCACCCCTGGCAGCCATCGGCCCTTGCGGACCCCACCAGTTTATGCTGACATCTCTTTGAGGCGCGCGTGGAACACAACGCGCCGACGACTCGAGCTTGGTCCTCACCGGACAGCAAGCTACCCATTACTTGCCATCCACAAGCCCCCGACTACGGTGGCCGAGAATCAGGCTGGGATTCCCGACGCCCAGGGCGTCTCCTGCAGGGACTAGGGCCGTGAGGGCGCATATACTGCCTCTCCTTCACGTGCGCCGCCTCCCTCTTCGCGAGCATTACTGCTTCGCAGAAGGAGGTGACGCCTACCCATGCACTCTCGCTCCGAACCATGGCCTGGACCAGGGACGGACGCGAGAGATCGTCGCTGCCGATCGCCTCCACAAGGACACGGCGCGCGGTGGTGCTCCGCCCAAGCCAGGCAGACCTCCACCGTATGCTCCATCGTGTCCTCAGGGCGATCTACGCAATGGTAACATCCGGTCGTTTCTTCCCAGGAATAGGGATTTTATTTTCCAGCCAAGTTTTAGTTTTCTTCGACCCCCAAAGTAGTATGTAGGTACCTTACTGTAACAAAATATTAATTTTAGGTACTGACCGAAGTTTTCTTTCGACCCCCAAAGTAGTCTGTTCCTTACTGTACCAAAATATTAACTTTAGGCACTTACCGAACTTAGAGTCGACAAGTAGACAAGGTATGTCTGTCCTTTGTATGAAAATTCAGTCTCGCCCCTGGCTCCTCGCTCGACCGAGCGAGAACTATGTATAACGGTTGAGAGGAAAAAAATAAATAAATTTTTTTTAGAGGTCGGGGGCCGTGGTTGGACTAAACGTGTCGGGTCAGCTAGTATTCTATAAAGATGTCTGCGTCAACGTTTTTACAAAGACTTAAGTTTTTTCCTAAAGATATCTGTACAACCAGAAGTTCGTAAAGTGTGCAGCCACTCCAAACTCCTAAACATTTTACCAAAAAAGTTGATAAATTGAGATATTAACATTCAAATTATGCACTAATTGAAGTGGCAGCCTTCTCTCTTAACAACCACATCGCATGAAGGAAGTCATAAACATATAGTTAATTAAATATAATTTGCTCAGTAGAATGCCTAGCGAGATTTCCAAGGTTAATTTTCTAGATATATTTTGGGTTATAAAAATCTCTGGGAACACGGAACTTGAGGAGTACGATTGCTGAAACAATGTGAATGTGACATTAAAACTATTTTAAATTTTATTAATCCTAAGTAGTAGGTAACGTTTTATAATTTTTTCTGTGTAATAGAGATTTTGACTCATACTGTTGCCCTACCAACACAAGTTCTTAAAAAGAAGGATAAAAGGGGCATCCATTAATTACGTGAGGCAATTTTGACTATTTTTGTACCCCCACCCCCACTCTGGTGAGATGTCGTGAGATTTGGGTAGAAACTCCCCCCCACCCCATAATCTCAGGTGAGATATTTCAAAATGCATATTTTTAGTGAGGAGCTACTGTGCGACTTTGTGGTATTCGTATAACCGCGATAAATAGATTTTTGTAGGATTTAGCTATAATCGCGGAAAAACATGTTTTACTTAATTTAACCCGGTTTTCTCGCAATTTTACATTGTTTCTTTGTGGAAAAAAATAAATTACGTGATATTTGCCGAACCCCTCCCTGCCCTCCACGTGAAATTGGGTAAGATTCTCTCGAACCCCTCCCCCCTTAAACGCCCGCGTAATTAATGGACGCCCCGAAAGAAGAAATGTTTTATTCTGCAATAACAAGACGCTCATTATAAATTAAAAATCAATATGCCCAGCCTTATCCCAACTATGTTAGGGTCAGCTTGCAGTCTTACCGGATGCAGGTGATTACCAGTATTTTACATAGAGCGACTGCCTATCTGACCTCTACAATCCAGTTACTGGGTAATAAGATACCCCTTTTGTAAGACTAGTTGTCAGTTGTTCGGGCTGCTGACAACCCATAACTACTTCCAATGATTCACGAATGACAGCCGGGGCCAAGGCCAACTGCTTTACGTGCCTTCCGAGGCTTGGTGTGTAATACCCAAAACCCTCATATTCTTACGGCAAATTTTGAAGTCACTCAGAAAAGTGAACCCAGAACTTCACATAATCATAGACTTTAAAGTACTGAATTATAACTTGTTAACATCTATAACACAGCTTCGGCCATCAAACCAACATTGGTCAAAGGGCCAGGCCACAAGAGATAGATTAGACCAAGGTAAGTGGTAATACCTAACGAGTACCTACCGTTAGGTACCTACGTATTTTCATGTATTTAGATTAACTTGTGTATCTCATGATAAGTTACTTGTATTCCTTTCTGGTCTCTAACTCAATATTTGAAACGGAATGTCTAAACAGAAGATCCATAAACACTTTACTTGACATGAAAATCAAACCCAGGACTTCAGACTCAAGAATCTCGCCCACAACCAACAACAACAACACCGATAGTGACTCACAATAAAAGTGTATACCAAATTAATATCCATGACTTAAGGCGGTGATTTCTTGAAAACGCTCAAAAAGGTGGTTTTTTAAACCAGTATATCTCTTTAACCGTAAATAATTTTGAAAGCAACAAAATATATGTATGAGTGTGTATAAATATTTTTTTGCATACAGTGATGGAACAAACATACTTTAATGCATCAAAAAAATAATCAAAGCCACCTTTTAATTTTATTTAAAACCAGTTTATCCCTTCAATAACAATTATAATTATAATAAAAAATATAACAAAAAATTCCAAACGCCAAACTGCATCCAGTGATAGATTGTTTATGATTAAATAGTTAATGTCTAATTTTATACGATTTTATTTGCATTTTTACGACAATGCTTGCTCATTTATTATTCGAATTTATTACAAAAGATTTTAACCCGTATCGGATTGCAATAAGAACTATTATCGCTCATAACGACAATATTTAAAGTTACCTGGGCCTTAAGCCCCAAAGATCAAAAGACCAATAAACCAATATTGAGTTTAAATCTAAAACAAACAGTCGAAGTCGTGTAAGTTCCGTGAGCTAAGTCTTGGTACTAATAATGTCAGAACGTCAGAACTAAACACAATTTGTCATAGATATGCACTTGTATAGAGGCATTATAATAGGATCCTATTTGGGACGAGAATAATTTTAGTTCAGCTTAGGATTGTTGCAAGCTTAGCGAATTATGTTAGGTAAATAAATTAGCAATTAATTGCACATAGTCAGATAGGAAACGCTTTAATATGAATGATGTGTAAAAGAGTTTGTACAAACCTACTTACAGAAATAAAATCATTATTCAAATATTTTTGAATGCGCAGTGGTAGAGCGCGAAATTCAAATTTTGTTACGTTTTTTGCAATTTTCAGGTGAGTGTCAGCTTGTTTCTTGATCAAAATATGATTTGCGACTATAACATGTACGTATTTAAAGATTTATAATCATTAGAATCAATAATACATCTTTCTAAGTTAGATTTGTTCCATAAGAACAAATTTCTTATCGAAAACTGCTTGTGGAACAAATTTTGCGCTCTACCACTGCGCATTCACCTTAAGTGTTTTAGCTACATATTTAATTCAATGTAATCCATCGCCAACTATATCCTAATTTTTTTAATGAGCGTTTATATACCTTTGGTATATAAAGGTCAACGAAAAATATTTTGTTTCGAGCACACACAGGAAATACGACAGTAAAAAAGAGCATAAAAAACCGCTATCTCCTTTCCTTCATTTCAACTTTATTCTAAAGAAAACTGAGGCAATTTTAACTAATCAGGTACATACCAAGTGAGGATTTACATAACTTGGAAGTTTTTAAAACCCATTTCCATCCCGTTAAATCTACAAAATAAATCTCAAGATAATGCACTACTATAAAACCGTGTTTCTGCTATTTAACTTTTTATAACATCTAAAGTACCTACTCCAGAATCTCCATTGTACCCCAGAATATGATAACTTTATTAAACCCACTTAATTCGACCTCATCAAGTCTTGAACGAACCGACTAATGACATATATGTGTTGTCTTCTATGTAACTTGGGGCACATGGAGCCGTTACTTGGGACTGGTCAGTCATGGACCCGTGTAGGTGTGTGAACAGTTCTTGAGTGGCGTCTCTGGGTGTCGTATTGTATTGTATAAGGCTACTTTTATTACCTTGGGTTCTGCCTGTAAAAATAATTGTATGTGTACATGAATAAATAAATAAATAAATAAAAATAAATAAATATATTTGCTCAGCTTGTGGCCGCCCTAACGTAGAACAAACATTGGATCCTTGATATTTATTGGCATTGCCTCACATCCGCCGCTAAATTCTTATAATATACCCATTGAGGCTCTGATTCATTGATTGTGCAAGTATGACGCTGGTACTTGTTAAGGGTAGGATGGATTTCTAATTGTTGGTATTATGTATTTATAGCTATTTTGGTATTTTACATTCGTTATTAAATACATATCTGCCTAAACCTGGCCGTCCCTGGCTAAGGCTTGTGTTAAAGAAATAAGGAAGTTTTTAAACTTCCTTTGAGATTGTTTTTTTTAAGTTCTAGGTATGAGTCGGACTAGAAATGTCACCCATTAAAGTTACGCCATAGCCCAGAAACACTGCTTATTTGGCAGAATTTTATTGAGACATCCTTGAGGAGTGGTGATGATTAAATCCGGCCAACTCTTGGCCAGTCAGCTGCTCTCACCTTGTTCACTGACTAATATTGTTACCACAAAATAAGCTGTTATTGTAGGTACCTATTAGCTCACACAAAAAGAAGAAGACGTCCGGATAAGTTTTCCATATGGAACTCTGCAAAATCAGACTTTAGGTTCCCACTGCTGGGACACAGGCCTCCTGTCTGTGAGAGGGAGTGGGCTGTAATCCACCACGCGGCCCCGTTGCGGGCTGGTTGACGACACATTGGTTTTTTGGTTCTAGCACATGCCGGTTCCCTCACGATTTTTTCTTTCACCGTTTTGAGAGCAGTGGTGATAATATATTTAATATATGTAAAGCGCTTTTCTGGGTTCGAACCTACGACCCACAACTGCCGTTATCACTGGGTCAGGACTGCTCTGGAACTCTCTACCGATCTTCAATATTTCTCCGTCTTGTCGATGACACGACTGAAATTTTGTTGGCTCGAAACTTTGCCACTTCCACGGCATAGTGGGTGGTAGCGCAAAGGTCGATGTATTTTTTAGGGCACAGAGGTTAGGATAGACAGTGGCTTTCAATTGAAAAATTTGCGTTTTCATGGTCTTCGAGGGTGCTTCTAATTTTTAACATATCGTTGGGAAAAGTTCATATCTTTGGCCCATAACTCAGCTGCGCGAGCTCCGCTCACTGATTCTGTCATAAGATCATCAAATGGTTAGGTGACAGGCCATGCCGCATAGGATGGAAGGTGAGCCATTGTCAGTAGGGACGTGTCGCATATGCATTTGAGAGGGTCCTGAAGTCGATAGTGAGGTCAAAAGAAAAATCCAAGATGGCGGATGCGAAAATTTTCAAATGTTTCGTCATGGGTCATGTTTTATCACCGTTTTTATGGTTTTTGAGGGGTAGGTGCGCGCAGTACATACCTACTGGGCCTTTCAAGAGGGCTCATGAAATACACCCCTTAATAATAAATTTACCTCTTAACCCTAGCCTTGCCTTAACAACCCGGTACCCACATACGAAATTCCGTCATATTTCAGTTAGCAGTAATGTAAGGTGCACCATAATGGCGGGCCACAGTAGCACCTAACAATTTTCTCCACAATTTGATCCGTCGCACTGATTACGTCCACAACGGTTGACGATTGTGTTATAACTGTGTTTATAGTTCCGCATTGAGACGGCAAAACGGCGGGTAGTCATTTTCTTTTAGACAGTTCTCTATTATTGTTGGAATTGAAGGAATGTGTCCTATGGGTTGTTGATTGGTTCTACCATGAGAGAATAGACCATTTCATCCACCTGGTGCTGCTAGTTGTATAGGTATACTGTTAGTATCGATCGCAGGGATGCTAACGAACGGTACCCGGATAAATGAAACGCCTGTTTGTACTTATAAAACGATTCTCTGATGGTCCTTGATAGCCGCTGGCCCTTATTGACCTTAGTACACTTTACGTCATTATTGGGAACTATAAATGTATTTATAACATTTTATATCATGGCATACGCTTGTCAGTCCACCAAGCTGAGTTTCTTTTCTCCTTTTCTGAAATATAAAATCATAGTTGTTTTCTTAAATATAAAAAATACATGCATACAATTGGGAATATCCTACTAAGCTTAAAACAGATGAATTATGGTGTGATAGGCTGATAATGCTTTTATCACACTCGCGCAGGATGGCTTATAGTACCTTCCAACAAGCAAAGCTAACTGTGGAACACCTGGTCAAACAAATAAACAAAAATGTCCGCTGAGTATGGAGATATTGCATCACATTCACTGGCTGTCCGAAAATACACAGTAAAATCATTATCATCATCATTATTTCAGCCAAAACACGTCCACTGCTGGACATAAACCTCCCCCAAGTACCTCCATTTGGACCGGTACTGTGCATCTCGAATTCGGAAAAAATATGGCTACCTCGAGAAAATGTCAAAAGGTTGAAACCGCTGGTCATAACAATCAAATTATCATCATCAATCTTCTTTCACGATCATGAAATCTTGTTCCTTGTCTTTACAGAAAGAGGTCTTTGTCAGCTTTATTTTACTGTATGAAGAAAAACTTTGTGGAATGTCGCAATCTATTATGGTGTCTCGTCTTTTAGACATTATATCTCAATCTCTCTCACTCTCTCTTCTTCGACCCTTGGCCACCCAATGCTGAGTGTAGGTCTCTTCCAAATTTCTCCACTTTGGCGGCTTTGAGTCGTGGCTATCCAGTTTCTTCCGGCCACTTTAATGAGATCGTCTGTCCACCTAGTCGGTTGTCTTCCCACATTCCTCCGTCCCGTTCGTGGTCTCCACTCCAGCATTTTTCCCCCGTCTCCCATCCAGTCTACGGCATATATGACATTATATCAGATATACACAATTATTCTTATACATCACATTACCTAACACACTTTCATAGTCCTGCACTCCTGCACACCCCTCTAACGGCACGTCGCGGTCTGCTTGCGCACGCGCTGCGCTTTCGTAAACCGATCCTGAAGATAACGCCTGCTAAAACTGCATTCACGATTTAGTTACCAAACAAGTAAACAAATATGTGATTTTGGAAAAACAACTTTAAAACCCACACAAAGTTTCATTTGAACTACAATTCCAAACATTTTTTTTACTTTTTCATTTAGACTATTCATTCTGAAATCAACTTGATGAACACCAACATAAAGTTGATATTTGTTTAAATGGAAATGACATCTATTGGAAACACGGATTTGAATAGACTCTAGATCACTTGCTTTTGCGTTTTCAATGCAGTTTATTACGCACTGGTTTATTATGTTGATTTATAATAATAAAAAATGAGGAAATAAAAGTACACCTTACTTTTAAAGTAGGTTAAGTAGAGTGGAAGAAAGTGTTGTTTTTGTCTATGTTGTTCATGAGATGCGTCGTGTATGAGTACCAGTATCTTACATGGAAAAACTACCTGTCTGACCTCCACAACCCAGTTACTGGGCAACACGATACCCTTTGGTAAGTCAAGTTGTCAGACTTTCGGGCTTTTGACGACTCGTAACGGCTGTCAAAGATCCACGAATGACAGCCGGGACCAACAGCTTACGCGTGCTCTTCGTGGCACGGAGGGGCCTTGGTATAAAAAGTTGGTCACCCATCCAAAGACCAATCGCGGCAAGCGTAGCTTAACCTGGTCGATCGACCTATGTGGCTGTTATAACTTAGCCACAAGCCCCTTCTGTTGAGTATTGTTTTCGAATCTATATATATATATACAACGTGTAACGGAAAGCCGAAAGACGTCCACTGCTGGACATAAGCCTCCCCCAAAATGGGGGCTATGCCATAATCGCCACGCTTGGCAGGCGGGTGGGTGATCGCAGTATGGTGGTAAAATGCATCGAGAACGCTGCTGCCCATTCTCTAGTAAATCCCTTAGTCACCTTCTACGACACCCACGGGAAGAGATGGGATAGTGCTATTCTTTTACGTCTGGCACCACACGGAACCTATACGGAACATTCCTGTAGGTAAGCATAATAGAATCTGGTCACTTGATCTCATCACCCTATCCTCCATCTACCATTTTAAAAGCTGTCATCATAGCCTTCGCCAAAATTTTCAACGTACAGACGCCAGCATATCAAGCTACCCCAATCTGTCAAATTCCTTTGATCGATTTTCAACTTTATGCCAAAATCATAAGGTTCATGTTCAATTGGGAAAAATTGGCAGTTTGGGATAGCTTGATGTGCTGGCGTCTGTACATCTTATACAGGATGGCAGTGACTTCAACGGGCAATCTGGATGGGTTCAGTGCATGATTCTGAACACCCCTGCGTTGAGATTTGTCATCGGATATTTTAAAAAAATATTAAGAGATGATATTTTCTGATAATTGACGAAAAGTTTCCATACTAGAGGGTCTAGAATTATGTGCTCAAATCATGGTTACAGTTTACCTAGCTACTAAATACTCGCTCGTCCTATTAATTGACTTCTAAACTATGTGTATAGAGTTATGTATTCAATTAAGATTATTCAGACGGCTAATTATTTTTCTTTAATTACAACATTATGAGGGCAGGAAATCTACAGGCGGCAGGCGCCAGCACATAATACCGTCAGCAATTCTCAGATCATTAAAAAAAAACATGTATATTTCTCAACAATATGTATTACCTTATTCGTCGAACATATTTCTGTATAATATAAAAATCTAAGTAAATAATTATATCTAGTAAAAATCCTTGATAAAGAATGCTTCGGCATTTTCCTTGTAGCAATAACTGAGAAATCAGACTTACATCAGTTCGCACGCATGCGCGAGCACCACACATACACACATAGATGCGCTTGCGCATATAGCACACAAACGAAGAAGTAACGTATTCATTAAACAAGAATGCGATTTACAATACATGAACAATTAGCGAATGCCATTTCGCAAAACACTGATGAAAATATTTGATGGAATCACTGTGATTATAAACAATAGTATACTATGCTCAAGGCTAGACTAATTGGAGAAGAATTGGGTAATATTCCCATCGTTTGGAATAGTTAAGCCATAAAGAAGCATTAGAATTTTTCGAAAATCATGAATCTATGTAATCTAAGACATAATCCCAATCACACACGTATCTAAGTGGAGACAAATACACATATCATTATGAATATGTATATACAGAACAAATTAACGTCAAACCATACAAATATTAGTACAGTGTCTGCAAGTTACTACAAGTTTCAAGTCAATGATTACCGAATATAGAGAGTTAGCTGAATGCCTAAGGATTTCCAAATTCTTGTAACGACCGTCATCATTGATCTCAATCAAAGCAGCCTATCGCAGTCTACTGATGGACATAGGCCTCTCCAAGGCTGCGTCACAAAACCCTATCCTCGCATCCAGTCTGTCTCACCCACCTTAAGGGCAACGGTTCATGTAGCTGGGGCTAGTCCCACACTACGCTTGCTGATACACTGTCTCCACTCCAGGACTCATCAGCTCCACCGGCATTCGGGCCTTCAACCAACATCTTCGTCTTCGTGACCTTAGAAATTGAAGCAGCTCACCTTTTTTCGACTATCTCTTTACTTATGACGATAAAATATCCTCATGTAAAAGTGTCTCTCTACCTACCATCTGTGTTACCTTCCACGAATAACCCGTCAGCCTTCAAAGCAAGAGTGAACAGGCATCTTCTGGGTTTACTCGTTCCACCATAGACCTCATCCATCGCTTTCCATCAGGCGAGATCGAGGGCAAGAACTGGCACATGTAGCAAAAAAAAAACACAAAAACAGAAAAAATATTTTCTTCCTTACTGCTCTATGAGTCGTGGCTGATGGCGAAGTAATAACGATCGCACGGGTCGAACAGTCAGGTTAAGCTAGGCTTGCGGTTGAACCGTGGATGGGTGACCATCTTTACATACTAAGACCCCTCCGTGCGGCGGAAAGCACGTTAACGCGGTTGGTCCCGGCTGTCATTCGTGGATCTTTGACTATCGTTACGGATCATCAGAAGCCCGAAAGTCTGGCAACCAGTCTTACCAAGAGGCATAGTGTTACCCAGTTACTGGGTTGTGGAGGTCAGATAGGAAGTCGTTCTATGTAAGATACTGATATTCAGCTGCATCCGGTTTGACTGGAAGCCGACCTCGACATAGTTCACAAAAGGGTAGGCAGATGTTTGCCTCTCTATAAGTGGTAATGTCGGTATTCAACTCCCTTTCTAGCCATATCATCTTTTACACAGTCCATCCATCGTTTCTTTGGTTTTCCTCACCTCTATAACAATTTCAAAGTAAATTATATCTCTATTTTGCCAAAGAAACTAACCATTGAATAACAGTTAGTAAAGTTACATAATTAGATACAATCCGTTGGCAGTTACACTTATCTTCACGCTCTCTTAGCGTGACGGGGTCTGCAGAACTACAAACGGTAACAACACTTGAGTACCGCTAGATGCCTTAATAGTACTAAATGGTTTTTATAACGGAGAACTATAGTAATAATCAGTGATAGGAATAGGTAGTGCCTATTAGCCTAAACTTCGAAGAACAGAGACAAGAAACGGAGACTTCCTTAGGACTAAATTATTTCCGGCACATCTGTCTCGAAATTTCGAGACAACACATAAATACATTTAAAAAAATGTGTTATTTGGAATAAGTAATTCGTCTATATTTATCTAAAGTTTGTCCATAAATGTGATAGTTTGTATGGATGTCCATTACTCAATTTCACTGAAAATGCTGATTTTGGTAGTGATATAGATTAAGGTGTGGAATAGCACATATGCTACTTCCTAATGAAAAAAAGTATAGTTCCCATGGGATACAAAAACAATAGAAAAAAAATTTCAGAAAATTTTATGGTTGTAACGACTGTGTATGTTATTATTTTATTATGATATATCTAGTCGCAAACTTTAGGTAAATCACCCCACTTTACCTCAAAAAGCACCCCACGCTTTTTAATTGAATTAAATTATTTTCTCCTTTTTTAGTTTGGTTTTTAAAGCGTGTTTTTTTAGTTTTTTAAACTATTATTTATTTTCTATTTTTTAGTTCTGCTAACTACAAAAACGTGTTTTTTTTTTCTCATTTTTTTTTATTGTTGAATTGTCATCGGTCCTCGATAGGTTTACAAAGTTTCAATGAAATATAACCGTTTAAAGTGGGTCAAAATCGCTCTCTAAGGAGTCGGTTACATACAAACAAACATACAAGTGAAGCTAATATAAAGCGTGTAAAAATGGGAAAAAAACTATAAACAATTAAAAATGTATTCTCAGGATAAGACTTATTCTAGATACTAGCTTTTTCCAGCGGCTTCACCCGCGAGGAAGTCGAAAAATATCCCACGGGATCGTACTATCGGTAGTATCGGGATAAAATGCATCCTATGTGCTATTCCAGGTTATAAACTATCTGTGTGCCAACATCCAAATCCGTTCAGTCGTTTTTGCGTGATTCAAACAACAAACACAGAAACAACACACTAACACAACATACAAACTTTCACCTTTATAATCTTAGTAATATAGTAGGATAAAAGTTTGTTGAAATTTACCCTAGTTATGGAAAAGTGGAAAATGAGAAGTCCATTTGGTACTTTTTCTGGGATAAACTACAGAACCGATTTGAGGAAGGTGACCTAGAAGAGGACTGGGGTAATTTTTCTCTTAAAAATCTTAAACTTAGCACACAGACCGGGCTGCAGAAACAACTAACTAGATATAAATAAACCGCTATGATAACAGCGTTTCATACAAAGCCATTAAAAATATTAATTAAAAAAATATATAACTTAAAGCGAAATCGTCTCAATTCTCGCGAAGTTTAATTGTTATAAAAACATATAAAAAGCATATTTTACGTTAATTTAGTATTAAAACTCCTGTTTCACGACACGCTGCGCACACGCACGTAGTTTTAAGACTTTATTAATCTTGCTATAAATGTGTATCATCACATTAACAGCCCTTTATAGTTCCTTTACGTGCCTTTTATGGTATAAATGTTCCAGATAGTCTTTCTCAGAAACCATGCCCTTTACATACAAACATACAAGTCTTATAGTCACTTGGCTGACTTCTGCTATATATATTTTGTAGTGAGATATTACCTCAGTTACTGTTCTACTCTCTGCAGGTAATGGCTGCTTATTTTTTGTTCTAACATCATAACATCAAGCCAGTAATCCTCGAAAGGTTAAGCTGAGATGTAGGTACTTTATACTACACCCAGATTTCGCCAATTATGTTTAAGGCGGTCATTTCTTGAAAACGCTCAAAAAGGTGTTTTTTTAAACCAGTGTATTTCTTTAACGGTAAATAATATTGAAAGCAAAAAAATATTATATTTGCAAGTCTTTTTTACATAGGTGATGGAGCTCAAAACATAATTAAACATACTTTAATGCATCAAAAAAAAAACATCAAACTCACCTCATAATTATCTATAAAACCAGATTATCCCTTCAATAACAATTATAATTAAAAATATACCATACCATTAGGTATGGTATATTTTTGGAATTATTTTTTTTGGAATATTAATTCCAAATGCCAAACTGCATCCAGTGATGCATCATTTATTATTAAATAGTTAATGTCTAATTTTATACGATTTTATTTGCATTTTTACGACTATACTTGCTCATTTATTATTCGAATAAATTACAAAAGATTTTAACCCTTATCGGATTGCAATAAGAACTATTATTGTTCATAATGACAATATTTAAAGTAACCAGGGCCTTAGTCCCGTGTAAAAGGGTCGAGCCTATTGCCATCAACGGAGCACAGATCCAGATTCCGGGCTGTTATTAAGAAATTCCGGATGGAAAAGCCCAATAACAGTTTTTCTGACCTAGGAATCGATACCAGGACTTCATGCGCTTGCGACGATCAGACGAACGAGGAAAACGACGAATTTCTAAACTAAAAATCCATAAACACTTCACTTGAAATGAGAATCAAACCCAAGGCTTCACACTTAAGAACCTCGCCCACAATTATTATATCAATGAACCAATTACTTACAATAATACTTTGCCTGGGAATCGAACCCTGGACTTCATATTCACCCGTAGCGTTTGCAATCACTGGACCAATGAGACATGCTAAAAAATAAAATAAAAGAAATCAGTCAAATGTCTGGTTGCCAGCACCCTAATTGCGTAACACGCGATTAATCATAATCGGTTTCATTTTGACAATTCAACAATATTCATTACGTTATTTACGTTTTTGAGCAGACACATTTTTAGAACATATGAAGCAATGGTTTAGCCATTTGTTTCAAAACGAAACAAATTATGATTAATCGTGAGTTACGCAATTAGGGTGCTGGCAACCAGACATGTGACTGATTTCTTTTATTTTATTTTGCTACTGCTTATTAACTGCATGAACTAGAGAACCAGGGGCACGTTATTGACTAACCGCACCTCTATCTACATCCTCTTAATTACTATAACCAAACTGTATGCTTCAAAGGTTTAAAAGATTAACTTTAACTCCCACAAGGTGGACCGATGACCTTGTGAAGACCGCAAGAATCCGCTGGATGCGGGGAGCACAGAACCGGTCGAAGTGGAGGAGCTTGGGGGAGGCCTATGTCCAGCAGTGGACGTCTTTCGGCTGAAATGATGATGATGATGAATTAACTTTTGTGACATCTACCAACCCGCACTGGGCCCGCGTGGTCGATTACGGCCCACTCCCTCTCACAGAGAGGAGGCCTGTGTCCCAGCAGAGGGGAACGTTATAGGCTGATAAATGATGATAATAATCATGATTAACTTTTAAATTACCTTTTATTTTAGCACATAATTAGACAAATACCATCTTTTGTTTTACCTAAACAGACATAAATAATAAAGTTTATTCAACATCCAATTCAATGCAATTAATCGTAAAGCAGCTGTTTCAATAAAATTGAAACAAAAAGTCCAATTAAAGGAACAAAAGTGAATGAGTGAATGATGCTCGAGCAAAATCATGCATCTGCTTTAACCCTTTCTCTTTAGCACGGGAGGGTTAACGGGTCGATAATGACCCAATTAAAGATGGACTGTTGCCATATGACGAACAATAGAACTAAATTAACTTTTTTTCGATTATATATTTCAGCTCAACTTTATAGATTTTGTACTGGATGTGGCAATTTTTTTTAAACTGAAACCTTTGAAATGGAACTTCTACATTAGTAGTTCGACATTTTAATAATAACTATCTGTGAAAGCTTACTACATAGTACCTACTGTCCGCTTGTTTTTTAAATAAATGTCAAGTTCTGACTCCAAATACCATTTCAGACACCAATCTACAAACTCAAACTCAAAGCATTTATTTCAAATAAACCAATTACAGGCACTTTTGAATTGTCAAGGTCGGTGAGATAGAAAGATGAAGCTAGTTGCCCATTCCAAAGCGTAGGTACCTATGGAGAAGAACGGGCAAGAAACTCCATGGACACTCTTTTAAAATCATGATTTTGTTACAAACAGTTGGTTACATCATTATGTTGAAATTATCAATGTGAGAACGATGTAAAAAGACGTGCACATTATAAGCGTCCGTAATTAAAACAAAACAAAAATAAAATAACAATTTAGAAATTAAAATAAGCCGTGGGAGCTAAGAGATGACCAGTCCCTACTGGCGGCGCCCGTTCACGAACATGACGTATGGATCAGCACCATTCAGCTCAACCATTTTGAAGGGAACTTGGATCCAGACCCGTGCTTCACCTAGCTTCTCCACCTGGGTGAAGCACGGGGACTATATAAGGTCCCGTGCTCCAACCGATGACGTTATTGTACAGTGATGCAGTAAATTGTTTTGCCTATATGATTCAGAAGCTCCGAACAATTATTTAATAGGAGTCAATTTATATGTACAGTAATAGAGTTTAATTAAAATTATTATTTTCTCATATTCAATTTTATGATTTAATTACATACAAGCCTTTGTGGTGCAGAGAATAGAATTTGAATATTATTTACAAACCTTTGCGGTGCATAAAAAAATTAAAAATAAATTCAACGCGTCTGCTTGAGTATTTTCATTTCACACAGAATATATGGAAGAAATCCAAAAATATTGGCATCAAAGATAAAGTTTACACACGCATTGTCGGTCTATGTTCCAGCTTACCTCTATTGCCCCATGATCGTATTGCACAAGGATGGCAATATATTTTGTCAGAGAGTATAAACCTTTCAAAACGCGAAGATCCGAGAATTTATTCAATATTTTGAAAAAAAATATATGTATTAGTAAAAATGTAGATGAATGGTGTGTATTCAACGAGAGGCACCGTACAAATAACGTAGCGGAGCGTTGGAATTCCAAACACAATAAAGACTTCAAGAAGCCATATTATGTTACCCTAAATAAATTGCTAACAGTGATATCGCAAAATACCGATTCTTTAGACTTAACGCCAACTAAACGCCGTAAAGAACACTGTGAAAAAGACCATTTTATTTTAGATTCTCAAATGCAATTAATTAATAATAAAATTTCATTGAGCCATTTTTTGGAAAAAAATCGTTAAAATAAACCCTACTGATTACATTGTATTTTTCTTAATTACTTGACTGTACTGATCATCAGTTGGAGCACGGGACCTTATATAGTCCCCGTGCTTCACCCAGGTGGAGAAGCTAGGTGAAGCACGGGTCTGGATCCGGAAAACTTAATGATCCAACACACACGCCACCACCAGCGAGACATTTGAGTGAGCATGACATACTCTCATACTCATACATGGTCTTCATATATGATCTGATCGAGATGTCAGGACTTTAAAAGAGACTGTGACCTCTGAGTTTGTTTCGGCCTTTCTTATCAGAGTAGTCAGATAGGAAACGCCGACCTCATCTAGTTAAAAAAATATGATTGACAAACCTGCTTACAGAAAAAACACGCTTTAAAAACCAAACTAAAAAAAGGAGAAAATCATTTAATTCAATTAAAAAGCGTGGGGTGCTCTTTGAGGTATTTTTATAATCAATTAATGTCAAGCAATTAATTTTTTTTTCCTTTTTTAGTTTGGTTTTTAAAGCGTGTTTTTTAGTTTTTTAAACAATTATTTATTCTCTATTTTTTAGTTCTGCTAACTACAAAAACGTGATTTTTTTATACTATATTTTTTTACCTTTTTTTTCATTTTTCTCATTTTTTTTTTAATTTTAAATTGTCATCGGTCCTCGATAAGTTTACAAAGTTTCAATGAAATCTGACCGTTTAAAGTGGGTCAAAATCGCGCTCTAAGGAGTCGGTTACATACAAACAAACATACAAGTGAAGCTAATATAAAGCGTGTAACCCCCCCAGTGGGTTCCCGCATTGTCGTTGCGGGGGGGCTCAGTAGCCGTGGTCCGCTCCCACGGTGAAGCGAAGAGGAACCCCAAGGTGGGGCCGCTCGTCAGGGCTTTTGTCTCCAAGCCGACGACGTAGCGGCCAGAATGTAGGTTGCGGTGAGGTGCACCGCAACTGAGGCGGGCCGCGGTGTCGAATGGGAGGCATCGCGGCTGAGGATTACAGGCTGCGGAAGAGGAGGAGTGCCGGTACTTCTGAGTAGCGCTCTTCCCTTCCGTGGCCTGGACGGGGCCGCCACCGTTTGATGGCGGACGCGGTGGGGCCGCAGGGGAAGAGGAGTGTCGGTATAGCGTTGGCCGCTCTCCCTATCCCCTGCGGCCGAAAAGTGGTAGGCGGCGGGGCCACTGTGCTGACCCGTCGCAGGGGGACCAAGGGCACCAGACACGGGTACGTCTGGGGCCCTTTTGTTACTTGGTTCCTGGGGTGGTCACGGCGTGCCACGTGTCCTGGTGCGCCGAACTGGTGGGGTCCGCAAGGGCCGATGCCTGCCAGGGTTGCGGGTTGTTCGAAAGAGATACCGCGGCCCCTGGCACACAGGCAACTGAGGGAACACGGGTGGGTTTTAGTCAGTAAAAGTCTGACACGCCCTCCTGCTCCACCCAGAGCAGGAGAAGTTATTTGATGATTTCCCACCCTCAAAAAAAAAAAAAAAAGCGTGTAAAAAAAACATTTATCATTTGACTCCTGTAGATAGTTCCAGATATTTGTTCGTTCACACAAACAAACTCTTTAGCTTTATTATTAATAGTATAGATATATAATTGTTATGTAGTTAGATGTGCAAAAACTGCACCTAGATTATAGCCTAGATCTCAGGATGAGCAATAGATTTACGCAACAACAACTTACATCACAGATCTAAGATTCACGATCATAAAAATGTCGTGCCTATTGCGAGAGCCTTCAACTCTCATCCTTTCCAAATTACAGCAGTTTGTGTTTGTGAGAAGTGAACTGAGAATTAAACTTGTTTTAAAATAATGCCTTTAGCCCTATTATCGCCCTTAGTAGTGATCATGTTGAATTCAATTTCAGAGCCAAGAAATTCCTTTAAATAATTAATAGATTTTTCTTGATATTAGGATTTCCTGTGGGCCAATGTCCGTGTCGCCCGTAGATGGTTTAGAACATCTTAATGTAAACCAAATATGTATGTGATCTTTAAGTCATTCTTAAAACCATGTACCTCGATGTGCGTCATCCGTGTGGTGCAGAACTGAAAGAATAAACCCATTCTATTTCTTCCCGTGGGTGTCGTAAAAGGCGACTAAGGTAACTTACTAGAGAATGGGCAGCATTGTTCTCTATATATATTTTTAAACTATTTTACGATCGCCGACCCGCCTTCGAAGGTCGGCGATAATGGCAACCTAACAAATGACAAGCATCAAAAACAAAATGGCGCCTACCCATGGCTACGGTAGTGGTCAAAAGCAGAGTGATTTAGGGGGAGGCCAATGTTCAGCAGTGGACATCTTTCGGTAGAAGTGATGAAAATCAGAGAACAGGAAACATGCAAAAGTGCGTCTATAAAAAGAAAACACTGACTTATGAATTAAGGTTCCGTTAAGTCTGGATCCAAGAGTCTAAAGAAAAGTTTTATTTTGTCATCATTGTTAAAAAAAATACTGGTTGTTCTTCGATAAACATGAGCCACAAAGTACTTATATACCGTTGAAAATACCAAACATTTCAATCTCCAAAATCCCAGGCCACATCCAGCACATCTATAGCTAATCAATTGACACCAAAGGGCGATAGGAAGTGCCCGTCGGAAATCGGAACCAGGGGGTGCGGTAACAAGCGCACGTGCATGCGCAGGCGCAAGTACCGCGCACCAATCTGGCGCATTCTATGTTATAATGTGAGGGTACTTTGAAAGGGTGGAGGGAACAAAAAAAATGTTGTAATGAGTGATTATGGAGTTGTTTTATTTGATATTGAAGTCACGTGTCGTCTATAGGATTTTGTTATTGTAAAACTTCAATGGAGTGTAGAAAACGGTTTTGTTTTTTGTCTTGTGAGTAAGAAAGGTAATGTATCAGGACGAAAATAAATATTGATACGTCGAATGGGTCGACTCGCACGAATTTAACCGAACGAATCGTCACTTTTAAATAATATAATATTTTCTATAGCCGACTCACACGAAGTTATTTTATTTAAGGGCGAATCGACAATTCCAGAAATACGTATTAGGCAACTGGAACGTTTTGAATAAAACGTTATGGAAACAACGAAATGTTAAGGAGAAAGTACACTTGCCCATAGAAAATAATACAAGTATTATTTAAACGTGACGATTCGCCCGATTTGAGCGAGTCGACTAATAAGCCGTCGAATGACTTAAACGGCGGACCCTTACCGGCTAAAACCCACTCCTGCCTTGCCAGTTACTTCTGACATGATCAGAGCCTTTTGTATTGAATTTTATTGTGATTTTGCTTTTTGTTTCAGCTAGTTTAAACGAAAATGGAGAGTTTCAAAGCTGTCGATTCTGTCTTGGTGTTTGAGATGTCTTAATTTGATAACTTACTTTACTTCGTTACTAAGGGGGGGGGGGGGGGGCTAGGCATAGGAGGGCTAGGATTAGAAAGGCTAGGATTCTGGAGGCACAGCAATCTTGGCCAAGCAACTTGATCATCATTTCCTGGAAAATTAAGACCAACTTGTTTGTGTTGTTTGCTTGCTTGTTTTTTTAAGATAAAATTGACAGAATGGCTTCTAAAGTTTTGTTTTTTAGTATTATGTCAGGACAATTATTTATTACTTAAACACGCCCAAAGTAATTTAAAAATAATATGTACAGGTATATAAAAATAAAATAAACATAAGGGTTGAAACTCTAGGGCCATGGGGTCCGAGTGCCCACTTAGTTTTCCGAGATATTTCCAAGCGGTTGGTTGACTCGTGACCAAAGGGCTGGCCTATATTTCGGCCAAAGAAATCAGCATTGCCATACAACGTGGCAATGCTGCCAGCCTTTTGGGCACTCTTCCCGTTGACAACGATGCGGACGTATTTTTTGATGCCTTATGATTATTTTCTTTTTTAGTATTATTATTTGATTTTATGAGACATACGAATTCACAACTGGTGTAATAAAATGATAATTAAATTAACAATTTTTTTTTTTATATAGAAATTGTGATATACATATTTAATGTTTACTTAATTAAAATTTGCACGCTTGCTTGCAGGCAGAATACAATCATACTTGGGATATAAGATCTCACCTGCACCAACAATGTATTTCTTGCAAATAAACATTTGATTGGATTTGAAACGAAAACAAGATCGTTCAAAAATATTTGGTAGGGGCACACACAACACAAATGTTTTTGAAAGATCTTGTCAGCTCACTACGTTTGACATTTTTCTACCTAATTGATGTAGCCTTAGCATCATTCGTTTCTTAGTAAAGCATAGTAGACTTACCAATAATCCCAGAATTACTCCTGGGCTTACTACTCTTGCGAAACAAATATTAGCAATTCGCACAGGAAGTACTAAAAAATTCTTCAAAAGTAGCTTCTCAGATATTATCATCTCCAACAATAACTCCTGTACCAACTTTCTTGATGTTTCAAACACATTTTTGCTCATAAAACGCGCATAATCTAGTATCTACTCGATATACTGACAAGATTACATCGGAACCGTCAAAATGTTTTGTAGCAACAACATTTTATCTACAATCTCCTGCATACTTACTTAATAGAGGAAATCGCCAATTGCATGAAACAATGCTCCGTGGTCTACCCTGTTCATATCTGCTCCAACATTGGCCATATACCCATCTCAGTCTTCCAAATACCAGTTCTTTCAAGAGGGAGAAAGATGGGAGATGTTGGAAGTGAATATTGGTGTTGTATGTTGGTGATTCTCGAAGATCGTTGTCTTTAATGTACGTCTACTATTTTGTCGTTATTTAATGAATGTAAAAACAATGTTGCCGTACAGAGAAATTGTTTCTGTTTGAAAACGTTGAAATGATACCAAATGCTTGATAAATTGGTGGGATTTTACTTTAGAAGGCACTCTTGAATATCTCAGTGATCTGTCTATGGTTTCTTAGATAAGTCTACATTACATGATCTTTGATGTTGGATTATGTATACTTTATTTTGCAGTACGTTTTTTACGTTTTGGTGTATTTTAAGTACACGGCTGCCTAACCCTTCAGGGATTACAGGCGTGATATTATGTTATATGGGTATTCTCTGCGTTTCAGAAATTTTTAGTTAGACCATCCCATTCATTTGAAAAGTGACGACCATTCTCTTCGGCAGTAGGTCAGCTCTCTGACCAGTGACAATACCAAAGTATAAAAAAGATGAAGAGAGAAGTAGAAAGAAGAAATTTTTCGCAAACATCTTTTTCTTTGACACAAATACCAAGATGGCGGCCATCAGTATGACATGCGCGGTCTTTTAAAATAATACAATAATTGCGCATTATTAAGTCAACGAGGAGTCGATTAGATCGCTATATTTATACCTCGTGTTTATGCTCGCATCGTGAACTTGCTAGGGTTAGCATTTGACAGGCTAGCCTGATGTTAATGGGTGTTTGACTTTGAACTACTTGGTTGTATGTGTGTGGTCTTTAGCGAACGAAAGCGATCATAATTGCATTTATGTCCTTGTAGACACAACGTTAAGACTCATCATCTGCCTAGACTGAGATGCTGAGCTTGGTTTCCAGTCTAACAGGGCTGATTTTTAACCGACTTCAAAAACAAGGAGGTTATCAATTCAACATCTTTATTTTTATTCAATTTTTTTTTATCTACGGTCAACTGTGGCATCTTTACCTTTAACCATAGCAACTTTACCCATGAATACTGTACTTAAGTTTCTCTCGAATACTAAAAGTCTATTGCCGCCATTTAATATCGAAGCGATACAGAAGTAGAATATTCTACTATTTGTAACAAATTTTAGTAATCACGAGATATTTAAATACAGTTATCATTGGTAAAGTTGCTCATTGAAAGTAAAGATGCCACAGTTGACGGTATGTTCCGGGCCTAACTCCGTCATACACGTATAATTGCAAAAATATTTTTATTCGAAAGGGGTTTATTCCGAAATGGTCCCATTGAAATTTCATATAGATCTGATGATGCGTTTCGGAAACAGACAACGGAACTCTTCAAAAATGACAGCAAATCAACCGCGATTGCTGCTATCGCGTAAATATGCATTGTTGACCCCAAGGAAGATGAAATTTCGAATTGGTAGGTACTAACACTAAAAAGAGAAAAATTAAAACTTAAAAAAAAAACAAAACAACTGACTTCCGGAAAAACACTACCTACAAAGTGAAAAATAACTTTAATTTCGGAAGACGGTGACAAAAAAAAAATTGATATCCAAAGTCACCGACTTCCGAAATTAAAGTTATTTTTCACTTTGTAGTGTGTTGTTTTTTTTTTTTGGAAAAAGTTTTTCTATAGTCAGATAACTTTTGTATGAGGAATGTTGGTTTGAAAAATCAGCCCTAAATCAAGTTTTATTTTTATATTACTATAATTTCAACCTGTAGGATATGGCAGGACTAGCTGGATAGATTCCATCAAAACTGGAAGGAGGACGCGCGGGCGCATGAAAAATGGAAGGAGTGAAGGGAGCCCTTTTCCCAGGAGTGGGACAGCGCAGGTTAATTAAAAAAAAGATGTCCTACTGCCCACTGTCAGCTATCCTTAAAATCTTTCCTTCAAGGTTCAACCTTAACTGAATAGACATAAACTATATGAGTCGCGATACATTGTTGTGTATGAAGCTCGCACCCTGCGCTACCAGTTGGCTGGTTCATATTCTTACCACGACATGAGAAGCCAGGATACCATACTATTTTATCTGCTGACCTAGTACTTACCAAAAAAAAAACAAAAGAAGATGAGTAGCACACTCTCCAAACTGACATTTGATAACCCTACAGTTGCTATTCATTGTTAGTTATCTCATTGAATATCTAATTTTTTCGCTGACATTGAGTGTTGCCATATGTTTCTTTGTGTCAGTCCTCAGTTTTGCAACTGTTCCTAACATTATCTGTTACGTAAAATTAGCTGCACATCACTACGATCTCTCTTTTTCATTGTACGTTTGTAAAGGAGTGTCGGTCATCTGCCTAACTTTTTCAACTATCTTCGGGTCAGCTTCCAGTCTAACCGAATGCAACTGAATTCCAGTATTTTACATGGAGCGACTGCCAATCTGACCTCCATAATCCAGTTACTGGGTTATACGATACCCTTGGTAAGACTGGCTGTCAGACTTTCGGGCTTCTGACGACCCGTAACGACTATCAAAGATCTACTTAAAATTAAACACGCCACAGACAATTTGCAAATCGATCGATTACCAACAAGCAAATCACAAGCCAAAACCAAAAAAAAAGCTAATCACAAAATGATTCACATGCATCAAATACCTTTAAAGTCAAAGTCAAAGGAATGGAATGGACAACTATGTAGCTTCAACTTTCCAACTGGTCGACTTTTTGACAATTCAAAAGTGCCTGAAAATGGTTTAATTGAAATAAATGCTTTGAGTTTGAGTTTGAAAGCATTTATTTCAAATAAGCACTTAAAAGGCACTTTGAACGTCAACATTTACATTAAAATAGAATTGATTCTAGTTGCCCCTTCCAAAATGTAGTTTCGTATGGAGAAGAATGGGCAACAAACTCCACCGTTACTCTTTTAAAATGTTTTAAGTACAATATTTAACATAGTAGGTACATTCATTATATGATTATGTGTGAAAACGATGCACCCAGAATAAAATTACCATACCAAAATAGGTCAACAGAATCAAATTGAAGCCATACAGATAAATTAATTCTGTGATAGATACATGGTGCTCACACATTTACAAACATTGTAAAAGTAAATATGTATACGATTTTCCTAGAACATTAACAAGTAATGAGTCAGTGTGTGAATTAAAGTAATATCACTGAGTGTAAATCAATGTAATAAATAAAATTAAATTCACAATTCAATTAGCAACCAGTTTGATTTTTTCTAGACTCTAGATTGTCCTATGGAGCAGAACCAGCATGTTTCCAAGCATTCTTATCTTGTATATTTATATATATTTATTTTAAAAACAAAACACCGCAAATATTATCTAAAACCTAAACCAAAACATTAGGATGATCTGTAAATAAAATAACTAACTGACAAAAAAATTCAACACCGCGGCCATCTTTGTTTATCAAAGTGACGTCACTAAACAATCTACTGCAGTGTCAACAAACATTCAACGATGACAATAAGATGACAAGTCCATTCAATAAACTATTGAGTTGTTTAATTTTATGTTATTCAGTTTTGGTTGGGAAGTAAACAAAGGTGTTATGTGTTCTTAATTAGAATATGGGTCACTGGCGATGTAGTGAGTATAGTGACGTAAGCTGTCAAGGTAACTTAGCGTGATCTTTAGTTCAAAGCCAATTTTAATCTTTTTGAATGCATATTTTGTTAAGTTTCGGGATAAGTTTTAAAACAAGGTATTTTAGCTTGTTAGTCGCACAAAATTAATGTATTTGTGGGCCAATCGACAACTCCAGAACTACGTATTGATTAGACAATTGGCACGTTTTCAATTGTATGCAATAAAGTTATGAAAAAATGTCACTGCACTGTACATACAATAAAGTGCAGTGTGTAAGTGCTGTATTGCAATATTTGATGCAATCTTATGTTCCCTGCATTGCTAGCAAAATGTCCTATTTCAATTAAAGGGGTCATGTGAACCAGTTACAGGATATACCGATTTCGTTCCATGAATGAGAGTCACGATGAGTCAAAGCAAATGAGTTTTACCAAAAACATCCCGCCAAACAAAATTCACAAACCTCGGCGTTCAATTTCCGAGTGAATCACGTGATTGACATTCTTTTGGATGTTTGCGGCATCTCTCTTATGTGCTGTCACCAAAAGATGTAGTTGAAATTTAGTAAGAAGCCGATGGATGCTTTCGAATAAATAAAAAATAACGTAGAAAACAAACGATTAATTTATCAAATTAAATTTGATTCGAAACATCTATAGTTCTATACAAAACATCTATCGGTTTTTTTACTAAACTGTGGCAGGCACTACTTTACTTTGTGTAATTAATTTCATCACCGCTGCTCTCAAAACGGTGAATAAAAAACATCGTAAGGAAACCGGTGAAATGTCCTAATAAATGAATGAATTGCACCGATCCCAGCGTGGCTTGACCATACTCGATTAATCGAATGAACCCCAAGATTTGCACTAGCCCCTGGAGCCTCATGCTTCATGAAGCATGAGGCTCCAGGGGCTACAGAGGCTATTGCATATAAAAAAGTATTGTTGTATTGTGAATTATGAATTATGAATTGAGTAAGCATTGGACTAGTGGAGAGACGGGTGGTATTTATTTACAGGAGGAATTTTCACGACGTCGCCGGCATGTTGATTCAGGTCGAGCTTCTTAAGTACGTTCAACTGTTTTCTTAGCTCTTTCCTATGCCGTTGCTTCGCTATGTTCTGTATTGTTGTTTTCATAGTCGTCTTCTGAGTTCTTACTGCTATCAGTTTCTGATTTTTGGAGATATCGCTAGGTAGCCGCTTTCTTGATCTTATTTCTCTCTCCAACCATGTCCTTCCAAACCAATAATTCGAAGACATGTGACATCCACCACCACCCGCAATGGGATTGATTTTTGATGATGATGTGATTATGCTATCCTCATAAAGTTTCTTCAGAAATGAGAATAAAATAAGTTGAACCTTGTTAAAAACGAAATGATTAGAAACACCTGATGTCTACCTATAGGTAACCTCGTTATCTTTTACGATGGTCCCAATAAAAGTTTACAAACCTACATACATACATATCGATGGTATATTATGATTCGCACCTTTCATCGCTATTAGTTGGATCGTTCCGGCAACACTTTTAGATTTATTACCCGATTTAAAAGGGAAAGGAAGAGTTATGAGTTAAACTGTTTAGTGTGTATGGTGCCTTCGGATAGCGAGATTGGGTGAGATTTTGATGGATGAAGTGTGACGATTCGTCTTCGAGGCGTGATTTGTGTTTTCTCCAATTTGTGCACATAATTAATGTACTTAGTTATTTTCCAACTTTGTTGGGGTTGGATTGTAGTCTTACGGGACGCAACTAAATACCTACCAGTATTTAACAACAGTATGTAACAATTTGAGCGACAGGATAAAATTTTAACCAGTGCGCAAACTGTAACCATGAATTTAGCAAATCATTCTAAACCCCGTAACGTAATGTTTCGTCAGTTATACAAAAAAAACTCAGTTATTCTATACATTTTGACCGCGTAGGTATTGCACTTTTCTATGAAACAGCTGGTTTTTTTTTGTATAACCGACGAAAAATTTCTACCCTAGGGGGTTTTTTTTTTTTTTTAGGGTGGGAAATCATCAAATGACTTCTCCCGCTCTGGGTGGAGCAGGAGGGCGTGTCAGACTTTTACTGACTAAAACCCACCCGTGATCCCTCAGTTGTCTGTGTGCCAGGGGCGACGGTATCTCTTTCGAACAACCCGCACCCCTGGCAGGCATCGGCCCTTGCGGACCCCTCCAGTCCGGCGCACCAGGACACATGGCACGCCGTGACCACCCCAGGAACCAAGTAGCACAAAGGCCCCAGACTACCCTGGTACCCTTGGCTCCCTTGGCCCCCTGCGACGGGTCAGCTCAGTGGCCCCGCCGCCTACCACTTCTCGGCCGCAGGGGATAGGGAGAGCGGCCAACGCTATACCGACACTCCTCTTCCCCTGCGGCCCCACCGCGTCCGCCATCAAACGGTGGCGGCCCCGTCCAGGCCACGGAAGGGAAGAGCGCTACTCAAAAGTACCGACACTCCTCCTCTGCCGCAGCCTGTAACCCTCAGCCGCGATGCCTCCCATTCGACATCGCGGCCCGCCTCAGTTGCGGTGCACCTCACCGCAACCTACTTTTTGGCCGCTACGTCGTCGGCTTGGAGACCAAAGCCCTGACGAGCGGCCCCACCTTTGGGTTCCTCTTCGCTTCACCGTGGGAGCGGACCACGGCTACTGAGCCCCCCCGCAACGACAATGCGGGAACCCACTGGGGGGGACCCTAGGGGGTTTAGAATGATATGCTGAATTCATGGTTACAGTTTGCCCACCGGATAAAAATGTACCCTATTATATGAAGCAATTTTCCTCCTCGTAGGGTTTAAGCGTGGCAGTCCTCAAAAATTAACTCTTCTTCCACAAGAAGCTTTATCATACGATAAAGCCAATGCCATAGTAACCAAGCTTTCAATTATCTAGCTACAATGCTAGATAGATAGAATATGCTTAGATACTTGTTTTCAAGCTTGACATCAGCCGTTGATGAGCTGGCTTCTTGAAGAACCAAATCAGAATCATTGAAAGCCGTTCAACCGTTTTATCGTGAAACAAACAAACTTACTTTAGAAAGAAAGAAAGCATCCTTTCGTATTTATAACATTAGTTAGGATTAGTTTAGAAAAAAGCCGAATTTTTATACTACGTACTTTGTAGACAGCAGTGACGTCAACACAGTAAAATTAATGTCAAAGTGTCAACTTGCGCCATTAAATTGGTGTCTTTAATAGGTAGGAGATAGAAATCTAACTCGTTAAGGAACTTGATTACTTTAGCAGGAGCATGACTACCAGTCTATAGCAAGAGTTCCCAACCAGTGTAACACAAACTATTTTAATTAAATATGTTTTTGGTACTAGAAAAGATTAAGGCTAGACTCCACAAGATTTTTTTTTCTGTATTTTTATGAATGGTCAAAAGGAAACCGAACTCATCCGAGGCGAGATGCCTAAATTTTCGAGATCGCTTCGCTCGCTCTTGCATGCTGAAGAATTATGAGTCAGCTTTTGCATAAAGTATAAATCGACAAAATAACTAGCCCCCGAGTTCCTTTGGTCGATCTAGTGATTTTAAAAGAAAGGTAGGGGGCGCAATTAGTAAAAGTTGGGTAAATCTTCGAACCTTCGGATAGCCTTCATCATCAGAACAGTCACTCAGTTTTCTAGCTCTGTTCCTCCATTTGGATCCTTATCATCTTTAGCAAGAAGTCCTGTATCCTGTAACCCTCAGGTTTCAGAGCCTATGACACACAAATCCTTCCGCTTTATTCAAATACCTGTATATATACTTGGCATACTATATGCACATAAGTAGGAATATATTTATGTTGTTTTACGTGTATGTAGTCATATATGCGTCACAGTGCCTCGATCGTGGGACCGCTTGAGACGTGACTACTGACTGCCTCGAGTTAGGTAACCTTGCGGATATGTAGGTGATCATTAGGTTCTTTTTACACGCTTTATATTCGCTTCACTTGTATGTTTGTTTGTTTGTAACCGACTCCTTTGGACGCTATTTTGACCCACTTTAAACGGTAAGATTTCATTGAAACTTTGTAAACTTATCGAGGACCGATGACTATTCAATAATTTAAAAAAAAAATTGAGAAAAATGAAAAAAAAAGTTAAAAAAAATACCGTTTTTGTAGTTAGCAGAACTAAAAAATAGAAAATAAATAATAGTTTAAAAAACTAAAAAACACGCTTTAAAAACCAAACTAAAAAAGGAGAAAATAATTTAATTCAATTAAAAAGCGTGGGTTGCTTGACATTAGGTGATTATAAAAATACCTCAAAAAGCACCCCACGCTTTCCAAATGAATTAAATTATTTTCTCCTTTTTTAGTTTTGTTTTGCTGACTATTATTTTGCTATAGGGTTGTAGCCGTCGAGTTTTGAGGTAAAACAGTGATGAAGTAAAATGTCAGAAATAATTTTTCTTCAATGGCTTAAAAATAAATGAAGGATGATTAATACGTAGGTCTAAGGATCTAAGAAATCAATTTACTGAACTAAACCAACACCAACTGAAAGAGTTTTCTTAAACTCGGCTTGATATAGTTAAATCAATTTAAAACCTATCCGCCTACCTGTAGGTAAGGTTTTGGACTGGAGAGCGCGTACTGGAAAACGTAGCGTTGGAAAGCCTCCCAAAAAGTGGACCAATGACCTGGTGAAGGACGCAGGAATACGCTGGATACGAGAAGCACAGAACCGGTAGAAGTAGCGGAGCTTGAGGAAGGCCTATGTCCAACAGTAGACGTCTTTCGACTGAAATGATGATGATGATGGAACCTATCCATCTATCACACATTAGCAATCTAGTCACTATCGAGCAAGACATCACAATTGAGGGAGGCACATGTCCTACAGAGAACTGATATAGATAAATTTTGAGCAAGGTGAAAATAATAAAAGAGAGTCAAACTTTTGTACACACAACCACAGGACAGTTAAAATGTAGTTTTTCAGAACACAACTAATATAAACTTAAAATAAATCCACTTCAAGAAAAGACCACTACACTTATCTAGCTGAACGCATCGAAAAAATATTGCTCAAACAATTTAGATAAATCAGCAATCGGAAGCCCTTAGCCGCACGTGCCAAAAGTGCAGTTTTTGAGAAACTCCATAACAAAACGAACATTCAAACAGTCAAGTGGCACTCCCTCTATCTACCTCTCTATCACGTTTGAGAGCAACCTATACTATTTTTGAGCACCCTGTATATTTTTAAAGGTACTCCGACGAACTGAAGTGATTTTAACAGGGTAACGGGTTTGAGTCCGTTTTTAGTAGTTTCAGCTCAGGAAGACACTTTAAGTACCGTCGGGTGTCGATTGGTACTTTACGTGAATTGGTACTTTTAGATCGTGTCTGGGCAGAAGGGAGTAGTTAGAAGTTAAAGGATAATTAAGAGTTTAAGGGTTTATAAATATTCTATTATTGTTTGCAACCCTTAACTTACTTGTGATCACTTCAGAATTATTAAATGACATGAGGAAATTGCATTTTTTGTGGAGATTTCGAATATTAAAAAAAGAAAACGTAAAACGTAACATACAAAAAATATTCTCTCTTTATTTATAGTACTAGCAGTTTGCCGTGACGTCGTCTGCGATCCGGTATAAAAAGTAGCCGTAGGTAGCCAAAATCCGTTCAGCCGTTTTTGAGTGAAAGCGTTACAAAAATACAAACTTACCTTCGCATTTATAATATTAATTAGGACTAGTTTAGCAAAAAAAACTGAGTTTTATAGGTACTGCTACTTTTTTACCCAGGCAGCAGTGACGTCAATACAATAAAATTAATGTAAAAATGTCAACTTGTACCATTAAATTTGTGTCTTTAAACTTAGCTTAAGTACTTAGGTTAAACCAAGTGTGACTCACGACTAGTTCCCGTTATCCACCGAGTGTTACTTTTGTCTAGACTTTCAGCCTTAATTTCTAGCACTAAAAACTACATACATCACATAACATCAGGCCTCGTTTCTTTGAAGGATCGGGCAGAGCTGTTAGCATAGTACGCCCACATTTCACCAGTAATGTTAAGTCCCGTGTAACAAGGGGCCTATTGCGATTAATCTGAAAAATTCTAGATAGTAAAACCCAATAACACTTTACCCGACCTAGGAATCGAACCGAGGACCTTATACTAAACAGTAGCGCTCACGACCGCTAGACCAACCAGGCAGTCATTAAGGTGAACCTAGTCCACATTTTTTGTTTACAAACTTCGGGAGTGTTTTACTCCACTGTCTGACATGGCACATCCAAAGTAAAATATGATATCGTTTTGTCTCATTATTCATATTGTCTGTACGGAAACGGAATACTAAAATAAAAACCCATTAAAAACTTAGGAGCCAACAAAGATTCGTTTTTCTTGCTAATCTTACTTAACTTTGGGCGTGTTTAAGTAATAAAAGAAGTGTAAAATCTCCAAAACCAAGTCGGTACCGACAAAGTTTAATTATCGAAAAGTTCAATAAACTTTATTGGTCATTGATTTATGCATTGGCTTTTTCATTAAAGCCGATCTTCCAAAGGACTTTTCTTAATTTTTTCGCGAATTTTTTACTATAAATGATCCTGCATCTCACTCAATAACGTTGTGCGTGTAGACTAGCGTCTAACTGCTCATCACTGATACTATCTCTGTCGGACATCGGATCCATTGTCATACATGCGTCTGCTAAACCCATAGCTAAGTTATGAACCTACATTTGACTTTTGTATTGTTCGAGAAATCGTTGAGCTTCTCAAGTTCTGAGTTGAGCTGCATGATTACTGACGTCTGAGTTTGTTTCGGCCTTTCTTCTCAGAGTAGTCAGATAGGAAACGCTGACCTCATCTAGTTTAAAAAATATGATTGATATGTAAAAATTGTGTTTGTACAAACCAACTTACAGAAATCAAATCATTTATCATTACTTATTATTTTTTTAAATCAACGATTTTTTTTTTCGTACTAATTTAAAGCAGCCAAGCAAACAGTCTGATGGATTGGCCTGTAGATGAATTCTAAACAACTACAAAACTCATAAAACAGTGCAAAAATATCTTAAACCATTGTACAAATTACAAATCACCTGTATTTCCCATCATAATGAATCCAACATCCCGTTATCAGCTATCAAGGACCTCGCATCACACCGCATTGTTTCCATCTCATCGGACTATCATAATGATAATTGCAATATAAATCACTCGCATTAAAACCAAGGTTATCCGGTGTGTAGGGCTGTCAGAATATGTAATGGTGACTGTTTGGTTTCGTGACGTCATTAAAGGGTTTGAAGTCTCTGAGTTTCTGGAACAGTCCTATTACGAATGGTAGATACTAGATACATAAATACTGATAAAGCGAGCCTTGAATTTCCTAATTTCAAATGAGTCTCTGAAGTTTCTAATGTTTACAAGAAAAGGTATTTACAAGGCAGATGTGAGTGGAAACGCCGGGACCCCGGCGCCCTAAGAAGACATTACCTGACCTGACCTTATTGGTGATGTTCTTCAGAAAGGTCAGGTGCGTAGTATTTGCAACCGGCATGCGTGTCTTCTTATCTGGTACGCTCTTGACAGAGCGATCGTGATCGTTACGTACTCGTAGCAGTATTGGAAGGGGCAGATGTGATGCACTTCACGACATTTCGCCACCGCTGCCTGCTAGAGGTCATCCTGCTGCATTCGTTAACCGAACCTCCAATGGCAGACTTGATCTGGTCAGTCCAACGCGTGGGTGACCTTCCGCGCGGTCTAGTGCCTTCTATTTTCCCTTGGACGACAAGGCGTTCTATGGACTGATTGCATGCGTGTATGACCAGATATATTAACGTAAACGAGGCAAAAGGAGTATGTAAGAATTGTAGCAGGTGACGTTCAGTAGTTTCTGCTTACTTTCATGGGAAGAAGGCTTGGATCGATGTATATCTGTTTCTATTTTTTATTGGCTTAAATCTGGATCACAAACAAGCTTTTAAGACACTTAAGTCGCCATCCAACTTAGGATATCTTTTCCTGCCTGCGCTTGTCAAATGATTGATTTCATTGTTTAGAAATTTAAACTGACTAAATAGCTTACACAATTCACGTCGGTCCTTAGGTAGTAATTAATAACAGGAACCAACTCGCAAAGACTTGGGATAGGTCAGCTCTTTCTTCAAACGGCCCTTCCAGATATGTCCCTGCATTGTTAGTCTCACATACAATTTAAATAATACAGGGTGATTGGAAGATGGGTGCAAAGCTTTAAGGTGAACTGAAGATAGTATAGACAATTTAGAACCATTTAAGCCATGGTTGTCTTAGACGAAGTCTTACCAATTTTTTTTTTTTTTAATAATGTTTAAAAGACGTATTGTACAAAATTTTTATTTTTTCTGAGCTTTAAATGTCTGTAAAAAAATGTCTAATGACACAGAAGCCTAAAACATGTTTTGCTTGATTGCTTACACATTACTTTAATTAAATAAATAAAAAATGAATTCATTTATCATTCAATTTGGCCATAATTATGCAGTTTACATTAAATTTTGAGAATTTCCGAAAAAAAACTAAAAAATTTGGTTAAAAATATTTGGTAAGACTTCGTCTAAGACAACCATGGCTTAAATGGTTCTAAATTGTCTGTACTATCTTCGCCTTAAAGCTTTGCACCCATCTTCCAATCACCCTGTATAATGTTAAGACTTTAAAAGAGACCATGACGTCTGAGTTTGTTTAAACATTTCTTTTCAGGGATCAGTCAGCTAGAAAATGCCGGCGCCATCTAGTTTGACTAAGAAAATATTGACGTGCAAAAGTGTCTTAAAAGATCTACCTTCATAAATAAACATTTCGTTCCTTTAATGAAAAAGATGAATTAATATTTTTGACACCCCTAAACCCAACAGATAAACACAGTAAAGTCTTTATTGTGAGTAAATGCACAATTTGCATATTTAATCCAGCATGTGATGAGACCGGCCAGTATCCTTAGTGCAACAAATTGTGAGGCTGACACACTGGGCTAATTATTACATCATTCTAGCTCGTTTCACCTGGTGAAGTGACAATGGTGAACAGTTATTGCATTGGTTGGTAATTCGAGGTGACGTTTGATGTAATTGGTGGTCAAGGTGAGAGGCCAAGGTATGACTGGTTCTTTGAGAACTGTTAGGCGATTATAGTGTTGTTGAAGTGTACCTGGTTGATAGCTTGTTATTACTGAACCCTTTGCTGTATGTTTTCTGTCAACTAGACACTATCTTCCAATGAGGATGTCCTTTTCCACTGTGTTGTTTCACCGTTGTCTCCTTAACTAATACAAATGGCATATTAGAATGACAGCTATTTACTTTATTAAACTAGTTTTTGACAACCTGGTCAAGACTCTGATAAGTCAGTAAATCTATTGTCAAAAGTCAAGTCAGTAATCAAATATTTAGAACTTGTCTATTCTACTTTATATTAAATCCTCACCAAAATCTCAAAAGGCTCCATCTCAACCCATAAAAACCGAGTAAACCTAAAAAAAGAACAAAGCTACATTCTAAGTAATGTCGGTATTAAAATATATAAATATTTTTCACCTCAGCCAGCTCGCACTGTGTCGAATCGCCATTACTATGTCTAATTTGAAATAGGTATGCGAATAACCTATAGACCTCAGAAACGTCAGATCTTGGCGTGTTTTATACATTTGTTTTTTGAATTCTGTCCTTGGTAATGCAAAAAGTGAAGAATGTAGCTATGTTTCTTGATATGTGGGAATATAAAAAGAATGCTCGGAAAAAATTAGGGCAGAAAAATAGAAAAAGGTTGACTTAAAACTGGCTGAAATTGTTTCTAAGATAGTTGTAATACATGGTGTAATAAAATCATATTTATTCAAACATGATGTCGAAATAGACAGAAATATATGACTTAATAAATCAGCAATTCCACAAGACGTACACATTATAAACAAGGTAAATAATCCCTTAATATCCACTCGCACTTTAATCTACAAATTAATCAAAAGAGCCAAAATCATAATTAGTCACTTGCCATCCACACGACTTGCTACCATGACCCGCACATGAAGACGTTAACCCTAATTAAGATGCTGCTAACGTCATGACAATTACCATACTAAACCACCATAGATCCATGCGAAAACCAACTATACTTGAGGCTAAATACATGAGAAACACTGCTTTTTACTCCTCGTCACGTAATTCTAAGGTTGAAGAACGCGGAATTGGTGGACACAGCAATACTGAGAACCAGTGTGGAATAATTTCCAAAAAATTATGTATGCAACTTACTATTCCGTTGTTACCGTTGGGTAAGTGGTATCTCTTGGATGTGCAGACTCTGTCTAGCCAGTAAATAGGCGAGTTTCTTTAATGTAACCTGTTCAATAAGATATAAGATAGTCTCCAAATTGTTGAGTTTGGAATTTACTTCTATCAAGAGCCAAAATTCTGTTAGTTCGTCTTACATCTCTAAATCCATATACAAATACAAAGATTACGGAAAATGACATCAGTTATCAAAATGTCATTGTAACCCTGAACCAGGCATTAACATGGCATAAAGGTTTTCATTCAAAATATGATTATCTCTTGTTCGTGACAACTACGATTACTCAAGACAGACATCATTCCTCAAATCAGCAGAAATCATTGATCTGTCTGTCCGTCAGTACCTACTATAAAAAATGTTCCAATAAGAAACATTGCATAATACAATATCAATTTACACTAATCTTAGATCAAGGTTCGATGACGTCATCACACTATGTATAGAGTTCGAATCAAGCCGTGAAACACGTGAAAAATATATATATAGCAAATATAAAAATAAAGTATAATTGTTTACATTTGTACATCGAAGATCTCAAGAAAAGCTGACTCATTCGCCTTAACAATGTCAACGTCTCGGTTATTGACAATAAGCACTCACGTAAAAGGCGAAGAGTGCTCGAAAATCAACAAACACTAAACAAAACGCTCTCGGAATATCATAAACAAAATAATTGATACGAAAATGAGGATGCCCGAAACATTTCTACTGAGGATACCGAGCATCCATTTATTTTAAACACAGTTATCATCTAGTATACTTCATTCAACACGAACCTACCTACACAAATACACGTAGCTGGCACAATTAATATGTTCACTGCTTATATCTCCACTATAAAACAAAATTTTACCGCTACTTAACTTAAACAACTCTTAAACAACAGAGAGAGGACTTAAAATCCTTCACCGACGACTCCAAATACGAATTTCAAATTGTTCTCTTGTGGCCAGCTTCTTCTGTCACACTCCCATGCAACTTTAAACTTTAAATCTTAAACGATTGAACCGATTTTCGTCCGAGAGGTAGCCAATGTAGATCTTGGTGATGTTAATCTAAAATCGACTGTAAGTGAGGAGGGAAAGGCTGATAATGCAATGGATGAAGGAGTAAGTTTTAATAATAACCCGTTTGTAGCCGCCGTGGGAACGAAGTCGGATATGCGATGTATAATCGTCTGTCGGAACAGAGTGGATGCAATAGTCCAATTTTGCAGCCTTTTACTTAGATTACGTTTGCGGCGAGTTTGAAAATAAAAACTCGTTTGTGCATCGGATGTCTCAAGTTTTCGGTTAGTTTTGAGAAAATAGTAGTTTCTATATTTGTCGTTTAAAAGGAAATGCATGCCGCGAGTGAAACTACTGACTATTCAGAAAGTTTGATTAAATGAGAGACATTTTACTCACACACGCAGATTCTTACTCAAACAAACATAACTGATGTTTGCTTTACTGGGACCAAGGTGTTTCTAAAATAGAGGCATCAAGGTTTCGTTTCGAGTTATACTCAACCCAGAATTGACAAAACCGTGACGTGATCTATAATCAACTTTACAGCCTCAGGAAAGCAGAAAGAATGTAACATTTTTGTGTTATTGGTTACCATCAATTCGATCTTTAGCTACACGAATTAAAATTCCAACGAGCCTTTGTTGCTCACAGCGATCTGTCATGAGCAATTTAAAATCAACATTACCTTCATCCTTGGAAGCATTCGGATGATCACTATTAATCATAGACCTGTTTTACTAAGTTGGTGTATTGTGTTAAGTAGATTTTTTGTCGTGAAAAACATTGTTTGATGGATTAATATACTATTTGTAATCGATTGCGGAAATCCTTTTTATGAAGGTGTAGGTATAATGTTGAAAATAAAATCAATTACCGTCAAGTCATGACCGCACCTTTTGTTGTCGTTTTAGTGGTATTTATTCTCGTCATCATGTTTGGTGTTTCTTACTGTTCGATTTTGACTTTCAGTTTCGGATGTGTTTCATTTTTTGTGAGCCTTTGTTCTAGTTTCTAAGTTCTTCGTTACGTAAACCTATATCGTCATCTATAAGGTTCTCAATAATGATAATGACCTTTGTGTTACAAATCTTCTGATCTTCTCGTGCCATATAATTCTTTCTTGACACATCTGTAGACATTTTACCAAATTTCTCATTACTAACAGCAATAATATTAATTAAATCTGTTTCTCCATTACATTACATTATCTCTTTACGGCATTGCTTCAAGGCTCTAAGCATTTACTTTGTCAGAAATGAAATCCGAGAATGCGTTTCTATCTTTGTCGTCTGATATAATCAGAAGGACCCTAGATTTGGTTACAAAATGAACGTTAATAAACCCACCCACACATAGCTACTGAGATCTAGGAGTAAAGTTACTTCAGTATGAATTGTTCTGCGATATATTTTATCATCTATTAGAATAACTTACTTTAGGAAAGCATTGAAATCATCAGTCATCAGCATCACTGATGATTTCATTACAGTAACAATTAGTACCTATCAACAATGAAATATTATAAACTTCTTTGTTTTTATTCTTTTGTCTTTCACGAATTGCAAAGATAATCAGCGGAGTCTTCTCATGATTTATCATGACCTAAATAAACGTCATCTTCAACAAAATGTTTTAAGTTAATAAATCTATATAAATTTTATATATTTTCTCATCAATACTTGGATATAAGGAGGCGTGGTATTTTATAACATTCAAGGTTTCCGAAGCTTTATCATTATCAGAAAAAAATATCTCATTTAATTTGAAAATCTTGATTTCTATCTATTTGTTATCTTAGTCCCAAGATAAATTGGTCTCAACAAAGCTCAAAGCGCTCTTTAAAACAAAAACTGTCCATCTTAAAGTATCACATTGTTATGCTTATAGTGTGTTTGTCTTAGGTCGACAAAAAAAGGCTCACGTGGAGACGACTATATTAAATCTCACACATAACAGCCGAATAACACCACATTCGTATGTAAACAGGTGCTTAACTGCTCTAAGTTTACTGACATCCGTAATAATACCAATAAATATATATATGTTAACACTCGTTTCTATTTCACAGTCATTACTTTTTTCATTCGTCACACCATCGCCAAGCTCCCAACTACAGCGTCAATGAATGGCGTCTCCTTCGAAACAGTCGATGCATTCTAAATCTAAGTTAGTGTGAATACCGTAGGCTGTGTTTTGCGCGTGTGTGAGTATAACTTGCGCAAGCGCAAGAGACGAGACGAGGCTGAGTCACCGAAGCGTCTATTAGGGTTGGCGCACACTCGGTCACTAAGTACTTAATGATATAGTTTGGATAATCTTTTTTGCTTATGGCTGCTGGCCTAAAGAAGAGTAAACAGGTTTTTATGTGCTCTCTTTAACTAATAACAATTCTATTATTCAGACAGATAATGCCTTAATATATTTTTTTAGAGTCCCAATTTTTTTTTGGTCGTCATAGTTACAGACCAGTCTTGCCAAGTTATATCGTGTTACCCAATAACTGGGTTGTGGAGGTCAGATAGGCAGTCGCTTCATGTAAAATCCTGGTATCCAGTTGCATCTGGTAAGACTACTCGTAGAAGCGGACCCCAACATAATTTTAAAAAGCTAGGAAAATTGATTGGTCAACATAGTTACAAAGTAGCATTTTTCTTCGTTGCATTGACGTTTTTCTTTTTCACTAAATCAATGCGTTCAATTTAATATACAGCCATGAAACCTCCCGTATGGTAGAGTTTGTTTTTCCATACGTTTTACGTCAAAAACATGTTGATATTAACACTAATGGGTTTAGCCGTACTTTAAGTGAACGAACACCCAGCGTATCACTATTCATCTTGTCATATAATGTGAAATATGGCAATAATGTACTGTAGTGACACAGAGTAGGGCTATTATGGAGTGTTAAGAAGACAATTGAAGGGAAATTGGCGAATTGTTTGTACTTTTAACCAACTTTAAGCTAACGTTATGTCAGTAATTAAGGACCACAACAAATTAAATTCACACAACAAGTTAAACTCAACTCATAGGATATTGAAGCTCCAAAAACGCCAACTGCCGCTGCGGAACATTTAACTAAGTTAAGTTACTTAGTTTTAAGTAATTATGCCAAGATGAACGGAAAGACGTGGGATGGTGGTGACCATCACCACCATCTTTGTCAAGTTTTCATTTATTACTGTCGTCGAGATGAGATTGCAACTAGAATTGAGGTCAAAAATTATCAAACTGTGATCAAATGACTGAAAAACAGCTTTAAATTAGAAAGAGTTTGCTATATTTGTCATGATAATGTCACAAAGTTTCAGCAGAATTTTTCAAACATAATATGAATCAATGGGTTGGCAATTTTCTTCAAAATGGGTTGCTGTTCAGTCTCACTCCGAATTTTCCGGGCAACTTACAAAATTATTGCCCAGTTTTCAATTACAGTTGAGTTTGAAAGCTCGATTTGCTACATCTTCCATGTCTATAAGTATCAGTATCTCCTTATAAGTTACTTGCTACTAGATCTAACGAGTTGTGGAGATCTTAGACACTCCCAATATGTAAGTAAACATCATATTTTATCATATTTTTTCATAATGTTTACACTTTAGGTTAATCGAATGAAGCAGTGTTTACTTTATGCGTGTACAATATAATCTTGAGATTGTATGAATAATATATTGGTTTTGTGCTATTCTGACCAATCTTGTAGAGTTGAAGCTGTCAAGAGATTTTTACACGATTCTCACAAATAGTGAGAAAAACATTTTCAACTGTTTACTTTGAAGCGTGTTTTAATCAATAGTTTTGGTCCTTTCTGCACTAATTTAGGTGGACCTTGTGAAAGCCGCAAGAATTATCAGGATGGGGCAAACACAGAACCGGTCGACGCGGCGGAGCATGGAGTAGGCCTATTTCCAGCAGTGGACGTATTTCGGCTGAAATTATGATAATGATGCATTAATTAAAAAAATAGTCACTAAATTGTGAATGGAAATCTTTAAACTGGCAAAAAGAATTTTTTTTTTGAAAAATCAGCATTACAATACAAAGCAAGTTTTTTCAATTCTATAGTGCTGAAAAACTCAATTCATTTAAGGCCTTATTAAGTTACCCCCAGTGTAATCCAACCCTTAAAAAAGCAGTGCCAGCTCTGAACTCGGCGACGACCTCGAAAATTAACTAAAAAACAAACACTAAGAACTTTGAACTTTACACATTTTTTGCTTAGAACCAGTTTTAGCGCTAAATTAAATTACTTCCATGTCTTTTGTTCATTTGAATCTAGCAATTGCAACGAGACACATTATCTGTAGTATTTACATAGTGATTAGTATAACAAACACGTATGCCTTTGTTGGGTTAATTTATCTGAGAGTTGGGAATTACTTGCCGAAAATACTTAATAGGATAATTACGTGTTTTGTCCGTTTTTGGGCTAGAAAAAGTTTTGATAGCTTAGCTAGCTTAGTTTATTAGGGTTTCAACGAGACTCTATTACTTAGGCTCCGCTGTCATTTCGTCTGTCCCAGGGTTGTATCTATAAGGTAGACTTGAAACGTTCACAGAGTGTGTAAAAATAAAGAATAATAAAGTGAAAGATGACCGTGTTTTTTTACAAATATGGAGTGTTAAATATTGTATGGTGGTACGGAACCCTTCGTGTGTGAGACCAACTAGCACTTGGCCGCTTTTTTCTGTATGTAATATTTATGAAGCGAAAAATGGCAATCATAGATACTTATTGAAATGGTTCATGGCGTAGTGAAAAGATTTGCCAAGCAACCAGCCTGGCAAAGATGCGCCATATGTTACCTGCCAAAACATAAATCTTAATAATTTTCCGAAATCCATAATCGTTTTCTCACAGTTCAGCTGTCAGATGGCCATCGTTATAAAATAATAAATTGCCCAATCAATGCATGACTCGAAATAAAAACCATGTTTTTTTTTTATAATTGGCAAAAAACTAGGCAGTAGGTACCTACAAACAGAATCTAGACTGAAAACAAGATTCTATGTGACGTATTTAATGTTTTAATAACTAAATAAAATCTCGAATGCAATAAAAACGTAGTCTAGCATAAACAAAAACAGCACTGAATAAAAATAAAAACATTACATGTATGCACATTTATTACATATACCTCGGGTTAGGGGGCGTCCATTAATTACGTCAATGCGTTTGGGGGGCGGGGGGCGTCAAGCCGAATCTCACGTAATTAATATATTTTTCGCAAGAAACAATGTGAAATTTCGAGAAAACTGGGTTAAATTAAGTAAAACATGTTTCTGCACTAAAATATGTCTAAATCCGACAAAATAATATTTATCAGGGTAATGCAAACACCCTAAGCAGCAAAGTAGCCCCTGGATTGTTAAACCGCCGCCAGCCAGCCAAAACCACCCAAACGCAATGCATAAATCCAACGCAAATTAATAAGCACAGATTAAAGCATTTACACTAAAAATATGCATTTTAAAAATCTCACGTGAGATTATTGATATTCGAGCCAAATCTATCGATATCTCACTAGCGGGGTCGAAAAATCGCCAAAAATGCCTAACATAATTAATAGATGCCCCCTGACGCAGCTTCATAAAGCTTTTCCAGAGAGCAAATAACTCTTTTGTTTTACGACAAACCTTGCGCATACGCCCCCGTGTGAAACGTTTCAGTACATTTAACAGATGCGCAATGATTGCTGCTGTAATTTGTGTTAAATGTCACACTTTATTCGCGTGCTTTTTAGAATCAAATAAAAATGCTTTGGAGCTTATTAATTATGTTTTGTGAGGAATAAAATGGACGGTTTATTACATATTATGAAGGAAAATATAATTTAAATTATTAATTTCTGCACTTTCGTATTCTGGGATTTGTATTTTTAGGAACAAAATGCTTAATCATGTCTTAAAAACCAAATGTGACTAAAAATAATCAAAAAGATTACAAAAAAAAAAGAAAGAAGATGTCTTTTTACATTAAGTATGTGAAAATAAATAACTACTTCGTCTACATCTACACTAATATTATAAAGAGGAAAGATTTGTATGGCTGTAACGGATAAACTCAAAAACTACTAGACCGATTTGAAAAATTATTTCACCATTAGAATATACATTATCCCTGAGTAACATAGGCTATATTGATTACTAGAAAAATATAACGATCACACACGGGCGAAGCCGGGATGGGCCGCTAGTAGATTATAAAATAGTTTTCAAAACACAGCTTTAACTAATATTTTAATATCTCCGACACTGGTAAAAGTGCCTTCTGATAATTTAGACCGTGCACAAAAACAAACCGATCAGAAATCTAAAAAAAAACAACCGACTTCCAAAAAACCACTACAAAGTGAAAAATAACTTTAATTAAAAAAAAAAAAGGTTCCGACGAATTGATAACCTCCTCCTTTTTGAAGTCGGTTAATAAATATTGCAATAACTGTCTAGACTTAACCTACTTCTTTTTAATCTATTCACCTGTCAATTGCACGTACAGAATATAAAATTACACAGAATGAAATATAAACCTTCTAGTTAAACTTATTGCTGTGTTTTGACTGATATTTAATATTATCAAGTATTTGGTAGACACTGAAATAAGCACTAGAAGTTTGAAATAATATTTGTAAATTCGCAATTGAACTTGATTAGTTTACTGACTCTATTTGCTCATTAGAATGGTGGCTAACAAGAAAATAAAGTAATCTTTTTTGGCTCAGTGGAAACGACCGTGGCATACAAGTTCTAGGTCGTAGGGTTGAACCCAGAAATGCGCTTTACGTAGTGTAAATCACAGTTTTCATCACCACTGCTCTAAATCTAAAAACTGTGAAAGAATGATGAAAATGATTTTGTTTTTCACTAAATGTTTTGTCCTTTGTTTCTAATTAATTTCTCTATCCTCATTACGGGTATAAAATCTTGTTAAAACGTATATTTAAGGAGCTATTTTGAACTGAGGGAACACGGGTGGGTTTTAGTCAGTAAAAGTCTGACCAGAGCGGGAGAAGTTATTTGATGATTTACCACCCAAAAAAAAGAAGCTATTTTTTAAGTAAGTGCTATGTACGCCTGTAACTGAAAAATTTTGGTGAATTTGTCACTTACAGGTGTACACACAAGTTATGGTTAGGTAACTCAATACAAATGTTATTTTTATTATGTTAATGTTTCTAGTGAATAAGTCGTTGGTGTACCTTTCAAATAAATAAATAAATAAAAATAATACATCGTGAGGAGACCAGTATGTCCTAGAACCAAAAATTCGAAGACATATGACATGTACTAACCCACACTGGGCGCGTGGTGGATTATGACCAGAGATCGGATATTCGGATGCATTTTCACCTAAAGTTGAGACTTGAGATGTTGGCTAACATGGAATGCGCTTTTGTATCGAAAAAGTCTTAATTTAGGTAAGTAATTTGTTTATTTTTTGTTTTAACTAATACAAACCACCCCTCCTCCAGTACATACACATATTTCTATCGGGTTAAACATTAATTTTAAATTAATACACATTTGAATAGTTATGCAATCAAGAATCCCGGGGTTTTTAATAAATATTACAAATAATTTATAAAGCCGCTTCCATACTTTCATTGCTAAAAATTATCTTTAGGTAAATATGCATTACCGCGGCCCCTGGCACACAGGCAACTGAGGGAACACGGGTGGGTTTTAGTCAGTAAAAGTCTGACACGCCCTCCTGCTCCACTCAGAGCGGGAGAAGTTATTTGAAGAATTCCCACCAAAAAAAAAAAGGTAAATGTGCATCCGAATATCCGATCTCTGATTATGACCTACTCCCTCTGACAGAGAAGAGGCCTATGTCCTAGCAGTCGGAATATTATAGCGTGAGGGGGCGACCCTATTGCCATCAATCGAGCACAAATCCAGACTCGTAGTTGCTACTGAGAAATTCCAGATAGAAAAACCCATTAACACTTTGCCCTACCTGGGAATCGATCTCAGGACCTCGTGTTTTGCAATTGCACTTGCCACCACTAGACTAATGCGGCACAGAGTTCCATGTCTACACATGTAGGTACGTACTAATTCCTATAAATCTAAGTAGGTGAGGTATCAACTTACTAATAAACTTAGTATTCTGCCCAGAACACAGTGGGAGCTGCAGATATCGTGGGAAATACGATCACTTGAATATATATACATATAACTGTCATTGAAAACGTCATGTTTGTCTGTGTAACATGAGTTCATAGAACAGAGTAATTCTTGAAATTGAAAACTGCGAGTTTGCCTATGTTCACTAACTTTAAAAACTTAGTGCTAGCGGCTAGTGCCTAGGCTTTTAACAATATTATAAATTCTGTATTTTCCGAAAAGAGTAAGAAAGTGTAGTTTTCGCACGTTATTGTTTAAGGTAAGAGGGCGATCCAATTGCCTAATCAAAATCAAAAGTCATTTATTTAAACTACGGTCAGAGTCAGTTGAACGTCAAAAATCCTGGGTCGCTTCTACTGAGTATTTCCTGATAAAAAATATTTGCCTTTGGTGAACAAAACGATGGCCTATTTATTATTATTATAATGATAATGCTTTAGTCAGGTAATATAAATATTTTCTTTTATTTCAATATATACATAATTACATATAAATTATATTTTTAAATATTAGAATGTATAAAAACATATAAAAATATTATTGAAATAATATTATTATCAATCCTATTGGTGGACCGACCTGCACCCTAACTGGGTAATACACTACACCAATCAGAATCAGAACCATTTTAAAGGGTTGTTGATTGCCAATCCATTGCTTCGTATGGTCAAAAAAAAACTACTCGACAAAGTAAATAACGCAATGAATGTTGTTGAACTGTCAAAATGATAGGCATTTTAACCAATGCTAAGCAATTATCCCTCGAGCCTCTGACCTTTTTCTGTCGGTTTGGAAAATAATCGGAAACGCTTGCTTTTATAACTGATGCTGCTGCTGCTGTGTGGTGCCGGACGTAAAGAATAGCACCATCCCATCTCTTCCCGTGGGTGTCGTAGGAGGCGACTAAGGGACTTACTAGAGAATGGGCAGCAGCGTTGTCTATGCATTTTACCATTATACTGCGATCGCCAACCCGCCTGCCAAACGTGGCTAATATGGCAAGACCCAAATGCGGGGAGGCCTATGTCCAGCAGTGGATGTCTTCCGGCTGTAATGATGATGATGATGATGAATTTCACAATTATTGTCCAAATTCTAACAAGACCAACTTAAATGTTAATTGCAATTATCTGTAAGTACCAAGGTATCTAACACAAGATCATAATAAAAGCATTTTTAAAACATATAATTCTTTCACATTAATACGCGAACGGAATCGCGATAAACGTATAGTTAGCATTAAAAGTAATTAACAGATCATGATTTAGATATCCTCACGACCAAGCGCCGGGGTACAAACATAACTCTAGCATTATTATTTAATTAGGCCAGTGGTACTCAACCTGAGGAATCAATCATATAATCTAAAGCAAAGGTGGACGTCAAATCTAGGAACATTTTCGAAATGTGGCCGACGATCTTTTTGTTTTCTTCTTAGGAAAAGCAGTAATCTATACTTTAATATAATATTAATATTATTATCTCCTTTATTCAATTAAATACACATATAAATTATATTTTTAAATATTAGTATACAAATATAAAAACATTTAAAAATATAAAAAATAGTAGCCCACCGGTATCGGGAACAGGGTCCAAGCTACCGGCGGTCAGGGCTCCAGAGAGAGGAACCTCCTAACAATGCGAGTCGTGTCCAGGAGTACCGCTTTCTGAATCAAGCCCTTGATCCAGCTGCCCAACGAGAGCCTCCTCAGATGTTGGTCGAGGCTCTTGGCTATCAAGCCATTGGCTATAACAACGAGCTTTATATTATTAATATGTATTATTAATATTATAAAGCTGATGAGTTTGTTTGTTTGTTAGTTTGGTTGAACGCGCTAATCTCAGGAACTACTGGTTTGAATTGAAAAAATATTATTTTTGCTAGAACTGGTACAACCTAGCTTATTGCCCCGTACCCGCTTGACGTTGAGTTTCGGGACACCCTGTATATTTCCATAACTCTATTCAATCCATATCGCGCACATTCTTTGCTATCTAATGAGATTCAATGATTCTTTGAAAATTGATGTTGACAGATTGTCAATGTCAATATAATAAATAAATAAAAAAAATATTAAATTAAATCTATATTAAATCCCCGTTTTGGCAAGCTTAAACATAATCTGCCTATTGTATTTCCACAGCTTAGACACAGACCTCCGTTCTACGACAAGGAGTAACCCATAGTTCAATACGCGAGCCCAGTGCGGGTTAGTGGATATCTCATTTTGGCATGGCATAATTGGGATTTTACTCTTTTGCTAGAAATGTAGTGCTCATAGTGACAATTTGGGAATAACGGAAGAAGTCAAAGACAAAGGCAAGATTAATGTGTCTGTTAATGCACCCGATAACTGGCAACTGCCCAATAAATCCAAATGAAACAAACTTTTCTGCGAGTAAAATATATTCAAAAAAACGATTCAAGTCATCACATTTGTAGAAAATCTTAACTGTGAGATTCAGAAAACTTAACAACGCCATCTATCGAGCTTTGAGGAAGCTCTCACTCAAACAGTGTCTTACTGTAAAAGTAAAAGGAAAACTCTGACCTACCTAAGAAACACCAAAAAGATTTCTATCTCCAATAATTAACTCCGAATCTTTTTCATTGATCGGCCGCCAATTGTTCTACTGTCATATCCTAATTACTGAAACTACATGCCAACGATATTTATGAGCCATAAGAGTAAGGTTGAGCATCTCAGCAAAGAGTCTATACCGGTTACATTTGGCGTTAGACATTCCATACTTTATGATTGGAGCTAAAAACATCATCCGGTGTTTAGCGCAGTACGCAATATCGACGTAATTTTAAAAAGAATCCGTAACTTTTATAACATATCATATAGTTTTAAATGGCTTGTAATGATAAAATTATATACCGTTTAGATGAAATCCGACTGCGGTAATTTTATTGCATTTTTCTGCCCATGTTCTTCCTTAGAACATGATGTTAACATTTAATTCACACGCAATTATAATAATTAATTGAAAATGTATTGCACTTCTTATGAAAATACAACTTAAGTAAGACCTAAGATAACTTAGCACTGCTTTCAAAGAAATGATGATCATTGGAGAATATATAGCAATAGACGATTATGACTAGATATCGGTTAATCGGATGCTTATTTACCTAAATAAAGTTAATTTTCAGTTATGAAAGTATGGAAGCGGCTTCTTAAAACATATTTTTTGGTCCGACGGCTTCTTAAAAGGGGTTTTATAAAAAAATCAGGGGATGCCAGGGACACCGGGAATGCATAACTATTCAGATGCATATTTATTTAAAACTAGCTGACCCGACAGACGTTGTCCTGTCTTAACTATGAATTTTGAATTCGCAACTTTTAATTTTTTTTCTTTCATAAGAACCTTCTCCTGACAATAACAAACACAACAAAAAAAGAATTAGCAAAATTGGTCCAGCCGTTCACGTGTGATGCCGTGACCAAGGGAAATAGGGATTCATTTTTATATATATATAGATTAACCCCGATATAGGGTGTAGGTAAGTCTGTAAGAGGTGTGGTGTGGTGTGTCTAAGTTAACACAACACCTATTTGTTTTACATTAAATTAAGATTTTTTAGATACAAAAACGCGTTCCATATTAGCCAACATCCCAACTTTGGGTGATTTTTTTTATTGTCAAGGGTCGGTCAGTCAGCAAGATGAAGCTATTTACCCATTCTAAAGCGTAGTAGGTATTATGGAGAAGAACGGGCCAGAAACTCCATGGACACTCTTAAAAAATTGTTACATCATTTATGTTGAAATTATCAATGTGATAACGATGTAAAAAGACATTCACATTAAAAGCGTCCGTAATTGAAATAAAAATAAAATAACAATTAAGAAATTAAAATAAGCCGTGGCAGCTAAAAGATGACCAGTCTCTACTTGCGGCGCCTGTTCACGAACATAACGTAAGGATCAGCACCTACCAATTGTACATCGGAAGTAAGTGGCATTGACGATTGCTGTTAAAAGGAAAAATATAATTATTACGTCTGTGTAAAAACAAAAGCAGGATTGCAGCATACATCTGCCTACAGCAGTCCACTGTTGGACATAGGCCTCTCCAATTGCAGGCCATTCAGCTCGATTCTCGGCAGCTCTCATCCAGCTGCTACCAGCCACCCGGCGAAGATCGCCGGTCCACCTAACCCGAGGGCATCCTACCTTACGTTTGTGGATTCGCAGTACCCCAACGGTCATCGGATCTACGGCTAATATTGCCACTTCAGCTTAATAATTCTGTGAGCTATGTCGACAACTTTGGTTCTCTGCCGAATCACCTCATTCCGGATTCCATTCCTCAGAGATACTCCAAGCATAGCTCATTCCATAGCTCAATGAGCGACCTTGTATTTATGAACCAGCCGTACCGTGAGTGTCCACGTTTCGGCTCCGTAAGCTGGACGCACGCGTTCGCAGGCGACGCCGACGCATGCAAATTGACAGCCACGGCCAAAATTCTTACATCATCAACACAAAACGTGAATGTTATCAGTTCATCTGTAACTTCACAGCTTCACAACTTCACGAGAGTGATGTGTTCCCGTATGCAGATTGATACGATTAAAATGGCATAAAGAAAATTAATCTCTGAAGAGTGTACGTTTCCTGTTTTGTGTCATTAACATACAAATTGGTCACATTATGTGTGCCCGAACATTAACACAGAATAAACACATTAACCTCAGTGTAAACATGGCCGGTTCCCATCGATCTTTGTAATTAAGTGAATAGAGATTTTATTAATGAAATTATTTTTATTTTGTAAATCTTAATTCAAACATAAAAACTCAATTCAAGTCAACAAATCTGAAAATAACTTTAGTTTGGGTGTCGGTGACTTTGGATCTAAATAAACAAATAAATAAATCTGTTAAATTAAACTTATTTTTCACTTTGAAGTTTTTTTTTAGCAGTCGGTTTTTGATTGTTTTTTTTTTTGTAAAAAGTATTTTATGTTTAAATTTTTGGTTATGGTACCTAACCTCACACAAATTTGTAAAAAAAAATCGAAATCGATCCACAAAGGCGCGGAACATACGCGGTGTTGAGAAGCTCCTCCTTTTTGAAGTCGATTAATAAATAAAAACAAACAGTAGAAGATCATCCACAAACACAATTATTATTTATTCGTTAACACACATAGTTTTTCTAATTAATTACTCTTAGAAAAATAAAATGTTGTAACAATAAAGAACATCTTTCACCCATTTTTTGTCGATAGTTCAATCCCTTAAAGAAAAGATCAATTGAAGCATGAAATTGCCAAACTATACAGTATGGAAACTGGACTTTAAAAAAATTGTCTTTACACCGCCATACAAAAACAGTGCACCGGTGGTGCGCACACGCATTTCGAACACTAGGTGCCAAGTGTTTCTTACAAATATTACATGACCATTATACTTTTACTCGAGACAAAACCACTATCCACTTAATTCTCAACCTTACCACAATAAAATAAGATGTATTTCACCAAGAACTGGTAACAGAAATAATTTAGCGCGTATTTACCAAACAATTAAAGTAAGAGAGGCCTCCTTCCATACAAAAAGCGAGTTTCTTAAGTCGTTCTGATCTTACATATGTTAAAATTTTAGTTAACGCGGCATCTGTCTCCCAAGAAACGAAAATTCGCGAAATGATCTTCGTTCGGCGCATGCGCAGCTGCCGAGCTCAGAACATTTGGTACGTGCCGGGAGGAAAAAACTTCTTAGTGACATGGCGTCTATAATTAAAAAAAAGAAGGATGCATAGAAAAAAAAGGAAAAACAAAAAGTTTTATTAAGTAATAAGAAGCCAATGATTCGGGGAAGATCGCAGCTGTTCGTATTTTGTCTGCTTACCCGGCTTTACAAGTAGCGTAAAGGAACATAATATTTATGATTAGCATATATTTTTCAGATACTGAACATTACTCAGACATTAATATTATTTAATTTAAATTTAGAATTTGAATGTAATGCTTGCGCAAAAAATACACAAGCTAAAATTAAAATTTTGTATCTGCATCTGTTTCAATCAATTCAAATCATTTATTTATGAAATGTTATTTTTATCTTATCTCAATTTAATTATTTATTTATTTAGGATCTCCAAGAAAGGATACACATAAAGATACATACATACAATATAAATCACAATAATAAGAAAAGTTATTTTACGTGTGCTCCTTCAGTTACAGGAGACCACAGCATCCACATGTAACTAGGTGTAAACACGATGAAAATAAACACAAATTCTGAATGATGAAAAATACATGTCAACATTGAGCATTCGTATTAAAATGGTGTAGGTAAACAGGATTATAATAAAATTGAGGAAACTTATGTTATTAGATGTCACACAAACAAAACAAAACATGCATATTTTTAAGGTAAGTACTGCAAAACGGGGTGAACAGGGATGCAGGGGTCAATCGGGATGAAACTTTAAAATGGATTTTAACGTTGAATATAGGACACGTAAACGTTAATTATATGATACAGTAAACATGACGAGTCCTTTTTGGCAACAAACTATATTATTTCAATCCCTTTTAAAATTTCGTCCTGATTCAATCCTGCATCCCTTTTCACCCCGTTTTACAGTAATTATTATTTCTGAATGACTGTCCAGCTTCTACATACACAAGGCCGGAAAAAAAAAAATAAGTAAGTAATTATAACTTCGAGTATCTTAGCCGGAAGACACTGGAAGTGACCCAAGCAAGCATCTGCTCCAAACATCTTTACCTGGGCATCTTTCTTCAAACTGCATATGCCCCAAGAAAAAAATCACATAATGATACAAAAGTTACTCCAAAACTGTGTGAAACACATCTGCCTACCTCAAGGCTCCACTATTATACAGGCCGTATTTCGACCACACTTCAACCCAATTTAAATTTTAAAACCGTCGCACTAAAGTGGAAATTCATCTGCGCACGCGTCTGTTTTGGCAACATCTTCGGCAGTTTTCGGGAGCTCTCGTGTTTCTTCGGACGCGTGGCTACAACAAGAACGCCTGAGGGAAAATGTCGACTGGAAACTTAATTCTGACCCGTTATTTATTTAAAAACGGGTGTTTAGTCGACAATCATTGTCATTCACTCTCGCAGACGCAAATCGGAGGCGATAAAGTCGGCTTTAATGGCAATTTCCGGCGAAACACTGCGACTTTACTAACTGTTTCATAAATTAATACTGTTTACGACAACGAAGTAAGTTTTCGTGAGGCATTTTGTGGGAATACTTTTTTTAACGGTCGTGTTTCATTGATATAAGGTTTACATATCGCAAATTTTCTTTTACATTATTTAACCTTTTATGATTTTTGTACTAACAAGACCCAAGGGGTCAGTTATTACATGTATAAAGTTTACGATTTCTCATGAATATATAGCAACAATATGTTTTTGACCGTACCATCCCATCTTCAAATTAAAAGTCCGAACAAAAATCTTCATCTAAATTCAAGTGGGTCTTATCCTCTATCGGAGCAGCTAATTTAAAACATCTATTTACATTTAGCTTTAAAAATACATTGTAATCTGAATACTTAGGAGCTTCTTGAGTTATAAAGAGCCAAACACTCTGATCTTTTGAACACATCACTTGAGCGTCTTAAAAAAGATAAATAAAAAACCGTCTGATGGACTCCAAAGCAAAAGGTGTGTTGTTTTTTTGCCAAACATCTTCAAGGTCCCATTTTGTACATCTGCCTCACCTCGGAAGAAGATTATTTTTAAAAAGCACATCTGCATAAAGAATTGATAGCAAAAAGTTGACCTACAAAACTTAGGAAACTTGTGACTTTTTTAAATTTTAGAGGTCTACCTACCAATTTATTTGGGTATTATTCCTCGCAAAAATATCCCTTATGTAGCTGTGTTAAGGGTGTGAAACAATCGATTTTGTTATATTTATGTTGGTGATTACAAAAAAGTGCCAATTTCCGTTCTGTTCCGACATCCGTTCATAAAAATCCTCAGCCAGTGATTAGTGTCGCATGCGCATGTGCATTGTTTTTTGCAACTTTTTAACTGTTTTCTACGAGGACTGTGAACAATTTATCAAATTACAAATAGACAGCTGATGTTACAACGTGTTTTTAATACTGTTGGCATATTTTTGGAAATTCCACATTTTTTCGCATTAGTTTTTACAGTTAAAAAACAGTGTCTAAAAATAAATAAAGCAGCTTTAGCTACTCCTGCGCCCTAATATGTATTTAATTAAATAAGTTTCTGTTATTTTTTCATTCTTATTTTGCCAAACATTTAACAAGGCAATGCACCAATAGTGTAAACGTAATTAAACGACTACTTTTGCGTAGACCTCTCTATCACCAAACAAACTTTTTGCTCCTTATTAAATCTAAGCTCTAAATTAATCTCCGCCATCTTGTTTTTTTGTGTGACGTCTCTAACTGTAAATTTAATCGCGGAAGTAAAACCTGCATGCAGCATCCGCCTTCCGAATCTGTACCACATGTAGGTAGGTACTGTACGGTGATATTTTCCCATAGAAACGATGGTGATAGAAGCACCTTGTGATATATACAACTTGTCACCGCACCTTGCGTCCGCGCAAGTTTTGGATGTCCTTATTGGGGTTGGTGTAAGTGCACAAACATTTGGGAGTATTTTGGGAGATTGGTTAGATTTAGAGAGCTTGCTTTCAGCTGAGAAACTACTTTTATTTAGAGACTTTAATCATGTTTTTAAACAAATAAGGCAATAATAGGCAATTGGCCCGTGTTGAATTTTATGCACTTTATTGCATGTACATGCAGTGACCTCTTTTCATAACTGTATTGAATAAAACTCAAAACGTGACCAATTGCCTAATAAGTAGTTACTAGGCAATTGGTCCGGAGTTGTCGATTCGCGCACGAATAAATTAACTTTGTGCGAATCGCCTACAGAAAATAAAATATTATTTAAACATGTCAATTTTGATGTTTCTGGCGAGTAAATTCGTACGAATTGAATAATAAGCTGAATAAATATCTCACATTCTTTTACAATGCTTAATTAATAATAAGAACGACCTACTAACGAGAATTAAAATTTCATGAACACGCTATACGATGAAAATCAGAGGTACCTATCAAAATAGTCTGAGTACCTAGTTGTTCCGTTAGCCTGGCAAAATACTGATTGGCAGATGCTTGAAAAGGACCAAAAATGGAGCTTTTATTCCACATTTTTCTAAATCCCGCTACCTCTTCTAAATTAAACCACTAAATCTCACAGATCAGCAGATGTCTTAAACCCGTTAGTTGCTTTTGTGATAACACTCCGGGACTCTTTCATGATCACGTTATGGACGATACCGGCGCGGCGTAGGCGCATCTGTTCCCTGTGCGTTTTAATAAGACAACTGTCTAACGTGGTATTATTATGTAGAAAACTGCTTCGGGTTGCAAGGTTGAAAAAAACAATTTAAGGTTTTTTGGTACTTTTTGCGCCATTGTTCAACGTGTACCTATTTTTCTGCAATTATGAAGCTACTAGAAAAATGTATAGAAAATCTGACAATATAGGTATGTAAATTATTAACAAAAGTGTCGATGGAAGCGTAAAATCTTGCATTGTTACTCCGCAAAAGTAAAAACAAATATACTTGCGTAAGTAGAAGATCCAGGCCTGCCAGGGGTGAGGGTTGTTCGAAAGAGATACCGTGGCCCCTGGCACACAGGCAACTGAAGGAACACGGGTGGGTTTTAGTCAGTAAAAGTCTGACACGCCTTCTCGCTCCACCCAGAGCGGGAGAAGTTATTTGACGAATTCCCACGCAAAAGAAAAAAAAAGCACCCAACGCTTTTTAATTGAATTAAATTATTTTCTACTTTTTTAGTTTGGTTTTTAAAGCGTGTTTTTCAGTTTTTTAAACTATTATTTATATAGATTGTCGCGAATCATATTTTAATTATCGTACAACCTGACAATCACCAGCAAATTGCAAAAAAATGGAAGACACGTCCACCTGAATGTTGAAAAAAAAGTGTAAATGTTCGAAACATTACTCAAAATGAGGACAAGGATAGTAGACACATTATTCCAGCAATTTCACCTGAAATAAGCCACAAACCCAATTACCAAGAAACGTAACCACTTTTACTAAAAACATTTCGATAGGTACCCAGACTTAATTACTAAAACACTACTTAACATTAATTTCTATACGGCACATCAAACTCATCTTTATGAGCATTTACCAACATTTACTCAACTCATACAATCTCTAAGAAAACTAATTAAATAATTCTGCAAAAGTTTTAGACCAACAAGCAGTAAAACAGTACAAACATTAGGTAATATGGGGCTAGACATAAAAAAAGAGTTAAAATGGACATCTAATTACCTTTTTATTATGTGTTGTGATTGGACATTGTCGAACAGCTGTTTTTAGATGTTGCAACACTGGTTTAATGTGGATTGTTTTTTTTATTGGCAACATTGTGACTCTAATTAATTAATGGGCGGCATAACATATTTGCATTTGAAACTGGTCCTTGGGATCTGTTTTTTTTTCTTATGAGCATGGGTTGTTGAACAGAAAAATATTAAATTTAATTATATCGTGTGTATATGTTACCGGCCAAACCCGATTTCAGGCCAAACTAGTTTGTTCTAGGCCAAACTGGTTTATTAAGCCGGGGCACCCTGATTAAATGGGTTAGGTTAGGTTAGAACTGTGACCAAAAGGGCGCGAGCCGAGTGTTACCGGCCAAACCCAATTTCAGGCCAAACTAGTTTGTTCTAGGCCAAACAGACTTAATCCTACGCGTGATATGTCGCAGCCAACTAGCTTAATTAGCCGTTTCGCTAACAGTCTTTGGATGTAACGCTCGCCGGCCGCTGCCGCGGCACCGCTCGCTCGGCTCGCGCCCTTTTGGTCACAGTTCTAACCTAACCTAACCCATTTAATCGGGGTGCCCCGGCTTAATAAACCAGTTTGGCCTAGGACAAACTAGTTTGGCCTGAAATCGGGTTTGGCCGGTAACATATATAAAGACTTGGTTTGCAAATAAAAAACAACATCTATTTCGTTTGTGTTTCGTTTCAGTCTTAATAGACAGTAGGTACGTCGGAATTTAAGGCAACCAGGCAGCAATTATCTTACCTTCTAATCATCATCATCTGCCCAGCTTTTTCCCAACTACGTTGGGGTCGGCTTTCAGTCTGACCGGATGCAGCTGAATACCAGTATTTTACATGAAGCAACTGCCTATCTGACCGCCACAACCCAGTGACTGGGTAACCTTGGTAAGACTGGTTGTCAGAGTTTCGTGCTTCTGAAGACCCGTAACGACTGTCCACAGCAAAGATTCACGTGTGACAGCCGGGACCAACGGCTTAACGTGCTTTCCGAGGCACTGGGTCTTGGTATGTAAAGATGGTTCTACCATACTACTTTTAAATATGTTAAATAAATATTAAGAAGATGTAGCACAAATACAGGGCATCCAGAGGATCTCTATCTACTCGAGGGCAGTTGAAAATCAGCGTCCAGTGTTGCCATCTGGTTCTTCCATCATTTACATTATCTACCTATGTTTTTTTATGCCTATATGGTATTTTTATTGGATTAATGCTGGTAAACGTATTTTCTTATATTCTACTAAGATTTACTGTTCTCTCTAAATCCTTGTTTTCCCTGAAATATACATATGTTGAATTTAATAAATTAAAATTTAATTTATTTTAATTTAATTTTTTGCAATTTTATAGGGTCGACTTCCAATCAAACCGGATACAACTGAATAATATAATATTTTTACATGGAGCGACTGCGTTACCCAGTAACTGGGTAATACGATACCCCTTGATAATAGTATTTATTCGTATCAACCAATACAGCTACTTAAAGTTATATACATATGAATTAATTGTAAGCATAGAACTAGAAGCTATCGTAATTTGTACCCTTCCTAATTTATCAGGATAACTTGTATTAAGGGCACAAGACCCAACCCTTGATTCATATATTTAAGGCATTGCAAATATACATAAAACCAAAAAATGTTCACAAATAATACATGAAAAATTAGTAAAATAAAATCAACGAGGAGTAAACAAACACCAAAAAACAAATGGTGAGTGGTGGTGGTGGTGAAGTGTGTGGAGTGTGTGTGTTGAGTAAGTGAGGGATAGTTGCATTTAATTAGTAGGACTTTTCTCCAGAAAGAAGAAGCCGCTCGGTGTCAATGTCGACAAATAAGTCCATGCAAATCTTATCCACAATATTCTAAATGCCACATAGTATCAGCCCAGTCAGTACAACAACAGCCATCTGTATCAGAGCAACATAAAACGTTCGTTTTTTACTATTTCCGCGGATAAATTATTTTCAGACTTATCCCTGTACATCTGTCGATGCGAGTCTTTTATCTTTCGCAAAAAGATAGGTTCCTTTAAAACAAGACTAACTCCCCTTTGATTTATAAACGTTTTGCGAGTACAAGGTGTGTAAGTACTTGTAGCTGATAAGCTATATCTTTTTATGGTGATCTTTTATGGGATACATCTGTGTTTCTTAATGTTTTTGTTTGTCTATAAATTGCATGCAGTTTCTTCTTATGTCATAAGATGGATACAGCTCACTTGTACCAAAAACCGCTAAATACATTTAGCAATAAGTAAACGAATTTAAAACCTAGGTCCATTTCTGTCAACCAAACATTAAAGTACAAAAAATCCATGTTTAGCAATAAATTTTTAGGAATTTCTAGTGCAAGCGCATAAGAAGACATAACATAACTAAAATAAAAAATATTTATTTCAGACGATACATAAGTCCATAGATTGTTAGTTATTAGTTAATAACAATTCGTGCTATCTTAGTAATGTTAGTAGATAACTCTGCGTTTCTTTACCGAACTAAACCTAAAGCCACCTCCACCAGGTGCCTCTGGATGAGGCAGTCTGGTCTCGCAACAATCATTTTCAGGATGCCATTCCGACTGTTACGTAGACGTTGTAGTAAGGATGCTGCTTTTTTTCGCATAATGGCATGAAAGCCATCCGTATGTGCTTCCGCAAACATGCCCGACGCACTACAACGCCACGGCAGCCGTAATAGCATCCTGAAGGCGTTGTTATATTGCACACGCAGGACGTTATAGGCTGGGCTCGTATATGACACCCACAGACCGCTCGAGTAAAAAGACTGGCAGAACGCCTTAAACAAACTCACTAAAAGCCAACTTAAAAAAAAATACACGAATATTTATATGGTGCTGCTATATTTCAATCTTCGGGTCCCAGTGCTATGAAGCAACTTCTAAATTAATTGAAAATGAACACCGAAACCTATTGCGATTTTATTCATTATTCACAGATATATGGATGGAGTACCGACTGTCCGAGTAATTCAACGATTTATACCCCGAGACCCGCTTTTATACATCGACTCTTACGCATTTTAGCATTGACTTAACCATTTTACGCAATTTATTCCAGCAAATAAAATAGACCGCATAAAAAGTCATCGATCTATAAAAATAAAACGAAAAGCGATACAAATATGTTTATGTATTCACTACAAATGAATATTAAATATAGTTTTTTTTTTTTTTTTATGAATGCGTTCTCAAATTGTACTGTCAACGCGGACACACGAACACACGGAATGTATTTCACAAAGCTATCGTAAAACATCACAGACAGTTGCAATTTGTTTCCTTCGAGATTATTATCTAAATGTATGAAGGCACCAAAAGACGCATTACTGTAAATTTTTTTTTCACTAAGTTGAATAAAAGTATATAATAGTTTTATTGGTAGGTACCTACAGTTCATTTTTCTAATAAAAATTCCAGAAGGACCACAATTTTTAAGTGTTATTTCGATTCTTAATCAAAAAAATGAAGGAAAATACACTAATTTTATAATTCGCTAAAGAATCTAGAAAACATCAAAACAGGGCCTCAAGTCTGCTATTATAATAGTGTCAGAATGGTCTATCATTGATTTCATAATTGTTGATTTTGAAAAGTTTGGTAGTCTACTAATAAAATGGCGTCATTATGACTTTCCAATGGTCAGCCACTGACACTCCATTGAAAGAAATGGCATTTATTGGTAATCTCGTACATAATGACAAATGAATGACTGACTTAATTTACGAACTTCCTACTACTTTAGATTGCTTATAACACTAATAAATAATATGTAAAAATAAATATAAATGAAATCTGGCATGAATAAATGTTCAAATTAAGTAGCAGTTTTTCGAAAATCTTTTCTACTAACGAGTTTTATAATAATGGCAATACGAAAATGCCATTATAACACAATTCTATTACGACACCATTGACCGACCAATGATCGACCATTATGAATTTAGCAGATTACGAACTTTTAGCAAAATGACAAATGGATGACAATGGGATCGAGTTGGAATGACGAATTTATAAAAATACTTGGGCCCCAGCACAAAATACCACAACATCACGCCATGTTTCCTCGAAGGGCTGGTCGGAGGTGTACCTATTATAGTACACCCACATTTCGCCAGTTATGTTTAAGTCCCATGTAATAAAGGGCGACGGCGACCCAATTGCCGTCAACCGACCACAAATCCAGGTTTCTACTGAGAAATTCCAGATAGAAAACCCAATAACTCTTTGCCCATCCAGGGAAAAAAAAGAAGAAAAACCACAAAATCTAGACTGCGATCAAATGCAATGAACTACATTGTAAAAAATAAAAACCTAACAATAAAGAAACAACACCACAAACTCGTTTTTCTAATAACATAAGGTTTTTTTTGCGGATGTTAAATCATCACTTAACTTCTCCCGCTCTGGGCGGAGCGGAAGGGCGTGTCAGACTTTTACTGCCTAAAACTCACCCGTGTTCCTTCAGTTGCCTGTGTGCCAGGGGCCACGGTATCTCTTTCGAACAATCCGCACCCCTGGGAGGCATCGGCCCTTGCGGACCCCACCAGTTGGTGCTGACATGTCTTGAAGGCGCGCGTGGGACACGACGCGCCGTCGACCCGGGCTCGGTCCTTACCGGACGGCGAGCTACCTATTACCAGGGCCTGATTAACCCTTAGGCTAATTAGGCTGCAGCCTAGGGCGCGAGGATCGGGGGGGCGCGCTGAAATCGTGTCTTCGCATGCACTAATCTAGCATCATTCATTGCATCTACCCTACATATTTCAACTAGACCGGGACAAAACATTAAAACTTAATGCGCTTGAGAGTCCCTGATTTTAACAATAAATTTTGAAATTTTAAAAAGTGCGCCTTAAACAAACACTGACTTGTTACTCGAATCGGTCGGTGGTCGACCTTTCTTGGCTGTATTGAGCTTATAACTAAATTTGATCCTTTCATGGCTCTGCCAGGGGTGCGGGTTGTTCGAAAGAGATACCGCGGCCCCTGGCACACAGGCAACTGAGGGAACACGGGTGGGCTTTAGTCAGTAAAAGTCTGACACGCCCTCCCGCTCCACCCAGAGCGGGAGAAGTTATTCGATGATTTCCCACCCAAAAAAAAAAAAATCCTTTCATGGCTGAACATTTGGTGAGATTTGGAAAAAAAGGCGGGGGCACTCCATCGTACTTGTCATCCTCTATAATCGACGAATTTATTTTACTTCTCGCTGACGAAGTTCGACTGTAGATCATAGGAGAAATAAAAAAGCTAAATATTATTCGATTAGCATTGATTCTACTCCAGATATGTCACACACCGATCAGTTGACATTTATAATTCGTTATATTTTGCCTGGCGGCGAACCTGTCGAACGTTTTGTCACATTTTTACCCAATTGCGGTCATAAAGGTGAAGACATGGAGAAGGCTGTTCTTGCGACAGTTGATAAAACTTTGGAACTTGATAATAAAGACTGTCGTGGGCAAAGACTACAATAGTATACTGGCAAGTCGTGGGCAAAGTTATGATAATGCTAGCAATATGTCTGGTCAATACAAAGGTCTTCAGTCAAGAATTAAAGCTGTAAATCCATTGGGTACTTTTGTTCCTTGTGCAGCTCATTCTCTACAACTCGTGGGATCGGCTGCCGCGGAAAGTAGTGACGAGTCAGCTGCTTTTTTTACACTGGAACCACAACTATACAATTTTTTCTGGATCTACAAGCAGATGGCAAATTTTGTTATCCAAATTGGATGAAAAATCGACGGTACTAGAAAATCTATCGAAAACTCGATGGAGTGCGCGAGCAGATGCAAGCAAAGCCTTATCGTCCACAAGCGCCCAATACCTCATATCTGACTCCGGTCGGATTTTACATAGTAGAGGATCCCAAGTAAGAACGACCTTCACCAATTTAATAACCAGGTGAAAATTATATTTTAACAATAAGTATTATTTTTTATAATTTCAATTAAAATATAATTTTCACCTGGTTATTAAATTGGTGAAGGTCGTTCTTACTTGGGATCCTCTACTATGTAAAATCCACCCGGAGTCAGATAGGAGGTATTGGGCGCTTGTGGACGATAAGGCTACTCACTTACTACTTTTTAGGCAGTCCGTAACACACCTGGCAGGGGCGCGTCCTCATAATTAGCCTAGGGCGGTCAGAACTCTTGATCAGTCGCTGCCTATTACTTGCCCTCCGCAAGCTCCTAATAACATAGGTTATAATGATACCATGACAAACAGTCATCTCTTCTCCTGCGTTTATCCCAATTTATTTGTGGTCAGCGAAACATATATTTTTCTCCCACACTTCTCTATTAGTCGTCTTTTCGGTAGTCACATGCACCCTATTTATACATATCATCATTCACATAGAACATCCATCGTTTCTTTGGTCATATTAAAACTCAAAAGACACCATGACAAACAGTATATTTAAAAAAAATATCCTAATTTTAGCAGTAATTAAAAAAACTCCATCTTTGTTAATAATTCGAAAGTAACACTTTACACGTCTGTGCCAGATTATAAACTTAATTTTAGAGTAGTTTAATGTGTTAATTAGACTTTCTGGGTTAATTTTAAACCCACGAGCGTTATTAAACGGTTAGCTGGTCATTCAGTTTAACGGAATTGCTCACACTAACTGTGAGACGCTTTTTAATTTTGTGAATCATCTGTCTCGTGAAGTTTTGTTGCAATCATTCTATTAAGTGTGACATAAATTGTGCGGATCTGACACGGATGTGAATACATCAGCGTAATCGTTTTAGTAGAACATTTCTCGCAGAACAGAGATTGGTGTTTCACCAATCCAGGGCCAATTGGAGCGCCGAACGCGGTCGATGCGTTAAATCAAGATGGGTAAAAGAAACTCACACTAGCGTCACTCATGGCCGATGGGGTCGATAGGTTCTGGAGTGGCGACCGCGTACCGGAAGACGTAGTGTTGGAAGGCCTCCCACAAGGTGGACCGATGACCTGGTGAAAGCCGCGGGAATCCGCTGGATGCGAGAAGCACAGAAACGGTCGGAGTGGTAGAGCTTGGGGGCTGCCTATTTCCAGCAGTGGACGTCTTTTGGCTGAAATAATGCTATTTGATATACCTAATTAATAGTTTCAGTACAATCTTGGGGTTAGATCAAGCTTTCTTTCAAACTGCTTGTACGTACAGTATTCGCTAATCAACGGTTTTTGTACGATACGATTTTTTTTTAAGTCCAAAATCCTTAAATAATGTTGGAAGTTGTTAGTAAAGATAAAAATAAAGAAGAGGTACCTCGTTTCAGTTCAATCAAAAATATAGATAAGCAGTATTGGTACCTAAGTACACTATAATTTAACCCCCGGCGCAAAAAGAGGGTTGTTATAAGTTTGACCGCTATCTGTGTGTGTCTGTCTGTGGCACTGTAGCGCTGAAACGGGTGAACCGATTTGGGTACGGTTTTTTTATTTAAAAGTAGGTTTTCTAACGGTGGTTCTTAGACATTTTTCATCAAAATCGGTTCAGCCGTTTGAAGATTATCGCAGCTCTTTTCTGATTGATGAAGGGATTTGAGCATCTTCCACGGGTCTGATCGAGTCGAAATTTGGTAATCTCTTACTTCAATGATATTAGACGAACAAAGCAACCTAGAACTGATGCTGGAGCATCACTTGGAATTTCCAGGATACCCAACTTCGTCACCAACAAACAGCAGAAGTATCGTATTTGGGCTCATTGATAAGGTCTCAATGAATAGGTTATAGATGAAGAGGTGATCAGGGTCTGATGATGGAGTAGTAACGAGGAATGAGGATAAATTATAAAACAATTTCACAGTGGGAAACACACATGGACATGTGTCGATCGTAGTGTGTTTACTACTAGGTAGGTATATTAAGTTTGAAAAGCAGGAAATAAAAGTAAATTAAAAAAACTTGTGTGGTTTTATGAAACCACCGTAAAAGTGAAACTTTTTTTCACATTATAGACATTTAACTAAAAACTACACAGTCAGCTGATGCGAACTATAGGCGCCGCCATATTGGCCTCGGCTGCTCTGACGAGCGCCTTTCACTTTATCCCTACTCCGCGGCCGACCGTCACGCGACACGTCACGCGACATGCAACACACAGACGAAAAAGTTTGAGACGATGTAATAAAAGTTTCACTTTAAAATTTTAAAACCCCCGACTCAATCAAAAACCTCTAAAAACCAAACAAGTGAAATATGTATTAGCCTTTTAAGTTTAATAAGAAGTTGTAGGTAGTATTTTGATGAAAGCATTGTCATGTCGGGGGACGTTCAATGAAAACGCCAAACAGACGGATAACATTAACATTAGCCGTCCCCCGAAGTGTCAATGCTTTGATCAAAATACTACCTACAACTTATTAACCAAAGGCGAATAAATATTTATTTTGTTTACCTTTTAAAGGCTTTTGATTGGGTCGGGGGTTTTAAAATTTTAAATTGAATTGTTTTTGATGTCCGATGAAAAGTTTCATTCACAAACGTTGCACACCTTTACCCTTTTTTATTATAAACAAATTACTTCCAAATATCTAAACGATTTGATAATTAAACTTTTAAAAACGGACGAACGAATTTCGGGTTTGTCAATCTACACCTTTGGATCGGCAGGTGATCTCGACGTACTTTTTTAAAGTTTTTTTATTTTTTATTAAGCCCATCAGGGCGTCATGTGTCTGGTTGGAATCGGTTGACAGTAATGTCAACAGGCTTCAATGTAGAGCGATCTTTTGAATAAATAAAATTAACGTTTTTTAACTCAATCTTTTATGTTAATTCTGTATCTGATTTGATATCTCGGTTCGGTAAAGATTAACATTCTGTTGTTAAAATAATTAATTTTATTTTGATGTTTATTTGAATATCTTTATAATTTTGTGGTTTAATTTAACTGGAATTAATTGTTTTATAATTTATTTAAAACAGTTTATTCCATTTTTTTACAATCAAGTTAGTATGTAAATTTTTGAGACATTAATTTGCCTAATTGAATCACTTCTTTTTATTAATTAAAGGCTCCACAGTAACTGCGCGTACGCACTATCCTGCCAAGATAATCTGGTGCCGTTGACATAAAAGTGTCGCTGCACTACTTACCAAGAACATGCAGAAGTAGCACTCTCTCTGAACACAATTTATCCTTCGCTCAATGAATACTTACAGGCAAAAAAAAATAGTACCTACTCACTAATTTTGAAACTGCCATTTCCAGATTTTTTATAAGTGTCTTTTTATTTTCCGCTAATTACTTTCCGACAGGTAAACAATTTAGGTAACACAGAAACAAACAAATACACGATGGCTTGTTCACGTGAATATCTAAATTCAGATGAACAAACCATCGCGTACCTATTTTGTTCACGTATTGCGTGTGCCCGATTACAGAACCTAGCCAGTGATTGAAAACAGTAGTACCCACATATTATTACAGGAATTCTCAGAATCAGGGTCTTCATCGTCATCATCATCATCCACAGGCCGACTTCACCTACTGCTGGGTATAATAATAATAGGCATAGGTATAGGCCGTTTTTTTTGTACCCATCCCCACGCTCTTATACCAGCCTCATCCAGGTCTTGCAGCCGGATGACCGACATCATGACTCAAAATCAAAAATCAAACTCAAAAGTCATTTATTTAATTTAGGCTGAGAGCACTTTTTGAACGTCAAAATTACATAAGATAGTTCCCCCAAAACGCCCGCAATTCACCACTTCCTAGTGCTTTAGCTGGGAAGAAAAAGTGCCGCAACAATCTCCCCAGCAGCACAGCTGTCTGTTAAGTTAGAAGAACTTGATTCTGTACAATAATAGGTAAGTAATTAACATTACTAAACACAAAACATTAAATTACATTATTTGCTATATATGTCAGCTAGCGCACGTCAATATACCATCAAAACATAGTAACTAAACTCAAGCAGATAGAAATAATAAAAACAAAACAAAATCAAAATCAAAAATCAAAATATTTTATTTCACATAAGCCTGCATGGGCACTTATGAAACGTCAGAAGCTAGGTGCACGGTTCCAATTTGTCGTTTCCTATGGAGAAGAGCCGGCAAGAAACTCCACGGTTACTCTTTTAAAAATAATTGGCTTTTACAATGTTTTCAAATTACAGTGATAATAGGTATGGGAGGACAGTGCAGGCCAGTCAATAAGTACCAGGTACTTAGAGGAATGAAAATACAGAATAGAAAAACGTCTACAAATCTAGTCTCTAAGGCCTACAACGTTCTCTCATTCACAATATGTAAAAGAATCTACCTATATAAAATGAATCTATTTGAACCAAGTGACATGATTTCGATGACAATCACTGAAAATAAATAGTAGGTAGTAAAATTGATGTATAATGTCAAATAATGACGAGAATATGTCAGACATTGTAAAAAAAAAAAAAATAATAAAAAGAATAAAAATTAACATTGCAATTTGGGAGCAGTTAATAGACTTTCACACGGTTTTGCTGTTAATGAGGTACCAGGGAAGCCACATGTGCAGAAGGAATTAATGCCAAACTTCCCTGTCTTCAACGTACAACAATAAACGTAAACAAAACTCCGTACCCACATAAAAGCCTCCAGGCATAAAGGGTGTGCCCGCTTACATTCCAGTCCAATGAGGATCTTAGTAGCTGAAAAATACTACTTTAATAACATAATTGGTTGAAAATGTTGAAACACCACAAAGTTTTTAAACATGCAGAATCGAGTGGTCCTTTTGATTTACTCATTGTGTGGTAGGACCAATGTTGAGCCCGAACATTTTGTCCGCGTCTGTACCACAACACAAATGCAAAATGAAGCACGTGGCAGCGGTCGCCTGGTGGTTTGCATATGACGCGTATTTGAAACCTTTTTGTGGTTACCTCATTAACTATTTAATAAAAGTTGAATTTAATAAGTGGATGAATTTCATATGTTAAGTTTACAGATGCCTTTCTTTGAAGAAAAAAGACTGGCGAACAGTCCAATGGCACATCACCATAATGTTATGAATTATACTATGTAGATACACGACCCTTTCACCACCAGACTACCAGACGTATTGCATGGTACCATCCACATTGGGTTGGTATCTCGACCAGTCGTACCTACTCAGCGCTTCTCGTCCACAATTAAGGATTACGCGCTCAGCCAAAGTGTAGAACTCTCTGCTAGTGTCTGTGTTCACTTCCACAAATAACCCGTCAGCCTTCAAAGCAAGAATGAACAGGTATCTTCTGGTTAGAGCACGCTGGTTCTATCGTAGACCTCATCCATCGCTCTTCATCAGGCGAGATTGAGATCAAAAGCATGACAATTTCGCAAAAAAAAACTACACAATGAGACCCGATAATTTAGTACTAATAAATGTATTCTTCTTTATTCAATTCTATTGCAGACTAATGCCAGACGTACGCCACTCCTAACCTGCACCACAGCACATCACTCTTCTACATATACATTATGTACAGACGCCAGCACATCAAACTACCCCAATCTGTCAAATTTCTTTGATAGATTTTCATCTTTATTACATAACCTTAAGGTTCATGTTCAATTGGGAAAACTTGACAGTTTGGGGTAGATTGATGTGCTGGCGTCTGTACATACATTATCAGCTTATAATATTCCCACTGCTTGGACACAGGCTCCCCTCTCTTCAAGAGGGGATCGGCCATAATCCACCACGCGGACCCAGTGCGGGTTGGTTGATGTCAAATGTCTTACATTTTTGGTTCTAGAACTTGCCGGTTTTCTCACGATGTTTTCCTTCACCGTGCGGCAGAATCACGCATTCCAATTTATATTTAGACCTAATCTAGTCATACATTCTGTACCTACTCGACATTTTCTGATAACCTGGACATGCCAGTTTCCTTTTCTCAAACCAGTCTTAATTTCATAATGAATCTAGTCCGCTAATACATATTATTAATAGCAACGTCAAAAGGACCAGCTGGTTCTGCCAATAACCATTAAAAAAAACAAAACTACCGTCATATCAAACGATAAATTACCTACTAATCATTTTTACAAGTAAATACGCTACAATGTTGCAAGCAGGTTAAATAGGAAAAATATAAAGACTCTTTATATTTTTCTTTTCTTTATTAAAGAGCATCACAAGGTATGTAGCGAGGGTCGACAGTAGTAATAGTAATGTGCCACCAATAGTTTTTTTTATGGGTTTGATAATCGGTTATTCGCGTGCGAACTTCTTAATGAGACTGATAATACCTACATACTTATTTTAAAAAATGAATTACCTACTGTACAGACATAGATACAGTTAAAGGACAATCGTCACAGTCTATGTAAAGGTTAATAAGATAATAGGTAAAATCGTTTTGGCAGAAAACATCCAATAAGACACAATGTTGTGACTTGAAAGATCACTATGGGTAGTTTTTTTTTTCTGAGTTTGGGGAATCGTCAAATAACTTCTCCCGCTTTGGCTGGAGCGGGAGTGCGTGTCAGACTTCAACCCCTTTAAGTTGATATAAATCCCATTAAATGACTATTACATGAAAAAGTTATTCGTCATTGTGTTACGTAGGTACGTTATATTTTGTTCAACATAAAGCCAGCAACAATTTGCAAAAAAAAAAACGTATTTCGCGGACAAGCCTGGCGCTTCCCGCTTAACCACAAAATGTCACTATTCAAGCAAGCATGAGGCCAATACACAAATAATTACTAATCATATTTTCAAACTAAACAAATAATTAACAGTCCCATCCTTTTTTATTTGGTCTGAGGTCCCATCATAGAAAAAACAAGAAAACGTGCAAACAAATAATATGCGCGTGCGTAACAATCAGCCCAATTCACCAGCATCTGGCTAGCAGTTGCAACTACATGATAAATTCCATCTATTTGTTTATCTATCTGAATGCAACGCAAATAACTTATTTATTCTAATTAAAAACTTATTGAATAATGTCTGGCAATTTATCTTGCAAATTGTGCCTTAATTCTAAACGCTCGAATAATTATATGCCTTATAATGTGGGATAACAGAGCCTATGGCAATTTAATTTTGCAATTTATCAGGTGATGGAGTTTAGTTTTAACTGTTATAATTTTTACCGGTATTTGTGGTGACTTAATTAAAGAAAAATAACTTTTTCAGACAGTTTATCTTAAGCTATTTTTTTCAGCTTCATCGGCGGATCTGATCATGACACAGTATTGTATTTATTTAAACTAGGCTGAGAATCGCACTTTTTGGACGTCAAAGTTACAGAAGACAGTCCACAGAAACGCACCCTTCACCACTGCTAGTGCTTTAACTGATGAAAGTGGCGCAACTCTCCAGCATTATGTAGAGAAATTAACATGTGCTGCATTTTATTGTTAAATTTACGACGACCTCCATTTACGGGATGCAAATTAAGGTCATCGTAAATCTAAAAGGTTTTAACTATCAAAAGGATAGTTACAGACGTTAATTCGATAATAACTAAACAACAAATCAACCTCAACTAATCATCTAGCGCTAAAGTAGCTCGCGATTTTTTTTTTTACATTGCCCCTCGCTACGAACTTCTCCTGTATTGTGGGTGCGTTTACAAACATTTGAACTCACATACACAAACAACCAAGCTCGCGAAATTCAAATGTTCTTACCTTTTTTGGATTTGCAGTTCAGGGACAGGTTGTGTGTTGATTAGGGCTTTCAATACCGGTATTCCGGGATCCCGTAATACCGTGATCACGGATTTTATTTTGGCCTTTTACAATACCGGTATTGACGTCCCAATACCGTGATTACGGTATTACGAAAATTATGTGATCTTATTCTCACACTTGTTTTCTTGTTTAGTTTTCGTTTTTCGATTGTTTTTTATTACATAATTACATTACATATGTACATTTCTACAAATAATGATACCTATGTTGATTTTTACACATGAGACATGATGACATTTAGATAATTATAAGTTTTTTACTACACAAAGTCTATGTGAAATGCCTTCCTGCAAAAAAACTAGATTAAGTTTAAGTTTTCATTATGCTCCTCTAATTCCTAGTCCTACCTAAATAGTCAACCAATACCAAATTGATATAGTGAGCCATGTATAAAACATTTTTATATTATTATTTTCAATAAATAAGAACAATAAAGACTGATTTGAAAATAAAAAACACGTATTTTATAGGTTTTATTAATGTCCTAATTGAACTTGCGTTCAATACCGGATTACCGGTATTGATACTGGGATCCTGGGTATTGAAAAAATCCGGTATTTGAAAGCCCTAGTGTTGATTAAGATATGATTCACGACCGTAACAAAAATGGCTTGACGAAATTATAATCATTAAAATCACCAGTGCAACTCTTTAAGTTAATTTAATCCCATTGAATGACGTTTTCATGAAACAGTTGAAAGCTAATTGCAAAAAACGTTAAAAAAAAATCGCTCTTATTATAATAATAGCCTTTATTAACAATCTTACAATCTAGTTACATAATTATAATAAAACAGTTAAAAAGAAAAAAAAAAATCTTCTCTCTTATCTCCTCTTCAGACATCGGTTTCCGAAGATTGTTTTGCATTAGCATAGACCTCCCCCATATCCTTCCACACAGCTATTATATCTTTCACTAGCGGTCGCCCGCGGCTCCGCCCGCGTGAATGTCGGTTACCGCTGCAAAAAGCCTACCCAGGAAAGACACGGTCAGTAAAATGATTCCCAGGTCAATTCACAGACATCGACGACGCAGTCATTATCCGCAGGCTGCATAGACTCCCCTCCCGCACGCGCACCCCATCTTGGTGACGCCCACTTCGCAACGGGCCGTGCAGCAGAAATCGTATTATTTTAATTTCGCCATAACTTTAAAACCAAACGTCCAATTTTAATCATTCAAAGACCAAATATTATCTACATAAACTGTACTTAGTGATGAAATCATTTATTTTGATTACGATTATAGCATGAGTAAAATAAATGCGTTTAAATGTAGTCCAAAAAAAATTCAAGATAAATAAATAAAAAAATGGTTGTTGTGCCTCACTCGACATAGATAGGTATAGTGTGTCGCGGACTTTTTTGTAGATATTTATAAGATCTACAATTAATTAGAACATTTTATGGTTCTATCTTTTATAGTTTAGGCAGCGTACGCAAAATAAGTAACTTTTCTGGTTGATTTTTTACACCTTGTGTCCGAAAACCCCAAATATCTTACGGAACCCTATTTTTATCCAAAATAAAATTTAGCCTATGTTACTCGTGGATAATGAAGCTTTCGAATGGTGAAAGAATTTTTAAAATCGGTCCAGCAGTTTTTGAGCCTATTCATTACAATCAAACAAACAAACAAACAAACAAAGTTTTCCTCTTTATAATATTAGTGTAGATCAACACTCTCTCTATCAGCTCTTATACACCATCCATTCCCATAACCACACTCTTCCACCAACCTTTACAAAGTCCCAACGACCAAATAGAAATTATTCTTTCTCACTACACACACTCTACACCTACTCACTACATACACACACACCTCCTACACTCACTACACACACACAAACCCTACATTTATTGACCTCACCACAAAGTTAAACGTTTTTCATTTTGTTTTCTTTTACACTTTTGGTGTTTTCTTTTACACTTGTTGTTTACACTTTTGGTGTTTTCTTTTACACTTGTTGTTTTCACTTTTTGTGTTTTCTTTTACACTTGTTGTTTACACTTTGGTGTTTTCTTTTTACACTTGTTGTTTTCACTTTTTGTGTTTTCTTTTACACTTGTTGTTTATACTTTTGGTGTTTTCTTTTACACTTTTTGTTTTCACTTTTTGTGTTTCCTTTTACACTTGCTTATTGTTGAAACGTCCTGATTTACTTTATTATGGCTTTGTTTGTTACGGAGTATCACTGACTCCTAAGACAGGCACATACACCTAGTTTTAAATTATTGTGACCTAGTTATAAGCCTAATATGCACTTAGTCTTTGAAAATTATAATGTGATGACTTTTTTTGCTGAAATACAGAATTATATTATTAAATCTAACCACAAACTTACAGGGTCAGTGAAATTCCAAGCAACACAAACAGGTCAACGACTATGCAAAGCCGTCCATCGCTCCTCTCTCACACAAGACCCCTATCAACGCTCTAACTAATGGATCGATGTACGCCATACCTTACAGCACCCATACAACGTGTGCCGAGATAAGGATCCAGATAAAACCTGAAATAACATGGTTAAATGGGTATCTAAAATTAAAACCTGCCTACAGATCAGACGGACTCATAAAATCTATTATTAGTAGAGATAATACAGGAAAAACACACAACGTTACAATCGACTAACAATAATTCGACCTTTAATAGGTTTATTTACATAAAAATGCCTGTTGACATTATAAATGTACTACCTTTTACTGCGGCCTCGCCCGCGTTTAGGTCGAAAACTATCCCACGGGAGTCGGGAATGTACTACCGGGATAAAAAGTATCCTATTTATAAACTATCTATGTGCCAAATTTCATGCAAATCCCTTCGCCTTTTTTGCGTGATTGAGTAACAAACAGCATCACGCTGAGTGGAAGCCTTCTTGTCGACTATTATTCAATTTATGTTCTATGTGCCTATGTATAATGATCTGTATTGTTATCATGTTTTTTAATGAAATCTCATCTTTGTCTCAATTTTACTTTCTTTCTTTTCTTTTTCCGTTTTTCTTTCAAGCATCTAAACATACACTATACAAATACAAATTTCACATTTATAATATTAAGTAATATGTATTGTATACCTACTTATACGCATATCGTTGCAATCCGGTACCTTTAAAGGCTAGGGTACAAATAGACCCACCAGGCATACTCGTATAATTGAATTATATTGTAGTTTTGTTTTTAATTTTAGATTTTCATTGGTGCTAGTAGTGGCCGTGTCAGCTGGTGCCGTGTTATATTTGCATTCTGGACTATTAGTTTATAACTGCCTAGTTGCATATCATAGGTACGATTAATCATAATTGGTTTCATTTTGACAGTTCAACAATATTCATTTAAACAACACGTTCGTGCGACTTGCCACGCGGGGAGGGAGGTAACGCTAAATGCCTACTGCGCTTGAATAGCCTGGCCTTAAACATAACTGGCGAAATGTGTGTGTACATGGTCCCAGTGTACGTACACCTCCGCCCAACCGACGACGTGTTACGTTATTTACGATTAGAAATTTAAATGTAAAAACCACCAAATACTGCTCAGACATCACATAATCATCATCATCATGTCAGACGAAAAGCGCCCACTACTGGACATAGGCCTCCCCCCCAAAAAGAGGGAGTTTGCAATAATCGCCACGTTTGGCAGGCGGGTTGTCAATCGCCGTATGGTGGTAAAATGCATAGAGAACGCTGCTGCCCATTCTCTAGTAAGTTTAGTCGCCTTTTACGTTACCCACGGGAACAAATGGGATGGTGCTATTTTTTTCCGGCACCACACGGATCTCTGACATCTACTTAATTTTAAGCCAAAATTATCAATTCTTGAAGGCTAGGGGACTCTAGCCAGTGTGCTAGTTAATATAATTATGACGTTAATAAATCTAAATGCAAGCCGAACCTGTCAACACTATTAATACGTCAAACCCACAATCCAACAACATTTATCGAGAAAATTAAATTTGTCAGTAACTATAATAACACCTCACAGAGCATAAATTCATAATTCCCATAAAATGTTTTAATTACAGTTCCAAAAGTTAATTGAATTACAATGTTCCGAAGCCCTTCAAACGGTAAGTTAACCCTCATTTGCGCCTGCGCAGGTAACCGTCCAGATGTCAGAATATTATAAATCTCTCGGCCCATTGTCTACGGGTCTTTTTTTAGCCATCATTGGACACATGGTTCAAGATTCTGATGGTAATAAGCAGATGGCCGTGAAATATGCTGGTAAGCCGTTTTTGTTATACTGACCACCTTTTTGACTTGGGTTTTTTAGTATTTATTTTCTAAATGTTAAACAATTGGAAGGTTTATTTAAATATTGTGTGGGAATGGGTATTCAGTTTTAGGGGGCCTACTCTCTAAGCACGACATCCGTAATCTCGGTAGAAGTTACGGGTGTTTCCTACTCCGTATGATTGATTTGAGTACTCCTATGATTAGTTTGAGGCCAAAACTACGAATTGATTACTACACGATTTGACAGTTGTCCCTACTCCCTATATGGTTTTACCCGTCCAAAAAAGTTCATTAATCAGCTGTAGGAGTCACTTCGAAGTTTCGACCTATTTTCGGACGGGCCCGTAATTTCGTTGACGGAGTTAGAGAGTAGAGCCCCCTGTTAGGTTTTGCTATTACAAATATAGGAATATATCATAAAATTATGAAGGTATATTTCACGCCGCCGCGGTGCTTACCATTATTCCGCGTTTACTTTTCAATATAATAACCTTATTAACAGGCTCTACATCTAATCTATCCAAATCTTATCTATACATAACACATTCAAACATACAAATAAATAAAATAAAAAATTATGTCAAAATAACAGCTTTTTACTAAAACATATGAAAGCATTAAACGGTACTTACTTATAACAAAAACCATGTTTAATTGTTTGTTTGTATGTCTGTCTGTTTGTTCCGGCTAATCTCCGAAACGGCTGGACCATTATGGTGGGACTTTCACTGGCAGATAGTGAGATAGCTGATGTTATAAGGAGTAAAATAGGTTTTTTGTCCCGGTATCACGTTCCTATCACCACGCTGCCGAAAACGCAGCCACAGTTAGTTAAGATATAAATGTATATTCGGTTAGACTGGAAACTGACCCCAACTTAGTTCGGAAAAAGTTAGGCAGATGATAATAGCCTCGTTTACGATCTCAATTTACTTATTTCACAGTGACTACGATATGGTTCGTTTAATAAATAAAGCTTTCTTAATGAGCAATTAGCTAGAACAAAAATTTTAATTACCTACCTAAGTAAATAATTAAATATGAAACTCCTCACATGGCAATCAAACCTCGTAGATACACTTCTTGTCCAACAAATCGAACTCAACCATAAAGATAGAACCGAGTTAATAAACAGTATATTCGATTAAACAATCTGTTATCAAAAAATCGAATGATTCCTAAATCTGAATCGATTACATATTAAACATGCATGTAATCACAAATCAAATCAATCATGAAATCAAACTTTATCCGGTTCAGTCTAAAGTTGAAAATACAGTAAATGTCAGTCTCAATTTTTACTTCATATACAACGACTCCCACGTGCTTCTTCATTTTAACTATAAATAGTTAGTATTTCATCGTAGAGACCGACATACGAGATAATCTAACTTGGATTATGTTAATTGCATTCCGGATTAAAGCTACAGTTTGTAAACTTAACTAGTTTCTAGTCGGCGACTGTTTGGCTGGCAAAACAATGGCGCACTAACTTAATCGATATAATTGGTTTAATTCTAATGGTATATTTACTTGAGAAAACAATAAATTGAAACAGGATACATAGGATTTTATTGATCATGCGTAATCAGCCTATAATGTTCCCAGCTTCCCACTGCTGGGACACAGGACACAGGTCTCCTCTCTGTGAGGAGTGAGCCGTAGTCCACCACACGGGCCTAATGCAGGTTGGTAGTTGTCACATATCTTTAAATTTTTGGTTCTAGAACATGCCAGTTTCCTCACAATGTTTTTCTTCACGAGCATATCACACAAAGTAAATCGCCTGTCTGGGTTCGTACTTACTGCTGCTCTATCACTACTGATCATGCATCAGCCTATAATGTTCCTCTTGTTGGGACACAGGCATAGAGGATAGTAAATATATCGGGTATAGAGAGCCCGCTATCAAACTTTTTTGACGACCGCTAATGTCAATTGATCAGACAACAGCGACATCTGGAGTTTGGTGGGTAAACAAATCTTGGCAGCCTTCTTATCTTGTGTTTAAAATCGTCAAACAAATAAAAATATGAAATAAAAACAAAACAAATAACAGTAACAAGTAACAATTTTAACAGAATTATCTGAATTACACTCGGAAAACGCATCAACGTCGGGAAAACCAGAGTTGACAATGGTCGAATGTCGACAGTGACATTTGTTTGACAATTTGACTAACAAGATAATATGGCTGCTAAGTACTGTTACCCATCGAAGTCCAGATGTCGCTATTGTCTATGGAAATTGATGACTGGTTCTAACTCCCCTCTTGACACAGGCCTCATCTGGCTTAGGCATTTTGTTTTGATTGTTATTATACAATTGCCAGTGTCGTAACGAAGATCAATTTGACATTAACAACCAATGAACAATATTTTAAAACTTTTTCTACCTGAATACCTATGAGGCTTTTGGCTACTTTGAATAAGTGCATTTTAATGTATCTTTTTTGTAATGTGCGTTTTTTTTGTGCAGAATAAACAATTTTTTTTTTCTCTCTTTTCGAGAGGCCAACTCCGGCTGTAATCTAACACGCGGATACAGTGCGGGTTGGTAGATACCAACGATACCAGGTTGGTGGTCTGATGATGCGCAAGTCATACAATCCAATGAAAAGGTTAGTCATGTTGATGTAGTAGTTAATAAAAGACGAGCTTATAATTATGTACTACACGGAGCAATTGCATATATTCATTCAATTAGCTGAATGTAAGCCTAAGGCGGTTTCAAGAAATGTTTTTACAAATGCAAGTCTACTGTGTATCAAAGGCAATAATCAAATGATTAATGATAGTGAGTCAACTGGTAACAGGAATATTATTCGCCATTACATATTAGATGAAGTGCTGACCGATCTAATCTTTCATCTAAAATAAACAAATGAATTTAGACTTTAAATATCACAAATCGGTAAATGATAAATGATAAATGATTTTATTTCTGTAAGTAGGTTTGTACAAACACTTTTACACGTCAAACATATTTTTTTAAACTAGATGAGGCCGGCGTTTCCTATCTGACTACTCTGAGAAGAAAGGCCGAAACAAACTCAGAGGTCACAGTCTCTTTTAAAGTCCAGACATAATCTTGGTCAGATCATGTGAAGACCATGTGGATTAGTGTCTGAAATGGTCTTTTGAGGAAAAACCACACAGATTGAGTGGACCTGTCCAATCAGTGCACGCATTTATCAGTAATCATGCAGCTCAAATCAGAACTTGATGAGCTCAATAGTAACTTACATAATCAGCCTATATCGTTCCCACTGCTGGGACACAGGCCCCTTCTCTGTGAGAGGGAGTGGGCTGTAATCCACCACGCGGGCCCAGTGCTTGGGTAGCTATGTCACATGTCTTCGAATTTTTGGATCTAGGACATGATGTTTTCCTTCACCGTTTTGAGAGCAGTGGTGATGATATAATCAACACAATGTAAAGAATCTACGACTAAAAATTCGTAAGTAACTTAAAAAAATTAAATGGAGCAAGCTTCACACATTTCCATTAAATAATACCTGGTCATATAAAATTTGTTCCTTCGCAAGCACACAGAAAGCTCCGCTAAATTAGTGTCGTCTTTAAATCCCAGTTCCACAAACAAGAGCCCCCGTTCAAATGCTTCACCAAATTAAATGCTGAGCATAAAGCACATTCGAATTTGTTACAATTCCCCGGAGCCTTGGACACGACAAATCTAACAAGTAACCAAACGCTCATTACCGACCTTCCAATTGAATCTGACACTGTACGAGTACGTATAGTCGCCACGATTGAAGATACTATACAGGACAAGAAAACAAGCTATTCTATTTTTAAACGACTTCAAAAAAAGGAGGAGGTTCTAAATACGACTGTATTTTTTTATTTTTTTATGGTTGTTAGCTCAGAACTTTCGACTGGGTGAACCGATTTTGATAATTCTTTTTTTTATTTTAAAGCTGGTGCTTCCCGTGTGGGCCCATTTAAATTTCATATAGGTAGATCTGATGATGCGTTTCGGAGACAGACAACTGAACTCTTCAAAAACTTACAGCAAATCCACCGCAGTTGCTGCGATCGCATAAATATGCATTGTTTTGACCCCAAGGATGATGAAATTTCGAATTGGTGTGGGGTAGGTACTGTAACTAAAAAGTGAAAAATAAAAGTTTAACCAAAAAAAAACCAACTTCCGGAAAAACACTAAAAAGTGAAAAATAACTTTAATTTCAGAAGGCGGTGACAAAAAAAACAAATACATATCCAAAGTCACCGACTTCCGAAATTAAAGTTATTTTTCACTTTTTAGTGTTTTTCCGGGAGTCGGTTGTTTTATTTTTTTTGGAAATTGTTTATGAGAGCTGAATATACCTGACCGTTCAAACAATCCAGGGGTGCGGGTTGTTCGAAAGAGATACCGCGGCCCCTGGCACACAGGCCACTGAGGGAACACGGGTGGGTTTTAGTCAGTAAAAGTCTGACACGCCCTCCCGCTCCACCCAGAGCGGGAGAAGTTATTTGATGATTTCCAAAAAAAAAAAAACCGTTCAAACAATTAACTGACTTCTTTGTTCCATATAAAATGAAATAAGTATCCATATAGTTAACCGCGAATGACTTCAAAGGATACAATCATTCAATAAAAAAACTTCAATGCCCGAAGAAGGTACGACAGTGTGACGTGCCTACCTACGTAATTCATTCACTATGTTCCTCTTTTCCAGTGACGTTAACTTTTTACCCAAAAACCAGAGAACAGGCACTCTCACATTCACAAATCCAGCGGCCATTTTACTTTAACGCGACATTTTAAATACCAGGACGATCTCCCAAAATTATTGGCGAGCCTAACAGCGCTCTGTTTACTAAAACAACACATAAATAAACCGAAAGCCAAAGCTAGGTCAGGTGAAGGTAGTTCTTGCGGAATTCGATCCCCCCTCTGCCCCCCAGTAACCATTCACCCCCCTCCTGCCCGCTAACTGTACTCAGGTTGAGATGATCCTTATTTGAAAGTCGCGGCTAAAGGTTTTAGAGAGAGGATGGGTTAAGAATGCTGCAACCTTTATGTTTAACTTTATCGGGAATATCTTCTTTTTTTTTAATCCTCTTTGTTTGTTATAAACTTCCTTTGTTACGCTTTGAAATGAAACAGCACAAACACAGTTATACTATTCATCCTACTACATAAATCTTACTGCACTTCCTTAATATAATAATAATAAATATATACAAAGTGTAACAGAATGGACGCAAGACCTGAAAGTAGTTTGTTCCTAATTGACTACTGAATCGATTTCAGTAACTTTTAATATAAGTATTTTTTTTTAATTATGTATTTTGCCATACCTACCACTGATTGAGGCAAAGAAAATTCAATCTTATTCCCAAATGAAATAAGTCTCAATTTTAAATGCATAAAGTAATGCTTGGGTCGACACGTTTTTCTTAATAATATCAGTTAGCTTTAAAAAAAAATGTTTTGGTTATCGTATTATGCTTTTAACTCAATACTCTAATTACTCGTTGTATATATCCTTATGAATATTATAAACGCAAAAGTTTGTATGTATGGATTTATGGATGTTTGTTACTCTTTCACGCAAAAACTACTGAATGGATTTGGCACACAGATAGATTATAACCTAGATTAACACATAGGATACTTTGTATCCCGGTAGTAAGTTCCCGCGGGATAATTTCCGACTTCCACAAGGGCGAAGCCGCGGGCGGAAGGTAGTACTATATAATATCGTACTAAGTATCCTATTTGTTACTCAATCACGCAAAAATAGCCGAACAGATTTGGATTAAATTGGGCACATATAGTTTTTAACCTAGATTAACATATAGGATACTTTTTATCCCTGTAGTACGTTTCCGCGGGATAACTTCCGATCTCCACGCGGGCGAATCCCTGGCAAAAACTAGTAACACATAAAGGCACAATTACTGAAAATAGTAAGTTTATACGTAACCTTTTAACACGACTAAAGTCAGATGAATTGCAGTCAAATCAGCCTCCGTATTCGAATAATACATATTAAACTTCAAATCGACACAATCTCATACTAAAACGGCTTAATTATCACCGGCTAAAATTAATCTATCAACCTCAATAAGTTACAACACATGCAACAGAATATATCTAACAATTCAAGCGCTTAACATAATGCTGCGCCGGCGCACAGGAGCGCAGCACTTCGCGGGAGTGCCGCCGTGACCCGATGTGAGGACCCGATCGGCCTTAAAGGTCGCATTGAATAGTATTGGAATGCTTTTGACTATTTAAGTACCAGAAACAACAGTTTTCAAGTTCTGTTGTGCGGGTATGCAAAGCTTTGGAATGAAGGATGGCTTTCAAATTCTTGTGGAATATGCGATTGCGCAGGTTTGTGAAGTGTTGTTTATTGGGTTTAAAGGGCGTTGAACTGTCGTGATTTGCCACTGTTTATGTGATAGAGATATTTTGGCGGAATGTTTGTCTTAATTCTGTTGCCTCTTATTAAACATATGCAGCCAATAATGGCGATTATCAATAAACCCATTGAACAAAATATAACCAATTCCGAAAAAACACTACATAGTGAAAAATAACTTTGACTTCGGGAGTCAGTGTCGGTTTTGTATTTTCGTTTTTTTAACACCGACTTTCGAAAATTTTGGTAGTCGGTTGTTTTTTTTTGTACAAATTTTTCACTTTTTATCTGTAGTACCTCACCCACACAAATTCGTATACCTATACCTAACATGCGTAGACTACGAGACTGTCTACCCACAGACACACTAAAACAAGTTTACTTAGCGCTTTGCCAATCAATAATACAGTATTGCATCAACGTATGGGGTAGTGCTGGAAAGACCTACTTGATTGAAGCTGAAAGAGCTCAGAGAGCGCTTCTTAAAGTAACTTTTAAGAAGCCCTACCGGTTTCCCACTGATTTACTCTATCGCGAAACAAGAGTTCTCAGAGTCCGCCAGCTTTTCATTCTTTCTGCCTGTATTAAAACGCACAAAAATATTAAAAGTAGATTCGACTATACTTCAATAATCAGCAAAAGAAACTATAGAATCCCAACACCTGACGTCACCTCTTTGCTAGCTAGACGCTCCCCGGCCTACTCTCTCATTAATACGTACAATAAAGTCTGCAAACTCTGCGAAATTAAAAACACTAACTCATTCGAATGCAAAAAAATTGTTAAGAAAATGCTGCATATTACTGGTTATGATGACTCGGAACAATTAATATAACGACCCTGACCTGACACTGAATCAAACGAAGTATATTGTATGGGGAACAAAATACACACTTACACACGACACATTTTACGCCACATACACACACCACACACACGCCAGACACTACACAAACGTTACACATACATACACTCATAAAATACCATACTTGAAAGCACCTCTCTAGTCTCCACTGTTGTATTCGTATCCTGAACCCCAAGATACAGACTAACTGTCTAGTTTGGGGTTCACTGGCAAATAATATTTGTAACTAGCTGTAGGTAATATTTAAGCTACTCATATGTCGTCTCAACTTGTTGTTAATCTATCTATGCTTACTGTATTACCTGGACAATAAATATTTTCTATTTTCTATTTTACGTGCTAAGTACAAGCACTAAGTAACAGTGCCAAGAAATGAGTATAACATCATCTACACACACTAGTGTTAAAAAATACGTATTATTTGAGTTAACTCAAAACACTAATTAGAACTTGACCAAACGAAAGAAGAATTTATCAAATCGGTTTATAAATTAGGTAACAAACATTTAAAACAAATACAACTGGATGTAGAACCTCCTCCTTCTTTTGAAGTCGGTTAAGAATATGCTAACTGTTGCATCACCTATGCATCACTGCAAATAAATCAGGAAACGATGATCTCAGTAGAGTTAACTACCGATGATATTGATTAAACTAAATCTACCATGGTATATGCATTAAGATGCATTGTCATACCGTAATCCGTGATTGCATATTATTGTATACCAATTAAATCTAAACATAAATTAATCAGCATGAACTGCAAGATAGAAGAGATTGCCCTGATCTGACGCATTCGTGACTAATATTCTAGGTACGAAAGTGTTTGGGTGTTTATTACTCAATCACGCATAAACTACGTAACTAATAATATCTCTAGTTAAAGACTTACTGGCGTTATAGTAGGTAATGAATTTAATAAAGCTGTGGGCAGAATAATTCTGTAAGTAAATGATGATTCAGCACAAATTAAAGCGCAAAGTATTTGAAACCTGCAATCACTAGTCTAGAATAACAACAAGTTAAATTCTACACGGAGGTTTTTCGTTACTGTCGATTCGCCCGTTTCGGGCGAGTAATTCGTGCGAATGCAGTAATAAGCCGAAAAAACCTGCGTTTAGAAATTAACATGTGATTAGCGATTGCAGGTCATTTGTATCAAATACTGAATTATTTCGTTTGTCCTAGATTATCATTTACTTACAGAATTATTCTGCCCACAGCTATATTAAATTCGTAACCTATTTTTTTCGAAGCCGCGGACGTAAGAACCAGCCCGCACCCTAATTGCGTAACTCACGATTAATCATAATCTGTTTCATTTTAAAACAGAGTACTAAACCATTGCTTCATATGTTTGAAAAATGTGTCTGCTCAACAACGCAATGAATATTGTTGAACTGTCAAATTGAAACCAATTATGATTAATCGTATGTTACGCAATTTGGGTGCTGTTTTACATTTTTTTTTAAATAAGCCTCTTCAGTAGATGGAAAAAGTAATTCCAATAGGTCGACGATGAGAACGTAATATTAACCCGTGCCATATACTTTTCAGAACATTAAAAAATTAATGACAACTTTTAATGCAATTAAGGAAGATCTGGACTGCCAGGGGTGCGGGTTGTTCGAAAGAGATACCGTCACCCCTGGCACACAGGTAACTGAGGGAACACGGGTGGGTTCTGCACCCAGAGCGGGAGAAGTTATTTGATGATTTGCCAGATAAAAAAAAGACGATGAGCTATCCATAAAAAAAAATTCTTACCTTTTTTGTAATCTGCAGCAGGCTCAGCATGACGCTTTCAATTTCTACGAAGAATAGACAGTGCATTTTCAATACAAAGTGGCATTACGTTTCTCCATTTTTGACATCGCACCGTAGATATCCTTCTACAATCTGTCATTTTGTCTTTCGTTTCTAACGATCTTTGACTAGGTCCTTATAAATGAAGACTATTTCAGAAGAATATTTCTTCCCAAACTGTCAAAATTACACTGACAACAAACTTTCTACGCGACGGCCACAAAGTATATAAATACGATTATCTACAAAATCATGATTCGTTTAGAACGCATAACTGTGATGATTAATAGAAAAACATAGCTATCTTCTCCTATTATACATCTTTAGTAAATAGTCATTTCTATTCTTCAGTCGACAAATCGGTGCTTGTGCTAAGCCTGCTGGTCATTGTTAGGTTTTATGTTGAACAATATATGACTCGCGACCGTAACAGAAATGGCTTTACAGAATTAAAATTATCAATACAACCTCTGTGTTGTATCGATTTATTTATTTATTTAGCAAAGCACACCAACGACATATTTACAAAGATATTAACATTCGGTGATGACGAATCTTCAGTACTGTGCAAAATGCATGCACAACACTCTTATTTAAAAGGCTACGAATAACAAAGAACGATTACATTTTGAAATTATTAAAATATTATAAATGAGATTAAATTAAAAAATAAAATAAAATTACTTAATAGATTTCGTCACATTACACTAACACAATACACCATTAAAAATTAAATAAAAAGTTCACACATAACGTAACAAAACTGAATATTGAAACTAAATAACATGAAGTAAGTATGTAAATGATAAAAATAAAATACAAATATCGTACATAGTATACAACCTGAGAGGTTTACGAAGCTTAAAATTTACGTCAAATAATTTCATTAATGAATAATATTGTGGAATTTGTGTAGAGATTTGCTTATTGAAACTAGCATCTTGTCACTTTAATATTTGCATGCCATTTTATGACGAAAATTGTAACATCGCACTAACAATTTATATACCTACCATCTTTTGCACCGCATTTATATTGTAACGAAGTATATTGTATGGGGAACCTAATACACACTTACACACATACATTTTACGCCACATACACACACCACACACACACACACACACACCACACACACGCCAGACACTACACAAACGTTAAACATACATAAACTCATAAAATACCATACTTGAAAGCACCTCTCTAGTCTCCACTCTTGTATTCGTATCCTGAACCCCAAGATACAGACTAACTGTCTAGTTTGGGGTTCACTGGCAATTATTATTTGTAACTAGTTGTAGGTAATATTTAAGCTACTCATATGTCGTCTCAACTTGTTGTTCAGCGGTTACTCTATCTATGCTTACTTGTATTACCTGGACAATATATTTTCTATTTTTTTTTTCTATTTACTTACTTCAAATTGACAATTGATTGAAAATTTTAATTAGGTATGAGGGCTACCCTGCCTGGCGCTTCCTCCTTAAAACGAAAATGAGGAAAAAAAATGAAGTACTTATATCAGTCTTTAACATTTCTCAAGGAATTACCATGACTAAAGCATCAAATATTCAAAGCCTAACAACCGGATAAAAACAGTGCAGCATATCAGATGATGATGTAAAGGTCACAGCGAGCGTGTAGGGAACCGAACCCGCTACCGTTGCTATCTGCGAATAGTAACGAGGCGTGTGTCACGAGGGCGTTAACCATCGTGGTTGTAACGGCAAGGGGGCAAGATCCTAGGTCTTGGTCCCGTTGGGACGAAATTATGGGTGAAGATGGGACGAAGTTTACGTTGAAAAATATATTCATTGGTTTTTCAGTTGGTAAGATCGAGATATAAACCTTACTGAGCACCTAGTAAGCAGTGGCGTGGTAAGCGGTGGTGTAGGCAATATAAATAAATAAATAATAAAAATGTTTATTTGCACCTTAAAAATTAACATAAAGAAACAGGTTTAAATAAAATAGGCCCAAAGGTAGTTTATTTTACATAGAGTTGCTATTTAATACCTAAGCTAAGATAACTTAATAATCTTGTGATATAGGTATTAGCGCCCACCCTCATTTGCATTCACATAATATTAATTATACATTGGAGCCAGAAAGCTTAATATTATACTTATAGTTTTATAATTTAAATTCCCGTTTTACATTTTGACAAGAAAATGGAGCATTCTAAGTACAGAACAACTAGGTAAGCGAAAAAGTTTTTTTTTATTTTAGAACGTAGAAGTTTTTTAAGACTAAACAAAAAATACCATGCAATGAAAAAAAAGGCATTGGTGGCACAGTGGTAATGGCCCCGACTTACGAGTTGTTCGTAAGTTCGACTTTTTGTAGGCATGCAACGTGTAACATAACTAACGCAAGACCCCAAATTAATGTTTGGAGTCTTGCGTTAGTTATGTTACACGTATAAGCATAACACAATGACCAAAACTTCTTTTTTAAAGCTAACTATTATTAGAGAAGCCATATACTATATTTGACCCAAGCATTGCTTTATACATATAAAATTGAGTCTTAATGCCTTGAATTAAGATTGAATTTTCTTTGGCTCGGTGGCGGTAGGAACAGCAAAAATTTTATTTTTTTAAAGTTACTGAAATCAATTCAGTAGTCAATTAGGAACAAACTACTTTCAGGTCTTGCGTCCATTCTGTTACACCTTGTATAATTTATTCATTTATTTTGCTCTCAAAACGGTGAAGGAAAACATCGTGAGGCAACCAGCATTATGCTACAACCAAAAATTCGAAGACATGTGACGTGTACCAACCCGGACTGGATTACGGCCCACTCCCTCAATCATATCATAACATCATAACTCAATATTTGACGCGATTGACTGCTGCGCTCCGTTTCGCGGTTTCGATTCCCCCACGGAACAAATATTTGTATGACCTACAAGTAGTTGTTCCGGGTCTAGCTGTTTGTGTATGTGAGTTTTAAATGTTTGTAAACGCTCCCACAACATAGAACAAATTCCTAGTCTGGGGCAACGTTTTTAAAACAAAAACAAAAACCTGTGCCCCAGCAGTGGGAACATTATAGGCCACTTAGTAGGTAAGTACGAACTTAAGCTAAGCGTTATACCTGTCACTGTCGTACAACTGTCAAACTACAATCGCAAAACAGAGACGGGGACATGTAAACCGAACGTAAATAACGCAATGAATATTGTTGAATTGTCAAAATGAAACCGATTATGATTAATCGCGTGTTCCGAAATTAGGGTGCGGGTCTTGCTAATAACTTCCATATTATGTCCTTACTCCATTCAAGTATAAACCTGCAAATACTTACCGCTTCAATTCAACAAATTGAACAACAAAACATCTACAAAAATCCCCGAAAGACAATGACCCACGTGTGTTTCCTTGAAAAAGTCAAAAATTCCATAATTAGTCAGGTAACGCACGTGCGAACACATTATAATGGGTAGACAATGGATAAAACGGCTTAGCACATCTGGACTGGATGAGTCCTGAACTGGAAACATCTGGGGCAATTCTTTGTTTAGTCTTTAGCAGGTTGGAACAAGCTTTTAAAATTTTATATGTACTGTTCTGTTATAATTAGCATGTCAGTGCTCGCAGACAAAAAAAAAGTTATTTGTCTCACTCTCTGGGTGTTCTTTTTAATGGTCCTTATGTTCTTAATTGATCAGAAAGGCGTGGTGGCGCTACTCATGTACTTTTTAAACTTATTAATTTTTCAATTATACCTGATTAATTCCCGTCTTTTTCACAATCAACCTATAATGTTTGCCAGGGGTGCGGGTTGTTCGAAAGAGATTCCGCGGGCCCTGGCACACAGGCAACTGAGGGAACACGGGTGGGTTTTAGTCAGTAAAAGTCTGACACGCCCTCCTGCTCCACCCAGAGCGGGAGTTATTTGATGAATTCCCACCCAAAAAAAAAATCCTATAATGTTCCCACTGTTGGGACACTGGCCTCCTCTCTGTGAGGACCATAATCCAACACGCGGGCCCAGTGCGGGTTGGTAGATGTCACATGTCTTCGATTTTTTGATTCTAGGACATGACGGTTTCCTCAAGATCCTTCACCGTTTTGGGAGCAATGGTGATGATATTAAATACACAAAGTAAAATGCCTGCCTTGGTACAAACTGACTGGACCACCACTGCTCTAAATGTTTAAATAATAACTCTTTTTTAACCGACCTCAAAAAAAGAAGGAGGTTCTCAATTCGAATGTCTTTTTTAAATTTATTTTTTATGTTTTTTGGCTCAGAACTTTCGACTGCGTGAACCGATTTTGATGATTCTTTTTTTATTTGAAAGCTGGTGTTTTCCGTGTGGTCCCATTTAAATTTTATATAGATCTGATGATACGTTTCGGAGACAGACAGCGGAACTCTTCAAAAAATTACAGCAAATCAACCGCGATTGCTGCTATCGCATAAATATGCATTGTTTTTACCCCAAGGATGGTGACATTTCGAATTGGTGTGGGGTAAGTACTATAACTAAAAAGTGAAAAATAAAAACTTTTTCCAAAAAACAACCGACTTCCAAATTTTTTAAAATTTTTATGTCACCAGTCTCCAACTTCCGAAATTAAAGTTATTTTTCACTTTGTAGTGATTTTTTGGAAGTCGATTGTTTTTTTTTTTTAAGAATATATTATTTGGGATCACTACTGACAACCATTATAAAACAATGGAAGCGGATACATTTAGTTATGAGTATTAATTACTCATAATGATGCAACCTCTATCAATCTAAGCAGAATCTTTAACAAGATGTGGTATCCAAGATAAAAATCTGACCCTTTGAGCTTTGTTTGTGGAAAAAACATGAGTAATCCTATTCTTACATCTCATTGCCAAGTTAATAATCATGAATACAGGATAAATTGAATTGATGGTTTGGATTGAATTGATTGAGGGGCTTGTGGCTAAATAATAACAGGCACACGGGTCGATCCATCAGGTTAAGCTACGCTTGCAGCGGTTGGTCCGTGGATGGGTGACTATCTTTACATACCAAGCCCCTCCGTGCCTCGGATGGTCCCGGCTGTCATTCGTGGATCTTTGACAGTCGTTACGGGTTGTCATTAGCCCGTTAGTCTGACAACCAGTCTTACCAAGGGGTATCGTGTTACCCAGTTACTGGGTTGCGGAAGTCAGATAGGCAGTCGCTCCATGTAAAATACTGGTATTCAGCTGCATACGGTTAGACTGGAAGCTGACCCCAACATAGTTGGGAAAAGGTTAGGCAAATGATGACAGGATAAATTGAATTAGCTAGAAATATTTTAAAGAGGTGATACGTGCTTAAAAAACATTGTAGATTTCCTCACTCATACTCATACTCTTAAAGAAAGTTTGTATTTTTTTGTCCACGACCCCAAAAAAATACATTACTTATTTTTTATTTTATTTTATAGATAGCTTTTGCCAGCAGCTTGGCCTGCGTAGAGGTCGGATATTATCCCACGTGAACGTACTCCTGGGATAAAAAGTATCCTATGTGTTAATCTAGGTTATAAACTAACTGTGTGCCTAATTTCATCCAAATCCCTGTAGCCGTTTTCGCGTGATTGAGTAACAAACATCCAAACATACAAACTTTCACATCCTACTAATATTATAAACACGAAAGTTTGTAAGTATGGATAGATGGATGTTTGTTAATCTTTCACGCAAAAACTACTCAATGGATTTGGATGAAATTTGACACACAGATAGATTATAACCTAGATTAACACATAGGATACTTTTTATCCCGGTAGTAAGTTCCCGCAGGATAATTTCCGACTTCCACGCTGGCGAAGCCGCGAGCAGAAACTAGTTAAAAATATTAGTAGGATAATACCTAGTAGGATTGTCGTGTTTACATGTCGATACCCATCACGTCTGTGAGGTTTAGCTAGCACTCTGTATAAGTGAATACCTGTATCAATTGAATCAGGTTTGCATCACCAGCAGCATCATTTTCATCAAGGATACAATGATTCATTGTGAAGACGTAATACAATAAACCAGTTGCAATAATACCCACTCGTAGAAGCAAATTACCTTTAATAATGGCTATTATTGTATATGTAATAATAAAATATAAACTAGAAGTAATTCAGATATTATTGCTTGTGCTGTGCTTTTCTTGATTTTATGTCTTTTATGATTTATGTCAAAGTGACAAGGACTTCTTAATTGTTAATAGGAATTGCTAATACCGTAATGAGTGATATCATCAGTGTTGGAAATTGAAAAAAAAATACTCCTGTACAATTCTTGGTCCTTAGACCCATGTGTCGTTGGCGAAGGATTACCTACTTTTCTTTATTACACGCTTATATTAGCTTCACTTGTATGTTTGTATGTTTGTAACCGACTCCTTAGGGCGCGATTTTGACCCACTTTAAATGGGTCAGATTTCATTTAAACTTTGTAGACTTATCGAGGACCGATGACAATTCAATATTTTTTTAAAAATTGAGAAAAATGAAAAAAATAAAGGAAAAAAAACACGCTTTTGTAGTTAGCAGAACTAAAAAAATAGAAAATAAATAATAGTTTAAAAAACACGCTTTAAAAACCAAACTAAAAAAGGAGAAAATAATTTAATTCAATTAAAAAGCGTGGGGTGATTGACATTAATTGATTATAAAAATACCTCAAAAAGCACCCCACGCTTTTTAATTGAAAATTATTTTCTTATTTTTTAGTTTGGTTTTTAAAGCGTGTTTTTTAGTTTTTTAAACGTTTATTTATTTTTCCTTGTAATGCACTTTTACACAATTCCGTAGCACTTTCTTTAGGGTCTGATAAATTAATAAAAACATTTTGTTCATGTGTTACATGTATAGCACAGAACTGTTACTATTATTCACTATGTATAATACTACAGTAACTCAAATGGTTTAGTTCTCTTTAGCCTAAATCTTAAATATAATCTAGCTGGCTATTATTATTATTATTTAGTGACCTTATTGGTAAAGACAAAACAGAGAAAATGGAGGAGATTAATAACAAAGCTATCACGATTTTTGGTATTTTCAATTCCTATGAGTTTAATTCTGGACGTGAACGAATCTATTACACAAGACTTTAAAATATAATTACAACTAGCTTTTCCAGCTTGGAGGTCAAAATAAAAAGTATCTGTTCAACTATCTGTGTCCCAATTTTCATTGAAATCTGTGCAAACTCAAACCCAAAACTCAAACTCAAAGCATTTATTTCAAATAAACCATTTACAGGCACTTTTGAATTGTGCCGTTTTTGCATGATAGAGTAACAAACATCCAAACTTTCACATTCATAATATTAGTAGGAGTAGGATTTACTTATGACAGACCTCGAAAGGTCAAAGATTGAAGTCAAAGTCAAAGCATTTATTTCAAATAGGCACTTAAAAGACACTTTTGAACGTCAACATTACATTAAAATAGAATTGATTCTAGTCGCCCCTTCCAAAGTGTAGTTTCGCATAGAGAAGATTGGGCAAGAAACTCCACCGTTACTCTTTTAAAATATTTAACATAGAAGATGATAATAACATGAAGAATGTACATACCGGAGTTTCTCACATTATTTGAGGTTACATTTTCACCAACGGATACCTCACCTTCGGAAGAGCTTAACATAACTTCAAGTAAAAACGTCTCGGATGCACCTTTTTGGAGATCTGCAACCGTTGGTTACAATCCAAACCGACGGCATTCTATGACACAGAAGATACATCTCATTGTGAGATCTGAATCCAAACAGAAATTCCTTAAGTATCTTCTGCTAAAATTGTTTGATTATATCAATAGAATGTTTCAGCCATATCAACCAATTGAACAATAAATGATTTCGGAATGATCTTGTGTTTCAGCTGAATACCATTATAGAGGACCATAATAACTACTTTAGTCTTTGGATGAACCATATCTTTGGATGTCCAACGGGATGCAGCTGCATGCCGTTGGACTGGAAGCTGGCCTTAACAAAGTTAGAATGAAATCAGTCTTGGAATTAAAAAGTCCTAAAGACTGACTATTTTACTATACTGGTCAACTTGGGTGTGAGAGTTTACACTCTTATAGTGTCCTGGACTTTTAACAATCATCATCTGCTTAGTCTTTTCCCAACGACTGCCTATTTGACCTACACAACCCAGTAACTGGGTAAGACGATACCCCATGGTAAGACTGGTTTTCAGCCTTTCGGACTTTTGACGGCCCGTAACGACTGTCAAAGATCCCCAAAAAGGCTAAGGCTTTTAACAATATCTAAAATGAATGATGATGATCTACTGAACCATATAAACAATTTCCATACGAACTTGACTATCGTTATCTGCTTCATGACCCGAAAATGATTTCACAACAAATTAAAATAATGTATCATCTTAAATATTTGCAGGTTCAGTCTGAAGCCATGACTCATCTTAGTTTCCCATGGCTCGTGAGACGGTAATCATGAATCACACTTTAGCAAAAATATTAACTATTCAATTGTAAATGTCAGTGGTCATGAGTTTCTTGTGCGGATTTTTTATATCACTTATTGCTTCAAGTATATCTTATTAAACCTCATCAGTAATGATTAGGAAGTACACTCCGATATTTCTGTTTAGAATCAATCAATATTTATCGATACGATAACCTTAGAGTAGGGTACCCTGGCATGGTCCTTAAATAATGAGATCTGTCGCTGAAATCTCGGTTCCTAATAAAAATGTGATGATTTTGTACTTTTTCTGGAAGATAAATGACACAACTAAACGCATCGATCTGTAGAACAAATGCAAGCAATTGTAAAAAAAAACTTGGGGTTCCTCAGGGCTGCATTTTCGGACCACATCCAATTTCACTGTAATGCTTAATGAAAGAGCTATTAAAACCATACTGAGGATGTAAAAAATATCGAATCAAATAACTGAACTGCAAAGGATTGTAGATGCACAGAGGTACATCTTGATTCCGTTACTAAACAGTCCCATACGATTACTGTAGACATCAAAACCTACGTGTGTCTTAGAGCTCATGAATAAGTTAGAAAAGGACCTTATACTTTTGAAGTTATGACACTTTACAATCAATATTGCAAAACAGGTATTGGCCTTAATCCTATAGAGTAAATTCCTCAGAACTCATCGGTAACTCTAACACGGTGGTTGAACCTGTTTTTAACGCAACACTATTTAAATATCAGTCGGTTTCGTCTATACAAATGTCAACCGAACTGTTAATAGAGTTAACAGGAGTATAGGTTATGTGGTTGGGTATTCGTTCAGTTGCAATCCTATTGCGTAGTTATGTTAGTGCTAATTGCAAATCCGCGATTAGTAATAGCTTATGCAACCGACTTCAAATGAAAATTAATGAATAAGTAATAATTAATTCAAAATTGTCTGCGAGCTTTTTGAGCTTCAAATATAGCCAATCATCGAAAGCACTTTTTTCAGTCTTCAACTATACATGGTACTAGTTCTTCGCGCAATAAAAACTCCTATCTATCATGGACACATTTTTTTCTTCTAGACTTCAAGTAATAACCTGTTATGTCTTAATTGAGTAATATATATCCGAACGGATCAGAATTTACACTGTCGTATTAATAGTTTTTGTGGGACGTGAGATTTTATATATCGTCCTTCAACCAACTGCTCCTCATATCGCCTATATCCTTAAGAAGCTTATTACTCTATATTTCTCCTACCAACTTCTGACTTTATAGACCGGCCCTGACTATTGTTACTTCAGCATACATACACACATACATACACATACATACATACACATTCCCAATGCTGGGATACAGGCGTCCTCTCATCGAGAGGGAATGTGCTATATCATCTACCACGTGGACCTAGTGCGGGTTGGTAGATGTCACAAGTCGGTTTTAGAATTTGCCGGTTTTCTTCACCGTTTTAAGATATCCTTACAAACGATCCTTATCTTGCTTCGTTGTTAGTTCATCAGTCACGTAGTTAAGGGCTTTACAACTAAAATAGGGACAATCCCACACCAAATTGTAAAGTCGATTACTGGGTGAATCACTGAGCCTTCCCATGACACCATAAAACGATAATGACTCATCAATAACATAGAATGCTGTGAAAACGTGAACCAACACGTTACCGAATAACTGTTGTTTAAAGACTGGCTTCAGTGGGCTATAATCTAGGCAGATTTAAACCTGATTGAGTAGGCACAGGAATGTCTAGATAGCTAGATTGATGTTGTCGTAAATCATGTATCAGTCTTGTATTTTTATTTGCTGTTATGTGATTTAAATCAATTGAAGCAACTGTTTGAGTAGTAACTAGTTTATGGGTAGGTTTTGATAAGGTTGTTGTTTCGATTCGATTCTTAAGTATGATAGTGGATTTGTTATTTTTGGGATTTGTATTGCTTCTGTAGAGTAGTGTTGGCCCAGTGGCAACGGCTGCGATAGAGGGTATTTTACTGTATATGAGAAAAAATCTAAAAATATATTATTGAGATAGCTTAGGCAAAATGCAGTCGGAAAATGTTAGTTTTAGTTAATGAAATCACAAAATAAATTTTAAAATTCAATTCCAAGATTTCAGTCTTTTTAATCTGTTTTTGTTCTGTCTTTTTAACACCATGAAATAGTAGCCGCCATGTTATTACGTCATACAGCGTGTCAATTGAATAACTTTGTACTTTTATTATTTTCGTAACCAAAGTTTATTTTTTCATATTCAAATAATATTTTGCATTCAGAAACAGAAAACCAACGATAAGTAGAATAATAACATTTTTTTTTAAATTACAACGAATTATCATACAAAATATCAGTGCATTTATTTATTTAGCAAACTGACGTTATACCCACCCAATATCCAGCGCGAAGTTTGAAAATGTAAAATTTGAATGCATTTTTACGGCACTAATCGATTAAATAAAAATGTTGTGTTTTCTTTAGTGGTTTACTAGCACTTTAGAATCTAATTAGGGCACTTTTCAAAAATGAGTGTAATACCCTATTTCGAGTTGTAGGTCGTAGGTTCGACCCCAGACAGGCGCTTTACCTAACTACTAGTTTTAACGTAAACTATTTCATCACCACTGCTCTCAAGTCTGCGATTGGATATCTTTACTTGCTCTTTGACGGACTTTCAAAGGGTGACACTTAACATAAAAATTGTCCTCTGTATGACTTGTGTATGCCAGTACTCAGAGTCGTTACTTGAGACTTATTAATTAACCATGCACGTTAATCGACTGGTATTTTATCACTTAAAATATAAAAGTTACAAAACATTAGATTTGAGTTGGTGGTAGTATTTAATTAGTTTTTGGGTGGCGTCTCTGAGAGTGGAAATTGTGTCTATACAGGAAAAGTTTTTATCCAGTGCGCAAACTGTAACCATGAATTCAGCATATCATTCTAGAGACCCCCCAGCGCAGAAATTTTTCGTCGGTTATACAAAAAAAAAACAGCTGTTCCATATATTTTGACCGCGTAGGTTTTACACTTTTCTATGAAACAGGTTTTCCTGTATTAAGATAATGTTTATTGTACCAAAAAAAAAAACAGTGCTTTACAATTCCTGAAAGTTTACATTAGTACCTACGTTAACAAGGAAAAAAAAAAACAGGAATAAGACGCAAAGGAAACATTTTGCTTATGAACTCCACACTAGGTCAAGCCTGTCTCGTGGAGTCCATGGGTGGTATTACCAGATGGTGAAAAGCGTATTACATTAATACTCATGGATTGCTATTGTCGAGAGGCACATAAAAATGCATTATTAATGTTGTACTGGGATCCCATCTATAATAGCAAATTTAAGTGTGAATAATAAATACCTAAGTAAAGAAAAAATATACATTTCATTCCAATATTATTAATCCTAACTTCAATATTCAAAGAAACATTTCTCTTTAAGATGTTACAGGTGAAATAGTATCTGCAGGTTACTAGTAAGAAAGGCCAATACATAAACTACGTAAAGATAACCCCGACAGAAGCGAAACCTATTGCTTAGACATTAGACATAACATATTAGGTAATTTCACTAGATTAGCTTTAGTATTCCCTAATTGTATTTGCATAGAGTTTCTTATTGACTACCGTTTTAGTATAAACCACTCCTTCTTTCCCTGTAGATGTCGTCAAAGTATCATCATCGTCTCCTTCTTTACCATTGCCAATGTATTTGTGTTCAGAATCGCACGAATAATTATGTCGTTTTATTTTTAGTGTATATTTTTTTTCTAAAAAATAATTATCCTCAGACTTTAATGTAACCTTTATAACTTTGTGAAATTCGCCCTTTAGAGCCACAAAATACAAACGATGTTTAGTTTGTACCTCACCGAATATATATGTCACATTCTATTGTTAGTTTTTGATTAGTTAAATTTTATTACCATTTTTTTTTTATTTTTTTTTTTTCTTCTTAAATAATCATAATTGTGAGTGTCTTTATCTCATACACTTTTCTTATCGTTTGCATCGGTAAAAACTACATAAGAAAGTGCTTATCGCCTTGCTTGGCTTTGCCTTTTTCTCTATCGCCTCCCAAACTTCTACCACCAATTGGTCAATGTGATAATAATACTTCATCATGATCTATCTCTGCTACTATCGTTTATACTACGAAACGCATTATATTCTGATTTATTGATTTAGACATAGTATGAACGATATTTAAATTAAATTGACTTGAACTACCTCCCATCCCTCTTAACCTCTCAAACAATAAAACTAAAAACAGACACCATACCAAACTACAAATGCATCAAACATCAAAGTAACTAGAACCAAACATACACACTTTTATAATACAAGAGATAGGAATTTTATCATCTAAATCTGGCATTTTATTGCCTCGGCCATTATGTCTGGTAGTATTGAAGCTATAATCCTAAATACTCGCTATAAAGCATATTAATTCACGTTTTCAACATATAAATTGTATGTGACGTCTACATTTGGCACACGGGCACCTGTGCCGTCGGCTTAGCATGCGATTATAAGCTAGGGTTGGCACTCAGCCCTGTTCAACTTTTAAGTGTGAAAAAGAAAAGTTTATTTGTGTCGGATTATGTTTGAATTAGGGTTGCACAGACATATTATTTAAAAAAAACTGAAAGTTTGTTCATTTTTTAAGTTTTAAAATCCATCTTGATTTTTTTTTTCAATCAAGAAATAATATATTATTAAACAAAAAAAAGTTAAACAATAATAATTTCACATTAGTATTTTGTATACATTGTCATTTTATTACTATGTTACCTTAAAAAGATCCTTGTTTATGATAAACCACACGTTAAATATTAAGGCAGATAGTGCTTTTTTATGTTTATGAAAACTGGTTGAGTATGCATTATTTATTATTATTAAAATCAATAATAAATCGAAAGGTTGAAAAGATAAGCAGTCACGCGTAAATCTAATAATTATTCCATTTATAGATAAGATAAGAAAACACAATTATTTTACGACCAAATTTAATAAAATCCGGCTTAATTAATTCATAGGCAAAAACTTTGAATAATGGTTCTACGAAATAAAACGGGCTTGCACAATGACTCCGTCAACAAAACTACCAAAGTATCATTCTATTTAATATTTATCTCCAAATAAATCACCAATCATGGCCGATCTTAACATAAATAATTTCCTAAAGACCGAAATGTATAGAATACTTACCTAATTATTGAGAGTGGTAGCCTGGAATCTAGATTTGGGCCTGGTTAGTGGCAACAAGCTATCCCTATCACATGGGACCTAAACATAACGGGTGAAATATATATGAGCGTAGGTAAGTAGGTACCTACTCTAGCAATACCTCTGCATAGCGTTTGAGGTACCCAGACTTGATGTTACGCTAAACTGGAAAATTTATATGTATTCTAATAAATAAAGCTAATGAGTTTGTGTGTTGGAACGCGCTTATCCATAGAACTGCCAGTTGGATTTGAAAAAATCATTTGTAAATGAAATTGCATTTGATAGAGCCCTATTCTTGAGGAGGGAGCGCTTTTAAACATCACGCTGAAGCGAGCAAAAATAATAAAAGTCGGAAAGAAAGCTAAATGAAAACGAAGTAATAGCACGGCAGACGATGCGATGCGATGCGACGGGGCGGGGGAACAGAAGCTAGTGCATATACTCAATTCGCCAGTTATGTTTAAAAATATATAAACTAACAAACATTGAACAAGTTTACTCAGAGGCAGCCCTATATATTCTCCACAATATATCTTGGGCACACTTTCCAATGAAGATGGGTTACTACTTTCTGTGAGGCGTACCATACATTCCATACCTGTACCCTATTCGGCACGGGCTGGTATATGATATACGAAGATGCCAATATTATTCTTAAAACTATTTTCTTTGTTGGCAAAATATTTGCATTATTCGAATGTTACTCAATTAGGATGCTGGTGCAACTGAAGGTATGTAATATCTTCCATCTTTGTCAACGAGGAGATTGCCTAAACTCACCCAAAGTACCTAATGTCAACATAGTTTAGTCATTAATCGAATCTAAGATGTGTCTATAACATCGTCAGTAACCCCCCCTCTTCAAACTGTAGGAACCAGAGCAATAAATAGCTGGGAAAGTGGCTGAGCCTTACCAAAAAATGTAGAAGCTCAACCTGAATCCACCTGCCTGCGACCCTTATATAAATATCACCTATCTCTCCACTCCTTCATAAGAATGCATATACGGTATATACGGCTCGCACTCCTTCCCTATCCTGAGGGCACGTCTTCCCTACCAGAACAGCGCCCCCTGTCCTAAACTTGAGGCTTCAAGGGCTAGTGCAAATCTCGAGGTTCATTCGATTAATCGAGTCTGGTTAAACCACGCTGGGGTCGGTGCATTTCATTAATTCATTCATCCGTTTCATCCCTCACCGCCGCAATTTTGCTAGGGTATGTCATTGCAAAGCCTTTTCCTTGGGCAGAGCAGTGAGTAGGTAAGTACAGCTAAATAAATAACAGTGAGTATCTACTGCATAATATTTATTTACATGCTGCGTATTTATTTAAGGCAATTTTGCATGTCTGATTGCCAAAAAACAACCTTGCTAACTCACACGTCAATTTCCCATCTTCAAACCAACCTTGGCGCAAGCGCAACATACCGTATCCACTCCTGCGCAACTCAGCATGTAAGTGAATAACTATCCCCGTACCCGAGGCCACTGGGTCGCGGCTAGAGGTCGCACAGACAGACAGACACACTGCTTAATGCCACCAGGATGTGCTTAATAAGATTCTACAGTGTATTTTTTTATATATGTCCTATTTTGTACACAAATGCTGTGCGAAAATCATAAATTAATCAATTACTTTAAGTAAGGTAAGGTTTTGACCTTTGTAAGAGGCACACACGGTATGGATGTCACGAAAATCTGCTTTAAATGGAAGTTTTAACCACAATCGATTTCCCAAAATCGACATGTCAGTACGCCATGTTTGTTTAACAAATCGGACCAGTAAACTGAAATACACTTTACCGTTTATTTTTTTCTCCTGCCATATTATATTTACTGGTAAGTATTTAAAGTGATTGATGGCTACAAGGATTTATTTGATTTGAGTTTAATTACGATTTTCTGAGGATGTTTGTAATTTTAAAGCAGACTAGTAAATATAAATTGGTTTAAATTTTACTTTTCGATGTATTTATTTTGCAAGTTATTATTTTTCGTGAAATGAGCCTTGTGCTGAACAGAAAAATTAAAACGACGCGTTTTAAAACAAATGATCAATGATGATGATGATGATTGTTTTCAAGCGAGGTAATAAATACTATTTCCATAACATAGCATGACAACCAATTTCAACACAACTTTTCAGTTACCGGTGGCATTTTCTGACTTCCTCTTATGTACTCATTTCTTATTCTATCCATTCGTGTAACACCACACATACCTCTTAGCATTGTCATCTCAGCTGCATGCAGCCTTTCATTCATCTCTTCTGTTGCCCAACATTCTGACCCAAGAAGACAAGACAGCAGGAAGGAAATCAAATTAATGACTCAGAAAAAATAAGTTTAAACAAGCTTAAATATTATTTGAGTAATGATTAAATAGTGACTATTCCTAACAGTATTTGCTAAATTAACTCTGTGTGAACTTCAAACCGCATAGTTTTTGTTGAATCATAACTTGTGGCTAGTTAGAAGATTGTAAGTGATGGAAAAAATGTGCATCGTCATTTTTTATATTAGCATAAGTAGGTTTATGAAAGTTAGGAACAAAAGTTAGTTGGGCAAGATCAAGAAATTAAATAAAAGCTTGCCCATTATTTCTAGTACTAGATTTTTTAATAAGGACTTCTAACAGATTTTGTTATAATTATACAACGTGGAACGGAAAGGGTATATACATACCAAGAGCACGGTTTCTTTGGATGACACCAAACGATATTGGAAGGGTTTTTTAATCCTATCTCTACATGTTCGGAAGTTATGAAAATTTTTAATAGATTGATACCAGAAACCGAACTTTTCAAATTGAAATAAACACATCACTTGGAAGAGATTTATCGTGATATTGGCAAGTAACGTGGAAAGTTATTGACCTACGTAGTGCGGTGACACGTTTGTTTTGATTTGTATTTAAGAAACATATGAAACCGAAAATTTGGTATAAATTCTTAGAGTTTTTATTTTGAGTTGAACCTATGTATAGTGATTCTATACCAGCTGTTATCTTTAGTGCTTAAGTGCTTTCTGTTACACCCTGATTATTTTGGAATAGGATATTTAGAGAATAACTTATCGTTACTTTGCCAATGCTGAACCGTTCCTCTGAAAACACTGAAGGCCGAAAGCTTTTTTTCCCAAATATGCTCCTAAAAAATATATTAATTTCCTCATTGTATAAAGATACTTCGCCAACGGTAAATAGGCAAAAACCTACAATAATCCTACTCTTACTTAATATTACACGCGTTGTCTACATCTCTGTTATCTTCTCTCCTATCGCAGGTGTGCTGGAAGAGATTTCTGTAGAAATAAGCATTACCTTTGTACGTATTTTTCTGTTCCTTTCTTCTTGTCTGTTTATATGCGTGTGCATAAATGGTTAAATAAATAATAAATAAGTATTATAAATGTGAAAGTTTGTATGTTTGGATGTTTGTTACTCAATCACGCAAAAACGGCTGAACGGATTGGGATGAGATTTGGAACACAGATAGTTTATAACCTGGATTAACTTATAAAACACCTTTAATACGGTAATAACATAACATAACATAATCATTTTATTATCAGGCAGCTAAGGCCCATAGATAAAATACACAAAATAATCTTAAAAATAATAATAAACTAATACATAATATTATGAAACTTATTAAAACTATAACTATACACGTAAAGTGGTCGGCGTCGTGACATAGCTGTGAGGTGTCACGTAACCGTCCTCGGAAACGTCGATATACGACACCTTTCGGCCAAAAGTCCTCTTTCAAGCAGGGCCTCAAGTCAGAATGGTCTATCATTGATTTCATAATTGTTGATTTTGACAAGTTTGGTAACCTACTAATAAAATGGCGTCATTATGACTTTCCAATGGTCAGCCACTGACACTCCATTGAAAGAAATGGCATTTATTGGTAATCTCGTACATCATGACAAATGAATGACTGACTTAATTTACGAACTTCCTACTACTTTAGATTGCTTATAAGACTAATAAATAATATGTAAATATATATAAATGAAATCTGGCATGAATAAATGTTCAAATTTTGTAGTAGTTTTTCGAAAAACATTTCTACTAACGAGTTTTATAATAATGGCAATACGAAAATGCCATTATAACACAATTCTATTACGAGACCATTGACCGACCAATGATCGACCATTATGAATTTAGCAGATTACGAACTTTTAGCAAAATGACAAATGAATGACAATGGGATCGTGTTGGAATGACGAATTTATAAAAATAACAGACTAACGCCCCAGGTCTGTAGATGCTGGGTTGGAACTCGTACCACGAACGGTCCCTTGTGATCATTTCCGACCTCTACGCGGGCGAAGCCGCTGGAAAAGCTAATAGGTACTCAAATATTGTAGTTCGATCAAAAGCAAGACAAATGACAATCGCAAAATTAGAATAAAATAAATAAATAATAAACTAGCCTATACAGGTACCTGCCCAAAAGATCACTCTACAAAATCTATAAAATGTTATCTATGGTAAATCTAGATTAAAGTGGTTTTATGAAGTATAAATATATTTATCATAATAAATTAAAAACATCAATAGGATTTGGTCAACCTTCTGCTTTTGACGTTGAAATTCAAATCAATATTTTATAGCTGCCTGTTAAGATTATTGCTGTAAAATATTCTAAAAATTCTATAATAAATAAATACTTGACGATTGGCGTATCACGCTTGACTACTAAGTCTATTGAGGCCGAATGGTCAAGCACGTTATGCCAATATCGGGGCAAACATAGATAGTAGATTATACTGCCAAGTTAATAAAAGCTTTGTTAAAGTTTTTGAATACGGAATCAAATCAAATTCTCAATTCGGTTGTTCTTTTTTTAATGTTGGTTACCTCAGAAGTCCGTCATTAATTATATGAACCGACTTTTTTCTTTTGTTTGTAAGGGTATAGGTACTTATAATTTTACCCAACTTCAAGGTCAAAAATTATCCCATGACATCGTACTACCGGGACAAAAAGTATCCTATGGGATAATCCAGGTTATAAACTATCTGTGTGCAAAATTTCATCCAAATCCGTTCGGCCGTTTTTGCGTCATTGAGTAAAAAACATCCAAACTTACAAACTTTCACATTTGTCATATTAGAAGGATTAGTGGGATTTATAAACGATGACCAGTGCCTATTATCCATCAGGCGTGGTGATTATGTGAAAGTCCAATATTGGTCCTTGAGTTTTGGCTTGGTTTTGCAATGATTAAATCGAACTTATATTCATCAGTAAACATTTCAGAACTGATTGTAAACACATAAACAAACTAAACAATAACAAATTAAAACACACTTTTAACCGGCAGATTCAAAGTCAAAGCTGTGCATCTGACTTGCGCAGGCGCTACCCACATCAAATTAATGGCATCTCGCTGAAATTAACATCATTAATTGGTTACGGATCGGGTCGAGAATAATCGTTATCAATAAAAATCGAGGACCACACGCTTTGCCACTTATTAAATTAACTTTTATGTTGATTTGGTGTATTTTCGATAATAAGAAGGAATCTTAATTTCATTTTGATATTAAGTAGACGTACTAATACAGTGGCGTGATTTTCGCGCGCACTGGATTTTTAAAAATCGAACTGTGTTTTTTCGACGCGCTGATATTAGAGATGCCCGATTTTTTGCTTAGAATCAATCTTTTGGATCGTAATGGATCGTAACCTCGTGAATCGATTCACAATCTTAATCGTATTGTAGGTATTGAGTCGATCTAACTAATGAAAAGCACATGGGTATGCATTCGAAATTATTTATTGTGATGACGTCTGAGTTTTTTATTTTTTTATTGTTAGTATTTTCTTTGATTTTAACAATCTGTTTACACAATCTACATTGTCCAACCGTGTCATATGTAATAAAAAAATGTCCAAACGTTTGATTTTGTTGGCGGGGGAGGGATACGAATTTTTCATACGATCTTAGAGGCAAATACGATTCGATCTGGGCGAAGATCGCATCCTGTTAAATCGATTTAAAAAATCGGTAGATCGTATGGCCGTTCTCTGCCGGGGTCCGGGCACCTGTTTAATTTTATGGTTTGTGTTTAGTAATGTGCATCGATATATATGTGTAATGTTAATTACTTAAAATTATTGTATAGAATCAAATTCTTCTAACTTAATAGACAGCTGTGTTGCTGGGGAGTTTGTTGCGCCACTTCTTCTTCCCAGCTAAAGCACTAGGAAGTGGTGAAGGGCGGGCGTTTTGGGGGGACTGTCTTATGTAATTCTGACGTTCAAAAGTGCTGACTAGTTTGAATAAATTACTTTTGATTTGATTTGTCAAAAGTGTCAAAGCGCCTACGGACTGAATGGTGAACGAAAGAATGAAACGAATGACATCAAATATTTTTAGTTCATTGTCGAATTGGAAGACCTCTTGTCAAAGTGGCGCCAATTGGTGGCTTGAATATTCATGAACACCCTCATTAGATAGCAAATCAAATGCCAAATTCAAATGTGACATTGTTTTAGTTTTGTTAATCCATAAACAATAACGTATCTTTATAAAACAAAAGTGTCAAGCTTTGTGATGCTTAGAAAACTTTAAAGCTATCTAATAATTCTATTGTGAACGTTTTATCGATAAAATCTAATAAACCGGTTGCGTGTCAACTTCTTCCCAACAAACAATATTATAAACTCTATTAGCATGATTACGCATTCTGTTTTTTTAAATGATGATGCACAATGACAAGTTTTATACTGCCTAACTTTCATTTTTTAAGCGATTTATTTAAAACTAGCAGCGCTCCGCGGTTTCACCCGCGTAGTTCCCTTTCCCGTGGGAATACTGGGATAAAATATAGCCTATGTCACCCGGGGATAGTGTAGCTTTCCATTAGTGAAAGAATTTTTCAAATCGGTTCAGTAGTTTCGGAGCCTATGCAATGCAAACAAACAAACAATTATATCTTTCCTCTTTATAATATTAGTATAGACTAGCTTTTGCCAGTGGCTTCGCCTGCGTGGAAGGCGAAAATTATCCCACGGAAACGTACTACCGGGATAAAAGTATTATATTTGTTAATCCAGATTATATACTATCTGCGTGCTAAATTTCATCCAAATCCGTTCAGCCGTTTTTGCGTGATTGCGTAACAAACATCCAAACTTGCAAACTTTCACATTTATAATATAAAGTAGGGTAAGATAACTTTGAAGCTTGGGCGATAAAATATTAAGGATATCAAGCAATGTATTCTCGTCAGTACTACAGATGTAACACTTAGATAATTTCTAGATCCAACTCACAATGCTCCAATGCTCAAATACTTTAGTACTGTTACATTCAATTTAACTATTCAGTCACAAAACCAAGGACAAATGAAAATGCATTTCGAAATTCCAATCACTGCTGCACATAAATACTTCCTTACATACACTTGTAATCTTCTACATAGGTAAATATACCATCTGTCCACAAAAAAGTACGATTTTGACGCTTATTCCCATAACCAATAGGTCTAAATTGATTTAAAATGTGATTGTTTTACATAGCGCAATATGTCGACCGCCGATTTGGATCCTGTAGCTAATATATTAGCGGTCACAAAATCACCTGTTGCCACTACACACCTGTTCAATACAATCACATCTGACTCTACTTGGCAAGCGAAAATAAACCTTAAACCGAACAGTATAAGTTCTAAGATAAATTCAGAACTTTAAATGTTTTTTTTCCATCGATATCTGGCCGAAATTACGAAAAAAGTCTCGTTAAAAAACATCTTTGGACAGTTTTCAGATTGATAAAAAAATTGTTTGTGATCGCGTTCAAAAAATTCGAGGATAACAGCGGCGCATTGACATTGGCAGATTGCAAGTGCCTTTGCCATTAAAAAGTTATCGAATTTTTTGGCAGGACATATTTTTAGCGGCAACATGGCGGCAACATTATTGGTAAAAATACGCAATGTGTTTTTCACATCATTTATTTATGAATTTAATGCAATTTCAAAGATAAGTTTGTCCCACAATTTGCACCTTTTTCAGAAATTAGCTCAAATTATTTTAAAACTCATAAAGAGAAAGCTAATAACTTCAAATAACTTACGAAGAAAAATTTTAATTTTAATTTATAAGTAAACCCAGCACTATTATACATAATTTTTCCGATGTCTTCATTTTCAAACAGGACACAGTATACAAGTCTTTGACACAAAACAACAAGCAAATAAATTATCTCTGCCTATAGTATCGACGGTAATTATACAAGCACTTTTCCAGTATCCGTCCGGGGCTCATCCTTATTTCTGAGCACTCCCATATAGGCACAGCTTTCACTTTAGCCATACAGCATTTGAATCTCTCTGCAATTTCTATTTTAGAATGTACCTAGTACGTATCTACATACATCAAACCAGTTAGAACATCGCTTAGTATAGAAAATAAAATGTCAAAGGTATTACAGTTAAGAGAAGACCAGTCTTTATAAGTAAGACTAGAATTAATTTTACAAATCATGTTTGCTATCATGGAAGAATATAATAAGGAATATGAATAAAAGTAAGTATAAAAAGGGGGGGAGGACAGACTCACAGACAAATTCGTCCTCATTGTTTTCAACATTGCCCAAAACGCTGGCAGCATTGCTACGTTGTATGGCAATGCGGATTCTTTGGCCCAACAATATTGGGCAAATTTAAAAAATTACAAATTTGTCATGTGAAGAGTCGACCAACCACTTAGTACTTTTAAGAATCACAGAGCATGAAAAAATTTGTCCGCTTCGCTGTCAATAGTAAAAGTGCCGAATAATCTGGCAGCATTACATTGCATAATTATGATTCTTTGGCCCAAACTTTTTTGGGCCAAAGAACCAGCAGTATCCAGCCCTCTGGTCACGTGAAAGGTCGACCAACCGCTCAGTACTTATACAACAGTATTCTATTACATATTTTGAGGTGTAAAAGGTAGTATGTGCAAGTACATAAATAACAATTTAACCTCTTTTGTTTCATACAAGCAGGACTTTATGGCTCGGATAGTTAAAGGTTGTAATAAAACGAGGACTTTAATAGCTCTCTGTAATACTGATTTCGTAACTTGTCCTTTTGTTAATTAATTCTTGTAACTGTTTTGTCCCTTTGACAGGACTTTATAGACACCGACTGACTCCAGCCACGTCTAAGGACCTATTAAGTGAATGATTGCTTATTCCATCTTCGTTAAACGTCGCATAATTTCAGCCATTTTGAACCGCTTTCATCTTCTTTCTCAAAACGATTTTCTTTAATTGTTTCTTTACTACATATAGCATAAACAGCGTATTTAACGTTTCCAATCCTAGGACGCAGGCCTCGTCTCGGTGAGAGGGAGTGGGCCGTAATCCACCACGCGGACCCGGTTGGGGTTTGGTGGATGTGTGAATTTGATCTTTGAATTTTTGGTTCTAGGAAATACTGGTTTCCTTCATCGTTTCGAGACTACACCCTGATCAAAGACTGAATTAGGTACGCGTTCTAATATATATTTAGACCGAATTTAATAATACATTCCGTTCTAAGTCTGGACATTTTCTGGTAACCTGGTTCGGCTACTACTGTAACCTTAATTCAAATCCAATGTGGTTCCTAATAATCGTCCAGCAGATAAGGTTGAAGTTGAGATAAATAATATGAGAAAATTAAAGTGTATTGTCAAATCACTTGTTACGTCACCACCACTTGGATATATTCGGTTCGTTCTTGTTCTTCTTCATCCTGTCAATGGCATGACACAGTAGATCAGATATTGCTGGCCCAACACTTTGTAACTTCCAGGGCATCGTCTTCAGCTTTGGCTGCATTTTGTGGGGCACAGTGGGCAGGATTTAGGTCAGGAACAAAAGAAAAAAAATATGCTGCATATTACAAAAAATACATGGAAAACACACACACTTAGTAGCAAAAAGCCACAGAAGTTTCTTTTTTTGGCTGTTTGTGTTTGTTTGTGCCACAGCTCTTTATATTTCGTTGAATTTCCGGCAAAGGACAGACATTTGCCTGCTCTCGTCGCACGGGAACCATAAGGATAATCATCCAAAGAATTAATGTTAGTTCTAACGTAGAACCTGTTAAATTAACCCGTAATAATAAAAACTTAATGGAATCACCAATGCTTTGACAAGTTTAGTTATAACTAGCTGTTGCCCGCGGCTTCGCCCGCGTGTAGGTTGAAAATTATCCCATGGGAGCGTACTACCGAGATGAAAACTATCCCATGTGTTAATCCAGTTTATAAACTATCTGTGTGCCAAATTTCATCGAAAATCCGTTCAGCTGTTTTTGCGTGATTAGTAACAGAAATATCTTCACAAACTTTCACATTTATAATATTAAGTAGGATTTATACGCGTTCTTAGTTAAGGTCTTATACAGTGAGAAAATATTATGACATATGACATTTCTGGACTCATCAAAAACCATTGCTTCGTTTGTCTAATGGTCGCAAGCACTACTGCACAGCATAAGGTCCTGGTTTTAATACCAGGTCGGGCAAAGTGTTATTCCAGGTCGGCCAAAGTGTTATTCCAGGTCGGGCAAAGTGTTATTCGGTTTTTTCAGCAGGAATTTCTCAGTAGCAGCCAGAGGTCTTGATGTATGCCTAGATGATGGCAATAGGCTCTTAGAAAAACCGGCGAAATATGGGGTACTATGGGTACGTACACCTCTGATTAACCTTTCGGGGATCACAGGCGTCATTTTATGTTGATGCAAAAGACCATCCGAAGTGGAAGCTTGAAAGAAGGAAAGCGGGCCCCGGGCTCCGAAAGTATGTAACCGAGAAAACGCGAAGATGATGATGATGAGGCATATATTAAAACGTAAAATACTACTCAAAATAAACCTTCACTATAACCTACGTCCTACTCCAACATAGACGAAAAATAGCACAGCAACATTTTAATTACGATATCGTCTAAAATGGAGACATTTTATCATGGCTATAAAACAAAGTTAAGCTATTAAATTCAATCCGGTATTAAGTATCAATCGGACACAATCTAGTTTTTTGGTTGGCGAAGACGAACAGTTGCTATAACTTACGTTTTATTTGTACAATATAGAGCTTATACAAGGTGTAACAGAAACCCTATTGCTTATCCTTAAGCACTAAAGATAACAGCTGGTATAGAATCACTTTACAAAAAAAATAAACTCTAAGAATTAACAGCAAATTTTCGGTTTCATAAGTTTCTTCAATTCAAATCAGTCACCGCACTACGTAGGTCCCACGTTACTTGCCAATATCACGATAAATCTCTTCCGAATGATGTTTTTATTTCAATTTGAAAAGTTCGGTTTCTGGTATCAATGTACTATTAACCCCTATGGGTTAAAGTATGAAATTGCTGTTGTATAGTTGACACTTCGAATTGACATAAAATCTTCATGGTTTGAGATTTTCGTTTGAGACTTTTTTCATGTGATACCTATGAGGTTCTTCTTTTAAAAATGTGCAACATTCGATTTTCGACTTTCAATTGTTTTTTTTATTCAGCTTAGACGATGAGATTAGATGATGTTAAAAGTCATTTTGAACTTTTACCCTCAAAATTTAAGAGAAACCGAAGGCCCTTGTGATGCTAAGGTTTCATCAAAGATCTTGTAGGCAGATGTAGTAGTAGGTGCTCATAAAATCCGGTGATTAACATTTATTCTGTGAAATTCACAGCCTGTTGCTATGTTTGTTGACCCTTGCCTATGTTTGCAGCTCGTACAAAGATTCTACACAATTAAATCTCATCCATTGCTGACTAAAGATATTCTTTCAATACGCTCATAATTTCTAAATCAAATAAATCAATATTATACGCTAATAAAAGATCATTATAATCAATATAGATCAAATCATTGCCCAAATAACTGTCAAACGCAACCATTCCACTATCAATTATTACAACAATTAATTTTATAATCTCGGTCTCACCCACGTATGGCACGATTTCGCTTTTAATGCAATGAATGACATGTCACAATATTTAGAAAAAATATTGGTCTCATCTTAAACACCTAAGTATTAATCGTTTGGCCAGATTTGGCGTTGGCAATAAAAAAAACTCATAAATTTCTTTTTCGCGCCACTTTAGTTGGTTTGGTGAATAATGGCGTAGCGCCTTGTGGCAAAATAAGTTGAGCTACGCTTGCCGCGGTTGGTCCGAGGATAGGTGACCATCTTTGAATACCAAGACCGCGCTGTGCCTTGGGAAGCACGTTCAGCTGTTGGTCCCGCTGTCATTCGTGGATCTTTGACAGCCATTACGTAGCCATAAAGTCTGACAGCCATTCTTACCAAAGTAAGTATTACTACTTAGTAACTGGGTTGTAGAGGTCAGATAGGCAGTCGCTTCATGTAAAATACTGGTACTCAGAGCTGCATCTGGTTAGACTGGAAGCCGACCCCAACGTAGAGAAATCGCTAGGCAAATTGGTGAATAGCGTAAGTTAAGATATTTTTGTTTACACAGTTAAAACGTTTTATGTTTTTTTTAGACTGGCTACTGTATGTAATGATCATGACTGTTACTTTTTAATGACATTAACTTTCTATTAGCGGCATCAAGTTTTAACTTTTATTAGATGTAATGATAATAAAGGTATGTTAAGTAAGTCGCTTCAGAAGGCGATGCAACTTAATGCCTCCAAATATTTTGACCATATCTGTCCATCTTTTTGATGGTTACTTCACCATCCATATAATTTTACTTAATCATAATACTATCATTTTCTACAATATAATTTAAATAACTTCTAGGATTTATATAAAACTATGCAATCTGTTAAATACATCAAGTAGAAAGTTTGTATCTTAATTCAATTAATTGTGTATATTAATGTATTTTTTTCATGGAAACTCTAAATTAGAAAAGGTTTTTGACTTTCAGATTTTTAATTAATTATCTGCTTCTAGAAAAACAATACAGCATGTCACTAATTTATGAGCTACTTCTAATGCTGGGGCCACATTAACAGTAAACGTTAATGCCCAACATCGCCATAAACAACGCGGTAAAGATTCCGATACTTAAAGCAATAAATTCAGCGGCCACACTTGAACGGTCAACGTCAATCCTCATCATTGGCGATAGTTATCACCTAACGTCAAATGGCAATGTGAATGCCATTGTAAAATTATCGCGATAAGTTGTAGCTACACCTACGGTTAACGTCCATAATCGCGATAACCAACGGCGTTTCCCGTTGGTGTGACCCCGGCATTAAAAGTCTACGGTTGCATTTTTTGCTGTCAGTGGCCAATATCCTAAATACCTACTACACTGCGTACGCGCAACAGTCGGCTAGAACAAAGATGTGCCTAATTAGTGATATCGTTGCCAAATATTAATCAGCCGACCTCGACTCCATAATACATTCACTATACCACCCTACGCAGATTCAGTAAGTTTTTTATTTTGTTTAATTGTACGACTAGGTCAAGAGACGCCTAATTAATTATTGTAATAAATTATTTCACTTTCATAATTTTGGCAATGTAGAATTCTTATTAATTCTAACATAACGTAATATATCGCCTCAATCCCCCAAGGAGTTAGACAGGTGCATTTACCGCCCAAAAGAAATTCATAGTGGCGAGCCTGATGCCATCAATACCCACAAATCCAGACTCCAGGTTGTAATGAAAATATCCAAATTAAAACAGACACTTTTTTGCTAGGAACGAACCCAAAATCCCTTTAGCAGAGGTCTTAATTAATTATCATAAAAAATATTTCACTTTCATATTATTTAAACTTATTAGTTCATAATATGTCAGTGTGAAATTCACATTATTAATCTACCTTAATCGTAGAAGACGGTAATCCATAGACGCGGTGAAAGTATTTTCTAAGCTGTGTTTAATGTTATTGCTAATGGTATTTTCCTGTTATCCGTGGATATTGACGAATATAACTACGTATTTTATGAATATTAAACATCAAGTTTAAAATCTAAAATAGGTGTATTTCCACTCAATGCTGAAGAGCTATCATGTAATGATAGCTTACAATTTCTGTAAGTAGTATACTTATGGATATGCTTAATTACTCGTAAAAGTAAAAAAAAAACGATTATTTCATTAAACCTCTAATAATTCCTCTTTTGCGGGTCTAAAAATATTACTGAACACTAATTTAATTATTGATCTCCTCCTTCTTTTTGTGAACCTAAGACCATAACTATTTTAGGGTTTAAACAATACTTAATAGAGAAGTAACTGTGATCAACTTGGATGGAGCGATGTGCGGGACGCCTGCTGCGGCATCGGCACCGCTTGCTTCACTCGCTCAGCTCGCGCGCCTTTGATCACAGTCCTAACCTAATTTAACCCATTCAGTCATGGGCACGCCACGATAGCGGCGGTAAGTCCCCTCTTTGAGGAGTGGCTTGAGAGGCGGCATGGCGTCCTCACCTTCCGCCTGACGCAGGTCCTCACCGGACACGCTTGTTTCGGGAGGTTCCTGTTTCGTATAAGGCGGGAGGAAACGCCCGGGTGCTTCCATTGCGAAGATCGCCCTGAGGACACGGTGGAGCATACGGTGGCGGTCTGCCCGGCTTGGGCGGAGCACCGCCGTGTCCTTGTGGAGGCGATCGGCGGCGGCGATCTCTCGCGTCCGGCCCTGGTGCAGGCCATGGTACGGAGCGAGAGTGAATGGTTAGCCGTCACCTCCTTCTGCGAAGCAGTAATGCTCGCGAAGAGGGAGGCGGCGCACGTGAGGGAGAGGCAGTATATGCGCCCTCACGGCCGTAGTCGCCGCGGGAGAAGCCCTAGGCGTCGGGAATCCCAGGCTGATTCCCGGCCACCGTAGGCGCGGGCTTGCGGACGGCGAGTAATGGGTAGCTCGCTGTCCGGTAAGGACCAAGCCCGGGTCGACGGCGCGTTGTGTTCCACGCGCGCCTCAAAGAGATGTCAGCACCAAATGGGGGGGTCCGCAAGGGCCGATGCCTGCCAGGGGTGCGGGTTGTTCGAAAGAGATACCGCGGCCCCTGGCACACAGGCAACTGAGGGAACACGGGTGGGTTTTAGTCAGTAAAAGTCTGACACGCCCTCCCGCTCCACCCAGAGCGGGAGAAGTTATTTGATGATTTCCCACCCAAAAAAAAAAAAAAAACCCATTTAGTCAGCGTAGGTACCCTGGCTTACTTACTGCGAACAGCTGTTAGAATAGACCATAAAGTTTAAAAGAGGCTCATTTATTTTAAAAAAGTGTCATTAGAAGGTCAATAAGTTTTTAGAGGATCAATTAAATATTTACCAAAGTAAAATGCAAAATTTTACATAATCAATCATAACTATACTATATTTTTTTTAAACATTAGAACAACATTATCATACCTCTTCGGGATATCAGTTTTGTATGACTTAACTCACCCATATTTAACAATGATATGCCTCGTCACCAATAATTAACATTTAATACCATATCTCCTTCACTCATAGCCAAAAAACCAGCCTAATATAAACCAAATTAACCGGCTCTAAAGTTAAGAATGCGTAGAATTAAATAAATTAAGTTGTGTTAGAGTTGTCAGTCATAAACGCAATAACGATACAATTATAAACAATCTCACGAAAGTCGAGCCGGCTCAATAAAAATAACAACGGTTATCAATTACATATCGACCGACTAATAAATACCTTTTTCAGGGACCTTTGTCTTGGAGGCAAAACCCTAGGTGTGAGCAACGAATGTACAAGTATCTCCCGGGCCCCTGACACATGGTAGTAGAAGGGACAGTGGAGTTTTAGTCGGTAGGAGGGTATCCATGAGGATTTGTAAAAGCATACCTAACCTACTCTAATTGAATTAAATGATTATTCTTTTTAAGTCACCAGAAGATTTGATGACAACAGTAGACATCCAGACGCGACGCGACGCCTTGAAAGGAAAATAAAACTATGATTGTTTCATAAAAACCGAAAAAGAGAGTTATATCTCGTATTTGTGTCTGGGCTGAAAATGTTTTGCTCAATTTGAATTTCGAATAGGCGTTCGGTAGAAACTTTTTCAGATGGGATAATCTTCTATAAAATAAATAACGTGAATAAAAAACAACTGTCTATAGTTTTCAGAAAATGTATTCGTTCAATGGCGAGATGAGCTCGACTCCTTGAAGGATTGGCCACAATTGCAGTAGACCGGGAAAAGTGGAAAGAGGGAAGGAAAACCTTTGCCTTGCAGTGGGAAAACAGGCTTATAATAATTTTAAAAAAAATCTGCAGCTGTACATTTTAAATTAGGTGGTAATTTAAAATCTAGGCAACATTATGATCCTGTAGCTATGTCGGGCACAGCTTACATCTTCGTCACCACCATATTTATTTCTGCGGAATCTATCCCCCACATCCCAACCTAAGCTTGACCCAGACCGGTTCCTCAATGGTAACAATAAAGTGGTCAGTTACACTGGCCGATTATTATATGTACGCCGCACGTTCCAATTAGAGGTTTATTATTAATAGTTAAAATGCGTGTCTTTACGATCTGTCTGTCTGTGAGTCTGTAGCACGCGAACATATCGGCTCATATACGGAATTACGCCGTGACGATCGGTTGGCGGACACACTGGGGGATTTTTGGTGTGTAGGGATTTATCCTTATAAATCTTTTAACATTGTAAGTCTATTGTGTTGTCACTGTCATATTGTACTTTTGCTGAGAAAAAATTTGACTTTAAAAAAAATCTGATCATTTGGTTTTTTGGTTTCCTCATGATGGAAACCAAATGATCAGAGATCTTTTTATACTCAAAATTTTGAGAGTAGTATGTAGCTAGTTACTCTTTTTTTTAGTGCAGTGATAAATTGACAGTTAGATAGAAGAGAAAGAAAATTAAGAAAATTAAACTATGGCTAAAACATAATGGCTAAGTCTGCTGAGTGATTCTACAGCTTTTTGAAGATAGCATGCAGATCCCAAAAAATTGCAGAAAAACAGCTGGAAAAGAACATAACGACGCCAAGATTAAATTTCCAAACGAAGCAGTGAAACTTGGTTTTTGTTAGGGTGTTTTTAGTAAACACTTCGGGCCTTTTGATAAAACATATTTAAAAAAAAGAAGATCTACACCTGTGTGGAGCAAAATAATAATCACCCCGTGAGCACCACACCAACCAAAGTCACAGATCTTACGCCATCGAACCGTAGCGATCGCTAACAACCTCCGATTCGTCTCAACGTGTAAAATATATGCCATATAACAACAAGACACGATATAATCTATTACATTATGTGTTAACATTTAGGTAATTACATAATATCACGCCTATTTCCGAAAAGGTGCGCAGACTGTAGAAGTACATCCGAGTTCAGTGGAAGTGGTAGTGGTGATTGCCAATACTGGTATGATTATGGGGGGGGAAAAACATAGCACACCCACATTTTGCAAGTAATGTCAAGTCACATCCCATGTTGCGGAGAACGAGGCTATTAACAAAAAATAATAGTTTAAAAAACTAAAAAACACGCTTTAAAAACCAAACTAAAAAAGGAGAAAATAATTTAATTCAATTAAAAAGCGTGGGGTGCTTTTTGAGGTATTTTTATAATCAATTAATGTCAAGCACCCCACGCTTTTTAATTGAATTAAATTATTTTCTCCTTTTTTAGTTTGGTTTTTAAAGCGTGTTTTTTAGGTTTTTAAACTATTATTTATTTTCTATTTTTTAGTTCTGCTAACTACAAAAACGTGTTTTTTTTTCTCATTTTTTTTTTTAATTATTGAATAGTCATCGGTCCTCGACAAGTTTACAAAGTTTCAATGAAATCTGACCGTTTAAAGTGGGTCAAAATCGCGCTCAAAGGAGTCGGTTACATACAAACAAACATACAACTGAAGCTAATATAAAGCGTGTAAAAAGGAGCACAAATCCATATCTACACCGGGCCTAGTCAGAAATTCTTAATGAAAAATCCAATAACACTTCTCTCGACCTGCACCCTAATTGCGTAACTCACGATTCATCATAATTTGTTTCGTATTGAAACAAATGGCTAAACCATTGCTTCATTTGTTCGAAAAATGTGTCTGCTCAGCAACGTAAATAACGCAATGAATATTGTTGAACTGTCAAAATGAAACCGATTATGATTAATCGCGTGTTACGCAATTAGGGTGCTGGTGCAGTGGTGGCCCAGTAGTAACGGCCCCGACTAACAAGTTGGAGGTCGCAGATTCGAACTCAGGCAGGTGCTTTACTTTCTGTAAAAAGTTTCACCACCACTGCCCTCAAAACGGTGAAAGAAAAACATCGGTGCGGAAACGATGTTCTAGAAGCAAAAATTAAATCGAAGACATGTGACATCTATCCACCCGCACTAGGCCCGCGTGGGACATTATAGCCCACTCACCAGAGAAGGCCTGTTTCCCAACAATAGGACTATTTTCAGTCACGGTCGCAGTCCAAGACTTTGTGGGGGGGGTCACAGACAAAAACTACATACTAAAGAGAAAATAAAAAAGAGTAAATTAGACTTTATTACACAAAAATCTTACGAGCAATGAATACCTATGTACTTCAGTAGGTCCTAACTTTTGCCAGCAGCTTCGCCTGCGTAAGGGCGGAATTTATTGCATGAGAACGGACTACCAGGATACTACTATTACTTACTTAGTAGGATACTTACTAGGACTATTTTGAGAAAGTTTATGACCAGAGATCGGATATTCGGATGCATTTTCACCTAAATTTGAGTTGTTGGCTAACATGGAATGCGCTTTTGTATCGAAAAAGTTTTAATTTAGATAAGTAATTTGTTTATTTTTTGTTTTAACTAATACAAACCACCCCTCCTCCGTACATATAAATATTTGTATCGGGTTAAACATTAATTTTAAATTAATACACATCTGAATAGTTATACAATCCAAGAATCCCGGGTTTTTTAATAAATATTACAAAGAAAGTTATCTTTATAATATCCGAATATCCGATCTTAGGTAAATATGCCTCCGAATATCCGATCTCTGGTTATGACTCCTAGGACCCCCCCTTCAGACCGCGCCTGACTATTATAGGCGAATTATGTAATGCGACCTGGAGATCAGACCTAGAAATCCATGCTCCACTGTCACATCTGTGACCACAACGCTGAATGGACAGAATTAATGGGTTGAAGCCTGCCTCTCTATCTAGGTAAACTATTACCAACCTATAGTGAGACTCAAACCCATTAAATCTTTATAGATATCTGTCTATAATCTTTGCCGACAAATTCCTCGATACGCCAGTTCAGATGAGTATTAAACTTTTTCTAAGAACAAAGGAAGTCGTTGGCATTTTATATTGGAATCGCTTGATATTTTTATTTGGTGTTAATTTTATTATTTGTCGATAACGTTTGAAGGATTTTAGATAAGATGAGATGTGAAGGTTCAAGAAATCGAAATTCGTATTTGCATACATGTTTTTATCTCTAATATGTTTGAAATTAAGATCGCGGTAGTCGGAAAATTACCCAGTGTTTTTTTTTTTTGGACCATTTAAGTCTATTTTTAGGCTTTCGACCTTTGAGCTATTTTTGGAGCTTGTAAGGTAGATCGACACGTGCCAGCAAAAATAAACCTAATTCAAATTCATTTATTTATGCACAATAGCTAGCTAAACTTTTAAGCGGTTAACGGGTAACGGTTGGCGCAGTGGTTAAGCGATTGACTGCTGCGCTGCGTGTCGCGGGTTCGAATCCCACACGGAACAAATATTTGTATGACCTACAAGTAGATGATCCGGGTCTGGCTGTTTGTGTATGTGAGTATAAATGTTTTTAAATGCACCCACAATACAGGAGAAATTCCTAGTGTGGGGCAACGTTTAAAAAAAAAAAAGTAAGTAGGTACTAAATCTATAAAAATGTTAATTCCGGTTTTTATTTATCTTCTGAATATTCATGTAGATATAATGCAATATATGATTTCCGTATCCCTAAGTAATTAAGTCTTTTGAAAAAATCAACCAGACGACTATTTATTTTCTGGTGGAATACAGAGGTGACATTTAGTATACTCGTAATACTAGCTTTTCCAGCGGCTTCGCCCGCGTGGTGTCGAATATTATTCTGCGGGAATAAAACGGAATTTTTTTATGTACAAAAAAAATACTTTTAATAAATATACTTTATATATAATATATAAAGAATATTTTTTTAAACTTATGAATAGTTGATGAATAGTTTGTAAAAATTATTCAACGCCAAAAAAGCGATGTAAACTAAATAAAAATACATGCTTAATCCATAATGTGGTGGACATTCAACGTACACTGAATGACGATGACAGACCCTGGTAGCAGCCCTGTCCTAGAAAGCAGGCTTAGCTTCAACAGGAAACTGAAACGAAGATAAATAAAAATCCACTTATGTAAAAAAGTAAGTGACCTTTCAAAATGACAAATGTAAAGTAATAAATAATAACATTGATAGAGACAATGTTTTCCCCAGTATCGTTAGTAAGTCAGTTGCCTTATGTGTCGGTTGTCATTTATTAATACTTACTGAATATTAATACAGTGAGACTGGAATGTTAGATCTTACAAAACAGCGTCAGTAGTACTTGTACCATAAGTAATGAACCGAACCCAGTAGTGAATTAACTAATCCTGTTTAGAAAATGTATACTCATTTGTACCTTCCAATTTGTCTCACTTATTTCCTGTTGTTCTTAAGGCGAAAGCGTAGGGTAGTCTGCGAAATTAAATTTTTCTTATTGAAAGATTTCAGTTTTTTTAATCTGTTTTTGAACACCATGAAATAGTAGCCCCATATTATTACGTCATACCGCTGGTTAAACTAATCAACTGAACAATTTTGTATTTTTATTATTTTCGTAATCAAAGTAATTTTTATTGAAATAATATTTTTCATTCAGGAACAGCAAACCAACGATAAGTAGAATAAATAATTCATGTTTTAAATTATAAACAATTTTCATACAAAATATCGTTATGCGGGGACTGTTTCTTTTTTTTTGGGTGGAAATTCGCTCTGGGTGGAGCAGGTGGGCGTGTCAGACTTTTACTGACTAAAACCCACCCGTGTTCCCTCAGTTGCCTGTGTGCCAGGGGCCGCGGTATCTCTTTCGTAAAACCGGCACCCCTCGCAGATGTAATTTATGCGGGGACTATCATATGTAATTTTAACGTTCAAAAAGAGCTGACTCTCAGCCTAGTTTGAATAAATTACTTTTGATTTTGATGTGATCAGTGCATTTTAGTGATGTATAAAATGTATTAGTCGGCTAAAACCACCGACTAGTCGGCCCATTTTTACTCATATTAATATGCTTAAAAATTTAAAAGACGGTAATTCAAATGAAATTGAAATCTTTACTGTAAAATTTTATTTTTATTATAGAATCAGTATTACAGTTTACTTTCAGTGCAATCAGGAAATTAGGATATTAAGGAATAGGAACCCTTCGTTTGGCCCATCAATTAATTGGACTTAGATCCAGAAATTAAATACCAAAAGTAAAATTTATTAATACTTCTAACAAAAAAGTAGAAACTCTATAGCAAGCAATAGAGTATTACAGCCATTTTTGAAAAGTGTTTTAATTAGATTCTAATATGCTAATAAAAAAATTACACAGCAAACTGACGTCACGCGTCATACCCACAGAGAAAGATGGCGTCCACTGCGTACAGCGTTTTAGGTCAAATTACGCGCGAAATATGAAAATATAAAATTTTAAATTAATTTTTACGGCACTAAAAGTGGTTTATTAGCATTTTAGAATCTAATTAAGACACTTTAAAAAAATGGGTGTAATACGCTATTCTATAAATACATCCGTGATATAGTTGCAAATCATATTTCATTTAACATAGAGTCTGACACTGTCCTACAAATCGCAAAACTCGTAAGGTAATTTGAATTTCTCCGAGCTACCTTAACGCATTCTCCTTGAGCGGAAAGCGTAAGGGTAGCCAAACAGCATCCTATTTGCGTAACTCACGATTCATCATAATTTGTTTCGTTTTGAAACAGATGGCTAAACCATTGCTTCATATGTTCGAAAAATGTGTTTGCTCAGCAACGTAAATAACGCAATGAATATTGTTGAACTGTCAAATTGAAACCGATTACGATTAATCGCGTGTTACGCAATTAGGGTGCAGGTCAGTACCAGGTTGTACCTATGTTCATCTTAATATGATTCGAGGCCGTAACAAAATGTGTTTTAGATAAATAAATTAAAAAAATCTGCATAAAGCGCATCCCACTGAGGCTCTAATTTACTGCTAATATGGTCTGCCAAAAAGTAAATTATTTAAGTGCCTAATCAACACACTGAGATTTGGCAGTTCGATTGACAATCGTAGGAGACTTAGAAGCTGCTACTCATCCATATGACCATATTAAAACACGTCTAACAATAAGACTAGCAATTTATAACGTATCGAATATGAAGACAATTTAGTTAAAAAGCAAAACACCAAAAAATCCACTAAAAACTATAAACACAAACAAGAGCCCACAATCTTTAAAAATAACAGAATTTAATCCCATATCAATAAATACGAAACACTATTACTTTCCCTTGATATTTGCAGCGGTATAAACGGCTTCTCGAATAGAAATGATCATTCGACCCGTAGCCAACAAGTCTGGCCGGCCCCAAGAATGCTTCAAGCTATTTACAAGCCGAACTATCAAATTATGTTAATAACACACTATATATCAAACAATTGCATAACAAAAACCATCTAACAAGACGGTCATTAATTAAAACGTACAACGATCAAGAAGTTAAGTAGAAATCCGAGCCGAGCCGCTACTTTTAAATTATCAAAAAAATCGACGTCACAGCAAATTGGATTCTGAGACATTTATCAGAAAAATCTGTAATAACATCTCTTGATAAATGAACGAATCGACTGTTTGCATTCCAACATATTTCCACGCAATCATCCAATGAAAAACCAACTCTACCTTTCAACTATATATAGTTGAAATCTTATTGCATATATGTTTTAAGATTCCAAAGGTGATCGCTGGTTGCCGCAGATCAGTTCTATGGAGAGATATGTAGAATTATGAAACGTTTAGATGTTTAATGACATTTTAATTAACGGGGAATGCTGGGATTTACTATTTTTGTAAAAGCCTTGTGATTACTGTCAAATGATGTGTATAGATTGGTGATACATAAAAGTTTACTTTTTATCGGGTGAATGTGGTTTTAGAACATTGAAGGTGAATATGAATTTCAGAAAATTGTGTGTTGACCTAATTAAAAAACGTTAGATTATTTACCCATTAAATAGAAATTATTAAAAAAATAGAGTAGGCAAAGATCGTCTAATTTAAAACTGCATAGGTCAGTGGAGGGGCCCACTGCTTGTTGCATACACATTTCAAAAGCTAAAATTTTGGAGGGACATGCAGTTTTAAATTAAATGATCCCTATTATTAATAGGAGCCTTAGGGGCTTACTGTGGGTACATGATCGATTAATAGAACACACTTACTGTCGAAGTTTGATAATCAATACCTATTCCGTTTATTTCACGCTTTCGTGTACACAACCAAGCGCCTGCCATGATCCTCTGTCTTTTCGAAACAAAAAAACTATTCTAATTTATTTGAAGCTTGTACTAAATTTTTTCGAATATAATTAAAGTTAACTTATCTCCAGCCTGTACAAAATTAGGTCGTCCATTACAAACAACCTTTACAGTACTCACTCAATAAACACATACTTCAAAAATACTTTTCAACAAAACAGTTACCAAATCCCGTCCAAATTACTACCTTATAAACGATTGAAATCTAAATCCAATTACACTTCACCATCTTCCGTCCAAGCCCGAGTTCGTCCAATATACGGAGAGCCCTATCTACCAACCATATCTAAATAATTTCAATGCCTTGCCATCCAACCGGGATGACCTTAGGGTCGGACTTTCTACAGCCTCCGACGCAGCGTCATGCGACGCGTCAAGCCGTAATTAATGGGCTAGGGAGCCCTAAGAAAGCTGTATGGCCGGATTTAGGCTAGGGACAAATCTCAGCGGAAAAATGTAGCGTTTAGAGCATGATTTTTGCAATGAACCAAACATTTTGCTAGATGAAATGCATCCATTCAAGCTGGTGAAGAAAACAGATATTTTAAACAGTAGTTCTTCATATTCCTCCTACTAAATTAGTAATGTATTAAATATAAATGTAAATGGTGATAAGAAAAGAGAAAGATTGACGGTTTGTACAAAATATACAGGGAGGCATATAAACGTGCAAACCGTCATCATTAATTCTGCACATGATTCTGGAAACCCTAGCGTATTATTTTTGTCGGTTTTCAAAAAATCTTCTACTGTGTCATAGAAAAGTGCAATACCTACGCGTTCAAAATGTATGAAACAGGTACCTATTTCTTTAAATAACCGACGAAACATTCAGAATGATCTTCTGAATCCATGTAAACAGGTTGTGCGTCGATGTCGCTGTTAGCTGTTAAGCTGTGTAAAGCCTTGGAACGAAATTATAACTTTGAGATTATGACTAACAGAGATTAAAAATGTATGGAATAAAATGATGGAAGCAGAACCAACCCTAAATAAATTCAAATAATGGTGGGAGAATAATTATGATAAGTTGAAAATTTTCTGAAAGTAAGGCCAAAAAACCTGCACCTACGACGTCGTCAAGACCAGCAGATTTCGCCGCGTTTTCCGCTCAGATTTGCACATAGCCTTAGGGTTCAGGTCTCAAATCACGCGGTTTAATTATGATAATTTGACAGATAGCAAGTTCACAAATTAAATACTACATTGCAACTTGAGATGTGTGTGATGTAATTAATGTGTTCTGTGTTTTGTTATGCCATGTGCTGGTGGGTTCATGTATGAATTGTCAAGGTTTTTTTTTCGTATGAACGTTTATTTATTACTGATTTTGAGCAGGTTTGAAATCGTAACCAGATTCTTTATTTGTGTGATTTGCAACCGTGTCTCGATTTGTACTTTATACTACCAAATGATCGTCCTCTTTTTATTGTGGTATTTATTGTGGATAGTGTCAGCTAAATCTTATTTTGTACGCATTTCACCCTTGTATGTATAATTATTCTCTTTCTCTTGACTGCCCTATTGGTCTCGTGGTCACAAGCGCGAATGCTGAGCGGGTGGTTCCTGGGCTCGATTCCCAGGTCGTGCAAAGTGTTAATGGGTTTTTCCATTAGTAATTTGGTCATTGGCAGTGTAATACACCCCCTGTGCCTCGGTCAGCCGTTGGTCCTGCGCTTGTCCTCTCCCCGGCCGGATTGCCGACCCATCGGACTATGAGAGTGAAAAAAAAAGAGATTAAAAGAGTGCACCTGTGACTGCGCAAATACTTGTGCACTATAATATCTCCCGCACCGAAGGCTAGTGTCCCTTGAGATTATTCTCTTTCTTGACAATTAACTTGTGCATTAATGATTTAGTGCTAGACATCCAAATTGCTCCAGAATTTTCGGTCTTCTGCCCTCCACATCAAACCCACTCTAAATTCATTTAGTTGTTGATGCCACAAATTTGAAACAGAATACACTTCCTGTATATCTCGTGCTAATCATCCATCGACAATTTTATTGAGAACTAGCTGACCCGTCAGACGTTGTCCGGTCTTAAGTATGAATATTGAATTCGCGTTGGTATAATATTAGAAAAGTTAATAAGGTCGTTAAGTTTTCTTAAATTGTCTAATGTTAAGCGTAATTTTCTTAATTGTTTCTCTCATAAGAACCTTCTCCTGACAATAACAAACACCACACTAAATTGGTCCAGCCGTTCACGCCGTGACCAAGGGAAATAGAGATTCATTTTTATTTATAAAAGAAGATCACCTGTTTGACATCAAAACTGTAAAACTCCTTGCCTCTTATGAACAGCATAGTGAAAATAAAATCAACATTATTGTAACAGCTCAATTCCGGCCATTAATGCTAAGTAATTGTCAATGTCCTTACAACTTAACTTATCAAAAGGAAGAGTTGAAAAGTAATGTTTTATCCCGTAATCGTCGCCATTAGGCTGAATGCCTAGGCATTTAACTAGTAAAAGGCGCTTATCTTGTCCAGGTGAGCGCCATCTTAGCGTCGCCCCGCCATTTTTAGTGTCAAAATGATTAGTTTTAAATAAAACACCTGTTTCACGGTGGGAAGTTTTATCGGGACTAGTGATACCGGCGATAGCAGCTAATGGATATAAAACCTTATTTATTCATCTGTGAATAAATAATTTAATAATGAAATAATATTTCGTATTTAAAGGATAAGTGAAGGGCATAAGAAGTTCGTGTTTTCAACTAGCTGGGCTACTTAATCCGTATTTTGTAGACAGTTGGCTCACATATCTTTTTCATTTCAATTACAATTGTTCTGGTAATTGAACAAATGACCAGCTTCTGTTTTTTTTTTTTTTTTTTTACTAAAAGAAACTGTTGTGTGTTCTTTATAAATTGCAACTTCTTTGCAAACAATTACTATAGAAACATACAAGTCCGAATGATTTTCTTTATCTTGAGGCCTTTTGACCAATTTACCATAAAACCTCTACAGTCTAGTCTCTTAAATTAAAGCATCTTTGCCACTGATTGTCATACGGATATAATTGTTGGCGACGTCAAGTCACCATAGAATAAGGATGATTATTGAAAATAAAAATGATTTGATATTACCTAATATCAAATCTTTTTTTTTTTTGGGAAATCAAAACCAGCCCTACGCTTAGGTATGCAACAATAATTTACTTATATCTACCTAGATATTAGTAAATTATTGTTGCATACCTAAGCGTAGGGCTGGTTTTGATTTCCCATACTCTAAGTCCATGAATACCTACAGATCAAGTAGGAATGTAATGCTAAGCCAATCACTTAATTAGAATTTGAACTATCTTCAAAGGTACATGATTAAAGGCAAAACCCAATTAGAATTAAGCCTAAATACATAAGTACCTACCTGCATATACCTACAGTACCTAATCTGCTATTAACAAACAACCAAATCTGTTATGCGCAGTTAAATTAAAGGAAAGATGTAAACATTGGTAATATTCCACGAAGAATCGGCACGTGACCGGTTTTCCCACGATCCAAGCGAAGCTTCTCGAAGGAATCAGGAGCAGGTTTAAACTTGTCGAGAGAAATCGAGCTTACGCTTGACCATTAGGCTCCGCCCCCTTTAATGTGACTGGTTTAGAACAAATGTTTGATGTCAAACATAACCGCTACTTGTACCCTAGTAGAAAACTACTTAAGGAAATTTCTAAGGAAAATAGTTATGAGTTACACAATGAGTTACACATTGAGTTATACAGATTTTACATAGTTTAAAGTTAGTCATCAACAAGACAAGTTATGTTCATATTAAATTAGCAGTAATTCAGTATTTTGTAATAGTTATTAGTGCGTGATTAAATAAATGTGAAAAGTGGAATTAACAAAAGGTGTGTTTCAATAGAATCCCCTACAATAATGGAAATAGGTACTTACACCAGTGAAAAAAAGAAAGTAAATCCTGATATGATGGGCTATAGTAAAGTCAGAAACAATACCAAGTCGAACTTTTACACCAAAGAGGAACGTGTTACCTAGTAACTGGGTTGTTTAAGACACATAGGCAGTCGCTCCATGTAAAATACTGGTATTTATCTGCCTCTGGTTAGACTGGAATCGGCCCACATAGAAGGGAAAAAACTAGAGAGATCGAGTAAAGTCAAAACGAATAAGAAATGCTCCATCAGCTTAATCAGCTTATAGCATTCCCGCTTCTGTGACAAAAGCCTCCTCTCGGTGAGAGGGAGTGGGCCGTGATCCACCACGCGGGCCCAGTGCAGGTCAGTAAATGACACATGTCTTCGAATTTGTGGTTCTAGGACATGTCGATTTCCTCCCGATCTTTTCCTTCACCGTTTCAAGAGCAGTGGTGATGATCTACACCAGCCATGTCCAACTCAAAGCCACTGGTGGGCCAAACGCGTTAGGACCGTAGAATCTGTGGGCCGCAAAATCCAACCTTACAAATTATCGTTTACGTAGTAATTTAATAACGAAAAAAAAAATGTATGACAATTCTGTTTCAAATGGCTCTGACATTAAATTTCTATGACTACCAGCTTCCAGTGTGCGATTTTTGATATATTTTTGGGACACACGCAGGCATTAGATCGGGCCGCAGGCACATGCGTGAAGGGCCGCGTAAGGCCCGCGGGTTGCATGTTTGACATGGCTGATCTACACAAAGTAAAACGTCAGTAGTAGCAGTAATCAGAAGAAAACACTCCTTTCACCTTCAAAGAAGATAATTATCTACCACTGCACCAGTTTGTTATCACATTACAAACATAAAACAGTTGCATGCTTCATTATAACATCGTAGCGTAGTTCTCAGGGAGACAATACTGTCTCATATAATGGTGAAAGAAAATGATAATCAGACCATCAGTTCCTGTATCAATATACTTTGATAAACATACCGATTTCACTTTAATAAAAAACCTGTAATGATCTTACACGTTCAATTGCGAAATTATGAAGAGTTTTAATGGAAGATGTGAAAATGTTGTGTTTTAATTATTATAAGCATAAGCATAATTCAGCCTATAACGTTCCGTTCCCACTGTAGGGACACAGGCCTCCTCTAAGTGGGCCGTAATCCACCACGCGGGCCTCACGGTTTTGTAGATGTCACAGGTCTTCGATTTTTTGGTTGTAGGTCATGCAGGTTTCTTCACGATGTTTTTCGTCACCGTTTGTTTTTTTTAATGATTACATGTTAGTTGAACAGTTTTCATTAACAGTATGTTTTTTCCGATAGTGTTTTTGCAGATACTCTTAAAGTTGTACAAATATTGCTATTGTGACTCGATCTGTTTTCAATAACAGAATTCGAATAAATAATGCAATCTGAGTCATCATCTCTTTTCTGTCAACTACTGAACGTTAGCTTATCATATTGATTTCTAAATGTAACAGTTCGAGATATTTCTATTTATCGGGCCCTCAGCGACAACCATCAGATCTATGAAAATTTTATCTTAGTTCAGAAGATTGGATAGACCAAAAAAATGGTCCTATATACCTAAATAATACTTAGTGTAAATAGTAATGTTTAATATTATACAGTCTGTTATGTTAAACGAGGGACATACTTTAAAGGAGTGTAGTACTCATGGAAACGAAAAACTGTTACCAAGGGACCAACACTGAAATCGCAAGTTTAATCAGCCGCTCTATACATTTATGTTCGCATAACTGTAAAAAATGTAGGGAACAGCTGATTTTTCTTTATATTTGGTGTCCACTCCATATAAAAAGTTATATATTTTCATGAGTGCCACACCCCCGAAAATATGTCCCTCGTTTAACCTAACATACTGCAAATCCTTATATTTAAGTACAAAAATATAATAAAATATTTTCAGAAGATATAGATTGTAAGGTAAACGAAAACATACATCAATCGACTGCTTAAAATAGCACCATTTTACGGGTAAAAATAATATTATTATAGTCACATATACCATGTATTATGTAATGGTTGTTTCTTGTACATTATACATATTTTATAACCGCTGCCAGACAAACACACAACGTTCATTGATGAATTACTAACTACTCCGAATGACTGTAACTTGTATTGATCAAAGAACGTGTATGGACTATCATAATAAGAGAGAGAGCATAGTCTATTTGGAATCACAGATTTTTCTCACAATTTCTAATCAAGTATATAAAGATATGTGGAACAAGGTGGAAATTTCATTATCCTCCATAGAAAATGGAGGATCCATCTACCAGACGAGTGTTGTGTCTGGGCTATTGCGGTTGTTCTCGGGTTGCTAATATCGCAGAAAATTCTGCTTTCGCGATGTACGGACACCAACCTGTACTGGACCCGCGTGGTGGTTGAGAGTCTCTCAAAGTGAGGAGGCCGGTATAAACATTATAGGTTGATAAGTCGTCGTTTGCGTGAAGTCAGGTGTCATGCGTAGTTCGTATGTGGCGATATCGCGAGAGCAAAATTCTAGATAGAAAAATTCGAAGACATGTGACTTCCACCTACCCTCACAGGGCCCGCGTGGTAAATTATGGCCTCTCACAAAGGGAGGCCGAGAAGTATCGTCAGTCATAGAGGTCACCCCCAAAACAGCTCCATTCCATCAAAAGGATAATGTTAATAGTTAAACATTTCTGTATTTTATTGTTTTGCTTGACGACAGCTCTGTTCAAAATTCGAACAGTTATTGTATTTTGGCAGTTTCTACTTTTTTGGATAGTTAATTTTCACTCTGGCAACCCTATACATTATGACGACCTCTGCCCTGTCGCGTCGTAAACGCATCTTTACTGTAATGAAACGCTATCAAGTCTAGTTTTGCTGTGTTGCCACTCTTAAGTAGCCACACCTAACACGTTAGACCGTTTACACACCAGTGACGTAACATAGATTCTGCATCTTATATGAATACGCAACAATTAATTAATATAGGTAGTAGTTGGCTATGCTAAAACTATTTCCTCATTGGCAACCTCTGCAAGAAGCAAAATTGATTTCAAAACTTGTTAGCAAAAACTTTCATACTTACCCTCCGCACCTATAGGGCCACAGTAAAATCCAAATAATAGGGGTCCAAGGGTCCAACGATTTCGGTTAAAGGCTTATATTTCTCCTTTATTGAATCACAGTACTGATAAACAAATATTTATGATTAATGACATGATACGCCGGCTTGACAGAGCAAAGGGATTAGACGTGATATTGACAAAGTTAATAAAAAAGAGTCTAAGCCGAGCTGGCAACCTACACAAAAATCTAATTATATTACAGAATCAAGAATATTAAGATGAAAATAATCACGATCTTAACTGAAGACGAACAGAAACAAGAAGAAGAACCACACGTTCCTAACACGGCAACTAACAATAAAAAAGAAAGCTAAGGGCAGTTACTGAAGACTTATCGCTAAAGTTATAACGCGTTAGTTCAAATGATTAAAATCTGCTTAGTCGATAAAAGATTCATGCATCTTTAAAGATCTTTTGATGTCCCTGGTCGTAACATTTATTATGCATTCACTAGTTATACGGTTTCCATAAATTTTGTATCATCCCTACTTTAATATTATAAATGCAAAAGCAACTCTGTATGTCTGTCCGTCGATCTGTTACGCTTTCACGCCTAAACCGCTGAATCGATCGTTATGAAATTTGGCAGAGATATAGCCTGGGATATGAAGGACATTTTTACGCGATAACCGACATCCACGCGGGTGGAGCCGCGGGCGAAATGTAGCAAAATATTGACGTGGAGCGCGGACAAATTAATGATAAAGAATGATAAAATCTCTAGTCTGTAGGATCCTTATCCGTTGCATAAATGAAAACGTTTGATTCTAATAACTAAGATGACATTTCGAAAGAACTGAAGATTGGTTTTAATAGCTGGTTAGTTGTAAAGATTCTCACGAGTGAACGCGGGATTCCTGCGATTTTTAATTCGCCTTTTACGTCATCGTACGGCAAGGTTTCTTCGTGGCTATGTATTGTAAGAATGGGCAGTAACGTCAATCGAAATAGTGTTTCGCAGATTTTATTGATGTTAACTTTTTTTTTTATATCGAAACTTTTTGGATTTTGGAGGGAGTTAAAAGTTTGGTCTATGGTTTTTTTTTTGTTTTTAGTTTGATTCTTGATGCAGTAGATTGATTGAATTATGTTCCCTACAGGAATTTCTTGCAGGTAGGTCTCCAATCCGTAACTTATTCAAAAATTGGTTTTAAAATATTAGTGATTATCAATTATCAATTTTTTCCAAGGTTTGCAACCTGGATTTGAAATTATTTTGACGGCATTGTTACCTTGGTATTTAGAAAGTAGCAACCCTAGAGGTCACATAAAACGAACAGGTCCTTCTAAATGACCCCAAGATGCGCCGGCGCCGTTCAAATCCACATAATTTTCAAATTACCGGATCGAATACACGTTCATATTTCGAAGCTGTAATTATCCAATATAGTAACATTTAACACTACCAGTAAGTTAAGCAATGGTGGACGCCTTATACAAATTCACTAATTAGGTACTTACTGCGGCAGACGAACAGAAATCTATGTTAACTAGTTATGCAGGGATACAATTGGAACACTCTTACAGGATAGTTTTATTTTTTATTTTTTTTATTGTCAGCTTCGAGTTAGGCACTTTTGTCTTTTGTCAGGTCAATATCATCGAAAGGAAAAATCCCTACTTCCCTACTTATATTATAAATGCGAAAGTAACTCTGTCTGTCTGTTACGCTTTCACACCTAAACGCGATTACCGACATCCACGCGCCTCGCTTCTCCATAGATAAAAGAAAATTCCTTTATTTTCTTCAAAGGCTGAAAATTCCTTAACAAGCAACATAAGTAACACTTAAAAAATGTAAAACATGGCTTCGAATTTTATTACACACACACTTTCAATCGTCAATTTATCGAAATTATAGTGTTTTACGATCGATTGACATGAAAACACGAGTAATCATTAGCTTGTCTATGGTACGGCGCGGTTGGCGGGAAAACATCTGACGGCGGCCATGATGAGTTCCAAATGATATTCTATGCGATAATCAAATGAGTTTATTAAGTATTAACATAAATAGTACCGCAGTTTATGCAAGTGAATGCTTGTTGTGTAACACTGCATTCTTGAGCCAGACTATGCGTAAGCGCTGAAACCGAGGTAATCGCGTACTTTCGCGGCGAATCGTAAACTTGAATCGATTTCGTGATATTTGTAGCATCGATATTGTTTTTATCGATTTTATTTACATGTTTTGGTGATTTTTTTTTTGGGATTTGCCCACAGTTTGTGTTGTGGCCAAGACCTAGGTGTTGGTTGTTATTTTTATCGCTTAAAGGCTTGCGTAAAAAATTTGTAAAACATTTTTTTTTTTTAAATGTGTGATACATTTTTTTTTAATATGTCAAACATATTTTTTACCTTTACGTTTAAGTTTTCAGGATTTTTACTAATCGGAAAACTTAAAAAATTCAGTAGGTATTGCTTATGCAGTTAGACTATTATGATGGTATTGCACTTTTCCATGAAACAGTTGTTTTTTTTATTACCGACGCAAAATTTCTACGCCATCCAGAGAGTTTAGAATCATATATGCTGAATTCATGATTACAGTATGCGCATCGCTGTATGCCGCCGTGTTTACAAATAATTCAAAGTTCCTAGGTATTTTACGGTGACATACCGTTCTTTTTGTGTAAGCAACAGATACAAGATCAATTAATCAACAACAACTGAACTAATTGAAATTCAGCAAAGAAATTAATTAAGGACACATTTATTCGACTCATGCACATAGATAAGAACGAAGTATTTTCGAAGAAAAATTTCTTGGTCTCAATTAGCTAATTAATAGTCGCTAATTAGCTATACTTCATTGTTTATTCTAAGAGTTAAATACAGCCAATAGTTACAAAACATGGTAAAAAATATCAAAATTCGCGAATTCCGAGAAACAATTTATTTGTCATGGGAACACTTTCGACTAACATTACCACGCTTACGATTAATATCGATAATTTTAAATGACTGTTTTCACTCCGAAGATATCCGTCATAAAATTCACTCATCAACTTCGTCGAATCAATTCATACGTCAGGTAAAAACCAAATTAATTGTTGAAAAGTTTTCAAATCTCTGCCTTATGGCCTAAGTCATAAAGTCTTTGTAAAGTTACTATGTAAGTTTGCAAGAATGCAATAATAGTGATGTGACGTATAGAAATGTCAAAGGCACAATGAAGCAATGAAATTGTCCACGCACGGACATTCTTCTCATAGTGTAGTGTCAATATTGTCGACTATTGTTCGATGTCAGTTAGGTAATTGAATTGAAATATGCTATTACGAGTATGTTTCAATGTAACTTGTAAGGCTTTGATAAACATATAATATGCCTTTAGAGGTTTTTATTTTGAATGTTTGATAGTGATTTTGTTGATATTGTTTTTTTTTAAACTATACATTTAAGATTTTAACAATGCATGTTAACATTTAAGTTACTTTTGAAATAATATCATCAAACGAATAGTTGGATAGGATATCCTCGTTTTATGCTAAGGCAGTCTGAATATTTATTGCAGAACATAAAGAATATGTAGCAAATAAAAACTCTTATATAAAGTCTACACAAAAATCCATGTCTGCAATACACCCAATCAAAAAGCTAGACTAAAAAACATAAATATATAAAATAAGCCTATATAATGTTCCCACTGTCAGGGCTGCGCTCTGTGAGAAGGGTAAGCCGTAATCCACCACACGGGCTTAGTTCTCAAAACGGTGAAGGAAAACACCGAAGAAACCGGCATATCGTAGAACCAAAAATTCGAAGACATGAAAAAAAAAATTTGTAACCGCAAGATTTTTTTTTTTAACTAACTTTATCAGTTAAACTCAATCTATCTAGGAAGTTATTTCAATTAAAAATCCTTCAGACAATCAGCAAAACATGCATTAACTCACGAATGATGTACACCGCCTATGTATAATTGTGCTGCCTACTTTGCATCGATATCAGGTTACCTTGACCTACAGTTGTCGGTTACTTTGATTCGTTATCAATTAAGAACAATGATTTTTATTTAGCTTGCAGATAAAAATTGTACGTTGTTCCGTATGTGTAGATTTCATAGAAAAAAAATTGGGAGATTTTTTTCTGAAGCAGGAATTGCGCATGGTTTGGAAAAACAGCGGTAACCTGTACCAAATAATCCCAATTGCGTAAAACACTTCCATTGCTACATAGGTTTGTAAAATGCGTCTACTCGACAACGTTAATAACGCCAGAAATGTTGTTGAATTATTTGTCAGTGTGTTACTACAATTACAATGCCTTTAATTACCCCACATCTGTAACTGAAAAGTGGGAGCGACTGAAACGTTTGCCTAATAGTGCCAGGATAAAACTATGTTTTTAATAAATACCTACATTGCAACAAGAAAAAACTTAACGAACTATGTATGATCTTGGAGACTCTATTATTTGCCAGCTTACAGTAAAGCTCGCGTTTCATGACATGATTTACATGTGTACTGAAGTTTATTATCGATATTTAGGTTACAGCCTTCGGTTTCATTGTCTATGGTGCTAATGTCTATAAAAACCTAGAGTGAGGTGCTACAATTTTAATGTTATTATTCATGCGTTTACTTAGATTTTGGATTGAAGAACGGAATATAATACTTTTCGCTCACTACATAAGCTCAAGTTAGGAAACTTAGAAAACTCGCACAATTGAAATAAAGGTTTACTCGTAAAAAAAATATGGCTCTATTTCCCGCGCTTTTAACTGTCATTTGTTATTCAAACAGAGACAATAGGGTATTTTACTCTACGAGAAAAAAAAAAATATTGAGATAGTTTAGGCAAAATGCAGCCGGAAAATTTTAATTTTAGTTCATGAAATAACAAAATATGAGCAACTTTGTACTTTTATTATTTTCGTAACCAAAGTAATTTTTATTTAAATAATATTTTGCATTCAGGAACAGCAAACCAACGATAAGTAGAAAAATAACTCATTTTTAAATTATAAACAATTATCTTAAAAATATCAGCGCATTTGTTTATATAGTAAACTGATGTCATACCCACATGGCGTCCACTGCGTCCAGCATTTTCGTCCAATTGCGCGCGAAATTTGAAAATGTAGAATTTAAATGCATTTTTATGGCACTAATCGATTAAATAAAAATGAGTTTTTTTGTGGTTTATTAGCACTCTAGAATCTAAATAAGACACTTTTCAAAAATTGGTGTAATACCTTATTTTCACCAGGCAAAGGCAACAAATAGGTCAGCCAAACAACCAAAAAGTTTACAAATATTCCTGCATAACTCAAAAACTCTTTTCTATGTCAGGGTCTGAAGCGAGCGTGTTGGGCGTGGTTAAACGTAGGTGTGGTGTGTCGGTGATTCTTTGTTTAAGCACCACTCATGTTATTGTTCTACAACACGCTATATTATTGACAATAAGCTTTATTCAAATAGGTGATAATCAATGGGAGGGTTAATTAATTCCGATTGTATCTTTCTGACATTCAATCTTTGTGTATCGAGTTTGACATTTGAAATAAAAGAAGTGCGATTATCTGAAATCACTGAAATCATCTTTAATTATCTCGTAATGCAAATTTTATTAGACGAAGTAAACGGTTTATAACCGATAGATTAGTATCGTTAATTTTATTTTATTTTTTCTTAGATGCCATGGCTATTATAATTATTGTGTTGAGCCATATTTCTGATCGCATTTAAAGTTGATTGAATTATATTCGATAAGGGGTCTTGTTTATGATGGTTAACGGGATAAGCACAGCTACTATAAATGAGTGTGATTGCTTCTTGATGAAAATACACAGGGTGGCAGGTTCATCGACGCGAGACCTGTTTCCACGGATTCAGTATTCAACATCATTTTCAGTGTAAAATTTTTTCGTAATTTATTTAAAAAAAAGCTGTTCAATACCTACATTTTTTCTATGAAACTAAAAATGTCTATGATCCGTTAATTATTTCGATGTATTTAAAGTGTGCCACGCTGAAGGTTGTCTTTCTTATCAACTTGCGAATTTCAGGCAAGTTTTTACAATTTTCAGATGTTAGATCAAAATAAAGAGAAAAAAATTAAGTAGGCACAAATAAAATAACAATGCTTTAATTTAAAGCATTAGAAACTTGAAAGACCAGCGTACTTAAATGGATTGATCATAAAACAGAATCCCACGTCGCAAGCTTAGATATGATGCCTACGCGCACCCCAAGTTTCAGCGAAAATATTTTACAATCTATCTATCTAGCTGATGAAGTGATGAGTCATCATATTATTTTATTGGGAACTTGTGAACCACCGCTACTTCGAACGGTTCGAACGCCGAGATTTCTTTATAATTTGTAAGTTTATTATATTATACACATAAGTATACCTTCCGGAATAAAACTCTCTAAAAAAACACCATCAAAATCCGTTGCGTAGCTTAGAAAAACAACGCGGTCAAAGAAACAGACACAAAAACCGACTTTCATATAAAATATAAAATTAATAAATAAATAGTGTCTTATTGCAAGCAAAATACCCAAACCTATACAAATAATTACAAGTAAGAACATACAACATTAAAACATAGAGGTACCTACCCACAGTATTCAATAAAAAAAAAAACATAAATTGAAGGTATAAGATTATATTCTAAAATTCATACATATTATGTCAACCAAATTGAAATACAAATTAAGAATCCCAATTTTTTTCGATATTCTCACGCCCTTTTTAAAAAGTCAGAAAAATTTGTTGGCTTAATTAGCCATAGAATACAAAGTAGGTACTTGATATTTGGGCCTGCCCTGTTTCCAGGTAATGGGTGAGTCTAGCTAGACTTTAATTAGGCTTATTACTAATTAGGACAATTTCCCCTGAGAATGCGTTCATGTTTGTCTGTGACCTTAGGGTCTACTGACAAAACACGTGTATATTTTAGTAGCATTCAAAATATGTAAAATTTAAATATTTGCCACTTGTTCTAGGACCAACTTAGCGAACATGTTATAGATAACAGTCTAATGGCTTTTTAAATGTGATAAAAACCTACTCGTGTTATTGAAAGGTCAATCGAAATGACCTCTATTACGTCAGTTACCAACCTATTCTTAATCTTTATACCTGAAACCAAGACGCTAAATTCTAAATAGGATACTCTACCAGATCAATTGGAAAAAAGATCCTACTCTTTGTTTTGATAACTAGTAGGTATTTAAATTCTGCTTGGCTGCATGCTCATGTTTCTCTATGACCGCTATAGTTTGAGCTTCAGAACATACGCCATATTGAAATCTCTGTTTATTGAGCCAATTTCACATATCCTTATCTAACTAAACTCTATACGACTTACTCATTTTAAAAACCCTAAAAGACAAAGTGTTACACTGTCAAAATAATAGTTTCCATAGACAATGAAACACAATGGCGCGCTAAAACCTGCGCTTCTACATGTACACAAAATTACACATGCTTTACGACATGTGCACGAGATAAGCCGCTAATTATTCCTTTCTCAGATCTATTAAGACTTTTAATTAATATAATTGACTAATGCAGACGATGAGTACTGTAAAACGGAGTAATTGTTAGATTTAATCCGCTAGCTAGTCTAGCATCGTGATAAACCCGGAACTAGAACAACTTTTAGTACCTAGTTTTAAATGGACTAAAGTTTTTAATTATACTGATCCATTTTAATACTATTAATTTATATTTCAGGAGTAAACTGAATAATAATTAAAATCAACCGAATAGTTTGAATGAATTATCGATATATGTGTCAACATAAGACATATCGATCGATAATCGACTAAGTAGGTATGGATATTTCTATTAAGAGGAGTTAGTACTTTAGTTAGTACATACAAAAAATATATAATAAATATAGTATATTTTATAACGAGGGACTAAACGAAGCCATAATATACCAGAGGTGGTTTGACTCCCGAGCGTGCGAGGGAGTCAATGAAACCGAGGGTATATTAAGTTGGCGTTTAGTCTCGAGGTGCAAACTGTACTTTTCACTTTGAGTGCGAGAAAAATAGTCAATTTAGTACAAAAACATGTACTTCCCTAATAAATACTACATAATATAATATAGGTATATGTCTTTTGCTCTTTGCTCGACGTCAATCTCTTCACCAAGGAACATAATATACCACAACTATCACTGGACATTCTTAATCAATTTATTTAAAGCCGAACAAATTTACACTCGACAAATATTCTGAAATTTTCGCGGTACTTGAAGCTAAATGTACAGTCAGCGTCAAAAATATCGGGACGAACACACTGGTCAAAATGATCTCAATAATTAAGAAAATTAAACTTGATCTCAATTGAATAAGATCTCGTTAGAATGACAGTTGTCGTTTACTGTCTTCATTCTGAAACATTCCTTGTGTCATTGAGTTAATATTTAAATTTCATAGTTGTTTAGATCATTTTGAACAGTTTGTTTGTTCCGATATTATTGACGCTGACTGTACTATTCGAATTATTTAAAAAACCATGGAACTGAAACTCTCAACATTTCCGCAATAAAGATGGTGCACACTCCACGGATAATAGTATATTTACTGGCTGTTTGAGTTTGTCTTTGTCACATGAAGGAAATTAAAAAAACGAATTACTTTTTACTCCCTAGGGACTAAAGTGGTCACTTTAGTCCCGCTTCGTAGGGCTATATTGGTGTCTTTTTAGAGCATGAGAAGTGAAAAATATATTTTTGACAGTAGGTACAGGTACGAACTCTTGAATGAATGATTCAATTATGCAATTCACCCACCATGGCTGCACCGTGTTGTATTGTATAAGTCACACTAAATTTAAAAAGAAAAACTAATTAATTCAACAAAACCACGTCGCCAAGGTAAACGGCTATAGGAATATTCATCCCATTCCCAGATGATCATGTTAGTATAATTATAATTAGTAATTACAATTGGAGTAATTGACTACAATGGCCGTTCGGTCATGCGGAGTGAACTAAATAAAATAAGGTTATAGCCGCGGTAGGTAAAGGCGTGGCCTCAATGACCAATAAAACTAGGCTATTCGTTGTACGAAGTGCAAATAACAAACTAGTGGTAACCTATTATTTTCGTGACTCTTTGGTGTAGGGTTTTTTTTTGGGTTTTGGCTGGTGTAGCGTTACTAAATATTTTGTTAAAAAAAAAATATTTCCTTCGTAGCTTTTTTTTTATTTCGGCAACGAGCTTGCTACGGCACCTACGGCTACGGCTACTGAGGGTCAGTTCCAGACAATAGTTTTCTTTTTCAAAGGATCGGGTCACGCCGCGCCGCGCCTTTCCAGCAAAAAAAAATCCCAATGATAATGAGCAGGTTCTATTATTAGACCTAACTAGCATTTATAGGTAATGCATTTATTTGTAGTTAGATCAACTTTTATTAAAATTGCACACCGTAAATACTTAATTGATCAATCAAAAAACCTCTTTGATTCTCATAGATAAAACTAGTCAGTCAAAATAGATTTTAAAAAAATATTGACATAAGAATAACAACTATCAATTCAATTGATAAAAAAATTGAACTCTTAAAAAACTAACGAGACAAATTAAAATAATTACTTCACTCGTTCATTGCTACCGACATATTTTATCACTCCGGGGAACGATTGAACGAATGGTTTTAAATACTTTTTTTTAATATAAATCTTTCATTCCGCCCTTGGGCTTCTTCATGAATATGTTTATCATTCTCTTATCGGTTGATGCAGCTGCCAATAAATAATTGTGAAGAAGTGGAGATTTACAAAAATTTGCATCCTTAAAATGAAACGTTATCACGCCATTCGCCTTGCGCCCGTTCTTTTTTCAAATTGTTAATTTTTTATTCTGTGTGCAAATACAATGTCATTATTTGAAAGATATTTAACGTAACGTTTAGCTATCGTGTGAATAGGTACTTATGTTATTTCAGCAACTGGCAATTCAATAGTGCGTTCGTCCGTTCGATTCCCGGGTAGGCCAACGTGTTTTTTCAATACGGTAGGTAGCCTGAGAGAAGGTTGAGATAGTTTTCGGGTAAGTAACAGACTTGCCCCAATTCACTTCAAGAAGTTCTTCCCAGGTATGTGTGTAGGTATAATAATATGTGTTCGCAAGTCTACTGATCTACTCTTGCATTTCTGCATGAGCAGAGGGGGGGTGTGCAATAATTATGAAAGAGTCTTCCGTTTTCTTGCCTTTTCGAAACTATTTCAGTCTGCAAGTTTTTTGATTTTAAATACAATGACTTGATATGTATTGTGTAGTTTATTTTATTCTTAGGGCCCACATTGGAATTGTAAGGTACCTACTTAAAATGGATAAACATTGTAATCTACTACCCCAGTTCAGTACCTACCTTTTAATTTAGCCCATGGTTCCTTCCATCGTTTTTCTCTTTTATAACTAGTTCAGAACTTTTGGTTTATAAACTGGCTTGAAAAAGAAAACAGCCTGCATAAAACCAAAATATTTATATTCGTCAAGTAGGTATACAAACAAAGCATACAAGTCAATTTATTTTTGCTGATAAACTCGAACATTATAAATTGTTGTGACGCGACGCGTCGTCTTTAAATATTAAAAATAAAAAACAAAAAGAAACTGCATAGTAGTCTATTCATCTCCGAAGTTTTTACACAGGGGCACGTGTTCGTACAGTACATGGGCTGTTTTCCGTGTATTTTCTGGTCGGGTGCGCGGCGGCGAGCGCGGGCTGTGCGCGGGGCGCGCGGGGCAGGCCGCCGGCAGATGCGCCTCGCAGCGCCATCTCTTGGCGCCCGGTGCGCCACGCGCCAGGTGCGCGCTGCCCGCACCGCGGCCACCACCCGCCCTTCAGTCCGCTGTCACGCGCCGCCGCGACAACACGTTATTAAGGCTCTGTACGCCACTACACGCGACGCGCGCGTTTCGAACGTAGTGAACGATCTCGCGACCGGTTCGCCGTAGCCCATGAGCGACCAGTGACATCTCGATTCTTGTGCTGTGTGACTTGCAGTGAAACGCTCAGTGCATACATGTGCAAGTGATGGATTACTGCGGATCTACCTTCGAGTGCTGACGACCGGGTACGGTCCCGACGTATGCCCCGGCGCCGCTAGCCCGGACGCGCCAGCATGCGCGCCCCCGCGGTGCTCATCGCCCTGCTAGGGTTTCTACCCCAGGTACTGATATCGACACCGAAAACCGCGAATCCCCGTTTGTTTACGTTTCGAATCGGCGTAATCCCATCGAAAACTCGTGGTTCGCATCGCTTCTCATAAACAAGCGATGCAAACCGACGGGTGTAGGTACGACCGCTGTCCACTACGCGATAGTTTCCCACGAGTGTGGCAGAGGGCCGGCCTAGGAGATCGTCCTGGATAGTGCTCGGGAGCGAGGGTGTAGTGTGGGTTAGCCTCGCAGTCGTGACCGGCCGCGGCTCGCTCGCCGACTCCTCCGCGCCTGTGTGTGTCCGATACGTTTACCGAGCAAACATAGGTACATAGTTATAAAGAAAGTTCAGGTTTTAATACAACCGGCGCGCGGGGTCAGCTAGGTCGCGAGCCTCTTCGTTTTAAAATTAGATGCATTCCGAGGCTTTGCGGTGGATTCGAGACTTCGAGTCCGGACGAGACGTATTCGCGACGATCTGTATGCACCGACGACAGGAATAACTCTTCCAGACGACTCTCAAGGCGCGCGATATTTCGGGCAGGGTTAGTAGTTCGGTCTAGTTTACACGACAGAACCCTTCGCTTGTTTATTGACCGTCGCTAATCGCCGGTAAATAGGCGCCGAAAGCTGTAAAACTGGACATACTTAAAGAATGCGCTCTAGATGAAAGTTCTGAGAAAATTGACACAAGGTGGCAGACTGTAAATATGTAGAGTAATATGAGGTCATCGCACTATGAACCGGTCAAGGTTACTTGTCCTACCAAGGGTTGCCATGAGTAGCTAGCACGGTGACGTGTGAACTTCACAGTTCATGAAACTTTCGTGCTTTTTATCGCATCACTTCATACTCGATATTAAGTCGAATGGCTTATCGATAAACGTAGACTTAATTAGCTTCGTTATTTGCCTCATTAACGTCTAAAGGAAACGTATCAATCAATCGAGTGTAGCCTTTCAGTCCAATGGGCGGAGATACTCGATGTTTATTTATGTAAAGAGAACATCTACGAGTACCTACATCTTAAACAAGCAAGCTCAAGAGAAGCTCATCGCATGATTCACCCCAACCATCGGTACACGCCCGACTCGATACTTTTCCTAATCGATATGTAGATCTCCGTCCGGCTTACCTTTTCCCAACATTGCTAGTGGTGCGCCTAGTTAATGTAAAAGTCCATTTATAAGCGCTCCCGAAATGTCAACAAAATCTCGATAATAATAATAAAAAATCGATACTTGTCTCGGCTGACTTTTTGTTCTCCCGCATCGTTTACCGGTCTCCGAGGGTAATTTACAACGAGGGAACTATTCCCCAATGCGTGCGTGTGCGCACTGAACGAATAGTTATTAATGTATTCGCAAAATATACCGTTAATATCACAAACACATGCACTTTGTTACATACGAATATTAATAAAACTCGTCGGCGGACAACCGGTGTGTCTGGAATTGATCCCCAACTCCGGCTGATCCGTGTGATTTTTGTGCACTTTTTCTCGTCAATTGCTGTTTTAATTGTTTTTCTGCTGGGCCAATCAGGTTTAATTAAATAGTGTGGGTCCGCTTCACACCAGCATACATGGTGTAGCTATCTATTTATTTATAGTCCCGTGCGTGTGTGTGCGTGCGAGTGAGTTTACAAGGCGCTATATAATACATTATGAATGAAGTCGCGTTGTTTCATAAAAAAACGGTATTTTGCGCACCACCGCTCGGGACTGGTTTGTCTTGCCCCTGGTCCCGTCTACGTGACGACGATCGTGCATTGATGTAATTGTCCCACCGATCAATCAACTCGATTCTTTATACTCGATACATCCGTAGGAGAATCGATGTCTGGATTTTTCTTTTTTTAAATCCCCACATGCAAGACGGTAGCTAATTCAGTTGCATTATTCTTTCTTTGATCGCGTTCGAAACTCGAATCGCGTGATCATTCCACCGCCTTTTTGATCGGAAGCGGCGTCGGAAACACGTCTGCCCGAAAACCGCAACGTAATAATTTCCAATTTCAAATAAGTAAATAATTCACTGAAGGTTGCAGGTTCGATTCGTGATCGCGTTTATCCCTGAGAAATTATTCAGAGGATAGGCTGTTTATTAAACGATCGTATCCTTATTGTCCATGTATGGGTAGGTATATAAATAAACGAGTAGATATTTTTTAATGCAATAGGTCCGACATTGTTGCAGGTTGCATTCTAGGTATAACTTATTCTTGATTACGCTCGGCGTCTACCTGTCGCAAATCTAGGACATAGCATGTCATAGCTCGCATGGAACGTTACCTGTGCGTGTATGATTGCGTTACGATTTGTGATATAATCGACATATATTTCAATTTTAAGTGTGTATCTGTCTATGTGTGGACTGTGGAGTTTAGCACTTGTCTACGCTTAGGGTTGCCAAGTCTCCATTCTTAAAAGTAACTTAAAGTTTAAAAAATATCACTTACTTAAAAGTAACTTAACACGAACATTAATAAAATCTCGTTTGTTAATTATAAAGGAAGTTATGAGTTTGAAACTGGTAACCCCGGTAATATTACACGAGCAGGTGCAGTCATTAATGGCAACTCTTAAACACACTAACATCTGCTTTTTTCACAATCCACTCAACTCGGGCACACGAATTCTAATTGCCGGCCTGACATGTTGATTGAAAGTTCAATTCTGACTCGTGAGTCGGTTATCAGAGTAAACCAGCCATTTTAATGGTCATTTTTACTACTCTAACGTCATATTAAACTAGACTGTACTGTTATGTGGCTACTTAAAAACTTACTAAGCTTGATATATTTTATCTAAGTAAGTTAGAAGCAAATGTAGAATTTAATTCCATTAGATATTAAATGGCTAGCCAGATAAAAACTAACAGCCAGGTAGTTGAACTATTTCTAGTAAAAATTGCTAGACCGTAATTTCAATACATCTAGGTATTCTTGTAGCGTAAACTTTACTTCAGAAAGTTGGGCAACCAGTGTTAATTTTGTGTGTAGAAGCAATTTAGTTAACAAATACTCGCTACTTACATAGTTTTCACTGCCATTTCCCAACAATTTTTTAAGTAAATGCCTTTTGATAAAAACCACCTGCTGCTGTATTCACATTTACGTAAAAATCACACAGAACTTTTAACAAAAGCACAATTTTAAATTAATTGTCATATGTCATGTTAGTAGCAATAACTATTTAAGTATGTGAAACTCCTTAACGGTAGGTTTTTAACCCTGTTATAATTTCGTCCATTGTCCAAAACGGTTTTTGTTCTATGAGAACCGACTCAATTATAAGAGACTTTATACGAAACCGTATAATCGCCGGTTTTTAACAGCTTAACCATGTGAAATTTTAAGTTTTCGTCTCATTGTGATGAGTATGTAATGACCGATTGTGCGGCGCGTGCGACACTCTATAGATCCAAAAGCTGCCTTAGTACGACAAATACTAAAAATTAATAATGCCATAACATAATTGGCGTCTGGCGAAAAACCGCTCATTGCAGCCTTAGAGGGCTATTAAAATTTATAAGTTTTTGTGTTTCAATCCCGACCGGACGTCTAATTGATTCCCAGTGACATTCGAAAAAACAAACATGGTTGCCAGGACCATTGATTACGCAATTTAACCGAACTGGATGCTCGGGGAAGTCAATATTATATATTATTTGTAAACAGACGCAATGCTTAGCTTTCTTGTGTAAAGTTATCAAAGGATATTGCTGAATGATGTGCTCCGCGATAAACCATTACCATAAATGTGTCTGTAAATAAGTAAATAATTCAACCCTATTTCGGAATGAGTGCGCAACGTCTGTGGCAGGGCGCTCGTTCGTTTTCAAATTTCGAAATTTATCGGATGCCGCGTTTCAGCCAGTAACCTTCTAATTTAAGGTTCTATTGTTTAGTGTTGCCAGTGCAAATTATTTAACTCCGAATTGGGTAAATGTGTCAGCGATGCCGCCTGCCGGTAACATGGTGTAGGTTGCACAAGCACAATGCTTCAGGCATAGCTAAGTGATGAGTCGGGTCTTCTATTACACGTGGGTTGAAAGTTAAGGCCATAAGTTGACAGTTATGAATACTCACTTAGTTTGAAGCTGCGAATAAGTTATTACTTGATGTGGGGGCGTCAATTAAGAAATAATTAAACGCGAAATGAGAATAAGATTACATGCTCGTTATTTCGTAACTGCATCTAAATCTTATGTACTTAAAGTGGTAACCAAACGGAACTGTGGTCGACTGTATTATACCGTTTCATAACGTTGCAGCGAATTACGATGTGCAATGGATGATCGCAGTTACATTGAAAATAATTCCATGCCTTCCTCTACGCATCACATCAAGTACTATCTACTTGTATCTGAGATTGATATCCATTTGACAATTAAGTAAGGTTGCTGCTACCTTAAAAGTTGTAACGTTATACAAGTTATTTTAATGTGTTTCACGTCTGACCACAATTCGATGTCAGTAATTATTTCTAGAGTCGAACAAAAAAGTTTAAACCCCAAAGAATTTTAATAAGTTCCGTATTCAATCTCCACAGTGAGAGGTTCACACGTATAATCCCAATAACAATTCAAGCAAGAAGATCTGGTTTACGATATAAGAGAGTACACGACTCCGGTCATAGCGCTCCGTACACCAACGCACGAAATCTCAATTCGCTTGTGCAACACGCTTAAATAACCGCAAAATACCTTATTATGCGCTTTCCATATACGTTCCAGGCAATCTACGGGGCCTATTACGTTCCACGCTCAGGATTCTCCGTTAATTTCAAATTCCAGACTTAGATCGTATGTTTCTTTTGTGTCGGTACAGCTGCCAGCAAATCGACACAAAGGAGATGGCAACATTTGTCGCGCGACTAAATATCGGGACATTTTATAAAAGACGCCGTTTATTTTCTTCTAAAGACGTTCCTTGAAACGGAACGCCCTTTGTGAGCCAACCCGGCGCGTCCCCCTCAACACAATACCAACATTGAAACCAAGTTCTGTGAAAAGTCAGGTCAGAAAACCAATTAGTAACAGCGTTCATTCATCAGCTGCTAGAGGACAAATATAATAGTTTTTTCCATGTGCACTTAATTCGATCGCGCGCCGCCGTTCTATTTTAGGACTGAACATCTTTATGGCATGTGTAGAAAACGTACGCTAAAAAACTTAAATGAAAAAATAAATCATACTCGATGATTCCAAATTTAAATTTGAATTGCGAATTGATGCACTGGCCACATCGTCGCGCTATTAAAAGACTCTGTTTTGGTGTTTATTTTAACACATTTCGCGTTTGTATAACGGGAGAGATGAAAAACATTCCCCTGTGTTTCATTATTTGTGTTATTTTTAGACTACGTTCAACCTGCTTGAACGAGTGTTTACTGTTGCCTTACTTACATACAATAGCGTTCACATTATTACTCCTTATTATCTCTCCCAATAAGTGAATTTATAAGATACGTTTCGACTCCAAACCGAATGGTAGGCAAGTCGCATCCGCTTAGTAAGTGTTCAATAAATCATTTTGACACAGTAATTTTGTTTGGAAAATATGTCTAGATCGTGATTCTGGCGCAATTAAAATAATAAAGAATTAATGTAACTCAATATATTAACTGAAATGTTACTATGAGATCAATGATTAGATTAGGTATTCAAATCAATTTAGATGGTCTGCTTGATGTTTCGTTCAGTGCAAATTAAAGTTACGTGCCAGTACTCTCCCTTCAACTTGGTAAAAAAATATTTGATGTTCACGACTTTAACATCGAATGCATTAACTTGTATTGGTATTTAAAATGAATTAGACGCTCGTGTAATTGATTACTGACACATATTCACGTTTCAGTTTGTACAATAAGTTGCTCCATCGATTGTATACAAGCAAATCTTCCCTACTTAGTTAAGTTAATTAAATAGTATAGATGAGCATTGGTGGCCTAGAGGTAACAGGCGCTTAACTTTGTGTATTATTATTTATTATTTCATCAAAACTGTGAAGGAAATGGCATGACCTAGGACCAAAAACTTGAAGACATGTGACATCTCCCAACCCGCACTTGGCCCGCGTGGTGGATTATGGCCGAGAGGAGGCCTGTATCCCAGCAGAGAGAACATAATAGGCTGATTATAATAGAATAGAACATGTAACAGTACATAATCAGATTAACTTTTAACAGTCAAATAAAAGTAGCGACAAAATGTCGATAAAGCTTAGCGCCTTTTAAAATATAGTCTAAACAACATCAATCAGGCAGTCAGCGCGTCAAATCCGCCCGAAGATATAATAAAACATAACTTATTCGGTAGTCCGGTAAGTATTATTTAATTGTTGGTTTGTTGGCAGCCCCGGGCGAGCCGACGACCGCGCGCTTCCCGCTCGATTTTTAAACACACTTTTTTTTTACCGTTTTTCACTAACTTATTGACATGAACAAGTTATCTTATTTTATAACAAACTTAACATCACGCCTTGTTTCCCCGAAAGTTTGGACAGAGGTGTACAGACGCGTGCAAATCAAGCTACCCCAATCTGTCATATTTCTTTGATAGATTTTGAACTTTATTGCTTTATTGGTTTGCTTTGCTTTGTTTGAGGTAGCTTGAAGTGCTGGCGTCTGTACCTAGAGTACCTACTCCCACATTTATTTTATAGTCCCATGTAATAGGGGGCGAGCCAGTCACAACCAGTCTTACCAAGAGGTATCGCATTACCCAGTAACTGGGTTGTGGAGGTCAGTTAGGCAGTTGCTCCATGTAAAATACTGGTATTCAGCATACGGTTAGACTTGAGGCCGACCCCAACATAGTTTGGAAAAGACTAGGCAGATGATGATGAATAGGGGGCGAGCCTATTTCCATCAACCGGGCACAAATCCAAACTCCGGGCTGCTACTGAAAAATTCCAAAAGGAAAAACCCAATATCAGTTCTCCTGACCTTTGCTAAGCAGGGCCCCAATTCAATATGACCACTTAACGATTCCTTACTTCGAAACCACGTCAATTTCTTAGATCACACACGACATCTGCTAATAAATATCGAAAAATTGACTTGGAACATACCGAATATGACATTTCGATTCCTCGACATTGGTTTCTACAAAACACGATATTGTCGTAGTTTGAACGTAGTAAGATTCTGCGGGGAATCATTATAATCATCTAGAATTGGGGCCCAGTAGCGCTTGCGACTACTTGACCAACGATACCATACCATAATTTATCTTTAATACCTTTTGTTAAGGCGGTGATTTCATGAAAACGCTCAAAAAGGTGGTTTTTAAACCAGTGTATCTCTTTACCCGTAAATAATTTTGAAAGCAAAAAAATATATGATATTTTCAAGTCTTTTTGGCATACAGTGATGGAACTCAAAACATAATTAAACATACTTTAATGCATCAAAAATATCATCAAAGTCACCTCTTAACTATCTTTAAAACCAGTTTCTTCCTTCAATAACAATTATAATTATAATTAGAAATATACCATAAAATTCCAAATGCCAAACTGCATCCAGTGATGAATTTAAAAAAAATTAAATAGTTAATATCTAATTTTATACGATTTTATTTGCATTTTTACGACAATGCTTGCACTTTTATTATTCGAATTTATTACAACAGATTTTAACTCGTGTTGGACTGCGATAAGAACTATTATCGCTCATAACGACAATATTTAAAGTTACCAGGGCCTTAAAACAGTAAGCCACAATTATTCATCAAATTCTCGGCTACTATAACTCGTTTATAAACAATTGATCGACAAAAAAGGGGATGTTTAGCATGCTGCGTATCTTTTTTAACGCATTTTTTTGGTTCCGCTCCTACCTGACAACCACGTGGATGTGTGACTTGAGTGGCATTCCATCCTCTTTCCTCCTAGGCTGAAAGAAAGAGAGGGCGATATGTTTTCGCGCGGTCGGATACACAATTTTAACCCCTGTCGCAGGCGCAGGAAGTTAGTTGAAATCTGGTGTATTTTTTACCGCAGTATTGTTTAAACGGGGCTGATTTTTGACATGGTTAGACACACCGTCTGTCCAAGATAAGGCTCCACTGAATGGATCATTGTTCTGTCGCTTGTAATCTTTTGACAATGCATACTGAAGGTCATATTCGTGGGAAACTAATTAAGAAAACTGACTTTAGTCATAATCCATTTGCTATGCAAAAAGTTTTGTGTGATACAGGGCCGGAATCTTACTTGTTTAAATTATCCCTCTTATTTACAAACGTTGCTTAAAGTTAAGAAATGTTTAAACGTCAAAAATGTATGGTTAAACACTCGCTAATCACTACATAATTGTATAATATTCTGAAAGTTGGCAACGTCGCAAATAGCTGTCAAATATTTACCTGTTTTTGTTAATTTCTTAATACTGTATGGAAGTATGAAATATCGCTAACTAGTGACCTAAAATATGGTCAATAATTTGCAATTATAACACTAAATTTGATGTTGTAACCGTTTTAGCTATAAAAAGGGCATGTGGAAAGTTTCCAAGTTCTTTTTTTACATCTGAAACTAAATATTCGGTATTAAGTTATTCATGAATAATTATTGAATTTCATAATCAATATTTTAGGTCACTAGTTAGCGATATTTCATATTTTCATACAATAATATCGCCAAATTAATCAAAACAGTGAAATGTTTGACAGCTATTTGTGACGTTGCCCATTTTCAGAACAAACGCTCTTATGCAACGTTTGTAAATAAGGGGTATGTATACATCATAAATATTGCCTTAGGGGCCATTCAAGTATTACGTAAGCACTACAGGGGGGGGGGGCGTTTTTGATGACATGGTGGAATCTGGATAGTGATTACGTCAGCAGTATTTTATTTTTTCACTTTTTTGGATTTTCTATAAAATTTAGTCTATTTTGGTTTGAACACATGGCAACCCTTACTTGTCTATGAATGGCTCGAGGAAAACGATGTCAATATTACACACAAATCACACAAAATTGGGCAGCAAACATCCAATGTCCTCGAAGTCTTAGAGTCATGGATCCGTGTGTCATGGACTGAAGACTGTTAATTTGAATTAATATACCAATTTTTTTAAAGAAGTTTGTTTTGTTCTATATTAAATTTATAAAGATTAAAATAACTGAATACCATCTCAATAAAATTTGCTTAAATAAATATTACATGCGTTAAAGTCCTCTATTCCAAGCCTATTCCTTATTTCTAGACTTTATAGTTGCTGCTCATGAAGTCATGAATCAATAAATAAACCAGAACACATTGAAAATTGCATGTACCAATGTTTACGTGAGAATGGGAGGGGGGGGGGTAAGAGCTTTGCTTACTTTTGCTGACGAGGGGGAGGGGGGTTAATAATTGCAAAAAATCTGCTTACGTAATACTTGAATGGCCCCTTATGCGATGTCCGGGGTCGAAGCCATTTATATTGAGATGATGCAATTTTATTTTCCCCTAAAATTATTTACTCGAAAATATTTAATAAAAATATCTAACTTTCATAAGCATTCGGTGTCATTAACAAGTCGATTTCATTATTCAAAACACGTCATGATTTAACGAGAGCCATACTAAAGTTTTATGAATGTAATTTATTATTGTAGTATAGTCAAAAACAATCAATTAGAACGAAAGCGCCGGAAATGATTCTCTTTTTAAAACCTTTTTTATTTCATAAAGTTTATACTGCGCGCGCGCAACATAGTATTAGTCGCCGGTAATGATTTGCCAAGACATGGCCGCCATAATTTAATACGAACCACTTCCTTCCGATGCCATATAAAACAGGATAAACTTTTTGACTTAACTTTTATAAGCCGAGCGTATATTAACAATAATATTCGGCATTATTATAAAATTTTACAATTTAAACGAAGGAAAGGAAGTCGATTGTATTTTTTTTTTTGGAAAAGTTTTTATTTTTCACTTTATAGTTAGAGTACCTACCCCACACCAATTCGAAATTTCACCATCCTTGGGGTCAAAACAATGCATATTTATGCGATCGCAGCAATCGCGGTTGATTTGCTGTAATTTTTTGAGGAGTTCCGTTGTCTGTTTCCGAAAAGCATCATCAGATTTATATGAAATTTAAATAGGATAACTTCGGAATAAACCGCTTTCGAACAAAAAAACAATTTTGCAAATCCGTCTATATATGACGGAGTTATGCCCGAACATACAAAAAAAAGAAAAAATATAAACATGTTGAGTTGATGACCTCCTTATTTTTGAAGTCGATTAAAAAAGCTTGGTCTATGGTATTTCTTGTAACTTCAAAGATGTGAATATAACTGTGAACCAGCAAATAATTGTTTTTTTTTTACGTAAAAGAAATAAGTTGTGCTTCTAATGCTAACATTACGCTCGCTCCCTAATGCATTAGTCTTAAAACTTGTTGACCCTAAATGCACTGCAAATGCGACCAACTGCATTCTTTCATTAATATAAGGGTTGTGCACCCTGGAGGGCAACAAAAACCAGTTATTATTATTCATACACTACAAAAAACCCAGGGGAATTCAAGTCGTCTCGTTGACGACTACTTATCTATCATCGCACATTAAAATATCCAAGTTTTTCATCAAAATCGGTAGTCTTAAACTATGATCGTTTAAAACAAAGCGGGGGGCGCCATTATTTGACAGTTCGATTAACAAAAAAAGTATTGTTACGTCACTAACGTTCGAAATTCGATTCATAGGGGTGTCACCGTGTTCGCCCCACACGCGTTGTTACATGCAACCCCATTTTTGAGCGACCTACATAAGCTGTCCAGTAAAACCGTTAATGTCTCAGCAGGATCGATCGCGCGGACAGTTGTGCAAATAGTTTGTTTGAGGATTACATCTTTGGGGCGATGAAAGCTGTATTGCCGGTCTGTTTGTGTTGTCACACTGAATCTGATATATTGACTCGCTTAATCTTTACTTTTACCCTCGTTTCTGACACAAGTAACTACAATGTTTGTTTTCTCTTTCCAGGTGCTGACGTCAGGTTCCTTCGAACTTAGGATAAAAAGTTTTACGAACTCATTGGCTAGGTTAAGTAGTGGGCAGTGCTGTGATGGTTCCTCAAATAGTGACGCGCCGTGTTTGGCGCCGTGCAGAACTAAATTCCGAGTGTGCCTCAAGATATATCAAGCTAACATCGACACGACGTCACCGTGTACCTTCGGTGACATCACAACGCCTGTGTTGGGTGGCAACTCATTGGATGTGCCCAACCTCCACGTGGAAGGTTTTAGCAATCCCATCGTGTTCCCCTTCGACTTCACATGGCCGGTGAGTGTCTTAAAATAATTCTTTAGTACTCGTAGTTCGTATTGACGTTTAGTAAACAACACCTCATTAATTTTGTAGGCAACAGTAAAATCAATACGTCGTAAAAGAAGCATTAAGTAGCAACCCTACATCAATAAATCAACGCGGTGGATGTTACCAACGTTCAAATTCCAATAATCCACGCGGAGACCGCGGGCCATCTCATTCGCCGTAAATAATAGTAAAAAAGAAATTAAGGGATTCTATATTCAAATTTGACAGAAGCGATGACGATAAGAATACTTGATGGTTTAACGAGCAGCCGCGTGGGAGGATCACAGCGTTCAATGGTTCATTTTTAATTAATTATGAAGTCGCTCTGTACCAGTCGTATGTTATTAGACGGAGTCGGTTAGCCTTCGTCGTGGCTGCGTTCTCAATGTTCTCATCTTCACCGGCGATTAGAGCGCAGAGGCCGGCCGGGATCGTGATTCGATATTGTAATTACATGTTATTTATTTACAGATCGCGCTTAGATCTATCTCGATTCCAAGGATAACGGACGTCTTAATTGGACCTTAGTTACGGTTATTTCGCTCGGCGTCAATTGTCTACGGTATACACAGGCCGCGTGTGGACCCAGAGGTTTCGAGTGCTATTTGTATTTTATTTAGCGGCCCGCTTCAAATGTCGTACCGTCTCGTAATGTTTGAGCAAACAATCGGACCTAAGCTCGGCCGCTTGCACAAGCTCGGACCATCTGGAGAAAACGTGACATTTGGTAACTAAACGAAACTGCAGGTAGAGCCAACTGAGCATAGACGAAATTTAAAACTTTTTCGGATAGTGGATGTGCGTCCGGTAAATGCCGCTATCATTCCGAATGAATTGGCGCTAAATTGAAACTTCCTGTTTAAATTCACATAGAGCTCTCTATTGCGAGGCATGTGTTGACATGCGATCAATTGAGCGAAAGCGGCCCGCAGAATGGTTTAATCTATCAAATTTCAAAAGTGACAGGCTAAGGCTAGCCGTTGACGTTGTCGATTCCACGCCATATGCACTTTATCTTACTCCAGCCAGTTGGACATTGAGAAGTCACCCATATGCCGCGATTCCATATGTCGCTAAAATGGGTAAATCCTGTGCCCTGAGGATACGCGCCATACGCCTCGCTGCTTACCGATACGGTTCTAGTTGGATGCATCTCATTTAAATAATACAATCTGCCCCTAGCATTATTAGTTGAAGCTGACTTGGATTTTTTCTCACAATGAGGTCATCGTCGGCCAGAGAAGCGCCTGTTTTACGAGGCATATCGCGCGCACGAATAAATATGTACCGCGTAATGTGTTAGTATATGGTACGTTCCGCATGCTGGCTTCGTGACCGGCCCGGCAGGTGAACGGGCTCGCCGAGACGCTTGCAGACGCTCGATTTTCGAATTTGACATTTAATTTACTCTTCGAATTCTCGATGGCCAGCATCACAATATTTTGAAACTTGAACCAGCCATTGCGCGGTCACTAACGGGCCTGCTGTAATACAACCCCGCCGAAGTAATCTTAAACGCAACTGCATCCGAACTTTATCTGATCCCTTGTGAAATAAATCGGTACTAGACCCGTAGGAGATTTGACCCGCACGATAATAGGTCATGAGCATATTAATATTACTGACAACATCGAACAGTGAAATTACAAGTAAACCGGCGCGCGCGTTAACGACGCATAGAAACGATTTATCATGCAGCGTTTAGAGAAAGAGATGGCTCACTCCGAAAAGAAATCTCATTTGTATGCAGTCGCTCGGTTCGGCGGCGGGATTTCATTTATTTCACTCTCAAACAATTTGTGTTTGTAAATCACAAGTTTTATATTGTAATGCGCTCTTCGAGGCCCGCTAGGCAGCCCGGACGTCAAAGAGGTGAGTACCGGATTATGAGCGAGTCTTCGCACTTACGAGAACGGGCTAATGCCTCGTTTACATCGCGAATAGGAGGAAAGGTCAACGATATTTGCCCTTAATGCCAGGGGTGTACACCCCACGGCATGAACGGGCCCATTCACCAGGGCTCCGTACAACCGTTATCCGCCGCCGTTTTAATGCGAAAAAATGTTGAGCTTATGCAATTGTGCATTTTACACCTGCTTAGCGGAGAGAGCGCAAAATGTCAAAGTGTACTTCCGCGCATGCGCTGCGGACGGCGCGCGCGCACAACGCTGCGCTGGCCGTGAACTATACTTTTTATGGATCCAAGATCCGTGTTGCGTGATGTTACTCATAGACGGCATTGTGTTTTATCTTAATAAATTTGTCCATCATCTATTGTTACGCAGTTCAATAAATTCGATAGTTAATCTCTATTGTTGTCTAACAGCTGCTAATATTAACGTTTGTTTGTAGACGCTATAGGAAATGCAGTGTGAAATATTTCTTCGATGTCATTTGATCATAATTCACAAATATCTCGCAAGTCATCTTCCCACGGGCGGGGATTGTGTGGACCCCCTAACTATCTGCAATCTTGCAAGAACTGAACTCAAACCGACGAACGGTTAAATAAAATATAAATTCCAATCAATCAATCTACTTAGTCTTTTTCCAACTATGTTGAGGTCAGTTTATAAAATATCAATACCAGAACCTACTTAAAAAAATTACCTGTAGCGGCCATCTTAAAAATAGCGCATTTAATTTATTTTATTAGAACCTTTGCATCTATGCATGCAAAGGTTCTATTAAAATAACTTACAAATAGCGACGAATATCTAAAATTAAAATACTTATTTGAAGGCTAAAAAATTAACCCTTTAATGCTGCGAGACCTCGGCCCTGCATTCTTTAATTAGCTAAGTTATCTATTCCGTTACACCTTGAATAAAAATAACGAGTTTCTTTTAGTTTCGTGATAAGGAATGTTAGTTACTAGTTACAGGTAAGCTGTAAGCGAAGGAAATAATAAATTAGAATTGTTTTTAGGACATATGAGCTGAATATTTTGCGATCATTTGCGTTTAGTTAATTTGTTTGCGGGTCGATTATTTTTATTGGAACATGCTGTAGTTTTGTAATATTTCTTTTTTTGGATATTCTGGATCGATATTTTACTCTTTTCAACGTTGCTTCAAGTTTCATCATCATTGGCAAGACATGTCTTACATTATTTTAATCATGATTCCATCAAGTTTACCATCGACAACTTCTTTCTTAGTATTTTTTTCCTTTTACGTATTCAAAAAAGTAAATTTCATATGCATAAAGAGGAAAATGACATTTTCAATCTATAGAGGAACTAATTAATAACTAATAATGATGATATTTTGACGGTCATTGATAACACTAATAACAGGCCATGTGTGTCTCATGTTCCGGAAGTCATTTCCACCATATGTAGCACAGAAATTATAGGCCAGTGTATTTGTTACCGTGAGAGTTGACTCACTGATTTTACTTAAATTAAGGTTAATTAAAACACCAACTTAAATGGCCATATTCATATTTTTATTCAAACTTTTCATAACGCAACGGAGCGAAAAGTTCTTTCTGTGAGGTCTTGTAAATGAACTTAACTCATTAACGTAAGTTGACTTTAACTAAACAAATACTCCACGTTACATTGTTTCCGAACTATTTAAAAGACGTAAAAGCTCCTGATTAATGTATTTGTGTCGTTTAGTGAAGAAACACGCGTCTTTATTGTGGAACAAGTATACTAAGCAATAGCGTAACTAATTCTAGAGATTGTTACTTATTTTGCATGTTTCGTAAAATAGTTTCACGTTCCAAATAACGCCGTTTAAATGAAAGTATGAAAATTCTTCTGTTAAGTACCTACATGGTCACAATTCATGCGTGTACATTATTTTTTTCGACGGCAAAGAAGGGTCAAGTTTGTTTTTTACAAAATATACAGGTGTGCCATTCTCAGAAATTAACGTTTTAGTGACGTCACGTTCGATTCGAATTTCAAAACAATAGTACGGTAACGCACGCGGCTTCGTCGGACGAATGCCGTTCTTAATCCATTGTCGCGTGTGAACTCAGCCGCTTTTTGCGCTTGATAGCGGCTTACACATTAGAAAGTAATTAACGATCCACAGCGGCAGCGCGTCGAGTAAAAACTCACACCTCGACCAAACTTGTGCATCAAAAACGTCTGTAATTAGTAATTACATTAGAATTGTAATCGGTTACGCGCCCCGCATTATTATTCGCCCGACGACTGCCGCCGCCGCTTATATAAGTTTCCACTTCGAAAAACGTAAAACCTTCGCACGCATCATCGACTTATTACTACATAATGTAACGCGATATGAGCGTCGTCGGACGCTTTATAAACCCATAGTTGGAGTAACTTCCGTCTACCTAGTTTTTTATCGTGGAGAGAGCTCTTAATAATTTCCTTTATTCCAATCCACTCCCGTCGGGATCCTCTTAAAATACTTACCCCTACATCCGCTTCTTTTAATAAAGTCTACCGAAGCTATGGAATGCCTCATTGGATGTTGTTCCCTCTTCGACAGCGTCTTTTATCTCTCTCCTTTCCGACGAGCGGCAATTAAAGTTAAACAAAAAAGCATCGCGAAAGAAATTCCACGTACAAGTAGTGTACGCGTTATGGCGAGCAATATATGTGCGGCGCGGCAGCGCCATTACAATACAACTTGTAACGCGATTTCATAAGTTTCAAATTTAAACAATCGGAGCGTGGATAATAATTAGTCAGGTTGCATTGTTCGCAGCCAGTGCACAGGTATTCAGCAACCTATCAATTAACCGGTGTCGGCTCTTCTAGCTGATCCGCCTAAATAAACTGTACAAACTTACGTGTTATCGCACGTCCCTATTGTTGCCAGTGCTAAAATAACAATTCGAGATTCGAAAACTTCGTAAATAATGATTAGTCATAGACTCATAGACGAGATAAAGGAATAAGCTCATCAGAGTGAATAGACAATAAAAGTTAACCGGCCTTGTTATTACAACGCCTCTCGCAGCGAGCGCTAAGAAAACACTCCTTTTTCAAATGGACGCTCGTTTACGGTCAGATTCTGACATTTTAACTGCGTCTCTATAACGTTTACGGCTACTAATAAAATTGTTCAAAGCGCCCGATTTATTATGGTAGCCAAAAAGTAATTTGCGTGCTGGTATTTTTTCTTAACGACGAATATGTACGCGGCTTAAATAGCTGATTGACCGATGTCAATCAAAATTCAAATTATGTATAAATAGCGTAGTCTGCGGCGCGTTCCAAAATAAGTCCGCGTCCGTTTTAGGCGATCGGCCGCGTTCCATTTTTATTGGACACTGGCGTGAGTGTGCGGGTGAGTTCTCACGTACTGCTAGGGCGAGGAGCCCTCAAATCTGCAATGATGAAATTCCTCGCGTTCCTGACTTTATTCATCACACGCGCGCAGTTTCTAGGAATTGTGAGTCGCAGTGCGAGCGGCTCACATGCTCCACTCGTATCCGCAACCTCGCGAATAAATCGTCGCCATTATTTAGTATGGGAGGAGCGCCGGTACTTACGTACCTATGTACATACTTCGACGAATTTATGGACGTGTCAAAGGCCGATCATAGGCTGGGAACCACCGCGAGCGAAACTTGCAAATTAGAATGACCGAATGTTTTGCATTTGTCAGAAATTTACACTAGACCCCCATCACATCTGGTCTATTGAAGATGCCAAGTGTAAGCTTTCTCAGAACGCGCCACAATTCGTCAATGTTCACACGGTTGCGGATCGATCACTTTTGGCACTTGTAATACTTTATTTCCATACGATTACCGTGTTTAGAATATAAACTTTTCTATTAAAGGTAATATTACTCATCGTTGTCGTCTAGTTTTACTGCTAGCGTATGCTAAGTGGATTAGGAAAAAATGAGATGATATCAATAGACGGATCATGTCGAAACTTGTATTTAAAGGAGGCTGTGCGCGTCATTCTTGGATAAAATCCGGATGAACCGATCAGAAGATTGTTTGTTTTTAGTGCGGTTTCGGTTTCAACGCCGTACCCTTCTCAGGCCTTATCAGATCACCGTATAGAGCGGGCCCGAGCGTGGATGTCTCACAAAATTTGTTAACTTGATTCTTTATTTTTTTAATTCTTATGCTTCATTCAAATCGTTCCGTTGTTTATGGCCGACATTTTCATTTTTGGAATTCTTCAGCGGCGGGCCGAGGTCCCGCCCGTCGCCGAATACCGGTGATGCCATGTGAAAATTAAGGGTACCCTTTTTCACTTCGGCCCCGATTCAAAGTCCCGAATTCCTCCCGCGTGTGTCTTTTTTCGCAATGATTGTAATTGAGGGCAATAAATTGTTAGTTTGACTTATTTCGTGTGTCGTATACGGACAGGACCGGTCGCTAGCGGTAAAAAAAGTAGTTACGTCTGTCTTAATGTTTCCTAGCTGCGTTTCGTAAAATAATCGTCACAGATATAACGTATAACATTTCGTTTGAATTACGACTAGCTTTTCAACTTTTTAATGTTTCCCGGTAAAGCGGGCTCGAGTAATTAATCCTTCCATAATGTACTAAACAGTCGGTTAATTTTTCGAGTGTGGTCACATCAGTGTTTACTTTCTCGGTTTTAGTGGGCAACACTGGAACTTTATTATAGCATCAATTTAATGGTTATTATTTATGATTGGCGTGTGAAAATGTTTAACGCTTTTAATTGGTCGAACATTTAATGTCGTACCTGGACATAAAAGATTAGTTAATTGACGCGTCGCGAAGGAAATGAAAATAATCTCTTGAGGTTTTTTGCAGTTTGCATCGATGATAATATTATGGTCCGTGTGATCTTTTCTCGTTTGTTTTTTGTTCTTTGTGAGTTCTTCAACTTGTAAACGAGGAATATTTAGCCACTTGTGTGTGTGGTTGGTTAAAAAATCTGGCGTGTGTTATCATTTAAAAAATACAAGCTTTTTCCCGCAGCTCCGACCGCGTGGAAGTCAGAAAGATGTCGTGTCTCCGGGACAAAAAGCCTATGTTACTCCTGAAGATCAGCTATCTGCGATTGACGGTCTCGTCAAAATCTGTCCAGCCGTTTCGGAGATTAGCCGGATCAAACAGACAGACAAAATATATTAAAAAAAATATGTTATACGTACCGTATATTTATATACTTTCATATCAATGATATTATATCATTGTTTCATATACAATTAGTACAATTATAAACACACACTTCAATTTTATTGATTTGTATAAATATAAATGTCCTGACTCCCGAGACATAATTTCTACTGTTAAAAAAAACATTAAAATGTTTATGAATTCGCACGTTAAGTATAAAGTCATAAATCTTGCGTTTAGTTTGCTGGAACCATTCCAAAACTCTTAAGACATTAGAATCATATTGCTTTATAAAAAAGGAACTACACTATACAGATACCGAATACCTATTCGGGTTTTTTCCTCCTAATTTTTAAGCATTCCATTTTCAAATACAAACAAAGGATTTCTCTCGTTAAACAATTTATTTGGAACTTGGTAGGTTCACATGAGCCACGAGGTCGTAGTTGCTTTGAGAACGTCTCGCTTTTGTCTATATGCGCTTGCGCAGACGTGCTCGTACACCAACAAGGATTAACCGGCCAAATTCGAAAGTGCGTCTAACCGCGAAAATAGCTCGAGAGAGGTGTCTACGCTATTCTACAGCGTTGTAAAGAGCCTCGGTACACTGCTCAGTTACTTGACTTTAACACGAAACTGCTTAACATTCTAACAGAATGCACGCTTATGAACTCCATATCGCCAATAAATTGTCGACCTGAATTTTTTGTTAGAGAACATTTGTACAGGAAGTCTCCCGTTCACACGATTACATTTATTACACAATCTTACCAACACTTGCAAGCATTTTTATTATACAAGAATACTTCCTAATTCGGTATTAAAATTATGATTCATCAGGTCAACGCACCTCGCATTCGTCGCTGCCAAAATAGAAGGAGATAAAGTTAATTAAAAGCATTAATAAATAAATGCGCTCAACGCTTTTAATAATAAAACAAGTTACGCGTTCCATATTTTTATCGGACAGACTTGAATTTGCATATCTTTTTTAATTTGACGTATTGTACGGGCAAGTTTTCGGTTCTGTCTACATATCAACTCGGCAACACTCTATTTACGAATCGATTCAGTCAATCATCGAATACGAAACCTTATTGCGGCGCGTTAACAATCGATTTAGAGATGCTGACTGAACCACAACTTTGTCGGGGTTATAAGTGAAAAAAAAACCTGTCCAAAGCGATGTTACCACACTGGCAAAGTGTGAAATATGAAATCACGACTCTTCCACTTGCTCGGCTGTTTGTGTTCCAAATATTTTCTCATGTCGAAACGATACTTGAAGCGAACTACGGTAATGTCTTTTTGTAATGTTTTATTTAAATACTTCCGATATTGTACACTATTGACCGAAACCAATGGTAGGATGACCTTGTTCCATTTTATTGAAGCGGTACATGTAGCTAGCACAGTTTACGCTGAGAACGCCGATGAGAACCCGTAGTTTCTTTTAAACGTTTTTGTTAATCGTTAAGCTTAATAATAAGCTGTAACCAAAACTAACAAACAAGAGAAACATCTGTTGCCATTGTTAAACGGCTTCATTTCTCTTAAACAATAAACACAATAATAGTGACCGAAACACGTGGCGTGCCCCAACAGAGGTCTTTTCTCTGGACACCTGATTATACCTTTTGTTCTTCAAAAATCCCAAACACATGGCGCTAACAAATAAAAAGCACAAAAGTTTAACTCCGTTCCCACGTATCCTTTCGATGGATTATTTAATTAATAACGAAATAACGTCGAAACGAGCTCCGATATGGAAGTAGCCTCTTTAGGCACCCCCATAAAACGATTATCAAATAATTCCCCAGCATTCATACCACAGTATCAGTCTATTCGTCGGTTCAAGTCCGTAATACAATTTAACGCATCGCTTTCGAGGGATAAAATTAATGTGTCTCGATACGCTGCGATCTCAGCCCGATATTATGTTTTAAAAATAATAAAAACTAAAAAGAACACGTTCCAATTCGGAACGGTGATAATTAACGCAGCGATGATGGCCAGTATTACTTCAATATTTCAAAATTGGAACGCAAACTGCATCGAATTGTGACGACTGATAAAATTAGCATTTCACAAATAAGGCGGGTTATACACGGACTAATACGTTTCCTTAATTGCCGACAGAGTCTAGGCAACGAGTCTCAACGACTTGTCGTATAAGTATACGGTATCGCCAGCTCGACACGTTTATAAAGGCTACCTGCACACGTACGCTTACGTCGGCCGCTTTTTATGGGCTGGCTCGAGAGTCACTGTCGTGGGAACCGGCATATACTTACGACCGGCCACAGCTGACCGAAATGCGTTCTCCATACTCGATTAACAAATCAATACGGTGTATACTACGACTTGCCATATTTGATCGGGTGCACGCAACACAAATCATAATAAAGTATTTTGACAAGCGTCTTTCGCTCCATAAATTGATACAAAGTTTACGATAAATCGACTTTTCGAACACTGATAATGGTGATTTTGTGTCATTTAAGGCTCAAATTCATTCAGGCGGCGGGCCCGGCTGTTTAGTATTCACAGAGTCGCGATAACACGTCCGCTTGTATGGTCTAAGTATTTAACGTAACTTATTATAAATTCGTCAAAACCGTGGACGTAACGAAAGTTTAATTGAGATCTCTTCGTTTAAAAAAAAGTGTTGGAAAAAGCGCTCGCTTTTTGTGACGCGTCGTCGTGCGTTGTGATGTGAAACGTCAGATTTCTAGTATTGATTTCCATCATCCGACAATAATCATTGTTCGTTAGAGTCGTGGTACCTATCAGTTCCTATGCAAATAGAGACTATTGTTCTTGCATGCAAATTGTGTTTTCATTCATAGAGCTTAATTGAAGACGGGCGACATCTGTCAGGGAAAACTGAATCACTCGTTAAAGTAGGTGGTGGTGATCAAATGAGGTATTAGTTAAGCGGTGACCCTTCGTATCCGGCGCGCGCGCAGCTGCGCCTGCGACCCGTCACATGCTTATTGTAATTATAATCCAGCTTCAGAGATTCCCCCGCGTCCGTCCTCGTCTTTAATCGTCGTCTATAGTTTAAGTTTCATCACCTATAGTTTTTAAAGCAATTGCATTTTATTTGCAGCTTCCTGTCCTTCACTAGATAATGTAAAGCATATTGAATTAATAAACTGATATCAATCTATAAATAATCATATCAAAAATGAACTGTACAAATACTCCGCTACAAAGTTGTAGCACCGATACATGAACGCCGTTCAAGACGTTTTGAATTCGATCTGTGTATGTCATAGAAGTGGGTCGCGTTTCCACTTGCCTTCAATGTTTCAACTTTTTATTCTGGCAACTCCGTTTTATTTGTACGTTCCGAATTAATCTGCAATAGAACACTGATTATCGTTTAATCGAAAACTTACATTCGTAGTTTAATTAAACAGCGATTAGAGAACTAAAGGTCGGGAGCGCTAGTCTGTGAGCCGGTGAGCCGGCCAGCCAGTATCGACGGGATCGAGTGTTTTATGACCGACGACCGGTTCCGACCGCGGTGGGAGAAATTTCATGAACCGAGAGTCGTGTACATTTTTGCATGAACGGAACTTGACAAAAAACCCATTGATAAGTTCCGTCGCAGGCGCCTTAAAGCTGTTGACACGCATCGTTATCAAGTTTTTAATCGATTTTCGACTGCCGTTTCGCCTTCTTATGTAAACATGGACTAATGTCAACAGCTCGATATCAGATACGCACTCGTTCCTATTTTTTATAGGTGCACGTCGGCCACGGGGATACGGGATCATACGATGTAGCCAGGCACTCGTTAACGGAGCGAGCCAGCGTCATTGCCTTATTGCGTTTGTATTATTTTTAGCATGATATTGAAACAATTTCGCTACCATCTGCTCCCGGGTTCACCTGTCTATCATGCTGTTAATTTACACTCGTGGGCTATTAACATTGTCGTAAAGTAAAGGAAATATTTGAAATTCTCAACTGCCGCGCCCATGTTTAAAGGTCTCTCGTGGTCTAAGATGATGTACCTACATTGATTATTTTGGTACGTTTTGCGAATGAAGCGTGGGTACTGAGTGAAACGATTGTACGTAACACTACTAAATGTGTGAATATGTACTGAAAACGTGAAAGTTAATTGTAAAAGACAGGTGGAATTAAGTTAACGCCGCCCGTTCCATGAGACCGGCTACTGAGTTTTACAATTCGAGTTTCACTTCCTTTATCGAAATGTAGTAGATTATTTTGATGCTTATCTTGTCCCCGTGTTTGTACTTTGTAGTGCAATAATGTGACACGCTCGTTTTATGTTGCAGGGTACCTTCACGCTCATTGTGGAAGCGTGGCACGACACCAACGAGACGTCGAGATCTGATGGTGAGTTGACTGATCTCCTTATAATACGATTATGATAAAAAGGGTCATGAAAATCTTCGTCCGTCTTGTAAAATTCAAATCACGTCGGTCACGACTCACTCACATTCAGGTTTCACTGTAATTCTGGGTGTTTATCGTGCATTTAACGGACAGTATGTATATTTGAATGCTCATATTATCATATCGTGGAAGACAAAAATGTTCCCATGGTGTGGACGATTGGTGTTCAAAGCACGCGGCGATGCGCGTGATTCGCTTCGCAATGCGCGCGCTATTCTAATAAACTCAGCCTTCTGTAGGACGAAAATTTAGTAGAAATGTTCTAATGTATTCCGATGGCCGTTGACCGGCACCTAGACGTCGCGCGATGAAAATTACTTACGGAATATAGGCAAATTGGTTACCTACTTTGTTTTAAACAGCCTTTTGTAAGAAAACATTCGGCTTCGACACGCCATCCTAGCCACAAAATCGCATTAAAGCTTGCCATGTGCTCGAATATAATTTAAGATCGTTATCATTTATAATAATCGATTGGATAAGTTTTGCTCGTTCCGTCTGATATCACGAGAAGCCTAAACGCCCAATAAAGAATCGACAGTTTATGTCTTACATGCGACGTGGCGTGACCGAAAAAACGATTCAGAGTGAATTGTAACCGTCCGGGTCGTAAATACATCATCGTGATAATACGCCGCGTGCATCGCTACACAGCTCTGCTACATCGCTACGCTACACGAAAAAAAAAGCACTCCACTGAACCGGCCGGATCTAAAACGAACATGCCCAAGTCGATTTTCAAAATTATTAAAATGGCGGACGCGAAAACTGACCAGCAACGCCCATTTCTTAATTAGATTTTCATACCGCTGCACTCTGACCGACATAATTACTACTCCTGACCGACTGACAAAAAAAACTCCGGTGATTTACTTAGGAGATTCAAAGATACGGCGAGGTGTGTCTACGGGCCGGTTTACCGAAAATCATTAGCGTCCGAAGTGGATAGCTTAGAGGACGGGTATATTTTTAATACGGCTCGGGAGCGATGGGCGGCGCCGCCTCACTACCGAGAAATGTTACCAACAGAAATCTAATCAACCATAATAACAGGTTACACGCACGCCGTTTGTGTTCACTCACTATCGACTCACCGGGCTAATGCTTAATTAAATCACATTCGGTTTTTTATCTAATACCCAAATTGAACAGCTGCATTGGCTTAGAAAGCGGCCCTTGCCCGTAACTAACTCATTGTCGCAACCCTTGATTTACGAGTAATATTTATGCGCAAGACATTGAAGAATGGCGACACACGACTCCAAAAATCCAATATATCATAGATGAACACGCGGCGAATTGAGAATCGCTCGCTCACGGCGACGAATAAAGAGATTCTTGTGCTAAACAAATAACTATACTATGGTCGCTGGCAATCCTGATGTTGTCGCTCGGCTCCTTCACCGAAATCTTTTGTGTAGCGCCCGAGGCAGGCCGGGCCGCACCTGGTCCACACTAACGGGCCGCCGCATTGTTTACTTACTGGATGCTAAAAAATACACCTCCGAGGGAAGTCAGGGAATTTTTTAGTTTACACTTCATCTTTCGTCGTCGTAGGGCTTGAACATGATAAAAAATATCAGGAAGACGCTCCGGAAGGTTCGATTTATGATGTAACAGGCGCGCTGGCTCTCAGGAAGCACTGTCGACAGATGCTCGGCACATGCTCTCGGATAATAGGTGGGCACACTCCTAATGTCTCGTCCTGTGCTCTTGTTTACTTTACCGCCGGTGTCGGCCCACTGTTTACGATTATTGCACTACTTCGTTTTACTAGCCCATAGAGGCGAAATCAGGAAAAAGAGCGTGTGAAAACTATCGATAACAGATTCGTAGAGACAATTACTGGCGCGGGCCGGTGTGCCGCCCCGGGCCCGGCTACCGCTCGCCGGCTGACATTACACGACCGAGATGCGATTATCGATACAGTTATGTTGTGACGGCTCCTTATCTCGCTATCCGGCCGTGCATTATTAGTCAATTCATTATACTAGAGGAGTCTAGCGGGTGGTGCGGCCCGTACGCGGTTCCCAGGACTCTCGTCTCGAGTATGATTACTCGCCTCGTTAATTGGCTTTCACGAAGGTTAAGCACCACGCCAGCCGTCTCGAAATGTAACGAGTACATTGCGTAATACTTCGCATTCATCGAATCCTTCGCGCGGAACCAAAATGTCCATGTTCTCTCGCTGAACAATGGGGAATTCAAAACGCGGACCGTCCTTCGTATCTTACGCGAAATCTCCTAAAACAACATAAAGAAATCTTTAATTTGGCTCCTCGAGACCCTCAAAGCTCGAGTGGATGAGTTATTTATCGAGTGCAAGAGGCGACGTCGCCGAGCCGCACTTCTCGTATCGAAATATTCGTTGAGTGTTAGAAGTGGACAGTTTTATAAACAAAAGTGGCGCGTCGTTTGTGTAGACTAGCCCATTGATGAGATGTAGTTTCCCACAGCGGCGGCCGCACGGCCGTACGACCGGCGGGGCAGGTGTCCGAATCGAGACGAGTGGAAAACGACATATCGCTTAATGATGTGGGCCTCACCTGCGGAAAACGGTCGTCGAACCTTCGCGCGTCAACGAAGCTCGGCGTCGCGGTTTCGATTTCGTTCGAAACCTCCCACCAATCACTAATTAGATCGCGATCCAGTCGCGCTAGACGCTGTCAGTCCTCTGCTATGTATATAATGAACGAGGAGTCGAGGAGCCAGGCTCAATATCCGGCGGCCTCATTATCGATCCATCGATCATATCGGCGGAAGCGTCGCGTGAGCGCGCATCCCCCGCGCTTCCCCAAAATCGCGTTTTGAAATCCCAAATCGTTTGCGTCCGCCTCCGATAGCGTAGCCGGTCAAATTATCAGTTATTTCGCTTTCTTTTGTTTTTGTTTATTGGCGTTTGCCGTTCGGATATATTTTCGTTTTATTTGTAGTGACCTCTGGGTCCATAATTACACGTTATCTGGCGCACCGGCGGCGGCCAGGCACGTACCGATGCCTCGTCCTTCTTTAAATGTGTTATTTATTTGTGAATTGAAATTACATTAATAGATGCGATAGTGGGGTATACCTTCATTTAATATCGTTACGCCGTTGAATTAGGATGATGTCTGTAATTTGTCCGTTGTTTCTGGAGAACCGAACTTTGGGCTCGGACGAGTCGGATAGAAGACAAAAACGTTGTACGAATGCAATTTTCCTACAAATTGCTTGCCGAGTCGAATGTTGTAGGGTTGGTAAGGGGACCTATTTATGCTCATCATAAGTATCCAATTAGTTCGTAGTGCTGCGATAGTTTTGTGCTTTTGTTTTGGTGGAACCGGGCTTTTTATTAATTCTACTCGGGAGAGATATTGTTGTGGTGGTATGCCAGGTCTCCGGACAACCCTGGTGCACCGGAGGCTGGGTGCACGGTTGCCATAATTCTCGTGCGCACATTGGAACTAAATTGCAAGCGGTCGGCGCTCAGTTCCCACACATCACTTTTCTAATTCCCTCCGAACTGCACACTTGGCTTTCATAATTTCTTTGTCCATTTAAGCCTTGAACACACCGCAGTTATCGTTCAAATTAAATTTTTACTCACGCTCTCCACGTATAGAATTCGAAACTATAAAATTGATGAGTGTTGAGTAGAATAAACTTCATAATATTTAATCGGAATGAAAGGCCCGATCGAAATAAATTGATAGCTTTCGTCTGATTGTATTTTCGTTAGGTACACAACCGGCGTAGCATACGCGTTTTATCTTCTAGATTTATTGTACAGATACGATCTTTGTAAGCCTACACGAGACCGGTAAATCGTGTGCGCTATGCTTTATACCAGCAATGTCGACGCAATAATCGTTACCGTGATAATTATGAAAATTGAAAATGTATTCTTTGCGCCATATTCGCCAAATGTGACAACGTCCAATGTCATTTTGCTAGTTGAGAGTTTGTCGGCTAAGTTTATTTTCGATTTGTTTATACAGCAATGTAAGTCAGTACGGGATATTATGCGGGTTTTCCGTTATTTATTAGTTTTAGGTCGGTGAGTCGTAGTGGCGAAATTAAATCGGGATGTGTTCCAATGTCAACACGATCAGAAGTTATTTGGAGCATTTCGTTGTTGCTGCATTCAAAAATCCTAAAAACAATTCACATGCTGCAGCGTTTACGTTCAGCATCCGCGCTGTCCAAACCAAGGACTGCACACAAGGATGTGTCAGTGAACTGTGACCTGTTTTTCTACATTAATACTCTGTACACTCTAAACGAAACTCCAAATTCATTCCTCATCGTAGATCTGCGATACCAGCCTCATTATCGCCGCTCTTACCACACACAAAACAAAAGGACCATTTCTACGCCATACGCCACGAAATTAGTCGGGATCGAACGTTTTTATATACCTTTTAATTTTATTTCGCGTCTGGTTTAATTTTATCTGCTGTCGGGATTACCGGCTTAGGAATGTACCCATCGAAGCAACAAGAGTAAAAAGTGGGCATACACGACGAGAAATAAATAAAGGTTGAAACTGGTCGACGCTGAGATTTCTTAGGTAGGGCTGTCGCGCTAACAGTCCAAACTAGGATGGGCCACAGACAAAAAATGTTTTCTCACCGCGATGACTTGTGTTTATTCCTTGTATAGAACTTTAATTTGATAGTCCCAAATTGTTTCGAGGTCTGTGTTTAAACGTTTTTGTATTTTTTCCCACCTTTTTGAAGCTACCAAATCAAATTAGTTTCTGGATTTTGTATTTGCGCAGTATATTGGTTTGTTTTTGTTATGGGAGCGGTGATGCCAGCCCTACAGTGCCAGCACTTACGCGGTTTGATGAATGGAGTGGCACTTTTTCAAATCAATACAGCGGGTAGTTTTCACAAACTACTTTTTGCGCGTCACTTATGTAATGTTCGCCAGGCTCGCTCCAAGCGGACCAGCAACTTTTTCTAACTTAAACGTTGCACTTACGTGTGGTTTACAAGTAATATGTAACATAAAGAATGTAGTTAAAACTATTAATCAATCACACCGGCGCCGGCGACGAATCAAAACAGTGAATCACGCTTGGGAACAATGAGATCTCACGGTCGAATGCGGGCTTCAAACGCTCAACGTTAACAGGTCAATTTACTTCTGTAACCCTTTCCCACGGTGATAAACAAATATTTGTCGTCTTTACCCGCTATTTAAAATTTTTCTTAATTAAATATGTTCCGTTAATTTTTGGGGCAGATGTGGCGAATTCTCATTTCGGAAAACCCGTTTCTTTTGCACCTGCGCGTGCGACATACGAGTCCCGAAAAACAGTGTCCAATATTCCGCAGCTGTATTTTTTTTACCATAGACTAAACTGTCAAGGAGGTAATTCCTCGCATAGTGAAGCGCGCTCGTTTGTTTCAATTATTCATAAAGAGGTCTAATAGGCAGGCCCACCTGATGCCATGGTATTAACGAGCTTGTGCAACTGCTGGTTTTTTGCTACTCTGTGCGATGTGACGTCATTATGGCAGTCGTTAGCCATGTTAGATCGTGTTAGGTGCATGTAAAGTGGTAACTTACGTTAAAGTTCAATGTTAGCATTAAACTGGCGATGATTTTCATGACTTTTATACGTAGAAATGTAGAAAAACAACCATATTTTTGCCAGTATTTAATCATTCGTTTTCGTCTTTCCAGATACCCTTATCGCGCGCATGACGAAGCAGAGTGTGGCAGATGTGGGAGGCCCGTGGATTGAAGAAGAACAGCGGTGGGGTGGACCTGGATCCGCTCACCTAAGACTCTCGTACAGGGTGACTTGTGCAGCCCATTACTACGGAGCTGGCTGCGAAGTTCTCTGCAGGCCGCGGGATGATGCCTTCGGGCATTACACCTGTTCTCCTGCTGGAGAGATCGTGTGCAAAGCTGGCTGGACCGGAGACTATTGCTCGAAACGTAAGTGCTTAAAACTTTCCTTTCCTACCTTCTTGGAGCTCCTTAAGGTGGGAGCTCCACGGTAGCCCTCGAAATTCAAATTTTCTTTCGTTTTTTGCAATTTGCAGCTCAGTGTCAGATTAATTGTTGATATAAATATAATTCACGACCGTGACATGTACTTACGTATTTATAAAATAGGGTATTTTCCAATTTATTAAAAACTATTTTAATTTGAAGACTGGGACGAAATATGTAACAGTAAAATAACAATAATAAATTTATATCCATTTTCTCAATTCAAAACGATTTAAATCAAACATATCTTTCGTTGTTTTGAATTTACCGCCAAAACGCTCCATAAGATGACTTTGACACACACATGTGACGTCAACTTTGTGTGAAACTGTGAACTAAAGTAGTTGTAAACCAGTGAATGTCGAGTTTATAATTATCAAGATTTTTTTTGGATAGAAAGTGGTATTACTGGTGTGCGGTGCCTCTGTGCACAAATACTTCTAAAATTGCGCCACACAAAATATTTTTACCGGTGCCGTTTACACAAATCTGTGTAAACGGCACCGGTAAAAACGTCAAGTGTGGTCACGTGATAAAAAGTCATCGTAAGGAACGTTTTGGCGGTAAAATCAAAACAAAGAAAAATTAATTGGATTTGAATCGTTTTTAATTGAGAAAATGGTTTTAAATCCGTTACTTAATTTTAATTTTTCTGTTAAATATCTCGTAACAATCTTCAATTTAAAATTTACAGTAACTGTTATCAAAACAACCCTCTAAGTTCATTTAATTCCATTGAATGACTTTTTCATGACATGGTCATTCGTATTCAGGTCACATAACACGTATCTAAGGAAATTTTGATTTCGCAGACTACCCTGTAGCTTTCACCTTAAGTAGGAATATGGTCGTCATTAATTATGATTGGTTTGGTCATCGTAGAATGTTGTTATAGAAGAGATAGGAGCATGGCAGAGTCCTCTTGAAAAATTTCCAGTCTAATTTTAATTGTATTCATTGACAAAGAGAAGAATTTAAAGTGTGTGCGTCTTTTGTGTGCGAACTTTACCTGACAGACTCCCGATCACGTTACTTTCCTATATAAACAATCCTGGCAACAAAAACAAGTTACCGAACAATAAACTATAACAAAAATACCCTCTAGTTGATACAACGATAAAAATAGTCGAAAACGAAATAGATTAGTAGGTAGGCCTAATTCTGTTCCAACCTGAATTTCACGCGAATCAGGCTGATTCACCTCTTCAAAATAAACAAGAGGCCTTGATTTTTGTGAATTAAAGATAAAATTGAGTTCGCCGTCATACATGGTGTCCTAAATTTCCAATATCCCAGTTTATTATATAGAGCGTCCCACAATTCACTCTTCCTCATTAAAGTAACGACAATTTTTAGTCTGACATCCTCTCGTAAACATTATAATTGTCCTCGCCATAGAAACATTATAATGATGTAACATGAATTTGTGAAACTCCCCTGTTTCATATTAAAAATTGTACAAGACATCGCCAAGTTGGTATAAAAATGCGAACAGCATCTGTTGGGTATATCATTATTTATATCACTTGCGGAAAATCTGTACTTCTGCAACTGTATTTAGTGATGTGCACACAAACTGGAACATAGCTGTAAAAAAAAACACATTTACTAATAACATCCTTTATTTCGAAATAACATGACCAAAAGTCGTAAAATTAGTCCTATTTGTTTAGCAATTAAATAAATAAAGACTAAAATCGATTAAATTCTCTATATGGCGGGACACGTTAGTCTTTTCTAATGTCAGTTTTGACAGCTGTAAGCGACCTCCTTGTAAAGTTTATTTCTTTTATTTCTAATACCGCGATGCGAATAGTAATGGTACTAATTATCTCATAGCATCGAAGTCGTAAATCGTATTTTTAATTAGTCCCATATCACTATTAGTATATTCACATTATTTATAAGGTTATATCTACTTCCCGTGCCATCGGCCGACCTCCAAGCAAACGACTCATAATTTTAATCTCTTATTTTTTGTATCAAGTCTCATCGCTATAAAATAACATATAAAGTATAGTTTCATAGTAATTACAGCTGAATATTATCATATTTAATGTTGAAAATTTCTACGTACACAATTCATAACATATTTTTATGTGTATAATTGTTGAGATATTTCCCTGACGTATGAGTTTTAATTAATTTTCTTGGTAATGGCACATTAAATTTCGTTGCCGCGCGGCTAATTAACGTTTTGATTTGATTTTTTATAAGTTTCTGACATTATCACAATAGACTCGTTAAATCAAATGTAACTACCCATTCATTGGGATGTCAAGAACCTCGCTCAAAATCTTAGAATTCATTGTTTTTTTATAAATCTAATTCACATTGATAAAAAACTAACAATTCATAATATCTAATTATCCTCTGATCTTTAATTCCAAACATCAAAAGATTCATTACTGAGATGAAGATTATCTACGTTTACATCAAAATAATTGCTACTTGGGCAGTAAATGTCAAACCAGCCTGCCGGTTAACGACGCTATAATTTCCTAATTGATTAAAACGACATCATAACTTATTTTTCCAAATATCATTTGAATACAGTTGTAGATGGTAGAGAGGCGACAATATTAATATAGTGCGGTGTCCGTCATAGTTTATTGCTAGCGTGTGACCGTCCGCGCCGATGTTTGCGTTCCACAGCGCATGATGCGTTTGTAAACAAAAGCAGCGGACGCACCGCTCACTCGAGCCGCCATCATCAATGTCCGCTCGCTTTTACCTTTACCTATCGATCTTGTGCATTTCTAATAAAATACTTAGATCACGTCATTACGACGTCCTGGCGTATGTTAAGCACATCGCGTCTCGTATTGTGAAACAAAGCTGTGCGTCTCAGCGAGATGCATTGTGGCCGGGCGGCGGGCGGATGTCGCGTCGCAATCTCGGCAGCCCCACCTGCCGCCGCGTTCCCACACTCCGGCGCCGCAAAAAACGCGCCAGACAGAGACGGCAGGCTCCGCTCTCTGTAGCGCGCCGTCCCGCTCCCCCGCCAGGGCTGTGCCCGCCCGACACAGCCTCCACGCGACTCCATAACCACGAAATCTCAATTTTCTGGAAAAAGTAAACAAACGACTTCTCAACACGATCGATACCCAAAACATCCCAGACACGCACCAACAAAAAATGAATAAAATATTTTTTAAATCGAACGTGTGAAAGGAACAATATCGCGAACGTAAACGATCGTACGTTACACGAATGCATTGCAATAAAAGTCTCGGCAACCCTATCAGCGGAGTTTGTATCGGCGATTACGAAAATGTAAAAGCGAGAGAAGCGGCTATAATGTAATGAAAACAACGCAGTAGGGTCGCGCACGCACACAGCCACTCGCGCGCCGCTACACAGATGCCACGAACCGGGTCAAAAACACCTTTAAACGAGAACTGAACACCAATCGAAATAAACTCTGTACTTGACCGTGTCACGAAAGCTGGCTCACATCTGCCGAACGGTACCTATCTCGCCTTCTGGGAAAGCTTAACAATCCCGAAAACTTATTTGCATGTCCCGGCGGCATTATGCTCCGTCCAGCTCTCCCGCTTAATGATAGGGTAAATATCGCGAGAGGAACCTTTATGGCCGCTTAATTTCGCCTAATTGTTAACGAGAGTAAAGTTCTCACGAATATTATTACCTTCTGTGTTGCATCGCGAATCCCACGCGCACCTAATTTCCGTTTGGGATAGAGCAGATGTAGGATCAGTTAAATATTTGCCGAACACGTGTGGGAAGTATCAGGGACGTCGTTTTTGTCGTGCTACCTGTCGTCGGCGAGGGCCGGGGTTTCGGCGGAGACCTTGGTCGCCGTGCGGCGCACGCTAGTCTTTCATTACAAATCGATACAGTTCATGTCCATTGATAATAATTAATAGGCCTGCAGGAGCGCCATAACATCCTCCCTGCGGCGTCTTCGTGCCCACTTACGACCTAAATTGGTTTTGGAGTGTAATTTTTACTACCGTTTTACCTCAGTTCGAGGGTCAAGATAAGTTCGAGTGGTACTGGAGTGGCAGCACGGTACACACACACGGCACTCGAGCTTTTTGATCTGCCTCGCCTGGCGCGGCGGAGCGAACGGCGCCTCACTTACTTTTTCTTCGTCTCTTATGTTCCTCATAAAGTTTTATTAATAATTCATTGTAATGGCCCACCGGAGGTCATGAGAAGCGATTGTTTTAAAACATTTTATTTTATTCGCGAAAGTGTGAAACGTACGTGAAAGCGGATTATATTTTCAATTTTCTCAACAGTAAAAAAACGTAGCAGCCATGATAATAGAAGTTACCGCGTGAGTGAGCCAAACAATTCGCTGGAGTGAGGCTTAAGCCGATTTGCGCGCACTCTGAGCAAGTTTGGGGGCTTTATGCTCGCTCGGCTGTGTTTAAACCTATAATAGAGTCTAGGGAGTGCGGCGGGAAGGCTAATCTCTTTTATGCAGCTCCCGGCGTCTCTTAAGCTCACAAAATAGCTCCCCGACTCCGCGGTATAGTCGGAGCTTCGCTGAAATTGCTTCCTCGTCCAATTTAGAACCGGAATAAGCCAGTTTACATTTGCATTTGGATAGGGAATGAAAGTTATGATCAAGATGGCGTCTAGTATTTTTCTAGCGAGTTAGGGGAATAGTAACGGTCGAGCGACGGTTAGGCTCCCCGCGCTATCTGCCCCCCTTTGTATTCGCTCCGATAACTTGCGCATGCGCACCCGACCGATACGACTCGCACCGCACTTCTTATTTCAAAACAATTTTTCTTAACATCGACCATACATTACCGCTTAGCTTTTTACAAAACAACTTTGGAACATATCTGCGCCGCAATGAACTTCGACGGCTTCTAATAAACGAAATACTTGAAATTACTCCTCGTGAGGTGGAAACAGGGTAAAGTTCGATACATAAATACAAAGTTAACGATGCGCACATATAGAGAGACAGAACTTTCTGCTATAACAAGCTCTAAATATAATCAGAAATCCCAGAAGACACGACCCATAAGAGTAAAGTGCTCTTCCACGCGAAATTAAAGTGAAAATTTTAATTTAATGCAGGTTATAAAGTTCAGAGAGGATTTCGTTGTAGTAACGAGTTGGTGCGAGTGAAGATAAATAGTGTGTGCGCGCGACCTCGCCCCCGGCCGGGACGATCGAACCTCTCTCTTTGTTGCACTCGCGTGTCCTTTACTGTAAACTGCACAAGATTCCAGCATTAATGCGAGATACCGCGCGGGAATCTAATATCATCCCGGTGATTAAACGCTCCTGCTTCCTCTACAATTAACGAAATCCATTAGTGCGCTGCTCGCTCCATTGTGCGCGCTTTGTCTTTGCGACGCTAACGAATGTATTCCTTTTGTTCCAGCGCGGTGCTTGCCCGGCTGCGACGCGGAGCACGGCCACTGCCTCAAGCCCGACGAATGCATGTGAGTATCCACTTCACACCTTTGTGCTAAACGCTTCACGTTACCTCCCTCCGTGTCTACATCATTCATCCTCCTCATTGTTCCCTCAGAGAAGAAAGACATGCCTTTGTCGCTTGTTATCACGTCCCATTGTGTACTAACGAATGTTGTCGTTTAATTCCAGTTGTCATTCGGGCTGGGTGGGCGAGCTGTGCGACCAGTGCGAGCGGCACCCGGGCTGCGTGCACGGCACGTGCTCGCGGCCCTGGGACTGCATCTGCGAGGAGGGCTGGGGCGGCCTGTTCTGCAACCAGGACCTCAACTACTGCACCAACCACCGGCCGTGTCGCAATGGCGGCACGTGCCACAACACCGGCCAGGGCAGCTACACGTGCATGTGCCCACCCGAGTACACCGGGCCGGACTGCGAGAAGTCGCTACACTCGTGCGCCGTGCGGCCGTGTCTGAACGGCGGCGCCTGCGTGCCGGACGAGGGCGGCGAGCTGGCGTGCGCCTGTCCGCAGGGCTACGAGGGCGCGCGCTGCGAGACGCGCCGCCTCACGTGCCGCGACCAGCCGTGCCGGCACGGCGGCGTGTGCGAGCCGCGCGGCGCCGGCTACGTGTGCGTGTGCCCCGTGGGCTACGCCGGCCCCGACTGCGCGCTAGAGGCCGACCCCTGCGCCGCCAGCCCGTGCCGCAACGCCGCCACCTGCATGCGAGCCGGCGACGGCTTCAAATGCACCTGCAGACCTGGCTTCAGAGGGAACCGATGCGAGATCGACATCGACGACTGTGCCGGCATCATGTGCGAACACGGCGGCACCTGCGTCGACCTCGTCAACGGACAGCGCTGCCAGTGCGCGCCCGGCTTCGTGGGCCCGAGGTGCGAGACCCGAGTAGACCTATGCCTCGCTAAACCCTGCGCGAACGGCGGCGAATGTTTGATCCTCGACAACGACTACGAGTGCCGGTGCCGGCCCGGGTTCGCCGGCAAAGACTGCAGCATCGACATCGACGAGTGTTCGTCCGCGCCGTGCCGGAACGGAGGTTCGTGTCGAGACCGAGTAGACGGGTATCACTGCTCGTGTTTACCGGGTTGGGGAGGCAAATCGTGTACTGTGTCTCTGACTGAACTATCGAAGCAACCGGGGGGTCACTTACGGAGGGTGGGCGACGAGATGTCGGAGGAGTCCCTGTCGGGGCAACAGGTGGCGTGGATCGCCAGCGTGACGGCCGTGGTGCCGCTGGTGGCGCTGCTGGCCGTGCTGGCCATCGTGTGCGTGCGGCGCCGGCGTGCGCGTGCGCAGCACGCCGCCGACGCGGAGGCGCGCGCGCAGAACGCCGCCAACGCGGGCGGGCACGTGATCCGCAACACGTGGGGCAAGTGCGAGGCGCCGGTGGCGGAGTGCCAGAACGCGCACAACGCCGCGGCCGAGGAGTGCAAGCGCAAGACGCTCAACACGGAGAGCGCGCGCCTGCTGGCCGCGCTGGACCCGCGCCTGTCGCGGCTCTCGGCAGACTCCGCCTACTGCGCTAATAGGTCAGTATTGATGACTATTTCACTCGAGTACGGTAGCCAAAAGTTTTGATTGTGTCACCACTTATGATGGTCGCAATTCTTCTCATACAATACCTTGTTCAAAATAACCATCATTTTAACACCTCAGTATAACACCATCTTCCCTTCGACAATATAATCTAACATCACATTTTCTATTGTTACAGCGATACATCGCTAGTAAAGCGAGCGCTAGAAGGCGGAGGGGTGTACGTGTTAGACGACCATTGCTTGCCGCCCACGTACGCGACACAAGTGTAGTGATACTAAAGCGTCAATGGACAACACTAACTTATTTATTCACAACGGACGCTCGTGCGAAACAGGCTGTGCGCCGCGTGTAAATATAGCGTAAAGTGTAAAGTGACCCTGTATAAACGGCTAGTTATAAGCGTTCCGAAGTATTTATTTAAGAGAGCGATCTGTACACGCCCCTGTAAATAGTATTGGCGGGACGGATCGCGTTTTTTCCGCCCCTGATCGGTGAGCGTCGTGGCGACAGTGGCGCCGCCAAGCGACCTGCGAGGACCGCGCCGCCGAGGGGCCGGTGGACTCGTCCACGTCGCGATCTCTGTCACTTGGGCTACGGACACTTTGTCACCAATGTAAACGAACAAACAAAATTCTAAATTCGAATTTTCTCCCAAACTATTTTTTTGTATAAACTTTTTTTTAAGTTAGTCTCAACCTCTATGGTATTTGAACTCCTTTTAGATACTAGTTTACATTGTTTACAAAATGTTCTAGTCTCAAGTATAGGTAACGTGTGCTGCGTCCCGTAGCTCGGTCCGCTGCGCGACGCCGCATCATGACGCGGTACTGCACAATTCACGCTTGACCAAACTCCTTACGCCAGGAAATAAAAAGATCTATGCTAGTTACTGGACCGTTTGAGGCAAGTGTGTGAGTACAGTGGCGCCTCATGAACACAAAACACCACTAACACTATCCCTTTAGACTCGCACCAGTATAGAAGCCAAACCGTGCGTAAAGTAAGATTAGACTAATTTATAAAAATAAAAAAAATTAACGCGAATGATGCGTTCATCAGTTTTACATTGATTTATATTTTGTGATTGACTAAATGTTGTCATTTGTTCCTATGGTTATGATAGTGAATTGCTACCCACGAAAAATCTTGTTCAGGTTTTCTTGAAAATCGACGTAGATTTTTTCTCTCTTTCTCCTAACTTCCGTACTCGGGATGTAGATCAGTTAGCACGATAATTTAACGTTCCTGAGACTGTGAACGCCATTTCTACAACCTGTATGCGCGTGCGCATGCAGGTCGTACAAGTCGCGTTCGCGCCACACAAATATTCACGCACGTAATTAGTCCATAGGTTAAAATTAACTTCAGTACTTATAGAAACAAATTGTCGAAACCTAAGTCATTGTGTATAAAAACATAAGTTTTAGTGATGTAAGTATATTCTCCATTACTTATAAGAGTACTGAGACAATATAAAGTGTGTAATCAGGCAACATAGGACAGGAAAACTCGGCTTGTTTTAACTTATTTATTTTAATAGGTACAGTTCTCGAGATAATATGTTGTGTTTATAGATTCGCAACTTGACTCGCCACAGAATTTGTCAACATATTGTGTGGAGCGTCGACCACGAATCGTCTTTATGAAATAATTTATGTTAAATTACATTTTTATAAAGTCCGTGTAGATATTATGCGGTGAGTGATAGGTAATGTCCCCTCGTATGTTGCCTTTTGTACCCGAACGTAGATTAAAAAGGTTAAATCGACAAAATTGTAAAAATATGAATAGACTGATGATCAATAATAATTCTCTTGTATTTAATTTTTTAAGATGACAAATAAGTTTAAATTATGAGGAAATAAAGAACATCCAAATGTACTAAAAATAGAATCATAATTTTTGTACTTAATTGATCGCAGTGAACCTTTCATTTTTCTTTTTGAGAATTTCTTATTAATGATATGTCAAAATTGTGATTTCCATTCCGAACAATAAAATGACAGTATTTTTAATTTATTTATTACAAACCGTATCATTATAATTATTGTGAATTTCTTTAATTTTTATTAACAAAAATCATTGTTTAATTATTTTTTGAGCTTAAGTTTACAATTGACTGATGTAAATTGACTTATTGATATTTTGGACACATTTTTTATTAAATCATGAATGTATTTGTGCCCGTATGTGTGAGTATACTGAAAAGTTAAAATTTCAAATCATTCCATTTCTTAGCTAAGTACTTAGCCTTTATCTATAAATCTTATTTTTAATTTCGCTATTTTCTTATTGTTGTTTATTTTGCATGTGAAACCAGTGATTGTCTTAATTGTTCTGCATTTCGTCCTTATGGACAAAGTACAATTATCTGTTATCTATCTTAGTATAATATTGTTACCTTTTGGTATATTCACATAGGTTAATATTTCAAAAGAAAAATGAAAGTAATCTTCAATGAAGGACCTGTAACCGATAATTCCATAAATAGATCCTAACAGAATAAAAGTCATATTGTATTGCTAATGCGGTGATAAATTTGCCAGCGAGTGTTTGTGACGAAGTGTAATTATTGCAGTGGATGCAAACGAGAAATAAAATGTTAATAATAAACAATTGTTTACAAAATATTAAAACGGACATTTTATTTTTATCATCAACCCTATGCATCATCTGCCAGGGGTGCGGGTTGTTCGAAAGAGATACCGCGGCCCCTGGTACACAGGCAACTGTGGACACGGGTGGGTTTTTAGTCAGTAAAAGTCTGACACGCCCTCCCGCTCCACCCAGAGCGGGAGAAGTTATTTGATGATTTCCCACCCAAAAAAAGAAAAACCCTATGCATCATCTGCCTAGGCTTTAGGCAAAATATGTTGGGGTCGGCTTCCAGTCAAACCGGATGCAGCTAAATACTAGCAGAGGCACGGTGGGGGAGGGGGGGGGGGTGTGTATATGTCACCCATCCACGGACCAACCGCGGCAAGCGTAGCTTAACCTGATGCGGCTGTTATTAATTAGCCACAAGCCACTCATCAACCCTATGCATTCAGCAGAATGCGCACCAAGTACATGAACGAAATGCACCGTCCCCAGCTTGGCTTGACCAGACTCGATTAATCGAATGATCCCCAAGATTTGCAGAGGCCTCATGGTTCATGGTGCTACAGACGCCATTGCATATCAAGGAGTAGACCGGAGGCGCCAGAATTGCGAGACGTGCCCTTAGCATAGGGAAGGATTTGAATAAAACACTACAAAGTGAAAAATAACTTTAATTTCGTTGTCTTTGGAGCTGTATTTTAATTTTTGTCACCGCCTTCCGAAATTAAAGTTTGTTTTCACATTATAGTGTTTTTTTGGAAGTCGATTGTTTTTGTTTTGGAAAAGTTTTTATTTTTCACTTTTTAGTGGTTCACATGTGCTTACCCCTTCACAGCGTACCGGCGTGATGTTATGTTATGAACTGGTGTAAACAATAGACAGACATGAGATTTCAGCAATCCCAGTCCATTTGCTATCATTTATTGAGGAGTTCCGTTGCCTATCTCCGAAGTTCTTCATCAGATCTTCACCAAATCGCTTCAAGTGTGCCTATAAATTTGAAGAGTTTGGAATTTGATTCTCTCTATTTCTCCAGGATCTATATTCTATATTCTCCAGGGAAAAAAATCCAAATCGGTCCAGCCATCTTCGAGTAATCGGGGAACATAGAGAACCTCCTCCTTTTTGAAGTCGGTTAAAAATTACAATCGTTATCATCATTTCAGCTGAAAGAAGTCCATTGCTGGACATACGCCTCCCTCAAACTCTGCCACTTCAATCGGTTCGGTGAATCCCGCATCCAGCGTTGTAGGTACGTTACTCCAGCAGGAAAGTGACTCCTAGAGTGATGTGAGTGGAACGTATAATTAGTGCGTAATCTGCCGTAAATGTGCGCCAAATTAAACAATTGTGCGCTTTGTGGTTTAGGTCATTATCGGAGAGAGAAATATTGTGCATGGGGAGAGCGGTTTATATTTGTGCAAAAATGTTTTCGCGTAATCTTCAGGTTTTCGAGTTATTGCACTTCCTGCTGGAGTACCGTTTTGCAGAATCGTGTATCTCAAAACCATTGTACTTATGTGCGCCTGTAGAATGAATAAATAAATAAATAAACATACACGAGTAGCTCTTAATTTGTGCGGATTTGTGACAGAATTAGATTTAAGAAAATATTAATAACTAGCTGTGCCCGCGACTTCGCGTGCATGTCGGAAAACAATATTGTGTCGCTCAGATGGTGTAGGTACCACTCCTCCATAAATTAAAAAGAAAGAATCTTCCGACCTAGCCTGGTAGGAACCTACCACAGCTTTCGAATGCAGTCACTGCGTCTTCAGGTTCTATAATGTTAATGCGACGAAGTCTCACTCAGATTTTTGAGGATAAATAAAAATCAAAGCGCCTGGTCGAGGCTCATTTTATAATATATGTGCACCTGCCGTAGATACTCAATAAATCGACTGCGCGTCTGGTTGAGTTTGCTGAAGCGTTATTCCACGTTCCCACGGCCCACTTTCTCACAGGCCAGACCGTGCCAAGCCAGGCCGATAGGCCGTGGGAACATACGATGCCGATGAGGTCTCCGGTGGCCACACGTCGCCGGCGCGGGGGGTGACGCAGCGCGAGGGCGGGCGCCTGTCTCGGCCCGTACAGGCGCGTGTCTTTTAGCTTTGTTTATCAAATGTTGACCACTGACTATAACCACAGCAGAGGGAATGCTTGACACGGACTGCCATAGGCCACGACAGGTAGCAGTGCAGTAACACCTGGCGCCACCTGTCAGACGGCCCTTGGGACCGCGGCGTTATCACGATGAAGAAAGAAGATGCCTACCTACCACAGGTTTCCAGTTTCCGCTTTCAGTGCCGCGATTTCTGGCGGCAGCGGATTTACGCCCGTTTTTCCTCCAGATCCCATCATAGATCGTCATCATTCTTACCGGAGATCGAGCGTTATCCCCGGATCATCCGGATGGCCATGACCCTATGGGACGCCTTCAACCGGCGGACTGGTTGGCGCCCACACCGGTGCCCCGTATAGGGCCATGGACCGCACGACCCCCGCGTAGTGCCTCCGGCAGGAGGCGTTTGGACTCCCTAGATTGGGCAAGAGCCGCTTCAAGGCAACCCCGGCCCGCTCCAGTCTGGGAGCCAAGCGTCGGAAATTAAATGCTCTACTCGTGTATGTTTATTCTACAGGCGCACATACAACGGTTTAAAGAGATACACGATTCTGCAAAACGTTACTCCAGCAGGAAGTGCAATAACTCGAAAACCTGAAGACATATTTTCGGCGTACATTTTTGCACAAATATAAGCTCTCTCCCCATGCACAATTTTTTACTTTCTGATTATTCGTTTAGAATATTCCTGCTGGAACAACGGTACTCCAGCAGGAATCGTTTTTTTCCAAAACCACAAAGCGCACAAGTTTTTTATTTGGCGCACATTTACAGCAGATTACGCACTAATTATAAGTAGGTACTACTCACATGACTCTAGGAGTCACTTTCCTGCTGGAGTAACGCACACTAATACAACGGCTACAGCTGTTTCGGGAACCATAGGAACTTTTGTTACCAAACCCTAAAGTAAAAACATCTTGTTTAACGTTTTCACGAAAACAAACGGCGCGGACTCGAATTGCGCCTGCTTAATTTTTTTTCATACTGATCTATGTAGGACGCCTGTCATCGTTCCAGTGCGAAAATGAGACTACAGTAATACAGGACGACTGGACGGACGTAAAGCATCAGAGGGGCAATTCTCGTAATTTTAAGAACGTTCAGTCTGATGTGTCAAAAATACCTCGATTTTTCATACATTTTTGACATTTGATTGTCGCTGAGATGAGACTGCGACTAGGTTGTGAACGTTTTTAATTACGAGAATTGGCCTTCATCCCTTTTTCGCAGTGGACTTATCAGCAGCACTGACTGCCCCGCCGGTCTGCTGGTCGCAAGCGCGACGGCTGAGCAGTGGGTTTCCCAGGGTCGATTCCCAGGTAGAGCAGTGTTATTGGGAATTTCTCGCAACAGCCAGGAGTTTGGATTTTGGCGGTGTGATTTCCCCGTGTCTCGGAAAGCACGTAAAGCCGTTGGTCCTGCGCCTGATCTTTCTGCGGTCGTTTCAGATTTTTCATCGGTTTACGAGTGACGGTAGAGCGAGTGCACCTGTCTGCGCACACACTGCACTATAATATCTCCCGTGCCGAAGGCTAGTCTACGTTGACATTGGCTGCCATGGCCGAAATACGGTCTGTGGGACTAATATCAGCAGCAGGTTATTCTTTTTAGTGTTTCTTAGCGCAAATTTCACAAATTAAAATGGACGCGATCAGCACATTTAGACCGCGTTTAAGAGCCGACATTATTGCTTTGGAATTTTGACACTGACGGCTCTTCAACGCGCTTTCATTGGTGAAACTTCGCCCATAATGTATGGTGTTTGGTGCCGCCTGGGTTGCGAGCGTGGGTGCCTTTGGTAGTTTCCGCCTCTTGTATTTGTCCCGCACCTAAGGGCCCTATTTTAAAGAACACCAGTGGCTGCGCAACCATAGTCGCGCTGTCAAATATATATGGTTGGTTGCGCAACCGATTGAACGCTTGGTGCTATACCCACCATAAAGCTGTGTATATTTTGCTAGCAGCGCCACCATGGTGTCCTAGTAAGATATAAGCATATGAATGAGTTTTTTAAACAATAAAAGAAAAATACGGTACAGCCTTATTTATTATTTGGTTATTAGTAACAAATATACTATTTACAAAATACATAATTAGCCTACCAAGTAGAATTGATGTTTTTACATCTTTTATACCTAAATATAGGTAATTAGCAATTTCGTCAATGTAGTTACTTTCACTTAAAGTATGGGCAAATACTTAGAACACTCAACTTTTTTGTTAAAAAAAATGCATCGAGTGACTGAATTAGTCTTATATGAAATGAAAATTATACATCTTTTTTAACACAATTAATCATAATAAATTAAATTCAAATTGCAGTCACGTTTTCGGTAGAACTTTCTACTTACATATAAATAAGTATCTATTTGCCCACTAGCCCATAAAGCGATCCTAATTAACCCTATAGACAATGACATCTATCTATCACACGTGTGAGACCAAAACATATCAACACGGTGTGCATTATAAAACTCTTATATTACACCATCGTGACGTCAACAAAGCGTGAGTTTGAAGCTAAGAGCTTAATAAATCAAGGGTTGAAAATTGTACTTTACTGAATATTTCTAGTTAAACGTCAAATGAAAGTTGTATACATTAATTTTCTACTAGTTAAGGACACGACAACGCACATCGGATTTACACCAGATAAATATTTTATTTAAGAAGCTACAGGTAGTGAAATCTAGCTTGCATTTAATATTTATCCTAATGGCAAAAAGATACAAAGAAATAGTCACTATCATTGAGGTCACGAACTCATTTAAACTATAAACAAATAAACCTATATAGCTTAAAACTAAACTGGTTGCCCTAGTCGCCACTACGCGGCGAGCGGTCCCGGTCAGTACTCGCGCGGTCTTGCGCAACGCCGTTCTGTCGGGGCGATGCGGAGCGGGAGCGGGAGCGGCCGCGCGAACCAGAGCGGTGGCGGGAGCCAGACCGAGAGCGCGAGCGGGAGCGAGAACGAGACTTGGTCGGACGGCGTTCTTCCTCACGCTTCGGTGACGCTTCCTTGCTGCGAGATCGAGACCTTTCCCTGTTAATTTAAGATTTTTGTTACAATTTTATCATGGCACTAAATAACAATTGGGAGTTTTTTTTACTATCGTTACAAGAACTGAGACGAGACTTTAAATTCGAAAATTTAGTATTGTTGTGCATTAAATGACAGATTAATTATTGAATTAGAATAAATAAAGCTATTAGTAAGAAATGTTATTTACAGTGAATAATATTAATGGAATTATAAATTAGGTCAAAGATACAAAATGATGATGATTTTTTTGATAGCTTGATAGTTACAGCATGGATATTTAAATAAAAAATAACAATGAATGTTTACCAAACCTGCGGCGATCGGAAAAAATGAAACGTAAAATGATTAATAGCAACAGCTCAATTGAATGTTAGTAAACAACAAACGCTCACCTTGGAACGGCTTCTCTTCGTGATGCGGGAAAACAGGGATCGAGTTAATAATGTATTTGTGATGTGCAATCAATATTAATAACATTTGATGAATTTTGTTATTTGTGATGCCAATGGGTTTAGGTTAATGAACTGAATCTGACAATAATGCTTCTTTTCTTTTGTGTGAGATTATATTTCGAACAGATAAGTTATTTAAAATTGTGAAAGGTAAAATTATTAAACTAACCAGCACAGCATTACACCGTGCCCTATGCAAATCACGACGACTGCATTTTGCAAGCTATGTAAAGATTGTTTTATTGTGAAATTTACGAAACACAACCATGATTTTCATAAAGCACGGGCATCGACAAAGAAAAATAACCTCACAGAATTCGCACAACCGTCAGACTAAACGATTGAGAGCACACAGTAGGACTTACTTGGAGACGGTTTTCGGCGATCGGGATTTAGACCTGGAGGCAGACTTGACTCCGTTCCTCTCAGCAGACTTGCGCGGTGAGCCCGATCGGCGTTCCGAACGGCGCTCAGATCTACGCGAAGCCGAGCGACGGTCGGATCTACGGGACGCCGAGCGAGACCGCGACTTCGAACGACTGCGATCCCTAATCGACGCCGATTTCGAACGCCAAAAATGGTAGGAATAGCGAGTTTAGTTTACGTCCACTAGTAAATTGTCGGTTTCAGAATAATGTATCTGCCAAAACGCTACTACAAGCACATTTACTACTACATACTATTAAAACTGCTTTAATGTTTGTTGGTTTGAACTTCTTTCGTGCAGCAACGGAGGAACAGATCGACGTGATTTTCGGCAACAAGATTGTTTATGGTCCAGAGAGTGATAAAGGCTACTTTTGTTTAAGTTGAAAGCTACAACAGGGTAACGCGCGAAATTCAAATTATCTTACATTTATTGAAATTTGCATGTCAGTACAAGGTTGTATGCTAGTATGTTGATTAAAGTATGACTTGTAACCGTAAAAAGTATGACTTTATATAATTACAATCATTTAAATCATCACTACAACCCTCTTAGTTCATTTAATTCGATTGAATGACTTTTTCATGAAATAATTATTTAATTTTCGCTGACTACCCACCCTGGAGCTTCCACGTTAACAAAGTCTCGGGCAAAAGCTAGCTAGCTCTTAGTGGTAAGATTTTGGCATACAACAATTATTTTCAAAAACTGACTGAGAATACAGACATTTAACGTAACGCAAGTACCAGTAAGTACATTGCATCAAGTTTATAATTAAAAAGTACAACTCTGCTAGTTGTACTTACTACAATAAGAAGATTTACTAGTTGCTAAGTACTTACAGTTGTAAATTTTGCTCTGCGCAAGTAATTACACACCTAGCCAAATGAACAACTAGATTAATTTGTTTTCAGTACTAGAGCGTTAACATGATACATCGACCTATAGAAGGATACTCTCACAGGTAGGAATTAGGCTCAATCTACCATCGGAACAGCAGAGAAGCGAATTTTTGTAACGAAATGTTACAAAGCATAATGTATATATAATGTTCATTTTGCTTCGCATAATAAATTAGTTTCCATACCGTTCCGCGGCAATGTAAACTGAGCCTTAGAGACGACGCTCTAAAAGTCCAATTATTTCTTCATTTCAATGAGCCATATTTGCGGACGGGCATTAAATATAGTCATGCAAAATATATTATTCAGAATTGTCGTTTGCATTTATTGCGAGAGCATTTATTTGCATTTGAGAAAGAAAGTTATTCATGCAAGCTTAATTTTTGAGATTTAAAGGGAATGCAGTCAGTCAGTTGTGGAAATTAGCAGACTACTTAGAAATTCAGAATTTTAGTGCATACTTTTCTAGATAGGCTAGGCCGTAGCAAAATTGTCTGCTCCAAAGTTGAGATTATGTCAGAACTATTGGGAATGATCGATTCAAATGATTTTAATTGGGACTGTTCATCTAGGAATCTAGTAAGGCTTATGGCCGTAACATTTTCTATAAATTATGTTACATTGTTCAGGGATCCTGCTATGTAAAATATTTGAAACAAATAAAATATGTACTGATTGTTTTTTTTAGATGACTTAATTTCAAGAAACTGATTCAGTTTAAATGAGGATGCCTCTAAATGTAAACGCTAAAATGTACAGCTACATCAAAACAGCATAAGTTCTAAAATAGCAAAAATTCATATGTACAATTAAGGACTGCTATTTTCAAAGCTACAGATGAACATGAGCTTTCAAATTATTTACATAGCAGGTCACAAGTATGGAATTAGGTTAGATACTCACTTGGAACGCGATCTTGAGTGGGACTTGACAACTGGGCTCTTGCTCTTCGGCCTGGACTTCGACCGAGACTTGGAACGGCTGCGCGAAGAACGACGGGAGCGAGATCTGAAGAATAAGTTGATAGTGGTGTTATTGATGTTCGTTGGTGTAATTAATGGGATAGTGTTATATTTAGTTCATCAGCTAGAATTTTATCAGCAAGAGCTTTCAGCCCCGAAAGATGGTAAATAATATAGTATCATCATTAAAATAACAATAGAATATCTGGCGAAAAATAACGGATCTTTGGTCATAAGGTTATTATTGGCCTTATTTTCATAAAATGTTATTTCGTCAATTAGTAGTTGAAATAGTTTCAGAAGTGAATTATAATGCTGCCACACTGATTTATTTTCTGCTGTTAATACATTCTCCAGCCGTTGTAAGTTCTGGTGTCCTATTTCTAACTTACCAAGATGAAAATCATTGTCAATGTTACCTTGATCGGCTGCGTCTGCGTTCCCTGGAGCGAGATCGGCTGCGGCTCGAAGAGGAGCGGGAGCGGCGACGGGAACCACGTCTAGCTTCAATCAAACGGATACGACGGCCGTTTAACTCGGTTCCATCAAGCTTCTCGATGGCAGCACGCATGTCAGAGTGTGTAGCGAATTCTACCACACTGTAAGAATGGATAAAGGAGGTTTTAATCCTGTCTTAAATTCTTTGGTGAGCATTAGCAGTAAAGGAATCCTCAGTTAGATTTTTATCATCAAGAGCTATCAGCCCCGAAAGATGGTAAATAGTATAGTATCATCATGAAACCATAGTTAACAAATTAATTACTGTTTTTGAGACGAAAACGCTGTAATTCTTGAAAAATACGAAAAACCTACATTCGTTAATAATGTGGGTCATATTATCAATGTCAAGCAAATAATTAACAATGAGGAAATGAGCTACTTTCGTTCATCCAAATTGTGTAAATATTTTAACATATTATGATCAAATAATTACATAAGCATTGCAAATATTGTATTCGACAATTTCCATTTTATTCTTGAAAAGAATGACTGGCATATTTTTTTTCATAAAGACTAACTTACCCTTCATTTCTGTGTTGCTTGTGTGCGTCAGCGTAGGTGACTTCACCAGCTTGACGCATGTAATCTTTCAAATCCTGTAAACCAATAAACCCTATTAATAGAGCACCTAAATTCACCTTTGAACAACTCTTGCAAAAGTCATCATCAGAATAAAGTTATATCATCAAGGTTTTCAGCCCCGAAAGATGGTTAAAATACGATCTCATCATGACTATTGCACAAGTTTATGATTGGCACCTAATCTTATCGAATACGATATATTTGAGACAAGTATCTGAAGAATCCTAACGAAATAAAAAGATGAAACGTTATGTATGCTTTTCACAGCGTTTTCGTATACGTTTCTCATCAGTTACCATTGTTTACGATACGTGATACTATGTTGATGGTTGTCCCCGCCATTTCTTGATAATGCTGCGACTTCATCGATTGTGCCAGTTTGTCCAGTCTCTTTGATCTCTCAGTCCGAAAGTTTGCTCTCTGCGACAATCCGTCTCGCTTCTTTGTCCATGCTGGTACATGGGTTTCATCTCTTTTTGACACTTTGTATGTTAAGACGTCCATCCTTCATATTTTGTAATCTGTCTCCACCCTGTCTGTCCCTGTCAACACTGTGGATAACAGCCATCATTGAGGCGCCTTGATTTCCGCTCTCAGCGCCCGGCCAGGTCCAAATCCTTTTGACGTAGCTAGTGATTTATCGTCACGTCCATCTACCTCTGGTCATCAGGATTTTGTCATCTTGTCTTGTTCCAATGTCTCTCAAGTCGTCCAAGGACACCACATCGAATGTCACCAACTTGCAGGCATCAGGTACTCCATCCTTGCCGCTATTTACTGATGTTGCACTAGATCAGTGTCTTCGATTCCCACCACCAGTTGAATCTTTCACGTAAACAACGATACCGTTTGAATGATCGTATACGAAAACCTGATCAAGCCATAAGAAAAAATAAAAAAAACTTGACGTACGACGAAATGATTTGAATGCAAGTTCACGATAGTGAGGCGACAATCTAAGAATTTACTTCACTATTGCGAACGGAGGATGTTAAAAACTTAAAGTTAACAATGAAATAATGAATTTAAAATGGGAGTTTGCACATAACGAGAAACGGCTCCTGTTGTCTGTGCCCCCCTATCGACTTTACCTTGTCGGGGGCGACCGGGTCCGGCTGGAGGGGCGGGCGGGGAGGGGCCGACATCGCATCACCAGCGCCGAGACCGATCCTAACATCGCCTCAGACCACATCGCACACAGCGCTACATCGAGGACTCTGGCCACGATACGCCACCTTCTGTTGTTTTTAAAAATATCTATAAAGCTCGTAAGTAAGTTTGGTACAACACTTGTATAAAAAAATACTGTTTTTATAATAATGAATGTTATGCACAGTGCTAAGTTTTACAGTTTAAGTTGTATGTAGTGTTAAGCTAAGTTAAAGTTATGATGGTTACTATTCGAAAAATTATTTTGTTCATGTTTTTATTAGTAAAGCAAATAGGGTGGTGTGGAGCTCTCGAGGCCGTGAAGGTGGTCCGACGATAGGTCTGCACGTGTCCGTATCCTTGTCCGGTATGGGTTTCAATCATCGCGACATCAGTCCAGGCAGTATTCTGTATGGGTATTATATTTACTTGTCTCGTTAAAGTGTCATCTTCGTTAAAGCTTCTATTTTGAGTTGTTCTCCAGTTTGCATCATCCTTCTGTGACTTCGATAAGCGCCTTTGTCCAAATTGCCCACATGTTGGTTCCATCCTGTGTTGGTTGGTGTTTATTGGTCTGTCATCCTCACGCTCACGACTATAGGTACCGTCCAGGTGATGAGGCCGCCCAGCCCTCAAGTAAGAGTGAAGATGTCCAGGACCCTGGGTGATAGGTGATGGAATGATGATGGGCCCAATGGCGTCCAGGCTCGATTTCTTACCTGCCAGCTAATGCGGCTAGACAGATTTTCGACGACTAGTCGATACTCGGTGCGCGTCGGCGGTCCGTATCTATAACTGTAGTCACTGCTGCAAATTAAAAACCGAAAATTAATTTTATGTCCATAACAACTGTTTAGAAATTAAACTGATTTGTGAAAACTTTGGGGAATTATTTTATATATTTTTCCCATAATTTCAGAAGGCGTCGTTTGAGAATCATATATGTATTATTAAAGGAGCCTTTTCATGGATTTTATATGAAAAGGTGATGTGACATATTTTTGATGGGCTTATGTTGGATTAGTTTTGTAATTTATGCCATAATGTATAAAATCCTATGTTACAGAAAGAAAATAATATTCTTATCAACTAACTACTGTAAATGACTTGAAAAAGCAATTGATAAGACTACAATCTATGTTGTACTTACAACTGGCTGCAATGATAAAAAAAAACAATACCCAATTATAATATTATGCTCTAAAAACTAATTGTTGGTATTTTTGAACACCTATTTTTACTTACTGTCACTATTTTCCCTTTAATGAACGATTCATATTTCATGACTACATGAAGAGAAATAGGTGTTTGTAAACATAAGAGGAACCAATTGAGACTACCATATGGAGGTTTATGAAAACCATTTTTACAGAGAAAGGTAGGAGAGTCCATAAGATATTAGGATTAATAGCCTGATGAGTGGGGTTTGAAAATTCGCTTTGCTCCTTATCTACTTTAAGGAATTTTCTACAGCATGTAATTCTAGGTGATTTTACTAATGTTTTGATAGAAAAGAGCTACTGTTGTGTTTAAACTGACAGTGTTATGTGCCTAATGCAATGAAGACTGAAATAATAAGCATAGCAAAAACACGTCCAAAACAAAAATAATGTACAAAATACTACTTAAATCAAATAACACTGGGCCGTTATGCAAAAACAAAAGGATGGTCATAAAACAAATAATAAATGTGGAATAACGAACACTATGAAAGAGTTGGAACTCTAATAAAATGATATGTGGGAATTGGCTTTCAAGCAAAAGGATTTTCAGAGCAGACTAAAAGTAAAGTCTAAACTTCTAAAGCATGCAGAAATATGTTAGCAAGGAAGACGAAATTTCAGAAACAGAGTTCTCCAGAAATTAGGTTCATAATTGACTGAGATAAGAGCAAAGTTTGGATCGTCAGTTTAAATATCTGCGCAAGCACAAAATAATCTCTTTATGGAGAGGAGTCCACAAGGGGACGAAAGTATGCGAAAGGGGGAATGTTTCATGGGCGCAGCTAGGATTAGTTTCTGATGGGTCGAATGGTTTTTCAGCCGCCAACCTGCTTTCCTGGCGTGTCGATAACGGGCATTACCTCTCTCGGTCCTACGTCCAATATAGGAGCGATAGGTTGTGCGGCGATGTGTTTTTGGTCAAGAGAAGCCTGGCTACGCCCATGTGTGTTGTTGCATATCATGCCCGTGTGCGCAATACAGACGGTTCGCGTCTCGGCGGCGGGCGCCGGGGCGGCGGCGGCGGCAGGTCCCGGCAGCGCCAGCGGTCGGAGCCGCGCGGCATGCCGCGGGCGCGCTCCACCGACACCCTACAACATAGCGACACTCACTCGTATCGCGACCGGCCGCGGTCGCGTTCGTAGTGGCGGTCGCGGCGGTAGCGGTCGGCGCTGCGGTCGATGCCCCTGGCCGGCTCCACCACCACCCTGCGGCACACCCACGGTCTACTGTTAGCACTGCCCACCCCAACCTTGCACTCCTACCGTGCACTCCCTCTACCACTTTATAGCTTACCGATACACACTTGTATAACTCATAGGGATTCGAACCCGCGTTGGAGTAATTAATTTCAAGGTTTGGCAACATTGAAATTAGTAACACAATATTAGGAAATACAATTTAGAGTTAAATTTAGAATAAATCAGTAACAGTTTGACCTGAAAACATAGAAGTTAACCAATTTCACATCAAAATTTTGTTTGGCAATATTCCCAGAAGTAAAATAAGCACTTGTAAATGACAATTAGGTATCAATTGTGGTTCAATTTAAATGCTTAACATACCAATTGATAACCAGACATTATAATGAAGTAATAATGCAGTCCACCAGTACGTCAACATTCACTATTCAAATAATTACCCATATCAATTATTAAAAAAAAATATTATGGCTTCACAATGCCATTAAATAGAGGAAAATTATGAAATTTATGAATGCATTCTATTTCATTCAAATCTCTTGCGTTCATTCAAGTTCAAAATTATCAGTTCTCTATGCATTCACAGCGGTATGTGGAGCCGGCTGATAAAGAAAATTAGTTAATTTAATTGAAAATAAAAGGAAATAATACTCTACACAAGACTGCTTTACTTACAAATCATACTAGGTATACATTAGGGAATTTGGTAGCAAGATAAAATTTAAGAAAATATACCTACATAGGTACTTTTGTATACTATTTTATGAATAGTAAAATAATGCAACATAAATAGCAAAAGACTAGGATAGGGGAAAGTTCTTACCTCTCCCCGAGTAGTTCTTTTCCATTTAATTCATACACTGCATCATCTGCATCTCGATAATCTTCAAATTCCTGTGTGCAAAATGTTAGAATTTTTAGCAATACCTACATAAATCTGTCATGGCAATATTTCAAAAGTTATGAAAACTATTAGGTATCAAAATGTTTACTAACATTAGAAAAATTTACAAACCACATTTTTTGCTTATTTCATAATATAATTACATATTCATGGTAGGTAGGTATTATCAGAGGATAGGTACCTACTTTATATATATAAAGATAGCGTGGCCTTCAGACCGATTATTCTAGAATTAAAAAAAACTTTGGGGGTTATCTTTTGCAAGAAACTAGTTTTTTCTTACTAAAACAAGCTTTTAGCTCAAACTTACCACAAATCCATAGCCATTTTTGATGAGGATATCTCTGATTCTACCAAAACCTTTGAAGAACTTCTCTAGATCTCTGTCCCTGACGCCGAAAGGCAGCCCGCCAACGTACACACGTGAGCCCACCATGTTTCCTGATAATGAAGTAAATAAACAACTTTACTAGGTACAAAATTTCAAGTAGTACGATGCAGAAATACATCTAAGCTACTAAGAGGCTAAAACTGAATCTAGAACACGAAAATTTTGGCAAATGCGTCGATGCGTGGCGGCACATTTCTTCGCCCCCGCGTGGACTCACCAGATGAACTCACAATGCTTAATCAATATTTCCAATTATAAAGTAACGCTGCTCATTGCATAAGAAACGGTATGTAGTAATTTTATCGATTTTTACGTGGACTATTACGTTAGCATGCAAACACAATCGACGCATTTTCAAAACATCGATCGTATATGAAATAAAGTACAGAATTAATATGATCGACGTGCATATGAACCGTTAGTACTACTGTTTCAGCTGATATTTGCTAAATTTCACAGGAATATTCTTACTTATAAAAAATAACCACGAGTTCCGAGCTTCGCCCGCGTCTTGAAACGAAACAATATGGCGGCTTGCATGACCCGGGCAAATTTTAATTATAAATCAAATAAGATTATTTACCTGATTTATTAGTCTATAAAACACATCAACCTCTGGAATTCAGTTTCTTTTTTTAGTCTAAGCAATATTTTATGTCCATCAATCTATTATTTCGTTCAGATTTAAATTCAGCTACACTTGCTTGAGAAGTTGAGACACGTGCACCAATTTTGTTGAAGCCGGAAATGAAACTTAAAGAGATGGGCGAAAATCTTGGTCGAGGTTTATCGAAATTGGAACCATTAAATTTTGTTGAGTCGTTACAGTAGGACAATAGGGTAATATTATTATAAACTTTGTTTGTTTTACTATTATTTTCTAGCGATCTAAATTATGTTTGAGCTGTCAAGCGTGCGTTTAGTTGGTGCTGAATAAATGGTGGTCTTTATTACATTTTTCTTTAATATAAAGAATAATTGATTACCGGAAGAACTGAAGCCTCTTCTACCTAGCCTTTTCCAACTATGTTGGGGTCGGCTTCCAGTCTCATCAGATGCAACTGAATACCAGTAAACTCTAGATAGGGTTCCCTACTTGGCCCTCTTATATCCCAATTATAACAAATTTCACTATAAAAAATAACGATTTTATTATTTTATAAATACATAACTGTGTTTAGTTAAAATCTATATTTAAATTATAACTCTGTAAGTAGGAAGTACATTAAACAGAGGTTTACTGTAGTCGAAAACTATCAAACGGTTCACGATATAATTCATAATAAATCAATAATCGTGTTATTTCATTATAAAAGTCAAAATCAGTCATACCGTTAAGATCATTCCAGTTTGTACTGTCGATACTGTATCTTGAACGCATTAGTTTCTACATCACTATCCGGATATGGCTGCGTAGTGTTACCAGAAATAAATAATTGTTCCTTGTTTAATCGATTGCTACTGATGGTAGATAAATGTGAATATCGATTTTGTACGATGTGTTTGAAAATCATGTAAATTCATGTATTGTATTCTTGCATACCCTATTTATTATAAATGGTTGACATTCTTGACATAGATCTTTATGTGCGTCAAAAGCTACGGGTAGAAAGTTCCGCTTTGTTTGTGGTTAGTTGATGAACGGCCATTTATGTCCATTAGGGGCGCTTTCAATTTTTTTTCTTGAATTTGAGCGTTCGACTCGAGATTTGATGAGTGATTAATGTGATTATGGTTTAGATATAGCCAAAAAAAAAAATGTCCGAGAAAATTTATTTATTTTAGAAAATACAACCAATTGCTAAAATGAAAAGTAGGTACAACTTTGATGTAAATAAGGCAACTGAAGTGGCAGGTATTATGTTTAGTCGGATAACTAGACTTTGACAGCGCTCTCAACAATCGACATTTAAGATTTTGCGAGTGCGTTTCGATTTTGTTAAATTGTGTTAGTTTATCTAGCAAAATAATTGATCATACAACGGAACGATTTATTATTAATGTGACAGATAGCTCATCAGATTCTGATTCAGATTTATAGTTATTAATAGAGCCTATAATTATATGACTATAAATAATATGATCATATTAACATTTGAAATAAAAGGTTTCGCATCTATGAGTCACGTGGTTTTTTTTGTTTACCTTTATTTATCTACTTACCTAAACCTATGCGGCCTTATTCATAAAAGTTATCGAACATCTAAACAGTTGCTAAAGTGTGGTTTCTCCATGAAAAACCAGACTTTAGCAAGTGTTTATATGTTCGATAACTTTTATGATTATGGCCGATGGAGTATAAGTGCCTACATCATCTTCGGAATACAAAATGATTGGCGTGGTTAGAATAGGTACAGCACAGCAGGTCTTCCAATTACTGTACTACTGTACTGTGTGTGTAGTTATCTTGCGCAAATCAAGTCGTCAACACACCAAGTTTTCAAACAAAGGAAGCTGTGGATTTTAAAAAGGTCAAAGATCAATCGCAATCGTCAATGTTTACGTGATTGAAGATTTCAAATGATGGACGCATGAAGCTCTAATTGAAGGTGTATCATATGCGCACGCCTCACTATGTAATCTGTGGCCTCATTCGATTTCTAACGTGTGCTGAGAAAAGTAGCGTCACAATAGCTACTTACAATAACTAAAAGTATGAATTGTAGGTTCAGTCATAAGCATATGCAGCTGAACACTTGTAGTGCTATGGACTCATCCACTCTCGTATCTCATCTGGAGGTCCCTATCTGTCGGCTCGGCCTATATCACTCCTAACAATGGTCTTGACGATCCCATCCCTCTCACCAACGCCCTCACTGCCCCCTTCGGCCTGAGTGACTCGTTCATATAGGCGGGAGCTCTCCATGCCAAAAATTCCTATTGGAACTGTAACACGACCTCTACCAGGATGTAGGACCGTATTCTGCCTAGGAGCTTCCCTCAATTTCGATATAGTCGCTCCGATAAATCCAACCCATTTCTCTGGCAATCTCAACCAGCTTGCCGATGGTCTCCGTTGACTACGGAACGGAACCCTAAAGAAGACTGTCATTTGTTGCCATTGAACTTATATACAAGGTGCGTCAGTTCTCAATTGCCATCAATAATTTTTTTGTCATTTGTGGTCGGTCAAACTTGTTGTAACATTGTCAATCGCTTCAATAGCATTTTAGAGACAGTCAATTTGCACATCAATGTGTATCAATCACGTAAATATTGACGATTGCAACTTATCGTTTCGGGGTCCCTAATCGATTTAGAGGTAAATGTTGCCACTAAATATATAAAATTGCCTAAAAGGCCTCAACCAAGGTTTCAACCTCATATTGATTAAAATAAAGATTATTGATTAGATTAGAATCAATCTTTTCTGAAATAACCAATCGTATTTAAATTAAAATGATAATACCTACTAGCTATCGGCATACAGTGTGATGCTCGTTGGGAATCCTAGGCTGATTCCCGGCCACCGTAGGCGCGGGCTTGCGGACAGTAAGTAATTGCTAGCTCGCTGTCCGGTAAGGACCAAGCCCGGGTCGACGGCGCCGGCGCGTTGTGTTCCACGTGCGCCTCAAAGAGATGTCAGCAGCAACTGGTGGGATCCGCAAGGGCCGGTGCCTGCCAGGGGTGCGGGTTGTTCGAAAGAGATACCGCGGCCGGCCCCTAGCACACAGGCTACTGAGGGAACACGGGTGGGTTTTAGTCAATAAAAGTCTGACACGCGCTCCTGCTCCACTCAGAGCGGGAGAAGTTATTTGAAGTTATCCCACCCAAAAAAAAAAACTGGTGTTTGCGGGATGATAAGGAAGAAAACGAAAACCATTATAATAATTCAAATTTTTATTACCATTCCAAAAGCCAACATACCTTAATGCAACCGATTAATTATACGCTCGCGTGTCCTTTCGAGGAAAGAAAAATTAAATGCGTTTCCATAGCATGTCTACTTTCTTCCAATTATCTAGTTAAACACTAAAATATAAAGTTTAAAAGAAATATGACACACTACTAGGGGCATTGACTGCCTTATTAGGATAATAATAGAATGTTGGAAGTACTTTCGCTGTGGTTTTTTTTACTACAACTCAATAAAATTTTGAAAATCTACTACTTTGGTAGAAAAAAAACATAAAATCTCTTTTAGAAACAAACCACAGGGAGAGTGTACTTAATTACATACTAATTATACATTCAATATAAGAATGCGCCACACAAGACAGTCATACTAAGGCATTTTACATTCGTCCTATATGGACTCTGCTCACACATAGAAAGCAAATATTTTATATTATATTCAATAAGCCACAACAAGCATGTGGAATTATAATCCTAATAATGAAATACTACTCATAATCAAGGTTAAGTTTTTTTTTTGATAAACTAAAGTTTAGTTTCAGATCAACTGCTTAAAGTTTTTAGAAATCTTTCAGAAAGTACATTTTGAGCAAAATAATTCATTCAATCTATCGTTTACTTACTAGAGAGACTGCTGTAATAATCTTCAATTACACACCTATAATAATCTGTTTATATTAGTATTGGGGGTAATAATAACGTGGTAGCACGGGTAATTAATTGCGCAACGATTTTAACGTTGCACGCGGTAGAGCAACTAAATGAGCATTCAAGAGTAACACAGCAATTAGTAATAGTATACCCATTGACCTGCTACAGTGTGTCGCTTCAATCCTTCAAGTGGTTGTTACGTCACAATTGCCAGTGCTGCCATCTTTTAAAATAAATGGCTTGCATTGAAACCTTTCAGTTGAGAAATTACTAAAATAACGTATTTTTATTTAAGGTGGCTGATTTTTACTGAACACAGTCTTTCTCAATTCCGAAAGAAATGTAACATTTATAGTAATGTATAAATAGAAAGAAGTATGTATACGCACATAAAAATAAAAGTACATTTAAAATTAAATTCTAATAATAAAATGTCCTAGAAAATTCATGGCTACAGGGGGGAAAGATAATTGACATTACATATTTAATTAAAAATAATTCAACAAATAATTGACAATACAATAAATAGTTACACATATTTATAACTAAATATTAATAAACAGAAAATCAATAACAATGAATAACTATATTTTTTTATTTAATCAGGCACATAATATTTATTCAATGGTATTCAATTATTATATTTGGATAGGTAATAAGAGGAAATCAATGAAAAATATGTTTTGAGAATAAAATTTAAGAAATGATTGCAATTATTTCGTTTTTATAATCGTCATTAAAATTATTATCATGGCGTGCAAAAAAGCTGTATACATTTTTACCATACCGCGCCGTTGCATGATATCTCTATTAGAATTTTACATGAAAAATAAAAAAATAAAAACTAGTTGTAACATTCAACGGCCTTCATGTACTAACGGCAAAGTAGATAAGTATGCAGGCACAACTAGCGACATCTGTATGTAACCATTTTAGGCACGATGACAGTTTGATTACGCAATGCATAGATACTGGCAACTAACTTAATACTTTTGCCGCGTGTACGGTAAACAATTTTTAGCTTTTAATATATATTGATTATCTTCTTATATGACACAAGATAGAAGGTACTAAGAATTATGGATATGTATTGAATCAAATGTTTATTAAATTGAAGCACTAGTTTATCAGTCTTTAAATTATTTTCATCAGGAAAGGCCTCAACTGTAACTCATAAAATGAGAATTGATAGTTCTATTCCAGGGAGAAGAAATAAATTGCTGTTTAAATACATTTTCGGTGACTTTTTCATGATGTTATGCACTGACGTATAGTAATTTTACTTTTTTAATAGTAGCCATGAAAATCTTTAGTGCAGTTGCTCTGTAGCAATACTATTTAGCATAGCATGCTTTGATTATAAGATATTATATAAATATACACGAAGTATATCATAATATCACTCAGATATAAACCAGAATAACGCACAAAAACTCATGACTTCAGTTTCGTCACATTCATTACGAAAAAGGCACTGAAAATGTAGTTTTATTTTAAACATAAGGTATACTGTAGAATATCTGTCACACAGCGCATTCTCACCTATTTTAAGTAACCTATCAAATAATTGTACTAAAATAGGCTTGCTTCTACTCTACGTACAAACTTAAGAAACTTTGTCAATGTTAGTACATTAATACTAAATTATAGACTAACTATTTTGAACTTCATCTGATACAGATGATCATTATGTTTTTGGAACACTTTTTTTATTTGAACTTTTTTTTTTGCTGTGAGCAATTAAAGATGTCTAATAATGCAAATGGATCTATAATTAACTTCATCCTGCCTTATAAAGGTTAGTCATTCCAATAGCTTGGTCACATCTAAGTAGTTTTCCTATAAAATCTTCTTGTTATTAACGTAATCATAATTGGTTACTCCTACATCGGTACGTTGTTTTTTTTTTTGGAATTTCCTCCATTGGTACGTACGTTTCTATGTTAGTAACAACGTCAATCAAAATCTCTACTCATCCCTAATCATCTTGTCTAGTCATCAAAATGTTAGTAAAATAATAAAAATTATTGCTTCACGCAATCCTTGCTCTACCGTCCGATATAAATCCGTAATTTATCTACCGTCAATAAACGTCGTAGTTCCGGGCCGTTTGAATACTTCAATTGGCAAAAGGTAGCACAATAGGGTGCTGAATACTGAAACCCGTAGATTTTAGCTAATACTAGCTAGTAGTCATCTCGTGTGTATTTTAACACGTTTCGTGGAGTGTTCACACTGGGGGTGGTCCTCGTACGTAGCGCAGTTGAGGAGTGAGTGTCTGGGCGAGTGAGTTGAGAGCGTCACAGCACCGTGGGCGCTCGACCAGCCAGGCGGCAAGTAGTAATGCAACGAGGCACAGTTGGATGGGCAGCGAGGAGCGCAGGACGCGCCACACCCAGCCCCCGCGGGGACTGTAGTCAGGGTCTCCTGCACCCGTCTTGCTGCCAGCGACCGCGGCGATGCTTTTGTCCCTGCTGGAAAATAAACAATCAAAATTCTACACACGGATTGAAATAAGGTCCATCAAAATAGATTTTTGGGATGATTTATTTGGCGATGATGGATAAAAGTGGTGGTAGGTTTGCAGGCAACTAATTGTATTTATTTTTACGAGTGTCGCAAAAGTTATAGAGGGCAATAGTTACATAAAACGTTGTAAAAAATTATGATTGAGCCGTTCATGTTTGTTATACGAATTTTTTATAATCAAACTTACGTCTCCTTCTCAATTTTCAGATCGGGAATGCTCAGCTCCACCAAAGCACGACACGATTCTTGTAACGTGCGTACTTCATTCTCTGTTTGTTCCATACGCTGCAACAAAGTGATTTAGGTGTTAAAATTATAATCAACAAGACATGGTTCGGTTCCCCATGCATAAATAAATGTACATACATCATTCGTCTGATCTTTCGAAATTGACTTTTCACCTCCCTTTGATAAGTTTAGGTATAGAGAGACAGCCACTGTTATTTCAAGAGAGCGAGCGAGCCTCCACCCTATTTTATGATGTTCCCGCAGATGACAACTCCATAGTCTTCATTTATGGGCACAGCGCGACGACTAAATCGTAAGATTTTAAGTAGATTAAATATTTACCTTAGCAATAGCCCGCTGCGCAGGCGAGTTAGGCGCCAAGGCAGCTTGCAGCCGTCTGGCCAGCTCCCGCAAGGCGCTCAGCCGTCGTGCGCGGCGTCCTGCACCGTCACTGTCTCCGTCCGATATGCCGGAATCGGACAGTGAGTCACATGTTGAACCACCCTGGAAAAGACGAATGATATTTTATTATGGTCTTGTGAGGGCCGCAGGAGTCCGCTGGATGCGCGAAGCACAGAACCGGTCGAAGTGGCGGAGCTTGTGGGAGGCGTATGTCCAGCAGTGGACGTCTTTCGGCTGAAATAACGATGGTCTACGAAAGTACAGCTATACCCGGTTATAATTCTAACATATCGAGATTTAAAAAGAGCAAAACCAAACTTTTTGCGAAACTTGATGTGCTTTGTTTAGTCTTGAGTTTTCTTTTTCTCATTGAATGCTAAAATTCCAAAATCTTGAATTATTATTTATTGGAGTTCAAATGTTATTAGAGCTTAGTCTCGAACGAATAAACTCAAATGTAAAATTCTTTGATTAATTATGATTGATGATTCATGAAAGAAAAATGTGATAATCTTTTAAATTTCAAAGGCCTTTTCTTTGTGCTAATTAATATGTTATCAGTTGACATAATGAATATTACCTAATCCTTTGTCATTGATAATGATTAAAGTTACTTCATAAAAAAGCTAATAAATTGGTTGAGAACATTTAGACAGTCCTTCGAAAAAGTAAAAAAAGTAACAAAATGCTGAACCATACCTTCTTTTTATCCACAAGTGACGCAGCCAATTGTCTGATCTGATTGGCGACTTCGGTCTGGTCCCCAGTAATAGCACCGCGGTCTCTCAAGGCTTCTAAAGTCAGCAGGTCGCCTCTCAAAGCACCCTGGAGCTCCCGAAGAGCACTCTCCCATTCTGCCCAAGCGCAGACCGCTTTCTCCAAAGATAAGAGTTCGTTTGAAGTCCTGAAAAGAGATTGATGTTGTAGATTCGTATAGAAGCAAGTAGGTAAGTACTAACGGGGTTTACTTCACTTTAACAAACAGTCCAAAATCATTAAGTTACGATTCAGAAATATTACACAAATCATTGCAAGCCTTCGCATTGAACATCTTTTGCCGTGTGTACTTTTTGGACTCTAAATAAGAACTATTGGTAGTATTATATTCAATGACCCAGACAAGAGGCAAATATTCAAACAGCTGTAGTCCTTTTCAGGTTATTGTTAAAAATATTCAGTAGCCTTGTTGTATCAACTTTTGGGCCAACAAAAACGAGACACGGCTAAAGTAATGCCATTGTACTAAGTGACTAACAATACGACGAACAATGATTCACTCCATACTTAGGTTTCGGTTTAACGCTTCAGTAGTCGCTAGATTTTGTTTATCTTCATGTCACGACTTGTGTCTACTTTAGTTTTTTTTATTTGGTTTGGAATGAATCACTTATGTCTATCTTAGGAAGATAAAATCAGCCAATAGTTTTTCGAATTCAATAATATGCCAGGTCTGAGGGATTAAGTGATCTATCAATGAAATAGACAGCAGAATCTAATTTTATTCTTGGGTCAGCACGCGCAATTCAACCAATGTTATCAAAAGAGCATCTAAGGCTGTTCACAAATCCAAAACTTGAAAATTCTGTCAGTTTTAATTAAATAAACGAGTTCCATTCTTCCGACAGCTATTTGCTGTTGGGAGCAACGCAAATCAGTCATTAAAATATGTAATTTTTTTATTTGACAACCTGTGGAATGGTTGTGAATAGCTATGCAGTACAGCTCACAAATCTTCATCATCAGCCTAGCCTTTTCACAAATACGTAGGGGTCGGCTTTCAGTCTAACCGGATGCAGCTGAATACCTGTATTTTACACGGAGCGACTGCCTATCTGACCTCCACAACCCAGTTACTGGGTGCAGTGCAGCTCACAAATCCCATCCTTTATTGCAATGACATAGTAAGGTTTCTTACGACCTTCATTATCTACAACATCATTAATTAATACTTACCGCTGATGAGCGTCATCCCACGCAGTTAGCAGTGTTGCCAGATCAGCAGCTAAGCCACCGTCATCATTCTCCATATCACCGAGCGCGCGACGCACTGACACCGTCAGCTTTAGCATCGAAACCTTGCATTCTAGCAGGCGGGATAGACGCTCCTGGAAATAAGGTTTTGAGTTTAGAATCACCTGAGAAACAAATGAGGATATCTAATTTTGAATGACATCATGATTATCAGCCTACAGCAGTCCACTGCTGGACATAGGCTAGTCCAACTGCAGGCCATTCAGCTCGATTCTCGACAACTCTCTTTTCGCATCCAGCCACCCTGCTAAGATCGTTGCTCCACCTAGTTTTCCGCGTTCTTCGTCTGTCCCGTAGCAGTGGTCCAGTCGGTCTCTTTCTGGTTCTTGAGAGTAAGCTAGACTAGGAAGTGTTTCAGAGTTTTTGGTGCTTGTATTATCCAAAGGACAATGCAACAACATTCATAATGTTATTTACGTTTTTGAGCGAAGAAATTTGTCGAACATATGAAGCCATGGATTAGCAATATCCATCGTAATGATTCAGATTGTGATTGAAAGTTACGCTATCAGGGTGCTGTTTTATTTCATTGGGTTATTGCAAAAAAATAAACAGTCAGAAAGATACTAAGTATGTGAGTATGTGTGGGAAAGATAACCCAATAATATTATATGTACAACATTGTCATAAGCTCCCAAATGTGAGTTAAACTAACCAGAATAGATTAGACTAATGTGTTCACCTCGTGACTAGGCAATTAGGTGAGTACCGACAAGAAACAAGTATTTATCCAAGTACTTGTAGATAGCATAGTAGGTGTAGGATTAAGGTTTCCGCATCATTGGTTCGACGTAAATCGTTGAGCTTAGTTGGACGTAGTACACGCATGATCCAATTTTATGAAACATTAGTCATTTCAATAGGTATAAATGGAGCACGTTTATTTGTAGGTTTATCAACTAAGAATAATTTGGGAGATTAGGCTACCCTGGCGCTTCCTCCTATAGCCCTTTATGTTTTTACTCATAAGGATATTGTACAAAGGAAATTATTAACAAAAATATTTAGGAGTGGTCTACGTCCAATAGTGGTCTTCAACATCTGAGTTTCTGAAAGTCTAGTCTTTCCAAACCATAATTTCCAATCCTACCTTCAACTCCTCAATTCTCCTGTGCAACTGAGCCCTAGTATGCGGCTGCGGGGCGCAGTCCCCAGGCTCGCATACATCGTCGAGTGTCGCCCGAAGCGCCGCCATTTCCCTGCGCAGGCGCCGCGCACCGCCACGTCTCGTTGCTGCAGCGCGCAGAGCTGACCATCTTGCTGATACCGCTGTTGATGAAAGATGGCGGTTAGTTTAAGATTTATGCTTAATAGAGAGCACTTTACTTTTTGTATTTCATTTCATCACCACTGCTCTCAAAACGGTGAAGCAAAACACCGAGAGGAAACCGGCATGTCCTAGAGCCAAAACTTCGAAGACATGTGACATCTGCTACACGCACTGGGCCCACATGGTGGATTAAAGCCACCTGTGTCCCAGCAGTGGGAACGTTATAGGTTAATATGTGTTTAATAGTGGTAAGTTGGGTGCGATTGTGTCCTAGAGATCACGTGTGGAAAACGTACCTATAGTAAAGACTTTAGATATTGTGAAAAGTTTGATATTGTTTAGGTGCCATAGATACTGCTGATAGATGGATATAGAGCTTATGAAATCTATAGCTGTAGGTATAAAATGTGTTCTAAGTATTTCCTTTATTTATCCACTAATCTGCACTGGGTCCGTATGATTGTTTATGGTCCAGTACCTCTCACAGGGAGGGCGCCAGTGTCCTTGTGTGATGTCGCTGAAATGGCTGATTATGCCTATGTTTTAACAACTTTATAGACAACAAAGAAGTCCATGTTTTCCCGTCAAGAGAAAAGTTATAAATAACCCCGAAGTCATTGAGATAATCAAGACGTCTCTTCAAAAGATTAAAGAGAGCAAACGCCTCATTCAAAGTGCAAAGGAGCAAATCTGGGCCAATCGGTCAATCAACATACCTACAGGCATGGAGTACGAATCAAGGCACATGATGATACAACGATAAAAAATCTAAGATCAAACGAAACTCCCTTACAAAAAACTTATGTAAGATGATCCAATATAAAAAGGAATTCAGATCATCCTTTCACTTTTCTTCAAAAAGAGTAGGTACATAGATACTTGTATATTTTACTCTAATTTTCTAATAACAATAATAAACATCTCAGTTTGCTATACCGTTAAAAATACACGTTGTTTACGTGCATAGGCCATAGGATGCGCACGCGCAAGTGGGTCGGGCTTCGCGTCCGCGTCGTTATATCAGTTAGTGGGTTAATGCGCACCGCAATAGTACTCTTTGAATGCCAGGTGACGTGCTTTTGTATGTTATATAGCTTTTTATTACATTTGTAGAATTTTGGAGTGGCTCGCTAGACGCTATGGCGTCTGTTAGCCAATATTTTTGGTTGGGCAGAAAGAAAGTATGCGCAGGTATTTTTTGCAGCATTACCGGTGTCTCGTGATCAATGATAGATTCGTCACTGAATAGCATAAAGGGAAACTGGAAACTGTACCAGCATGCTATTTAAACAACAATTCTACTCGTATACTCTTCCGTACCGAATCGAACGTCAGTCAATGTTATCGTTGGAGTACTATATACGCTGTTCACAAATCCAAAACCCGTAATTTTGTCACTTTAAATCAAACACGTATTCTTCCACTATTCTTCCGACAGCTGTTTGCTATCGGGGGCAAGGCAGATCAGGTTATCAAAATTGTGCATTTTCGATACGATAGCCTGTCGAATGCTTGTGAATTGCTAGGCAGATATGGTTTCGGCTAGGATCTAGTGCAGAATCAATCGGGATAGGTCGAATATAAGATGAACCAACCTAAAAGACAACTATAAATATTGCCAGCTGTTCGAAATAGTGTTACTTACCACTACACAGAATTAAACCATCAATAAAACTTGATGAACGTCCTTCCGTTACCGTTGCCTGTTTACGTTACAAAACTTAAGCTAAAAAGAAAGTAACAAAAACACTGACTATCTATATCCAAAAGGAAACAGTTAAAGAATTAGGTAAACAAGTTTATAAGTCATTCATTCTGTAAACTTGGACATAACGAAACGAGTATAATCTATTTAGGGCGAACGAAAATATTGAAACAGTTAAAAATATACTAAGAAGGGTCGATGGAAATGGAACTCTCGTGACATCGGGAGGTAAAGTTATAGGTGTGTTTTGAACGTTTGAAAGATATCAAAGCATAAATAAGTAATCTAAAATATGTAATATTTCATTAAGAAGTTAATTTGTTTTAAAAAGACATGAAATATGGCGAAATAAAGATGTTTTTCAAGAAATCGTTGATATAGAAGCTTAGCTAAACAGAGTACCTAAAAATAATGTAAATAATCTTACACATAACAGAGCACAAGTTCTAAAGGCAAATCAATTGAAGTTTACTGACACAGGGTTAATAAATAAAGTGATACCAATAAAAGTAAAAAGCAAATGTTTTAAGAGTATTGTACAATGCAGTATTCAATACCTACATATATACAATAAAAAATACAATTACTAATAGTTACGAGAGAACTAATAAAACAATTCCTTTCTCTGTAAGAACGCGTGTACAAAATGGCGATGCAATTCTACATAATTATAGTGAATTAGGCACGTATGGGACCGACTGTGTTTATCTCGGTAATGGCAAAACTTTAATCGGTATTATTAGGAATTTGCACAAAGTATATGGCAGAGATTTAGAAATAATTATAAACAACGGTAACAGTATTGTAGATGATTTATTTAGGAACACAATATGTATTAATACACATATTTATGAATAAATGATACATGAATTAAGAGTTAAAATAAATATAAAGATCAAAGCATTTCCGACACATTAACTTAGATAGCAGATCTAATTGAATAATCCACTTAACATAAATAAAAATATACACATTTATAAGATTATTGCACAACACAAAACCAGAAATATTACCCTATACTTACAGAACTATAAATTACAATATTACACAACTAGCCTCAAAGAAGTCCAGTTTTAGAGGAAGGGAAACACATTCGTAAGAGCTGATAGCTATCTTGCAACGGAAATTGGCGATGCCTAAGTCCTATTTAAAGATATAACTGCAATACCGGCTATACTTGAAACAGGACTAGTTATAGATGATTGAGAATTTAATATACGCGAATTATGAATTAGAAAGATTAAAGTAATGCTTAGATATAAACAGGTAATTTACCCGCTTAAATTACCCTCTGTATCTAATCAGAATGGCAATTTTATCCGTAATTTGCAATATAATAATGAGCAGTAACGAGTTAGATCGGTTTCTATAATAGAAATAGACTTTCAATTTTCAAGTATGAGAAATATGATTGATGTTGACAGCATTCTACTTCAGATATACGGTAGTGGAGAGACTTGAACAAGATTAGCAAAAACTGGGAAAACTGCAAAAGGAGGAGACTGCAGTGAGATAAAACTGACAGCCAGGACCAACCTACTAGCCAAGCACCAGTGACCAGGGCAGTTCGTGAACATCATGGCAGAATAGATTGAGTGCAACTCCCTGCAGGAGTCATGGGAGTTTGAGTGAATTCGTAAGGACACTGTAGTAGGTATATTATTTTATAAGACATTGTGTTACTGTTAATACACTTTTTAGTAAAATGTTTGAGTTATTTATATTATATATTAATTGTTAATAATAAGTTAGTATAGATTTGTAAAATGGCCGCACTGTCGTATTGGATATATACACATGTAGTGATGGTTGTAAGGGAGCTTTAAATAAAAATGGTTGTAGCTGATGATAATGACATCAAAGGATCCAAGATTTCTAGAATATTGCAGATTCAAACCAAAAACCTCAAGTAAAATATTTATGGGAGATCATCATTTGTCTTTACTACAGTCCGCAATCATTTAAAGGTCCTCCTCTTGTCAAGGAAGGAGTAAAACGCAAAGGGCATGTTTTATCACTGCATTCGTCGTAAACCGACCATAAATCAGGATAGATACGACAAAGCGCAGCCGGCAGCGCGTGCGCAGCCGAAATAGCGCCCTAAATGTCACTGGGTCCCTGAACTTGCGTCTTGCACATAATCTTTGCTAATTTTGTGTTAGCGGACTTGAGAGATTTCGCAGATGTATAGACATCGATTTTTGGTTCGTTTGATTTTAAATATATTTGTATCGGGCTAGGAAATTGGGCAAAAGACACCGATAATTATCATGAAAGACCAATGTTGACAATATAAGTTGTGTAGCTGTGCTTATATTTAGTGAGTGGATGCGAAATCAGTAGCTATGTTATTTTGTATAGAAAGCTACACATCTCTTCATAATAAATAACTAACAAATAATAACTGAATTCAAAAATTAACTACATAAATCATACATGTTCAGTGTAGTACTAAGAATACCTTTAAATACACAAAATATAGTTACTGTATTTCCCATCATAACTTAGCTTAACCAAACAGATATATTCGTTTTCAAATACATTATTATTTAACTGTGTTGCAACCACATTGAAAATCAATACAATACGGCATTTGCAAGAACATTGTGAATTTTCATACAATAGGAGCAGATTTGTAACCGATTAATCAATACGAACATTCGATTATTGGTTAGTCGCAACGCAATCGAGTATTACAGCCGTATAGAAGGGATGTGACGAAATCACGACCGATTCAATTCAAATATGGAGCAAACAGTTTTGCGTCCCGCGAAAAACGGAAGGCAATTTTGTGAGAAGGGATGTTGCAACAGTATCGATATTTATGTACCTACTTACATATCCCAGCACAGTAAGAAAAGTATGAATGACTAGGAATTGAGTATCAACGACTTTTCTGTTCATTGAATAAAAATAAATCAATCACTTGCCTATTAGTCTAATACTAAAATAAATTATAGCATTTTGTAAACTACGATAGAAAAGCTAACTGCGCATTATTTGCTTCGAGTAGGTACCTATTGAACTAAGTTTCGATACAACTTGAGTAGCTTAAGTATAACAATCAGCCTATAATGTTCCCACTGATGGGACACCCGACACAGGCCTCCTCTCGGTGAGAGGGAGTGGGCCGTAATCCACCACGCGGGCCTAATGCGGGTTCACATGGCTTCGAATTTTTCGTACTAGTACATGCCAGTTTCCTCACGATTTTTTCTTTCACTGTTTGTGAGCGTTGTGGTGATGAAATAATTTGCAGCAAGTAAAGCGCCTGTCTGGGTTCCCGCCTACAACCTAAAACTCGTAAGTCGCCGGCCGTTACCACTGTTCTCTACTCGAGTATCTCTTGCAATCTTTCGAGTGCAAAAATACTATCGATACTTTTTCGGATCCCTATTGGGAAGTGAGTCGGTCGTCAGTCAAATTCACCGAGCTATTACCGCTTCCTATGGAGTGCGGGCCGCTTGAGTGAGAACTAACAGAACGTTACTCGAGTCATATTTGCGTTCTATTTTCAAATTTTGTTTGTTATTTTTGAATTCCTATACAATATGGCGCGAAATCTATTGCCGTAAAGATGTTACTGGCAGTTATTGGTAATAGTAACAATTCTATTTCAATTTCACTGACGTTATATCTACGGAATGCTGCAATTCTGCAAAGCTGTGAATGTTTCTCAACAAACTAAAATACGACGCGTGCGCGCGCGAAATTGGCAAAAACTGTTTTTGCCGTCACCCGTTATAAAATCAAGGCTAAATCGTGTTGCTTCGGTACAAGTACCTTTCTGTACAATGTTCTCATAAAATATAGCACTTGCTGAATCATTTAACACCTTTTCACTGAAATAAAATATATTTGAGCAAGATATAAAAGTTTGTCAAACAAGTTCCCGTTAAACGCTTAAATAAATACAAAGTGGAACATACAACAGATCGTCTTGTAGTTTTTAAAAATTCTCCATACTGTTCATGTAAATCCGGATTACAAGAAATTCGCAGCATTTCTTACGAAAACTTCAAGCCGTATGTGGTATTACTGGTTGCAACATGACAATCTCACATCCTCACTCGGTGAAAGCAAACAAATTGTAAAGTAAGCGATTACCATGCGCCCGCGCACTTCATAAACCTGCTGCGGACGGAATTCAGAATCGGTCATCAATATGTGCTAAAGACACCATTAACACTCGGACGTGAAAAATTATACAATCAAGCAAACATTAATTCAGGAAATCAACATAAATTACGTCAGTCTGGCAATCATTATGGATTAATATTATCATATTATCACATACTGATAACGGTTCCAATAAATCATCACAAATCGGCAAAAATCTAAACCTTCTTAATATTTTTATCTTAGACTAAACACAAACAGGCACTTTAAACTTACTGGCAATGATCAAGTTCAAAATGTCCAAAAGGATGAGAGTATTTTAAGACACATCACACAATACCTGGATACTGTACGTAGCAATCCATTAAGAAGCTGTCAACTCAATCATGCGCAGGATTCGACAGCAAGGTCGAAGTTGCACGACTGTGCACCGCGACGCTCAAGCAAACATTGAGAACAGCCTGGCAAAAATGAAGCCACGTCTCTATTGCAAGGCAATAACGATGACTAACTTGCAAACTTGAACAATCAACTATTTCACCAAATGCAAATCCAACTTTGTCTTTTTGTCATAACCAATTATGCATACTAGTCCAAAATGCACCTATTGTGGAACACAATAAGGTGTTGGTTGCAATGTCCGAAAGCTACACACTTGCAAATAAGGCGTGATTGACGGAAAACTAACGGTAGACAAAAACAAAGTTATAGCTGTAAATGGGTCACAGGAAAAAGTGCCTTGAGACAAAGATATTCATATTTGTTCAACTGCAGAAACAACGTTGCACAATATAAGTACAGCGTAACGAATGCAAGGTGACCCCGGCGGAGATATTGAGTTTCTTCATAGATCTTAGAGATACTGTATTCAATATGAATAGAAATTATGCATACAGATAGGAAAACTTGTTGCAAGGTGAGCTCCTGGGAAAACTTTATGATATTCATTCGCAGTGTTTAACAGATTCAATTTATGGTAGTTTCATTAGATTTCTAATTGCAGGAAAGTTGGGAACAGAGAAAAACAATTCAGAGGTAACAATTTAGAAGCTACAAATAATACAGGACATTTATTCGAAACTGTTTTGATTCGGAGTCAAACTGAATTAAGCCTTCATAAAATATTGGATCATGATTTAACACAACACACACTTCACATATAGACATCACTCACAAAACTGCCCGATATCACTGAGCGAAAATACCACTAGATGGATTAACAACCGTGCTGAATTCGATATCATAGGTTATCAAGCCAAGGAGCCGAGGTCTTGACCGCAATGAAACAAATGAAGTCGTAATAGAAACTCAGCAGCTAAAACGATACGGCCTTATACGATACGATAGTAAAATAAACAAGGAAAGATAATGAAATAACGGAGCAGTATGTTAATATAAATAAAAAACTGTGGCCTCGAATTTAGTTTGGCTTTCATTGATGTTCTTTATGTGACCATTTTTGAATCAAGTACACAAGCAGTCACAAAAATGATTTAAAAACAAAAAGACAAATGCAAAAAATCTAGAATCGAGCTCCACCAGACTAATTTCCTTTTTCGTTACCGGACAGTTAATTAAAAACTGCCAGCGTATAACTGGAAAAAGATTTATTACCAAAACAAGCCATCTTAGACGCAGTTAAACTTTCCGAAGATTGGATGATCTTAGAGGATCACGCTTTAATCATTATGTTTGACAAGTGGATTGTAGATGTAGACGTTATCAGAATTCAAGTGGATACGCAGAAACTACCGCAAAATCACAAGATATATCTGGTACAGCTATGTTGCCTTGGAGATGGGAATAGAAAGAGCTCCATTCTTAATCAGGATTTCAAGATTGAGATTAGATCTCAATCTTAAACAGAAAACAAAACGCAAGTATCTAATCTGAAGATAATAAGACAATATTATGATGCTCTAATAATAGCTAATGTACTTTAAAGAAAGTAAATTACCAGCCACTATTATCAAAGAAGCACGCGGTAAAATATTTCATGATTTACGCATTACACTTCCTAAAGTAGAAAATAGCTAATTAAATCATCTCACTCCATATGTTTGGCATCATTCAATCACGCAACGCTTTTACATACCAATTTGTGGACGTCGGGCGCATATTAAAGCCATCGTAACCTAAAATAATCACGCCGGAACTTATTGCGTGAATCAAATCATTAATAATTGTATAATAACCATGAGTCACGTTATAAGAATGAATAAAATGGAAAATGCTATTAGTAGTACGCTGTGCTGCTGTTTCGTTATATAAGAACTAATTTTATAAGTATATTGTTTGATGGCCTTAGATTGGGTAAAAAAAAAGTGAAATTGATACGTTTTATTAATGGTTCCAATTTCAATTATAGCCGATTTCCTCAATCATACTTCGCCAATGTCGAATGCATTATGCTCACATTAAAATTTAACGTCAATTGTGCCGTGCTCTCGCTGCCAATATACGTCGTCCTTGCCTGTTATATTGGCATAACAAGTGCCAGTATTTGCCAGGAGTTGCGCAATGGATGCAGTTACAACATGGGAAAATGTTGTGGAGAAAACCACTGTTAAAAATGTAACCGTCACGGTTGGAGTGACCTACTCACGAATTTGACTGCACTGCTAATTTTAGACCTAATCCTCTTGTGTTTATAGTTACTGAAGGAAAGTTTGAAAGATGATGCAGTCGTTAGTCTTGCTACCTGTTTTGTAAACTAATCTGAGAACTCTATTTCGGTGGTTCTGTATTTAGTTCACTGTCTAGTAAGTCTAGGTAGTGTCTCATGCGCAGTAATTTATCTGGTACGGTGAGACGTTGCCCAATGGCTGACATTGTTACATTAGAAAACAAACTACTTTCATAATTAAGCAAGACATTCTGAGTAGATGACTTATCATCTACTGTCTGAAATAATTATTTTGAATTTGAATAGATTTCCCTAAACATCTGCTAACAAATCCTTTGTTAGGCACTACCTACGCTCCTGATTCATAATTTAGCTAACTTTCATATTCCTATATAGCCAACCAGTAAGCTGCAAATTATCCTCTTGAGTAGGCGTAAGACCACAAAGGTTATATTACGGAAGATGCGAAGTATTTGAACACGATTAGATAGAAACCAGAAACCAAGCTGACATAATCTTAATTGCCATCATTAACTATTACAGAAAAAGTTTTTGTCGAATTCTGGTTTGACTTTTAATAAAATATCAGCATATTTTGTTTAGGCGTTTTAACCATTTGCTTTTTGTTTTATTGTACCCTATTACCTAGACGAAACGAATCGATGTTTTTATACCTTGTGTTGAAACCTGAAACTTGTCAAATCTAAGGGTTCTGGTGCCCTAATCAGAGGGACAAATTGTTCTCATACTTTTAAGAACGTTCAAAGTCTGATCTCAGTCTAAATCTGTCACAAATACCTCGACTTTACATACATTTTTGACATTTGATTGTGATTTGTTTTGAACGTTTTTAATAACGAAAGTTGGTCTTCAGGTTGCGTCTCTGTACTTCTGTAGGGTATTTACTCTGTGGTTTCATTACTTAGAGAGAAAATGGCGAACGAACTGCGAAGATCTGGTGTGGAATTGTTGACAAGCGTGGGCAGGGTGTAGGCGATCAGGTCCTATCGGGTCAAGTACACCATACCAAGAGTTGTACACAGAGGTGTACCTAAAGGTTAGTATATGCTGTAGGTACTAAGTAAATACATGAGGAATTTTAATGTTGATTGTTTCTGTACTTTGCATTGAAGTCATAAGGCATACTTGTTCTATAAATGTTGTGAATACAATGAGTTCAAGATATTTTTGAGTTTTTTGACTTATCGCGTGTAGTGCAGTCTTGCTATGTGTTTACCAAATTGAAGTATACGGTATATTAGAACTATAAAAGACATGCACAGGTGCACTAATTGCATTTTTGCATGTTTGAACCTTGCAATAAAGCCATTTTGTGTGTGTGTAAATTAGGTGACATGCGAAATATAAAAAATAATAGGTACCTATGTGAAAACAAATAGGACATAAATTATACAATTCCTTATTTATTTGCTGCTTATAAACTATAAACAGTTTCTAATATTTATGACTAAGTTTATAGTGCTGTAAAATGTTAATTACTTATGAGTTTATGACGATAATTTGTTTTAATTTGACTCGCAAAGTAATTTAAAACGTTCATGCAACCCCACTACCAAACGCCTTACCTACAATTACGATAAAATCTAATCGATTCCCATCCCCTCAATATCGAAGGGAAAGCCAGCTTTATTCAAATATGTACCTACAACTGTCATTAAAAATAAAACTAACCATTCTACTCTCGCTACTAAAATAAAAATATAAATTGTCTATGATTTGGTAATAACTCACCGACTTCCTCATTGTTAGCGGTAGCTGTAGATGTCGCAGATAAGTTCATTTTGGCAAGAGTATCACTGTGATATAATGAACGCTGTTCCGTCAATACATCACTTTCACACCGTACGTAATGAGAAGCTGTTAGATAAAAATGTTAAGTCACTGATTTGAACACTGGGAACACTTTACTAGGGTCGGAGAACTGATTGTCGGCACTGGCTAAGATTTTTTCAAGAGTTGTTGACCATTGTGTTTATTCAACTAACTAAGACGATATCCTTAGCCTAAGATCTTAGTTTTTCACCTGACCTTTATAAGGTTACTTATGGCAAATAACCGTAATTTTAAAATCAAGTCCTAGATTTAATTAAATCTAAAATTGGGCAAGCGAACTAAATTAGACTCTAAAATTTGGCAGCGCAACTAAACTATTGAACTAAGCTGAACCAAAATATAAATCAGTGCCAACAACTAGTTCTTTCACCCGAATACAAGAAGTATAGAGCTTCATCAGATATAATATGTACCTAATTTTAAAACAATGATGCAACGTCACGAATTATTTTGATGATTATCTATTCAAGGAACCTTAAAGTGAAATAATAATGATAGTTATTTAACAACTGAATCTGATTAAGTGAATGCGCATGAGTTTCTGTTTTGACTTACAGTTACCTAATAAAAAGTTATTACTTTCGCTTCAAAGTTAACAATATTGTGCGGTTTCTTTGTTTCTGGTATTGCAATAAAAACGAGGTCTTAATTCAAACAGCAATTACAAATGGCTCGCTAAAATGGAAACCAGTTTAAATTATTAATGATAAAAATAAGCCTCAACAATAATTGTAATTAAAAACTATGTGGTAACAGTGACCTACTTTCTATTGTATTTTTTTTTTGTAATTTAAAATATCCATCAATTCACATCCAAATCGTAATTCAAAACTTTATGCACTGTTTAGCACAAAGATGTCGTTCAAACCGACACCATTTATTTGTTCTTGTTTATGTACATCGAAAACAAAACAACAAATAATTTATAAATAGAACATGTTCAAACGTCAAGCTAAAAGCGAATCAATCACTTCGAACAATTGTAGCAGGCCGGCAATACATCAGAGAATTCAATGCTAGCGGTACTCTAGTCGAGACGAACTAGAATGTCCGTCCGTACCGTTAGCCTGACAAATGTAATTAACGGATTCCTAATCATTAAGCAACAATAGAATGTCGGGTAATGTTCTTTAGTAATTAAACCAGCCATTGTATTGGTTTGTCAATAAATACCAACTTGAATAACTTGAGTGTTTACGTTTTCTCATTAGCATATTATTCGAAAAAGAAATGGTCATAATAGACCATGAATTTAATGACCCACTGCGGTTGATTTATGCTTTAGAGTTATTGTTAATGACTTATAATCACCATAATCAGATATTGGTGATGATGTTTCACTAAACATCGTAGAAAAACACACAAAAACAATTGAGACAGCTCACAAGAAAAAAACAAAAAAAAAAGAACTTATTGTAAGAAAGTTTAAACTCCTACGAATTTCAAAAAAAATAAATAGACGGGAAGTTAATTCAAACCCGTGAGTAGGTCCTAAATCTGGTATATCACGGTGATTAGCAGTCTACCAACGTGTGGAAGTGAAACTGTCGTATGTTATCGACATGTATGATAGAACGAGTCGCAGAGCCACTTTCTTTAACACGACACACGGATTCCTGATCAATTCTAAACTACAAGATATGGAGATTAACTTAGAAACTTTAACTGTGCAAGCTTTTAATTAAATTAAAGTCTATAAATCACTTTAGATGCGCAGATAAAAATAATAAAACCATGGACTAAATTGGATGACTTAGAAAAATGTAGGACCTGAGCATAAATAAATGAGGAGCTGGCCATAAAAATAACGGATTCTTTTTTCGAACGCAAAATATTATTTGAGAATTAGCGACGCGTGTACAGAAATAAGTGCAATAATTCGTTGCTATTAAACTCAACACATAAGTGAGCCATTGAACTTTGTAAAGCCAACTTCAACTCTAAAATATAATTTACGACTGGTAGGTAATAACAACAGAAAAACATGACTAATAGATGTTGAGTCTATAATTTAAATGTTCTCGATTTAAATTAGTTATTCGATCCAGTTTTTAAGTGGTCAGTTATAAGTATAACAGAAACGAACTTCATAAAAAAACGATAGATAACAAAAAGCATCGATTTATCATATCTAATGAGTATCGATTAGAATATAATTGGAGCCAATTGTCTCAAGATGATCAATACTGACCTAAAGGAATCAGATCAATGTCACTTGTAAATGAATAGGTACCTACTTCGTAGGGTCACCATAAAAGGTACCTCGACATGTAAGGAGCGGCTCATGAGATGACTGATGTCTAACGCTGTGCAGGAGTATTGACCTTCGATTCTTTTGAAAAACCAGTCCGTTCAAGGATAACATGAGTGGAATATTAAGTATGTGTACCTACATGATTATTAAAAAAATATTGAAGATTGAAGCTTGTGAAATGATTTTGAACTCTTAAGAACGGAGTTCTGAAGAGAAAACTTAAAATTAAGACTTTTTGTAGTTTTAAAGTCTGCCTCTCCTCAACACATAAAACCTGATCGTAAAACCATAATTAAGTACCTTGCAGCCTTTTTCATATTTTTTACTCGTTTACTGGTTTTCTGGCATATCATTTACTTTAAACTACCTGAAAAACCAAAAAGATAATGTCCGGTCGCAAAAACAAAGTATAAAAATTACTTTCATGATGTAAACACAGAAACCTCGGTCATTTGTTAATAAAATAATATGGGTAACTTAGGCAAAGTGTTTGCAAAAAATATACGTTTGCGACATACGAAAAAATATATACTTACTGCAATTCTCTGTCCAAAAAGTTTGCTTATGAAAAATAATTGCATGCTAGGTGAGAATTTTTTGCTTGCTTATTTATGCAAATGTCAGGTACCAAAACGAGACGGAGCCAATGCAAAGAGGTTTACAATGAATTATGTTTGAATAACGCCTCCATTGGCTGGCAAGAACAAATGTTTTAAAGATCAAATTGGATGCGTAACTATGCAATGGATTCTGCAGAGATTATTTTCAAATCAACTGTATAGTTATTCTGATTTCTAAAATAAGTACAAGATTAGGTCTTGAATGACAGAATCTATCTTAAAACTTGTTACTAAGTTTCCCTAAGATACTTGAAGACTTTAAACACGGTAAGCCTATAAACAATGTTATCAATTCGGCCATTACAGACAATGCAATCTGAGCTTGCAATACTGCTTAACAATATCGGAGTATTAGACAATATCTTGTCTACAAATGGACTAACAGTGGCATAGATATAAGGCTGGTTTATAAAGAGAAACTGGTTACACAATCTTTGGTCATTACACAACAGCTTTAGAAAAAATAGTCACAATTATGGATCAGGCTGATGGAGCTGTTATTGATGTAATTTGGTTGAATGTCGTGTTAAATGTAATTGAGGCATTTCAAATTGAATTATGATGTGTTTGTGCTGACACACATCAGAATAAAGAGTACAAGAAACTACGGCAAATTGATGGGCTGTTTTATTACTTACTATGGAGTAAACATTTTCAGTTTTATGCGATTTCGTACAGTGGAATAATGTCTTGTTTCCATGTGTTCTTTTAGTCTGATTCGGCTGGATAACTCTATTAATGTGTGGGCAGCAAGTTTTAAGTTCTAAAGGTATGTTTGTTAAAGCAGCCATATTCACCCTAATATTTAATTGTCATACCCTTCAAGGGTTCGTGGCTAAGTGAACACTTTACACACCAAGACCTCGCCGTCCTTCAGAAAGCACTTTAAGCCGTTGGTCCCGGCTTTCATTGGTGCATCTTTGACAGTCGTTACCAGTCTTACCAAGGGGTATCGCATTACTCAGTAACTGGATCGTGGAGTTCAGATAGGCAGTTAAAAACAGAAAAAAGTTAAATCTGGTATTCAATTGCTTCCGTTTTGACTGGATGCACTTTTCCCACTTAACTCGATCCTGAGCCAATATGGAATAATCCCACATACAGGTACTACCTCTCACAGAGAAGAGGCCTGTATCCCAGCAGAGAGAACACAGTAGCCTGATTATGCTCATGCCTCATATAGGCGACAAGTTCGTCCCGCCATCTACGCCTAACCGTCAAAGCATAACCATTATAAATCTAAAGAAATTCCCATAAAACAAAACAACAGTTCCATCAATATTCTACGGTTGTTATAAGTTTTCCCTTTTCATCAATTTACAATTACAATAAAACCATCATTACAAATTGTTTCCAACTATAAAATGGAGCTAATAAAAACGTAATAGGTGATAGATTCGATATCAGAGGAGAGTGCAATAAATGAAAAGTTTGTCCCCGATTCAAAGGCGTAAAGCAAGTTTGTAATGTATTTGAAAAACAAGTTTTGTGTCAACATTAGGTAAAAAAACAGTGAAAGTGATTATCTAATTCAAAAGGTAGCAATAAAGGTAGTGTAAATACATAAACATGTTAATAGGAAATAGTTTATATATGACTTGACTGAAAAGTGTTGTGGAAGTAGGTAGGTATTGCAAGACTGAATAGACTTCAAAAAGTTGTAACTAACTAGGTAGTTCGAAAAACAGAATTAATAAGCAAAACAGTTTGTTTGTTGGTAATCTTACTTTGCATAATATAATAGAGGTACAAATGGCGTATTGCGAAGTAAGAATTGTTATAAAAACTACTCTTGAACCCTTGACCTAAAGTGATGGTAAAGGTGAAGACATTAAAGACAGAATACGAATTGATGTTATATTTATACAAGCGATTCGATATCTTAAAGATGATTTAACAATAAAGGTGCGGATTAATCAAATAGTTAAAACAAATTCTCGAATACGATTGCGTAACGAATTTATTGCATTGAACACTTGAACACCGAATGCATGATCAAATAGTTCGCCCACACTATGAATATATTATTGTAACGATCGAACCAATAACTAAGAATTCAAATCACAAGGAAACAATTTCTGAATTGTGTTCTCAGCTGGAAATTTATAAACACTTTAGACATTATTCGCCAAGGTCGATTTAAGAACGCAGTAAACATATGGAACGTTTCCAGTAAAACTATGTTTTTCATTACAAACGTAAATGCAATTTATGCTAAATTAGGACACCGTTGCAACCATAACACACTGCCAGAAGCGAAAGTCAAATAACCACTCATGCGCATCCAGTTTCACTAAACGAGACGAAATGCAAACGCAATAAAAATGACAAATTAATTACGATGTAAACGGTTATATAAAAATCCAATTAAATATCATGTTTACGAGGAAATTGGCACTGTTTTGAAACTTGGTGTACGGACGCGAATCGGAAATGTAAACACGGCAACTCGCGGACTAAGCGACGACCGACGTGCGTCGCTTCCACGACCAGCTGATACACTGTTCTGTACCTTTGAACACGAAAATACCTTCCAACCGCTTCAAGCGACCGATTACCATTCCATCTATTAATACAACATTAATCATAAGCGGCTTGCAGCGCTGTATTGTCAAGCTCTATTTATCGAGTGATATCACCTTGGTTCTACACATAAATGTATCGGGTACAAAATTGATGGAGTTAAAAAGACCAGTTAATCCATTGTTTTGTGACAAAACAAAGCTGAGGTCATTTTTAGATCCGGTCTTCAAGAAAGACAATCTTAATCAACCTACTTTAAGTAATGAAAAGTTGCGCGCAAATCATTGCTTTAACAGAAGCTGGCGCAGAAAACAAGCGCAACAAAGAGAAAATTATAAAATGATCAACAAAACTTGGGAACGCGAAATGAAGACAATGGCAGCAATTTGTATCACAGTTTTGCGAAACAGAATCTTACGACTTTGTGCAAACCTATCAGGTTTAAATAAAACAATAGAAAGTAAATTATCACCACACGTCGAGATACGTAACTGAATCATTTGCTCACTGCAGTACATAAACTTAATTACATACCAAACCCTTTGTTCCCCGGCTGTCATTCGTGGATCTTTGATAGTCGTTATGGGTCGTCAGAAGCCCGAAAGTCTGTCAACCAGTCTTACCAGGGGGGCAAGGGGTATCGTACTACCCAGTAACTGTGTTGTAGAGGTCAGATAGGGAAATGTTGGTGTTCAGCAGCATCCCCTTTGACTGGAAGCCAACCCCAACATAGTCGGGAAAAGGCTAGGCAGGATGAGTACAGAAACCTAATGAAATCCATCACTAACTCGAAACTCCTACTCCGTGCTCCTACTGTTCCATGTGCGTGTAACGATTATTTGTCGTGTCCAACAGCAATATAATAAAATTTCCAACAAGTAGCGGGCCTACCGTTTATTTTAACAACAAGAAAGCACGCTAGCATAAACAAAATAAAAAACAAAGAAGAAAAGAAATGTGCCTACGACCGAAAACGTCCTAATCGAACAATTTGTATGAATCGCCTCACAGTCCATCGGGGGAACATTTATGTGTCCGTCATAGCAATTGACTTGCCTTTTCTGTCCGTACGGCTATCGTAACGGCATTCCTAATGATTATCACTTTCCTGAAAGGCATTACGGCCTGTCTCCTGGCAATTAGTAGGTACTTAAGTAAGTAATTAGATTGTCAGTCTTTTTGTTGGTTTCGAGATTAACCGGGCTTATGTTCTTCTCATAAAGGATTGAATTGAAGTGTGTGTAAAACCGAAACGTGGTGAACGGAATTATGTGTCTCCAGGGATGTTAAATGTTATGTTTATGGGATTTTGGTCCAGTGTCTTGCGGTTTCAACCAAATAAAGCTGCTTTAGGGTCAGCAACATGATAATCTATAGCCTGAATCTACACATTGACTTTGGGCTCCTCTATGTTGCTTGTTTTCTACGTTGATTGACAAGAAGTTTTTCTAATAGCCCAAAAGACGTCTATGACTTGTAGTATTGTAATTGTGCCAGTTGAAACTGGATAAAGCCATCGTCGAAAATAATCATGTTCGTTTTATTATTCAAGGAATTGGTGGGCCCAATAAGGCCGCAAATAGTTCTTCAAATTATTTAGCGGTTTGGGGAAACAGGAATTTCAGCTTGAAGCAGAAAATACGTACTTAAGGGTCGTTACCGGTCCATACAGCTTAAAAATTTCGCAAATTCTTCAAGTTATCCTATCAGTCGCAGAGAATACTTCTAATTCTTGAAATCCTAAACATTTTTTAACGATAACAAAAGACAAACCAATTAGCTACCTTTTATCTTTATTGCTTGTAGATAACAATGTTATTTCTTGTAATACGTAACCTCCACCTACGTTTCTTCAGCCTTGACGAGATTGACATTACCAGTGCAAATATCATACCTATCTACTTATTAACTAGGCTGACAATTGTTGGCTCCATTGCCAAAGAATGCATTATCCGCCATTTTGAATGACGTCACGTACATGTTTAACGAGTTAACCTTGTGACGTCGATATAATTATGTTGGAGTTAACACTGACTTTGCGTTGGGGTCCGAATTGTTAGAGAATTCTGAACGGAAATTGAGTTTTTTTGTTATACAGGGATTCTCGATTAGTTTTATCGCTTTGTCTAACAAATAGATACAAAACCAGACTTATCAGCTTATTGTGTAAGTGGATGACATCATACTTCATGAATTATTATACAAAGATTATTCTTTGATCTATATCTATATTTAGCATTGGAAGTTAGACCTATTGATAGTAGGTCATTTAGTTTCTAGTCCATTTTCCTATTATGTAATAATGTTGTTATATTTCCACGTGCGTGAAGTTGTCATAACATAAAGTGTCAAATGTTTCCGTCACGCTCTGTTAGGTCCAAGATCTGAGTCACTGGAACATAAGGCGTGACGGACGATTTAATGAACCATTGATCCGAATCACATAAAGACATTGTCGTAGATAGATTTAGTAATTAGTGTGCGCAATGTCCGAAAATGATATAAACATTTAAAGCTTCAAAAAAATTCGTCATGAAAAAAAGGGATGTGATTTTCATGACGAAATTTTTAATCTTTATAAAAGTTACAAAAAAAAAAGGTTAAAACTCACTTTTCCGAGGCGTCGTATGTTTTCTAAACTCCTGTACGATAACCAATAACTTGGTAGTAACAACCATTTTTAATTTCCACTGAACAAGTTAATCCGATTAAAAACAAAATGGTACTGACAAACTTAACATTCTAGGTACAGCATCAAAATGGTTATTTATCCTTCTATTGACATGTCAATGATGTCATCAATAGTGATGTTATGTTTACTTCGCTAAGAAAAAATCTATGTTGCCTAGTACCTAAGTATTAATGTGTTTTCACACCTGCTTCGTAATGTATTTGGTAATTTGACATCATAGTGGCTTAGAAATGAAGGCAATAAGGTAATTTTTAATTCAAATTGAATTATTTATTGTCTAGAAGAAATAAAGTTAATGATAGTCATATTATTCTATTTTTGAAACGTTCTTTTTTATGGGCTATCTCTTAATGTCTGTGTTTTGTTCATGGAGAGTGACGTAATAATTAAAAATGATGCAACTATTATTTTCACCGTTTCTTTTAAATGAATTTTCCATACAAGTTGCTATCTAACTTTGTTTGCTACCTTACGTAAACAGCATTTTATGCTAATAGCTGCATTATCTAGTGTAGGTACATACATTACAGTCTGCAGACTGCAAAGTTTGCATACATGTGTTGCAATGTAGATTTTGGGGTTACACATGCTATAAACCGGTCTTGCAATTTTAATTGGCATGTCAAAGACGTAAGGTCGAAAATCCTTTGCTCGTTCTTTGTAGTGGACTGAAATAATATTTATTTTGGGACATACATTCGTTAAAAAGAAAACAAAGTGAACGTAGGGGTAACTCGTTCTTGTTATATTAGTAGATCAAATTAAACGTATTTATAAAGAGTTTACTCAAGATTTTATCTACTACTAGTGCTTTTTAAATGGGGTTTAATTTAAACTAAGTGCTCATTGTGGTTTTTTTCTTTTTAAGAGGTTTATTTTAAGACACCCTTCGCTTTTACATTTTAGTTTCTACCTTCATTTTTAAAAGAGAATCCTTCGTAGCTTTCAAGACATACATATAAAATGTGAAAAGCAGCACTTTCAGAAAAGAGGTCATTGTCTTTGTTTTATAAGAATCCTACCTAAGTACCTAGGAACCTATTTAGATATAAAAAATACGTGGGTTAGTAATAATACGTTTTCATCTTCATACGTGCTCATTTGTTGGTACTAAAACAATTAATATAAGTGATAAAGTTAACTATTGTGTAATTAATAATGCATACCTTTGAAGATATGTGCACTTACCTACTTGAACAGTCTTTGTTGTTCAAGTTGAATGAGAGCTTCTCATTTTCAATGACTCTTTGTTAGAAGAGTATTATAGCACATAAGATAGCTGATGGAATCTTTTGTTGATACAATCCAGCCGATCTATTCTGTAAAAATCTCACCGTGAAAGTTAAGTGAAGTGAGTTTCACGTGAGATATCACTAGTGTCAGCCGACATATTCTGTTAAAATCTCACCGTGAAAAGTTAGGTGAAGTGACCTCGAAGTAGTCAGTCATTCTGTCCGATACTAGCGATTGACACTAATGACAGCTGATTTTAAGCTCACTTCACCCAAGTTATCACGGTGAGATTTTTACAGAATAGCACTTCAGGATAGGTGAAATGATAGCTCACTTTACCTAAGTTTTCTACAGAATAGACCTCGATTTCGATCCTGCATTGTTTCATAAATCGATGACTTATCTCTTATTAAGAGTATTGGCATATTAAAACTGCTTTTTACTGCATGAACACAGTTTTACTCATCACATGTGTTTAGGGATTGCCAGCCTAGTCTCTCGAAGAGAGCCTTTACTCCGCAGCATATTATGGAGTGAATTTGACTTGTGACTTTCACGTGAGTTCAACCATAACCTAATATGAGTTTGTCTCTAGATACTTACAATAAAGCAAATATAAGTAATAAATGAGGTACTTGAGGATGAAGTCAAAGCAGTGTTACGTGAATAAAAAATCGGTGACAATGTTGCTACCAACAATTTACGCCCATTCACCAGTATTTACGACCCAACACGCAAAATTAGCCTAACTCTAAAGCTAACATATGGATCTTGCGAAAAAAAAGACGCAACAGTGTCCACGTAGTTGGCGAGACGGTTCCGCTTTCGTAGGCAGAAATAGATGGAGACGAACGAATGGGTGTGTGATCGCCCGGCGTGTCGCCGTTTCCGGGGTCCAGGGTTGCCACCATAGACAATAACGGACATAGACGGAGTCATGGAAAAGTAAAGTCACTGCAATAGGCTGACTTTGATATCGCTGGTAATCCTGCAGGCGGTGAAATATGCCCATGGCTCTAATAGTATACAAAGGTTTTTATTTGTGAGTAGTTTTATCCCCTGAAATATTAGTAATTAATTCAAAGTTATAGTTAAGAAAGAGACGCATGCAGGATGCGTCTTTTTCTTCCCTAAGATTTTACGTAACGTCCTATAAGTTATATGTAACCTTTAACTTACATTCTACTGTTTTTATTCGTAGGCTCTGGTGACAGGGTACTTAGACGAACAAACTGTCATAATTTTAGACGGTCTCAGTTCTGAGATACTTTGGAGTCGGTAACCATGCCTATATTTGGCATAAGCATAGACGAGACGGTGTCTCTGTTAGTTATTACTCCAAGTGCAGTTTAACACTTCATAACACGTCATATCTGCTACTATTTACGTTAGCTTGTACTTCAAAGGACAAAGCTGTTTGAGGGTTGAGTAAATTGAGATTATTTAGTAAAGTGTGAAAGGAGTTTGCAATAGTGTGGAATATAACGTTTTGTTAACTACCCAGACTAGTGTCATGTGGGTGTTACATTCAGAGATTGCTGTAATTTATTATGGGGGAGTAATCGATATCTTATGAATATTTTAGCAGCAAGGTGGATAATCTGTCAGAGCCGAGTCTCTGCCATGTCTCCCTGGCCTAGGCCCACATATTTATTTATGGCCTGTATTGCTGTTCTGTTAAGCATAGACACTAAGACACTCTCTTATTTTTTTTTACAGATTACGACAGAAGACAGAAGACGTAGGTCTTAGGTTTATCTACAAGTGATAGCAGATAAGTACCTCTTTTCGCTAATAATTCGAAAAATCTTTCAGTACGAGTCAAGTTCGCCCCCCCAATTTCACCCACTCGGTCCCGAACCTACCGTACCATTAAACACCTAGCAACATTTAAAACATGGCAACCCTATATTGATCATACGAGGATGCTAACGGTTCGCAAATCGTACAGGCCCAAACTACCGAAATAAAATGACATCAGACGAAGTCCAGATTTACACGTGCGATTTCAAAGTACAAGTATTTTTTAGACTTAAATTATTACTTGAAGATGTAGACAGTGACGTGTCCCGAAAGTTTGACAGAACAGTTTCAAGAAATAAAAATGTTGCCAGAAAAAAAACTGCACCAGAAAATGTCAGCCCTTTTTTAACATCACGTTTCCGTCCATTGATAATTCTGCAACTCTATACAATCACATGGATCAAGTCAAGCATCCGCTTTTCAATCTTGATATATTTGCCTATCTTTAAGAAGTAGTACAGAGATAAGTATAGATATGTTAGACCTCTAGGTAGGTACGTAATGCAATGTATATAAGAAGATTAGGACATCTCAGATATATTAGTTTCCGGCTACACCGACATAACGATGATATAAAATATATGACATAACGTGAAAGTATATTAAACTTGACTGCTTTTATATAACATCGATTCCCTTACAAAACGTTCTTCTGTACGACATGCAATTTACAAACACGAAAACCAGATTTTGGTATAATTTAACGTCCCTCCACTTACATGCGATTAAAAAAATAAATCAAAAAGAGCAAAGGCGTCGTCTGAAGTCCAAATAAGGCCGTCAGCCTTGATCGCGACCGAGATTGGACAATAATCGCGAGTTTCGTTCGGAAACCGGTCGGAACATGAGTAACCGCGGTTCACGACCAACCGTCCGGAGTTTTGCATGAAATAAGATATTCATGCTTACAGTTGCGTTCATAATGCAATTGCATTGTCTTGTCATGTTCTTTTTTTCTAACTAAAGTTTTCTTGTTGTGGTGAGCTGTCAATTTGAGGTTGACATGAGTGACTGTTGCGGTCGTTTGACACTGTTTGCATCACATTATTGAATAAACGCTCAACCTAACTTTAAATTTATTTCTGCTAATATTCGTTGGCTCTTCTCAGTCAGTAATGGTATTTCCATTACATTTAACAGGTAGGATCCAGTTATTTATGAAGTGTACTAACCTCTAACGTCTCGTTGCAAAGTGGTAGAAAGCGAGCCGCCTGCCAAGGCTGCATCTAATAGGTTGATATTTTCCCGGCATCGAGTGACGATCTCCGTCTGTGCAACGAAAAAATAACGTTTGCAAAAAAGAAAAATAACAGAAAATAAAACATTTCAGTAATATATTTTAACATATTTTACATTAACTTAATAATAATTACGGCTAACTCACTTTATAATCCATCACATCTTCGTCTTTGACAACACCATTCAATTAATTAATTTTTACAATGTGTGTATGAGAACAAACATGCAGCATTCGTCTGTATAATCCAGAGGTTTATATTTTAATGTGTTTGCGAACATTACTCCCAAGCTTTCAAGAACTAAACGCCAAACATATATTAAAAAAGCAGAAAAAAGGCCACTGCAACGGTAGGGGAAGAGATTTTTGAATATTCGAAATCTGCGTTCTTATTTTGAATGTACTGTCCTTTGTGTAGTATTTAGAGTAGGGTGTTAATTGACTGAAACTCCATATTTAATTTTAAAATTTCGCATTTATTTTTCAACCATTTATACAAAGATCACTTGGTTCTTTAACATTTTGTAAAAAAAAAAAATAAGATCAATTAACAACCTATCCCTATTCAACATAATATTAATACATGTACAACTATACTGTGAGATGTAGGAGTTCAGTCAAATCACATATTACAAGAAAAAAGTAATTAATATTATGCGTAGTTTAACGAAGCTAGTAATGATACAAAAATACAACCAAAGATTAAGTAGACTATAGACAAAGTATTACTAATGTTAAGTACGTAAAATTATATCACTCATTGACAAGAATTCACGTTATTCAATAACGATATACCAAGTCTAGTAAATAAATAGAAATAAAAATCTTGAGCGATTGAAAATGATTATTCCCTGTTTCTGAACTGTCTCGAAAACATCAAATGTGACAGTTGTCAATTTGACATTTCAAGTTTCCAGTCGTAAAAAAAAATGATTACTGTGAATGATTTTAAACCCAAGCGTTCAGTACCTCAGCACCTAACTTAAGACTAAATAATGAATTATAATTTAAGGCTTTCCCTAAAATTTTGACTTGGCCTAGCACCATGTTATCGCCACCAAAAAGATGAGGATGATTAAAAAAGAAAAAAATATCAGGCAGTTAGTAAAAAAACTACACAAATCACAATCACACAAGACAAACGATCAATGTTAGTAGAAAGATAAAAAAAATCAAACATTTAAATGGAATAGAAAATGAATTAATTTAGTTGTGATTCCAATCATGATAGTTTCACTCGTGTACTTAAGCCAAAAATACTGATTGTTATCTAATATAATAATCATCTGAGCAAAAAACAAGAAAATGCTATTAATATTATTGTGAAACTGTCACAATTTTGATGAAATAAATTAATAAGTTAGTAATTTATCCATATGTATACTGCGATAGTCAGACTTACGTATTCACTAGCATTTATAGATTATAAACTATAAATGCTTGAGTTTGTACATAAATAAGTATTAACTTTTAATTACAACTATTCACACTATAAGTACTCATGTCATATATTGGAATGTCTATTAGAGATCGTAGTTACTTCTAGTTACCTATGCATATCTGCTTACATTTTTACATGCATTTGTAAAATGCAGCTAAAACAAGCTGACAATTGACTATCAGAACAAACGTAACATTTCCTATAATTAACTATAAAAATGAGTTCGTTGTCAATGCGTATATATAGGCACGTATACGTTTTTGACGCGTCTGACGATCGCAGCGAACCTAATGCGAATACTTACATAAATAAGGATAAATATCACACAAGCCCAAGCCATATGTCATTGGAGATGTATGTAAACTATAACTAGGACGGAGAAGGCGGCGACGGCCAGGCACAGGCGCGCGCGCAGGCACGCGGGGCGGCGCGTGACGCACGACATGGCGTCGTCGCTGTCAGAGTAGCTACTACTGAAATCGTTATCGAATTGTGTCCTTACGTAGTCGAACGCGCGCAGCAGGTCGGGCGAGGCGTCGTGACGCGCCAGCTGCGCCTCGGCCGCGTCCAGCGCCGTGCTGGAGCGCCGCACCAGCGAGCGCACCTCCTCGGCCTCCGAGTCCGAGTCGCCGTCCCAGTTGCGGCGGCTGTGCTTCTTCGGACTCGAAGACTCGCCCTCCGAGTCCGCGCTCTCTGTTGATCTTCGGCGCAGTTCCGACAGCACGATCTTTTGCAGCTCTGACTCCCCATCCTTGTCTGTCCTCCTTCGTCTGTTCAGCGAGTCTAGTATGTCTGGGCGATTGTTGACCTCGGTGTACTCTAGTGAGCTGTTGATCTCGTCGCTGGTCAAGTTCGAGCTGTGTCGTCTGCGGCTCAGAGCCTGCACGTTGAGTAGATCGAACTCGGGCGATCGCTTGCTGTTTTTGCGTTCGCTCTCCGAGGGTTTGCGACGACGAGCGCCTTCGCTGCTTTCGATGCTAGTATTGTTTCTAGATCGTTCGAGACTGTCGAGGAGTGACTTTTTGCGTTCAGCGCTGGACATGGACTTTTTGGGTTTTCTGGAGGGTGTTTCTATGGGTGAGTTTCTGGTGGGTCGCTTGTATCGTGGGAGGCTTCGTTCGCGCGACACGTCGGAGGGCGGGCGGCGGCGGCGTGTACCGCTGGGGCTGGCGTCGTGCTCGGGCTGCGCCGACAGGCTGGAGCAGCAGTCCGACTGCGAGTCCAGGAAGGCGCGGTAGTCGTCGCCGAACTCTAGGAGACGACGCGCTGCGTCTGAATCGGGAGCTTCAGAATACGGTTCCGAGTTGTATTTTTCCTGCAGAAAAAAAAATAAGAATTAATACTTTTTCAAATTTTAAATGGTTTATTGTATTAATGTTGTAATTAGTTAGTTCTAATTTTGAGAGCATATTGTTGGTTTTCAAGAATTCAATTATTGACATCGACAACGTCCTTATAAAAATACGAATGTTTTTTTAAGATGCAAAATAAAAGGCCAACTCTACCAACCTGATAGAAATCCCACGCTTGCTCCGAAAACGAGCTATGCTCCTCCGTGCCAGCAGTGACACTCTTATCAACATCAGAGTCTTTGTCTATAGATAAGTCCCACAACCGACTGGGGTCCCCTAAACTTAGGGCTATAAAGTTTCTCTCTCTCTCTAGACTCCTGGCTAGTCGAGGCCTTACAGGGCCTCCAGCTGGGCCTAACTTAAAGCTCGGGGCCACAGGTTCGGCCTCATTTTGTTCTGGAATGGCACTGTCGGGTTCCCGGGTCGATATGTGGGTCTTTTCGATGCTCTTGCGCAAATGGGCGATGGTTGCTAGTTGTTGTTTTATTAGTTCTTCGTCGCTGTCGTTGCCTGATGTTGATGTAGTGTCGAACCTGTTGGGGAAGGATACATTAAGTTAACTTCGTTGATGAAGTTGCAAAGAGCGGAAAGGATTTGTAAACGGTTTTCGCGCGATAATCAAATACCAGTTTGTCGTATAATATTTTTTTTTGCAATCAACCGAGTTGATCAGACATGAAGACTCTTCTCCACTAAGTTATTAAAGTTTATGTCTTCGTTTCGTTTCAAAGAAATCAAACTAACCAGTAAGAAGTAATTTACAAAAGTAAGATATTCTTACATGTACTCCAAGGACAAAAAAAATAGGTCAAGGCCATCGTCTTCGCAAATAATTAGCTACACTGCTACAAGGATCTTTTTGCGCTCGTATGACGTTGATAGGGTGGCGCTGTTGGTAAGCATTTCTGCAATTGTTTTAAGCAATGTATTGAAAACCTAAGATGACTGCGTTAGTTCCGATTTTGACCACGCGCTAAAAGATCTTTGTAAGCTGTACATAATGTTTAAAAATGGTAATAAAGATCGATTTCCAATCAATTATATTCCCGTCTTAAACTAACCTGCTCTTTCTACTAGTAGCCGGATCACTGGCAGCACTCCTCTCATGCTTATCCTCAATCTCAGGACTTAATCTCCCGCAGAAAGAGAGAGACTTCACCAGTCTCTCTCCTCTCCTGACTGCCGTGTTGTTACGGCGTAACTTCAGTCTCTTGCGCCGCAGCCAACCGTGTTTGTCGCCTGCTTCCACGCAAGATGTGCATGCTTCTGTCATTGTGTTGGTGCTTGATACGTGGCCCTGGTAGGGAAAAATTATGGAGGCGTGAAGTGTGGTTGAAAATTAGGTTTTATTAAGAATAATGAGGTCAAGATGTACAGAATCAGTATCTTAGCAGATAACTGCTTTTAATGTGCACGTCTTTGTACATCGTTCTCACATGTATAATTTCAACATGAATTATGTAACCAATTTTTTGTAACAATACTTTGATTTAAAAGAGTGTTCGTGGAGTTCCTTGCCCGTTCTTCTCCATAGGTAGCTACGACCTTTTGGAATGGGAAACTAGCTTCATTTTTTTGACTAACCGACCCCTTGACAATTCATAAGTGCCTGTAATTGGTTAATTTGAAATAAATGGTTTGAGTTCGAGACTGTTTTAAATTATGTGGTTGAAAGATAAACGTCACCGGTATAAAAGCTCCCATTACAATGCTTTCCTTTGAGTAAAGTTGGTGTTGACATGTTTCAGTTTGCGACACTAATATACAACGAGTAACATAATTAACGCAAGACCTCATACACCCCAATTAGAATATTTACTTAAAAGCATAATACGATGACCAAAACAATTTTTTTTTAAAGCTAACCGATGTTATTAAGAAAAACGTGTCGACCCAAGCATTACTTTATGCGTTTAAAATTGAGTCTTATTTCTTCTACAATAAGATTGAATTTTCTTTGGCTCAATCAGAGGTAGGTATGGCAAAATACATAATTTATAAAAAAAAACTTATATCAAAAGTTACTGAAATCGATTCAGTAGTCAATTTGGAACAAACTACTTTCAGGTCTTGCGTCCATTCTGTTACACCTTGTATATATATAATTTGTTTAATAAATCGATCATCACTTGGACCACTCGGTTGATTCGATTCAGAAGGAAACAGAATATAATATTTAACGAGTGCATATAAAACAATCGTTTGATATTAATATTATAAGCACATAAATGAATAGATATATTAATCACAAATGGTAATTGAAAGCAGAAGCTAAAAGATATTCCCTCATTATCCATGTTTTTGGTTCAATTTGGCTAATAATATATCGCACCTTTAGAAGTATAGAGACCTAATGCGAAATTAGCCGCAACCAAAATAGGTCTCTATAATTCTAATAATTCTAAATGAATTCTAAATAATTTTGCTTGCGGCTAATTTCGCATTAGGTCTCTATACTTCTAAAGGTGCGATATATATTTTTAATGACACATATAAAAGCAACAATACCTGTACAGTAGTCGAACTTCCTCTAAGTTTTGAGTTCGAATTTGATGGAGTCACTCTTTGAGGCGACGCGAGGGTGTTCAAAGCAGATTCTGATATAGACATGTTGTGCGACATAGCGGCAACGTCGCCGGCAGTGGGCGTGGCTACCAGTGATGCACCCGCGCCACTCAGCTGTGACAGGCAGGAGACTGACCACGGCCGTGCGCTGTTGCCAGCTCGCTTCTTGCGCAGTGTTACCTAAAGCGAGAGTTTTCCTCAACCATTTGTTATGTACAATGTGCGTGAAGTTAGTCAAAATCCGTGTGACAATGTGATATGAAAGTTATCACAAGAGAATAAGATCTAAATTGGTAAAACATTTAGGTAGGTATTCCTTATATTGTGGTTACAGAGTTAATTTGAGATCTGAAGTTTAAAAAAAAATGCTATATTTATAAATAAATATGAACACAAAATTAGAACTGTATAGCATGAAATTAAATCAATTAGTAACAAGTAGACACAAGACAAACGATATTAGTCGTTAGTGCACATTTATAAAGAATGTTTTACCTTGGCGTGGTGTGTGGGAGTTACAGTGCAGGTGGAAGTGCTCATATCCATAGATGAATGAATGTTTCGTTCTTCAGATGTCAGGGATGTGTCCACTTCGCTTTCGGTTGTATATTCCCCTGATGCGTCATAGCTTTCTGTGCCCTGAAAAAAGAAAATATCAATAAGAAAAACATTTAGAAAAAAAAATTGATTGGCGTGTGATTGCTTCGGAAATCTAGTAATTGGAACCCAGAATGTAAGCCATAAAGATTCTAGATTGAAAAAAAAATCTTATAAGAAGCTACCAAGAATGAAAAAAAAACAACCGACGAATTGAGAACCTCCTCCTTTATAAAGTCGGTTAAAAAAGTGGCACGGGTAATAAATCTGTTTAAAAACTAACAGTCGAAATTGCAAATTGGATTCAATTGACTCCCAAAACTAAATGAGGTCTCATTTATCAATTGTATCACCAATTATATTAACTAAAAGTCTCTCTATACATATTTTTAAATGGTCAAAGAAACTAACCTGATTATTATCACTCTTGCCTTCTGAACTCTGATTCAACCACTCTTTGATCCTCGACATTTTGTTTCTACTGACATTTTTCCCTTCTTCCTCAAATAACAGTGGCTTAAAACTCCTTGGCCCCTTCTTCTTTGACAACGCCTGTTTCTGTACCAATTCCTCAGCCTGATTCACCAGTCTCTCTATATCTTTACATCTTTCTACTCTAAGCAAGTCAGGGGTCGGCGACTCTAGTTTCGGCTTCGGTGACGGTGGTTTGTCTTTCTTTTCATCTACGGGTAATTCACACTGGATTTCAACTGATGACGTCATTATATCAGTCGAGTCTTCGTTCCCAATTTTAGCACCACCAACGTATGTCCATTCTTCCTCTGAGGATTCTTCTTGTGACTTTTCTGTTTCTATCATTTGTCGGTCCGAATCTGTGTCGTGGTGTTTGAAGTAGAATGTTCCTAGATGTTTTGATTTTCGATCTGTTTGATTGAATTTTGATGTGTCTACAGGCTTTTTCCTTTTAATAACAGTCGGCGGAGTTTTCAACTTTTCTTCTATACCCACGTTGTGCACTTCTAAGCCTGTAAAAGAAACTAGCGCTGTATGATCAAATGCTAATAGGCAGACCTTATTTGTTTGTAAAACGGTGTTTTTTTTTTAAGACAATAAGCACAATGCTATTGTTTTTTAATTCAAATCAGTCGAGAGTTGAGTGTGTTTATGGGAAAATGGAAAACAGTGTTGTTCATTGACGGTTTATGAGTATTCATGTGAGATTCTTTACGTCATTGTTTATGGTAAGAAGGGATGTTTGACCTATTTGAAACTGAACAAGGAAATATTATGCTTGTTTAAGTTTAGACGGTGCCGTTTACGGACGAAGGATTTAACATTTGGATAGCTAGCAGAGTGCACTGGACGTAATGGAAAAGCTGCATTTTTATCCGTCTGCCAACTGATAAGTAAGGTGTCCCTCAAGGTAAGGTCATTGTTTTGCTTAGATAGATCAAATGCAGCACAGAAAAGAAGATTTGCTGATGGCAGTGAGTAATTCATTATATAAATTGTTCTTTGTTATTCGTACAACTTTACATTTTGAAATATTCAATTTTATCACAAATTCCTGTGTTAGGGACCTGTTTTAGATCTGGGACAATCACAGTTTGACCATAGAGACTTGATTTTATTTGAATTAATTTTGCCTATCGTGTAATAATAGATAATTTTATGGGGGGGGGGGGGGGCAAACCGGTGCATGAAAAAGGCGCCACACAGACCCACACCTAATTAATTAATCTCAAACGCTGGAGAGAGGGGCGCCACTATCCAGTTTCTGCCCCAGTTCGAAAAAATCGTAGATCCGGGGCTGAACGGTGCAGTTTCTTGCCTATTCTTCTCCATCCGAAACGACCTTTTGGAAGAGGCGACTAGAATCAATTCTTTTTTTTGTTGTAAATTTTGCCGCTCAAAAGTGCCGTTTATGTGCCTATTTCAAATCAATGATATAGTGTAGTGGTCAGTGTTCTCTTACCATCCACATGGTCAGTAGCGGGCACTGTCTGGTCCGTGGCGCGTGCAGTGACGTCACACGCGCCGGGCACGCGTCGCTCGTCCGCCATGTTTGTGTATCGCGCTCGCTCCAGTTCCGACTCACAGTCTGACCCGTAGCCGCGCCACGTGTACGTTAGCACATATTCTTGTTCCTCCTGTAAGATAAGAAAGTTTTTATTGTTTGTAAATTAATAGAAATCATTAGGGGAACTAGCCAAAATGCCGATATATAACGTAAAAATCTCACCGTGAAGACTTAGGTGAATTGTGCTGTCAATAGTATCAATTCAGCATCAGGCGGACCTCATAAGCTCACTTCACATGAGTTTACACGGTGTTATTCTTACATAATAGCACTACTGATCTCATGTAACATAGTAATTTTGGGTGTCTAAGTATGTACAGTAGTAGATACCACAACACCGGTGATTTGGATCAGATCATAATTATGGGAAGTGACCAGCACTCACGCCGCTTTCCGTGCTTTTGGTGCGCCCTAAGTCGTTTTATGCTGCTAAAGAGACATTGTTTGCCTAGCTTATGAAGTAGTAACTTCTAAGAAAATATTTCTGAAACTCAACGTATAAGCGGATCTAATGGCTGATATCCAAAGCTGAGAGGTGAGAAAACGTCTTGAACTACCAATCGGTTTGAGATTATTTCACATATTTTGCTTAGGTACCTAGTTTCAGGCAGGTATTAGCTAGCTAAGCGGTAACCTCCGATCATTGTCTATCTACTTTAAAAAAAAAACTTATTAATTCACTGACAGACAACAATAGCTTTTACCGCTGGGTCTAGAAGTATGTGAACAAGAGTTCGTTATACAACGAAGGACGGAAAGAAAGGATATCTGAGAATGCATCCCCTAAAGGTGTTAAATAGGGGATGAAAGTTTACATGGACGTTGGCCATTTTTGCTGATGGGAAATCCCATCGGCACACGATTTGCAGTTTAAAAAAAATAAAAATAAAAAAACGTGTGGCGTCGCGTCGGGGATTTTTCTGCAACTCAACTCCGAATGTAACATCGTTTACTCCATCTTTAAAATACGCAAACTATATTTTAATCTTAAAAAACATTAACATTTTCGCAGCCGCCATCTTGAGTTTTCATTAGGCCTCACTTTCGGCTTCAGTACGCTCGAACATCATAAAAACTATCTCACTCTCTCTGTCCCTTTCTTTTACATATGAATAAATAGTCACATGGAGGGGGCTTAACGCTTTTTCGCAACGTGACGACTTTTACAATTATTTTACAATCCCAAGCTGCGTTATGGAATTTCGTCCCAGAAATACTGTTTATCTCACCTCAGACGCAGACTGCCTGCTGTCAAGTGAGCTGTCTCTACGCCTCGCATTGATCGGAGTCCGTTGTATGCGCGGCGACCCTCGTTTGCTGAGTCGTGGCTGCTTAAGAGCTGGTTCGTCGTCACTGTCGCTTGCAGCCTCTACTGAGAGACAACCCTGGAATAAGGGAAATTGATGAATTAGTCATGGCAGTCAGTTGTGAGTGATAGGGTGTGCTTGCAAAAAAATATCAGGAAATGGAAGGATAAGCCATGTTGAAACAAGACATGATAAATCTCGTTCGCTTATAAACTTGTATGTTATCAATCCTGTCATACCTAAAATATGCTTACGACAATTTTACACTAACTGTCAAAAAAGAGGGCTAATTGTGTAACACCCTGCCAGTAGGAATGGCTTCCATTTTGACAGTTCAACAACATTCATTGCGTTATTTAAGTTAATGAACAGACAAATTTTTCGAACATAAGAGCCAATGGATTAGCAATATCCTTCAAAGTGATTCAGATTCTAATTGATAGTGTCACGGAATTAGGGTGCAGATTGTGGGTACGAAATGCCAAAACATATTACGTCGAGGACTAGATAAGTACAGCTTTTATTGCATCACGTACTCATATAGTGAGTATTTTTTTTGGGTGGGAAATCATCAAATAACTTCTCCTGCTCTGGGTGGAACGGGAGGGCGTGTCAGACTTTTCCTGACTAAAACCCACCCGTGTTCTTTCAGTTGCCTGTGTGCCAGGGGCCACGGTATCTCTTTCGCACAACCCGCACCCCTGGCAGAACAACCCGCACCCCTGGCAGATATAATGAGTGAGTGTGACTTTAATCAAGTCCTCACATCCAGAAATGCACCACACACTTGAATTTATAGTCCAACAACTTATTCCCAAGAGTTTGGAGCATTCAAGCATAGTCCGATCTCACGCTCACCAACATAGTCAAAACGCCATAAAATCCCCCGATATTTACTGCTACCATTCATACAATATTCAACCAAATCCATTTAAAAATTAATTTACGACCAATAAAAGTCATTTTAAGATCCCGCAGATATTTATAGGGAACTACAAATCGGTTTATATATGAGTATTAACCCTCAAGTTACGTAATGGTCTTCTAAACGATTCCTATGCGAACTATTAAATGGGTCAATGGTATCCTAGCAACGAGAAATCATAACATGGCGTCTGATTTAAATTATTTATTCGAATGAGATAGGTCACGTGACTAACCCTTTAATGTACATGTGGTCTTATATGGTATAGTTTCAAAAACAGAACAATGTTTTTGTGGCCCTAATAGATTTTTTTGTCCTTGGTCGGTTAAAACGTGCATTTGGATTTAGATTTCGAATCGTTTATGGTCAAGTAAATTCATATTATTTTAAATGGTGTTTTGTTTTCCTACAGTAATCGTTATTGTAGCTTTTCAGCTACGCCTTTAAAAATAACCACAACGCTAGATGTTCGGGTTATCGTTTAGTTTCGATGTGATTGAAAGATGGATGGACACGAAATTAGTACCACCTGTGTAAGCTTTCTCAAAATAAAGACAATAAAAACCAGTAGCATTCATAAATAACAACTTAAAGCCAGTGATAAATCAGAGGCTATAAAGGTAAATCTACAGGAATATCGTCTTAACAAAAAATATTACCATAATAACGATCAATGGATTTCTAAAACCAAATTCTAAACTGGGTATTAAAATGCTGCAAGGATCTTTTTGGCGTCTGAATGACGTAACAGACTTATACAGCATGTAACATAATTAAAGCAAGACCTCATACATCTGGAGGTGTAGTGTTGAGTTAAAAGTATAATACAAGGATGAAAACTATTTATTTTTTAAAGCTATCTGTATTGTTAAGAAAATCGTGGTCACCCTAGCATTACTACGCATTTAAAATTGAGTTTTATTACGTTGCTTTATGATTGAATTTTGTTTGGCTCAATCGGCGGTAGGTTTAGTAAAATACATAATTTTGGTAAAAAATAACCGTATTAAAAGTTAGATACCGAAATCGATTCAATAGTCAATTATGAATTTATGACCAACAACTTCAGGACTTGCATTTAGTTTGTTATACCATGTTGAACGCCAGCAATCATATCAGTTATTGGTTGTTATTGTTATTGGTTAAATTGTCTTAGAAAATATGTATATTGACCAAACAAGATGGGGACGTAAGTTCCAATTTCAGCCACGCACTATAAGATACTTGTAGCGTTGCACATTTACCTAATCCCTACAAATAAATCGAAGACCAACAAATTACTAAGCTAAAAAAAAAAACAAATGAAAGTTAAAATCGTCGCCCTATCGCCATTTCACTCAATTACCTTCAATAGAAAGGGATGATTTAATTCTCTACGCGGCTTGGGGTCTAGTCGTGTTTGCACACAGCACCGGGTGGTTGATTAGGCTATTGTATTGGTGAGAAGTTGTGCAAACTAGTATGGAGTTGCATGCGCTTTTTCGGAGAAAGGGGAAACGTAATGCATTTCTATGGGTCCCTGATCATGCATGACTATTCGTGATGGTAGTTTATGAAAGAGAATATCTATTCAAGTGTTTGTATATGGTGTATAGGAAGGTAAGTGACGAAGTTAAATATGAATTTACAGAAGCACTAGGTGCCCTACTCAAAGATCAACTAAGTGTTAACGATTTTATACGTTATAGGAAGGTGATACTTTGGAATTCAAACATCAATCAGTCTAACCGGATGCAACTGCAGACTTCGATTTAGAAGATCATCATCATCACTCTAGCCTTTTCCCAGCTACGTTGGGGTCTTCCAGTCTAACCAGATGCAGCTGAATACCAATATTATATACGGTGTGGTTGTCTGTCTGACTTCCACAAACCAATTATTGGGCCTAATATATATTGGGTATAATACGATACCTCTTGGTAAGACTGGATGTCAGATTTTCAGGCTTCTGACGACCAGTAACGACTGTCAAAGGTTCACGAATATCAGCCGGGAGCAACAGCGAGGCACGGAAGGGTATGTAAAGTATAGATTATAATCGAAAAGTAAAAAAAGCTTTGCCAGACATACCTGATTGTCAATCCTAGCGAGACACGCTTCGAGATGGCACTGCCACTCAATCGCCCGTAGGTACAGCAGATGCCAGCGTCGTTCAAGCGCACGTGCAGCGTCACCGCCGCCGCACAAGCGCACCACCGAGCTCACGATCCGACCGTGGCATTCCACGTCACGTTGCAATACCTGGGGAAGGAGAAAATATAGGTGTTATTGATGTTTGTAAAGTAGTAGTAGAAACTTCTACAGGTAACGTCAGACTGAGCCTAAGACAACGACCTGAAGATATCTCAACAGATTACTCTGCGACCTAAAACAAAGAAGCGTGATGAAAAATTACGTGGAGAACCGACTCCAAACGAAATTGGATGGGCTAGACCAGGCAGTGAGAGACAGACTTGACTATTATGGACTTCGGAAGTACAGAGGGTCTGAATCACAGAGTACAATATTATATTCAGAATGACGAGGTAATTTTGCATTTTATTTTTATATGACACTAGTTTTTGCCCGCCGCTCTGCCCGCGTGGATGTCATTTATCGAGTAAAAAGTAACCTATGTCCTTCTCCATATCCCAGGCTATATCTCTGCTAAATCTCATGGCGATCGATTCAGCGGTTTAGGTGTGAAAGCGTAACAGACAGACAGACAGAGTTACTTTCGCATTTATAATATTATACAGGAGTCATTAGCAAGGTTGACCTATTTGTTACAAACTTACAACACAGTCATAAGTGGTTGCTATTAAGTACCATTGTCTGTAATTTTGAAAGAGAGATCATTACTCCGATACGGTACAAAGCATGGTTAGGTGAACAAATTGACAAAATATAAAAACCTTTTAACAAACACAATGCTTCTATCGATACTCATCAAATCAAGAATGCGGATCTCATAATAAACAAGATCATAGTTTCCGATACGAAAATACGTTGCGTAACACAGAACCAATACTTTAAAGAAGCCGGCCCTAGCCTTTACAAAGAAAAAAGAAAAAATAACCTCAAAGTTTACACAATAAAAGATGGCGGTACCGAAAACCGACCAATCAAAATTAACAATAGCCGTTGACACAATAAGTCAGCCATTTTAGCCGAAAAAAATAAAATTGAAAATCGAACAAAGGGCGGAACGTGCTGTGCTGTGGCGCACGCGCTTCTGAGTATGACAGCTGATATTTCTGTGTTAATTCAACAACGAAAAAACGTCTTCAAGAGAGCCGAAATACCGAATTTAAAATTTTATAATTTTCCCGTTCAGAAATAGTTTCAAAAAGCGTGTTCTAAAAATTCCAGGTAAAAAGTATTTCTAGGTAGAACTTGTTATTGGCGCGTGGTCTTAAAAAGCGTAAAATTAAATAGTATGTCGGACACGTCCTGTTCGCAGTTTGGTAACCGATATTCAGTGTCAAATAATAGGAAATCTGGCGTCAGTATTATTCAGCAAAAATAAAGACCTAAAAAACGACGACAAGCAAAGTAACTGAAAAAACTGAGTTACAACACTAAAGCCAAATTACAGAAAAAAAACTATCGGTTAAGCCGTTTGGAAGCTACGAGGCTACAGACAGACAGACAGACACACACATAAACAGATACACACGTTATAAACTTATAAGTACTTATAACGCCCCTCTTTTTCGTCTAGGGTTAACAACGAAATATTCCGGCTATCCAAATAATGATCTAATCTTAGAATGTTACATAGTCTGCTATATTCGCAGATAACAGATGGCTTACCTAGAGGTAAAAGATGACAGCCCAAGACGTTACGTCAACGGCTGGTAACAGTTTCTTAGTGAGATGAACGACTACAGATCGGATCAGTTCAGTAACAAACCTGCGAAGGGATACCATGTTTGGCTTTATCTTGAGACAAGGACGGTTTAAGAGGTGTAGGAAATGTTTAGTGTCTGATGGAGTTGGAGATTGGGTTCTAGGAACTCTGTTTTAGGCTAATTAAAAGATTTTTGATGGTGTATTGTTTCTGTGGCTATTGATTTGGAGACTAGGGATGATTGGTTCAAAACTTCAGACTCAAATGTTCATGCTCAATTACCGCCAAATTCAGTTCATACAGTTGGTTGGGGGTTCGTATCCAGGCAGGCGCTGTACTTTGTGTAAATAATTTCATCTTCACTGCTCTCAGAACGGTCCTAGGACATGTGACATCTACCAACCCGCACTGGGCCCGCGTGGTCGATTACAGCCCACTTTCTCTGTGGTAACTTCTACTTCTTCTTCTTCGTCGTCACACTCTTGGCAGAGTGGTCGTGGTCGTCACATCAGGGGTGGCAGGCTTCACAATCCGTCGCCATTTCTCCCGTACTGAGGCTTTTCTTGAACATTCGTGGAGTGGACCATTGAGTGCAGTTTTGACTTGGTCGATCCACCGCACTGGAGACCTGCCGCGTGCTCTTGTACCTTCAACCTTTCCCTGTACTACAAGTCGTTCCACAGATGTGTCTTCTAGACTGTGATATGTCCAAAGAATGTGAGAATACGACATTGGACGATGGAAGAAAGACGCTGTTTGACACGAAGCTCTTGGAGGATTGAGACGTTGGTTCGAAACTGTGTCCAGGTTATGCCAAGCATTCTTCTCCAGCACCTGTGCTGTGCTTATGCTGTGGTAACAGCACAAGCTTATTATTGATTTGCATGTGTTGAATTTTAAGTACTTGGAATACTTTTTCTGTACATGAAACTAGACAATAATAATTATTACAAGACGAGCGGCTTCATCCTCGAACTTAATCTGTTGTAATAATAATAACTTAAAATGCTAATAACACCAGTCCAGGTTTACCAGAGCGCTGTGGCTGCTCTAGCGTTGCATCCATATAAATTACAACCAGATGGATGCAGAGATTACATACCAAATTACGAATTTATCGAGATCGTTGGACGTCGTTTCGATTCCGATTGCATGGGAAAACGATACGGAATAGCAATGAGAAAGTTAACTATTAGAACGGACAGTTGCTTAATTCAAATCAGACATAATTTGTTGAAGATGCTGCTTCCTTGATAGCTCGACAGTTTACCGAGTTTACGTAGACTAGACACTTGTTAAAGCAAGGCCCGAGAGTAGGGTTGCTCACCCTACTATATAATATAGCATACTGCTATATTAGAGGCCTAAATACTATATTTAAAAAAAAATATAGTGGCCGAAACTACAATATTTTTACTTCAATACAAAATGGCGATAAGATCGCAATATGGCGTATTCATCTCATAAAAGCTGAATTAATGGTATTTTGTAACTTTAGATTTAGAGTGTAATAATAGTTATGAGAAATTCTACTACTTCTATTCTTTTGGGCATTGGCTTCGAAAATACTATATTTGATATAAGAAAATTGGCATAGTGATTCGTGGAACATAGAGTGGAAAGAAAAACCGGTTCATGAATGGTTTTCGCCGTAAATTATACATATATAATCGTACATCAAAATTCATCAATGTATAGACCAGCAGTGACAACATCTTGACATAACCCTGGTCTCCTATAAACTTTGTTGTAGAAATGAAGACGAGACCATAAGTGTGAGAAAATTTTATGGTTACATTCATAAAGTATCTTTAAATGTAACTTAATATCATTTTATAACTTTGATTATGTTTTTATAGCTCCAATACGATACGTATGTAATAGTGTCGCCCACAATGAAAATATATATATTTTAGTGTATAGATATTCATTTCCGATTGATGATATAATAATATTTATTTTCACACGTTATTTGAACCTAATTTGAAATAACGCAGTGGGAGGTTGAGATTTTTCTCACTTATATTATACAAATAACAAGTTTTTTTAAATGAATTACATTGATGCAACGAAAGATTGGCTGTTATTTTTATTACATTTTAAATGGGATATGTAAATAATTAAATATGAAGATAACTTGTATTAAGATTCAAAGATATATTCAGGTTTGATGTTAAAATAATACTTCGTGAGAATTATTCATTCTCACGAATTAATAAAAAATAGGGTTTCCTCAATAGCAGTCCAGAGTCCGCTGGATGTGAGGAGCACAGAACCGGTCGAAGTGGCGGAGCTTGGGGGAGAGGCTTTAGTCAAGCAGTGGACGTCTTTCAGTTTAAATGATAATGTTGAGACCAGAGTCTGTATTTGTGTCCAGCTGATGGCAATAGGCTCGCCACCATGGACGCCACTTGGGACTTAAACATAACTCACAAAATGTGTACTATTGTATAATTATATAGTTTCATCTCTGCGTAACCCTCGCAACGCTTGTAGTCTCCGGAGAGTGTTGATGTTATTTCTAATTCTTTCAATATATACACGTTAGATCTTAATGTTTTGTCTCATGTCAATGCAAAGATAATCATAATGAAATAACTTCTTGAAATACTGAGAAACAGAGATCGACTTATATCCATATATTGCACTGCACATTCAAAATCCATTAAGCAATTAAACTCTAAAAGGACATACGATAAACATTAAACTGCTATCGCAATTGCAGATCCTAATTACCACCTTCTCATTACCTCGACAATTACAAATGAGTACAAATTCGATATAATTATCACCTTAGATAAAGTTTAATACCATAAGGTCGTAAGAGTCAAGGCGAACGATGTCATTTGGCATTTTCTTCGCGATTCTATTCGTGATATGCCGAGTTGTCGTGTTGAGGCACTCGGTTCTATTGAAACGTCATAATGATTAGTAGGAGTTGTGTTGAATGCATGGTGATGATGTTATTAATGTAGTAAATACATTATTGCTTGTGGGTGCAGCTAGGTATAAATGGCTTTTAGGCTGGAGACAGTGAAGGTCTGATTATGATTAATAACAGTTTAACTACTAGCAATTTTGTGTAAGAAACGAAGCGAAAAAGTGTGTAAGCATTGTACCGTGTGGCGTTCTGTAGTTAGTGCCACGGAATGAAGTCGTGAGTTTACGTAAGTAACTCTTTTGGGACTGGTTTTTCAAAAGCAAGGATCATTTAATTAATTATTAATGATGATATATGTGTGATATTCTTATTTTTGAATTACAGGTCAGTCAAGCAGTGTTGCCAAAGTGAAATTTATTTTATAGGCAAAATAATTATGCAAAACATAAATGTCAGTTTATTAAGGGAAAAGCGTGATGTTCATCATCACTTTAGTAATAAAATTTTAGTACACTATTAAAATCTTTAAGCTGCTATAAAGCACCTTTCGTTTATGATTGTAATTAATATTAGAAAACTGGCAAATATCTACGAAAGAAAAAAATATATTCTTAAGCATAAGCATAATCAACCTATGTTCCCACTGCTGGGACACAGGCCTCCACTCAGTGAGAAAGAGTGGGCTGTAATCCACCACGCGGGCCCAGTGCGGGTTGCTAGATGTCACACGTCTTCAAATTTTCGGTTCTAGGACATGCAATTTTTCACCACACTACAGCGAGGAAAATGAAAAATCTGCTATTTCATAGAAAAAAAATCAACTATTTCATAGAAAAATGCAATACCTACGCGGTTAAAATGTATGGAACAGCTGATATTTTTTTTGTAAAACCGACGAAAAATTTCTGCGCTGGGGGTCTAGAATGATATGCTAAATTCATGGTTACAGTTTGCGCACTGAATAAAAACTTTTCCTGTATGGGTGTAGGGTTCCCTCTGAAATTTCAAACTACTTTCACTATGTTTTCCTTCACCGTTTTGAGAACAGTGGTGATGAAAATAATTTACACAAAGTAAAATGCCTGTCAGGGTTCGCACGTACGACCTACAACTCGTCAGTCCCGGCCGTTTCCACTGCGCCACCAGCCACCACTTCTCTCAATATAATATTCTTAAGAATGGTCAGAAAATTCTAGAACATAACTTGTAAGCAACCTAGTCATCACAGAACGGTAACTAGTCATAAATCTCGCTGGCCATAAAGATAATGGTCAGTTTTAGTCATGCATAAAAAAACTCAAGTGACCTGACATTAGCTTATGCTAACGGTATGTTTTAAGTAGCTATAAGTATGATGTCGTTTTGGGGACATAGTGTTAAAAGATAGAACTAATCTGAAAAAGATGACACTAAAAGACTCAAGGAATCTATATATTGATACGTTAAATAAAAACTTTGGACCCCTTTTTACGGAAATGTAAATGTTTTTTACGGAAAACGCGGACGGAAGAGTATGAAATTTACCACAGTTAATGACCACCCAAAAAAAAAACCACAGTTAAAGTATACCTATACACGGAGAAATTTTAAATGTTTTAAATGCTAGTATTATGTAAACACATGAAACGAAAACGATTCTATATAATTCATTGTTGTTTGCCCATAAGTTAATGTAACTGCTAGTCTATCTTACAGTTCACCATCAACAGCATTGTTCCACCCACTGCTGATAGCCCAGTCTTTTGCGCCATCTAAAGTTTCTATGGATTTGAAACAGTATCAAATCAAATACCATTTCACTTCAAACTCCATCAAAATATTATAGCTTGAAGCAATATTTTCCTTTAGTAAATTGTTTCCAATATCAATTGACGTAAAGTGACCATTGACTTGATGAAGCCATGTTAAATCAGTTCACCATGGAGATAAAACTGTTCAATAGGATTACGCAAGTTGGAAGCCCAGGCTTACCGTTGTGCTTAGTCGAGCCACGATTTTGTTTTTTATTGGATTTCGAAGTTGCAACAGCTACCAAGTTATAGCTCTGAAAGAAGTATCTTTTGTAAGGTGGTTGAAATACTATGAATAGTTAAAGCATTTTATTGAAGTAGTGAAGATCGTAAAACGGAAACTAGAAGATGACGATGCTGTTGAAAATGATGAAAAGATAACCAATGAGGGTAGCATAATTATATAGAGACTGGATGCAAACAAATGAGAATGGGACAATTCTGTACCCAGGAATAGACCATATGGCATACCTACACTGTTATTCATGCTAATGAAACACTAGATACTAAACATCTCATACTGTAGAATTGTAATATCACATTTGGCTTTTATTTCCATAGACAGCCCACATTACCTAATAATTATGACATCTCTTCGTATTTACTTTCGATATCACAACAATAGCTAAATCCGTTTCCTATGCATTGTGCTGACAATAATAATTGCCTTCTATGTCATTATTACCAGTTGTGGCACAGACGTCATGTACAATGGTTCGCCTATCATGTTGCAATAACTATTCAGATGTTTGACCCAAAATCAGACGTGTTTTATCATAGTAATTGACAGATGCAAGAGAATGCTTCTTTGTTTTTATGTTTTTTTTATGATTATGACAGTTGTACATGATTGGAGGGTTTTTGATTTACATTTGCTTTGTAAGATTATACTTGTGACCATGATTGGGATCAGCGGTCAACCAATTAGTACCATAGGTGATGGCAAAGTAAAATCATCCAAAGACTACGTGACCAGAGTATAGAACATTTCTGGTATACTTTAACATGCTAGTAAATAAGCTCCTGTTCAGCACAAAAAATCGGTTTGTCTAAGTGCAAATTAACATCTTATAAACTGTCTAGATTCAAAGTTAAAAATGACAGCTGTCATTATGGACAAACTCTCATTACCTACGTATACCTACTGTCACGAGTTACGATCATTATACATTGCCCAATTTGAATTTACAACGATACGACTTCTAGTACTTCCTTTTTATCTCATAAGTATGTACTGCTTAATTTCTTTTTCTAAAGACATCGTAGGCGATACAAAGCAAAAAAAAATTGCGTGCATTTTTTTGGACACAAATTATGATTAGTAATTATTGGTTACAGTGTAAAACGTGTTAAAGATAATTTTAGAGGGACAAGATAATTGTAGGCCGTCGTCAACGCATAATGGTAGTAATTACATTAAAGCATTAACAAGGCCGAATGTAGAAGTTATTCAAAGACGGATGTAAAAATATCTTGAGGCTATGTTGAGCCTATTCTTAATATGGAATGTGATCTCATCTTCTTTGAAAGAATAGCAATGAGTAATTGTGATACTAACATATCATCAATGTAGAAGCTTGTTTGCTAAGCTGTGAAGATAGTTGTGTTTTTTTTTTAATGGCATAAGTAACAGTTTCTAGAAATTCATCAGACTGGTTTAGAACCCTAACTTTTGGACAGATTTTCACAAAAAATATGCACGAGAAGCTCGTTAAAGAACATCAGGACTTGTTCATAAAGGGACCTACCTAATATAGCCGTGAGTTGTAACCTTAACTACTTAGCATTTTCTATTCATAAATATTCCTTTTGTAATAAACAAAAGTGCTAATAATTTCTTTGAATTTATTTGACCCCAGTTCGTTTTAATGGATTTCTTATTGATTCTCAGATACACATCGTACGATTTGCAAATGGCCTTAGGACATCGGAGAGAATAAGAATAGCATATATACCATTTTAGTCTTATCTCAGAAAATAATAGACGCTGCCAATAAAAAAAAACTAAAGGATTTCATGCATGACATCAAATCATTTTATTACAGGTGTAAATCATTTCCGATCCGAATATACCATGCGGAAATGATACAAACTTAATTTGCAATTCCACTGTTCTTTATGTCAAGGCAATAAAATTACAAATTGATTGTTCTAACTGCACGTCAAGTTTACGTCAAGGTCTAAACAGCGCATGCCGGCGGAGTCATCGTCCGCTGCCGACGGATTTAGCCGAACGGTAGACGGAAATAACCGAATGTGAAGAAATATGCGCTTGTCCGCGTTTCTGCAAATGTTTAAGGTGAGACGGGGTGCGCAAGTGCGGTCAATGGCGGACTATACCTGTGTATATCATAGATCTTTTAAAACTAGTTTTACGGTTACTAGAACTGACGTAATAGTTTGTGACTTTATCGTTTTAAACTGCATAGAACTTCAATTACAGGATGTTTTGACGTCTTGACAAACCATAAACAAAAAAAGCTCAAACTAAAAAAGACATTAAAAATGAATGTCTATGGCATACAAGTTAGCACATTACTTTTTCAATTCATATCAAAGTGGATAGTATTCTTGGAATAATTACAGAGGACATGCACGTGCACTTTGTTCACACTCAAGTGCAAAAAGCGCCGTTGACACATGTGACATTTGCAAGCGCCGAAACAATACTTGAATGAAACCTTATGACCTATCACGTTTGACCATAAAGACGATGCTATAAAAGTTGTTAGTCTCACTTTGAAGCATACGCGTTTGAGAATATCAATAAAAGGTATCAAGAAATATGGCTACAAAACAGTTGATCTAGCGCGCAAGAAATTACCTTGTGTCATCGAACTAATTTGAAGTAGGATCGTTTCCAAGTTCGATATCTTTGTGGTTTCCAAGACACTTAACTTGATAAATTCCTTTAACAAGAGTGTCTGTCTTGATACCTGGTATTTCCCTCAACACGTAGCATAATTATTAGCCTATTATTTTCCACTGCTGGGGCACAGGCCTCCTGTCTATGAGAGGGAGTGGTCTGTAATCCAACACGCGGGCTCAGTGCGGGTTGTCGTATGTCACATGTCTTCGAATTTCTGGTTCTAGGACATGCCGGTTTCCTCACGATGTTTTCCTGCATCGTTTTGAGAGCAGTCGTGATGAACTAATTTACACAAAGTAAAGTGCCTACTTGGGTTCGAATCCACTACTGACAATTCGTAAGTCGTGGCCAAAACACTTTGAGTTTGAATGATGATAAGAATCGTAAAAAGTTACGTCATTAGTTAACCATAAAATCTCAGTGAAGATGTTATTATTTAGCCTTTTTTAAAGACTCTTTCCTAATACGTGGCCATGGACTTTCCTGAGTATCGATATATACAACCTTGACTTATTTACCAAAATCGATAAAGTCGCCATTGTTCGTGCACGTGCACTTTAAAGTCAGTGATAGGACAACGGACTGTCATGGCGGTTTTAGCTTCAAGGTCTTTTACATTCCTAGCTAATTGTCTTTCAGCTATAACGCTGTTCACGATTTAGTCAGTATTGTTTTCGTACCGTCCATAAACCTTGAGTCCTTATTGTCTCTTAAGATTTAGTATTATTAGCCGTAGGACATGCTCATTTAGGGATATACTGCTAGTAGGTGCTGCTAATTAATTACATTAAACCTTATGAAGTGAAAGGGTTCGATAAATGAAAGGGACATTAACTCTGGTGTGTGGTAACTGGTACTTTATATGCAGATGCAATTATAAGCAATACGTAAGTTGACAATCCGGCTAATTCTGACAAGTCTCCAACTACTACTTGGCATACAAGAGTAGCTGGATCTACTGGCAGCGATTTGACCGGGGTAAAGTTAAAAACTATATTCAGGTATTGCAGTCTAGTCTTGGCACCAATCTAGAACTCCATCCGTTCCAAACCTCAGCACGAAAACCTTGAATCGGCTCGTGCGATATCCGAGACGAATCAGCCGCAATTATGCTGTCGCTATTTATCTAAGTACCCGAGAACTGCCCACTTTGAGGTGCCGCTGTGTAAATCACTGGCAGAGAAATCAATCGAGAAGGTGCCGTTATAATATGGGTTATGTCAACGCAAAAGGGACGGACGGACGTTGGACCGGATTGAGGTACGCAATTTTCCCACTACATACGCCTAGGATATTCTCAATTTACTGTTAATCAGGGCTGGTAGGAAGGTAAAAAGGGCAAACTTCTGAACGTCAGTGCAGTGAAGGTGCTACTATTTATTTGTACTTATAAAAAATCGGTACTGCAAGGTCGTAACTAGAAAATTTCTGCAAGTGGCTTAATTTGTAAGGTTCTCATGTTGTCTTTACTGTAGACAATATGTTATATAAATAAAGGCCTTTGGAAAATTGAAACGAAACTATTGGCTGGCTATCAAGAATGGCGATCACTGTATCAAAAAGTCGTTTGCCCTATGGCGGGACAGTTATTTTAGTAAGCAGGAACGTGTTTGCAAAAATCTATGTGCTTCTAAAACTATTGCAAGCTTGCCTTTAAATCATGAGCTGCTCATTGAAAAGAGTCCCATGGTCCTGGATGATATAATCTGGATAACAGACTGTAAGGGCGGAAAACCTGTCCTGCCAACCATGATTTTAATCCGCTAAGACATGGACGTATTAGATCGAACAGACAGATATGTTCCACTAATCCTTTGTGGAATAAGCAGTAGCAAGTCATCTGTAAGCAGCAAATTATATTCTCACAAGCAAGGAAGACGGACGACCGAATTGCAAAGAGCTTTTACTAGTAATAGATTATGTATGCTCCCGGATGGGAACACGGATTTTCTCTAGATTTTAGGAATACATGGACGCTAAATGATTTATTATTTAGACGGCTAATAACGCTGTAAAAGGGATGCATAATTATACATCTAGCAAGGTACCTAGTTGTTAGACAACGACTAACTCCAAAACGAAGATGGCATGAAATGAGGCTCAGTGAACACTTTGTCTATTTTGAGGACAAAGTCATTAAGTTGGTGTAACCACAAGAACAATACGATATAAAAGATTACACAATACGAATCTTTTTGCACCTATTGTACTCTATTACGCTTTATCTTTTTTGTTTTATATTACTTTAATTCGCAGAATATCTGAGTGAGGTAATACCTGTCACTTTCTCAGTATTCTGTAACGAAGAGACGAATATCTAAAATATTTGTAATGTCTGTAAATATTTTTTTTTTGAGGATGGGAAATCATCAAATAACTTCTCTCGCTCTGGGTGGAGCAGGAGGGCGTGTCAGACTTTTACTGACTAAAACCCACCCGTGTTCCTCAGTTGCCTGTGTGCCAGGGGCGACGGTATCTCTTTCGAACAACCCGCACCCCTGGCAGGAACACACAGTCGGGGTCCGAAGAAGTAATTAGCTAGCAGGGCTGATTGGACCAATAGCAAGAATCATTAATTGACTGAAACGACGACGAACTGAACTAGAGAGAAATAAGAAAAAAAAAGAAAAACCATTTCACAAAGTCAAACCAAACATAGTTATTTCACAAACACCGTCTTAGTGCAAAAGAAGCACAGGAATGTCTAGCTCACAAAAAGACCATACAAATACTAGATCGTTCTTAATTGCCACAATAAAAAACTAGACTTTAATTGCTAATATCTGAACAAAGCCGCATACAGATCAAAACAAATCAACACACAAAAAACAAACACAACACAAAACTAACAAATGAAGCACATTGATGAAGCCACATACAGAAGTTCCGTTACTCATTGTACGAAGTTAACAGTAACCGTCTAACATTTGAGTACACCCGCGAACACAGATTGTCAAATAGCCGCCATCTTCCCACAGCCTGTATATACCCGTGTAATTGGCGCGAATTAGCTCAGATTCACATAATGCCGCCATTACTGGCAGAATGTTGCCAGTGTAATTAAATAAACATTCTTCGTAAAGGTGTACATAAAACATTAGTTGTGTGCTCCACAGAATGGGACGATCGAACTACGATTATAAAGCAATGACAATCTGTCAGTCGGGGTCCGAGGAAGTAATTAGCTAGCAGGGCTGATTGGACCAATAGCAAGAATCATTAATTGGACTGAAACGATGACGAACTGAACTAGAGAGACATAAGAAAAAAAAAAGAAAAACCATTTCACAAAGTCAAACCAAACATAGTTATTATCCACATCCCATGAAAAAGAACATAGTTATTATGATTATTTGTGATCAAGAATCTCCATAATTCCCAAAATATAAATATGTGCACTTATTTCATATATTAAAACCTCATTAAATAAACAGAACACAACATACGTTGAGATTTTACATCACAAGCAATAAAACATACCGATATAGATGGATGTCGCTACTGTACTTGAAATATGATGATACAAGGAACTCTAAGGCCAATTACGGCCATTCAAAAATTGCCAACGCGGACGGTATTTCACGTCCACACGGCGGGGTATTGGTAAAGTTTTCAACTAGCAATAATCGCACCTCGGATTAACCTCATTGGTTACGATATTGCCTCTGCGCAAAGTTAACTTCACAAAATTCTCGGCTCGAGCCCAATCAAACGGCGGTAACGAAACCATAGCGAGATCTAATTCGATCCCAACGCCATCTATCGAGCCAAGAGGAAGACTTTTGCCCAGAATCTTGTACTGTGAGAGCGAAAATAAGAGATAAGCGGAGTTGGTTTAAAAACTTCGAAATATATAGAATATTAATTTTAAAAGAACATTTTTTTTACTATTGCTTGTGCAACTGTTGTGCAATATATAGCTGAACTGGAGAACGTACTGCTATAGGTACTTAAAAGTGCAAGACAATTTTGCAACAAAAAAGCAGATAACTGCAGCTGTAATTATTTTTAATTACATGGAAGTACAGATTAGCTAACAAACCTCAAACAAATTGGGGACAATTTCATGCAAGAGTGATGTCGTAGAAACAGCGAGAAAAACAAAACTATAACGATGGGAAAGTTTTTACAATGGAAGTAGAAATTAAAAGTTAAGTGCTTACAAAAATTGTGATGTAACAATCGAGTAATTAAAAGAAACTACAAATAGACGCAAATTGAATGTAACCTATTATTTAAATTTTCTTGTTTTTAATGATAAGCATGTTATGCATCTTACATGATTTAGCTCTTTCGAAGATTTCAATGTCTTAAGTCTTTTGCAAAGGTTTTGAGCATATTTACAGCACATTACATCAGAACCAGAACACGATCAAAAATATGACGTACCTAAATACAGATAAACAATACAAACATCATCGCATCCCAATCGCAATCAAATTCGTTACAAGTGATAGAAATAATAGAAACAACAATATTATGAAACACCATCGCACTTCTTACGTAAAAAGTGAGAAAGAAAGTTAAAATCATACGCATAGTGAGATAGACAGCCGTTGCGAATTGCAAAACAGTCGTTTCGAGGGAGCAGCAGAACGAATTGCAATGAAACCACCATTAAGAGGTCATTCTGACGCAATAGTGTAATGCTATCGAGTATCGATAACAAGTGCTGTATTAGGTAAATCAAATGAGCCGTGAACGAATGACGCCGTGAAATTAGCTATCTCAGATTGATGTAATGGGGACGGTGTGATAGGCAGAAATAGCAATCTATATGTGCCGATGGTCTAGTAATATCGATATTCATGTTATATCGGAAATGTGTAGCTATTTCTTGCACCTTTCCGCGGTATTGCAGAAGTAACAACAGTTGATTAAACTGAACGTGTGTAAAAAGAAAAGAAACTGCAAGGCATGAACGATGGGCCTTATCTTATTTCCGAGAAAAAACACACTGCAACAAAGTCCTTAATGTGATTCATACAATGCTTGAACTCCTGCATATAACGCAAGAGCAACATAAATTACAAAACAATGGAAATGAAAACACAAAAACTTGAATTAAATTAAAATTCGGTAATATTGTTACAATACTATTGCTCACATAACAACTGCATTTAACGAGAAAATTACAAATGTTTCTATTACGAGTTAATATTTCTGTACAATCTGCAAAGTCAGACAGATACATGGGTTGTCGAAATTACGAACAAACCACAGCCTGATGATGGCGGCTTACGAAATATAATGACTCATCAAAATAATGGAGTTGCGAAACTGTGATGCCCTCGAGAAATATCAAGAAAATGGTTGAAGAACTATAAAGCTAAGATTTGGAAGTAAGACAAAAATTATAAAATATGTACTGAAATTCAGCTAAGCAAAGTCAAAGTCAAAGTCAAAGAATTTATTTCAAATAGGCACTTAAAAGGCACTTTTGAACATAAACATTTACATTAAAATAGAATTGATTCTAGTCGCCCCTTCCAAAATGTAGTTTCGTATGGAGAAGAATGGGCAAGAAACTCCATCTTTACTCTTTTAAAATGTTTCCAGTACAATATTTAACAAGCAAGGCTGGTAACGATGGAATGAAATTCAGCTGATGTTGTTTACAAAAAAGACGAAATAGAATGTTTTTTATTCAATTGCATTAAAATGATAACAATATCATTATTTACTCTTCTCCAATAATATAACCCATAACATAATAATATCGTGACGAATAAAGAGTTCGCTTATAGGAAATATAAAAACAAAATTATATCTTACTATTAATTTAAATCCCTTGATTTATTCAAGGAATGCGTCTAGTCTGGCTACTGTTGCTACATCTCAAAAGTTGTTAGAATTTCGATAAATGGTTCTACATTTCCTAAAAGCCTGACCAGTTTTAGTTCAGTTTGAAAGTAGTCCATTTCACAAAACGCTTTAACTTAAACAAGAAGACAGTGTTACAAATATAACAGTCAAAATCTAGAACACATTCCTTATATCAGCTGATTTGTCATATTTTTCCTTCATTTCCATATATAAACAAAGCATTTTCCTTACTTCACAAATCGTTGACCCGATCCACACTTCCAACGCGTTAATATCTATTCATTAGGGCAATGATTACCATATTACACAACATTGCCTTACGAGACTGCTAATATGACAATTTACATATTCAAATTAGCCGTGAGTCATTCTTGGATGAATGAAGACATTTTGCGAATCCTTTTGTGGGTTGTGTAGCTTCGGGTTAAATTGTAAGTTCCTTTGATTATACATCTCATCTTTGTTTATGCTGCCCATCCGGTGTTGGAGCTGGCAATCATAAGATCCGTGCTATTAAAGTAACTTGATGTTAGGTTGGAGTTCAAAACGGTGAAGCAATGGTTTAACGAGTTTAGAATGTTATTTGGTTAAAATTGAAAGAGTCGGTTTTCGTCTAAAATTAGTTTTGCTCTTTTTGTTAACTTGTTTAGCTTAAAAAGACGACCGTGAAAACATTTACGATCTCTGTAAAAGCTTTATTCAGCATATTATTGTTATCCTTCCATCTCTGCCAAGCTTTTTCCCAACTACGGTCGGGTCGGTGTAATTGGATGCAGCTGCATACCAGTACTTTACCTGGACCGACTGCCTATCTGTACTCCACAACCCAGTAATTGGGTAAGACGATACCCCTTGGTAAGACTGATTGTCAGGCTTTCGGCCGACCTGTAAAGACTGTCAAATATGCACAAATGACAGCCAGGACCCACAGCTTAACGTGCTTCCCGAGGCACTGAGGGGTCTTGGAAAGATTGTCACCCATCTACGGACCAACCGCGGCCGGCACTGATTGAACCATGCGGCTGCTATTCCATGTAAAGCCATATATTCCATATAAAGTCTTATTGATACGTATCAATAAACTAATTACGATAAAGCTCCAGCTGTATTTAACGTTTTTTTTATCACTTGAGACCGTTCATTGCCCAAGCCCAATGCACAGCTGCGCGCGCGTTGCGTCGCCGCCGTTTCGACCCATACATCGTACATTTCACAATACGCCATTGAAACAAGCCCATTATCGTTTAGTTTACATAAATTATGGCTGGAAGTGGAAGGATGTAATTCAAATCGGTAACGGATAAACGTGATGTGTTCGATTCGTGTAAATAATGAACTGTTTATTTACAAAAGAAATCGATTCCATGAGTGGATGTTTACAAAGATAAAAATTGCTAACGCTACTAAAATCTCTTAAATTACATAAATAGTTAAATACATTGAGAAAGGGTTATACATATATGCGGGAATCAAAAACACTTGCCAATGAAATCATGAAATAAGGGAGTCTTAATAATGCTAAACTTGTAGATACTTACGACGAAGGAAATCAGAGCGATGATAACAATTTAGAACCAATAAAGACAACTGATGTAATAGAAAATGTATCAAATCTGACATTCTAACTCCCAAAAGTTACGTCTACTGAATATTTCACCAACATAGATTAAACTACATACACAACGACAATAATTGAGAAACTATAATGACCGCTATAAAACAATTCGAAACCTGTGCAGCACCACGATATGGTCCATTACAGAACTGCATCGCGCATATGCTAGTGCTTGATCATTGCTGTGATTTGCGGCATTGCGCCGTGGTCATTGTGGTCTGATTGCTGACTTTACAAACTTACAGTTTCATTTCACATTCCTTTATATTCTACACTCTCTCTAATACTTTTTAGTCTATGGAGAAAGGCTGGGGAATTTTGTCATCGACAGCATTATGATTGTCTTATTCTACTGTCATTATGATATCACTTTCTTGATGAAATCTCTTGATTTGAAAGACGGTTGTGTAAACTATTGCTGTTGGTTTTGTCGTTTCTACTACGTTGGGAAAAGTTGTGATTTGATCAAATAATGTAAATAAGCCCACTTTTTAAATGTACTCTTTCGTTACTCTGACTCACACGGAGTTTGGTGATGTAAAAGAGAAATCCGTAATAAGACTTATTTCACACCTGCATGACATTAAACAGTGGGCAGATCTGGATTAATTTGAAAATGTGTAATTATTAATCCAGATCTGCAACAAAAATTTATTGATTATGAAAATAACGACGTACAGATTGCCCTAGAAATATCTTAATCAACATTACATCACTCACACCTCAATATTCTCAGAAAGATAATACTCAAAGCTAATTAAGAAATTATACGAAACGGGACAATACCGCAATTGCCGTGAAACATGAATTACGCATCAGGTGCAACGGACGGAGCTAATCTGATAACGTTTATACTTTATTACTTCACTGGCTTCAGACATCATAAATTACCCATGGACACTTTTATAAGCCATCGTCTTTGTGCTTAGTTTATCGACGAGCACTATCTTTGCAAAGTAGGCGTACTACTTGTAAGTTACTTTATGTGTGTATATTTTACTAAGGCACCTGTCTCAGGTGCACTGGAATTCGAATCCTAGATACATGCTTCGAAGCATATAATAGATCTATCAAATATAAAATAACATAAACTACGAGTATTTACGTGGAGAGCAGGAGGTGGTCCAGTGGGTAAAGGTCCCGAATAATTACTTTTAGATCGTGGATGCGAACCCAGGCAGGCGCTTTACTTGGTGTAAATAATTTTGTCATCACTGCTTTCAAAAGGATGAAGGAAAACATCGTGAGATGTCCTAAAAGCAAAAATTCGAAGATATGTGACATCTACCAACCCGCACTGAGCCCGCGTGGTGTATTACGGTCCACTCCCTCTCACAGGCAGAGACTTGTGTTCCAGCATTGGAAAAATTTTAGGCTGCGATTACGCTACGAGTATTTACACATGGTTGACAAAACCTCTATTGATAAAAGTCATTTGATGAAGTGATTTTCACGTAACACATGTACTTCTACAGATTCAAAAATCAATAAACCTATTCAGTCTGTATTATGTATTCGACTTGCGTAATTTTACCTTTAGTATTTGCAAACCATCATCTATGTAGAATCAACAAAACGTTGTCAAACCTTGCTCCTTACATAACGGCAGCTCCCAATATATTTACCTGTAACAAAAGAGTAGGAAACATTAGAATTTCAATACAAGTCTGAAGTACATTTTGACCCCTCAAACAGAGTTCAAGAACCCACGGACACTTCAATACGGTTCAAGTACGTCTGTAATTGAATTACAACCAAAGCCGAGGCTGTACTGTTTGACTCTGACATTAACAACTCCTTTTCGAAATAAAACAGCAATGTATGGGAAGTCTGTGTTAGGGACGGTAAAATGTTGCATAATAGCGTCCAGGTGATTGGAATTTTTCGTTCAAACATTATGGTATGGCACGAACACAAAAGTCTCAATAGCACTTTTGTGATGAATTGTGTTGTTACTGTTGTTTGATTTATAAGTAAACATTCATAAATACTTACTTGCGAGATTTTTCTTTGTTCAAGTATTTTCCAAATAATCAACCATACTTCTCTCGTCATTTGCTATCGTTTTTATTATAATGCCAAAAATTGTCTACGTGTATATATTTTTGTAAGTTTATATCAAATAATCCACATTTAAGAGTTATTCATTTACTGTTAAGAATTAAATCTCGATATCATAGCTAATCTCTCCATACTTAATTAATTTCAAGGTAAATAAGTAGAATCATTACAGCGTCCTTGCTTTCAACAAATTATTTAAGTGGATCGAAGTCGGTAGCTCAAAATTACTTTAAATAACATATCTACCAGCCACCTATTCTTTTCCGCATAAGACCAAATAGCTATTTACATTAATAAGATCGACACGTAACACGGTACAATCGATCATCTGTCAAATATACTATCACATATATAATTTATTTGATGAATTAAATGAAAGTCTGCCTGTCATCATACCGCCAATGATAATCAAGTGTAAGTGCTGAAATGTAAAGCATAGTGATCTAACAGCTATATTATACAACTGGCAATTATGCGTTGCGGTCGGCAACATCGGTAAATTGCACGATTGATGGAGAAAAAAGGTATTTGGATATAGTGGTAGTGAGTAAAATCGGGATAACGAGCAAATTAAATACTCTTGCCATTTAGGATAGTGAAGTAGTCTTCGAATACCGCAATGTAGATCTAGCATAAGAACCTAACCCGTATTCATAAATGACCAATTAAAAACCGACTTAAACGTCAAACCTTTAATAAGATTTAAATACTCAAAAGACCTTACAACATAGTGAAGTTAAAATAACAAGTTAATTTAAATTAGAAACCTTAAACTAGTCCACCATACAAGGTGCAGGAAGTTGCGATTTAAATTTAAAGATGCATTACATAAATAACGAAGAACCTTCGAGACTCATAAAAAAGAGGAAACACTTATTTGCATGTATAACTGACAGACAGACAAAGCACTTGTAATTGCATGTACGCAACACCAGTATGAACCAGATAGTGATAATGTAATTGAACATTTGAAGCTTGGACCTTGAAGGTTGCCTAAGAACAAAGGAGTTTTGCTTTACATTGTTAAATTTTGTATAATGCCGTGCAGTTGCTCAACAGATAATGTAATTATAGTTATCGAAATTGTATACATTGGAGTATTATATGATATTGCAGCAGCAAACGTGGGTTTACATACAAAATTATACTATGAATTAATATAGTAACACCATTAATATCTCTCAATATAGATAATATTAATGAACTTGATGATGAAGACAGTATTCAGACTATTAAAATAATCGCTGATGAATGATTAGAATATGTGGCTCAGAAAGAGCCATGAATACCTCGAAAGAATGTTTTTATCCTATAAAAAGTATTGTCATAGTCATAGATAGTATCGCCCATAATAATTCCGTAGTGGTGCCAAAAACGGAGCATAGGAACGCCTCATAAATGTGAGACCATTTGCAGCCAAAAATGACGAGACACATATCTAGACAGGAGCCACAGGTTGTTCACCCCGTATGAAAATAAAGTTACGATCTATCATCATCCACCCACATTACATATTACTAATTCGTTTACGATCCGAGCGTAGTGCGTCCCACGTGCCATCTCGAGTATTCACTCTTTATTGTAATCTACAAGGATTATGTGTAGATATCAATATAGCATATACATTCTTTTTGATGTAGGTCACCGGTAGCTGAATCTTTGAAATTCATTTGCATCTTGATGAAGTGATTTCCGATGATCGATGTTTCTTTTTGAATGAAGAAAACAGATATAATTTAGCAGTAACCTTAGTTAATAGCTCTTTGAAAGACATTTATTATAACTGGTATCATAAAGTCATGACGATTCTAGCTTTAATGATTATCGCAAACTGATACATAAGTGCATCAGGCTTACTTCCTTATTAATTAGCGTTAATTACTAAATTGATACAGTAATTAATATGCATGAAGGATATTACGTGTGTGAGGTTTGTGTGACAAAATTAAACTTAATAATGAAAGTGAGAACATGTCACGTCACATTAAACTCTTAAACTGGCGTGGAAACTTGTTCTGCTTATTTTAAATGTAACACTTTATGTCTATGCATATAAATATGTATAACATTTGTAAAGGAAGTCATTCGAATAAATATTTGGCAAACTAGTTTCGTTTACTATTTGTGTTTAATGGTGCAAGACTTGTTGTAATATAAATATGCGATTATTTTAAGAAGAATAGAGAGTGTGCGGTTTCGTAATTTACCTGTGATATTTATAATAGATATAGAACTGTTTAACATGATATTAGAAATATCTAGAGTACTTGGTGCAGAAACTAACGAAACCAGAGCTGACTTAACAGGCATAAGACTGACAGAAAACAAATAATTAGGTGGAACGAACTCACAAACAATTATTTATCCACATAAGCCTGGAAGCTTTTTAAATTAAGTTCTAATGACTTCACACACAATTTAGCAGCAAACGCTGTAGACAGTTTCGCAAATTAAAATCCGTTATTAACAGTAAAACAGAGTGAGTGGCCGCCAGAGCTACCCGGCTTGAATATGAAGCTCCGGGCGATACCTGATGAGGTCAGGCCATAGTTACCTATTGTTCACTAGTTCCTGGTATTAATATGCTAGATTGCAAAGAGATAGTAACTAAAACGAACGATGAGCAGGAAATGAGTGAAAACTTCTGAGAAAATCGGGAGATAATCTTTCCTGGCAAGTCGTTAGAGCTAAGTGGATAGTTAACACGGTTAAACCTGTGGTTGAGATCTGGATTAAAAAAAGCTAAAACTATGAGTATATGTAACAGGTTAAGTTCAATTAGCAACAATGCTGGGCTAAATGTATATGCAAATATGAGGTCGATACTAAAGTTTTAAAATTATAACGGATAGAGTCCTACATTGGGTGCTTGTCATTAAGTTTTCCAAGGAGAAATAGTTAAGCAACTACTTGACAACAGCTACTTGACATCAATAGCCACCAGACCGATTGAATTATCTCAGAATGATTGATTTGATTCTTCAACAAAATGCAATGACCGGATGACTTTGTCAGTTTGTCAGAAGCTTTTAATTTATTTATCTAACGAAATGGACAATATGAAATGACTCTCAGTTTAAAAATCAATATTTCATTCACTGACGTAATAAATATGTTTATTAATCTATAATTTAGACAAACGGTTGACTGGTTTGTTGCTTAAAAATTTCGCAAGGGACTTCGGGTTTATTCAAATGCTAATTGCAAAGCAGTAGTGTGTCAGAAATATCTAAATTTAGTCAAAAGTTTCCGAAGGCAACATTGTTGCGCTTTCGGCAAACAATGCAAGCAGCTAGGTTGTGAGGCGAACCGTAGCTAACAATCTAACAGCTGCAAACTGAGTGAGATAACCAATTCAACTTGTTTATGGAGCACTAACTGCAGCAACTGAGACCATAAGTACGATTCATGCCTTAAAAAGTATGATAGCCAAAGGAATGCACTTATCCACATATTTTACTGGTAAAAAGTAGTTAAGCAAACAATCTCCTCTTGAAGTCACCGAGAGGTATGTGAAGGGTTTATTATGTTATAATAATGTCAAGTAGTAACAGGCAGTCTGCTGGAAATGAACTGAAGATTATAAGCTGTTAAGCAATTGATGAATACATATAAGATTTTCCACAGTCTCAGATACGGATAGATAGTAAGCAAGATAAAACCGTGAAGTACATGAAAATATATGTAGATATGAAAACTATTAGTAGACATATCGTAATCCTCTAAGTAGGTTTATAATTTTCCAAGTAGTTCCAGTTCGTGCGGAAATATACAACTCAGTTATTAGGTTAGTCACAGACGTTCATTCTCATGATCTCCTGTAGCAATTCCAGAGATTTACAAGTTCCCTAACGTAACGCGAGTAGGCGGAGCCCAGATTCTAAATCATGGAGCCACTTAGAACGTGGAGCAAATTGAGTAATTTTGTCTGTTTCAACATCTATATCAGTGACCAAATTATCATGAACCTTAGTCGGACACGATACTGCAAAATTTGCTCCAACAACGATCAGTTTCTCAGAAGATACAGGTTAAGTTGAATTGGTTATGCAAGCAAGCGCTCAAACGACATTGTCGATTTACGAAAATGGCGCAAGGAAAACGGCAAAAAGTTATGATAGCATTATCTATTACCGCTAGACCCGCAAGTTGTTTGTTCAACGACTCGAGTTAGAATGTAAAAGAGATACTTATATACGGGTGTTGAGTTACGGAAGTCTGAACATCTGAATAGGCACTTGAACTTGTGATTTCTACTCAATTGCTTTTGAGAGCGGTCGTTGATGTGATCAAACATGTCGATTGTATTGCTAAGCATAACATAAATGTTTTTGGTCAAACTTCAGTTGAAGAACATTCTAGTGAAGTAAAAAATCCATAACATGATGTCAGATTCGGAAGAGCATAAAGTATTAGCGTGTTAAAAGGTAATTTGAATCATACGGGAAGCTAAAAACAACGACCTTGTGTGTCGACAGTTAAATGCGCTTCGAGATTTGTTCAGCTCTCGTGAGATCATCAATAAAACGGCGAAATAAATTATAAGGTTTGCAAACGTTGATATTTTGCATGAGACACGAAACAATGTCCATCATTATGTGGCCGAGAAATGCTACCGCAGTCTGCAAACCACTAAACAATAGATAACAAAGAAATCGTAGACCAATAGTATCGATCGGTATAACATAAAAATGTATTCACCGCCATTAATTTTACAACAATCCAGGAAGAATATAAAAATACAGCCGAAAACGGAGGTGAGTATGATGAAGATCCTCTGCAACAATAATCCAGAAATGGTGTTAACAACATGATATTTTTGTACTAGATAGTATTATAAGGAAGTGTTTTTATTGCTTGTTAACAACTGAGTACTAAGAATGAGATCACCGGCATGTGTGAGTCATTTAATCTATTAATTTACTACGAACATAACTTGTTTCTGGTTGTTGAGGCATTGACCTATTTAGAGGTATATTTGCTACCCTTTGCCTATTAATTCCTTTGTAAGATATTGTAGCTGCCATATGTTTTACTAAAGCTTGCCTGGTATATGTATGCAGTATATGATTATGTGCACTGTAGTCAGGTTCTTAAAAAAAGGTGAAATAAAGATAACTTTAAAGCCACGAAGCAGCTTGTACCTAAATAAAGTTCTGTGAATGAAGTCGTATGCATATACCTAAGTCCACAACTCGTAAAACCGCAAGTAGGAGCTATCTTAAGACATAATTAAAATGGTCAGTTAAAGTTATCTACTCGGAGAAAGGAAAACTTAAGATCCAGAAAATAGATTATTCAACCACGGAAGTATAACAAATCGTGCTGAGTTTTATCAATAAACATAACTCAATCTATTTAGCTGTAAATTTATCGAGTACAACAAGAATAATTTCAAAAGCACTACAGCGATGTGGTAATTGGGAACAAATCACAGTACGTGCAGACAAATTAACCCACATCTCGCGTGGTTTAGGTTGACGCTTGTCTGATGATGGCAGAAGTGGACGAGCCGACAGACCGACGTACATAACGGGACGAACACGTGCTCCCGATACTTGGAACATTGCATCCGCAAACATTATTGTTTGCCAACCGGTTCTGCCAGCTTTAATTAGCATTCCTACTAAGCCACTTAATTCAGAAGCTGATTACATTGATTAATGATCAAATAGTGATCGCAGAAATGCTTCAAACTTTAATAAGAAAACATTAGATCATTATGAAGATGATGTAACGGTTAAATATTTTTGAGATTTTATTTCGACTGTTGTTACAGCATTGTAAGCTAATTCATGTGGTCATTTGCTCGTGTGTTGATAACTACCAATTTGTGACGCCTCATACAATGAAACTGTGACTAATCTTAGCACCGACGAATTTGTAGGCCACATTGTTTTACTAATCAAAAACAATTGTTTGAAACTATATACGATTTCACGTAGATCACGTTGATATTAAATTACTTCCTTTAGTTATTCTTAATGAATGTCATGAATACACCCAGACTTCATGGTATTTTTAATTTAGGACTTATTCACCTACGTTTAGAACTAGTTTATTGGTACGTGAACCACAAACTGCTCTATCAGTTGGTTTTTTTAAGCAGAGTTTATGATTTTCTCTTTGCAAAACTATTTGTCGCTTCAAACAGAGAGCGGTTCGTTCATGTAAGTATTGTTATTGAGTATGAAAATAGAAACAAAGACTTAGCAACTAAATAAGGGCCTAAATTAGATTAAAACCCATTAATCAATGAAACAACAAAGAAGCAAGAGAAAGTAGATACAGCAAACGCAGTAGATACAAAGTCTGAACACAACGAAGGATTCAATAGTGTACTCGATTATCCTTTCTGAAAGCCGACGATAAGGCTTGATAATGGTAAGCTGTTACTCAGAGATAAAATATTGATCGGCGATTCAATAAAGCTTCGTTATGAAGTGCGACCTACCGTGGTGTTCGATATATGTGGAACGTGGCGTATTAAGGCCAAGAATGGCGAAGTGCAATGGAATAAAACCAGTTTAGGAGAGCGATTTTGTATATTTGTTTGAATGAGTCGTTTTGGTTTTTGAGAGAAGGATCGTTTTCTTGGAAGGTTTTCGGGCTTGTGTTTTGCCTTTGTTAGTGGTGATTGTTTTAATGCTTCGAAGGGAAGTGAAGCAGAATATCGTGCTCTGACGTGTTGTAAAGGGTTAATTGGAATGGTTAAACGTGTAGTATTGTAAACATGAGTCTTGATGTTCGTAAGCATAAATTCAATTAATGTTACTGTCAACTGTATTAAGTGATTTGTAACACATTTCCTTTATTATTTCACCAGGAACATTGTTCTCTTTCGTTTACAATTCCATGTTTAAGCGATGAACAAATATCTATACTATATAATATAATATCAATTGTTGAAGAAGGTTTATAGGCGTTTCAACATCACACTACGATCCTAAGGAGCCGAGTTAAAGAAAAAAGTCTGAAAGAACGCTAAACGATGTAGTAGCGCGGGCGGGGCCCGATGGGATCGATGCGGTGGGTCGAGGACCAAAATTTCACACGGACGAAGTCGTAGCAGAAGCTAGTTATTAATATCTTTGTTTCTGCAATAAGATTTTTTACATAACATTGTTTTTAGCGTGTCGACAATCTGATAAAACAAATCCTTTAACAAGATATCAAATGACATTGACATGCAGTATGCTATGTTAATCGGGGAATGCACTGTTAGTGCTAGATATCATATCGGATTACGTTGAATGTTTTTCATTTGAATCATTGTTGCTTATTGGAAACAATGACGCGAATCTAATTTATAGCATTCTAATCTACATTTCTATCGTAGCAAGTGAGATGTACCTGTTTATGTACAGTTTTTCAAATTCCGAAAACACTATCGGCTACTCTAGATAGCTAATCGTTACCCAATGACAGTAACAATGCGTGGTTTGCTATATTTGAGTTTATAATTGTCCATCTAGTGTATGTAAAACATGATTGGAATTTTCTTTAACAAGGTGCTGCATTATTTCACCACTCATCTATCAACGCCATAATAACCAGAAAGGAAGAGGTTGCCGACACCATGACACAGGCTTCTTCAGAATCGATTCTACCAATTGCACCATCATCGATATCTGAATCCATTAAATCTAAATCGATTCCTCATACAAAGGCTTCTACTTAACGTTGTAAATCCGTTAATGGCACACGTCATTCAGACTTCATTACGGCTCTAGATGCTGCATTAGCTTCAACACTTTCACGTTGTCTATCATTGTTCAGTTCCTATACCACATCAAGGACTTACACCTCTTTTACTTCTTACAGGGTTAGTACATCAGTCACTAATATATACTCATACTAATTTTTACCAGCGGCTTCACTTGCGTGGAGGTCGGAAATTATCCCGCAGGTACGTACTATCCGGATAAAATACCCTATGTGTTAATCCAGGTTATAATCTATCTGTGTGCAAATTTTCATACAAATCCGTTCACCGGTTGTTGCGTGATTGAGTAACAAACATCCAAACATACAAACGTGTACATTTATAATATTAGTAGGATATCGGTTTATTTAATTGCTAATTGTTTGAGAAAGCTGAATGTGACAGAGAAAGGGAGGCCTTTTCCTTGCAGTGGGACAATATAAGCTAATAGTAAAAAAAGCCTTCCAAAATTATGAAACCGAAAATTAAAACGTTTTTGGACTTTTTGTTAGTCTAAGCTAGCGTGTTATTGCTAATTGTTCATAACCGCGCATAAGTCAGTTTATTTGACAGTTGCAATCCATTTCATGCAGTATGGACAAGATTTTTTAAAGATAATTTGTATTGCCTTACTTTCCTAAGGAAAATGTATTCATTTGCGTGATTGCTAACCTTAGTACTCAAGACTGAAATCATTAGTCACTCAGTGCTCCGTCTTAGTATAAAGCTATTGATTACAGATCAATATATTAGCATATTACATTTGTGATAAATCTCAGCAGGTGAAGATAAGTAAAATAATAAATAGTTTACAGATTAAAATGTACTGGCCGGTAAGACATGATGGAGATAGATTTCCTAAGGAGAATGAAAGAGAAACTGAGAATGAAACAGCTGTTGCTTGAGTGAAGGAAACGGAATATTATAGTGATTTAGTCTATTGTCTAAATCACTATAATATTCCGTAATCAAGGTTTACGGTGACGATAATGTGGAAAATACTACTTAGATCATTCTGGTCATTACGGACTAGTAGTTAGAATAGAATACAATGAATAGAAATACAATTCAACAAAGACTGAAATTAATGGAACATACCAAAAGAAAAGGTGAACGCCCAAATAAATTAGAGGTCTTAATTGACAAGAAAAAGCAAGGTGACAGGGTCAAAGAAATTTATGGGAGGGCCGTGTATATTTTAAAATATAATTACATGTCTATATTATAATGAAGTGGTTTAAATGGAAGGTGAAAGTGTCATCCAAAAGCTATGTTAGACTTTGATTTGTGAATAGTTATGCAATGTTTTAATAATGGAAAATAATTGAGGAGTGTACAAAAGAAAGTGAACACTTGAAGATTCGGTTTGGTAACGATTTAAGTAAACAGTTAATGGTTAGGATAAAAGCTTAGACTAGTTTTGAGGAATGAAAACACTCAAAAAGCTACGATGAAGAAGCATATTTTTATGCTTTCTGTTTCACACACATTTTCTTGTTTTACTTCCAAAGGACATATAACTGATAAATATGTATTGCATTAACGCTTATATTGCACGTATATGGCGAAAATGCTACTTTTTATCTAATTTCATTATAACATAAGGTTTGAATACATTTAGGTTTACGAAAAAATTGCACTATTGTGTCTCTACACGTTTTGACAATATTAGAGTTGACATTACCATAATGCCATTTATAAATATTTACTATTAGCTTTATCTCTTCTGTCCATAGCATCATTTGTAAATATCTTGAAGATGATTGAATTAAAGTTGAGTATCAGTTCATGAATCGCATCATAATCTCATGTATTTGCATTTAAAAGACATGCTTCAACCATACCAAGTCTTCGCAAATTGCCTTATTTTCTTTTTCAATTACGTTCGTATTGGAGTAGTTTAAAGTACAGACAAATTCTAGGCAATGCTAAACATCTAGTTGATTGACAGTACACCTCCGAGAATCAATTACTTTAACGGCCTGACCATGTACGAGCTTGTAGAAGAGAAAGTACAGATTTACGAGAGAAGTGCGAAATTTTACTGTAACGTCGCACGGCAACTGAAATATATTTCCTATCGGAACGATGGAAATGGATAATTTAAGTAAGTGGCAGCTTAAAGCTGATTACATAAAACATTGAAAGTGAAGGTTAATACAAGTAAATCCAGAATTATTTGCAAAGATCATGAACATCTGGCAACAGAGTATGACACTAATATACCTACAATTCCTGAAAAAGTATTAAAATATGACAATATACAAAATACACCAAACAAAGCATCATTAAAATTTGTAACACTTGCTCGACAACAAACAAAAGCCGACAGATATAACACTAGAGCCAAGCACATTATTTAATGCAACAATGTTACATGATTTATCGCTCGAAAGGACAATGTACAATCGGTTTTATTGTTACCGCATCGATAAATCCATTCGAGTTATTAGAATTCAGAGTCAAATCGCGAGAATCGATTTATGCATCACGTTGTTTGTACGGAAACAATTATTGAAGGACCCTGAGTTCTTCGCTGCGACATCGACGGTGGAATTGTCATGCTCATGAGTATTGCCTAAGAGTACGTTTGTCAGTCTAATGGCACCATCATTTACTTTCCTTCCGTCAAGGGTAGGAAGACATTCGACGGAAATTGATTTTGATGTAATTATGCTAAATGCATCATTGACGAGGTCAACATGTTAAACATAGGGTGAGCTTAATTATGCAGGCTTGTCTATCAGGCAGGGTAATGGGTAATTTTGAAAGTAATTACTGTTACATGGCTTAGGAAATTGGTAATTTTGAGTCGTTAGGGAAATGGCACAATATCTGTGGAGCCACGTGGGTTATAAGCAATCCGAATTTAAGGTAATGAGTTCAAAGCGAAACCTGCCACTAAGGAATTTCTTCTCATCGAAAAAGAGAACTTTTCAGTTGAAATCCTTAGAGACTTTCACACTTCGCAACACCAACTGTCAATGATGATTCTCACAACTCTCTTTCAACCAAAATTATTAATCAAATTTGTCAACACCACGACTAACAAACTCAAATAGAAGGAAAGGAAGCTTCTAAAAAAGTGTCCGTCTTATCTCAAGAAAGACAAACAGCAGTCGAAATCCAGTCGACAAATGACACGCGTGATTTACGACACCCTTCCTGGTAAACACCGCGAACGCTCCGTTAATTTACGACACTTCAGCATGAGAAGACATCGTTAACTTTGTAGCCTCACAATGGAAGCTTTATACAATTTTATGAGCGGATAATCACTGGTTTTCTATGCTGAAGGTAACTTTGTATAATTAGCATTTGTCTAGATACAAATTGGTAGGTTCAGACATTTCTTAGAACTGTTGTAACTACCACTTTTATGGTTGCTGTAACTAATTTTATCGTAGGTAGATATCAGATTGCTTCTGATTACGTTAATTAAAATCTTATAGACCAAAGACTGTTAGAAAAAGAAAATAATGACCATGATGATGCCAAGAATAAAGATGACAATGAATCTATGCAATCTTTGAAAGTAGTTTAAATATCAAAATAATAACTTCGTGTTACCAGATTGGCATGACAGTAATGAAATGGGAAAAGAGAGACGAAACGCACCTGCGTTTTCTCTCCCTTCCGCGAAGGTTCGCGAGGTTCACCAGTTCACAATGATAACATTACTTCCATTTGCGTTCCGTTATCCACTGTTGGCCAATGTGGCCATATCGCCACTGTGGCCACAATAAACATTATTAAAGTGCTCCATAAAATCTACTGCAATCCTCATTGTAACGGTGTTGCTGTTCATAACCTTACATCACTTGGAGTTATATTATGTTTTGAAGATTTGTTGTTCTGTTGCACAAATGTTACTAAAAATTCTGCAACTGCAACGAACGTAAACGGAGCAAAAGGAGTATGTAAGGACAGAAGCCGTAAGTTGATGTATATAATTATGTGAAATGACTTTCGCTAGAGAACCAAAACATTTTGTTGACATTACTTTCGCTGTTAAAGATATTGCATCGTTACTCAGACGAAAGCTCTCGTGGGTGTTGTTCAAACTGATTTGATCAGAATCCAATAGTGTCTCGATAAAATCTGCGATCATAGTCAACCTACCACGCTTAGTAATAATTTCAGCGTCTTTTACCATTCGTTACTCCGGCTTCTAGGAGGCTTATGTTCAGTGAATGCCTTTGAACTGTTATGAATCTTGGGATGTAACTTACCAGCAATAATTCTACTAGCAACTGACCGTTGCAATTAACCTTTACCGACCTCAAATTGATGAAAACCGCAGATTTCTTTTGAAGATTTAATGTTATCTGAAACTTACGCAAAGCTTTCTTTCAGCTTCTAATTGAACCGTTATTTAACAAGAACGTTACTCTGAAATACATCTGATAAAGTTTCTAAATTGAGATTAACTTCGTTCGCGGCCGGTTTCACGGGATTCTGTGACACAAGTCGACATTCACATAAATAAGACTGTCTCACTCATTTAGATAAAAGTGTGGAAGAATTGATTTACGATTCGTGATTCTATCGCTTGATAAACAGTAATGTGCGAATTTTGTGTGTGTTGACCGCCAATTAAGCAGATATGTATGACTTTTATGGTTTCATCAGAATTTTCTACTGAGCTTATCTGTTTAATTCTCACGATAATTATACGAGTATGTGTCGAGGGAATGTCATGAATGTGCTTTTTTGAATATTACTGTCAAGTAAAATTTTCAACTATCAAGTAAAACAATTACTTTTCTTTTGTTATCAGACCCAAATGAGCTTGCCGCACAGACGAGAGGGTATCTGTAAATTGCTGGTTTGTTTAGAAGATATACGCAAATCGCCATAAAACTCCACTGTAACGACACAATAACATCATAAAACACAGAAAACGAAGCTCATAAAGTTCAAGCTAATCATCATTATACTAAATCCACGAACTCAATACAAATCCTTCAAAACAAACTAGTGCTTCGTGCGCAAGTCCTCGTTGCAATGATTTACAGTGAGCGCGTTTAGCGCGTGCGCAGCCTCACTCGGCAATCATCGGCGGGCGTCGGGCTGTCTCGGCGGTCACGAAGTTCGTTAGGCCATTGTGTGAAAGAAGCGGAAACTGAAGGAACCTTGAGTGTTACCTCAGATGGTGTCATGTTTAAATTTGTATTATTGTGCGTGGTAATACATGGGTCTGGGTAATACATGGATCTGATGTAAGCTAGTGTAGTAATGAATAATATAAAATTCACACGTTTTTAACACGTAATTTAAGGCTTGAAAGACGTGCAGCTTCAATTTGTTACTAGAATAACAACAGAAAAAAAGGCAATGGTTAACAAAACCACAAATAAATACAAATCAAATCATTATGCTATATCATGCTAATTTGTTGACAAATGAAATGCGTATGCGCCAGACAAATGATCTTTTTAACATTGATTATGCTTACAAGGTTTCATATTAAATTACACACACGGTGACATTTAAAGCGTGGGAACATAATCAAGGTATCACACAAAAACTAGCTTTGTATCACAATTAGAATGATACAAGTTTTAAAAATATGTTTTGTATTAAACAAAGGATATTTTACATGCAACAATTAAGCATGGAGAAAAAAATTACACGATTACGTCATTTTCGGATTGTGTGTGTTTTTATATAAATACCTCTGAAATTGCTAGAACCATTTTTACGAGATATTAGCTTAATTCAATTATGTTTTGAATAATTTGTATATCGTTTTGATTAAAGGATTAGTGTCACAGAATAAAAAACGTGTTTAATATGATTTATCTTATCGCACCGTGTTTAGTTTTATGTAATCACCGCAAAATTAATATTGCTAATAATACAAAAGTTTACTTAATTAATGTTATTGAGAATAGCAGTTTTATTTGTTGGTTATTTTAGTTTGGCTATTTAGGCCACAGTCTTAGTTATTAATTATAGGTAAGTGAGTAGTGAACTACCTACCTTATATAATAAACACGATTACTTAGGTACCTACTGCCTCGTTGGTCTAGTGGTTGCAAGCGCTACTATTAAGCACGAGATCCTGGGTTCGATTCCAGGGTCGAGAAAAGTGTCATCAGTTTGATCTATCTGGAATTTCTCAGTAGCAGTCCAGAGTCTGAATTTGTGCCCATTTGGTGGCAATAGACTTCCTCCCTATTACATGGGACTTAAACATAACTGGCGAAATGTGGATGTACACCTCTGCCCAACCCTTTGGAGAAATAAAACGTGATGTCATGTTATGTTACTTAGGTATAGTTTACTAGCTCTTTACCCAGAATTAGCATCTGTACCTGAAATAGATTCTATATACAAGGTAAATTTTTGTCACCGAAAACAAAATCGGACCTCTCATGCAAAATCAATAGTCAACTGATCAATTTTGTATGGGAGGTCCGATTTTTTTTTCATATTTCGACCCATGTTCCTTGGAGAAAGTTGTATAATTTCACGGGTACTATCACCCTGAAAAATTTTAACAGTGACTAAAAATTCACCTTGTTTATACCAAAGCTCAATAAATAAATGATGAAATACTAATATTAATAACAAAAATATCCGAATAAGGTCTTCAGTAATTATATTCAAGTGTGTGCACATGATTATTGAAGTAACTGCATAAATAGAACCTTGATTAGTCTTTTAAGGAGTTGATTAAGTAACTAACGAGAGTCGAGAGATACTTGACATCGTCAGTATGTAAATGTGAATGATTAACATAGTTTTTATTAATGGTTTCATTAGGCGAATAATCTTGTTTATTTGCTTGTTAATCGAATGGATATAAAACTCAGAGTCAAAAAATATTTGCATTTTTAACAGCTGTTCCACTTATAACATCTAGTTTGTCACACCTCTCCTTGTGTTGACTTCCTTTGAGAACTAGAATTGTTAAGATTTCCTGAACAATCCTACATGTACATAACTTTAACAGGGATTTAGAAAATCGAGCAAAAACACAAAGTATGAAAGTTTTAGTTTGGAGTTTTTCTTTCCAATTTTAAATCCCACTTTAATTGCTACTATTTTATGCGTTTATCTTGGACATTAATAACATTGTGAAGGAAAACATCGCAAGGAAACCTGCAACCTATTTGCGTAACGCACAGTGAATCAGAACCATTTTGTAGGATATTGCTAATCTATTGCTTCATACAGGATACAATTTTAACCAGTGCGCTAACTGTAACCATGAATTCAGCATAACATTTTAGATTCTAGACCCCCTAGGGTAGAAATTTTTCGTCAGTTTTACAAAAAAAAAAATCAGCGTTTCCATACATTTTGACCGCGTAGGTCACACGCACTTCCCTATGAAACAGCAGATTTTTTTTTTGTGGTTATACAACAAAACAAAACATCTGTCACATTTGTCTGCTCAACAACGTAAATAACGCAATGAATGATGTTGAATTGTCAAATAAAAACTACTCATACTGTTAGTGTTACGCAGTTACCTAGCTGGACTATGGTCAAAAAAAAAAACGGTCCTCCCACGCAAAATTAATAGTCAGCTGATCGATTTTGTATGGGAGGTCAGATTTTTTTTTTCATATTTCGGTTCATGTTCCTTGGAGAAAGTTGTTCAATTTCACGGGTCACTCTACCACCACCACTATCACCACCCTGAAAAATTTCGACGGGGACTAAAAAATCACCCAGTATAAGTCTGAAATCGTGGTGATTAATGCTTGTGGCTTCTCTCTGTGATAAAAGGCGTTTGCTTGCAGTGGGACAACTCAGGCTGTTATTATTATTATTATTTAATATTACTTTAACTGCAAGACTATTAACATGTCAATTAAATATTTGGTAAAAGGAAATCGCCCATTCTCCTTTAATCCCATTTTGGTCTCGTGGTATGTAAATTCTAATACCAATACTGAATTGCAGAGCCAATGTATTTGAGTTGCCTTTTTTGGACGCACAGCAATTCCGTTGTTTGAATTGCTTTCGGAGTGTGTATCTAGTCCTTGAAAGCCTACTGGTGAAGCGAATATGATTGGGTTTGGGTCATTTAGCTGCCATTAAGCCTATGTCACAATCATGTTTATGCTCATGGTTGTTTTAACCTAAATTGCCATTCTTGGCAATATGCTTCACTTGTTTGTGTTCAGTGATTCTCGTCATTCAGATTTTTCTTACAAATAAAAAGAAGAAAAGTAGTCTGTGTCCTTCTCCAGGTCTCCTGGTCTGTTCAATATCATAACGATCGGTTCAGTAGTTTGTACGTCAAATTTAACAAGACAGATTTACTTTCCCATTTTACGATATTAGCTTGGAATCATGGTTTGAAAGAGTAAGCCCTGTGGCAAACTATCAAAGAGTCATCATCTGCTTAGCCTTTTCTAACTATTTTGTCGGCTTCCAGTCTAACCACTGTTAACTTTTAAACCTAATGGCGTAGTTTAGCATGTCATAGGCGTAACTGATCATACTGGGTTCTGATCGTCTTAGTTCTAACAAAAGTATAAAGATGTTGTTATGACTTCGTCGCGTCGTAAGGATATTTTGGCTATAAAAACATGTGCCGTTAGAGGAAATGAGAGGAGATTTCAATAGATTTGCAAGTCAGTAACAAGGCAAAGTTTGTTTTGAATCTAGTAACACTGTGGCTGTGGCTGTGGCTGTCCTTTCTTGGATCAGTGCTATGGCTTTGTTATATTTTTAAGTAGGAATAGCCAGAAATATTTTAGAATGGTAATGTCCTACAAATACACACTAGTCTTATATCATTTCAAGATTTAAAAGTTTTAAAATCCGTCTATACTACTAAAGTGCAGGATGGTTTTGAAAACTAGCATTTCATAACAAAAAAGCTACATGAACCCGACCAGCTATAAACATAAATCCCCAATACAAACCATGACCCATCAATAAAAAAATCTAAGGGTATAAAAATAAAAATATACAAAAAGTATAATTATCAAAGTAACCCTGCTCTCGGCGGCGGGTGGCAGGACCATCCACCCTCTCGAAATAATTGTTTACACAACATGCCACCCCGCATGGGATGCGACGGAAACACGATATTTATGATGCGTTACACAGAGTAGTGCGTAGAATCAGAGAGTTTGAAATGTGCTCTTGAAATTGTGTCGTCATCATCACTCTCATCGTTCTCCTGCCCTTATCTTTTATTTTGGGTCGGCGCAACATGGCTTTTTCTCCATACTCCTGTTTTAGTCGTCATCTTCGTAGTCACACCCTTTCTAACCATACCATCATTCACACAGTCCATCCATCGTTTCTTTGGTCTCCCTCTACTCTTATATCCATCGAAATTCGTTCTCAAAACTTTCCTGACGACCTTTTCTCATTCCTCCGTATGACAGGCCTATACCATGACAACCGTCATATGACTCTAAATAGTGGCAATTATTCTAAAATAATGTCTTTAAATAGTGCATTTTTTTCTAATACAACTTATTAAATACATAATTTATTCATTGTCATGAGTTCTGTTTAATAATAAGACTACTGATTACGAGTAGATATTAATTTCATATCCTGCCACATATTACACAATACATTTTATAATGTTTGTTTATCATTACCAATTTCTATTTCATTTTAATGAGAACCGTATAAAAAACGGTCATCACTCAAATATCTTACTAAACGGTTTTCATTTTTTAATTGCAGCCTCTGAACTTGTTACTCTATCCAAATTCAATCTCCGTCAGATAATAAGGCGTAGACTCATCTGCCCCGACCCCATGTCTAATCAACATCCGAGTGATGAGTGCAAGGCCTTATGTTCCCTTACCCACATTGCTACACCACGCTTTTTATTCATTAGAAAAAGTAACGCTTATTATGAGTACATTAAAGAGGAGAATCATTTATTTACCTAACACAAGTTTTAAATGTAGATAAAATAGTTCGTGGTTTAAACATTTCGATAATTTTAGAGTAGTTGTCATGTCAGGTCATTGAGCCAGAATATAAATTGTCATCGTGGAAAATTTAGCCAGAAAAGCTGTGTACATCGAATTTATGAATAAACATGACGAAACCATGAATGAATGTGTACGAGACACGGAAAGTTGGCAACTTGACAAAACTACGAATCTGTTTATCCGAGATTAACTAAATAATATTGACTAAATAGTTATATAATATGCATTAACTATACTATAGACCAACTACTTAATCCGAAGATCAATATCAACAATATAAAAGAATAAAGCACATAATTATTTTCTACAATCTCATTGTAAATCAGTAAAAGTGACGTTGTATCTTAAAAGGATCATTATTACCTAATAGATGATAATATAAATAATGTAACATTACCGGATGCTGACGATTTGAATGACATAACGTGTTTAAGAAATCAACCAACTGAGATTGAGTAATTAAAAAAACATAAATATTGCACAAGACATCTTTTTAAACACAAAATAAATAAGCTAGGTTCTTTGGGTTACTTTAATTAAATTACTATCTATTGAAGAGATTTTTATATTTCTCAATAGGCTGGATAAATGAATCTATACAGTTGACTACCTGTACTAAAATGAATCAGACAATGTTACAAATGTAAAAATCCAGATTATAATATCAATGGCCGACAAAACTGGGACACATCTGAGATTAGATAACATGTGACAAAATGATCGATGTTACAAACATGTCTAGTCAAAATGAAACTCCACCGGATGCGGTTTTAGTCAATAGCAGTATATTCAGTGACATATCATCGACTAACGGTGGTTTAACCCTTTCTAAAGCGACGTTTAAAACTGTAACAGGTTTAAATAATCTGACAAAAAAGACAATAGATGACTGGTTAATGTAAAATGGTTTACATAGAACAATACACCGACATGAAAAAAAATCGAGGTCAAAGGGTTATTGACTGTGCCAAGTACTGAAATATCTGGGACACAAGGACAAAGCTACCATAAAATTAAAATTATCAATAAAATCTTCAACACATGACTTACAAGAGTATCAAATGACAAACAAAACCTTCAATTTTAAGGTTGAATTACATATAAAACTACCATTGGTATTGAATGGACATCTGTCAAATGACGTTGATAAGGTAGGGAACAGATGCACGAACAATATTGAAACCGATGAGGGAGAACAAAATGACCCGTAATGAAATGAACGGAAGCACTTTAAACTTTGGAATTATAATAATGAATGGGTATTATTGATTGGCGTAACTTGTAGCTAACGGTTTTAGTTGCAGAACGTCGGATGTAAATCAATTAGGTCATAATTATGTGAATCAACTGAGTCGTCTTTACAAAAGAAACCCAGCAAAAAATTTCCAAACAAAAATACACACGACTTTCTTTGCTCCCCAGTCGCTGAACCACTCCATACAAGTTCTAGGAAACATGTTTTGTTTTTGAGTAAAGAAGCAATGAGGGGACGTGACTAATGTGTTAAATGATCCTTCTCCCTAACTTCATTTGTAAACTTTAGTCTGAAGTAAACGATGACTGAGACACCGTTGACGAATGTATCTCTAACTTTAACGACGTTGATACAGATCATGACTTTATTAATGCATTCAAAGCAAATAATACAAGGAAACATAAATAAATAAAAAGGCAAATACTCCGCGAAAACATTAAGGTTCAAACAGCGAATCAAGTGACCCGCAATTCCTTAAATAACAATAAGGCGATAGCGAAAGCGGAACTAGAAATCGATTCACAATTAGTAGTAAAAGTTAATCTATAAAGGAATAATCTGATACTAGGCCAAGACTTAGATCGAGCAATCGGAGCGTGGCATGACCTCGAACGTACTTGGGAAATTTAGAGCATCCGCACGACCTAGGCATACAATATGTAAGATACGGTCACAATAAAGTTATACCATGAATTCTAAGATTTCTGTTGGTAATGGCAGTGAATGGCAATTCTTTCATACACTTACTTTTTTGTAATGCGTTAATGCTTTAGCAGTTGCAGTGTTGTCGTGTGCATTAGTAGCTCTCTTTTACTGCTTTAAAAAAATTATATCTTTCTATTTGCTCTGTTGTTTATCTACTGTATGAATGAATAATGATGATTAATCACTTTTTACATTTCCATCTAAACTAATCTTTTTTGTTTTATCCGCCATTATTTTCGCTTCCGTTGCGTTAATTAACTAAACTGTTAGAGCGTGATCAACACCAAATTCTAATTGTGCATTTGGAACAAAATCCATTTACCTGTTGAAACTTTCAAAGTATTAATTTCAACTAACGTTGGTTTGCTAAACAATTCATTTAGTGTCGAGTTGTGCATTAGTTGCGGGTGTGCAGCTGAACAAATGCGCGCCAAGGCTGGACAGTTCGTGACAGAGCCACTGTGAGCGAGTAAACAATTCATTCGGTATCAGTTTCTAAAATCGTTTTATTTATGTTGTCCTTTAGGCGCTAGCGCACTTTATAGACTTCAAACGGTTATAAATTCAAGCTGTTAACTTTGTTACGGCAACCGATTATCGAGACTGTCGTAAATATTTGGCAAGAGTATTTCAAGGTGCTGGGTGCAATATTGGTAACAATATTATTGTAACAATTGTGATTATATTTTGTTTTTGCAGTGATCACTAGCGCAACTGCAGAACGTGAGGTCCTAGGTTGAATTCTCAGTTCAGGCAAAGTGTTATTGAGTTTTTATATCTGGAATTTGAGCAGCTTTGGTCTGGATGTGGGCTCGGTTAATGGCAATTAGGCTCGTCCTTTATTATATGGGACTTAGGGAAATGTGGATGTACTATAGTCATCCCTATGCTTAACTCTTCGGGGAAACACGGCGTGTTGTTATGATTATGTGTTTTTTTTTCAAAATCACAACGGGTCCGTTTATAGCCTTCAATTTGAATCATCTGCCCCCAATTTCAATAACTACTCAATGTATTATAAGAGAACAGCCTTTAACTTTAAACGAACCAAGTACTCTCCCCTCTTTAAGACATGATTAAAAACTCGTACCTCATCTACTCTCAAACTAGATGAAGGTATCATCACTTAAGTCGTAAGACTATCTTTTGTCAGTAAGGATTACAGTAAATTACTCTATCATCCTCATTGTAATATAGGGTAATCCCTTATTGAAGAGACGGCTGGAATAAGGGTAATCCGACATTATGTAGTCAACGTAAGCTTTATCCCTTTGTGCGCTAGTTTCATCATAATCAGTAGTATACATGTAGTAAGAAACTTGTAACGCTTTTGTTTATGTTTGAGGAATTTGTTTTTATTTTCATCAATCAATCTGCTTGGCCTTTTCCCAACTATGTTAGGGTCAGTTTCCAGTCTAACCGGACTGGATGCAGCTGAATACCAGTATTTCACATAGAGCGACTGCCTATCTGACCTCCACAATCCAGTTACTGGGTAACATAATACCCCGTAGTAAGACTGGTTGCCTGCCTTTTGGGTTTCTGACTACCCGTACGTAATAAATGTCAAAGCTCTACGAATGAAAGCCGGGACAAAAGCAAATGAAAGCCGGGACTTACCGTAGCATGGAGGGGTCTAGGAGTCTCGATATGTAATGGATGATCACCCATCTACAAACCGACCGCGGTAAGCGTAACTTAACCTTCGATCGATCCGTACGGCCTTTGTCAATTAGCCACGAGCTCCATTGTTTTTATCATCATGATTCTTTTTTTGGCAACGCGAACATTGTGTTCTGATTCTTGATTTTACATAACATGATAAATACACTCTAGCACTTTAATTAAATCAAAACTGTGACATTCAGAATGATTAATTTATTAATCCTCCTCTTAATGAATTCTACAAACAGATTCTTTGAAAGAATCTACCAGTCACAACATTACAATTTATAAAGCTTTTGCGATCAATATTTTTAAATACAGGGGGATCAGTAAAAGTAATTAATCATTGCTGCCCCAGTCATATAATAATTTTGCTACTAATGTTTCGCAACCCATACATCGATAATGTTCAATATGTTTCGCTATTAAGGAGGAAACAGACGTACAACACGCTATACCGGCTTATTGCTCAATTCGCACGAATTTACTTGACCGAATTCGCCGAATCGTCACTTTTAAATAATACAATATTATTATTCGATACAGGCGAGTCGCACGAATTTGTATTTGTTGGGAATTGACAAGTCCTGAAATATGTATTTAGGCAATTGGCATGTTTGGAATAAAAACTAAAACAACGAAAAGTTAAGGAAAAAGTACACTAACATAAAATATAAAACGTATCAATTGCCTAATACGTATTTCTGGAACTTTCGATTCGCCCACAGGTAAACCTCCTGCGAGTCACCTATAGAACATTTTGTATTATTTTAAAGTGACGATTTTTGTGCGAATCGACTTATACACTACCACGCAATATCAATGCGGCGTGCTCATTGGCCATATTTCATTTCGAAAAGCCAGTTTTTATCATTTGGCTAATGCGTGGTTTGGCGTCGGGCGTACCATGTGTGCTACAGCTTTAACTTTAACTGTTATAGTAATATCGAATGTTATAGTAATAACTATAATAATCGATCTAAGTTCGCCAAATATGGGGTCGATGATCTATGGTGTTACGGATTTATGTGCAGACGCCAGCACATCAAGTTATCCTAAACTGTAAACTTTTCCCAATTGAACATGAACTTTATGCTTTTGTAATAAAGTTGAAAATCGATTAAAGAAATTTGACAGATTGGGGTAGCTTGATGTGCAGGCCTCTGTATATCGATAACACGTGCCTCTAAATGACATGGTTTCAGCTACTTTCAATAAGGATTGTTGTAATAATATTGGGATTGGTTTATTATTTACTGTATTTCAAAGGTAGGAATTGGTATTGGAAGAAGAAATGGGGCAGAAGTTGATATAGAAGTAGACTCTTGAAGAGTATGAGAAAATCGATGTCGACAGTTTTTCAGTTGATGAACATTTTGGACACCTTATAACTTTCTGATCTTCTCTGTACCTTATATCCAAATTTGGTGCCATTGCAAAAGATTGATGTTTTACCTGTAACAAATAAAGATAAAATAAGTAATGTTGCAATACACACAAAATAAAAACATAGCATGAAAACATAATATCTAGCATAAACGGCTCAATGAGGTAGGTCACAGTTCAAATAAACCATGTTTCCGATGATGATTTGATGATAACCATAACTGTATACAAGTTTACATGAAGGAATCCGGATTTCGCTCCAGCAATTTTAAAATTCACGCTCTAATCCAAAGAAAAATAAACTTTATGTTCTATAACATAAGACACTATATACTGTAAAGATGAACTACCAATAGTAGCTCTAAGTAGAACTAAAGTGCTATAAAAACGATTTAATCATGGACTCGGTATTAAACTTGCGAATAGTTCGAAACAAGTTCCAGATTGCTTGTATTCATCATTGTTCTAAGTAGTCAAACAAAAAATAATTACAATTGGCAACACCGTCACCAAAAAAGTTTTGATCTAGATCTACTTTTATTAATTGATACTGTATGAGATATGGATCGTGTTATTAAAAATTATGATTAGTATTATGGTAGCAAAAACGCCTATACAATTTACTAGCTTATGCCAATTGCGTCTGCTTGAAATTTTGCCCCCCGACCCACCACGTCGCATTCTATCGCCCAAACCCGCTATGATTTGTCGCCATGGGATCTGGAGGCAAAGCTCCTCGCGCACACTTGGCATTGGCGCGAGGAGGCGAAACGCCGGGGCGTAAGTCCGCTGCCGCGAGAAAACGCAGCACAGCGGACAGAGCTCCGGCGGGATCTCATGGCGACATGGAGAGTGCGATTGTCGCAACCCAGTGCTAGGCACGCCACGATTGCGGCGGTAAGTCTCCTCTTTGAGGAGTGGATTGAGAGGCGCCACGGCGTGCTCACCTTCCGCCTGATGCAGGTCCTCACCGGCCACGGGTGTTTCGGGAGGATCCTGTTTCGCATAAGGCGGGAGGAAACGCCCGGGCGTTTCCACTGCGAAGATCCCCCTAAGGGCACGGAGCATACGGTGGAGGTTTCTTCGGCTTGGGCGGAGCACCACCGTGTCCTCGTGGAGGCAATCGGCGGTGGCGATCTCTCGCGTCCGGCCCTGGTTCAGGCCATGGTACGGAGCGAGAGTGCATGGACAGCCATCACCTCCTTCTGCGAAGCAGTAATGCTCGTGAAGAGGAAGGCGGCGCACGTAGGTAGAGGCAGTATATGCGCCCTGACAGCCTTAGTCACCGCAGGAGACGCCCTGGGCGTCGGGAATGCCAGGCTGACCGTAGTGACCGTAGGCGCGGGCTTGCGGACGGCGAGTAATGGGTAGCTCGCTCTCCGGTAAGGACCAAGCCCGGGTCGACGGCGTGTTGTGTTCCACGCGCGCCTCAAAGATATGTCAGCACGAACTGGTGGGGTCCGCAAGGGCCGATGCCTGCCAGGGGTGTGGGTTGTTTGAAAGAAACACCATCGCCCCTGGTACACAGGCAACTTAGGGAACACTGGTGGGTTTTAGTCAGTAAAAGTCTGACACGCCCTCCTGCTCCACCCAGAGCGGGAGAAGTTATTTGATGACTTCCTACACTCAAAAAACCCCCCCCCCGGTTAAGACTTTGTTTTCGGCTGGCGTTCTTTCTGCCTTTTGTCTTTTTGCTCGGCTTTTAAAGATCGTAGCGTGATGTTAAAAAGCTTATAAACTTCATCAAAAATTGGGCCATCAAATGCAAAAACAAACAAACCCTGTCCGCTTTATTATTAGTACAGATACTGCGATGAGCTTAGATCGACAGGTGTTAAACGATGAAAACCATGTTAGAATATAATAGATCAATATCTAGATATTTTGGTGTGTTTGAGTCAAAGAAGTCAACTGAAATTATAGTTTCGCAACTTCATAATAAAAATTCGTAAATAATAAATTCCTGTAATTATATACCTATAGCCTAAAGCCTAAAGTAATAATATATGTATCATTCGTCAAGGTCCTGCCAACTCAAATAGTCAAAATTAATTACGACTATAAATTCCAAAGGAAAACCTATTTGTGATTCGTAGATTGATTACTGACATAAGTAGAACATTCAAAATGAAGGAAAAAATACCAACCACACTTGTGCTTTGTCAGATAAATATATTGTTATATATTTATAAAATGGTCTGTTTTTTTGGGTGGCAACACTTACGGTCATTGACGTGGCCTTGGAAAGTGTTGCAAGAGAAAAAAATTAAGTGGACACGATAAATCGATTACGTCACCGCGTTTGGGCCACTACAGTGGAACAGCGAAGTTTTTACGATGGTTTTTGAGCTTTGTGAGTCGGCGCTAATGGTCACAACTTTAAAATTCTGTTGATTGTTTTGTACACTTCAGTTTAAGATGCTTTAATAAAACATGTAAATACCATCATCTTAAAAGCTACATTTGAATAATATTGAGTAAGCATCGATAAGTGTAAAAAAGTAATTGCCAATAAAGCAAATACAACGAAAAAACCTACAAAGAAACTCCAAGGTTTCGCAAAAAGCGAACGAATTGAAATCTTACAGTGCCTAGATACAAACCAAATGAGTAATGCTTGAAAAATCGTGTCATATTCTGTTACATGCCCACGGCAAGTTAACTTCGGTAGTCAATATTAAGTTTCTTGAGAACAAAAACATGTAATTTTTTTGCAATAAAGAAACCCGTTCGTACGGTGCGTTAAACTTTCTCGATTATCAAGAATATCGATTTAATCGTTAAGAAATTAGGACTCGTTACACGGTTTTTAACTCGACTATTTACTGTTAAGGAATTTAGTCGGTCATCATTGTTTTTTTTAAATAAAATTGCCAGTCACTGCGATTATAAGTAAAAGGCGTAAACATATATTTTTATTTATGATTTCATTTGCATACGTGCCGTTTAGTTCTATAATTATTTGAAATAAGAATTTACATATCCACCGTATTTTTTCTAGAAATGCTGCACTCAATCTAAATCAAAAAACCACCAATTAGGTATAATGTTTTAGCTCCGTTTAAATAAACTTCTATTATACATAAATAATAACTCACAGCCTGCATTCACATAATTCGGTTAAAAAACTTGCAACACATCCAGTTCGCATTTTAAAGGCAACACCTTCCCTGAGTGAATTCCATAACTTTCTCCGCAAACGCATTTCCAATCGATTGGGCAGGTAGCGAGAATCGATATTGATTATCGATTTTATCTTTTATGCACTCAAGATAAGTGTCAATTTGTTTAATAAAGTGTAAGTAAATTAAGATTTTAGTGCGAAACATGATAATTTCCTTTAAAAAGATTGGTGAGAGCACGCACATACATAGTAAATTATTTGTTCTGCAATTAGCTAAATTTGGTCGAAGTGGTATTGTATGATTTAGTGAAAAACGCGTGAGATTGTTTTATTTTCTAAAAAATATAATCTATTAAAAAACGATCAGCAGAGTTTCTCCTAAATGTCATCTTCTTAAAATAAACTCGAAACTGACAATCGCTTTTAGCCATAATCAATTTCACATAATTTGCAGTTATTTGTAATAGCCAAGCACCGCCACTTCCACTGTTCCCAGCTTCTCGCATCTAGCGAATTCCTGCGACTACCCAATCGAACGTACTACTGCGATAAAAAATCACACACCTATGTAGCCGTCTTCAAAACTTATACCGTCTCACGACAAAACGAGATCTTTGGTCCAAGCTTAAATCTCCGATCCAGTTGTAATATTTCGAACACCTTACTCCATAAAGGGGAAAACCCTTAAAACAAAATTGAGAACTAAAGTCCTAATAAACCACAACTAAACGTTTTTTAGGGTTCCGTACCCAAAGGTTAAAATGGGACCCTATTACTAAGACTCCGCTGTCCGTCCGTCTGTCTGTCTGTCCGTCTGTAACCAAGCTGTATCTCATGAACCGTGATAGTTAGACAGTTGAAATTTTCACAGATGATGTATTTCTGTTGCCGCTATAACAACAAATACTAAAGGGACTCCTATACACCAAAAGTGACTTTTTTGCTCATTTTTTTATCATGTCCTGTTTCTATCAATCTTAAAAGATGACACTGACAGAATGATGTTTTAAATATGTGATTTGTGGTTGACAACATCACAATAAGTGTTCAACGACATGGCTTGAGCGGCAAGCTGGTATTTAGTTTGATATCTTTGAGCCAGCTCTATCAGACAACGAGAAGTCAAGAAGGTGGAAGACTTCAAACCATACGTGACAGTCTGGAGCTGCAAACAGCTGATGGGTTTGCGTGGATTATCACGCCATAAAATATTTTGAAGACAAAAGCGAGCCTTAGAATCAGTTTTTGAATTTAGAAAACTTTGTCGAAATAAAGTTCGATATTCAAATGTGGCTCTATGGTTTATATTTACATGGTTCTAAAGAAAAATCTTGTAGTGTATTAAAGCCGTAATATTTCAAAGTACTATCTTCTCCGAACTAGTTACACCTCTACGGAACCAAACATAGTATTGGAAGAGTTTCATTTCTATTTTTACAATTAGACTGGCAGGCGTCATAAGTATCGTACGATCGCCGCAAATTATATATTGTGTAACATATAAAAAGTAACAACAAATTGCCGAACAGAGCTGGCGATGAAAAGCTTTACGTAATATGTGATTGTGAAGCTTAATTGTCCAGTAAGTGTTATTTGATTTTAATGAAAAGTGGGACAAAAATATGGATAGTATTGTTTATGATTACAAAAGTGTAAGATGATAATTATTATTTTAAGCTCTGGCCAAAGTGAAGTGAGCTCGGCGCAGTTTGCTGGACGAAATTTACTCGAGCTGATTATGTCAACTAACCTCATCTATGGAGGTGTTCAGACTGGTACGAATAGTTCCGTGACTTTCTTTTTATTAAAACCACCAACGCGCAGAATCATGTCCCGCGCGGGATGCGTCAAAAGTTTAGTAGAATATTAAAACAAAAAGTATATTATTAAATTGCTACTTAGTGCAGCAGTTGTAGGTTCAAAATCAGACAGGCGCTTTAATTTGTGTAAATTATTTCATCACCATTGCTCTCAAAACGGTGAAGTAAAACATCGTGAGGAAACCGGCATGTCCTAGTAGAACCAAAAATTCGAAGACATGTGACATGTTACGTCCCTCTCACTCTCACCGAGAGGAGACCCGTGTCCCAGCAGTAGGAACATAATATGCTAATTATGCATGGTATACTTATTTACACTACATACGATAGTCAAACTTTTTGGGTACGATTGTCAAAGTCCGAAAGTAATGTATTGCTTGCCATAAGTTTGACAATCCATCCTTAAAATTGATTGTGTAGGTCAGACGCATCTGGCTATAACGGTAAAGACTAAGAATATGATAGCCAACAAAGCAACAGAAAAATCAACTTTGCAATCACATTAAAACTTGACTAATTAGCCAACAGTCTACCACTTTCAATTTAACACCTCCACAACACTAATTACTTAAGACAAATGAGTGGTCAAACAAACCAGTAGAAGGTCGGTTCACACTTTACCTACTGTTGTACGTCGGCTCTAGTTACGATCTTTGCCGATGATCGCCGAAGCGTGAAGCGAAGGCTTGTCAGTTTCACACCGAAGCTACCGCTACTTGATGTTGGGTGGAGTTGTACTTATAGGTTAGGTTAATTTTAGAGAAGTGCTATTGCAAATCATGGAGTTGTCAGTTGTAGTGCCAAGATCATTGATGTGCTATGAAAGTGTAGTCCTGTGCAAGTACACACACCGGCAAAATTAGAGGAACACAAAAAAAAGGTGCCTTTTTTCCAACACTTGTGGGTATTTCGACAAGTGGTTCTGTTATTTGAATGATTACCCTTTTTTCATACAAAATTAAGGGGATTTTTGACAGTTTTCAACCCTCTAACATAAATTATAGTCTCTAAAGCGTTTGTTTACAATTTACGCTTCTGAGTGTTTTTGATAAGAATGTTGGTTAAAGCAGTCAATGGTGGCCCTAGCTCATTTTGTTTGTTTTGTTTGGAGAGTTAACATTGTATTGCATACAGAATGAGTGATTTGCCAGCAACTGAAGTCGCCAGGGCTGTAACAATGATTGAGGAAGGTCACAGCTACCGGTCAGTCAGTCGAACGTTGGGTGTATCAGTATCCGTGATCTACCGTAATGTGCAACGATACAGACAGACAGGATCTTATGTCCGCAGGCGAGGCCAAGGCAGAAATCGTGCAACCAGTGCCGTAGACGACCGTTTTATAAGGGTGCAAACTTTGAGAAATCGTCGTCAAACGGCTGTTCAGACCCGAAATCTTTTGGAAGAAGTGCGTAATGTACGTGTTAGTGAACGAACAGTGAGGAGAAGGTTAAATGAAGTTGGTTTGAAGTCATACGTGCCAGCAAAAGCGCCTAAACTTGAGGTGAGCCATCGAGTAGCAAGATTAGCGTTCGCTCGCCAACATCAAAATTGGTCGAATGAGTGGAGTAGAGTTTTATTCTCTGATGAAAGCCGTTTTTGTGTAAATTTCATCGATGGAAGGGAGAAGATGTGGAGGTATCGAAGAGAACGTTACCATCAAGCAAATTTTTCCGAAACGACGTCCTACGGTGGAGGGTCTGTTATGGTGTGGGGTGGTATAAGTTTGACAGCACGCACCGCTCTGGTCATCATCGATGGCGGTTCCCTGACTGCACACAGGTACATAACTGAGATCCTAGAGCCCCATGTTGTCCCTTTTGCCCCATTCATAGGATCAGATTTTGTGTTTATGCACGATAATGCACGGCCCCACACTGCGCACATAGTGTGTGATTACCTTAATGAGATCGGTATAACCCAGATGGACTGGCCAGCACGATCGCCAGACATGAATCCAATAGAACATGTCTGGGACATGATTGGACGAAGGGTCCGGGCAAGAAATCCAGGCCCTAGAAATGTTGAAGAGCTGAAATTGGCGCTGGTTGAAGAATGGGATACTTTGCCTCAGGAAATGATTGAAGGTGTCATAAGGAGCATGGGTAGACGTATCCAAGCCCTTATAAGGGCACGAGGAGCCAACACGCGCTATTAATTCTATTAATTTTACTTTTTTCTTTTAATTTTGCTCTGTCCTTACGCATTAGAAAACATCAAAAAGTTCCACATTAACCAGTTTTATTGTTTCTCTTTAAAGTAAATCCTAATAAACCCTTAATTATGTTTTTCTCTTACATATAATAAACAAATGAAGTCAAATGACGCGAAAACAATAAATAAAAGTCATAAAATCTCAAAAACTATTGTATTTTTTTTTGTGTTCCTCTAATTTTGCCGGTGTGTGTATATCATAATGGGATTGTATCCAGGCATTGAGTGCTACAGGAAACTTAGTAATTATTAGAGTTTCTATAGAATCTTTGTAGTAATAGAAAGAGTTGGCTGTTCCCAATGTTAGTACCTAAAAGTATGAAACTAGCAAGCACAAGTCTGCGTATTCATCTCGAATGATAGAGAAATTCACATTTAACTAGCAAAATCTGTCAATATCGGAAAAAATTTCGATCAATTTGCGTCGAATAATGACGTCATTCAGCCGACGGACTTTAGGAAAACATTCAATAAAGCCACTGAAGCCACGAAAAGAATGAATCAAATCGATTTATTTCGGAGCATTAGGAAGCGCAGAGCGAAACAAAAACGACCTTATTTTTTATATGTGCACGCGCAGCTTTTAGGCTAGCCTTCAGCGATGATGATATCTAACAAAGGAGTCACAACTAAATGTATATGTGTGATAATATAAAAATACTGAAGTAGAGGAACCGATGCCATTTACTTTTAATACTACATAATAAATTAAGAAAAAGTTACACCTGCCCATTACTGTATATGTATAAGCTTTAGAAACTTCATGACAAATTAATTCCAAACTTGGACAGTCAACAATATTAATATTCAATTTGATTTAATATAGGATATGAGCCATACTAGCGAGAAAGTATATGTAGCTGAATATGGCCCTTCTAACACTGGTAGAAAAATTCTAAAATGTCGGATATTGCCACGCTTGGTAGCTGTTTGGTAATTGCTAAAGGATGTTATAAGTTATTAACTTCTAGGGTGAATGTTCTTGTCAGTTCCTCATTAAAACTGCCCTTTATAAGTTCAAAGAAAGTGATATTAAAAGAGTGCTAAGATCGTATCGCTTTAATTTACAACTCTACTTAAGTCTAGGTTCAGGTGGTCATATATATGGCGTGGTCATCGCCACTTAAAAATACGGGATTTCTTCACAGGAATCATCATTCCTGTGGAGAAATTCCCGTATTTTTAATCCGTCACAATATGTCAATAAAAACTTAACTTTACCTACATTTCTGACAAGTTTTTTCGCTGAGATGAGATTGCGACTTGAATTTAAACGTTTTTTTTTAGTACTTAAATACATCTAGAGAATGGTATTAAGCTTAATCAGCCTATAATGTTTCCACTCCTGGGACACATGCCTCCACACTGTGAAAAGGAGCGGGCAGTAATCCACCTAGCGGGCCATGGTGGGTTGGTATATATAATCGGCCTTATTCATAAAAAGTTATCGAACATCTAAACACTTGCTAAAGTTTGGTTTTTCATGGAGAAACCACACTTTAGCAATTGTTTAGATATTCGCTAACTTTTATGAATAAGGCCGAATATGTCTTAGAATTTTTGGTTCTAGGACATTCCGGTTTCCTCACGACGTCTTCCTTCACTGTTTTGAGAAAATGGTATTAGATCTTACTATTACGATAATCTTGAACTCAAGTATATACTTACAAACTTTCTTGTGGTTTCCATTTCTAGAGAGTTATGACGAAATTCAGCTGAACAGAAGCAAATTTAAGGCATGGCATCTAAACACTTTAAGGCTTTATAAATCCTCTTGCTAGAATGATCTCAGACGAGTCGAGGTGAAACGAATTCAACTCTAGTGCCTGCCTCACTCGATTTACTTCAACATGACCAAAGCTACTCTTTCCCAACACATGCTCAATTGCTCACAGCTAACATAACAAGCCATGACACGTCTGTTTATCGATAATTACTCTCTCTAAATCGTTCACTTTCTACTCAAATTAGCCTTACTTCGCCCGAAGCGGTATCTCTAAGTACATTATGCTAAGTATAGCAATTTCATGTATGGAACATATAATTTGTGAACAAATTGACTCGTATTGTGCAACTGTGGTTGATCAAATGGTACATGTGCATGAGGTTGATTGATTGTGTCTATAGAAACAATCGAATTCATTGCAGCGTGCGTGTAGTGTTTATTTCTGTCATGTTCTGCCTTATTTGAATCTTTATTTTTATTTTGAAAAAATGTGACTATCGTTAAAAGTTAAAATAGTGTTAATCAATGACAGTGGAAATGTTTTCAAGAGAAGTTATGAAAGGCTTAAGTCGATTCGTACGAATTTACTCGCCCGAATCAGGCGAAGCTACACTTTTAAATAATGGATTATTTTCTATAAGTGAAAATCTGGTGGGAATTTTATGCAATAAAGTTATGAGAAAAGGTCACTGGAAGTCAGCCATGCAATAGGTGCATAAAGTTGCCTATGGAAAATAACATATTATTTAAAAGCGTCCATTCGCCCGATTCGGGCGAGTAAATTAGTATGAATTGATTAATAAGCCGTTTTGAAATGGCAAAATATTTATTTTATGACTTTGACTATAAACTCACGATCTAAAAATAGAGACAATACAACATTTAATAAAAGAGTTATCTAACCAATAACCAAGTATTTTAAAATCGTACACATTCCAATATTTTGATTTGCAATATTGCATTTGACGATTATTGTGAACAACAGTGTGTATATGTCAATATACCACTATTATTTTACCTCCATTATTTAATTCTGGATACTCAACAACATCGTAAATGTAATTTATTTGAACATGACAATCTGTCACGACTGATGGACACATTAATTATTGGCCAACACTGCCCACTGGAATGGTCATCATTTGAAATTCATCAAAACCTGTATTATTCATCTAAAAGTCACGATTAAGTCATTATTCATCCCTCGGTACTCGAATGGAATGAATAAAAACTTCAGCGAAATGATTTTATTGAGAATAAGGCGCCCTTAAAGCTGGAAGAAGTACAGAGCAAATTCTACTTATTGTGATTGCCCGATTTTCAGACAAAAATATACCTTGTTTTGAATGCCAGAAGGTTGGTTATGGTAGTTATCTGAAGTTTGTAACAAAACCTGTGCATCCGCTTGGGCAGGTGCCATCACACCTTGCGCCAGAAACGGAAAGAAACGAAAAAAAGCGGTCATTCGACAGATGTTACTCTTGTACCTAGATTTAAAAAGGATTTCGCTTAAAAACACATTCCTCATTCAGTAAGCATAAGTAGCGTGAATCTGCTTCCGAAGTACAATAAGGTGTTAGTAAATGCTGAGTAATTATCTTTAATTTGAAACATCGGAAATAATAAATCTCGATAATGAACGAATAGTACAGCTAATTGCAATTACAGCAGTAGCTGATGACGTCAGAAGTGCGAAAAGGAACACGATAGTAACACTTACAGATATATTTGTAAACTAATCAGTGTTAAATACACCGAAGAATTTAAGGGGAAGTAAAAATTAAGTATTGGTTTTATTAAGGTTCTAGTGTAAGATTTGCTGGCAGTTAACCTAGCCAGTTGACATAAGTAAAAAATCCAAAATCACGAAGAAGCTATTCGTACAAACGAAATAGTAGCAGCATTTAATGACAAAATACAAGCTAAGGTTAATATAACTAAGTAAAAGGCACATTGTGTTCTTAAAGAAATTGTCGTAAAACAAAGAGAAAACTGTGAAAACATCAATCGGGTTATCTCCATTGATGAACAGCTTCACCTTATACATATAAAATTCACAACCATACATAATATTTCACAATAACCTTGCATTCATAAGACTTATGCAAATATGATTTTCACATCTTATAGACTCTCATATAAAAATCATATTTATGACTGCAGCCGATGACTGCGTGGGAGTTGAAAGGTGTCGGCATTAAATCGATTCATAAAAGATTGGTTCTGCCATATAATAATATGCACGATGAAAATGTCAATTTAATAATTAACGTAAACTAAAGCAAACTAAAGCAAGAGGAAATTAAATGAAAGTAAAATCAATTAATACTTTTGCAATTTATGTAACGAGATATAGACTGGCATGGTGAGGAAAAACATCGTCAGGAAACCGGCATGTCCTAGCCACAAATTCGAAGACATGTAACATATACCAACCCGCACCGGGCCCGCGTGTTGGATAACGGCCCGCGTGACTGTTGGATAGTGGCCCACCTCCTCTCACGGAGAAGAGACCGGTGGCTCAGCAGTGAGAACACTATAGACTGATTTAATGCTATTTAGATCGAACTGGTTTCCAATAGTAAAATTTAATGTTCGTCTACTTGAAATTCAGACTCTTGAAAGTCATCTCGTTTCATCTTTTCTAATGCTTTTAATTTGTATTTTTTCTTGTTCTTAAATGAGGTTTTCTAAACAATCACTGAGCTTCAAATGGTCCGTGTGAAAGATCTCGAGCTCGGACATTAAATCAAGGTTGGTGACAATTTTGTTCTGAGAAAGTCGCGAAATACATCTTGATTATCTTATTGTTCTAAAGATTTAAACTTTTATCTGCCATAGAGTCACTTTTGTCACTTTCTAATCTTTTGTTTACGTTATGAAATATTATATTTTTGTTAGAAAGTTATATTTGTGGGTTTACTTCATTATGGTGAAGGTTTTATTTTATTATGCTTTACATAACAATAATAGATTTGTTCATCTACTTTTCTTGTTATGTATTTAGGGGTGATGAGCTACGGTAGCCCGCGAAATCCAAATTTTCTTACGTATTTTGCAATTTGCAGATCAGTTTCAGGTGATTTGAACGATCGTAATTCTGTTAATATATACTAGCAAATTGCAAAAAAAAGTAAGAAAATTTTAACTATGCGCGCTAACCTGGCGCTTCCCCTTTAAATTATTGCATTTACATATATGATTATTGGTGTGTTTAATGCATTGAATTCTGTCACGATTTTTCTAGAATCTTCTAACGATTTCAGAATAGTAATTCTTAAAATCGATTAGTCTTCAAGTAACAATGAAGTCATAATTTTCTGAAGCTGACCTTAAAGAACGGACAGGCTCTATTAAATATTAAACAAGAATAGCTCTACGTTTTCTGATTTCGCTAGAAACTATTACGAAATAGTTTGTGATGACAACGAATCTCTATGTTTGGGCCCTTTACTTTTCAAAGTCACGAAGAATATGTAAAAAAGCCAATACTTCACTCCATTTTTTTCGTGCTACAAAAAAGGTAATTGTGAATTTGTGACTCATATTCAAAGTAGTTACAAGTGAAACGACAATAAACATCCGTAAGTACATCCATATCTTTTGATCTGCGTATAAAAACGTCCAATGCTGAACTAGACTTGATTACAATGCGCGCTTGCGCATTCAAAGATATCTCAATGTTCGGTAGGAGCTCTTAAAAAATGGCCTTGATTTTTTTTAACGAGTAGTTTTTCTTTTTTTTTCTGAAACGTTACATTTGCTGGCTTGAGGTTGGTTGGTTTCTGAACTCAAATCTTGTTAATCATTGTTGCTGTCAATCTTTATTTTGCTTTGTTTCTTATTGGTTAAAAGTATCATGACAGTACCAAATTATTTAATTATCGCGTCTCAGTTTTCGACCATAAAAGGAAAGCTATGATTATTATCTGATTATTTGATCGCCTGTAGCAGTAATTATATAATTTATTTAATAATTAATTTAAATGATTTCAAACCAGTCAATAAACCTGTAAAAATTAAAGACTCCTGCGGAGATATAATAATAATTACACATGTTTATATTATAAACGATGTAATAATTGAGACGGTGGGCAAATTAATTACCAATACATAATCGAAATTTTATTACAAATGTGACCACACACCGAGTTAAGGCTTTCGATAACAAATCGATACTTGAAAATAATGTAATGGTTCTTGAGATTCCATATTTAAGGAGAAATTGCTTTCTGCAATAAGGATACAATTAATTATGGATGTTTGTATACGTTCTTTTTTATGTAACGGATATTACATAACATATTTATGTTTATTTTGTTTTTATGGCTCCATATGGGTTTTTGTGTCGTATTAAGATAAAACACTGATTTGTATTAACAACTAGCTGACCCAACGTTGTCCTGTCATTCAATTTTATTCATACAAAAATCCAATCGCAAAAAGAACGTTCTTTCCGGAATTTGAAAATTTCCTGAGAAGCTTTAAAAATAGATTTTCCATTTAAAATCAGAATAACTTGGCGACATTGCTACTAATTACATTTTAGTACCTAGTACTTGAATAACAGCAAGAGAAGAACTCTATGCGGTACATATTGCTATCAAGTTAGCGACGCACTTCCATGAAAAGTCAGTTACATCTTGTTTACTATTAGAACCAGACACAGATTTAATTATAACTATCGAGACCAACCATTACACCAACATAAAACATAAGTGGTTGTTAGGTTAGATTTACAGAGGATACCTTGGAAAACGTCCCAGTAATCAGTAGGCAGGCAGTGGAGATTTATAAGTACTAAAAATGTTTGAAATCTTCACATTTTATGGACATGGATAAAGTACTAATGAGAGGCGACTCGCGAACAAACACGGAGTTATCTTGGTGGAATCAACGACAAATGAAATCAATGAAAATAAATCGCTAAAGAAAGAGCTTGCAGGTGTTTTACCAGTAGAAAATGCAGAATAGGCAGTATTTAAGGGAATGAAAGTAACGGGCTAAGTTATGACAAGATATGTAAGAGAGGCTATTTTAATATTTAGAGATAATAATTTACTAAACAATGGGTTGATACAAACGAAATGCAATACGTTGAATATAAATATTATTGAAATTCAACCTAAAGATACTTTAACCGCAAAAGTACAGCAATTAAATCAAGAATTTATTGTTTTTACCTTTACACAAGATACAATTACTGGTTACGAACAAAGAAGAAGAAAGTTAATAAACAAGATAACATGTGGTTTTTGCTCCACAGTGAGAGCACATACGTTTTATAAAAACATGACGGAGAATCATGGAAAGTTATAAAGTTACATATTGCTAATGATGTCTAGAAAAAGTACGATATTATCAGGTCATTGGAGCGTATTTTTAATAGCAACATAATTAAAAATAATTAATTCTGGTATGATATTTTGATTGACTTCTGATGTTTTGGAGAAATCTAAAGTTAGTGAATGGGCTAAGGAATCTTCGATTAATCATATAATTAATTTACGGAAATCATTAATTCATATGTCAACCACAGAATCCTGCACAACAATGGAAGAGACAGTAGCGATCAAACGTCTTTTCTCTATTTTCAAAATGAATAGAGTTCCCAACGAGAAATTAATTGAAAACGAAATGAACAAGACTGTTATGAGAGAAAAGTATACGAGTTATTTTAAACAGTGACACAAGATAATCAATCTAAGATTAGCAATCAATCAATGACGTGTTTTAACAAATACTGGTGTACTGAGTGAATTTCCAGAGAAAGTGAACGATCGTTCAAACGGAGATTAATATGATGTCAGAAACGTCAGTACCCTCAATTTTCGACGTTAATGAGGAGGTATTACGATATTTTAATACGCCTGTTAGAATTGAAACGAGAAATGTATAGAACAAATCGTATAAAATTGATTCTAATGATAGATTGGCCTTTGAAGTTCAAGGGTCAATGGGTTGTGTAAGAATCTTTGCTAATCTGATGGCTGATATAACATATCGGAGTGATGTTTAAAAAATTTGCATACATGCAAGCGGATTGCGCGACAAAGGTTAATGAAATTATTGCTTTTAATTTTGTATAACAAGATGTAGATAATTACTTTCTATAGGTATATCCAAACGTCTCAATATGATAGTCTCAATCCATTCTACAGCTAGAATTATATGGATAAGATAAAGCATTATCTAAAATTATTCACGCGCAATATTTCCCATTTTTACATCATACATTGCTTTCCGACTATGATCGATCATATCGACAACTTCCCTCGTCATGTAGTTGTCGAACTGTCATTGCATAAGTTAGATAACATTACTGCATGCTCATCAATCATCTTTAAACACTGTGTCCGAATGTTTGGGTCAACTCGTGTCAATGTAGAGAAATTATTTGCGAAAGGGTTAGGTGAATATTTAAATTGGTTAAATGTTTTGCGCCATAACATGTAGGTGTTTTGGTAATAGATTTAGCTTTGATTTCGCTTGCTGTCTAATCGTGTGTAATAAGAAATTGTACATTTGGATTTTTTGCTACGAAGAACTTTGTTACCAAATCATGGTTCGACACTATCTTCTTCTTCTGCCCGCCTATACTTTACTTGGGATCAGCATAAAATATTTTTCTCTTCCATTGATCTCTATCAAATCTTCATCTTTCACTCTCTATTAGGGAGTGTGTACTCCTCGACACTAAAATATCATAATATCGATTTTCACGGAAGTCATATCGTGAAATTCAAGACAATCACGGAAGAAATTCACCTAAACTACGTTCTAAGGCATTAGTACCAAAATCTCGCGTATAATAGGGCTATCAAATTCGAATAACATCGTACGCACCTCTTGGTAATGCACCAGGGGCAATTTGCCGGTACTTTCACCTACGCACTAGCGGAAATACTATGTAAGTGCTTTCCAAACTGACGGACTAAAGGATGTTTTACGGAGTAAATCGATACAATAGGTCTTCAGGCAGTGTTGGGCAATAGTAAGAATTGGTATCTAGAATCCGTTGTGAGAGTGTAGTAGAAAGGATTTGTTATTAGATGGTAGATATAGCAAAACGATTTTCAACGATTTGAATATAGTACAACATCCTGCAGGCCTAACCTATACAATGACAAATAAAGATAATATTAATAAAGTTACAATCCCAAAGAAAAATGAAATCGGACATTAACAAAATTAGTCCCAAAAATACACAATAACATTACGTTCTTACTAACTACATTAAACGAATGTAGTCCAATCCACTTTACAAGCCAGCCAAGAACGATCATAAATAAATTAAGCTCTTCAACCACAGTACCGACATCATTTAAAAAAATAAAAAAAGAATCTGGAACATTTCCAGCGACCTTGGGCCTCTTAAGAATGGTCGACTCACGCGCAGCTTTATAGAATGTCCTACTTTTCTCGTAGAAAATTGCCGAATGTCTGCATAAATGATAGTTGGTCTTTGCAATCTATGATTGATTTATCTATTATGTCATATAATCATATTGTTCGTGGATTTTGTAAGACATAATGTTTTGAGTAAAATCTGCAGTAGAATGTTTTTGTTTTTCAGGAAGTAATGGGTTTTTCATTATGTCTTCTGTATCACAAACCTTAACATTTATAATGCCTTCCATTTCAAAATTAAAAGGTAAAAGGTTTAGAAAAACGTTGATGAAATCTTTCAGCGCCAGTTCTGAATGTTTGTTTTACGTCTTGTTGTGTCTATTAATTATTCAGCATTGACCTACTTAGTCTATGATTCATGTATATAGGTCTGGCGCCATACTTTGGTCGTTCTCATATCGTTTGTGAAATAGATTAAAAAAGAATCTACGGACAAACAGTTTTGTTACGGTACCAATGACTGGTTGGGCTATATTTTACATATTTTGCGATTTGTTTTGCAATTGGCATTTAGAAATTGTTACCCTTATTGGAGATATCTAGTTCAAGAAATATACCCTAGTCCAACATATTCCAATCAACGTTATAATAAAGTAATTGAACACCACCCATTGGAAAGCGCAAACATAAAGTAATCGGTATAAATTAACAGTAAACTGAACATGTTATAATAAATAAAAACAATCAGATCAAACATAATAATATACAAGTTTCAAATAATGATAATAAAAACAGATGTTTAGAAATAGTAAAGTAGGTCGCATAACTGATCGTGTGAGAGCAAATTAGACATATCAAACAAAAATTGACGTTTAAAAATATTCTACCACCCAAGCTACTGGTCTATCGTCAATAAAATATTATTAATAGAGGTTTGATCATGCGCAAGAAGAATGTTGATTACTGTCATGACTATTGAGCGAATAAAGAGTAAATCGATGTTTTGAAGTTAGCGAAAAGAGTTATAAGAGCCAACTAACAGAACACCGATTTAAATGAACCAACAAGACCAACTTGCGAAAATTGAGAAAAAAAGCAATCTGAAGACTGAAAAGGTCAGGTTATCCATTTTAGTTGGTGGAAAATAATACCGGTGATGTACAAGAGTATTAAACAATAGCCTAAGGCTGAAATCCTTAATTGCTTTCTACCAACATTAAGGAAGTTTATGGCTTATGCAATCTAAATTAATGATAGGTTTAATATCCGTATTAGCAACAGCTATGACTCGATCTATTATGGGTTACTCGAAAGTCAATCAGTTAAAATGATTGACAACCAATATTATTGTTTTTGCCTTTACTGTGAGAGATAAGGCCGAATATAATCTTGACTTAACTTCCTTGAGTACCAAGAATGATGAAAAAGAAATCTTAGATCACATCAGATGTCAGTTATACATTTCTAAAGGTGATCTTTGAGGCAGCAGTTAAACCTTAACAGCGATTAAAGTAGTAAAACTTTCTTATTAAGTAACTTTGGCAATTAAATGTCGACACCTGGCCATTTTACGACGCTATATCTCTGTATCTTTGATCCAGGATTTAAACTGTCCCATTTTCTAATACGAAAGAAACCCAAGTGAAAACAACAAAAAAAGAGCATTAGTAGGTCGTATTAGAACCCAAACTGGCGCTTAACGTTGTGTAAATGGTTTCATCACCACTGCTCTCACAACGGTGAAGGAAAATATATCAAGAACTAAAAATTCGACGACATGTGACCTCCACCAACCCGCATTGGGCCCGCGTGCTGGATTACGGATTACTCCCCCTCACAGAGAGGAAGCCTGTGTCCTAGCAGTAGTAACATTATAAGCTGATTATGCATATGCTATGCACCAATGATATTAGCCACCTAACTTCTGAAACAGTAATAATCATGTTAAATTAGGAACTACTTCTATGACAGGTAACAGTTTATTTATAAACAGCAGTTAATGTCGATACGACTGTGTTCCATTTAAACAATTTTACTATAGTTAAACCAGTAGCTAACAGTACTGTAGAGCCTTAATCAAAAACAGTCAACAATTTACAATTTCTAATTAAAACGACCACTAATATCTATTTACGCCCAATTGCCTATCAAACAATGATTGGCTGTATCTAAGCCAAAGGAAACTGGAAGTCGTAGGTAATAGTATGAGCTTGTTAACAGTTAACGAGGGAAACTAAGATATATCACCATAATTATTAGCTACTAAAATATTAATATTCTGTTCAGGAAGCCATTGAGAAAGTAATGATCAGATACGTTGTTATCAGTTTGGATATTGATTGAAAATGGCTTTGTTATAATGATAGTTGTGGTGAGAAAGACTGATCGTGTATTGTGGCTAGCAGAATTATGCGGCGACATGGAATCGAAGAAATAGTACGTATGGATATGCAGATGTCGCAATGCATGACCCTATTGAATGAATAGATGAATTCTAGTACTTGAACTGAGCAATTTACGACGAAACATTTAACATATTTTGTCGTTTTAGAACGTGACTTGTGAAAAATTTTCTTACACAGTATTTTCAAACTAGGACATAACAGAAGCATTTAAACTACTTTCTCTAGCGACTCTAAAATTAAAATAATAAAAACATCAACTAAGAAATCCCGAAATATCCCACCCACATATCGACCACCTGGCTTACGTAGTAACAGTACAAGTCCACAATTAATCACTCCAATCAGAAGAGTTCCCACCAGCGCAGGCGCCGCGCCTCAATCACTGCCTCAAAGAGATTGATAGAGGTGGATAGCGCTATTCATCACTGTGGGCAACTGTGCAACCCACTCGTCGAGTCTATGTTCTATTGGTACCGACTTGATGTTTGATTCCTGAATAAAGACAACGATTGAGTTTGATTCATTCATACTGCTTTGAATATCGTTCTGTAATGCGAAAATTAAATTTAAAGTTGGTTCAGATTTAGAATTTCACAAGTTTATAAACTCCTTAACCAAGCACATACTATGATCCAACTAATAGTGGAAACTATTTATGCCCAACATTTTTGAAGCTCGGCAAATGACCCTGATCATTCAGAATGAATGAATATTCCATGTACATACTTCTAAAGTATTGTACTGCGGTTAACAATACAGTCCAAGGCCTAAAAACTCAGATAACAATAACAATTTGTTCACCTGGGAGGCCTGATGTTTCGCCTCACTTGTTGCTCTATTTTCTATCTCTATATAAGTTAGCAGATATACAATTGATATCATAACCACAATGAGATGTAATAACAAAGACAGCTGACGGCAGTTAGATGGATCATAAAGTATGCCTACAGAGGACGAAGAAAAGAAAGAAAACAAAAAAAGAAACGAAGAAAGATTGACAACTAAAAATTCATAAAACACTGCAACCTTGATCAAGTCTATACAATATCTACAAGTCAGTTAAAAGCATCTACAATGCAGAACTAGCCATGAGATATAAACAGCAACGTCTAAGAAATATGAAAGACGCTGACGAAAGACCCATAAACCATGACTAATACCTATAATCCCATCGTTTCTCGCCATCAATAAGGCAGCACACTATGCGCAAGAGCAACACGTCTTAAACAGACAGCTATTGTGTAGACCAAAGCCCTAAAGTGGATCAAGTACGGCTAATTTTGAAAGCGATCGTCAAACTCATAACAAAGACTGTGAAACCGACAAAATGATGGTCGTAAGAATTTTGTATGATTTACACTGTATTGTGTGAGGCAAACTAGCAAGACGGTTTTCGCAATGGTTGTTGGAGATCTTGTTGAGGACGATGAGATTAACGAGGAGTACAGAAATCCCAATGGATCGATGAAATGAGTTATAAATGAGATATCTAGGTGATAAATCTCACTGTGTCAGCAATTCATCATCCAGTCAGATTTACCTACATATTAATGTTCCGAACTGTAGGGAATAAGGAGTCACTTAGTAAGTTAGTGTCAAAAATGAATTTCTTTAAACTTGCAATAAACTGCGGAATTTCATATTCATCATCAAATTCCGAAAGACAACAAGTCAGCAGAAAATAACCGCGTTGCCAATTTGTAAAAACGAAAGCTCAATTCAAAGAAATGATTGCATAGATATATCCATGGAGTTTGAAACAAAACGTAACAGGCTCCGATTACGCACTGATTGCAAGTCAATCAAGGTGATTAACATCTGCATCTGCATTGTATTACTTCAGTTACGTATTATGCTTTAATAGAAAATGATAATGCAGCGATATTATTTTAGGGTATCGTTATCAACAATGATCTAAGAAGCAAACTTAAGAGTATTTAACGGGTGTAAAAAGACGCTTAACGATACCGAGAGTCATTAATACTCCCCGTCATTGTTGTTTTTTTTGTACTGTACTATAGTCCAGTATGGACTATGGTCCTTCAATCCTACGGAGATCCGTAACCAGATATACCTGGGAACCCTCTGGTTTGGACATATTGAAGGCCAAATTTACAACGACTTTTTACTTTTTTTCACGAAAACAAGTTTTAAATGTTACAACTTAACTTTTAATACCCCCAAAACTTTTGTACCGCTGCATGCAATAAGTAAGTATAATGTTTTGAGTGCGTTACACTGCAAGCCGCCAGTAAACAGTGACTTTTCACACTAAAAATTTTTAGTAATTTCCCAGCAATAATTATTGTTTCTTTAGTTTCATGTGCAGAATGTTGCCATTTCATGTGCCCTGTATGCCATCATAAGCATAATTAAACATTCAATGCTGAAAATAAGCCTACCTACTACTTGTCTAGACAAAGTCTATCAAGTGTGATGGTGAGGCAATAATTTCATCATCACATGACGAAGAATCATGTGATCTCAGTATTATTTTTGTAGACAATGTAATACAGTAAGATGCTGCTACTGGCAGTGGTCTAACTAGGGTGGGGCAAGCAGGTCAAGAGACCTGGGCGCCTATCGAAGGGGGGCGCAAAAAGTCGCTAATTATTAAATAAAACAAAAAAAAATAACATCCATAAACCATTTGATACTGTTACCTATATCTAAGAAATCTGAAGACCTACTTGAATATAATATTGTGCAGTACGGGGATGAAAGCGTATTGCCACATCTGCCTATTTCTATTCAAATTCTCTTAAAATTGCAGCATTGCAATCGATTTTTTAGCAAGTTAAAATTAATAATTTCGTTATTGAAGCCTTAGCAGGCTATAAATTCCGTAAATTGGTCATGAAAGGTCATGCGACTTAGCTTTGCTCAGTGTAGACCGAGAAGATAATTTACTAAGGGGCGCAACTATGATGCGTGCCCTAGGCGCCATTTTTTATTGGTACGCCCCTGGCTACCGGATCTGATAACATTACACTCTTGACTTGAGTTGTCCACACCATCTGTTGCATTACTATACTGAATTTTGATAGTGATCAGTTTTTTTTAAGCAGAGCTTAGGACTGTTTCTTATATATGGCTCCCTACGATTCCAAGGCTATATACTATAACACTGATATAAAACGTTTCACTTCTACCAAACCCTTTGGATACAACAGGCATGACGGATGTTTAAAAAGCACTCAACATCTGTCTTCATACAATCTTGATCAATAGCATCTTAAACACAATGGTATATGTTCGCGTAACCTAGTGGATTCAGATGACCCTAAAGATAAGACGATTTCTTCCGCTCCCATTTGTCGACGGAAATTATAGGCTGTGAGCAGTGTTACTTTTACAAATCATAGTACAATGAAATAATAGAACGGAACTACTTAAGGCTTAATTATTTTGTAATTAATACTGTTGCTAATTATGATTTAATTATGGCATATCATGTAGCTTTTAATCTGTCGTGAGATAGATCGCAGGAAAGAACTGTCGATTCAAATCGCATGTGAGCGGCTAATTCTTTTACTCGTTTGATGGCTAATATCTGATATCTAGATGAAATTGTATTGTCTAGAAATCTGACTGTTGGGCGTGGTGGATTAGAATTTTAGGGAAGATACACAAATGATTATATTCAAATATGTCACAATCGCAGCAAGCAGCGAAACACGTCTGATTCTTCTGTCTACCAATGAACTGTGAGAAGTCGCTGATGATAAATTAGAGTTCCCAAATCTGATAAATTAGATAGATTGGGAGCACCGTGATGTACAGACGTGTAATTTATATCGTTACAAATTGATGTATTGCTACACTTTAAAATACTCTATCGCATGTCTTGTCAGAAATGTATCACGCATGCTCGTCTAATATTATAATGCTATATCCCATAACCGTTTAAAATGATGCCCTAAACAAATTCATAATTACTTTGGACCGGTCGAACAGCTTGTCACAAATCAGCTTTACAATCAGCGGTACTTTCACTCTGATATTTTTCAATTATGGCAATTACTTTAATAACATAATCGTAAATCGTTTGAATAAAGAGCAATGTATGTTAATTACGATACGACAACAAATTAGAAGCGATGACTTTTACTATGAGGAATTGGTAAAAGACATATTTGTGTTATGGTCATAAATTAGAGTTCGTTTTAATATAGTAAATATTTATAGTCATGAGTACTAGGAAATTTTTAAATTAAGTGGTTGATTAAAATATTGCACTTATATTTTTTGCAATCTTTGACCGAGAGTTGTAGACTTAATCTTTTGACTTTCATCAGGCGTTGTGTTTTGATTAGGATTCCTGAAAATAGCCTTTTTTATATTAGCTTCATCAGCTTGCCTCAAATAATTTTATTTTAGACTGATAGCCAACCACTTTCCTACATATCCAGGTCAATTAGCACAACGATCACAACTAACTGTCCAGTTAAATGCAACGGTTCATCAATAAAATTGTCATAACCAATTAAAATTGTCATCCACATCCGTTCAAGCAATTTAATGTAACTGTAACACATACAGACAAACTAATTGTGAATGATAAGTACTAGGAGAGCATCGCTCAAGGCAGATCTCGATAAGCCTAGGAATAAAACATTCCTGTCGGCTGGCGTTAGAGAAGGCGATTTATGTCTAGAGTGGGTGTCACACCGAACAGTAACGCCCCCGCTAAGATTTATTTACTACGACTTAATTGACTGAGGAGGAATAGATTAGATTTAATTCAAACGATTAGCGATAAGATCTAGTGTCTGTGTGAGAAATGGTTGTGCTGTATTGGTGTAATGTTTTGTTATGCAAGTTTTATGCGGGTTTCACACGTCACTGATTTATGGCGAAAAAAAGAATAAATAATATCGCTATACTAATTTAACACATCCTAATTTCGTAACAAATATAAGTTAATCAATTGTTTCACAATTTACAAAATATTTTAAATCCCAATCTAATTCATGTGCGAAAAGTCGAATTTAGTGGATAACTTGATTAAGTACAATCTTTAACTGCACCTACGTAACTTTCAAAACGACATTTTTAGCTTACACGACATTTGTAAATTATAAACATAATAATAAAAACAACAATCCACCGACACACAACACACTCGTGTTACACACTCAACGTACAAATAATTAAATTACGCTTTGGTGTGACACACGCCTCCGTTTCAACACCGGTGACTAACAGTCATCGAACGATTCATTACTTTTGTAATTGGACACGAGACAGTAGGATAAATAGCTTGCCTCTGGTTAGTATCTCAGTTAGAACTAGATCAAATGAAAAGTGAACCAAAAATCGTATATTTAGAGTGCATTTTAGAAAGGCAGAGTCAGATGGTGAATATATCTTATCAATCTATCTCTAGTGAGAAATAATTTTTAAACAAGATTGAGACTAATTTGGTGATTTAAGTAAATTCTCAAACTGTCTCTGCATTCATACATAATTTGATGACAAACCTGGACGGAAAAGTTCTCATCAAAGGAAGTAAGCAGAAGAAATCTTACCTGTAACAAAAATAGGTCATATATTAGTAAATTATTAGCAAACAAATTGAGCTTGCAATGAAAGTAAATAAGATCACACATGCAACTAATTTAGGTAATGGACATGCCATCAGTAAATAAATTCTTTAAAAAAGGTAATTCTTGATGATACAACACACTGTATTGTTTAAAACATATACCAAAAGGTATCGCCTCTAAGAACGATGTAAGTAGAACTAACATCTGTAATAATGTTATGTCATCATTACAACTTTATGACTAAACAAAAACATTACAAAGAATACCTCAGGAACATACTAGAAGTTCCTAGAAATCACGAACAGCAATCGATGAGCATGGTTTTGTTTCTATCCAGTCAGGGAGATCTATGTTCAGTAGTGGTCAGTAAAGGTGCGCGTTACACGAGCAACTAAAATTGCTCCATCCTGGTCAATTCTCATCAAATATGACGTCACGACTACATCCTGCAATTTAGGGCAATGGCAACATGGAGCAACCTGTTGCCAGCGATACGGCCACACAATATCATGCAATATGGAGCAACTTAAAATACTAGGCAATACGCCCCCACCGCCGCCGCGCCGCCGCGCTGCCGGGCCAGTTCCTCTCGCAAAAACAAGATGTAGTTATACGTACAGACGCCAGCAGGTAAAGCTATCCCAAACTGTCAAACTTCCCAATTGAACATGAACCTTATCTTATTGTAATAAAGTTGAAAATCTATCAAAGAAATTTGACAGATTGGGGTAGTTTGATGCGCTGGCGTCTGTACAAAAGTGATAGAAAGAAAATTGTTTAAAAAATTTCAAACCGATTGGATATTCAGCAACTCATATTGGCGACATTGAAAAATGTGAAATATATGAAGCAATCAGAAGCGATATTCCCGAAACATATCCGCAATTTATTGTTGTTGGTCCAGATTGATCCATTAGTGTAGCCGAGCAATAATTGCTCGTGTAAGAGCACCTTTAGTCATACAACTTTTGGTCGACAGCATGTGAGAATCAAGGTCTTTCTATTCCATAATATATACAAGCAAGAAGTCCTTGTACAGGACATTCAGCAAAAACCATAAACAAAATAATTTAAGTCCTCTCTAGGACAATAATAGATACAGTTCCTAGCTCCAAATGTACCGTTACGTCCTTACTGCGACCATAGAGTAATAATAGCAAAGTTTACCAGATGTGGGCCCTCCCACGGTTTAGTGTTGCCACCTCATCAAGATCGGTCGATACTGGTAACGAGTCCAGTTTTAAATGTGTAACGGAAAAGGGGTTTGTTGTTCACGACCGTTTTGGTCGAGTCCATCTTTTGTAGATGGAATTTAGAATGAGTTTAGGCAAAGTGATATGCAGATATATAGAATTTTATGTCATTATAGTCTACACGTTTCCAATTGTCTTTTGTCGGTCTATTTGCAGTCTCACCAGATTCATATCTATATTTTATAGATCATTGTATTATTTGTCACAGTCTAGCGAGTCTAGGATACGTTGGCTGAAGTGAACTTATTTTCATCTAACCTTTAATACATACTTCTTTCATTGACTTCTTAATCTTAATCATTTTTATAGCCTATCTATATTTAATTATATAAATTCCCAAGGTATTAAAAATAATTTCTTTGCCCATATAACATTTTCCAAATGATTACTATGTTTATTCAGCTGTCGCATTTGAACCATAAAGTGATTGGCCATTAACATGTAAATAAATATTATGCACCAATAAAACAGACAGGCGAACGATTCGAATCGAAAGTTGCCATAATAAATAATGCGTTATTTTTGGTGAAATTATGCAGAAAGCAGGTCGATTGTGTTTACGTGGTTGCTATCACACTGATAAAACGGGAGATAAAGGTGATAACGGTGTAGCAGATTATTAACCGTCTACATACGTTATAACAGAAGTTATCAGTATGCAACCAATATCGAAAAAAAAAATAACGTTGTAATAATAAGTATCGGTAGAACAAAGAGCATGTTATTATTAGATGAAAGGCAATTTCGAATTCAATAAATGCTTATTGGTATCTGAGGTCTTTTAATAAAGGTAAAGGTAGTGTTAATGATGACAATAATTCTTTTAGCTATGGGCTTTAAAACGACATTTACAATGTTTACGCATTTGAAAGGCTTCAAGCCTTACGTTTGATACCCTTTTATATAATTTCTAAATTGGCCGCCAGTGAAGCCGCAAGCCAAATTAAAGTAAAATTTTAAATCGCTTTTAAAATGAGACATGATAATTAACCTCTTAACTCTAAGATGGAATTAATTCGCAAACTAGAATTAATTTTGCCTTAAGGCAGTATGCCACTATTAGTCAAAACTGACGGATCTAAGTGAATTAATAACAGGAAGTTGTTCTTAAACAATTGGAGAAAACGGGGTTATTATAACAAACGAAACGGGGCTTCAAAAGCAATTCATTGACCCGAAAACTTCAGAAAATAATAAATACAGTAATAAGGAGTTGAGATTTATTGGATTGACCTTTAAAGTTTATAGAGCATACTGGTTTTGCTCATAAAGAAGCACCTGCGGTTAGTATTCATGAGAATGGCAGTGATGCTGATAACGTAATTAATTTTGATGGAAAAACAGAGCTGTAGAATGATCGTACTTTTGATCAAACAAAATTTACCAACGATGAAGAAAAGAAATAAAAATCATGTTGATAGAAACTAGTGACATCTATAACAGATAGTTCAGCACAAAATCAATATAAATATGAAATCATATTTCATCACCTTCGGAAAATAAAAAATACAAACAGACAAACCTTGATTCAACTCCAAAGAACATGCAACATCAAGTAAAAAACTCAAGTGCAAAAAACTAACAAAGAGCAAATACAAATATGAGGAACATTACAATGTTTAGATTCGCTACAACGTCATCACTTCGCAACCGAGCATCACCTGAGCAGAGTCACGTAATCATCGGATATAACTTGAAGACGGCAAATCATCAATAGATTGTGAAAATTCCAATAAATCCTATTATCTTATTGATTTTACAAACTCAAAACTTGAGTATCTTTACCAATAGTGAAATACAGAACTCTGTGACTACTCATTTTTAATTGGCGCACGATTATACAAAACAAGTTTAGCCACTATTATTTCTAGCAAGCTGTATACGACGAAATTTTTGAGAATATCAAAACAATGACTCTTCGAAATACATAGGTGAGATTACTGCTGATATTATTGAAACTTGCAAGTGCCTCTTCAAGCATATGATGACGTCAAAACTATGGATGATGAAGCCGGCGGTATTGTTGTGAGTGAGCCGAACGCTTGCCTTGCACAAACAGTGGTACGGTGCCGAGATATTTTGCATCACCTTTGGATTAGGGATCCAGTTACATATTAGCAGAATTGTAACGAAGAATAAACAAGTTCCATGACTGTGTATTAGTTATACATTTTCCTCGTCATTCATGACCAAACAAGTTTTTAAACAATTGTGGGAAATATCATAAAAAATATACACTACAGCACACAATTTTTACATTTATATGATCTTGTGATTTCCGAGCATTGAAATAACATGTTACTCTTTTTACACTGAAATTCACTTAGTTGTTGATTTAAAGTTTTTTTTGACAAAGGTAGGTTTATTAACAGTAATATTGAAAACACGGATATTTTAAGCCATATTAAAATTCACCAAGATATTCAACCAGAATCTGAGCACAATGCAACAGAGATCGAACTGCAAATGCTTAACAATGAGTAAGAAATTTGTACTTAAAATAGACATTGCAGAGCGCAGCATCGCAGCAACGGGAAGCGGGTCAGGTTATTATTAACGCGTACAATTAAGTGTTGCTACGGCTGCCCTATCACAGGCAGGTGTAGGGCAGTAATACAGCTACACGTGTGATCTACATGAGTAACATGGCTATTACAATAGATATCGAGACAAATATTAATAACAATATAGATACTTCCACAATACTCTACAGTTTATCGTCAGCCTACGCTGCTTGGTAATTTAAGATACAAAACTTGAACCATAGCCCTCAGAGATATTATGTGACTTGCATAACATGAAGATCCATGTAACGTTTTGACGATTTCAGTGACTTAAGAATGGCAGTATCATTATTGTGTTGATCATTCATGGAACAAAGTATGATGGTTTCAAATCCGATATCTGAATATATTGAAAACTATGGCATCTTAAAATTCTTAAATCTCTGAGTGATACTTCTGTAGTTTGTGATAGCTTCAATCCTTTAACAATAACACATGCACGCAATATGGTGCACATTGTACTGAATACGTGAAGTGTATGTGGTACATGTGGGGCAATTCAGCTGTAGGTAGTACAAAAGTGCGATAACCTCTTTAACTCTGAAAGTTCTTCTAGGTTTTATTTTTTGTTATAGGGTTCATTTTCTAGTTCTCAACACCAACTTGTGCTTCGAATATTCACATCTTTCAACGGATACGACTAAAAAAGACGTTTAAACTCCCATAATTGATAGCATTTCAGCAAATCACTCACCCGCCTCATTATCTCTTCGGAAATTGAGACAGTTTTCCTTCATAATCAATATAAAAACCACTTCAAATAACTACGCTTCTTCGTCACATCAGAGTGGGCTAAATTTATATTTCCGCATAATGAAATTTGAGTGATGTGTGTTGACTATTCCCAAAAGGAAACACTAATGGAAGGACAGTTTCCTTTCTGAGAACTACTGTGTTACCGAGGTATTTCGAGAGTATAATGTAAGCGCAGGAGATCTTTGGCCGTTTAGCTACGACGGATTGTCGAGTGAATGACTTTAGAAGATATGAATCAATGGAGGATCATTTATCCTGCTGCTTTCAGCTGCATACCACGGATATGCTTTACCTTTGTTGTTTAAACTGTCGGCACGTAATATCAGGAGATAGGGCCAGAGGGACGTTCAAATGCTGTCTACGAAGATACGGGCCCATCCGAAAGTAGTTGATCTGTCAAAACGAATGTCAAAATATGTTTTTCGGACTTGTAAAAATATAGGGAGTAGGGACGGGACACCTGTCAAATCGTGTTGTAGGTCACTCTTAGATAGGGCCCTAAGCTGTTCTTGTATCCGTAAGTGGTACGGAATAGGAAAGGCCCATAACTTCGGCCGAAACTACGATCTTGGTGTTCAGGAAGTAGACCTTCAGGTGTAAAAACACCTGGCCAGAAACAGCTAGTAGGTATTTAATAAACCGAATTAGAGCATTTAATAAGTTCCACTTAGAATGCTAGAAATCTTTTAAATATTGCTTGGTTGATTTTAGTATTGTGTGTCGAAATTCCAGCAAGTTGCTTCTATATTCGTTTATTACATAAATTACAATCTTACACACTAATTAAGATTTCAATCATACTTTCTTCCATATTTCACTTACAAATACTTTTCTGACAGCGTCATTTGTTTTCTTTACACAAAGAAATGCTTCGACGCACAATTTTTGTAATCTCGACATTTTATCGAATAGCCGTACGGTTGGGGTTTTATCATAGTATTGTTATCAACAATTTCTATTTATGTTGCTAGCGCCTACGACCAGCCACTCACGTGGGCCGATATTTTGTTTCTGTGTGCCTTATAGCGCATTGGTATTGTTAAGGTATCAGTTTTGACGTAAACTTACACAGATAAACATACGAATATGAGAGATGCTGATAACAATTTCTGATCATCCACTGAAACGCCTGCAAAGCCTAGTGATTTGGCAATTCATGCTTCAAGGATTGTCATTTTACGATAAGTTTCTGGAAATCAATGAGTTTTATTTAAAATATATTGTTATAGTTGCCATCAGTATTAAAGGCATCCTAAGCTACACTGTAAATGGTTTTAGAAAGATGCATTGCAGTAAAGTCCAATAATCAGAACTAAGATTTAAATTCTAAGACATGTGACATGTACCAACCCGCACTGGGCCTTCGTGGTGGATTATTACCAACTCCCTCTAAGACAGGAGACCTATGAACCAGCAGTGGGAACGTTATAGGCTGATAAAAATACAAAATAAATATTTAAATATATAACAATATCATAGGAGAAAGTTTCACCACCTTTCCAACTCATTAGGGACCAAAAACAATCAAAACATAGGCTAAAGGAAACACGTTCAAAGTAAACAAAACAAATCTAGGTCAAATCCTAGTCTAACAAACGAATCCAAATGAATTTGTCAAAGATAATGATCACAGAATGACAAACGGTCAACCTGAGTACGTATCTATTAAAACAAAGAAACCCGAGAGCTTTCTAATTGCTTGGAACAGCCACTAATTTAGATTTATGGAGATTTTTAATTCATTTCAACAGTTGAACTACACTCGAAACTAGTCTTTGTGGAGATAGTTTTAAGGGTCACGTAATAAAGGGTTTCGATGACGAATTACTGCGCAAAAGGGCAACGCTATGATAAATAGTGCGTGTTTAACGTTGCGCAGGAGCCGTTTGTGTTCAATACGAAAGGGGAAACCATAATATGGAGCCGTTAGAAGTAAGCTTATATTATGAGAAGTGAATAGCTGGCAATTACTTACTTAACTCAAACAGATAGACAGAAAATGTTTTATTCAAAATCAAAATTCATTTATTCAAACTAGGCTGAGAGTCAGCACTTTTTGAACATCAAAATTACATAAGACATTCCTCCGAAAAGCCCGCCCTTCACCACTTCCTAGTGCTTTAGCTGGGAAGAAGAAGTAGCGCAACAAACTCCCCAGCAGCACAGCTGTCTATTAAGTTAGAAGAACTTGATTCTGTACAATAATAGGTAAGTAATTAACATTACTAAACACAAAACATAAAATTCAATTATTTGCCATATAATATGTCGGCTAGCACACGTACTAGTAGCGTAAATAGAGCAACGGTGGCCCAGTGATATCCGCTCCGACTAACGAGTTGTAGGTCTTAAGTTCAAACCCAGACAGGCACTTCCCTATGTGTAAATACAATTTCATCACCATTGCTTTCAAAACGGTGACGAAAAACATTGTGCAAACATGCAAGCATGTCTTAGGACCAAAAAATATAAGCAATGAGACATCCCCCAACCTGCACTGCCCACGTGGTTGATTACAGCCCACTCCCTCTCGAACTGAGGAGGCCTGTCTACCAGCAGTGGGATATGATATGTCTTTTTTGTACACCAAATAAATGATACAAGAGAAACATAGATGCACGATAGACACGAGAGAGTTGAAAGAGATACCGTGGCCCCTGGCACACAGGCAACTGAAAGAAAACGGGTGGGATTTACTTAGTAAAAGTCTGACACGCCCTCCTGCTCCACACGGAGCTCGAGAAGTTAATTGATGATGACCAAACTAAAAAAAAAAAATGCCGAATGCACCACTAAAACTCAAGCTGTAAACATCGTCTGACATAGGTAGTACACAAGTTAGTGGCTACACTTAACATACCACTTAGCCTTAGTACTAGAACAAGCTAGGGCTAGGTACCACTACTCGCCTACAGCGATTACATCATTAACTCGTTCAACGACAGCAGTTTCTAAGTACAAGGTTAAAAAGGTCAGGGCGAATGACCTAAAGTTTTTTTTCAGTTAGCTTTCTCTATATTTATCGAAGTACAACACGCGAGTTAATTTACAGGCTTAGTGGACTAAGTTAACTAATTATGTGCTTAGATCCTCGTGTTTAGCGCTAATTACTTGAGTCGGTTATTATTGCTATTAGCCAGTAATTATTAGAGGCGCTTGCGTAGTTTATAAGGTTTGAAGTGCAAAAACTTAAGTGGTGAAGTAACCTTTGTAGTGTAGAAAAGTGGCGACTTGGTATTGCACTTTTTTTGCTGTCGTTATTATAAAGTTATTGATAAATGACATGGAGTAGAAGTAAAATTACACTACGGTTTTTAAAAGTACAAAAACGCGCATATGCTTTATTAAAACGCGATAAATTCGTGTCGTCTGTGGCTGTTTGGCGTTAGTATCGCACGTTCGTGCGACTCAGCTAAAGTTGTTAGTTACGTGTTGCGCATAGCCCTTTTTTGTAAAATACATGTAACGTACGTTTTTTTTTTTACATTTCTGGAGTAGTTAAATAGAAATAGAACGTTAGTGCATTATCGTGTTCAAAGTGTAGTTACTTTCCGTTGTACGATGGGCTAATTTGTGAACAGATAATATCTATGATTACGGTTTTTGATACTCACCTTGTTAATTTCGACGCAGTAGGGGTGATGTTTACATATACTACGATAGTTGAATGTTTTGGTACAAGTGACGAAATATGTTATACTAACTACGCGTCTTGGTTTCACCCGCATAAGACTCGATCCCGTGGCAATTTCGGGATAAAAATATCCTATGTCTTAATCCAGATCATGGTCAACCCATCTGCCAATTTTCATCCAAAGACGTTCAGCCGTTTTAGCGTGAAAGCGTAACAAACAGAAATACAAAAAAATCTTATCTTTTGTTCTTATAATATTACTTTAGATATCAGGATATTTTTTACCTAAATGGAATATATTTTTTCAAGTAATAAATTAAAAATAATACAGATCGCTTAGGGTATAGCCCCATACAATTACACTGTGCTGGAATTTTACTGCCATAATGTAGCTGTTTGTTGTTCCTATTTAATGAAATATAATAAAAACAACTTCCTGATTCAAGTTACGTAAAAAATACAATATTAAATTATCTTACAGCAACTGATAATAATATAATACTTACCTATCTAAGTGATTATGACAGTTTATATCTCACAACACGGTTTTCGTGGTGTGATGTGTGTTGCGTGCACCAATGAAAATATATCATACGTAATGAGGTCACAAATCAAGCAGGTTAATGCCCTAATGTGCTGTTCCTTTTTTAAATCAATAAAAGATTCGGTTATATTTTGTGCCGGTAATAAATTAAAATGCGAAGGAAGATGGAAGCATTATTGGTTTAGTTACTTTTTTTGGACCGGAGGGTTTATAGAATGTCAAATGTATCTAAGAGAATTCTGAACGTGAGTATATTTATTCGAACGTGCTACTGGTTTGTTTTACATAGTTTTTTATGTTCCACTGTCACATCGCCAATGGGCATAGTAAAGTTTCATAAAAATATACTCAGAATAGTATTTTTAATAACCATTCTAAAAAAAATACAATATACAAATTAATGTCAAATCGTTGAACATAGTAAAAAATTACATATTAATACAAAAATGACAAATGTCAACAAGATGACAAATATAAATATTGGCAGTGGCACATGGTGTTTCTGAAGACTCGGTTTTTAAGAACAGTTTTGCTTCAGTAAATAATTTTCTAGAACCAAAAGTGAGAGTTTATCAGAGGACCTCAAAACAGGGCAAAGAGAAATAAAGTTCTCCCGCTTAGTTCATGACTTGTGCCATAACTACCTGTTAGGTGGAGTCGCGTGACTATCATAGTAAGGGGACCGCGCCCACGTGGCGGCACTGGTCATATTATGATGAATATTGTAATACTAGTCACTAAGGGAACTACCCGAAAAGAATTGTAGCGAATAGGAACAACATAATTGAATTGGCTAAATAATAACAGCTGCACAGGTCGATCGATCAGGTTAAGCTACTCTTGCTGCGGTTGGTCCGTGGATGGGTGACCATCTTTACATACCAAGACCCCTCCGTGCCTCGGAAAGCATGTTAGGCCGTTGGCCCTGTCTGTCAACCGTGGATATTTGACAGTCGTTATGTTATGGGTCATCAGAAGCCTGAAAGTCTGACAACCAGTGTAACTAAGGGGTATCGTATTACCCAGTTACTGGGTTGTGGAGGTTAGATAGGTATTTGCCCCATGTGAAATACATGGTGTTCAGCTGCTTCCGGTTTAACTGGAATCCTAGGTAGATGATGAGGAATAACATATTTCTATCCTTTGTGGGTGATACATTATGAAAAGGCACTTCAATTTATGAGAAAGTCAAGACACAGATATTTGTCAGAAAATACGTACTAAAGTTTACCTATGTTCCAAAATATCATATTTTTTTCGTAATCAGGTGTTACCACTATCAGACTCTCTAACTCTCTAATATCACGTCAAAACAATAGACCTTTGTCAGATTATTCTGGCTAGTTAGTCGACTCGCACGATTTTATTCGCCCGAATCGGGCTAATTATGTAAATTTGTGCGAATCGCCTATATCAAAATTATGTTAAATAAAAGTGACGATTCACCCGATCCGGGCGAGTTAATTCGTGCTAGTTGACTAATAAACCATTATTCTTTGAAGCTATCATTATTATCGGCAGGTGGAGAAACCGAGAAACCCCTCTTTGACATTTTCCGAAACGCAAGACTTGCGTGACTTGCATTGATATCGTAGTAGCATCGAAGCCAACCAATGAGATGCCTTATAGTTGTCATGTAGCTTTAAGGTGTGTCCCTATCGGCTCCTTTGCTGGCGAATCGATGAAGTTATGGCAGGTTTATATATAAAGCCGTTGTATCCACGCCCTTTTCTTGAGAATTTAATTGAAATAGCAAAGTGACGTTGTTGTGATTATTTCGTTTTGGTTAAACATACAAACTTTCACATTTATCTTTCATATATAGGATAGTAGTATCCTACTAATATTATTAATGGTGGATATTTGTTACTCAATCATGCAAAAGCATGCAAGCTGAGTAAGTAAACTGAACTGGCAGTGGACTGGCCATGTTTGTCGAAAGACCGATGGACTGTGGAGCAGACGAGTCCTGGAGTGGAGACCACGTATCTGCAAACGTAGTGTGCGACGCTCCCCAGCTAGATGGACCGACGACCTTAAAAAGGTTTCTGGGACAGACTGGATGCGGAAGGCGGAGGATAGACAGTTGTGGCGCAGCCTGGGAGAGGCCTATGTCCAGCAGTGGACTGCGATAGGCTGAGTTTATTGAATCATGCAAATCAGCTGTACGGATTTCGACGAATTTGGCACACGGATAGTTTATAACCTAAATAGGTTCGGTTATAAACTCTTTTTGGTCAAGAATTATCCTTCGGGAACGGTTATAACCGGTAGTACGTTCACGAAGAATAATTCTTGACATCCACGCGGGCAAAGCCACTGGCAAAAGCGAGTATAAAATAATTGATGTTTGAACTTGTTCTTCTCACTAAATAAATGTACATTTGGATGTTTGTTACTCAATCACGCAAAAACGGCTAAACGGATTTGGACGTAATATGGCACACAGATAGTTTATAACCTGGATTACTACATAGGATATTTTTTATGCCATTCCGACATTCACGCGGGCGAAGCCGCGTTCTAAAGCTAGTACTTAATAAAAGTTCATTGCATGTATCGTTTTTGTCCCACGGGAACCAGTGAACAAACACACGAGTGTTTTTTGCGTAAAAACTCCTCAGGAAACAGACCTTTTGTCACCTTGGTGTATATTTTTTGTACACGTGCGACATTATGAATACTAAAAGCATCCGCCCGCACAAGTTATTCACAGTATAGTAAGTAGGAGACAAGGAGTGAGAGTTATTCATGAGATTAATTCATTGACAAAATTTCCGTGTTTTCGAATTAAACAATTTCTTTTTTGGAAATATAGCCAAAGTTTGAAATGCTGTATCTCGGGTTCTATTGGATCTACAGAGCTACGGCTGCACTCAAATTTTGCATACTTAAAAAATCCACTGGGTGACGTAAACGTAGGATTCACCTTTTAGAAGTTTATAAGTAAGAAATTGAAAGTATTCTGAAAATTTCCGGGTTTATTTGCGCACCACACAGTTAACAGTGGTCTTTCGAACATCCCAAAAAATCAGTATTGTGCAATTTTATGGCTCCTTACGCGTGTATAATTTTAGTGTTAACGCTCTACGGTGACTGACGTATGAAGTTTTCATAGAAATTGTTCTAGCAGAGTCACGTCGCACCGTGGCGTCGCGCCTATCTGCGGAAGCCTTCATGCATTTGTGTTTTGTAAGCCCACGTCCCCACGGACTATTTACACACGGATTTTATTGCGCACCACATTTTCAAGTCTAGGTGTTGAACCAAGTATTGAGGATCCAACAAAGTGCAGCGCGATGAAGTACGTGCGCGTCGAAAAAACACAAGTGTTCGATTTTCCAAGCAGTGACAGAAGATACGGTGCGAGAAAAAATACTGCCGCGGTTTTATCACGTCCGTTGGTACGTGGGCTTAATGTTTTGTAAGCTTCCAAGGGTTAGAACTACTTATCCACGGCTTTAATGATCATTTTATACCATTTAAACAGTTTTTATTCGTGCTCAAAAATTACTTTACGCAATTAATTACATGCACTTATCATGCAAGAGCATTTTTTCTTCCAAGAATAAACAGTACATCATACTAATTAATTACTGCGCTGTTTTATCGTTAATTTTATCAATTTCGGTAATTTATTTTATCTGATTTCCACTGTAAGTAGGTACCTACTTGACTACAACCGAAAAGGCGATTTTTTTTCTCCAACTAAATAATGTATTACATTCACCCACATTTTACCAATTGCCTTTAAGTCCCATGTTTATAGAGGGCCAGCCTAATCCCATCAACCAGGCACAAATCCTGACTCCGAGCTGCTACTGAGAAATGCCAGATAGAAAAACCCAATAACACTTTACCCGACCAGGGAATCGAAGCCAGGACCTCATGCTCAGCAGTAGCGCATGCAACCACTAGACCCACGAGACAGATTAAATAAATGTATAGGGGTGTCGAAAACAAGTAAAACCAAAGCATTTCGCTCCCTCTTTCTTCGATAAAAATAAATACGAAAGCAATTTAAAAGAACAATTATCACGCCTTGGTTTAGGGGGTGGCCCTTATGTGGGACAGGGCACAGCAGTCATTGAACTCAGTTGACTAATGGAACCTCTAATTATGACCTATTTTCTGACATTACCGTCGTAAATACTTCGCGAGTTTTATTGCTGAGGTGAATGAAACGTACCGGAGTACCTTGACCCTTGGCCCTTTGTACCTATCTTGTACTTTATGTACGTATGTTTACTTTGATCGGGCATCAATGGTTTCAGAGAACCCGGCCTTAACTTAAGGCAAGCTTTAGATCCATTGAGAAAATTAAGTCTTACACACGATTTCTACTTCTCTTTTGCCTATCGCAGTTATGCTGGAGAAATTAAGAGAAGAAATTTATTTAGACAGCATCACCTTTGTACGTATGTTTCTGTTCCTTTCTTCATGTCTGTTTATACAAGGTCAAATTAAATTAGCAAGCTAACCTAAAAAAAACAAAAAAAAAAAACAAATTCATTCAAATTAGACTGAGTATCAGCACTTTTCGAACGTCAAAATTTAATAATAAAGTCCCCAAAACGGCCACTCTTCAACACTTCCTAGTGCTTTATCTGCGAAAAAGAAGTAGCGCAACAAACTCCCCAGCAGCACAGCAAACCGACAAATAATTTGGTCATCGACCGCAGTAAGGCTAATCACTTGAAATATCTTATTTTTTTAGCAAATTTCAACTGTGGGTAAATCTATTCTAGACACAATATACAAAAGAAAACAGGTTTTCGCAACTCATACTTCGTAACAACCCTACCAACGATCGTGAAACCCCAAAAAATATAAGATAAAAAATAAAGTTTCGTGATATCGATACCCATCATCTGCAGAACAGAGTAACGCTAGCTAACTTAATTTGACCCTGTTTATGCTTTCATAAATGATTAAATAAATAAGTGTTTTATAGAAACAGAAAACTCTTTGCTGCTGCTGTCACGAAAGTCTACATTCGAAACATAACCTCATTGGTTCGTTGTTCAAAAGTAAAACACCGTAACTTACTTTAGCAAAGCAACAAGACCCTCAGTAGCTCGTAACACTAGAGTCGTCACCATTATTCAGGTTGCCGGGACATTAATACTATGCGATTGACATAAAACCGAATCAATGGCACATATATTATCGGAGCCGCCGCCATAGGCAATAGCGGTCTAGAACTCTAGAAAATCAGATTAACCTGAAAGCATGCCCATGAATTATTTGCAGAAATTATATTATTATGGTTACTGACTGGGTTTTCATTTACAATAGCGTTTCCTTGTTGTTCTGGAATTTATGGGCGATTACCTAGAATTGTCGCTGTGGTATTCAAAATTATGATTCACAGTAAATTAAAATTTTTATGAGCCAATTATTAGAAGGTAATTGTGAAGAGTTATTGGCGATTCCTAAAGATTTCCGATAATGATAAAAAATATGGTTTGCAGTTTTTCCAGGAAATCAAATGATTCAAAATAAAAGTGCTTTTTTTTTGGTGGGAAATCATCATATAACTTCTCCCGCTCTGGGTGGAGCGGGGGGCGTGTCAGACTTTTACTGACTAAAACCCACCCGTGTTCCCTCAGTTGCCTCGGTGCCAGGGGCCGCGGTATCTCTTTCGAACAACCCGCACCCCTGGTGGAAAATAAAAGTGTAAAAAGATTTTTTTTCAACATCATTTTGTATATCTACCTAGAATTTTCCCAAGTATGTTGGGTTCGGCTTCCAGTGTAACCAGATGCATCAGAATACTAGTATTTTAATGCAGAAAAAAAAAAAACTAAATGGGACTGCTCTTGACCTCGATCACTCCTGATGGAAAGCGATTGATGAGGTCTACATATGTTGGATCGAGCGTGCCCTGAAGATGACTGCCTATCTAACATCTACAACCCAGTTACTGGGTAATAAGATGCCCTTTGGTAATACTGGTTTGGTAATAAAAAATAGTTCTCTATAAGCTACACTTTATGTTTGTTACTGTTAAAAGTCATTAATTGACCATTACATGCGAACTTGCGCTTAATTAGTTCAAGTGCACCGCGCCCCAAATTCACACTTTTAAACTTATGGTCGCGTTGAAACTTAATGTGCAGTGTGGCCGCGCCTTTACAACTTTTTATCTGCATTGTATATCAAATGTAAGTAATTTAATTTAAGTGATAAGATACGTAGGTACAAATTGTTTTGAAATTGCTTTTTAGACTTTGGTAGTGGACTGAACTTTGAGATATATCTGACACAAACTATACTATTAGGATTAGAATACTAACAAAGTGCTAATCATAATATCTACTTAAATAATAAAAAAATCAGCAGCAAGCAGAAATGTTGCAACAGCACCTCAAGAAAGATTACACGATGTTAACACCAATCAAACAACCAAACGCGATTTCCGTTCTTACACACTAAATAATAAGGCCGTTTATCACCTAACACGCATAAATAGGGTCCCTCTACGTGATATCATAGTAATTTGTCGCCAGTAATATGGCTACCGAAGAATTGAAATCGCTACATAAATCTTACAATAAATTCGTCTCCCGCGATCATGATTAACAGAGGTCGATGACCGCGGAATACAAAATGGCTGACTGTAAATCGCGGTTTTTGAAAATGGAATTTATAGCCAATAGCGATGTGGTTATTGAGGTCGTTTTGAATGCAATGGTGGAAAATTTTATTGGCAATTCTTGTGCATAAAGAAAGCTTGATTGTTTCTTTACATCCGGATTTTATTACTGCAGTTCTATTTAGAGTTGTTTAAAGGAATAGAAGCAAATGATTGAAAAAAAGTTTAAATTTTAAATTACATACAATATTAGCTCAAGGAGTTTTGATACTCGTAGTATTTTTTTTATTCAAAATACAAATTCCGACCATAAAATAAAGGCTTAGTATCCATACAGCTTCGATGACAGTTATCGAAATCCAATTTACTTTCTACAGCCAGAGAATTCATTCTCACGTATTTTGTATTCAAATTAGCGTCGATGACTTAAACAAGATCGTTCGATTCGTTCATGGTATCGTAAAATAACTCCGCACGACAAATTGAATGGTGACCTTCGATTACCATGAGAATGTGACCAATCCATGGCTTTAAATTGTTAAACCCATGACCATTGCCAGTAGTTCACTAGTCACCAACAGCAAAGCAGGGAAATACTATAATTAGAAATTGATACAAGGAAAAATTGTACTGCATGGTGTTGTTTATGTATGCTTACATTGAAATCATACTTAATACCGAATTGTTTGGAATTCGAAATAAATGGTCCTAATATTTTGTGTCCTCCGTGTCTCGGAAACCACGTCAAGCCGTTGGTCCCGGCTGTTATTGTGGAGTCCTTGACAATCGTTGCGGGTCGTCCAAAGCCCGAAAGTGACAAAATGTCTTACCAAAGGGTTTCGTATTACCCAGTTACTAGATTGTGGAGGTCAGATAGGCAGTCGCTCCATGTAAAATACTGGTACTCAGCTGCATCCGGTTAGACTGGAAGCCGACCCCGACATAATTTGGAAAAAGTAAGGAGATGATGATTTTGTCAAGTGTCTTTTTGTATCTTGGTCGTGCCTGAATATACGAGGATGTGCAATAACACGCTCCTATTGCTAAAACACTCTTAATCACTTTAGGTTCAAGGTATCAATTGCTTTAATCAACAATCCATTTCTCAACTCATTTCTCTCACGTAAGACAAACAAACTTTTCTTGTTTTCCTTTCATATTCTTAAAAAAATATCACACAAAAACATCGGATACGAATAGTAGCATCGTTAAAAACAACTCTTCGTACAAACATCGATCGTCAAACATTGGAATACCTCATTCTTTATTTACTTTTCCACGGCAGCTATCTTTCCACAAGCATCGAAGAATAGGTCAAACATAAACAAATCATGGTACCAGAAATGTCTCGTACTCACGCGAATCAACGCTTGACATGCATTCGTGGAATTGGACAATATTTCGTAAAAAAACAGCTTTCTCTGTCAATACAGCGAAAAAGTTGACATTTCTGGTTCACTTCAGATGGTAACAAAAAGAGGCTTCAAAGAAAGAAATGAAAGGATTGATAAAGTCTTTGACGTAAGCCACAGAGGCTGGTCAGAATAGCTTTATAAATTTTAAAAGGTTAAACAATATTGTTTTACTGTCAGACAGAAGGCCTTATTGGAAAGCAAGGTTTTTCTTCAGGCATGGTTTAAACCATCAAGTCTGCTTTTGATATAAGAACCTAGCAGAAATCAAAATACAGTTCCTTTTACAAAACTAACAACTTTGTCTGGTCTTTGGTTGAAGGTTAATATTATTGTAATAAACTTTACTAAAGTCGGCATAAAGTTCGACATACAAAAACTGTCTTTAGGGTTTAGGCTTGGGTTAAAGTTAGATTCTGTTTTGTAATAAAACAAACAGGGTTTTCATGTAAAATCACTCCAAAAGCTGGCGCTACTTTGACAAGATGATCTTCCATTTCGACAATGAATATAAAATATATAATGACGTTTTATTTAAACATATGACATTCAGTCACGACTAAAGAAAATATAGGCGATTTGACAGTTTTGCTTAGTGAACGTCATTTCAGAAAACCATTATAATTTTTGTTTCCCTTGTCATCATCATCAATAACACTGTCAACAGCATTTACAACAGCCTATTATTCCAGCTTAGTATTCCTGCAGATAAAATAACTTCTTTATTCACATTTTTCCAAATGCCACTTCCAAATCTACTTCCATTACACACTTCGTCTATACTTGGATGCAATACTATATCATTAATACATTATTGGTTTACGTGTTTCTATATATATCCATATATGACAGCGATAAAAGTTTACAGCAACTATTACTCAGAGTACATGACAAATCGTTTAATGGTGTTTTTAAATGACAATGCTTCGACCACTTTATTACCTTTTTCAGGTTATAGCTTCTGTTATTCAAAGCCTTTGTAATGAATTTGTGTATGTTTACTTTGTTGTTGTATTCTTATTATGAAATTATGCATGCTTGTTAACTTTGTCTCCATAATTTGTATAGTCTTGTCCCTTTCCGGTGTCTTATGTCGCTCTGTAATCATATCGGTTGCTGTTGTTTTAGCTGTATGACAAGTGACACTAAATGACAGTAATAACAATAAGTTTGAATTTAGAAGTCTCTGAAATTTATTCACTCTTTCTGTTATTGTCATCTAGAGAATTGGCAGCAGCGTCATTTTGTCAGCTTACAACCACAAATAGGAACACCAATCCTTCTATTAAGGGTGATGAATCGGTGGTTATTATATCATCCCCTTTCACAAGAAAAATGAAAAGACCATGTTCCAGTAATCTAATGTATTAGGAGGTTGTGGAATCAAACAGTATTAAAATTATTACGTTTATTCCAAGCCTTCGTGTTTACATCAACGCGCGTATATGCACGCGCGGTTTTTCAAACAAATACCTAATACAAAAAATTTGAAAGCTTATCCTAAATCTGCTTGACTGTTCGAATCTGCGAATGTAATCGGAATGAAAGATAGAAATGAAGCGAGCCCAGCGTGATTTGACCAAACTCGATTAATTGAATGAACCCCAAGATTTGCACTAGCCCCTGAGGCCTCATGTTTCATGGTCCCACAGAGACCATTGCAAGAAGACCGGGCCGCGCTATAATGGTAGGGAAGACGTGCCCTTAGTTTAGGAAAGGATTGCGAGCCGTACCAGATATGCAACCTGAATAGGCATTGGAATAGTGGAGAGACGGGTGATATTTACCTATGGGAGGCCATCTTTTAACGACGTCGCCGTCATGTTGATTCAGGTCGAGCTTCACCAGTGCACGCTATGAATTTTCGAATACAACCGGAGTTATTTTATTGCCAGCCTGCCCAACATAACGTCGACTTTGCAGACAACCTTTACATTGCCAACCTCATTACAGGCGGACATTATGGTATGATGAAGTTAATTATAATCAAAAAGCTTTATGGAATGTGCAAGAAACCGTCTTATAAATAAATATTAGCCACAACTAGGCCACATGTCTATATTACATCATTAGTAATGGGATATTACGTGTTTATTCGTTTATAGAGAGGAAATCAGCCATTAGGCATTTCCGCATTTAATATTAAATTAGGAGAAAGACCATATGTTCGTTAGAAACTATATTATTTTGTACTCATATTGATAATCAATAGTTATTAAAAATTGATTGGGTCTTTGACTGATGGTTTAATTGAAGGAGTTACTTTCTTTGGTTCTCATACGGAATACTACGGATGTTCGTAATACTAATAATAGGTAATTAAATGATGACATAGAAAGTCCCTCATAACTTCTATCTGATTATGCTTCGATCTTAGAAACATACTTAACTATAATTAATTCAGGGTCCTGAATTAATTAACAGTGAAGTTTCTTATGTAGAGTTTATTTTAGGACTCGAACTTTTCTTTGATCTACAGGTTTTCATAAGCACATAAGCTTACAAGGTTCTTCCATGATATTAATAATCTTCAAATTAATCAACATTATACAGGGTGAAATTGAAAACATGCGACAAACCGAAATGGGAGATTGTACTCATCATTATGAACAACTTTTACTAAGGGACCAATGATGCAATCGCGAAAAAAAAAACATCTATTCCCTACATTTATGTTCGCATAACTCGTCAAAATGTAGGAAACAGCTGTTTTTTTTTTTGCGATTGCATCATTGGTCCCTTAGTAAAAGTTGTTCATAATGATGAGTACAATCTCCCATTTCGGTTTGTCGCATGTTTTCAATTTCAACCTGTAGATCGATTTTTTTCCACAATTTACACAACCAAGGACCCTGACTTTTTCATCTTTATCATTTATATATTATTCATTATGATCATCTCCCTAGCCTTTTCCCAACTGCGTTGGGGTCGGCTTCCAGTCTAACCGGATGCGGTTGAATATTAATATTTTACATGGAGCAACTGCCTATCTGACCTCCACAAAACCAGATACTGGGTAATACGAAACCCCTTGGGAAGACTAGTTGTCAGACTTTCGAGTTTCTGGTGACAACCTGTGACGACTTTTATAGATTCACAAATGACAGTCAGGACCAACGGCAACGAAAGTACCCTGATTGAAGGGATAATATTTAATAATTAGTCGCTTCATACAAATCTTAAAGTTTTTCTACAAACATTCTTGAACTTAAAGTCAACAACTACAGATAAACTTCACCGTCCCCTCAACCTAAACTATCTTAGTTATAAACACAGGGACGGAAGCGTAGAGACACGTGTTCAATTCCGGCCACGCCTCCGCTTCCTCCAAGTCCTCATTAACCAACTAAATGTGGAACATGTCCACATTGTAATGAACATGTTGGAAAAGAAACATGTTGGTGACACGGCTGATTTATTTCTGTTGGTTGAAACAAGTTGCTGTAATGTGGTAATGATGTTGTAACTTGTATGTTGTTATGTTGAAGTTAGATAAAGTTATAATTAAGTTGAGACAAGAATTAGCTTGAGGTGGGGATGTAGACGCATATAGAAGCGAGACTGATATTTTACAGGATAAACGCGAAAGTTATGCTAAAGGAACGTCTTGAATTAAAAGTTAAGAAGACGCTCTTAATTTTGAACTAAAATTGGATATAGGTAAGGCGACTCACTACAGTTGAGTAAAAAAATATTCTTATTTACAAAAAAGCCAAATAAACGAAATGTAGACGAAATATCCCACATTATGCGAAGTTATCATATCAATCGATAAAACTGTCTTCTCAAATATAAATAGGTAGGTACAATATTTATGGATAAAACCCTAATCTACGATTATCTACTTTCATCAACCCATTCACACATTCCTGGAACGGGTTTCAAAACAATTGGAAGTCAAGTGTACGATACGACTTTTTAATCGCATGACAGAGCGTTATATCGTACACAAACAATCGTAGCGAGAGATCTCGTTTCGTGCATCCCGAGTTCCCACGCCCCCGTGGGAGAGATGGGACGGGGTGGCACAGCGTAAGTAAAGACAGAAGACTAATATGGATAAGAAAATGCATAATATACATCATAAAAAATGTCCCAAAAAGAAAGCATAAATACTCGTATGCCCAAAATGTTTATAGACAGCCAAATCTGCCAATTATCAAATCATCATTGCACCTAAGTACGGTATTCAAGTGGTCATTGATATCTAAGTTTTACGAAAACACTCTCTAACGTTCAATACAAAAGCTGCGAAAAGCACTAGGTTCATTTTTGATGACAGCAAGTCGTTATCCTACTGCATAATCTATCTGCTCTGTGGTATCAGATTGTATACATTACACACACAACTGTTACAAATATTGATAGTACTGCACATGACAAAATCTTGTGTTTACTCCTGTTCCCTACAAGGTTGGGCTATTAAACGTTTATGTAATAGAAAAAGAAATGCTTTTCATTTGGTAGGGGCCTTTAAAGAGCCTGATCGATATCTCCTACTAGAATTGTTCTAGTAAGTAATTGCTTCAGTTTAAAAAAGTAATACTGGCCATTTAGTAAAACGAGATTATTTCGGATGTCCTAAACTTTTGAAATTCGAACAATCAACACAGTTTGAATACACATTGGAATAGGTTCGCTTGTGTCAGTCGTGTAATCAAAAATGCAGGCTAAATAGTAAATACATAGAATGACCTAAATACTAAATCCTGTATTTTACCTTATTAAGTTTTGGTTCCAGTAAATAGCTATATTATTACACCATTATATTAATCTTCACACCTGTCAATTAGCCTCAAATTGAACTGCGTAACGAATGCACAATTTTGCGTTTTTTTTTTAAATACTATAATGCTCGTTCTACACAATGGGAGCGGCGGCGATGTTAGTTACCGATTAGCCCTAATGTGTGGACGCGGCATGCATGCTATAGCAAGCAGTTTATAGACCGTAAAATTCGTTGTTTATGATAAACATACAAGCATATTGTTCATATTGTAACATGGGAACTAAAATGATTTCTAATGTAAATGCGTGTATAAAGTAAGCCAATTGCAAATAGGTACTCACATGAAAATACACTCATAATAATATGTTGAATTTTTATTTCGTCTCGTGAAACTTACCTGTAACAAAAATAAGACACATATTAAATATACATTCGTATAGGTACGCAAGGAACGCTAATAAATAGGTACTCAAAATAAAATAAACTTTACATTTAAACTATCTTACTTCATTTTAACTTTTCATTTTGTTTAAGTAGTAGAGAATCCCCGTTTTATAAACAATTTATAAACGTCATTTACGTAAAGTACCACATTTCAATTTCAAAAGATTTTAAGTCACATACATTTATAAATAAATAGATGAGGGACCAGTTAAATAATAAGTGAAACAACTAAATTATGGTCAAAAAACTTTATTACGACAAAATCAACAGCCGACTTTTAAAAAGAGCACTACAAAATGAATAATAACTCTTATTTCGGAAGTCGGTTTCTATGTCTAAAGTGAAATTAAAGTTATTTTTCACTTTGTAGTGTTTTGTGGGAAGTCGTGTTTTTATTTTTGTTACAAAAAATATATACATATTTTCACTTTTCAGTTGTTTTACCTACCTAAAAACACATCTAACACACATTCGTAAACCACTACTTGCAACAGTGACAGGAAGGCATTATAACATCATCGATACACCTACACTAAGTGGAAAAATACGTACGTATTATTAAAGCAAACTCAAAAAATACCAGAGCAAAGTTAAAAACAAACACTATATTAACCATAACCTATGTGTTATGTATAATTGAAACATCAAAATTAATCAGTATAAATTCAGACTGACGTTAACTTGCTCCATCACGCCTCCACATAAGATCATAATAACTAAAGTTAACAAAACTATTACTAGTCAGTAACCTTTGGTCTAGTAATTAACTGAACACTTTAAGGTCGCATTACAAAAGAACCATTTTGAGTGACGGCTAATTTTAAGAACGCTTTTTTGTAGTTTTTTTTTTAAGTTACAAGCGAGAGCGGATTCCTAATTAATTATTTAATTAACAATAATATTTATTTTGAGATTGATCCAAGCATTTTCCCTGAAACGTGAAGTCGTGACTCATCGCTAGTACTTACTGTATTACAGGAGCCAGTTATTCCCCTTAAACAGAGCTTTTTCTTATTTTTAATTTCTCTACAAATAAAAGTCGAATTTTAAACAGTCGAAACTAGCTAAAGTATTCCAAATAAGATCACAAATGATGGTCACTTAGTGACTTGAGGAGTAATAGGGTATTTTACTCTTCATGAGAAAAAATCTATAAATATTTATGTATTATTGAGATAGCTTAGGCAAAATGCAGTCGGAAAATGTTAGTTTTAATTCATGAAATAACGAAATAAATTTTAAATTAAATTCAAAGATTTCAGTTTATTTAATCTGTTTTTGAACACCATTCAATAGTAGCCGCCATATTATTACGTCATACCGCGTGTCATTTGAACAACTTTGTACTTTTATTATTTTCGTTACCAAAGTAATTTTTATTTAAATATTTTTTTGCATTCAGGAACAGCATACCAACGATAAGTAGAATAATAACTATTTTTCTTAAATTATAAACAATTATCATATAAAATATCAGATAGATGTCTATATAGCAAACTGACGTCATACCCACAAAGCAATATGGCGTCCACTGCGTCCAGTGTTTTCGTCAAATTACGCGCGAAATTTGTAAATGTAAAATTGAAATGCATTTTTACGGCACTAATCGATTAAATAAAAGTTATGTGTTTTTTTTGTGGTTTATTAGCCCTTTAGAATCTAATTAGGACACTTTTCAAACGAGTGTAATACCCTATTGCTTAACACACATATCAAGACAATTGAACGCTATATATTTTATTTTAGCTAAATTCATTGCGTTATTTACATTATAGAGCTGCCAAATTTTGCAAACCTATGAAGCAATGGATTAGGAATTTCCGTCAAAATCTTGGATTGTGATTATAAACTCAAATGACGAATGTGCTGTGCTGTGCTTCGACATTTTAGGTACTCATTGGCGACTTGAGTTTGTTTGTAGTTGGTTACTGAGTAGCGTAGACGACGGGCCTTAAACAAGCTATAACCATGAGTGATGTAATACATTGGATCAATGTAATTTCACCATTCAATATAGTACGTGTAGGTTTTCATGTTTACTAATTAGGGCTACAGAGGGTAGGTATGAAATCGGTGACGTAACATACACCAGCTGTTAGCGTCATATTTGCGTCAATCAATATCCTATAATAGGAAAATTTAATTATTAACGGTGTGGTTACCTTCGCAGTAATACTGTAGGTGATACTAGCTAGTGTTGAAATTCTATATTAACATTACTGTTCATTCATTTCAGACATATTATTAAACTTATGATATTAAACATACATTCATTAACTCACGCTTTCTTCCCATGAGGGTAAGCAGAAACTCTAGAAAAATAACTGCTACGATCCTAACATACTCCTTTTGCTTCACTTACTTTCATACATCTGAAATTCTGGACATACCCGCACGCTGCCGCGAAAATCGGTATGGATATTATGTCTTTAGTAAACGGCACTTTTGTATTGATTCTGTGAAGACATTTCAATAATAAGAACAAACATCATTACTTCTGGCTTTTCCGCCACTAATGTATTTTAGTAGGTAGCTTCCCGCTTGTCTATCCTTACTTGAACCCACCAGTTGACAAAGTGACACTTGACGTCCCGTCCGCGGTGATGCATAGCGAATGTCTTCTACCATAGCCACAAATAGGTCAATAACCCAATGTAAAATATCTATTGCGACATTCTCACTTCACGGAATTGATTCGATTCTTGAATTCGATATCAAGAAATAGGTGAAGTCTTTTGACAGATAATACGTGCACTCGGGCCCCATGACCCGAGCGTTTCGACCCCAAACGGCTCAAAACTGTAGTTACCTATAAGGTTACAGTATTTACGCCGCTTGAGGGTCTCAGCAACAGTAGCAGCGGCGCCAGCACAGCCCACCGTGCTAGGAACATGGGATGGCGCAAGGGGGGTCGACACATGTTGCGTCCCATTACCACAGGTCTTCCCACCTTATACCATATTTAAATTGGATTAGAATTGGAAATTTCAATTTTATTTGTTCTTGGATATTTGAATGAAAAACTTACCTTACACATTGAATGTGAAAGTTTGTGAAGATGTTTGTTACTCAATCAAGCTAAAACGGCTGAACGGATTTTGATAAAATTTGGCAAACAGATAGTTTATAACCTGGATTAAAGCATAGGATACTTTTTATCCCGGTAGTACGTTCCTGTAGGATAATTTCCGACCTCCACGCGGGCGAAGCCGCGAAAGCTAGTCTTCACTACTATTTTATTGGCTTTATTGTTTTAATCTGATTGACAGTATACAAGCAGCCCTTCAAACTGGCAACATCTTAATATTATGATAGATAATACCCAAGGTAACTCTTACTGGCCAAATGATCTCATTTTTATTGACATTAATAACGCATTGATTACCTATTACCCTATTGTTATTGGATGGAATAATTGTAATAATTTTAGATGAGTGACGGTAAGGGCCCTTTGCATTTTATAGTAGGTAACTGAGAAATGAGAAGTTCTTTATATTTCTGTCAATAGCTGTTTTTGATACCGTGTAGAAGTCAACATTTTAGTATATTGAACATTTTTTTTTTTTTTTTTTTTTTATTATTATTACAGAAAGCTTACAGACTAATAACAAAACTAAAAATCATTTGTAGGCAAGAAAATTTGCTAAATTACAAGCTTCCACATATATACATCTAGTTACAAGTACTACGTTGACTATGTTAGTTACAGCGATTTACAAATCAAAAGAACAAAAACATAAAAATAAAATAATAAGACTTAATTAATTAGTCGAGTCGTGCAACATTAAATATGAACAACCACAAAACATTACTTATACTCCTAATTTTTCATGACTATCCTCAAAATATTCCTTATTCAGAATCTTTCTAATACTGTGTGCGTTGGTGCAAAATAGATCGATCTCCAGGTGCGATGGTAAGCTATTGAAGGCTTTTACACTACGAATGAAAAAGGCGTTGCGTCTGTAATTGGTCGATGCGCATGGTGCCTGCAGCAGAGGACGTGTGCGTAGGTTAATTTGATTAGTTCGAAGAAGTATTTTGCTGAGTAGTTCCGGACAATCAATCGAGCCATTTGCTATGCCTACCAAAAAACATATGTCACTAATATTACGTCTTACGTTCAACGGTAAGAAATGGTATTGCTTGCAACGGTGTTCATAGTCCACTGAGAATCGTTTTGCCTTAAAATCCAAGTAACGCAAAAAATTCTTCTGAACGGATTCAATACGAGATTTATAAATCTCGTATTATATATATATACATCCTAAACCATGTGATTAAATATTGTTATGTCTAAAGAGAACCAAGCGAGACACGGTCATTATAGTATAGTAGGTAGATACAAGAACGAATAAAACATTTCGTACCGAAATCAAAACTTTAAATAGTTACACAATATTGATATTATTTATTATATATTAATTATTACACTGCGCTTAAATATCGATAAAAACTTGCACTTTTTGTTAGCACCGTCACAATTCACAATAGACCATTTGTCGCCAGTTTTATTTAAAGCAACATTTTGTTTAAACCGATTCGCTTTGCTTCCAAACCGGATACGAAGCCATTTACAAACATCAAAAGAAAATGCTATATTTATCGGTAAAAGCTTGAAATAACTTGAATAGATTTTCTGTAGCCCGGAATCCAGTATAGAAACTGAACTGAATGTACTGGTTCAGGAGGATAGAGAAGCTGGAAGGGATGTTGCAGATGAACTAAGATGAACCCTTTATCTAGCAGCAGATAGATATGGAATGATGATGAATAATTTAGTAAAAAACCGAATGAATGACTGCATCGTTAGTCTTGTAGTCGTAAGCGCTACTGCTGAGAATAAGGTGTTGGGTTCGATTTCCAGGCCGGGCAAAGTGTTATTGGGTTTTTAGGGTTCCGCACCCAAAGGGTAGAACGGGACCCTATTACTAAGACTCCGCTGTCCGTCAGTCTGTCTGTCCGTCTGTCACCAGGCTGTATCTCATGAACCGTGATAGTTAGACAGTTGAAATTTTCACAGATGATGTATTTCTGTTGCCGCTATAACAACTACTAAAAAAAAGCCGCTATAACAACTACAACAATACTAAAAAAAACAGGATAAAATAAATATTTAAGGGGGCTCCCATACAACAAACGTGATTGTTTTGCTCGATATTGTTAACGGCAACAGGTAGACGCTTGAAATATTCACAGAATATTTAGTTATATATTAAAATATATTTTCTTTAAAATTAAATAATCAAATTAAAATAAAACAAATATTTAAGGGGGGCTCCGGGAATACAACAACCGTGATTTTTTTTGCCGTTTTTATAGATAATGGTACGGAACCCTTCGTACGCGAGTCCGACTCGCACTTGGCCGGTTTTTAAATATGTAATTTTTCAGTACTAGCCCGGAGTCAGGATTTGGGCCCGGTTAAGACAATAGGCTCACTCCTTATTACATGGGTCTTGAAGTTCGAAATGTGGGAGAACTATAAGTACACTTCTAACGACTAATAAAATAGAAGATATCTTTCTAAGATCTAATAATGGTACAATCATTGGTGACTTATGAACTACAACTCTTCTATTTAACACTAGCTTTTGCCCGCGACTTCATACGCGTGGACTTTAGAATCAAGTACCTAGATAATCATTTTTTTTAAATAATATATAGCCTATTTTTTAAGTTAGACCTCTCGGAATACATCATTGAAAACTGCATTCAATTCCATGCAGTGGTTTTTGCGTGATGCGGTAACAAACATACAGACAGACAAAAATTCTAAAAACCGTTCTTTTGGCTTCTGTTGCTCTAATAAAGACCCCCCATACAATTTTTTCTTCAATATCTTTAATGTATAGACATCGGCCTGTTACAATTTTATTATATGTATAGATATGATTCCATATAATACAACGAACGATACCTTCTCACAATTAAAATACCATCTGCGTAAACAAGATAGTTCGGTAAATGAGTAATAAATAACAAATAGACACATTAAAGGCTAGGTTAGGGCATCAAACGGTCCGATTGGAAATCTAATCGCATGCACAGCAAGCCATCATTTGAAAGTTACACGGAGTCGCTTTCCAACGTCTTCAACGATTAATTAGCCCGTTAGTCTTTGTACACATGATTATTAGACAAATGTGAGAAACTTACCGCCTTGAAAGTGAAATTTGTGAACTTAAGTTAAAAGATGTAAAGTTCGTAATTAAAGGTCAACGGGATATGTTACTGAAAATTTGAATTAAAATAAACAATATTTAGTACCTAACTGAGAGTATTGGTAGCGCAGAGGTAACGGCCGCGACTTACGAGTTGTAGGTCATAGGTTCGAACCCAGACTGGTGCTTTACTTTGTGTAAATACTCTCAAAACGGCGAAAGAAACCATCGTGAAAAATTCGAAGAAATGTGACATCTACCAACCCGCACTTGGACGTGGTACTCGCTATGAGTACCTAAAATAATAAGCCGATACAAACTTGGATCAAAAGTATATTTAATCGAAGGTGAAAAAATCTTTATAATACAGTTCATCTTACTGATCACTGGAAATTATTGATCTCTAGCAGTAGTTTTAAAACCAGTGCAGTTAATGCTAAGGGAAAACAAAACACGATCAATGTTCCCCCATCACATAATCAACACGTTTGGTATAGCGGTAAAGTATTAGCTATAAAGTGTAATAGAACCGACTTGTTAGCGAATAGCACGACTATCATTAAGTAACCCACTTCCCACCGACGACGGCACGTCAACCTGCTGATACACTTTTGTTTTCCAACATTGAGGATAGAAATATAAAATTACTTGGGAAAATACTGAGAGATACTAAGATATATTTGGTTGGCGCTGATTCTAAACCCAAAACGCAATGAAATGAAATGGCATTCCGCAATTAAAATTAATTCGCAAAAAGGCACAAATAGAAAACCACGTTAAAACTTATGAAGATGTACCATAATTACTTAAACGACGGTGTGAAGGTAAACGCGAGTTCGAACAAATTAAGTGATTAAGATATCGATTAAGGAGAGATTCTCACATTTGAATATTCATAACTTGCAATTATAAAGTGATCAACTACTGAATTCGGAAGCAAATTAATCCTCGGATAGCCCCCACAAATTGACCAATAACTTTAAAATAGACACATTAGAAAAGAGAAACGTTATAGACGTCTTCATTTTACATGAAACTGTAATCAGAGGTCCTAAATCAAGACACATTGAAATTTGCACAAAGCGCATCAAACAAAGGCACGTCCCACACGGCCATTATAACGATCCATTGAAACCAGCTTCTAATTAGATATTACATACAACCTGAATAGCCATGTATGAGACTCCATCCCATTCAAACGTTATCCGATAACACTTTAATTAGACTGATGTAGAAATCTTGTGACGTGCATGAGAATCAGCTGTCAAAAGATTAATTAAAATTAACAATATCCGCTGAGGATGGGGATGTTTCACTTGCTTATGTAATTTGATCGCGGGTTAAAAAGCGTTTGAGCTTTTTGTTCAGTGAGTCCGTAAACGCTAAGGCATTTGTTTCAACGATGATTAAGAAAATCATTAAAGTTTTTCCAGAGAGATAACTACGTAACACACTAGCAGTAGAATGGCTTGGTTTTGACAGTTTAACAACATTCATTGCGTTATTTACCTTGCTAAGCAGACAAATTTGTCGAATGTCTAAAGCAATACAGTAGCAATATCCTTCAAAATGATCCAGATTGTGATTGATGGTGTTTTATGCAATTAAGGTGCAAAATTCAAAGATCGTAGTATAATCGAACTTAAGAAAAAATGCCACATACATTTTTGCAGTGCACAATATAGCAACCCCAATACAATCGAACGCACTGACAAATACGGCATTACAATTTATGCAATCAATCCCACATGCACTGTTTTAAACGCATTAACCTAAATTATTGGCAATTAACAAAACGTAATGAAATACTGACATTTCCTTTTCAATAGCACGTCTGCAATGACTCAATAATATACTTCAATTTGCGCAAATGTATTGATATAATTGCATTGAAATATAGGGAACGATATAAGCCTACACTGTACTTTCAAAATATTGAGGTCTTGAGGCTTGGCACTACCCACCGACACCCGTATTAGGTATAAAAGACTATAAATCTAGGAAATCATATTGGTTGATCATCAATGGACAGGCAATAAGACTTTTGAAACTTCAACCGTTTGGTATCATGAGTTATCGTTTCGTAGGTTTGGATTTGGCGTTATTGAAAATGAATCCAACGCGGTAACTACGCAGGCTCCGTGTCCGCCCTCCGGATACGGAAGCCATTCAGGCGGAGCTGTACGAGGGGTACAGAGCGGCGAAGACCGCCCTCCGAGCGGAGATCCTGCGGGCTAGAATGCTGGCCCGCGAGGAGTCGCTGGAGACTCTGAACAGAGACCCGTGGGGACGCCCCTACAAAACGGTGCGGAATAAAATCCGCCCGTGGGCTCCCCCGCTGACGCAGAGTCTCCGGCCTCAGCTCGTGCAGGACGTGGTGAGCGCTCTGTTCCCTTCGCGAGAGGAGCACGCTCCCCCGCCCATGGCTCCGCCTGCTGCGGTGCCCGATGCGGACCACACCGACGACGACGACGATGCTCCAGAGGTGACGGAGGTAGAGTTGAGAGTGGCGGTACGTAGGCTGAATGCCAAGAGTACCGCCCCAGGACCCGACGGCTTGCCTGGAAAAGCCTGGGTCCTGGCCTTGGAGGCTCTCGGGCCTCGACTAAGAGGGCTCCTAAGCGCATGCTTGGAGGAGGGCCGGTTTCCACTTCGTTGGAAGACGGGGAAACTGGTCCTCATTAAGAAGCCGGGGCGCCCCGCGGACTCTCCGTCCGCTTACCGGCCCATCGTGCTGCTCGACGAGGTGGGCAAGCTCTTTGAAAGAGTAATTGCAGACCGCCTCGTCGGGCGGCTGGTGCGGGTGGGGCCGGATTTGGCGGAGAGCCAGTTCGGTTTCCGCAGGGGGCGCTCCACGGTGGACGCCATCATGCGCGTGCGAGCCCTCACGACGGGGGATGCTGTGGCCCGGGGTGGGGTCGTCTTGGCGGTGTCTCTAGACATCGCCAATGCCTTTAACACCCTGCCCTGGAGTTGCATAAGGGAGGCACTCCGGTATCACCGGATGCCGACCTACCTCTGTCGTGTGGTCGAGGCCTATTTGACGGACAGGGCCGTCATCTACCCCGGTCACCAAGGAGAGTGGAACCGGCGAGAGATGCCGTGCGGTGTCCCACAGGGATCGGTTCTGGGGCCGCATCTGTGGGACATCGGATACGACTGGGTGCTGCGCGCCGACCTCCCTAGCGGCGTCAGCGTAGTCTGCTACGCTGACGACACGCTGGTCCTGGCGCAAGGGAGGTCGTACCAGGCGGCGGCCGACTTAGCGGCAGACGGGGTTGCGACAATCGTCGATAGGATCCGGCAACTGGGACTCGAGGTGGCCTTGCACAAGTCCGACGCCATGTGTTTTCATGGTCCTCGGAATGTGCCACCGGCGGGTTCCCAGATAACGGCGGGAGGGGTTCACATCGGCGTCGAGTCGACGATGAAGTACCTGGGACTCGTCCTCGACAGCCGGTGGAACTTCGCGGAACACTTCCGACGTTTGGCTCCCAGACTGGAGCGGGCCGGGGCTGCTTTGAAGCGGCTCTTGCCCAATCTAGGGGGGCCAAACGCCTCCTGCCGGAGGCTCTACGCGGGGGTCGTGCGGTCCATGGCCCTATACGGGGCGCCGGTGTGGGCGCCTACATTGAGGCGCCAACCAGCGCGAAAGCTGAAGGCGTCCCATAGGGTCATGGCGATCAGAATGATCCGGGGATACCGCACGATCTCAGGTGAGGCGGCGGGCCTCCTTGCCGGATTACCGCCATGGGATCTGGAGGCAAAGGTCCTCGCGCATATCTGGGAGTGGCGCGAGGAGGCCAAACGCCGGGGCGTTACTCCGCTGCCGCGAGAAATCGAGGTGCAGCGGACAGAGCTCCGGCGGGATCTCATGGCGACATGGAGAGCGCGATTGTCGCAACCCAGTGCTGGGCACGCCACGATAGCGGCGGTAAGTCCCCTCTTTGAGGAGTGGCTTGAGAGGCGGCATGGCGTCCTCACCTTCCGCCTGACGCAGGTCCTCACCGGACACGGTTGTTTCGGGAGGTTCCTGTTTCGTATAAGGCGGGAGGAAACGCCCGGGTGCTTCCATTGCGAAGATCGCCCTGAGGACACGGTGGAGCATACGGTGGCGGTCTGCCCGGCTTGGGCGGAGCACCGCCGTGTCCTCGTGGAGGCGATCGGCGGCGGCGATCTCTCGCGTCCGGCCCTGGTGCAGGCCATGGTACGGAGCGAGAGTGAATGGTTAGCCGTCACCTCCTTCTGCGAAGCAGTAATGCTCGCAAAGAGGGAGGCGGCGCACGTGAGGGAGAGGCAGTATATGCGCCCTCACGGCCGTAGTCGCCGCGGGAGAAGCCCTGGGCGTCGGGAATCCCAGGCTGATTCCCGGCCACCGTAGGCGCGGGCTTGCGGACGGCGAGTAATGGGTAGCTCGCTGTCCGGTAAGGACCAAGCCCGGGTCGACGGCGCGTTGTGTTCCACGCGCGCCTCAAAGAGTTGTCAGCACCAATAGGTGGGGTTCGCAAGGACCGATGCCTGCCAGGGGTGCGGGTTGTTCGAAAGAGATACCGCGGCCCCTGGCACACAGGCAACTGAGGGAACACGGGTGGGTTTTAGTCAGTAAAAGTCTGACACGCCCTCCCGCTCCACCCAGAGCGGGAGAAGTTATTTGATGATTTCCCACCCAAAAAAAAAAAAAAAAAAAACGCGGTAACTACAAAACTTACTTTTACAATTTACTGCGCGTCTCAAGCAAATTGTTGCAAATCCACCACTTCCGTTATCTTAAACCAGCAGCTTCTCAGCAAATTACATAAAGTAATGAAAGTCCTTCATCATTCCCTGTCAGAGTCCCTGCAATCTGCTTATGTCCATCGATTGAGATCATTTCAAGTCGCCGAGAGGGCACTATAACTCCAGATCTAATAAAATCTAGGCTTGGAGAGAGCAAGGTAAAGTGTTAGGGGCAAACGTTTGCACTGTCATTATTTTGTTAGCGATTTCAGAGAAAACACTTGGAAAATATTCAAATTACTAGTTATGGATTTATGAGCAGTCGGATAGATAGTTACGTACACATTTACTGCACTTATCAATTTTCATCGTTTACATGTTCTGTGGTCAGTAACTTGTATTTTCTTACTTGATTCCAGGAATCCGGTAGTAATTCTGATTTAATTTTATGATACATCGTGTGCAATGTTTCAAACTGATGATCAGGCATTAGAGTGAGTATAGGTAATAAGCATGTTATAAATGTTCGCTACTAATAAATTAAAAGGTAATATTAACTAGTCAAACACAATCACATTAATCTTTAATGCCGTGCTATGATCCTAGCATAGTGAATTTTATGCTTCAGCTTTCAATTGCTCTCACAATGTATATGACAGCAATATAAGTGACGTACGACACCTTAACTCTAATAGAAAACAGCTACTTAACATAAGATTTTCATTTTCCCTTTCGTTACGACTATCAACTTGTTCTTACGCCAACAATTTCTTTACTGAAGTGTTGTTCAATTCATTTAACAGGGACATTAAAGCCTTGTGCTGTAGCCCTTATCGGCAGAGTTTCGACATACACCATGCCTTCGTAAGACAAATCGTTTCGCCTATTCTCCTGACACTGGAACATGCAATTTCTCTTGATAGTTCACAGATAACTTCAGTTAGACTGTAAAATATATTCTAGACTATATTTTGGTTCCCTTTGGATATTTCAACTATTGCATCAATGCACACAGTGCTTTGATTTCCATTACCTTGGGCAGTACTTTTGTAAAGTTTCGTAATAAAAGGTTGTATTGTGAATGTGATGTGACCGCAATGTGCAACGGATGTCAGAATGAATAGATCACTTAATACATTAATTTTTACATTGGAGAATAATTGACCACCCAGTGAGATTGCATATTCAAATGAATTTATACAATTGAGTAAGAGATGAAAATATCTTACTACTATGTTCAGGATGAATTATCACGCAAGATAACGTAGGGATAAGAAAACTGCAACTCCTCCGGCATAGATGGTATCAAAGGTAAAGAAATTACTTCCAATTAATTACCATATCTACATTTTACAGGAAAACCTCAACAAAATGGTACTATGTCCTAGCAGGAAGCATGGACAGGCCCATTTAATAGCAGAGGAAGCTATCAAGTTGTCGCTGCTGAACTATTAGCTACTACGTCGATAGATAGATTTATGTAAGTAAGCCCATCGCGACGAAAATAGATGGACGAGATTCTGCCTTCGGACTTCCACGACTTTTAAAGACGTAAATGGTTGGAATGATAATTGACGATGATGGTCTAATCTTATACGCGAATGAAGATATAGGGAAATTGATGGTGTAAAGAATCTTTAAAAATAATTTAATGTTTCGGAGCTTTCTGGTTCTGTGTTTGAATAAAAGATTTTAGAAGAACTAGTTAATGAAAGATGACACTTAAGATATATGTAATGAAGGAATTACAAAGTAATTTTATGAAATTATAAATAGAACTAAATTGCTCATCATCATGAACCAAATCAACGGTCATCACAAAGAGCGATGGCCAAAACAAAGGGAAAGGCAGACGTTGCTTCATAAATGATAGCTTTGTAATCCAAAACAATACACTCCTACGCAGTGTTGCCACATTAATATAAAGTTTGAAGCATTTGGAACAAAGGCAAACGATAATAAAATGTTAGGAGGGCTAGAAAGCCCTTTACGTGCTGCAAGCATCATTGCTGGTAATGAGAATTCTACGTGATTTCGGTGAGGTTTACTTATTAAACAGTCATGTTTACTATAATTTTTTTACCGTTGGGGTACTTAGGCATTTGTAACGGAAAATTCATGTGACATTCAAGAACATTTAGAAGCAATAACAGCAAAATAGTTTTTTTATTGATGCTCCTCTTTGTACTTATGTATAATGATGATATTAGGTCAAAAATAATTTTAGATTTAAATAAATTGCTACTGCAAAACATTTATACTTTCCTACCTAGAATTCGTATTCATTCGAGCACGAACGTGTGAGTTTAACCTAGTAAGAGTTCTAAATCTAGACAACCTATATTGAAACACTCAACAAAATTCTGGTTCACTTCCTCAATCCACATTAATTCTAGTTACTAAACGTACTCTTTAACCATTCACCAGTTTTTATTTAATCATTAATCTACCTGCAGTTAGTATTACGATTGTAAACGCTGCACAGTGCACAGCAAACCTTAATGAATGTTAACCGACTTTAAAGTCACGCAATCTATCCATGGTAAAAATAGAAGGCTATGTGAACTTAACCCTGTTATTTGTGAAAATCTCTGTTCTGATTCACGTAGACGTTAGTCAGTTGTTATACACAAACAGCGAGAAATAGACGGAGAGTAATATACTGATATAGTTGACGACACGATACGTAATATTAGTGCAGCGGATAGGATGCGTGAGATCATGCTGGATATTAATAATGTAGAGGTAGCTACTAGTACAAAATACCATAACTTCTGTGTGATATCAAATGTTGAAAGCAACAAAATTAATACAAGTATATTTCAAGTAAACAATCGAGGTATGGACGAAGAAAACAATCTTTTAATATGTGCTAAAACCATAAATAATTTTATCCCTACTGATAAAGAAGAGCACATTGACTTTATAAACAAAGCTTAGAAACCATCCTATGTTTATATTATAATCATAAAAATGTTTATTCTTCCGTTTTGTCTATCAGATTTAGTCCGCTTCGCCAATATTTGTATATGATAAGAACGGTGTGTATCTACTGCTCAAACCAATATTGCGTATTTGCTCATTACTATCGTAGCAAACAAATATGGGAAAAAATGGATGACCGTTGCATGACGAAATTGAAGGTGCCATGTGAAAAATAGTATCGACAAAGTCAATAGAGAAAGTGGGATACTAGTACAGTAGGCAATGAAGGTAAATATTGATAAAATTCTTGAAGGAATTGAAGTAGTATCATTAGTTTTGATTTTAGCTGAACTAGAATCAAGGGAAATAACGAATTTGCTAAAGGCGCTTCTAAAAGAAATGAGGATGATGCTTTATCGAATATACTACGTGCATTAAAAAGTCGGTTAATTCTATTATCAGGCAAACAGATAAGCAATGAGGTAGTGACATATTAGTAAACAATGCCAAATTATCAACATATTCTAACAAACAGTATAACAAGCGACAACCATAATATACAAAATGTGGTTTAATACGACACCATTATCAGGCAACCATTCAAGTTGATATATTAAAATCAAAGACTCAGATAAGTAAGTGTTATTCTACGGCTAAGTTACAACTTGAACCAACAATACCTATGCTAAGTAAAATGAGGTAAATAGGTTACGACAATGCTAGTATATATCGATCGGCAGGCCATCGTATATTGTTGTAATCTTTGAACCTGCGCCATATGTATGGGACTTCAACTGTATTTGTAAATGAGGTGCAGTACGCACGTGGTAAGCCAAAAGGGTAAGGAGAAATTACCCATTATAAGGACTAAAATCACCAATTATTATTACCAGGACAGAGGACTGGAATTAACTTGGGTATCAAAAAAAAATCTTTCGAAGTAATTTAGAAAGATTTTGAGAATTGTATAGTAAAAAAAAAGATAAGAAAGGTCTACTAGAAGAAATGGAAGTAATCAATGGTTTTTTGGATGAAAGAAAGAAAGAAAACTTTCATTCAAACTTGCTCAAAAGTGAAAAGATTTAGGTTACCTTGGGCCACTACTATAAGAAAAAAAAAATCTTGTGTGACAGTGTTCTACATACAGTAAAGAAAAACCTGAAATATCAATGCGTCGTGTTGTAGACTCAATATTTTTTCTTCAACTTTGTAGCGTTTTGCGATCGAGTAGGTACGTGTTGCAAAGTAAAATATAAAAGCGTGATGTTCTGTTGGTGAGAGAAAGGAAACAAAAATAAATCTGTAAGTAGCGGATTTTAAATGATGTAGAAAATGTTAATGTTAACTGCACAGACTGAGGTCAGACCGTTGGCTTACTTTGTGACTATGTAGCGTGTTGCAGATGCATCATGCTGCATTGAGGTTTAAATTTACAGTGTAGCGGAATACTGGTGGAGTCTACTTTGTATGTGCACTCAGTTTAACAGTCCATTCTTAGCATGGACTTTCAAAAGCATTACCCATTCCTACTGCTGGACTTCTAGGTATGAACTAGTGAACAAAAGCCTAAATAACTCAAGGGTTACCCGGAAATGTTTTAACGAAGAGCGGTGTTCCAATATTTCTTCGGGATTTCATATACTCCAAAAAAAAAAATTCATTCATTGCTTTAGGTTAGGCAAAAACATGGTAACAATATGTTTTATTTTCAAACACCTCACAATTAAGCCTAACTTTCTACCTGACAAAAAATGTATATAGGCTTCAAATGAAGTTCAACATTGACGAAAAGTGTGACCATCAAAATCGTCTGAAAGCCATCAGTGGCATATTCGACAAAAACTGACCTAGTCTGGATAACAACTGACTGCAACAGCATAGCGGTACATTCAGATTACATTTAGAGTGATGCCGCTTTCGGCTCGCATTGTTATACGCTTTTTAGTTCGCGGGTAGATCGTAACCGCTGTGTGGGTGACTCAATCACTTCCACGAATTGTGCGCCGCGAACAGAAATGATGCTGAGTGCTGAGAAAAGCCTTGGTTTGTAACTACTTTGAGATTTCAGTCATTTTGGATTTGCTATTGCAATTGCATTATTATCTGTGTTTATATACTCGTATATAGTAAGCAATCGCTAATCGTCACTAATTCACCATGTTGTAATTCATAATTAATCAATAGCAATCCACGACATGTATCTGAAAGAATTAGCCTATCGGTAATCAGGATCTTTTTCGGTCACCAAATTCAGAAACTCTCAAATTAGGCCACTTAAATCAGTGTTGTAACAGTCAACATTATAATCAATGCATCAATTTTAATTACTGATACGAATATATCGCAAGACCCACATACATATTACCAAAACAGTTATATCACAAACGCACGCATTCGTTTCAACCATTTAATTTGAAAGTAACTTGTGATAACCATAACAGTCATAACCTATCACTCAGCACTTAAAAGCCCAATTGAACCAACAAGAGGTGAATTAAAAGTAAAAAAGGAACAAAATGGCGTTTATAATAAAGCAAAACAAATGGCAACGAAACTCGCGGAGAATTGGGGCGTGAAGAGAACGTTGCAACAGCCGGATCCGAACCGAAGCACGCGCATATTCACCAATATCTTGGTAATAATATGTGGGAAAATATACTAATTGGCGACAACACACATACTTTACTTCAGGGTGTAAATCTCGACTCTGATTATGATACCTTTCCAAGGGGTAACAGGTAACGATGGTCAGATTGATGATAAAGTATCCAAGTTATTTACCATTGTTAACTCCAGAATTTATATATCTTTTTGTACAAATTCTGGAGTTAACAATTTTATATGAATTGCAGTAAGCTGTTGATGAAAAAAGAGATATTGCTACAGTTTTACCAACCCATGAACCAAACAAAGAATGTTTTACTGTACAAAACAGCTGTTGGCAGTTAATAATGAAACGGTAAAGTTGAACTAACTAGACGATTGAACACATGTCGATGTCGTCAACGAACAAATACTAGCATGCTAACTACATAGGGTATTTAAAACAGTCTCTGGTAAAGAAGGCCAAGTTCGAGTGTGCTCGCATTTTAATGAGATTTGATACGCGGCCAAGTTCAGTCTTATTTGCATTAATTAATGTGTCTGTCTGAACGTTAATTACGATAAAACACTAACTTTAGTATAAAATGATCTTAATGTATGGGATTCTTTTAAAAGGGATTTTCACATTTGCTAGCACTGATATGACATCATCAGTTACAGCTTTTCTTTAAGAAGCTTAGTAGTTAATAGCCAGAAGAGACATTAATGGGATAAATTTAAATTAAGTGTACCAATTATTTGTTAAACACCTGTCTAAGAATAAAATTTAAATCGTCTGGACTAAATCCATATAAAGATTGTTAAGGATAGTGTTATTTTCATAGAAGAGACTTCAGCTAGTATTAAACTTTGTCAAATTGATGGGTATTCTATATTGGCGTTAAAAGTCACTTGCTTTTTGTGTTTTCCTAATGATTCCTTTACAGATTTCAAAACGAATAGAGCACACATATGCAGTTGTAGAACTAATTACACATATAACATTGATATCAATAATATCACATCTAAACACCATGTACCTATGTTCAGGTCAGAAGGATTGAATTATGATTTGTGTTCAAAGGGTACTCCCGGCCTAGGAGCTGGGGTATTTGATCAAAGCTTAGGAACTACTCTCGGTTATAGAGTAAACTGTAATGTATCAATAACGACACTGGAACTCATTGCAATTTATCAAGCGATCTTGTATAGTCGAAATCAGAATTTTAAAAAAGTAGTTATTCTTTCAGATAGCAAAAGCGCACTACAGCATATTGCTCGATGTGCCTCTGGTTGCAGAGGGGCATCGATAGCATATGATATTCTTGAAAATATTAATATGTTGTTTAAGAATAATATAGAAATTAAGTTGCAATGGGTTCCAGCTCACATTGGACTACGTGGTAATGAGGAGGCTGACCGATTGTCCAAATTAGCAGCAGTAGAGGGTACAACATTTGACTACTTACCTGATTATTGGGAATACATTTCTAAATTTAAAGTAACTTGTTATAACTCCTGGAAACAACACTTTGTTAATATCAGTCAGCAAAAGGGTATTTGGTATAGGACCATACAAGGCGAGCCTTCTTGTATGCCGTGGTTTGATGTTGATAAATTTGATAGGAACTACGTTAAATTAATACTAAGACTTCGCTCTGGGCATTATCCAGCAGCGAAGTTTGCATTCCTTATGAAAAAAGCTGATTCGCCGAATTGCAGAGTTTGTAATCAGATTGAGGACGTGCAACATTTGCTGATGGATTGTGTCCGGAACCGGCGCGAAAGGGAGACATTTTTGAGGGAATTTGACTTAAACAAACTAAACATGGGATTAATTCAATCAATTTTATCTCAACCAACGTCAGAATGTGCCAAAAAGTTAAGTCGTTTGATAACAGTCCTTGATCTGTGATCCTTGTTTAATATGCTGATTGTTTAGATGTAATAAGTAGATCTATGTTATTATATACTTAATATAGTATATATGTATTAATTTTAGTGTTAATTTTATGTAATGTTAAAAGGCACGATGGGGTTGGCGTATCTGTTTAGATAAAAACCCCTAAACAAATAAAGAGAAAAAAAAAAAAAAAATGATTTGTGTAAATTCTATTTCCAAGCTGTTATATTTTGATTTAGGTGTTCCAAACAATAACTCAACTAGTTTGGTATAAATCACAATAGTTCAATTAGTGATCATAAATCAGAATAACCAAGGCTAATAAGGTCAGTAAGTCAACTGTCAAAATGGAGTACGAATTGAATAGCAAACCAGCAAGAAGCACATCGTTGTTTATATTTAGTGTAGACTAAAAGTATCGATTAACGATGTAAAAGGGCGATTCGAATAATCGTTAAAATTTAGTATGTAATTGCGATCGTTAATCGGTATTCCGTTTAAAATGGTCTTAATAGTAACTTTGCCCTTAATAACTATTTTGAGTTACGTCAAAATTAAAAACTATTTCTTTTATAGGCTCGTTAGTCTATTGGCTTTGGATTTATTGCAAGACAGTAAGAAAACTGTGTTATTAGGAGCTGAGCTCAATATTGTAATCATCAACTTCAAATATGAATTGATTTATGGCTGAGTCTTACTCTTTACTTGATACTTTCTGCATTCTTTCTTCTTTACCAAACATATAATTATCTTCCTCGTGCTTTCTTTAACCAGTTCCCCTTCAGGTTATCTTAAAATTATTCATCATATTTAAGCTTAAATAAATTCACAAATATTTAAACAGTTGTGTAAAATCTCATTGGAAAGTTATGAAGAAGATAAACGTCAGCTGTCAATCATGGCTCATCGGCTATCGCTAACAGATGGGCACTCCGTTTTAGGGCAATCATTTCACAAGGCGTGTCAAAGAAAGTACCATAAAAGAACACATGCACACGCAGAATAAATTACATTTGATGGGTGTTGGATAGATGTTGGTTGTTACTGAGATAGGAGTTACTATGCACGCTTTTTTGTTGCTTTTATTTATGCTAATTTGACATAGTAGTATAAGAGCAGGCACGTTAGTTCCTTTGGCTATGGTCAAAGATGATTAGAGGATGTGGAAACAGCAGCCTGTGTATAAGAGACATTATGAATATAAAATTTCTGACTACTTAATTATTCCCCATAACAAATCTCTACAGCTGACAATTTCAATAGGGTTTAATTTATTTTTATTTTTTTGTAATAATGGATCTATTTATTGTTTTTATTTCACTCGAATTAAAAAGTTACATCAAATTTAAAAAAAAAATGAACCCAGTACCGAAAACACGGCGACATTTCCAAGCCGTTGACACTGTGCTATCGAGAAATTCCTTTAACATTATTATTATAATGTCACAAACATGGCGACTAATCGTGGCGCAATCAGTCACGTGATTCTTCTTTCGCGTTGGACATAAGCCTCCCCCAATTTGGGAGGGTATGCCATAATCGCCACGCTTGGCAGGCGGGTTGGCGATCGCAGTATGGTGGTAAAATGCATAGAGAACGCTGCTGCCCATTCTCTAGTAAATCCCTTTGTCACCTCTTACGATACCCACGGCAAGAGATGGGATGGTGCTATTCTTTACGTCCGGCACCACACGGAATCAACAAATTGTTTACAAGAGTTAAAAAAAAGCGTTTTTCGCATCGACTATTATTATAATTTATGATAAAGTTTGAAAATACATTTAAAAATATATTTATATATATTTTGTTTATAAACCCAATTAGGCGCTAACATGATGAGAACCTGTTATGATATTAGTACAAATTTTATAAGACTTACCTAATAGTTTGTATCATCTCACTAAACGCGAAATGCTTGTTCCAGTGTCGTTGTGGTCCCAATGGTAAAGGTAAAGATCCAATGTAAAATCATACGTTTCGCTTCCAATTTAGTATTGAAAATACTTCAAAAATATGTTTGTACTTAGTTAATAAGAGCACTTGTTGCAGGTCACTTTGTTATTTCGATTGTTCGTCTAAAAACAGAACGTTATGAGTCCTTTTGGTACAAAAAACATTAAATAAACTAGTTTGTAACATGCAGGGAAACCATTAAATTGTTAGCTTTGATAAAATTCAATAGATACACGGAACATTCCAATGCCGTATAACATTTTGATATCGAAACTACATTAACGGACATCATCCTTAACGGTCCAAAATAGGAGAAAAAAGCAGATGCGGGCGCCTTCACAAATTCGATTTGTGAATGTGAATTGAACCTTATCGTTTCAGTAATAAAACTTAAGAAAACATAAAAGAATTAACACTACAAGCCCAGAGCGGTGTCACCTCGGTTACTTTATGAGCAATGTTTTTGAAAGTTAATTTACTAACAATAGAACATAAAACTCGCCGCATAACGATGGTACAGCTACGACCAGATCAAAATATTCACAAATAATACAAAAGAGAAATTATATTAATAAGTTGAGGCAACGTCAGAATAAAAAGAAACAAGAGAAATGCAGTGTAATGAATTCGAAACATATACTGGACGACCCACATAATTTAAAGCTTAAAGTCATAAAGATGGCAATTAAGTCTAGAAATGTTGGTAAAATAAAAAAATACACAATGCTGCTAAAACGCTTCTAAATGAAATATTTGGCTTGTGTCATTCATAACAGTCGAAAGTCAACAGTTGGTAACAAAGCAGAAAATGAAACACATGAAACTGTGGCTTTCAATTCGAGGTGAGTCATCAACGCCAGTTGTCTGCTTAATGAATGACGTATAATTCAATTTCACTAATAGTTAGCAAGCGATCAAGCATTTCAGGCACAATTATAATTAACAGTCTTTCAGTCTCAGACATCAACAAATTTTTTACTAATGAGTGGCGTTGACAATCAGTCAGGAAGTTCACTGCTTCCCAATTTTCGATTTCTTTCATGGAAGTAATACATTTTCGCGTGACAAGTTGGAGACTTGCCACCTTTCAGGTTGCGTAACTGATGGTACTCGCAGTTTCTATACATACGCCATGAGTCACAGGAAGTGTTAGATTAGAACTGGTGAAATTGTAATCGAAATTAGACAAAAACCACTCAATTGCTACAGGTGAATTGGGTAATTTGAAACTAGATTGCAAGTTTCTGTTAGATAAGAGAATTCATGCTGACAAGATGCAAAAAATCTAGCCAATAAAGTCACATAAAGAGGAGAAGCGAAGCGTGAAGCGACTGGTGGGAAAACAACAAAACTCAATGCAAACGCTACTAATACAGTGCAAGTTGACAAACTTGAAGATTTACAGGCGATAGTGCTAAAACGATATTATTGGTGCATAGATGCAATTAGTAAGTTTCATAGTAAATTAACGGCGCCAGTTGAACTGCCCACACATGACAAGATGTTTACATTAGTTATGTGCAGTTAACTACGATTAACTGGTGTTTATAAATGGAGATTGTAATTTACTGTTAACTTTGGACATGATGGGACGGTTTATGCAAGATAAACAATTACTTTGTGAGGTAACGGATTTCCACATGCGAATTGTTTGAGAAGTTGATGCTTGTGAGCACTCCAGTGATGAGTAACAATGATAGCATATTTACAACTCAGTACGGTATTAATAACTCTCGAGCAAGTTAGTCACCAAACAGTCTACGCTCAAATGCCAGTTAGTGACCGACTAGATATGTTAATTATCGTAACGAGCAAAGCTTTACAAGGTGCGTTCAGGATTCTAGTAACCTCGAATCAGAAAGTCTGAATGCATCGCCATCGTATTAAACGGTCAAGGTGAATCAGTCTAGTGATTGGACGGATTAGCTAAAGATGCAAGCCATTAATGATATAAAACTAGATTATGATAAACAAAGTAACACGACTGATTACAATTTTTTACAGATAAGTAACATCATATATTGACACCAAAAAAATTGTGTAAAAATAATGGTGATTTAAGAAAATTAACTGAAGTCGCAGCCTTCAAAAGAATACCTACAGATGGGTCGAAATTCGTTCACGAGAAAGACGCCCGTATATAAGTCAGGATAACACACCACAGCCGAACCGCACTCGCAAACTGGTTTCGGTGCACTATTATTATTAAAGGCTCGTGCCAATATACGGGCAGAAACGTGCTCCAACACAATACAGTTAACAAAGAAATATAAAAACTGAAATCCGTAACATAATTACTGCAAATTTTTATACCAAAAGGACACAAAACTCAAGACGTCTCAGAAAATCCACACGGTTTTACTTTTCATTTGCTTTTAGTTATTCGAATTCATTACATGCATTCACTATCACATCCATTAACAATAAGGCACTTGTCTAAACGTTAGATTATAAAAACAGTTCAAAAAGTGAGTTAATATAAGTTGTCGAGTTGAGCGTAACGAACTGCCTGCGTCAGTCGGCCGAGCGCAGAGCCGGCGACTCGCAAACTGTTCCGTTCCGTTTCAAACTAAACATCAACGGCCACGCGGAGTGCGCCCTACCTCTCTGTCTCCCTCACTATCGAGGAATCCGTCAAGTGAGAACGAGACGGTCACCAGTCAAACGTCGTTCGAGTCTTATCGCAGGATAAACTTTACAGCGACGACGTGAATAGTTTCCGAGCATTAGCCAGAGAGGAATGGGGCGATTACTTTTTTTGTGTATTTGGCAGGACTTTTTTCTTGTCGAATGTTGGATCGGTTTGAACTTCTATTTTTGCTATCGGAGCGCGTTTGAGCGGAACGAGAGGCACAAGACAGACTTTGTTCGGAACGGAAGCACGGCGATGAGTGACCAAGGATTCTCGGAAGTCTGCTTACAATTAACATATCCTTGTTGATAGATGCAGTAATAGTTCAAGCCAGTTCAAGGCCGTAGAGAAGCCATATTTGGGAATTAAGACATTACATCAACACAAAATATTGTCTTTAACATTCAGATACACGATTCAATATTGGCAAAATCTCGAAACGAACATCTCACGATTTTTGCTTTAAGTGGCAGCATGGACGCATGTATAAGCGCTGACCTCAATTCACATCTGCTATCTAAAGAGATCTCCTATAGTTATCGATCAAATAACACGTCACAAATTAGATACCCGGTAGAATTAGATCATCGCAACACAAATGCTTTTAACGTCAGTAACAACACAAAGAAGGAAATAACAAATGTGTTTTTGAGGAAAATGTAAATCAAAATGAACCAGAAAGAAGAGTTATGAAACAATTTGTAATAACAATATAAACAAAATAAATCGACGCATAGAAAAGTGTTATATCGGAACGATTGTCTTGTAAATTGAGTTACACAACACCAGAAACGATAAATATTTATCTAGCATTAGTTTCGTTGGTGCGTCAAACGACAAACATCACCTACATAGTTAGAAAATATAAGAACGTTTTTGACCTTATTTCTGCAGAATTGCATTTCATTTATTGTCAGAATAAAAACTAAACAAACTTCTAGGAAGTGAATGCAATAAATTAAATGAATTTGCCAAATTAATTGCAATACACTTGTATATTTGCATCACCACTAATTTAAAAGCAATGAATTAGTTCATTTAAAATTCGGTTAAAAATACATTTGAAGTATCGCAATTCGCAATGGATATTGAAGGCATTAAGATTAAAATGGATACTATAATAATTGCCCACATACCGTAATTTGAGATTGATCATAAGGATTTTGCTACGGTTTATAACCATACCTACATAATGTATATGTCATCGATATACACGTAAGCTTACTTTGAAGTTTAAACATACATTTTCAATAGCTTTTTTTACCCAACAGCTTCCATTCTGACGAATATGGACATTAAACAGCTTCCGGAAAGGAAATCTCGTAAACAATCATTATAAAAAAGTACTCGGGAATGTCGCGTGGAATTGTGTGAAAGAGAAAAGCGTAATTGCCAATCAGATGGACGGCTTTCTCTCACAATACGTTACATATTGTGTAGGATGCCGGAAACATCTTCGGGGCAAGCAAGATGACCGTCGAAATCTTCAATACGATTTATAATGACTTATCAATTGAATAATTCTGATTAGCTCTTTTGTCAATTGTATTACCATTGTTGGCAATAAACGTTTGAATAAGAACTAATTTGAAACTAACATGCATGAGAAGATTTTATTCATCTTATCATTCCATAATTTGGATCCTCTGTCTGTTGACGGAAGCAATAATGGTGCCATCACAACATGAAGGGTTACCAAATACATTATTACCAAATACATTGCTACCATTATTTACTATTACTTGGATCAAATTGATTCTTGATATGGAGAAGCCAGTACATCTGAAGTACAATTGCGAGTGTAGTATGTTCTCTGTGAAACTGTTGGTTATCAAGAGAAGGGTCTACGTAATCTAAAAGAGATCTGTTCGTTACGAAGGGATAATAAAAAGCGCCCAAATGTTACTCTGAATGCCAGTCACTCATGGTTATTGACATACGAAACGGAAAGTTTATGGGTTTTTAATGACTACTTTGTATCTAGACTTTGAGGCCAAAGCATTGAAACAGCAATAAATAAATAAAAAGAACAATTAAAACAATATAGTAAATATTATTATACAGGAAGGACATGCAACGAGATAGCTTGTAAAAATTGTACTACAGGTAATAATAAAACGGAATCAAACCAGTAAACTCTGCCCTTAGCACAATAAGCCTTTAAGAAACGGCTGAAATCCTTACTGGTGAACAAAGCATATTACAGTATTTCGGAATTATTAACAGAAAAACGAATGTAATGTATTGTTGTTCTTGACATAAGTGTTTGTATATTGACATTAGTATTTTAAATTGACATCAGTATTGTATATTGACATTAGTATTGCATTTAGTCATAAATTAGTTCTCAGTCTGTGTGTTGGTGAAGGTTATTAATTTCTATTGCCATTTATCAATAATTATTTTGTATTATGAAATGTGTAAGTCTTTAGAATCATTATAATCCAGTCTTTAAAATTCAGACTTATCGTTACTTGTTGTCTTGTGATCATTGAGACTTGGCTGGCTTGGTACTTTTTTTAAATTACTTATAAACATTTGTACGCCCTCTGGTATAACATTGCGCACTCTATATTATTTTTATATATGCTCATTATTGTACCTATCTATGTTAAACAAATGAATAAATGACTTATGAAGTTATGACTTAAAGATAAAATTTAATGTCAAGTAAATGAAATAGAAATCTTAAACTGACAGAAAAACATTTACGTAGTACTTTCTAACAATGAGAGCAAAACTGTTCAATGCAAAAGATTGATGCTTCAACACAAATCGGGATCGGAACACAATGAGGACCGATTGTCGAAAGAACTGTCGAACTTTCTCCAAGCCCTTTCAAGTACCCTGGACCTTAAAGATACTACAGTTGTTGTATGAACAAATTTATGTATTTCAGCCCACTTTAGATCCAATCGATCATTCCTAAATTCGAAAGATTGACGAAGAAAATCAGTATAATTCGGAGCTCAACAATTTAGGATCGATTCAATGCAGCTCATCGCAATCTATCAGTTATGTAATACAAGATAATTCTATTATTCTCTGATGTGCGGTTCGATAAACCAAAAGGAATGTGATTTCAACATAAATCACTTTGAAAGTGACGAAATCATTTACGTACTTTATACACTTTAAGACATAATGTAACGAAGAAAAATTCCGGAGTAAAGATGTCACTGCTAACATTGGCAAATTTTTGTTTCGATGTTGTTAATTCTTCCTTAATAAGATTTAAAGCTTTGAAAAGGATTTCAGCTAAACTTAACTTTGAACTTACAAAGAAAGATCAAAACATGCATGATAGATACATCTGCGAATGAGGAAGTGAATTTTGTCGCGTGTGATTGTTTCTAACCATTCATTCATCGAAGGTTCGAAGGTACTATTAACAATATTGTCGTAGTACGCAGTCACGTTTGTCTTCACAAAAGAAGAACATATAACAATGGAAGAGATTTGAAGAGCGTGGTCTTTCTAAAATCGACTTTGACTACAGGAGATATGTAATTGATTTTTAATGGGAATGACCTAGCTCTTGTGCTTACGCAAGATGCTTCAAGAATAATAAAGGTCTGGTAAGAAATTATGCGGTCATAAAACATGTATAATTAAGTTTTAATATCATTTTAACTTCAGACAGTTTTCATGTCGAAAAGATATGGGTTTATTTTAATGGTCCTCTATATCTAACGTCACGTATTTAGGAAGGTATACTGCCATGTGATTCACTAGGTCTATACTCGTAGTATGCCTTTAATACTGTTTGCGAAATTTATTGAGCTTCATCTATTTGCAATTATCGTCGAATGATCCCACAGCAGCACAATTTGTGCCACCTTTTACTCCTTGAAGCTCATTGGAAGTTAACAGAGCTTTCTGATTTACATTAAACACCTGTGTGTTGTAAGCAATATATCAAAGGAAACTGACTATGCTTCCTTAAACAGTGGTAATAGACGTTATCTCTTCATTTATATCGAGTTACAATTATTAGTGTTTGTTCGCTTCCCGGTCTTGGGCGTTGCGTGGCAAGCTTCCGTATTCTGCCAGATAAATATTGGATGTGCCAACAGGAACGTACACGGCTGATGTATGGAAATTGTAACTTTCTAAACAATTTTATGCATGCAAATTGTGAATTGTTGAGTGAAAATATACGGCTTGAGGTTTAGTGTTATGGATGCCGATGCAACAAAGATTGTAGTTGCATCCAATAAGTGTAGAGAGCTGAAAGTTGCAAGCTGATTTATATCTGGCCTCACACTCAACTATCCAGATGTTATCCAGAACATTCTTGTACTTTTCTATGGTGTGGAATATTCGGTGGATGAAAATCGTTTGCTTCAATTGCTACTTCCAATCAGAGTACAAGGGATTAGGAAACCTTTGCTAAACAACAGAAATACGAAATCGCGTTTCTTATTGGACGGTCTCTTTTTAATCCTGTCTAAATCATATTGACTTTGGGCAAACTCCAATATTCACAGAATGATGACATTATGCTACGTAAAGGAAACTAGACATCGTTAAAAAGCCGACAAACTCCGCTATTTTTATTTTGGCTGGTTTTTATGTTCTTATAATTAATTCTACTCACATCGACATTTAATAAAACTGGAAAATTATCTAGATCTTTTAGTTTATTACCATTTGAATAATTTTTAATACCCTTAAATAGAATTGATTGGCTTCGGACTCTGCTATCGCCAAAATCACAAGTGCCATTAAAATGTTTTTGTGTGAATAATTATGCGCTTCATCTTTCTAGTATTCGTCCCGCTACAAGACATACAGATCGGTCCATAGTCTGTGCTAGTGTGACTGATCCTTAAAGTAGTAAACTAGGGTTGTTATTTATAATAAACGAGAGCTTCTCGCCATCAAATTCGAAAATTGCAAAAACAAAAAGAAATGAATTAATTTAAAAAAGTAGTAGATATCTGTTCCGTGTCTCTTAAAAATTTAAATGTTCTACTTGAATTTTAATTTTTCGCTTACTGATCAGCACTATATAACCTAATCTCATCTATGATCACTTCAACAATTGACTCAGTATTCCATCATTTGAATACTCTTCTAGCAAGCATTTCTCGATGGTAGATCTAAATCCTTAGCTCTACAATCCATAACTCAAGCAAACATCATCGTTTCCGTGAGATCGCTGCACATCTGCTAGACTGTTGCAAGCTCCGCCCACATCATGCCCACGCGCAGGTAATGCTGCACGGGTTTTAAAGGTCTCACATTAATAGTTAGATTGTACATAATTTGTTGAGCGTTATTTGAAGAGGTTGGCAAACAAGATGGCACGATCTATGTTAATTAAGCTGCCTTAAGTTCATAAAGTATGATCAAATAGTGATTGGTCTACGTCTACCTCACTAAGAAAACCAGTGGTGGAAAAAATCTCTTAGCAGGACGTTTCTTGCATCAATATCCAACAAAAAGTGTCGATACCCTTGCGCCATCCCATGTTCCTAGCACGGCGGGCTGTGCTGGCGCCGCTGCGGCTGTTGCTGAGACCCTCAACCGGCGTAAATACTGTAATCTTATGGGTAACTACAGTTTTGAGCCTTTTGGGGTCGAAAAGCTCGGGTCATGGGGCCCGAGTGCACGTCTCCTCTTTAAGGAAATTTCTCGCCGGCTGGTCGACACTTCACGTGACCAGAGGACTGGGTCGTTCTTGGCCAAAGAATTAGCATTGCCATTCAACGTGGCAATGCTGCCAGTCTTCTGGGCACGTTTCCTGATGACAGCGATGCGGAGGAATACTTTGACGCCTAAGTGTCCTTTTGTTTTTGTATTTATTTTGTATATCGTAGTATAAAATTAGATATTAACTATTCAATAATATATTTTTTTTTAAATAAAAGTTAAATGATTAAAGAAAAAGTCGATCATCTGTATCATTGTTATATTCTATACTGACAACAAATTACCCAATACCAGGAAACATATCAATCATCAAATCAAACGATTTCTCATCTAATCGCGAATATTCTGAGAAATTCTTAGCCTCTGGCTGTTCCTATTTTCCAATAGATTTCAAGTGGGCAATTTGTACAGATAGCTGGGCTAACAATAAGTTGCCCGTAGACGTTTCACATTAGAGTAGGTACCACGATCGAGCTGCTGCCGTGGGCAATGTCGCGTAATTCCTCGCTTCGTGTGAAGTGACCCGTGGCTTACCGTAAGCAAAGAACAAGTGAACAATAGAAGGTTCACTATCTTAACTACGTTCACGAAAAAATATCCAATCAAAATCTTACTATTTAAGTAGGATTTTGATGCAGAAACGCAAACACAGTCGCATAATTAACACGCTTCCTTAGTTTAAAAGGAAATAGTTTTTGTTATATTTTTATGTCAATCCATCAGGTATTGTATGTCATCGACTGTTTTCTCGATCGTCTTTAATAGAGCTGCAAAGGTGGCTATTTCAGTTGTGTTGACATAGGCTTTCAAAATCTGCGCTGTATGACACAATGTACTTATATTTACAGTGTGTTTTGTATTCTAATCAATGGATAGAGCATCAGGGTAATCAGTCTATAACGTTCCCACTGCTGGATACAGGCCTCTTTTGTGATAAGCAGATGGGTGGGTATATATTCCTGCAATTTTATATTGACTGCGTCTTCTGTTTCTCTTTCATGGTTCCTATAAGTGCTTGGTTAACGTAATATTTGCAGGTACTTAGTTACCCAATACTCCGTTACGGTCAACACCTGATTAGTGATTATGGATTAGGATACGGTAATTGGGTTTAACTGACAGCTTTGTTATTTTTATTGTGCCACGGAAGTTTGCTTAGAAAGTCTGCAAGGGACTAATACAGAATAATGGTTGAGTAACTCTTTGACTATTGCTCAGTAGCTCAGCAATGACTTCAATCATGGTAGGTAACTCTGATTGCCATATCTGTTCGCTGGTTTGTCTTCTCATGGACAGTTCTACGAACGGTAATTTTCCACTCAGTCCATCAAAGTCGTAAACTAGATCCACATCTAGGGGAGAAAGACGGAGCTATATATAAATCGATAGTATCCTTTTTTCTTGTATGTATCAGAATGATGGGGCCACAGAAGGGATCAATGAAAGCCTTGCAGCTGAGATAAGAATGCTAGTGTGTGGTGTCACACGAATAAGAACTGAGTCCTTAGAAGAAGTCTGAAACTAGCACCGGAAACTAAATAGTTGTGTGGAATTGCAAAGGCACGTGATACGGAGGAATAAGAAAAATTACATGAGGAAAGTTTTGAGTATGAATGTCAATGGCTATAAGAGTAGGGGAAGACGAAAGAAACGATGGATGTGTGAATGATGATATGGTTAGAAAAAGGGTGACTACCGAGATGACGACTAATAGAGAAGTATGAAAGAAAAATACATGTTGCGCCGACCCCAAATAAATTGGTATAAGGCCAGGACAATGATAAGTACCATCGCCTTTTCGGACTGGAACCATGATGGCATTAACACTTCATCAGAGCATTTCTGCATATTATCTAGACAAGTTGCACCTGGAAATACACCTTAGAAAAAAAGTTGTTTTGAGGTCATATTTTACGCGAGAACCATTACGGTAAAATTACTCTCAACATAAATATTTCCTCCCGCTACAACCGTTTTCCGCCATCACGGTTAAGGTTAAAATCCCTAATATAAATGCAGCCGCACACAGCGCAACAATAACATACGTTCCATTCCCAACAATAACGACTCCCACTGCCAGATTTGTATGGGCACCCGGCAATTTAACGGGTTTCAATAAAATTAGGGAAACAAGGAAGGCGGTAATCGTTGGGCATAGAATCGATACTATACGTAGTGCAGCGATACGGACGGTTGACCGTCGATCATTCGTGACGGCTGGCAAGTGCTAGCGATTTGGTGTAAGGGTAGATAAAAATATGGCACGAAATGGTAATGTAGATTGTTAAATCAATTGAGAGATTTGGACTAAACGTTGGTTTTTGAAATATTATTGGATTTAATCATTTGTTGCCTACTGATTGTTATTTTCATCGATCAATCTCAATAGCCAATATAATATTTACTGCTGTCAGGCTGGTTCTGAAACCGAAATTTTAATTCCGAAAGTCGTTGCGCCGACACGTTGACTGCTGGCTCAAGCACCTGAAACACAGAGAGCATACCACCACGGTACGCAATCTAGTTACTTCCCCCCTCTGTAGCCTTACAGTATGCGCGCATGATATTTTCGTAGACAGTTTGTGTCCACTTTATGCGCTGCACACTTTCATTGGGAGCGGGGACCCTATCAGAGGCCGGCGGGCCTCGGAATCCTAAGCTGGCCGGTGATCATTTTAAAAGAAGAAAAAAGCTATCTCACCTAAAATTAAACGCGTTTGAAGCAACACTTACCTCCAAGACACTAATAACTCGATGAAATCTAAATTATGCAAACAACAGTTAATTATCAACTTTCTTATCACTTACACCGCGTAATTACATATATTAGGGAGCTGCGTCCGGCGATAAAACTGCGTATGAACACGAGTTCGTTCCTGGGTCGTGCAGCCCGGTTCAAGCATCAAGCTACCCCAAACTGTCAAATTTTACCAATTGAATATGAACATTATGTATATGTAATAAAGATGAAAATCTATCAAAGAAATTTGACAGATCGGGGTAGCTTGTTGTGCTGGCGTCTGTACTACAAATTGTAGCTGGGAGCTGTCTATTATGTTAAACTTTAAGTTTCCGCTTCTTGAAGTCTTGGGTTTTGATTTGAATCTTAATTTAAACTGAAAGGTTTTTTTAAGGTAGAAATATATTAGGCATAGGTATAAAGGTATGAGAAACAGGGTGTAAAGTTCATTCAACCGCCAAAGAAAAAGGGAGGATTCTCCGACCAGACGGGCGTTTTGTCTGGTAGGCTATTGCCCGATGATTGATGTCGGGAGATTGTATATAAATGCTAGTCGCGCGGTAAATTCTGATTGCGCGATGCAGGATTTTTGCGTTACTACGTCAGCCTGATGCATAGTTCGCATGTAGCGTGTATGCCGCTACGGGCAGATTGCAAGAAATGGTTTCGATACGATTTTTTCTTATTTTTCACTTAGTAGTGATTTACGGAAGTCTGTTATTTTTTTTTTTGTAAAAAGTTTTTTACTACCTATAAACCACAGGGCTTTGACATCCCATCATGTACTCCCCTACCATTCCATAAAAAAACTGTCTTTTAAAGGAATAATCATTTTTTTTACATACATACCATCACGCCTTGTTTTCCCGAAGGGTTAGGCAGAGGTGTAACCTATAGTACACCCACATTTCGACATTTATGATTAAGTACCATGTAATAGGGGACGAACCTATGACCATCAACCGGCACAAATACAGACTCTGGGCTGCTACTGAGAAATTCCAGATATAAAAACCCAAGCAAAGAAGCAATAAATAAATAACACTTTGCCCGACCTGGGAATCGAACCCAGGACCTCATGCTAAGCAGTAGTGCTTGCGACCACTGCACCAACGAAGCAGGCTTTGCTTTGCCATAGTCTACACCCCTACAATTCCATAAAAAAAAAAAACTCCATTTTGTACAGGCAAAGTATATCAGATAGCCACTCTAATATACCAACTTTATAATTAGATTTTAATCAAACAAAACAAACATAGAGCAGATAAAACGCGCCCTACAAACGAGAGGGTATTATCTTAGTGTTACGATCGTGTATCTGTGGTTACAATCGATAAACATTGACTACACAATAACATGGTTGTCATTGGAACAGGCAACCTTTGTTCGTTTTAGTTTTATGTCAGTTGTGGGTTTAAGGTCTGGTAGCACTGGAGCGTAAGTTAAAGCTTACTAATGGTTTTCAAGGCATGCATAAGTATGTTTCAGTTTGCCGGTTTAAGATGGATGAGAAGTATTAAATGGAACAAGACTTAGCCCGGCAATCCGAGATACAACGAATATGATTTACGGAAGATACTTGGTACTGAAGAAGTAGCTGCGTCATGCATAAAAGCATAGATTCTGATGTACCAATACTACACACTTGTGTAGCAATTTCATTATATCTCATTTAGCTGAAAGACGTATGCGCATCCAACGACACTCGAAAACCTTTGCATTGTGACTATATCTTAAATCCTAGATAAATCGAAAAAGGCGTTCCATCTGCTGAAAATCTCTCACCTGCAAGCTTAGCAAGAGAACCGTAGTCAAGCGTTTTGTCGTCGGAAGAGTAGACAAAAATGACGTTTCCGTATAAACAGTTGACAGTTTTGTACCGAAAAATGTAGACAAGCGATTTCTCTTCTACTGAAGAGTAGAAATATAAAGCGTCATGCTACGCCTGCTGGAAATGAGTTGCCTTGGCTTTATTGGAAGTCTTTAAATAAACTCAGGTACATCGAAGTAAAGAGAACCTGCTAAGATGGAGATTCACAGATGACTCCGTCTTGGAGTGTAAATGTGGTGCTGTCCCACAAACAATGGGGTACTTAATATTTTGTCCAGCGTGTCCTGCTATCTGCACGCTACAAGAGTTGATGGACGCTAATGAAAGTGCCAAGCTCGTAGCCAAATTCTAGGCTGACTGTATTTAGATTACTATCCACACTCTAAGAAGGAGAATCGAAAAAGTGCATAACTATAATTAAACTGGCAGTGTGAACACTAACAGATCTAGTTTTGACACGATTGTAAGACGACTGTTTAAATCCGTAACTCCGGAACTTAGGACCAGACCTGTTGTCCTGAGAGGATGCAAATTAACAGACGACGCCGTCGCAGACATTAATATTAGAGAAAGGTTTATTAAACAAGCTATACGTCCGGTGGAACGTAATTGGTCAGTAAAATTATGCATCAAAAATTATTTAATAAATTATTTTTATAGAGCACTTAAAATTACTGTCAAACAGCAGCACGGAAAGTACGGAAATAGAAATATAGAAAATTGCGACATGTGGAAAACAATACATACTCAGTACTAAAGTAACAAAAACACAGCAATTTTAAACCAATCCGTCAGTAAAAAGTTTGCTTTGAAAATGCTGTTCAAATAAAACCAAATACAAACGGTAATAATATTGCAAGCAGTAGTGGCCCAGTGGTAACGGTCTCGACTAACGAGATGTGGGTTGTGAATTCGAGTTCGAGCCCAGGTAGGCACTTTGTGTAATTAATTTCATCACCACTGCTCATAGAAGTGTGAAGGAAACCGGCATCGTGAGGAAACTGACATGTCTTAGAATCAAAAATTCGAAGACATGTGACATCTACCAACAGGGCCCGCGTGGTGGTTTATGGCGCACTCCTTCTCATGGAGAGGAGGCCTGTGTTCCAGCAGTGGGACCGTTAAAGGGTGGGGCCCGCGTGGTGGTTTATGGCGCACTCCTTCTCATGGAGAGGAGGCCTGTGTTCCAGCAGTGGGACCGTTAAAGGGTGATTATGCTAAGTCAAAATGTTTGTATTTACTAAGAGTATACGTCATAAAGGCATTGTTATTACAATTCCTGTCGACATCAAAATTATGTTTTCGTATTTTTCATCAGGTTTAAAAATCAAGCCTGCAGACGAAATAGTCCAATCGATGTAATGCCACATTGCGAATGAAACCTTACAACAAAATAATTTCATGTACTTACCCTAAAAATTATAAAACGACTCGGTCAGTTGCTCAACTTACCTAGAACAATAAAAGTAATTATTAGTATGGTGTAGAGATACCATCACTTAGTTACGGGTCCCATGCGCAAGAGCACGTGGGCGTACAAAGGAACAAACCAATGGACATTGATAATGAATATTCAATTAGATAAAATACAGTTTACGTGTAATCACTTTAAGTGGTCTTGAAATTTTCTATGGAGAGGAAATTCTTGCCATATATGAGGATAATTTGAAGAAATTAACGGAGCAATAATAACGGTATCAAATAGGTCATTTACATAGAAACGATTTTATATATGTGTGACTTAGAAGCACTTAAGTTTATTAGAAGTTTAAGTAAAAAAATCTGTTTTAAACCCCTTAACTGTAATTGATGTGAGTTCAAATGTGTATAATGACAAAATCTTTATAGATCTTGAGAAGATTCTCGTAGTAACAATGCCAATGAGTGTTACAGATTATTCGTAAGTAGTTGTAGTTGGTATAATCACGTCATAGCGATTCCATGATAACATTGTGCATGATGAAACAATTGAGATTATCAAAATGATGAATAATATAATCATTACCCGTCTTATTTATAAACGCCTCTTATTTTTAATCAATTGCTAACTAACTGATTAACAAAATTCTTATTTATAAACACTATTTAGAGCTATGAGGTCGCTAAGCAATTGATTTGTAGCTGTCATAGTTAAACACCACCGGTGCCGTTTAAAGCTTGCTAAGAGGCAACATGGCGGTTTTATTTTAATCAGCATCAGCTGATTCAAATAAAACCTAAACACAAAAATCCTATTGGTAACCCAACAATCCTATTGAATCGATCACGATTCAATAGGATTGTTGGGTGTTTCAAGGTTATTTTATTTTTATTTTATTTTATTTATTTGGTTTATTTTTTTCCTAATATCGAATTCTGCCTTAGTAAATGTGGAGTTCGACAATATTTTACGGGATTTCAGAACGACAACGAAGAATTAAATAATTTTGACACGCCGCGCGCGCCTTTGGTTAGTAAACGTAGGAAGACCCTACAAGACTCGTTTAAATCCGCTACGAGAATACATTTTCTTCATTCTAAGTACACGTGATGATAGGATTTATAGGGAAAGTTCAATCGGCAGGAGACTCAGCAGGTTTGAAGAGGCTGTGTTCGTGCGGAAGCTCATCGGAGATAGTGATTATCCGATGTGTTATCACATGTACCCTTCGTTTTATGACGCCCACAGAGTGCTTTATACTATACTGATGATGCCTTCTAAGGCCCAGAACTAAAGAAAAGCCACATTGTGGCAGTCATGCATAATAAAACAAGATACTTTATAAAAGAAGCAATTTATTTTGATACGCAATAATACTATATTTGTGTTATAATTTCATTATTTTTTATTTCCAATTCTTCTTTCTCCAAAGACGGGTGCCATTATTTTCTCATGCCACCCTCATTCCTCATCTTTTTAGCGTAGCATGGTCTCCTCCGTTGCCGTCTTTGCAAGGTTGAATAGTAATGGTGCTACGTGCTCAGTAGTGGCGTTCATAGCAGCAGTCAAAATTGTAACTGTAAACAAGTACAATAATTGTTATTAAAAGACACTGAAACCCCAGTGCAAAATCAATAGAAAGTTATATAGAATAAACACAAGTACCTACACATGTTTCTCAAAGAGAATATCTATGTAAACAAGTTTAAAGAACATGTAAATACATAGCAATATCAGCTACTGTGTTATTGTTAATTTGGTCACTTTACAATAGAAAGTAAATAAAATTTCAGAGATAAATTACCTTTTCCTGCTTACTCCAATCATGGGAGCGTATTATTTTCATTGCAATCATCGCAAACACAATGAAATAAACATAATAAATTGTTTTATTCAAATACAAATAAATCGATGAAATTTTTGAGTTATGTCTGTCAAAGTCACGACAGATACAAAAATCGTGAATTTAAAATCCTGTTTTTAGGCGACTATTTTTATCATAATCTGTGCTGAACGCATAATTTCACCTCTATTTCGTTTAGGAGGTAACCAGTTGATAAGCTAAACAGTGGCTAATCGGGCTAATCAGTGATTAGCGAGTTTTTTTTATAAATAAGGCTGTTTATGTATAATATCTGTGTTAAGCCTCAACTCCGAATTTTCTATACAAAGTTGCAAACGAAGTTGTTTTTCGTGTGTGTGTGACCGCTTAGTTCTTCTAAACAATCACACTGGATTTTGATGCATTTTTTACCATCATAGACAATTTATTATGGAAGGCTTATTTATGTGTGTAATACATTCGTATGTAGGCGCGCAAACTGTAACCATGAATTCAGCACAAGGTTATAGACCCACCAGCGTAGAAATTTAACGACGATTATCAAAAAAAACTTTGCTGTTCCATAGAAAAGTGCAGTACGGAATGTATGGAATAGCTGCAGCTGTGTTTTTTTAAAGATAACCGACGAAAAATTTCAAAGCAGGGGTATTCAGAATCATGTAGGTTAGGTACCTATTGAAAATCCATGGCAACAGGCTGCGTGTCGGCCTACGTGCCACCCTATATAGCACAGAAACGTCGATGTTTTGACATGTCACTACATCAAAACATTGCACACGTGCGAAGCAGGTGGTGGAGTTTTATTGAAAAAGCATTTAGCTGTCAGTGCTCTAAATTATATAAATGTAAAGGGGACGTGCCCCTCCCATTAAATCATAATTGATGCATAAAAGACCGCTTTGATTCTAGAGCCTATCATTCCAATATCAATAGAACCATAACAAGTGTTACGTAATTCCTACAAAAGATACTAAGATAGTGATATATAATCGACACAGAACAAACGCGAACTCGAGGCGTGTACCACATCCATCACTGGCGCCCTGGTAGGGTTACCAATAGTTGCCATATTAGGAGTAGTTGAAACTCTACAGGGATTGGTATTGTTTGCAAATACGTAATAACAGAGAGATAGATGGAACTCTGGAGAGTCTGGAAGTGAAATTTCTATGAAACTATTCAAGGGCCATGTTGAGAAAATAAAGATAAAAAAAACACCATGAAAGTATAACCTCATTGTCTCATATATCATACCTTAAAGTGATTGACCAGCTTGAAGAGGTTGTACGCGAACATGATTTCTATTAGAAAAGGCAGAAGCCAAAGCTGCTCTTATAAATTACCCCTTGACAGTCTAATTATTGAAACGACGAAAAAGCTGATAATGTTTGTAACAACTAGTCTTTTCCTTAATCATTCAACAAAAATCAATAAAATGACTTTATTTTCCTAGTTTTCCTTCCATATCAATTACAATGACTCAAGAAGACTACACATGAAAGCCCTACACATGGTCAATACGAATTATGATACTGCACTTAATTTATCGACGTACCACGTTCGATTCCGTGTTAGTTTCTCTTGTCATATTGTTCGATGGATGGATAGCCCGCCCGTGGGTGCGACCAGGTGTCAAACACCATGAATATGTGTATTAATTTGTATAAGGTTGCCATTGTCACCTCTGATGGCTATATTTTATATGCTTGTGGTGTTTTTACTAACTTTTCTAAAAGAAAATGTATTGATATGAACTGCGGCACCCACTTTGAAAGTTATGTAGGCGTTTATCGAAAGAAAACTTGATAGCAACTTCATTCATTCTCTAATAATTTTTGAATAAAATACCCACACACTATTTAATACTGCTAGGGAGGACAATCGACTGATTACCACGCGTCATGGAAATCTGTCAAATGCAGACGTATGTGCAAAAATCGACAAGTGACACATTTAGCAGATTCACGTGAACAAATAGACCACCGGTTACTGTTTACATAAATTGTCAAATAAGTACTAACGATATGTCTGGACATTTTTGACAATATTATGCAATAGCTACATATACGCTTGTATTTGCCGCACATTTTTAGCAGTTAAATGATAACTTCTTTGACTACATCATGTATTTACCTCTTATGAGAAACATTTAAATTGAGCAAATTAAGCCAATATCAGAATTCAAATCTCAGGAGACTTAACCATTTGCGAACCGATGATGATTTGGATGAGGAGAAGGCATCAAAATCTACAGGTGAATTATGGAGCTACTGGAAATCTTAACTCTCTTTGGTAACATTAACTACATTCAGGGTGGGTGGCACGGACATCAACGCGCAAACTATGACCCTGAATTTAGAAGATGATTCTAGACCCCCTAGCATAGAACTTTTTCTTAAACTTTCAAACAAATATCTGCTATTTCTTATAAGAGTTCAAATACATACGCTGTCAAAATGTATGATACAGCAATTTTTTTTTTGACAACCGACGAAGAATTTAAAAGCAGATTCAAAGAAGGAGGTTCAGATTCATGTACTGAATCCATGGTGACAGGTTGCATGTCGATATCTCTGCCACACTGTATACACTAGGAATTACATACCCTGGCTGTGCTCACACGTAATAAGTAACCACGCACACATCTCAAGAGCTGCATCAATCGTCACACAACTCAATACTATGTCTCGAGAATTTGCAGCTCACGTGAAGGTCTTAGGTCACACTATAATTCTCAGCAGAGACCGTGATCGTGCTATCTCGGAATAATATTATCTTGTATATCGCATAAGTACTGAGGTGATAAGTGTTGTGTAAGATGATTTAACATTCTAAGCAATAAGTACGTGATCGAGGGTGTAGTTGGTTTCACAGTTATGTAGCTGGATGCATGAGCAATGAATGATACTAGAAATGCCAATGAGTTACACCTTATTGAAACTATCGTTTGAGACAGGAATATAGCAGATGAATGATTACTTGAATCTTAAAGAAAAGCATACTTCACGGTTGTGCGTACCATAGCATCATGTGAAATCGATAGTCGCTACTTATTAAAGCCTTTAAAAAAGTAACTTCTACTGGGCTTAAAACCCAACACAACAAGACAGACAACAATGAAGTTATGATGTCTGATGATAACTGGAACGACACAGTTCATCTTCATGTTATTTCCTTGCATATACCATGCGCCAACGCAATCGATTTCCAGGTCCCTCAAAGTGTTTTTCTTGGGTTTTTCCGTAAGGAATTTTTCAGTACCAGTCCACAGTTCAGATATGTACCCAGTTATATATACCAGATAGAAATTAGGTCGCCCACTATTACATGGGACTTAACTAAACATAACTGGCAGAATATTATAAGTTGCTTTTCTGCCTACCCCTTCGGGAATTACAGGCATGTTCGTGTGTCGCCGTCAGCGAGATAAGTCGTGAACGACAAAGACATCATCTCTCCATGCAATAAGCCTCTATGTATTTCGAAAGTGTACAAAGATTAATAAATGCATCGGTACTCTCTAAAGGACACCATTACTCTGCATAGAAATATGAACCATTTGTCATAGCAGAAGTTCCTGCATATCGAGATATTACAATCGACCATTGTTTTGATTTCACAGCAGATATTGCAACATTACAAATCGTACGCAAACATAGTTGTGGCGCAGGAGTGAAATTCTTGACAGGGTTGCTACGGTCTAGGAAAATGGGGCTTAAAAACTTAAAGAATTCCAGATCAAATAATCCATTTCTTGAGCAACAAATTTTAAGAACCTTTAGATAAGGTGTAGGTAAAGTTAAACTTCATAATGAAAATTGTGCTGCCGTGTCATGTCACGTAAAACTCTACTCACATGTTTTCTAATCTATTTGTGTTTTTTTTTTCTGATTCAAAATCAGAATTTATAAAAAAATACAACCATCTGTTACTATCTTGTAATCCCAAATTCCTGGACAAGTCATCAGTATTCAGTCTATACTTTGTGAACTTAGACAGCCCTACACATAACACCATAAAGTTGCCATCAGCGACACCTCGAGGTGGAAGGTAAATCATGGGGTGGAGGGCAGCCACTTTCACGCCAACATGCATTGTTACACACACATACATATACAAGCATACACATCCATATATGGACTTTCTAGCTTCTGCCCGCGGCTTCGCCCGCGTGGAAGTCGGAAATTATCCCGCGGGAACGTATTACCCCGATAAAAAGTATCCTACGTGTTTATCTAGACTATAATCAATCTGTGTGCCAAATTTCATCCAAATCTGTTAAGCCGTTTTTGCGTGATTAAGTAACAAACATCCCAACATCTTTACAAACTTTCACATTTATAATATTAGTAGGATACCTTATGATAAGAAAGATATATCTATCATATAAGATATCTTTTGTATTGACTCTCAAAATAATATATTCACAGAAATTGAAAATGAATGGTCACATTTTTAGAGATCGCATATGTACGATAAAGATTCTAGATTTGGATTTAACCTTTGCAATATCTGCAGACGACAGCTAGGACAATAAAAAGGAAAGGAAGGAGTAACTTAATATGCCATATTAATCTCCACAATTATATATGCAAGAACGATAACATCTTGCTCGAAAGCCGAATTATCATCAACACTTACGTAAGCTCATCCTTTTAATTCCGGACTACCTGACCTTTACATTGTCTCAGAATAATATCGCTAAAGGCGACAGCAAGTACTTGCACAAATAAAGAAAAAAACAGGATTATGTGATGTTAATAAAGATATCACGTATAATAACGTAATCGTCTCTTAAACATGAGAAAGTAAAGAACTCTGAAATATACGAGCGATGCTATCGAAACACTTATATTTTACAGAAACGTGAAACAAATAACAATTACATAATTATTGTGACATTAACTTAATATGTTGTGTTTTACAATGTTTTTATAGCAAAATAACGGTTTTGATATGTCCCAAAAAGATTATCCGGTGATACATTTTGAAATATTACGCTTCAGCACTTTTTATTTTTACTGTTATGATAACTTAACAAAACTGATTAAAATCTAAAATTCTGTAAACTGTTTACAGTTGCATATAATGACGGCAACATAATATATTGCTATAGACAAGGAAGTTTTGCATAAATAAAACAACAAAATGACATTTTTGTTTCAGCACTAAATGGCAAATTCTATTTTACATAACCAGAAATATTATTTAGTCCCATAAAACGTACGGAAACAGAAGAGCAATAAAAAGCGAATTACTAAATGCAAAGAAAACTGCTTTAAACCTAAACCTATAAAAGCACAGTATGTGGCTACTGCAGACAATAGACAATAAATAGTCCAACACGGAATGCACAGAGCATGTTCTTATACCACAATTACTGAAAACCAAAACGCTACAGAACATAGAGAAGTTACAAATAAACCTTTTAGTGAAAGAAGATAGCGGAACAAAAATCCACATTAGGACGATAATCATTGACTATAAAGATGTCACGGTACTTGTAAATAAAGTAAACAAAGACAAGGAAGCCACTACTACATCGAATACTTTAACTTCATTTGCATATCGTGTTTTAAGAGTTGAGGAGAAAATCCACCACATTGTAGGAATAAACGAGTCGTTAGGACAAATCGACGACGAAAGCTTGGATTAAAACATTTCACTAACCACTGTTAGTGTAACTAACTATTCTCGAATATTCAAGCCAATTAGATTGCGTTGATTGCGAAACTGATTTGTTTGGTTATAGATTTTGCATGAGGAAAAGGAATTGTGTCTATGCTTTGTTTGCTCGTTTTCTAAGCGCAAGAGTTCATATTTTGTTTCAATTTTACGTTTGTCATTTCCATACCTTTATTTTTCAGCCCCATATCAAATTCTAATTTTTGCAAAAGTTAAGAAAGCCAAAGTAATATTTTGATCACAAAGTTGATTTTAAGCATAATCGTCAAACTAAGTCGACAGCATAACACAACTAAACCATTCAAGTTTATCATCACACATTCTAAATTCATAAGCCAGAGCTTATGAATTTAGAATGTGTGATGATAAACTTGAATGGTTTAGTTGAGACAGACAGTTTGAGACAGATCTCAAACACAACAATTTACCACACACATTGCAATACCAAAACTAGAAGTTTCGACAAGTCAGTGTGGGTGATCTAGAATCCGTGGTAAGTGTCGCAAGCACACGTTGCGAGGCGGCGACGATCGCGCCACCGATAGCCTACGCTAAGGATGCCGTCACGACCTACACGAACACATGAAACTACTCCAAACCATACTTATGTGCTTTGCCTTTAAGGTTATTATCTTAACTAGGTTAAGAAAACTCCAGGTAATGCAGGTGTACCAAAGAAACTGAAAACGGAAATGCAAGATTTTTACAGAATGCTTCGAAAGCTCCTGTACTGCGGTTGCAAAGTTGCGATATAAGAAAATCTGCGAGTGCGAGTCGATGGTAATAGAAAACGTTTTTAGAACACTGTAATAACAATCTGATTAAAAGTGTTAATTGAAATAACGATGACACTAATTTTAAATTGTATTACACTGGCAAACTGTTTTTAATTAACAAATCGTTAGTCAACTACTACGTACTATTATATATTACTAGAACTATTTGCTGCAGTGCAGTTCCACTTCTCGATAAAAAATCACGAGAAAGTACACAAGGACATTACTTGATGATATTTAGTGCAAGAAAAAAAGAACTATTAAATCATAACACAGTATTGTAAAAGCAATAGTTCTAAAATGAAGACTTCCGACGGTGGGTAGACACGATCTGATTATAAGTACAGATAGAATATTACTGAACGAATTACAAAGAAACCAATTTAATCTATATTTTCATGAGATTCAATTATATTTAGATTAAACACATACGATTTAATTAGGCACTCTAATATGATAGTATTATTAAGTTTCAAAACGCTGCTAGCAAGTTTCATAATCGCAACAGATACAGAAAAAAGTTAAAAGCCAAACACTAACACGACTGGTTCTGTTATCATCTTATGAAACAGTCTTTCTTGTACAATTAAGATAAGACTAATGCACAGTGCAAGAACTTGTAAATTAAAAATAACGATCTTGAAGTCACGACGGGTTAGAGGTTTCTCCGTAAAATTTACATAAATACTACGGCTAAATTCCGGGTAAACGCAAGGATTGTCAACCATGCTCCAGGAAAACCATACCGTACTATAAAAGCGAAAGTTAATAGCACATTACGTTAGATTTTATTCATCTATAGAGATAATGAGATGGAAAACTAGACAAGTAAATCTCGATGTATTAATTCAAGGAATTCACAAGAACTTAATGAAGATATAAGATATGTTAATAGTGAATAAGCTCCTGATTGAATCAAAATCGAACTTTGCCTGAACTTAATCAAGAAATTAATAAAACAGTTTATATGGTTGTCAACCCTATTAATTACGATGATGACTCGATCCATAATCAACAAGATAGAGCACAAGATAAGGGAGAAAGCACTGATGGTGAGGTCATAAGGTAATGTGCTGAAAGTAATAGGGCCATTACAAGGAAACCTGACGACAGCTTTACAAATCGCATTCGGCAATCAGATTGCGAGACTTCATGCAAATATAAACACTGTTGTTCCTCGCAGTTGACATTTAAGCACTGAAATAATACATGTATCGCGTATCTAAAGTTTATCGGTAAAAGTGAAGCTAGCGGAGTCTTCCGACTAATCTTTGAATTGACTACCAATCGATGATATACAAGAATGGCCAACGACTCCGCTTATTTCTTAACGGACATGTATTTCATAATATTTGATATTGGTTATTGTTTTTGCCATCAAATTAATGTCAATCGTGGGATGTTAATGACATATACAATGCTGTTAGTTTAAGAACCTTTCAGATTTCCACAGTTTAAATCCACCTACGTCAGATTTGTATCAAGATTGCAAGGGGACAGTGACAGATATTAATCCATTTTCCTCATACTTTCACAACCTGCGTAGGAAGATGGACAATTTATACTAGACATTATTATTAATACCAATTTAGAAAGACGAACTCGACGAAACACTTCTAAAACAACAAGAATGCGTTTAAAATGCGTTGCAATTAAAATCGATTGAAAACAAAAACTTTAATTCACAAAAGTTTCCCCAATCTACCGTAATCATAGCAATTTTGTGTCACATCTCCGTATATGCAATTATAACGGTGTATAGTATACGATTGGTCGGTACCGAACCATAGACATGTGACATACGCCTGCGTGTGCAACACTGCTATCCCATTTTAAATAACGGCAATTTGTCCTATGAATAGTGAAATTCCACCAAATTCATAGTTGAGCGGTTATTGATGTCAGTCAGTGAAAAACAGATGAAAAATGCGTTATTATTAATGGTGGTATCATTTGAAACAACCTCATTGATTATGTAGCTCACGCAAAGGATAAATCATGAACTTAGGAAATCCCTAATGTGAATAAGATTCAAATGATACAACTTGAATCAGAAAACACAAATCATTGCGTTTTAAATTTGAATAATAATGATGGCGCTGTGTTTATGCAGAAACAACGCATTGTACTATTTTACTCAGCAAAATGATCATAATGAAAGTAAGTAATAATAAAATACTTATATTGATTTAAGATTTTACAATTAGACACAAATCACCAATTTGTTTTTGAACCTCTTGTCAAACATCGACAGCTGACAAGTCGTAAAAGAGAATAAATGCAGGCGCGACAGGAAACGCATACAATTGGTAGTACCGGATATTTGTTCGAAAAGGGTCCCGACCTTGCATAACAATCGATAAAACTAAGGTCAATCGGTAGGATTTGATGGACGATACATTTGATGAATATAAGTACAGTAACAATGACGATAATATGTCAATAAATGAAGATACGTATGGGACGGTTGATGATGCTATGCTGACAACAAACAAACAATAAATACCAAACAACACAATATTTATAATCGCACTGAATGTATGTTAGCATTGTTCTTTGGTTGAAGTGTGTGAGATTGAAACAAAGATGTAGTCATGTTGACTTAGACAATCTTACGAAATTCCTAAGAAAACCTGCACCCTAATTGCGTAACTACGATTAGTCATAATCTGTTTCGTTTTGAAATAGATGGCTAAACCATTGCTTCTTATGTTCGAAAAACGTGTCTGCTCAACAACGTAAATAATGCAATGTATATTGTTGAACTGTCAAAATGAAACCGATTATGATTAATCGCGTTTTACGCAATTAGGGTGCTGGTCATAGAACATTCCCATGACACCGGGATATGATTAAAAAATGATATGAGAAACTAATTTTTCGGAAACTGTTTCATCAAAATGAAATAATCGAATAAAAGGGCTGATATTTTGAAACATTCAAAATGCACAAGGTTAGATTATCAAGACAAAAAAACAACTACGACAACAGAAAAACCCATTCGCAAATCAACGTCGATGATAATAACAAAGCACATAAAGTTGCGTGTCTGGAAAGCAAAGCTCGCAAAATTATAGCAATCTTCAAACGGCCATAATTCTGTATGAAAATGAAAATAAACGGAGATCTTATGGCTCCACAGAGAAGGAACTAAAGCGAATAATTGTGAGCCCAGGTAATTGCCGGTTTTCGCTCCGGGATTATAAAGTGGCGAATAATGTGGTTCCAAGGAGGAATCCTCCGGTAGTATAGTGCCAATTATGAAATATCCATTATAAACGAGTCTTAGTTTAACATAATAATCTAGCAAACTGCAGTCAACGATATGCTTCTTGTAGACACTGAGCGAATTTCGTCGTAAGCTGGAATTAATCATTTTACGACTCGTAGACGCTTAAACGCTAACTTACGGAAATCCTGACGTTACCTAACGTTCCTTCATTAAACCATTATGTACCAATTTAAAATTTATTCAATTCAGTGAAATAGCACCAAAGAGGCGTGATCTAAGACCAGCAAGTGAACGCGTAAATCACATTACTACTACGTGTAACTACTGTAATAAGGAGCATAATACCCATACAATTTCCTGAACTGTGTACAACACAATTATATATCAATTAAACTTCAGCCAGTTATTACAAGAACTTTCCTAGACCACGTGCCGTGTTGTGCAACGCGGCTTTGAATTATGGAGTCACTAATACTGATCAAGATAACTCGAAAGCAAACCATGGAGTGCTGAATAGTGCTGGAAAATGTATAGCCCCAAGTGATAATATGGCAGAACAAACATTAATGGAAACTGATTTAAATTATGCGGGTAAAGGAGGAATCTGTATTGAAAACAATGTTACGAAGAAAGGCTATGTCGAGTACACGGTAACTGATAATTCATTTAAGTGTTCCGTCCTTTCATTCAATTGAAAATCAGTATTAAAGCTCACAGTGACGCAAGAGGAAATAGACTTGTTATAATTTATCCGGCAGGCGATTCGCACCGACAATTTGATTAGTCCAGTATATGAGACTTAACTATCATTTACTCAAACGTAAATTTAATTTAAATATTATACTGAAACGCATTCTAGTTAGTTCAATTTCACTTTCCAGGATAATCGTTAGATAACTGCAAATAAACTTAATCAAGATCGCTATATCACCATGTTTCTTGCTAAGTTTAATACCATTAATAATTTCATAAGGTCTATGACATTCGATAGTATCCATACAAACATTCACGCTAAATGAACGCAATCAGATAGATCTAATCGAGACATCGTCTCGAAGCAATTTATTTATAGGCTCATTAGAGAACTTAGTTTATATGCTTTAAAAGCTATTTAGTAGCGCAAGTGCACTAATACCCATCTAATATGCGATATACAAGATAAAGCCGAAGCTCTTGGTAATTTATTCGATTACAGCATGCACCTTTCTTACTAGGATGAAAATACTAGGCACAATTTTGACAAATGAAATAATTGCTTGTCTTCTATGCATTAGTACATGTGCTTCGTAGTCTGCTGAATAATTCAAAGCATGCATAATCGATATGCAATACGATACCAAGTGTATCGATTTCCCTTTCAGTAAAATACGAGTTGTATTCAGTGGAAAATGCCATTCTGATATACAAACCAAGTGAAACGTAGAAAATAAAGATAATATCACCGATAGTGGCGCTACAGTAGTATTTAACTTTCGAGCCAATGAAATCATCAAGTGCGTTAAAAGAGAAGGGACCGAACATAATCAAATAGAACAAACACAATAAATTATTATAAACGTAATAGTGCAAGGCGTAAACGGCGTGAAAGTTTAATTAATTAATGACTACGAAACTAAACCTTAAAACAAGTTGCCGACAGTATACAAAGATAACACAAAATACGTTCATGTTCATAATATAGAAATTGCTGGGTATATTTACAAAACTGCGTTTGCTGGTAACGCAGGTGATTACAACAAAGCAGCTCAATATACCATTAGGGAATAAGATTGAATTTCAATTGCAAAACGATGTTCGAAAAGTAAAGTCTTAATGGAAGGTGAGAAATTAACTAACGCCTAAGATTTTAATGTCGAGAATATACGTAGTGGCGCAAGAAGTAGGAACTTTCACAGATTTGAGATAAGACGTAGTTAAAGTCAAAATGACAAGCACAGACATCTCAGTTAACAGCTGAGTTTGAATAACATGGCGGATGAACAAAACAAAACTGCAGATTAAGAGTTAATCAACGTATGAATATATTTACGACGATGTTCGTTTGCTTAATGAGCATTTTCACCATTCTCCAGAAAACCAATAAAGCTAACTGAAACCAGCAGCGCCTATGACCCAAGTATTATTTATAGTTAAAGGTTGGTCACACAACAAGATAATAAAGTTATAAAAGAGAAATATGTCAAGGAAATCAATAGCTTTTAGGAAAACTCAACCGCTCCAGCTGAATGCTAGATGTATTTTACGAAACTATATTTTAGCACAAACTATTAAATATTTGATTTAATACAGAAACTCAATTTGTCCGGACGTGTTTACATAAACAGTCTTTGTTTTAGACAACTCTTTGGAAAATAAATGTAAAATTAACGTTTTAAATTTATTGCAACGTAAGACGAAGTTTATGCGTCAAAAACATTGAATGACCGTGAAAGTAGAAATTGGAAGCGATAATTTTCTAGTATTTGAAGTGAACATGGTCTTAACACGAGGCCGGCTCATATGAAATGCCTGACCCTTCAACCTTACATGCAATGGATGAAGAAGCACCACACCCAGCTTACATCTATCTAAGAATATTATAGCGGCATAAATATTTCAATGCTAGCATTTTTATTGATGTTTAAGTACTTTGCCTTGATTTTGTGCATATACATTTGTCATTCAAGCTAATATCATGTCATTATTTCACTCAATCTTTTGCATTGAACAGTTTCCTTTTAATAAAATTCAAGCCAAAAGACTGCACGATACTATTTGTAAACCATAAGTCCTTATCATGCACCTAAATCTAAAATCATGGTTTGAAACTCCATGTTCCGATCGATTGAGCCTCATTACCGCCAGCTAATGTTTCGTCATATTTCTGCACAATATTAAGGCTGCAGCCGGGGGCTGTAAGCGGGTTATTGTGGGGATTTTTGCCACAATATGTTATCAGCACTGCGTACCACAACCACTTTCGCAGTGCTTTCTAAATCCCCGAGAAAATTAGCACGCAAGTAAAATACTACCAGTGTCGACACGGAAGTTTTATTACCCTTGTATTCTTGTGATAGTATCGATAAAAACGTGCGAGAAATATGTAACATACTGATGGTATTATCCCCGATGTTTTTGCTGTATCATCTAGGATTTAGACTTCCTTTTCTATGAGTGTTAGAATTTTTGAAGTCTGCTTGGTCTTAGTTTGAATATTTTGTAGCCTTTCATAGTAATTTGTCGTTGCTTCGATGGTCATAATGTTCCACCTATGTCCGCATTGTTTATATTCTTCATTAATAATGATGTTGGCATGAAAACGTTACACTCTTTTGTTACTTTTGTTCCTTTGGTCAGTTTTAATATCTCTAACTACTAACAATAAAGCCTTATTCAGAATTTTCCTGTTAAAAGAGGTTGTATTAATCCATTGCCTCGCACCACCCACAATCATGGATTTGTGAAGCCAAAGATTACAATGTGCATAAAATCGAATAATGATTTTGTCGAGAACAAAAACGCTCATAAAATCCAACGGGGTCTATACCATATTTGTGGTACTTGGGATCTAAAGTCTCAGTACCTTTCTTGTTTCCGTCTGTGGTGTGGTGACCTGGCACAGCGTCGAAACAACTGTCGATCATCGATGATCGATGATTTGGTCAAAGATTTTACGTACAATGCATGATTTGTATGTCATTTGACTGCCTTTGTCCCCGATCAAATGTTTGATTCATTGCCAGTTGTTCATGCTTACATGTTAAAGGTAAAAGGCGAAATCACAGCAGTTTATTAACAAATCATCTTACGCTAAAAACCAATAAATTTCTATAAAACATAATATATTCTCTAACAGTTCAAATTCGTGATCCCCACTAAATCAAATGCCGGGGATCTGTCCCACTTAATTCGTCCTTTAGACTATACTCTATAGTAAATCTTATCCGCGGGCATTATTACTGAACGCTACTTTGCACGTAGTATCTCCAGCCACCACAGGGCGCGATGGCGCGATACTATCGCGTTGACGCCGCGGGAGAAATATTGCGCCCGCGCAACCTCACATCTGGAGGTCCTACGTACTACGAAACCACTGTGAGTAAAGCTTTCGATAAAGTTTTGGTATCCATTGCTAGTTGGTGAGTATATTTTTTTGAATAAAGAGTTAAAGAAGTGAGCAATGGATTTGGAAGGAATGTTTTAGATTTTGGTTGGTAATTGTTTTAGTAAATTCCCCGACTTGTATGAACGTGCCTTATTGCAAGTCACAAGTTGTGAAATTATTCCTTTGTTACGTGTAGACATAACAAATTTGCTCAGAAACAGTATTTTAGCTTCCCATGACATTGATTTGTGCAAACTCAAAACGATTTTTTTACTTTTTTAGACGATGCCGATGGTAATAATCTTGCTTTGTTGATGCTGTAACGAAACGTTTTAACACAATTCAAATTATTGTTAAGATTAATTATTGTTTTGATTAGCTATGTTATATGCATATTGATCGCTCATTTAAGACGCTCGCAGTTTGTGGCAGACCGCGCCCCAATCTAATACCAAAAACTTCTACATTATCTATGAAATAATGTACTTGCAGGCTGGCCGCACTTTTTCGTATGAGAATGCGTTGCGCTGCAGCCCGTTGCGGTTGTAATATGCGCTTGGCTTTACTGTTTGTTATGCTTGCAAAACTTGAGACAAGTAAGTACACAAACTTAAGATTTTATTCATCGATTTTAGAAGGTTACTTTCTCTGGCCAATCAAAAATTATGACGATCTCTTACGCCGCGCCGCTTACGCGTGATGTCACATGAAACAAGATCTTGCCGACACATCTCAAAATAGATGAAACGATGCGTGACGGACCAATTAATACTCATTTGTAAATTGACATACGACGCGCGATAGGTGAATCAAATCGAGTTGATATTCACACGTTAGATCATGAAGTTTAAATAGTTGCAGATTTACTCAGAATCTGCCAGCATTTCTAGATTCCTGGTGTCTTAAAATCTAAACTAATTCTTATGAAGAAAGAGGTAAAAATTGTGAGTTTATAATACATATAGTAATCTTTGGATTGGAACTACTGATCAGATTCTGAAAAATATTTTACTAACGGGAAGCTACAATAGAGCCTAGTTTCATAAGATATGTTTTATGTTAAACAACACGTGAACGAAGTTACGGGCAGACGCCAGTTATTAATAAATCTATCATTCCAGCTGACAGATCTCCACTGCTGGACATAGGCCTCCCTCAAAAGGGGTTTGCCATAATCGCCACCTTAGCAGGCGGGTTGGCCATTGCAGTATGGTTCAAAAAAAGTATAAAGAATGCTGCTGCCCATTCTCTAGTAACTCCCTTAGTCGCCTTTTACGACACCCACGGGAAAGTATGGGATGGTGCTATTCTTTTCTTTTTTATTTCTCTTCTTAGCGTGTCCATAGCAATCTAAATACAGTCAGCCCAGAATTTGGCTACGAGCTTGGCATTTTCAGCAGCGTCCATCAACTCCTGCAGCGTGCAGACAGCAGGACACGCAGGACAAGATATTAAATGCCCCATAGTTTGTGGGACAGCACCACATTTACACTCCAAGACGGAGTCATCTGTGAATCTCCATCTTAGCAGGTTCTCTTTACTGCGGCCTACCTAAGTTCTGAGTCTATTTAAAGACTTCCAGTGAAGCCAAGGCAACTCATGTCCAGGTGCGGGATTTTCAGCAGGTGGAACAATTGGGTTTGGTAGGATCGGCTCAGGCTTAGCCTTTCCTTAGACCTTTCGCCAGTGAGCGGGGGAACACACTTTAAGAAGCTGTTGCGGCTTTTCAGCCTTTGTGACACGAGGATGTTATTGTGCAGAGGGTGTCGTGTGTCAGAAGCCATCTTGGTTCTTTCACTTGAGCTTGCCACGGCTCTTCGAATTTTTGGAGGCGCTATCTCAGCTAATAGGTACAGCATTTGCACCGGGGTCGGTTTGAGGCAGCCAATGATGATCCGGCAAGTTTAATTCAGACCTGTATCCACTAACTTTGCATGTGCTGAACGGCTCCATACGGGGCACGCGAATTCAACTGCAGAAAAGGATAGCGCATGCCCAGTGGTCAGTATATCGTCACGCGAAGCACCCCACTTTGACGAGACAAGTTGTTGTAGGAGATTATTTCGTGTGATTTGATTATTGTGTTTTTATTTAATAAATTAACTTCATGAAAAGCATGTAAGGTAACGTACAATTGTAATATACATGCCGTTTCCAGAGTCTTTACTGTACTAATATCATATGAAAGTAGCTATAGACATCTGTCTTATTCTCACATCGCGTCTTGTAGTTTTATATAATAGATGGTATGTCAGTAACTAACTACTATGATTAATGACTCCACTTTTAATTTTACAACCCGATCTAACTAATATCCGGACATGTTAGATTATTACAATTTCAATAGAAAAAATTACACCAATTTAATCTGAAAGGCTCTCACATTAATCATATGCGCACGCACATCGTAATATTAAACAAACCGCGAGTCCGATACGCCCGCGGGAGCGAAAGTCGCTACCGATGCCGTCCGAACCCGCCCGACGTCGGCCGATCTTGCGCTGCGATAAATTCATTAATCACTTGCACTGCCGGCCAAACAAAATGGGAACGTTTTCCTACACTTACACCGCCTGCCAGATTAACTGTTATTGCTTTCCTATATCACGCTAATAATGCAAAATTCGTTCAAGTCTTGGTTGCATACTAAGACTATTTATCTTATTGTGACGTAATCGTTACTCGAGTAATCTAGATTTTGTACGATTGATGCAACATTCGTGATTAGAACAAGAAATGTTTAATTACACCAAGGAAAGAAAGGAAAGCAAACGAAGGTACTGTGGCATCAGGACAAAAAAGAGATTCGATACAAACGTTGAGCTGCAAAGACGTAACTTCTGATAAAGTTTAGGGGTAATACTGTATAGGTATGAGGAACAGTTTGTACAGTCATCTTCTATAGAAAAGGGAGGATCCTCCGACCAGATGGGTATTGTTTGGGCAACTGGTGGGCCGGACGATTATACAATTTATGGTAGTCGCGCGGTAAACTCTGCTTGCGCGATGCAGGATTTTACGTGACGTCAGTATGATACGTAGTTCGCATGTGGCGATGTACAGAGGCCAGCACATCGAGCTACTCCAATCTGTCAAATTGCTTTGATAGATTTTCAACGTTATTACAAAGTTGATAAAGTTCATGTTCAATTGGGAAAATTTTACAGTTTGGGGTAGCTTGATGTGGTGGCGTCTGTACATGCCGCCATAATACGATTCTAAACAAATACACCACGGAGTAATATCAGGCATTCGTTACTATCCACTCACTTCACTTTTTTAAGCTAACTGACTACAGACGCATATTTTTCCCATTATCCTCTTACCAATGCATATTAGTTTTCGTTCCTATAAAGCTGGAAATCGAGATTTTTCTTAATTTTATGCGCAATAATATGAACAGTAGTTATGGATATGGTATTTAACGATCAGCTCGTTAACTAAAACAGTTTTGCTGTATCGGCCGCCATACTGCAAATGCCGTCCATTTCTTGTCACAATATTTTAATGGCACTCATTTATTTGAACTTGCTTTTATCTGCATACTATTCAATGGGTTATAATAAAATTTAACATTACCGGTACAACTCCTAGTATTATAGATTGCTTTCTGAGTATCCGGAACATAAACATTCTGTTCCTGATAAATACTGAGATTATTGTTAACTTTCATAAGAACGTCAAGTGAAGGAGGGCACGCAACGCCTTCTCCCTTTTCCTCTTTGTTTAAACCAGGCCATTTAATGATTAATCGTTTGCCCACAAAGCACGTCTCAAAGCCATTTCTATTCTTTTGTCCAAGCCAAACACACTTTTCTCGTGTAAAAACAATCCACTGCACTGTACACTTAACTCGGCATTATGTGTACGCTCGTTAACAAAAGGAAATAATTCACGCATTTTACCGTTGGTAATTTCCTCTGCACTGCAGTGTAATCTGCGATGTTTTAGCTCTTAGTTAAATATAGTACGGACAATCTGAATACTTGTCATTTGTTCTATGGTTAGTCCTTTATCATTACATACTATTTATTCATACTGTTATGATTTTAGACGCAAATTGACTAAGATTAGTTTTCCACAGAACTTCCCTCTACATGGAACCGCTGCATAGATTACACGTAATTATTTGATTTAATTACAGTAAATAAGTGGTTATTTCTTCAGCCTTAAGTCATTTCTTCGTTTGCGTATATTACGGTTGATTAGGCCATTTGCAAGCTCGTCAATTGAGGATGAGCATCATCATAAAGCACGGGTCAATTTAATCATTACATATAGTTCAATCTTCGTTCACTCGTTCATTCAATTTTTAGTTCAGACCACCAAGATAGAAGTGGGGCGAATGAAACTGAAAATTCCCGTTTGTAACATCGATTTAACTTAGCAGTAAGCATAAATGATCTTGTCAAGACTCTCTGTTGGTATAATAAATAACGTTTCCGGTCAATATTTTTAATTGGTGGACCAAAAACGGATGTTTAAAAAATACCGTTTCAATAGGCTAAGACTCCATCGCAACATACAGGACACATCGCCTAGCAAGGCATCGCTTAACAACACATCGCTGACAAATAACAAAATCGTGCGTATAACGTATTGGAATCAAATAAAAGATGGCGGAAATCAAGTAGCAGTAGGTAAATGACAAATAAAACTTTCAGATCTAGATAATATAAAAAATAAGCTGATATTACGTCATTCAATGTCGTAAAAAGACTGCAAGGATAAACTTCACGTTTACTGAACAACGCAATTATTTCACGCCTAATTGGATGTACTAACGTCAAGACTCGTGGTCATGAAACATGCGAATAGGACGCTGAACGGTGCAGGGTTTCATACTAAGTCTCTTGTCATCTCGCTTCCTCGTTCTGTGACCGGGACTGTCAAGACCACTGACGTTTCGTTGTTCCCAGTTATTGCGCAAAAGGTAGTTGAGTAAGATCTTTATTCGGAGTATATTAAACCCATGTATTACAGATTCATCACTAACCAAATATGGTGGCAGTAAAAATTATGTGAATAAACTTTTACCAAAATATTCGTCTTATAAGGAAGTCGTCAAACTTAAACGGTGCTGCACAGGTTTATTTTTGTTTCTTTGATGAAGATTTCATTCAGAGAAAATTGGGTGAAGACATAAATGTAGACAGTATTACCGTGTTTTAGATAACATACATTAAAGACATAGATAGACACACGCGTTGTAACTTTGCAAAGAGAGGTCTCGTTTGGACAAAAGAAGTATTTTTGTATGCCATTCGTCCTCGTTATATGACGGGCACCATTATTGTGTAATACACTATAAATCAGAATCTGAATAATTTTAAAGGATATTGACAATCCATTGCTTCAGGTGTTCGAAAAATTGTTTGCTCAACAACGTTAATAACGCAATGAATAATGTTGAACTGTCAAAATGAAAGCCATTCCTACTGTTAGTGTGTTACACATTACCCTTCTGGTTTGATTATTAGGCTAAGTTCCGAATAACGATAATATCGATTTGAGCGCTCTCACACCCGTTCCGTATTGGCATGAGTCCGATAACGATGTCCCGTGAATCGTCATAATTGACGTCATGACATGCGCCAGTGAGCACTGTTAGCGCGTTATCGAGCGTTCCGTATTGTTGATAAAAATGACAGCTCTTAGCTGTCATAATCGTGCTATCTTAATCTGATAATAAATTATTGATGTGAGCGCTCAGAGCGCTATTTTTCTAATTCGCGAAAGCGGCTTTAAAATACTATCAAAAACTTATGAAATAAGCAAATGGTTTTCTATCCAGGAAAAGGTCGAACCCGTTCGTCTAGCCACATTATTCTCAACTTGTTCTCCTTACAAAACCGATAGCTCACAGAGCGGCAAACGGACTATTAACTCAGATCGATGGCTCCAAATAATAGATGGTCATGTCACAAATTGACTAGCAGAGGTTAATTGTGACAGCGACCTCTGGTGGAAAGTTGCGCGAAACTGACTGCGCATTAGTCAATCAAGACAAACGATTTGTACGACACCGTATGCTTAGAGGGCTTTGTTATGGGAAGATTATACGAGTTATAATGTTTGTTGAAGTTATTGAGTATATTATTTACATATTTTATAACACACTGCTTGTGTGTTTTTTGACAAATTGTTGATTTGTTTATCTGCTAAAGCCCTAATGAAAGCCAATGGTATATTACCTTTAGATGCGTTACCAGCCCTCAATATTGGCAAGATAAATGCAAGGTAATTACCTTGCATTTGCCTGCCTGTCGTATTAGTCACGTGTCATCGAGTGACGCGGCGCAACGCTAGTGACGTAACTAAATATATCATAATATGTTTCTTTCACACAGAATCAGTATGGGTCTTTCCTGGTCTTCGCGCATTGTATGATTGTATGTATTTAGGTAGCTACATTCACGGTCTACGTTGTTTTTGAGTGCTCTATTGTTCTTGTATGACGCGTAAATCTATAATACGTTATAGATGAAAAGCTAGCCAATATTTCATGTGATTTTAACAATAAACAATGTTGACATTAAATTAACAGTCACTACGGGTCGTTCAGAAACGCGGAAGTCTGATAACCAGTCTTAACAAGGGACATCGTTTTACTCAGTAACTGGGTTGTGGAAGTCAGCGCAGTCGCTCCATATAAAATACTGTAATTCAGCTGTATCTGGTTAGACTGGAAGCGGAGCCCAACATATTTGGGAAAAAGCTATGTTGATGAATGTTGACATTAAATAGTTTTAATATGTTTGCGTCCGGCTATATTGTATGATGAATTGCATCGGATAGAAGTTTTGTACATATGAATTTCTTCGATCTCTCTAAAAATTTAAATGCCTATTTGCATGTCAACGTAGTTAATTATTTATTACTTTTTTTTTTTGGGTGGGAAATCATCAAATATCTTCTCCCGCTCTTGGTGGAGCTGGAGGGCGTGTCAGACTTTTACTGACTAAAACCCACCCGTGTTCCCTCAGTTGCCTGTGCGCCAGGGGCCGCGGTATCTCTTTCGAACAACCCGCACCCCTGGCAGGCATCGGCCCTTGCGGACCCCACCTTTTGGTGCTGACATCTCTTTGAGGCGCGCGTGGAACACAACGCGCCGTCGACCCGGGCTTGGTCCTTACCGGACAGCGAGCTACCCATTACTCGCCGTCCGCAAGCCCGCGCCTACGGTGCGGTGGCCGGGAATCAGCCTGGGATTCCCGACGCCCATGGCGTCTCCCGCGGCGACTACGGCCGTGAGGCTGCATATACTGCCATTATTTATTACTTTAGAATACATTTTTGTGCTATTTCTTAATCCCTCTCGTAGCAACAAGACTCGGAACACAATTTCCGTCGAGATACGCTTTATCCAAAGGTGCAGTATTCATCAAGTTAATTTATTCAACATTAAACGTTGCCTATCGTCTATCTCAACAAACCCGACCTTTGTTACTTTATTATAATTACTTACTGGGCTGTTCGCAACTACTATAAATGAGGCAGCTAATAGCTAAATATTAATAGCTAATGTAATCTCATAGTTTCACAATGTAAGCGATGTAATAATCGTAAACAGCGGTTTTAATTAAACCGAAACATTGTTTCTATAGCTCAATAAATATTTATATTGAAGAACTATTATAAAGTTACAATTCTGATGTCCGATTCCAATTACTAATCAATTGTGGTCGGTATAGTTACCGACTCATTAACTAACTAGAGGTACGACATGACTTCGTGTAAATTATTTCATCACCGTGGCTCTCAAAACGGTGATGGAAAACATCGTGAGGAAACCGGCATGTAATAGAACCAAAAATTCTGAGACATGTGACATCTACCAAACCGCACTGGGCCCCCATTGTGGATTATAGCTCACTCCCTCTCAGGCTTGTGTACCAGCAAGTGGAACATTATAGGCTGATTGTGTTATTTTTCTAATAAAAGGCCCCGTGAAAAAAATACAAGTATTTATAGGAACAGAATAGTACATTCAGTCAAAAAAGTATCGGGAATGCATGATTCGTTTATGGTTCGAAATTAAAGAGCAAATTCGACGAAAAGGGCCACATTTGTGGAAAGAAAATTCTTGGATTTTGCACCACGATAATGCGCCTTGGCACAAGGCCGACATTGTGAACGAATTTTTGACCAAAAACTCAACAAATAAACTCAAATTACCTTCGCCTATTTCGTAGCACCTATTTTCAGTCGGTAGAAGACATAAAGGAGAATTCGCGGCGAGAACTGAACTCAATTCTGGAAAAAGCGTTTAAAAATGTTTTGATGATTGGATTATTCGTTGGCGTAAGTGTATCGTTTCTGAAGGAGCATACTTTGAACGCGATAAAATAAATTTCCTTTCTTTCCCGGTACTTTCTTGACAGAGTAAGTAAGGCAAAAAGATAAGAAAAGAAGTGAATCCATCCAGATTTTAAAACATCAGACCGCAAAATGGCAAAGACACAGCTTGAAATGCCATTTACCTACTTGCCACAATTTTTTTAATACCTACCTTCTACATATGCGTTACGCAGAGGCTACATCGTTAGCAAAGATTTTTTTTTTCCGTATCAAAACATGCTTTGGTTCTGCAAACCGCTACAGCCTCACTATTCTGAACACACCTTAATGTTAATCAGATAAGACCAATTTGTACTGCTATAGATACCTGATCGCTGATGATCCGATGACCTCTGCTTACGCCGCTCTCGTTTAGTGTAATGCATGATTTTACTATCATTACAAAGATTTATCAATTTTCTAGACACTTGACCACGAATTAGTGAGTAGATAAGACGTTATACATATATAATTCGTGGTAGATTGTTTTGCTTTCTTTACGATATATTTCAAAAGGAAGGCTTCAGACTTGGGATAGGTCGACAGCGAGGAGTCCTGGGACGCGGTGGTATCCTTCTGCGAATCAGTCATGTCGCAGAAGGAGACTGCGGAGAGGGAGCGGGAGATTGCTTCTGCTAACCCGATCCGCAACAGACGCACCGGGCGTCGGCGAATGGCGGACAACGCCCTCTTCCAGCCCCCTAAATGGGTCCAGAGGCGACGGATCTGGGGAAATCCGTCGCCCCCAACTTCTTAGGACCCGAGATGGCGGCGCGTAATGTTCCACGCGCGCCTCTCTATGATCTAAGGGGGGAGTTTAACACCTCACTCCCCCCTAACGCGAGGTGGCCCGTAGAGCCGGACCGGCACTAGCCGGGGATCGCGGTAGTCACTCTTGTTCCCGTGATCTCCGGTGCAAGTGTGAAACGGAACACCGGGGTAGTTTTAGTCAATAAGAGTCTGACAGACCCATCCGCCCTCCCCTGGGTGGAGGACATTCATGAGCATTTCCCCCCGTTATAAAAAAAAGAAAGGATTATCAGCCTTTATGTTGCCACGGCTAGGACAAAAGCATCTTCTCTGTGAGAGGGAGTGGCCCATAATCCAGTACGCGGGTCCAGTGCGGCTTGGTAGATGACACATTTCTTGCAAGTTTTGGTTCTAGGACGTGCTGGTTTCCTCACGATATTTTCCTTTACCGTTTTGAGAGCAGTGGTGATGAAATAATGAACACCTGAAGCGCCTGTCAAGGTTCGAACAACATACGACCACAATAAAATTGAATAAAATATAAACTATTGATTAAGTACACCATACGAATTAGAGATATAAATGTAGAAATCTTAGGTACATAGTGTGATACAATGTGCGGTCGTATCGGTAAAATCGATATTTTAAAGGCAACCTTTGGATGGATTAAAAGGAAGACGGAGAAACAAAACTGCAGCAGGCTTAGAAGGAGAACCGTAGACAAGCGTTTTGTCGACTGAAGAGTAAACAAAAATGACGTTTCCGTATAGACAGTTAAAAGTTTCGTACCGAGAAATGTAGACAAGCGGTTTCTATTCTACAGTAGAGTAGAAATAGAAACCGTCATACTAAGCATGCAGGTAGTCTGTGGTGTAACATTTACTTATACAATACATACATAAATAAAGCATATATAATCTTTAGTTTGAAAATACATCCTTCGATCAACACTAAGGATAGTTACCATCTCTTTCTTGTCGGTTTCGAGAAAGGCAACCATCTAATGAGAAAGTAAGATTTTGCGACTGCTAGGTTATTTTTTGTGGTGATCTTTAAAACTAATAACCGAAACATAAGAAAGAAAGAAAGAAAAATGCGTTTATTGGCATTATATCATTTAAAAAAAACTTAAAACTAAAAAATAATGGGTATATGACATTTACAAGTCAACCAACTTTAAAAATAAAAAAAAATTGTCACGTGGTTTAGCTTATGTAATAGAAGGTCTGGTAGCGTACTTTTTTTACATGTTTTTTTTTTTTTTTAAATCAAGATAAGAAAACGAATCCCTGTCTCAATTTAATCTGATACGGCCTATCCCTATATCGTGAACATATCTTACTCCCAATCAGATAAGGGTAATTTGTGCAGCTGTAGAGACATGATTTGCGATGATCCGATGACCTGCGCCTGCGTCGGTTTAGTTAAACGTTACTTGCTGTTTCCATCGCTATCACATGGCAATCTTATAATTTGTCAATTCCTAAGTTCCGAAGAGTGAAGGAATCGTGTTGTGGATGTCGTTTTAAACTGTCTGTGATGACATTATGAGAGACAATCGATTGGCTATCTTAACTGACACATAGTTGAAATTCTGAAGAAGTCACCTCGAAACTGCTAAACTACTATCTGCCTCATTGATCTACTTTTTTTCTGGCTCCTTTTTCTTACGATCTGTCACTATCTATTAGGACATTTTTTTTTTATGGTATGCGTCCTATGACACATCCTACTTCTTATACAGCATGTAACTAAGTTTGTCCGATGAAATCCTGTGGATTTTTTTGTTTTAGCCTATGTAATCCTTCTTTATCTATTATGTGGTCTACCAGGTCATTTGGGTGCCGAGTTATTCTTTCTTTGTATGACTTGATATAACTAATGGAAGCAAGCGCGATTGTTCATCGTAGAGTCCTGGGTTCATGCCATGTGAAATTGTGTTTTCCCATTATGAATTAATTAATCCGGGAAAGCCCAGTGTCTCGCTTTTCACCTGGCTTGATTACAATGACATCGTCTCTTATTATATGGGACATGATAGAGCAAAATTTAACACAGAAAGTTAGAAAACTATGGTCAATCAAACTTAAATATAATAAAAACTTTTTCCAAAAAAAAAAACAACCGACTTCCAAAAAAACACTACAAAGTGAAAAATAACTTAAATTTCGGAAGTCGGTGTCTTTGAAGCTGAATTTGAATTTTTTGTCACCGCCTTCCGAAATTAAAGTTATTTTTCACTTTGTAGTTTTTTTTTGGAAGTCGGTTGTTTTTTTTTTTTGGAAAAAGTTTTTATTTTTCACTTTTTAGTGGTTCACATGTGCTTATCCCTTCACAGCATACCGGCGTGATGTTATGTTATGAATTGGTGTAAGCAATAGACAGAGATGAGATTTCAGCAATCCCAGTCCATTTGCTATCATTTATTGAGGAGTTCCGTTGCCTATCTCCAAAGTTCTTCATCAAATCTTCACCAAATTGAAATGAGACCACTACGAAAAAGTACTCTTCCAAAAAATACCTAAATCGCTTTGTGTGCCTATAAAATTTGAAGAGTTCTCTCTATTTCTCCAGGATCCCATCATCAGATCCTGACTTGATGATCATGGGACTATCTGGGAAGTATACCCTTTCAAACAAAAAAAAACAAAATCCAAATCGGTCCAGCCATCTTCGAGTAATCGGGGAACATACATAAAAAAAAAGGTTCCGACGAATTGATAACCTCCTCCTTTTTGAAGTCGGTTAAAAATAGTCTTTCTTGTCGTATAGCAAATAAACCTAGGGATAATTTTTTTTGCTGCAACGACTGCATAAATAATTATTATGAGTCTTCCCATCATTAAAACCGAATGTAGCCATTTAGTATTATCAAGATAACGAAGCCAATTCAAAAGGTTTATCTTCAACTTATCTCCACAAACAGGAATTGCTCAAGGTGGCTCTAGGGCAAGGGTTAACCATTCTTCATTATGCACCATGGTGACCTTAGCCCTGACGTTTATATTCTGACTTTAACATGAATTCATACAACAACGTCACAATCTGCTTATGCACTCTCTGAATAGTTGTACTGATGATTCAGGGTGGATTTGAGAGCGTAGTACGGGCAGCCACGAAAAAAAGACCAGAAGGGTCATTGCGTGACACACTAATAATAGTATGGCTTTAATTTTGACAGTTCAACAACATTCATTGCGTTATTTAATATTTTGAGGCAGACCAAATTTTTCGAATAGAATCCGGAATGAGGTGATCCGGCAGAAAATTAAACTTGTCGACATAGCTCACAGAATTAGCAAGCTGAAATGGCAATGGGCCGGCCAAATTAGCCGTAGAACCGATGATCGTTGGGATAGACGTGTTCTTGAGTGGAGACCGCGAATCGGCAAACGTAAGGTAGGACGCCCTCAGGCTAGGTGGAGTGACGATCATCGCCGGGTGGCTGGCAGCAGCTAGATGAGAGTTGCCGAAAATCGAGCTGAATGGCGTGCAATTGGAGAGGAGGAATATGTCCAGCAGTGGACTGCTGTAGGCTGATGATGATGATGAAATTTTTCGAACATTTGAAGAATTTGAATTAACGGTATCCTTCAAAAAGATTCAGATTCTGAATTTTATTAATAGTGTGTAATGCAATCAGGGTGCAGTACACAAAAGATTCATAAGCTTTTTACTGTTTCCACTTTGGAAAAATAATACCTACTAAAACACATAGCACTTTATTTCGTCGAAAAGTGAACTGGTTTTTGGTTGTAAATAGTATTTTTAAGAATAAGTGCAATAACGCTCAACTGTTTCGGTAACGATTTAGAACGTTGATAGAACATGCTTAGAAGATTTTGAGGATATGATAAAGTATCCGTCCTACTGTCCTAGGGTCGGCAGAAAGTTAAAGATGGTGGCTCAAAGAATAACAGGTAGTATTGCATCGATCCCTTAATTACAGGCAGGTTTTACTCTTAAACCTCCTACTTCAGAATCAGAATAAACACATAGAAACTACTAGAAAGGGAATTACAACCAAAGAAACTCCTACACACCACAACACACACACACACACACACATGATCACACTTATCTATCACCCTCAACCACCATAAATCCATAGGGCACACGAGCACACGATCACAAAGAACTCGAGAACTCTCGCTCACGAACCGTCGAACCTAATTAAGGGCATCTTTCCATCGCTGGCTGATTTATTATCGTCATTAGAGCGTGTTCGAGATGTCACGAAGACGCCGGAATACCGAGCAATGGAAAGGTAACAACGAGAATAAATCGCTCGTGAGGGATCGGTATTCAAATGGTTTATTACGTATTCTGTCAGTTGTCGATGGAGTGTTAATGTTTTAGTTTAGTACTGAAAATGAGTTATAAACTTATTGAGATGAAGGGTTGAAGAGGCTGTCATTCGTAGATCTTTTTTTTTTTTTTTGTTTTTTTTTTTTTGTTTTTTAAAAACGTTGCCCCACACTAGGAATTTCTCCTGTATTGTGGTCTTTGACAGTCGTCAGAAGCTAGAAAATCTGACAGCCAGTCTTACCAAAGGGTATTTCCCAGTAGCTCCAGTAAAATACTGCTATTCACTGCTACATCCGCTTGGACTGAAAGCCAACATGATGAAGGGTTGAAAACCCGGTGTATGTTTGTAAATTGAAGAAAATGTTGCTTGGTGTGATACTTTTAGCGCACAAAACATTTTTTATTACGCGATTTGCTTTTATGTTCATACCCTCTTACTATGAAAACAGAATAAAGTTATTCTAAGTTTAAACCTATGAAAATGTTTGGTTAATCCTGCATGCTTAGCATGACGCTTACTATTTCTACTCGACAGTTTTGAACCGAGAAATACTGTTTACACGGAAACGTCATTCTTGTCTACTCTTCCGTCGACAAAACGCTTCTCTACGGTTCTCGTGCTAAGCCTGCTGTTATAACTTTATTAGGAAGAGGGATAGAATTAGACCGCCTCGTTGACCTAGTGGCTGCAAGCGCTACTGCAAAGCTCGAGGTCCTAGGTCAATTCCTAGGTCAGGCAAAGTGTTATTAGGTATTTCTATCTGGAATTTCTCAATAGCAGCCCGCAGGCTGGATTTGTGCCCAATTGATGGCAATAGGCTCGCCCCCTATTACATGGGACTTAAACATATCTGGCGAAATTTGGGTGTACTACAGGATAGGGCTTGCGGACGGCGAGTAATGGGTAGCTCGCTGTCCGGTAAGAACCAAGCCCGGGTCGACGGCGCGTTGTGTTCCACGTGCGCCTCAAAGAGATGTCAGCACCAACTGGTGGGGTCCGCAAGGGCCGATGCCTGCCAGGGGTGCGGGTTTTTCGAAAGAGATACCGTCGCCCCTGGCACACAGGCAACAAGGGTGGGTTTTAGTCAGTAAAAGTCTGACACGCCCTCCTGCTCCACCCAGAACGGAAGAAGTTATCTGCTGATTACCCATCCTCAAAACTTCTAATACCCAATGCTTTCTTGTGCTTGTCTAGTGCTTGTTTCGTAGAAAATTTTTCTTTTAGGTGGCTTGTATGCCAGCTTATTATTGAATAGAGCAAGACAAATGAAAACAATAAAAATATGTCGTACCGGTCACACCACATTGATAAATATGTATTGAACAAATCAACAAATTAGGTGTGGAAAATCAAAACAAATTATTACAAAGTGGGTAGGTATAAGAGACGTCATTCGCCTAGCCTGTTCCCTATGTTGGGGTCGGCTTCCAGTCTAACCGGATGGAGCTCAATACCAGTATTTTACATGGAGCGACTGCCTATCTGACCTCCACAACCCAGTTACTGGATAATACGATACCCCTTGGTAAGACTGGTTGTCAGACTTTCGGGCTTATGTCGACCCGTAACGACTGTCAAAGATCCACAAATGACAGCCGGGACCAACGGCTTAACGTGCTTTTCGAGGTACGGAGTCTTGGTATGTAAAGATGGTCACCCATCCACGGACCAACCGCAGCAAGCGTAGCTTAACTTGATCGATCGACCCGTGCAGCTATTGTTACTTAGCCACAAGCCTAGGGTAGGTAGAGTAGGTATAAAAGTATCGGCGATATATTTGTAAATCAATTTTAAATGCAGCATTAAATGTTTTTTAAGCATAATATTATGTTACACGTGCTCATAGAAACAATAGATTAGCGAAGCCGCTATTTGTACGAGTTTGTTAAGAAAATATGAAACCTTTTATGGTTTTATCAAGAAATGTTTATGCAGGTTTCGTTTAAAAAGCTAGAAGTTTTATTACTGAAGCTAAAGACTAAGTATTTTATAAGACGATTGAACGTCGAACACAGTTTCGCCATGTATGTATTTTTTTTCTATAAAGACATGTAAGTACCAGCATTTATTGCACCTACACCTCAAACCTCATAATTATTTACCATATTATTTTTTTTATTTTGTTGGTAATAGGCTTATAGAGGTATGAGGAACAGGGTGTAAAGTTCACTCATACCCTATGGAGAAGGGAGGATCCTCCGACTAGACGGGTGTTGTATCTGGTGGGCAACTGCCCAACGGTTGATATCGGGATGTTGTATCTATGCGAGTCGCGCGATAAACTCTGATTGCGCGATGCAGGATTTGTGTGACGTGAAGTCTGCGTAGTTCGCATGTGGCATTGTAGATGGCGCCACATCACTTTTTGTGTTTTTCAAGTCTTTGATTTTGTAGTTCGCATGTGGGACTAAAACATGACTGGCGAAATGTTGGTGTAATATACCTGTAATACACCAACATTTCGCCAGTTATATACCTATCCCTCTGCTAATCCTTCGCGGAATATAAGCGTGATGTTATGTTGTTATATTTGTATAGTATCACTGTACAGAAAACCTAGTTTTAATGTTTAAAAACATCGTGATTTTTATGTACAAACACATTCTTACACAGATCCAGAAATACAGAAGCGCCTTTTTTATCGTTAAAACAAAAGTAAAATGGCACGAGATAGATAACACCTTTTATACCAACTTCTTATGTGCCAAAATCTTCAGAAAATGCTAACGTTTACCTGCGTGTGCGCATGTTGGTAACTATTCGCAGTATGTACCTAGTATTTATTAACAGGTTGCATACTAAACATCCTTATTGACAATTCCTTTTGTCACCACACAAAGCATATTTGTGCTGCATTAATATCAATGTTAAACATGATTTGAAAGTAACGTGCTTATGTGCAGTGGTAAGTAATTATTCGACATTTCGGGTTGCTAAAGGTAGTACATAAGTTTCACGTCGGTTACCAAATAGAAAGCTGCTGTTTCATAGCTGACATACTCGAAGAACCGGAAATTCGTTGTACCTTTGAACCTTTTCCACAAGAAACTTAAGAACTTTCCAGGCAACTCATCACAAAAAATTTTTACCCACTTCAAAAAAATGGAGGTTCTCTATTATGTCGTAACTCTATAATATGTTTTTACCTCAGAATTCGCCATTTATAAACGAACTTCATTAAGTTCTGACAAGTGGTCTTTGAGTTAGCTTCAATAATACGTATTTTTTTCACATTTATATTTCAGAAATAGGTTACTAAAAAAAAACGAAAAAACAAAGACACCGACGAAATTAAAGTAATTTTATACTTTGTAGTGTTTTTTGGAAATCGGTTATTTTTGTTAAAACTATTCCTACCTTATGTTCACTGAGTTTCCTTAGCAGTTCGTGGTAGGGAGCCCCTCTTGCAGCTGCTAACGACGGCGGCGGCAGTCGACCCTCCATGCAGTGCAGCCAACGACGGAGGCATCTTAATTCGTGAGCGGTGTCTGGTAGGAGAAGAATATAAGTAGGTAAATTAACATGGCGATAAGATACTAAATACCTAAATAAATTATGGTTGGAATGTATGAAAGATGATTTAACTTTGTATGGTTTGTGCACTTCTGAAAGTGACGAATTCTCAATTCCTAAAACTGTATGTGATTTTTATTTGTGTACCTATGTGAAAAAGTCGCTGAAGTGTCCTAACAATAAATAAATGAGTAAATAAGTGAATGCCGTCATAACGGTAGTAAAACCATAAAGAACTACATGAATGAATAAACAATAAAATAATACCAATCCGCCAAATGGGGATTGAAACGAGTTTAACTTGAGAATGCACTGAATTCAATTCATTTGGTATTATTCAATATGATTTTTAATGAAAAATACGAAAACCTCAAAATAGTAAAACGCCATCTCTATTTCATTTCATGACTAAACTTTAGCCACGCCATCTAACGGTCACTACCACTATTTATATTAGTTGTAGTACGATACGTTGTTCATAGATGGCGCTATTCACGAGTAAATAAACCAACCACATTCTGGTGAAACCATGAAACTCCAGTAATTTGGTTTTATTCCTCCATTACTAATTACTAGCATAATATTAAATAAAAAATATATTATATAGAGATTAGGTACTAACCAACTGTATCAGAACTGTCTCCCTCAGGATGCTGCTGCTCAGGACTAAGTAGCAGCCGGAGACCTTCCCACTTCACATTCAAATGTTCTATTCGCCACGTCACCTGAGAACACAGTTTAATCATTAATTTATTAATGGCAATAACAAGCTTCGCTCCAGTGTTGTGTTTATGTTAGCACATTAGACCATCATCTTACTAATCCAATCCTGTCTAAATGTTGTACCAATCATGCAAATAGGACAACATTTCAGTTACGTATTAGAACGCTTATTTATCCATCATCTTCCAAGTCTGACACTAAGTTTCTGAGGTAGGAATTAATTTAGTAAAATTGTGGGCGGATTGCACACAACTGTACCTAGCGCTCTAAACTCAGATTTTTTATTTGCTAGACCAAAATGACAAGCTTCGATCGAATAACTATAAGCGATATGTTTTTAGTTCAAAGATCGAAAAACTGCCAATGTGTAGCATATGTTTAGTGAAGGATGTACGAATGTTAGGTAGTGGTCAACAGGAACTTGCTCATTGTCAAAGGTCGATTGCAGCTGTCATTTTGTTGACAGGCCTCTGCGCTCATATGAGCTGCATTTTGGGTAGCTGTATTTTTAGGACTTACTTCAGCACTGGCTTCTGGTATACGTTCGAGTATAGCGGTGGCCTGCTCGATGAACTTGGCGCGGCGCGGTTCTACTGACACCAACTCCGACATACGACTCTGTAAACAATACATATTGCATTAGATGTCAATTTCCTGCGTACATGATCCTTACATTTATGATACGGTGCATTACAACTGCTATAGAAACTATGGACATCCAACCTTCAGTGTAGCGATTGAATTTGAGCAAGGCATTAGCATAGCTATGCACAACCGTTCAATACGCTTCCGTGCTGAATTAAATCTCAATCAATCTTATCTAAAGAGCTGTTCACAAATCCAAAACCAGAAAATTTCGACGTGATATGGAGCGCAGTATTCTAGGCGTCAAATTAACAAACTATTTTTGCAACACCACACTGAGCAACAAAACAAAGATTACTGAAGTGCTCAAAAAGCCGCAAAGGAGAAGTGGAACTTGGCTGGCTATGTCTACCGTATGCACAATGAGCTGTGGGCTAAAATAACCTCTATATGGATTTCGCGAAGCCTTCTAGCTATTTGATGGCTCCCCTGAGATAACTATAAGGCGTTGCGGCAGAATCGTGGAAGATGGAGAGAGGAGCTGGACAAAACTAATGACTAGCGGTCGACATAAGCACTGGAAGTCATGGCCCTCCCCATGACATCCAGTGCTTCACTTTCATGCTGGCCAAAGGCCTTTGTCGAGCAGTGGTATAGTACAAGCTAACAGTAATGGAAGATGGGCTTCCATTATATTGGAAACTATACTACTAAACTGGTTATATAGGTTAACTAGATCATTTTAAAAATCGTAGGTATAGTTTTTTTTTTAGTTTATCCATTACAAACATAATATTAGTTTACATTTACAAAGACATTTTTAGCTAATAAAGCTACCTATAGAGTAAATAAATACAGGATTTTGGTAGGCCTTCATCATCATAACTGACCATTCTCAATTTTCTGCTGGACAAGTTCTCGGGACTAGAATAAATCTCCTCCTGCACGTGTGTGAGCCACTGGCACAGCTCGTTGAACTCCGCGACCAGCTGGCTGAGCGACCACTGGCGGTTGAAGCCGGAGGTCGGGTTCAGCAGGCGGGGACAGCCGTGGAGTGAAGAACTATGGAGGAGGAGCTCGCCGTTAGCTTCCTGGAAGTAAGAATTAAGTAGATAGGGTCAGAATTCGCTGTATAAAAGTTGAATAGGAAGGTTTAAGTCCTTTTAGGAGGACTGACCAAGTCGCTGATCAGCAAATCTGCTGTTAACCATTATGTTGACTCTTCGCTCTGCTTCTCTCTTGATGTTTCGCTTATATTTCAACTGACATCATTACCATTGACTAAAGAATAATTTTCAAGGTGATGATACAAACTCAAGAGCTGGGCACTGCTGATTTTAACCCGGCTGCTCCAATTGGACATCCACTCTAAGCGGGGAGGGAAATATCTCAGCAAATACTCGCAACAGCTAACCTCACCTGTATAATTTTCTTACCTCATCCGGATTTTAGGTGCTTATTGTGCACTGACAAATGTCTTGTCAGGTGATTTGACTAGTTCTTGTTGGAGTATGATAGGAAATATATGTATATAAATCTGTCAAGCTATCACCATCCTAACAACAGATTCACTGATTGCCTTAATCAGGTTCTTAATATGGGGCAATATTGCAAACATGTTGTGTACCTTGCAACTATCTATGATCTGGTTGTCCATGATATAGTCGTAGTGGTGTTGCAGCAAGGGCCACAGGTCGTCGCCGGCGCTGCCGCCGCTTGCTGCGGAGCCCCAGCTGCGACGCCAAGCTTCGCGACATGGCTCCTTCCTGGAAAATCAGAATTTAATAATGAGGTTACATATGGGGGGAAAACGTGATGTTGTGTTTATCACAGAACATCACGTTTTCTCCGAGAAGTTGGGGTCGAGGTGTAGTAGGTACACCCACGTTTCATCAGTTACGTACAAGTTAGGTTTTAGGTTAGGTACATATTTTCTGCTGAAAGATTTGTGTTTACTTACTTTTAACATATTAGTTAGTAATTCTGTGTCTGTTTCTTAAAATTATAAACTAAGTACTAAAATATTTTCTAGTACGATTAGGCACCTATCAACAGCTACACAATGAAAGTAACTAAATTACATGAAAACTGTGAACTTATTTAAAACCACAAAGTTCAATGACAATAACCCCGTTTGTTTACGTTCTCGGTAATATGAAAATAAATCGAGTGTACTTAGTTGGCTGTAGTAATTAACTCTTGTTAGGTCATGCGCAACAAGCTCTGCTTACAAACGCACTAGACTTTATAATAGCTTTTTGTTGTGGTAGTCACTGGATCGCTGCCCTCGGACATGTTGCGCATTTGCTGTGTTTTGTATCGGTAATGCAGGTACAAATAATGTTGCATTGCTTGGCATTTTTGCACTAAAATATCTCAGAAAAGAGGGTTCCGTCATGAAACTAGGTATACATATGTAATTATGAATAAAAATAGTGCTGCGAAACTCTCGTGTATGTCCCAAGCGGTGCCGCAGTCGATAGGCATTCGTTGGGCGCCTGGTCTCTCTGGATCTAGGGGCCTACTCGCTAACTCCGTCAACGAAGATACGGGCCCGTCCGAAAGTAGTTCGAAACTTCTTTGTGAATCCTACAGCCAATTAACTAACTTTTTTGGACGGGCAAAAACATATCGGGAGTAGGGACAGCTGTCAAATCGTGTTGTCATTCAATTTTAGTTCGGGCTCCAAACTAATCTTCTGTCCGTAAGTGATACGGAGTTGGAAACGCCCGTTACTTCGACCGAAACGACGGACTTCGTGCTTAGAGAGTAGGCCCCTGGTCACCTAGTGCCGTAGCAAGTTTTGCGAATACTACACACAAAACACACCCTTACTTTATGAACTCGGGTTGAGTTTAGTTTGAAAAGTGTCCTGTATAGACGATAGTCGTCAAGTTTCTGTCAGGGTAGGAGAGGCGCGCAGGCCTGATGAATCGTACACCTGCACATGACACAGCGGCAAAAAAACGATGCATAGGTACTCCTACTACTTAATTATTGTAAATGTAAATCAGCCATAAAGTCTGTGTTACACATAATAACGCACCTCTTTTTAGTAAGACTATGGTATGGCCGCTCCAGTTGGTCGCAGCGGCCTCCAGGCGGCGCGGGCGGGCTCCTCAACGATGACAACGAGAAGCTACTCTTCATTGAAGAGTGTTCGAAACCTGGAAATTAAGACATGATGTGGTTTAAAAGAGTAGGTAATTGGATGCGAATTAATAGTTAATCTTTCTTTCTTTCTAAAAGCCACCCAAACACAATTACATGCAAGATTTTATTTTATTTAAGTATTATAAAATAAAATCTAGCATTTTTTCATTGAGGACGACAAAAAGTAATATTTACGAACTTTTTTATTGTATACTTATAACTAGGTATACAGGGTGTAAGGGAAACGCTTCCGAAAACGAAGACAGATGAAAGGGCTAGTGATTCTCGATATAGTAGTTACCATCAATAAATATTATTTTTTTACAATTTTTTCCTAATTTTTTGCACACGATGCTGTGAGAACAGTCAACCATTATTTGAGATTAAACATTTTTTTTTGCAACTTTACTAAGCTATGTATTCAAAAATAAAAATCAGCTGATAGGCTCACGCTCGCCGAAAGCCGCGCGGCCGACGACCCCAAGTCCAGGCGGCGACTTTAGGTTTAGGCATCTTTTGTAAGGCGCCGCCAAAATAAAAAAGTAGAAACATTACAAAAGCGTCAAACGTTTTAAATTGATGCAAAATAACCCAATTTAAGGCGAAAGGTTATTGGTATGCGTTTGCATTTAGGTTGTATATAACCTACGTTCTGGGTTTGGAAGCGTTCCCCTTACACCCTGTATAATTCTGATCAAAGCACAAACTGATCAGATTGCTATATTTTTGTGGTAATCTTATGGCGTAAATAAAGATTGAATATCGTAATATTGGTTGAGATTGAGATGACATTGACTTATAATAGGTCCATATCAATCGGTATAGCTTATTTTGCAGTAAGCCATCTTATCCTGATCAATTAGTATGTTAACTACGTTGGGATCATTCTTCAAACATTTTAACAAAGGCAATCTACAATAGAGTTATACAATAGGTACTAAATAGTATCCCAAGTTATGTGCGCTATATTTTATTCTGTTTACTGTGGGATTAACAATTATCATACAGCCACACACGGCGCGTCGAAGATTCGAAGCCACATAAATATCAGTATTATGAATAAAATATAAGAATATAATCTACTTACTTGTGGACATCTTGTTCGTTTTATCTCAGGGAACTTCTAATAAAATCAATTTACTGATAAATCAACATTAGGGCCCCTCGAGTCGTTTGTACTGTCTCATCAATTCCTTAATCTTTGTACTTCAATACGATCTTCAACCGTACTGTCTAAGTGATAAAGTCTAAAATTGCTTCGTTTAAATAGTGCTATGGCGACTAGATTCGTTTTCTAAAGTAAATAAGTACAATAAATATGTTGGATCATGTAATCTTGAGGGATTCATGAGTTTGAAGGTTGCTTGTTGTTTTGGTTACTCTTTCGGTGGTCACATTTTGGTTGGCGGTTCTGTTTTCTTTTGCCGCGTTGATCTTTGCCGGTCGGTCCTGGAATTAAAGAAAAACGTAATTAGTAAAGACACTCAACAAACTAAACACAAACTCAAACAAAAAGGATTTAACTAGGGAGCACTGGATTGGGGCTGCCACAGACAGGTGCGACGCGACTCTACTAGAACAGTTTCTATGAAAACTTCTACTAGAGTTTCGTCGACCGTCGTGCTTTCGCGTGGCACTAGCAACGATCTGCAGAAGCGTTTAGGAAAAGTAGAGCATATTTTCTAAAAGTTACCTATCCTCATTACCTACCCACCATCATAATTACTTTCGGACTTTTAACGGACTTATTACAAAGCAAACCTTTTACAAAACTAACAACTTAGTCCGGAGCTAAGTTGCATTAAGAACTTTACCCAAATCGAAATAAAGTTGAAAATGCAAAAACTGGCTCAGAGCAGAGCTTTGGCCGAGAACTAAGGAGACTGGGAGCCACACATACCCCCTACACAAACTGTACTTTTTATTTAAGCCTTAAAACCGCATTAGAGTAACTGTTTGCTGTTAGGATGGTCATGTAACTCTAAGACCAAAACAGGACACGTAAATGCAATCGAAAAGTTCAATCAATCATTTAGGCTTTCACCGGACATATCATGATTTGATATGTTTTACAAAGGAAACAGATATGATCAGTTTAAGTACCAGCTACTACGTAACATGTTTCAATTAGGAACTACAAATTGCAGTACCGTAACGAAAATGACAGAATTTCTCATGAGAATTTTATAATTCAATTATATCTTAAGTAGGAAATTTTTGAGTTAATCAAACCACGCAGTAAAATCCTCTCCTTAATAATTTAAGTACCCCCCTTTTGCCTTATCAGGGGTCGACTTTCAAAAGACCCAAGAGCTTATCATCGTTTCATCTGTCACTTATTCAATGAATACATCGGGCCCGCGTAGAAATTCTTAGGCATAATAGTACATAACCATATTTGCCTTTGATGTGTCTATTTATGTGGAGACCAAGGTTCGGCAACAGAAACCGGGGCCGTCCAAAAGCGTGGTTGATAATATCCTCAAACTCGCGGGAAACACCTGGATGAGAGACGCACGTACCCCAGCAGTGGGTGATTCCGGGCTGAAATGATGATGATGTTGTGGCGGCATCTACACTGCCACATGTAAACTACGTATCACACTGACGCCACGCAAAATCCTGTATCGCGCAAGCAGAGTTTACCGCGCAACTAGACTTAATAAGTCGTGTTCGCTGATTCTGGGAGGTGGAAGCTGGGATGGAGGATGGTGGAGCGTGGTGGAGTGGAGGATGGTGGGATGGAGGGTGGTAGAGGGGAGGATGGTGAGATAAAGGATGTCGTGAAAGAGCATGATGGAGTAAAGGATGGTGGGATGAAGACTGGGGTGTAGCTTCGGAGGCGAGTGAACTAAATAGAGAAGAATACAACATAACGGTATCATCGGCAATATGTAATAGGTACGTAGAACAGCTCTTTGATAGATAAACACGAAGAAACAGGCTATGTATGGCCAATCAGCAAAATATTTATTTGACTAAAAGATTTTTCAATGAAGGATTAAGATTATACCAACAAATTGAGGAAACCCGTCAAAAATGACTGAATGCATCCGCTGAAGTAGGAATGAAATAAGCTTTCCTTAGGAAATTTGCCCTTCCTGGTTGCTGGTAATTATCAATAGCCAGTTCTTTACAGAGTACCTGCGAATGCAATAATTGCCTCACTAAATATACTGACCCCTGGTCCCGTCATCATCGCCTTAAGACTATAAGAATTTTATTAAGACCCTAATTGCGTAACTCACGATCAATCATAATCTGTTTAATTTTGACAGTTCAATAATATTCATTGCGTTATTTACGTTGTTGGGCAGACACATTTTTCGAACATATGAAGCAATGTGCAATCTGTTTCAAAATGATTCAGATGACGATTAATCGTGCGTTACGCAATTAGGGTGCTGGATGAGTCTGTGTATGTCGCCATACACAGTACGTGGAACCAGGCTGCCAATGATAATGATGATGATGATGATTTATCTTCCGAGAGCCTCTCGGCAGCCTCAAACGAGGCTTCCATATTCGAATCCAACATAATTTTACACAGATCCGGATACAAAAGACCCATCGTACAACCAAAATGCTTTTCCCACTCGCTCTACATTTGTAAAATCACTGACCAACAATCAATCAGTTACGCATTACACGCAAAAACTAAGTTAATATCCCAATACCATCTAGGGCCGTAAAGTTGCGCATACGCATCCAATTTGCGATCCCCGATGAGCATCTTACATAACAAGCAATACGGAAGGTAATTTACTTAAAACTCGTATGTTATGAAATATTTTAATTAACTTACGCACTACAGACAATCGGTGTTACCATGTCTGTTCATTTTATGGGTTTAACCGTAAAATTGGCTTAATAAATGGAAATATTTATTGCCGAATGTTAGCATATTTGTAGATTAAGTGATTATGTCGATGGAACTAGAAGCGTAACCAATTTATTTGTGGTAAATTGATAATCATCTGCTTTGAGAGATGCATTCCAGAAGGTTACAAATAGTCTGCAATTGTCCAAAAAATATGCATTCTCAACATATTTTTGATGCCATGCTACAAAAAGCGTGTGAATGGCGAACGCTTCCTGCGTTGGCCATTCACACGGTTGTTTGTTGTTTTCGAGTAACACCCCCACGAAAAGTAAGCAATAACTTTCTCATATTTCAAGAAAGCATTTTCCAGTTTACTTGTCCAGAAGACTTTCAAAACACACTCCTTAATATTAACCAACCCATACAGAACTAGCATAACATTCTAAACAAACAGACGAACTCAAAAACGAAAGTGAAAACACGAAACTGTATACCGGTAGCGCTCAATATAAACAACTGAGTACAAGAAAAAAAGACCATGTCTTAAGCCGAGCCCTTATCACATAACATAGCCTAAATACTTTCTCCAAACGATCGATTGTTTTCACTGTACGTCACCAAGGGCGCCCGACTACAGCACGATTGGAAAGTCGCAATTTTCCTTGACAGTTTCACACCAATTTGCAGATTTACACGACAAATCGCTGCGACACGCGCCCGCTGGCTAGTTAGCTGTTGTTCTAAAAGGGAATGTTATGAAATTTTTGGGAATTATTGGTGGGTTCCGTATTTAGCTGACAGGGTTGGAAAACAGCTGGTTAGGATCAACTCTAAAAGGGTTCTAGGAATCGTGGGGATTTCTAGGAATGTTAAAAGCTTTTACTCAGTCTAAAGAAAGGGGCAAACAACCCAACCGAGTTGTTGTCGTTTTTCCATGGTCAATACGTTCACCACTCCCATAAATCATCATAGACTTAAATCATGGAAATAAGCTGTTGCACAACAGCTAAGTTGCTTAGTGATATAAACGGTGACAATGAACTTGAACCCCAAACGGGCGCCTTACCTAATAACCTTGGCTATATTAAATGTTTGAATACCAATTTATTACCGGATGTCCGCTAAAACATCGCAAATAACAGCAAAACTCAACTCACAACTCTATTTACATACAACCACTTAATATGTTTATGGACAACACACCAAAACAAACTGTTGGTGATAAAGAATATTTGTCGAATACTTTTTCCAATATTGTAAGTAAACATGGCGTTTACTTTCTACTGCTAACCCATAAACCGCATGCTATGGGTCAAACTGACCTCCACAATGTACACCAATTTGATCCGTCTACTGTTCTAACGGTAAACGCATTATAGCTTAAATTTATGGCTCTAAGATAATACCCGCAGCTATCTCATGTACTGCGAATATTAATTTTGTTGAATTTGCAGTGTTTCTATCGACAATCGCTATATTTATTAGTGCTGTAGATGCCAGACAAAGATATTAGGATGCAAAACAGTTTGAAGCTCTAAGAAAATAGAAATTGAATTAGATATTTAGATAACTAGTCTATAGTGGAAATATGCGATCAGTTCAATAAGAAGCACATCTTGATCAAACTCATTTGACGTAAGTATTGCATATTCGTCGAACAGCTATGCGTAGGGTTTCGTTAGAATCCACATTCATACACGTATTCCATCCTATGAAATCCAGAAATAAAAACAAATCTTGGGGACAGCAAAACAATACAAGAAAAGAGAGTTTAAAATGTGTGAATATAGTAAGAAGACAAAACAAAAGCTAACAAGGCAGGTTATCTTTCCCTACCGAAGAAACGATAAGATGTAATAACAATCTTGACCCTTACAACCTAACCTAAGGCTAGACAATCTATAGATAGCATTGTTCTTACTTTCAAAGTTTCAATATTCTTCCCCAACAGATGTCAGATCTAAAGAAAAGAGTCTGCTCATTACCCCCAAAGGTCAGGAAAGGGAAATGGTTAAAGCTAACATAATACTAGCACGTGATAGGTCAACTAATTAGGTGCACTTTGACATCTGAGGAAAGATTGTATCAGGAAGACGAGCAGCATCCAACTATGGATTAATAATAGTAAGTGACGTTTGACGTCTGACCTAAGACAAACTTGAAATCAGTTTTTTTTATGATACTCGTACAATGAGTCTAACAAATCCAATCTCAAACATGACGCATGATGCTAAAACTGAACCAGAAGACGAAAATGAAATCGAGTTTTAAAATGAAAAATCAATGGAATTTGTAAAGCGTAAAAACAATATGTTGTTTATTTGGAAAAAACAGCTATTCCTATACATTCGATTTGGTTTCGATTGGTCTACTACCCACATAACAAAAAAAACACAGATACATCCCTGATTTTTTTCTCTAAAGCGTTTGATACACTGGACTATACTCCATTTACAATAGCATTAGACAGAAGTTAAAAAAGGTTCTTTTTAATGTACACTTTGTAACAAAATTACATTAAACGTGTTGCAGTTACGATGAATGCCAAAAAAATTAAAGTGTCAATCCTAAAAACCTAAAAGAAGCAGGAGTGAACAATACCGAGTAACTAAATTAGCTGATGACGACGAAGTTTTACCAACGTATTGTGGGTCGTAAGTTGTTATTTAAAATAAAGTATTGAAAAAAAATTATTTCCTTATAATCTTAATTAGATTTAAATCATCATGTGATTGTTTGTTTCATTCATTCGTTTTGTTGTAGGTTTGTAATGTGTGATGAAGATGTTATTGTAAATAGAACATTATTTAAAATAATCATTACTTTTACTTCGTTTATCTCAGTATTTAGTACTGTCTTAAATCTACCTAAAAAAGTTAGAACTTAACTTTGAAATAAAAGGTTTTGCACTCCTGCTTTTACGAGCCTCTTTTTTCTAAAGCTATAATAAATGGGGTATACTCGTAGATCGAACAGAACATAGATAGGAACATTTGCATATCAGCACGTCAAAGTCACAATAGAAGCAATAGCTGAAAGAATAGCAGTGTTCTCCAGTCGCCTAAGCTATCAGTATAACTTCCGTAGATACAGAAGCTCGATTGTAGTTAAACACTGGGTGGTCCATTCCCCGCCTGGGACCACATGACTATAGACTTTGCACACACTTTCAAGTAATCAACGTTACACGAAATTTCTAATGGTTATATGATTAACAAGCGGGTAAAAGTAAAGATGGGTTCTGACAGATTAAAGATGAATGAGTTATTTAATTTAAACGAAACGAAAGTAAATACGTTATCACGATCGCTCCGTGCGAAACATATTCTAATTCTTCCAAACAATGTGAAAAAAAAACAAACTCTTGTGGGCTTTACTTTCCCTTAAATAAGTTATTAAAGCATAGATTGAAATGTAAATTAGTTTAAATAGCTGTAAGTAGAGGAAATTATTTTCTCAATGAAAGTTCGAAGTGAGCTTTTTTTTTCATTCATTGAGGAAGTACACGTAACGAGGTGTGTACTTCGGAATGAAATTAAGATGGTTCATATAATGATAGATGTATCAATCATCGTTACTTGACGGAACACAGTGAATGAGATTGAAATAAATTATATTGATGTAATGAATGCCTCGGGCAGGTGGATTCTATTTGTAAAAGGTTAGAAGTTTCATTAATTACCAGGGTATTTTTAGAAAGATATTTAAGAGAACAAGCAAACGTTTGAAGACATGTGACATCTACCAACTCGCAATGGGGCCGCGTTGTAGATAATAGTTCAGTCCCTTTGAAGTAAGGAGGTTTTTGTCGCAGCAGTTGGAGCACTATAGGTTGATTTTTTATGCTATTATAATTTAAGCACAAAAGCAGTGAAATCCACGTTTTCCTTTATGAACCTGCACTTTTTCATGAATTTACAGACACTAAAGCTTACATTCACGACGTTAATGCGAATGATATGGATAGCAAGGAACTGAGAACTCTGAGGAAATGTTAGGAAGAAAAACACGCTGCGCTGCTCCCAAATTAATTGGAATATGGAAAGGCAGGAAGCTGGTGGTGAACTTACATTTTGACAGCTCAACAACATTAATTGCGTTATTAACGTTGTTGAACATATAACATAATTATGAAGCAACGGATAGCAAAATCTTCAAATTGATTCTTAGTGTGTTACGCAATTAAAGTGCAGGACAAACTGAAGAAAGAACATAGTGTTTAATCAACCCAAGGAATTAGAAAATACTTCATGTAAACTCATTTAAACGCCTCTAGGCTCCTGAGAAAAAAAAACGACGCACAATCTAGCTACTTTCTTCACACGGATGATCGTCATTAGATAAACATTCAAACAACATCTATCATTGTTACAATGCTTTGTTTAATTTTGTTTCTTTTATCTAAGTGAGCTATCAAGTACATGTACACTTAATTATAATATGTTTACTTAGACGTAAAATGTCGGTGTTAAGAGTTTTGATATGTCATGTTGTGTTGATGATCAGGGGTTCTCATAGGCGCGGACAATGGAGCGTGATTTTATAAAGAGTGTTTTGTTAAGCGAGGCTGCGTGGCCTCTGGTATTACTTTGTGGTTTAAGTTATTAAGAGGAAAGTGAGGAATATATTTTTTTACTGTTTTTGGGTATGGATCACCCAAACCTAAGCAGGTTTGAGACAGGGAAGTACAAGCGTGGTTCCCCCCACCCTCCTACCAATCCTCCCCCCTCTAAAATATACATAATATATGTCGCGCAATCGGGTCGTATACGGTACGCCAGCGCCACCTGGTGGCGCTCGATGGAGTTGGTGGGGCGCGCGTCATTGATTCTGGAATTGAAACGCACTTCTCGGTTGGCGGGCGGCGCGTGCGCCACTGAACCATCTTGCGTTCTGTGATACGTACCTAGTACCTAGCTTTGCTATAAGTGCCTATCTGTCTACTGTGTTGAACTGTTGTATTAGAATTATAATAATCTGTTTGTGTATACGAGACTGTTTTCTTCATCCAACACTACCCACCGACGCCCACAGTTAATAAAAGAACCAAAGATGAGTGTTAATGATGCCGGGAAAGATCTTCCTCCGTCATATATACAGGGTGATTGGAAGATGGGTGCAAAGCTTTAAGGCGAAGATAGTACAGACAATTTAGAACCATTTAAGCCATGGTTGTCTTAGACGAAGTCTTACCAAATATTTTTAACCAAATTTTTAAGTTTTTTTTTTGAAATTCTCAAAATTTAATGTAAACTGCATAATTATGGCCAAATTGAATGATAAATGAATTCATTTTTTATTTATTTAATTATAGTAATGTGTAAGCAATCAAGCAAAACATGTTTTAGGCTTCTGTGTCATTAGACATTTTTTTTACAGACATTTAAAGCTCAGAAAAAATAAAAAAATTGTACAATACGTCTTTTAAACCATAATAAAAAATTAAAAAATTGGTAAGACTTCGTCTAAGACAGCCATGGCTTAAATGGTTCTAAATTGTCTATACTATCTTCACCTTAAAGCTTTGCACCCATCTTCCAATCACCCTGTATATCTACCTTAAATAAAAGTCCACCCTATTATAATCATATTCACTTTTCAGGCAAAGAAAGGTCAGTTAAGCAGTCGATCCATGTAGAATACTGGTATGTAGCTGCATCTGGTTGGACTAGAAGGCGACCCCAACATTGTTGACAAAAAACTATGATGAGGATGAGGTAACGGCCGATTTACTTTAAAAACTTAAGTGTCCAACCTCCTTTATGACATGTTTTTACTATTCCTGAAATTTTTGAATAAAAACAACGGACATCGTGGAACATCATGAAGGTGAACCAGCATGTCCTAAAACCAGCAATTCAAAGACATGTGACATTCACTAACCCGCAGTGGGCCCGCGTGGTGGATTATGGCACTTACGGCTCACTTTTTCTCACAGATAGTGGGTCTGTGTCCCAGGAGTAGAAACGCCATAGGCCGATTATGCTTCTGCTAATAAGAAAACTAATAGTTTACCTTGGTATATTCTATGGGTATGCTATGCACCAAGCAAAAGGTTGTTCATCGATACAACTTAATCGTCTTTTTTATTTTTGAAGATTTGTTTGCTGTACAGGTAGGTACATAACCACATCGCTATCGCTTCAGCTTCTGTTTTAAACACCTCTCATCCAAAAGGTTATCAGATCACCATAGTGTTACGGTGTTACTTTCATCCAATGCCATAGATAAGCTAATGAGGAACTTGTTGTTTGATAAAAGTGTTTTGGCAAAAAACTCGCTCCAACAATAGTGTTGCTCTGACAGGAGAAAGGGATGTGATATAACGCTTATCGATATAAAGTGAAAATTCGCCTAAATTACAACAAGAGAATATTAACGGTAATTATTTTGAGGTAAATTGAATAGTTTGAGATTTTAATCATTTTAGGCAGCGCTATGGTGTGCGAGACAATAGAATTCTAGCAAATTCTATGGTATGTTGAAATTTCACGAAGTAATCTTGATATTTATTGATTGAGTTGTAAATAAAAATGACTCTCTGACAGGGTTTTAGTGTGCTGTCATTTGGCAAAAAAAATATACATAGTTCTTCTGTTGTTTTTCTAACAAAGTGTGGAAGCAGACCTCTTTGATGAAGAAAGCGTAGGTACCTACTGCAATATGTTTCTCATCGCCTGCTCATAAATATATGTCAAAATAAACTCTGAAGTGACCGATATAGATCTAAAATATGGCATAATCTGGGTCAGCTGTTGACATCAACAAATAAGGATGTTGAAACTGATGGTTATCTGTCAAAAAAATCAAGAATGATAAATGGCAGCCGCGGTTCCAGAGGCTAAACTTTAAAAATAATCGTTTGTAAAGTTTCTTTCAATGTAAATATTTATACTAATATTATAAAGGGGTATTTTTTGGTCCTAAGTTTATAATTAGGGGGTTATCTCTAGAAGTCCCAGTCGAATTTGAAAAATGGTGTATTTGGTAGCCCAATTCTAGACGGGTTATTATACTATTTAATATCACGCCAGAAAGAATGGTAACAGGAAACAAAGTTATTTCACGGGCGTACGATGTGATCCTATACACATTTTCACATATTTTACGTTAAAATAAGAAATTTCATGCGGCCGAAGTCTACAGCAGAGTAGAACCTAGTAAGGTTCAATATATTGTTAGCTTGTATCTGGTAACCCTACTTATTACATCGACTAATTCTCGTATGTCACTCAATCGATTACTAGTTCCTTGTGACATTCACTGTCATCGTCTACGGTGGAGAACTGACAGCCGGCCTTCTTGATCGAGACGCCGAGCAGCTAACATACATTTTTATTATCAGCCTAACAAATTGGTGTTAAGTTAGCAAGTAAGTACAGGACTTTTTATTTTGGCGTTAACTGTGTAATTTACATTGTGGAAAAGGAATTAAAATGTCTCTGTTCGAATAATGTTTTGTGTTTTCTATTGCGAACCTCTTCATTTCTGAGCTGTGGCTAACAATATTATGATACACATTGTAAGTTTGTTACATACATTGAAAACATAAACAAGACGTTTTTCTTTTTTCCAAAATTTATCACTTTCAATAATTGATTCCTTCAAATCAATAACATCATAAGCTAATCACAAGCTTTTTTTTCCAATTCTAAAAATAAACCCACAAAAATACAAACAAAAAATATCAGTTACCGTAACAACAAAAAGCAATTCATTCTTAAATCCAGTTCTCGTTGAATGGGTTCCCTAAAAGGACAGAGCAAATAAAAAGCGACGCGCGCGCAGCCACGATAGGATGGCGACCACACGGCCGAGTTATGGCTGGAGAGTTATTTGTTTTACGTAGGAATAATACGTTACTTGCATTGTGGGATATGCGTACCTAGAGGATTTATATTTACAAAGGATTTGGTTAACTTCAATATTTGCATCGAGAAAAAAGTTAATTCCTTTATGATGATAGGTGTTGTGAGGTGAGCCAAAGACATTGCTTCGTCCCCTATTTTTAAGAGCACAGATTTTCTATGTTGTTTCCTATGTATGTTCTATGGATAGAATTTCAGACGCATAGAATGTCCTATGGTGGAAGCATCTGTGTAGTATCCAGCTGATGAATATGACCGTTCAATGGGGATCTATACAGGGTACATTTTTAACCAGTGAGCAAAACTGTAACCATGAATTCAACCTATCATTCTAGACCCCCCCAGTGCAGAAATTATTCGTCGGTTATACTAAAACAAATCAGCTGTCTTATAGAAAGTGCAATACCTACACGGTCAAAATGTATAGAACAGCTGATTTTTTTTGTATAACCGACGCAAAATTTCTACGCTAGAATGATATGCTGAATTCATAGTTACAATTTGCGCACAAGTTAAAAATTTATCCTGTATGTTAAAGGTGTGAATATTTCAATCAGCATTCACAGACATTATCAACCACCATTTTATCGAAAATGTCGAATGGTTCACGACACTTAAGACCTAATTAGTAACGTCAATTGACTCTCAAACAAAAAAATCAATTCACAATAACCCAGACAAAGCGTCGTAACAAAAGACCGTCCCATCCAACTCCATAAAACTTCCGACACCAAGCTGCTTCGTGTTGAAGCATCATAAAACACCAGATATAATCAAGAATGTTTTCCACCTTCCTAGCCGATAATGGGGACTACTCGAACCGACTCCGGCGCAGCGGATCGTATCACAATGGTGTAATTATCTTACAGATCAAAGGATACCTCAGTCCTCGCTGCCAGGATGTAAGCCCTTATACAGGAGGTCCTATTTTGGGCATCATGATAAAAGTTGTATAGATAAAGGCGCTTGTTTTATCGCGAGGTTTTGGAATGTGGAAAATGTACGGTTGATGATCTAGCTAGTGGTGCTAAATCATCTAGAAGCTGGGATAAAATTATATAAGTAAAGGGAAGTTATTTCGGACAGGCTGATATTCTGCAACAAATCTTCTTCTTCTTTTCGTGTCGATAGTATTGTACACTATGATAGCTAAACTCGTTGATGACAACCAGCAAGCAATAACTGCTATAGCAGGTTTTGGTGGTTTACTGGCCTTAAGTTTCTGTAACAATCAATTAGCTTGGAATGCCGAAAACCAATCAGAGAGCAGTGGTGTCCCAGTGGTAAACGGCTGCGGTCGTAGATTCGAACCCAGACAGGCGGTACAGGCAACGGTAAAGGCAAACATCGTAAGGAAACCGGGATAGCCTAGAACCAAAAGTTCGAAGATAAGTGGCATCTACCAGCCCGCACTGGGCCCACATGGTGGCTGGCCCACTCTCTCATCACCGAGAGGAGGCCAGTGTCCCAGCAGTGGGAAGATTATAGGCTGATTATGATGACCAGTCATTCAAGCTAAACACACAAGAAAATAACTGTATACCAATGTAATAATGCAGGATTTCAATTATTGTTTCGAAAAATATTTTTTCTAAATACATCCAAAGCATAAATCCATTAGAAATTAATCTAGGTACACAAAACCCCTCGTGCAGAACAAAACACCAGTAACTAAACTTTCTTGCAAGCCGAGTGGACCGACGAATACGGCAAATCGATTAAGATGCTCATCTAGATAAGTACAGGACCAACATTACGGCCAGAATGTCTAATTGATAATTTATAGCTTTAACGGGAAATTTTATTATAACAATTTACTAACTACTAGTTAGGATAAGGTTTATGGGTTATATGAATTAAAGTGATTTACTTCGAGAACGGATGTAGGCGACCTGTGTAATGTCAAAGTGACAAGACTAAAGGCTCCCGCAGAGCGGCGTGACGCGACAACGTGACGCGACTTTAATAGAACAATATCTTTGAAAACTTCATGGAGATTATCTACTAGATTCGCTTCGCACTGTCGTCCAGCCTGTCTGCAGGAGCCTTTAATGTTACACTGCTACAAGGATCTACTAACGTTTTAATGACGTTGACAGAGGGCGCTGTTGGTAAACACCAACACAAAAAATGTATTGACAAAAGGCGGCATTAGTTACAATTTTGGCCACGCGTCTAACGAAGCTTGTAGCGCTATAAATGGTAAAAGTAGAAAACCAGCTCTTGTTTTTGGCGGTCGAGCAGCAGTGCTTGCGAATACTACACAAAATCAAGCGTATCCCGTAATACCATAAAAAATTAAACGCTATCCTTCAATCTTAATCGATAAATTCCTCTCTACAAAGGTCATAGGTGAACAGAAACTTAATACTGGCCGGCTAGAAACATCCTGTATCGATAACGCAATCAACACACCTTCAGAAACACTTGTACACCAAGACGAATCCTGGCCGACGATGGTCCAAAAAAAAGCAAAAAAAGAAAACAATATTCCTCCTATAAAGGAATGCAATGACTCGCTCTGCTTCTAATCCGAACGCACCGAGACTAAAATTTTGAAATTGGAGTTGCTACACGTTATTAAAGTTGGATTTTTGAAAAAAGAAATGGATTTGGAACCGTGGTCACAGTTGAGTGAAAATTAGTGATGTGATGTGATCGATATATTTTTGTAACGCACCAAAATTTTGTCGAATATTCAAGGTTATCGTTCGTCGGTTATTCCGAAAAAACCAGCTGTTAACTCCAGCGAACAATGTCAACGCTGCGTGAGTCTAGAATCAGGTACTGAATAGGTTATTGTATGATGATGAGTTAATCCCCTCCCTCTCGCCGAGAAGAGGCCTGTGTCCCAGCAGTGGGAATGATATAGGCTGATTATGATATAAGTTAATGCGTATAGGATTTCTCAATAGAGATTAAGCGTTATTATTACTTTCAACTCCTCATGCTAATTAAGACACTGTTACTGATGCAAATTGGCAACTCATAAGATCGAATTGACATCGTGCCCTCGCATACTAATCGAGCTACGGTAATCCGATTAGCACATTAACTCCATAAACTCAGACTTCCTAGTCGCTAAGTCACAATCACAGTACCTACACGTGTGGTGGAATTCATTTCATAAAACCGCATTTTTTGATTAAAAATACAACTGAAATAGCCTTTGATCACAAGCCTTTCCAAAAATTTCATATTACGCAAGAACTCCGGTATTACACAAAAAATCGACATCGACATTACAATTTGTTGATATTGAGTTCACAGCAGTAAAAGTAAATTCACTCATAAATACATTGCGTAATTAAAATTAAAATCGGACGGAAAAAAATTGTCACATGACATCCCGGAAGTAGTGATCGACACTATTTGAATGAATACATTCAACACGTATTCTTCAATACGTGTTGACACTTCGGGGTGGCGTTGCTTGTCAAGACAAAATAACAATGACATGTCAAGTTCAAAACAAAAAGATCGCTTTTTGTTTAGTTCCCTTTTTTGTGGCATCCCAGGTCACTATTAAACTTGAATTGTTTGCAGTGCAGCGATTTGTTAGAAATCTAGATCATTATGACCATACCAATCACCTATCAGTGTGCATTTTAATGTTCTCGCCAAAAAACAGGTCCGTCCTAATAATTGCGATTTACTTTTATTTTTCGTATTACCTGTTTCTGTCATTCCTTTTACAATTTAAAAATGTTTCAGTTCGGAACCAATATCCAGCAAAAGTAATTGCAAAAAATAATAATATAGGAATGAGCAAAAAATTGTGACAATTTTTTCTTTTCTAATATAACTTTTATTTTATTCATCACTTTTTAGTTGCTGTACAGACGCCAGCACATCAAGCTGCCCTAATCTGTCAATATTTCCCAATTGAACATGAACTTTAAGTTTATGTAATTAAGATAAAAATCTATCAAAGAAATTTGACAGATTGGGGTAGCTTGATGTGGCGTCTGTAACTCTGTACCTACCCCACACAATATGTACAACAGCTAAAAAGTACCTACACTATTACTTATTATAATGCTAACAACATTGCCAGGCAGTTTTATAACAGCATCAACATACACGAACTCGAATTAAATACATACCATAATCAAAAGCTACCAAAAAGAACTTAATAAATTGAATAAAGGACAACCGTTTGGTTCCTCTACAATCGATGAACATTCATTAAAAAGTATATACTTACAGACGAATATACAACCTCCTCCTTTTTTGAAGTCGTTTAAAAATATGTAATTACTATTAATAACAACAACATTGCCAATCAATCCAGTAAGTAGTTACGAAAACAATCAGTCGAAAATCATTAAGTCAAAGAGTAACTTTCACAAACCATAGTTAACCAAGTTACCATAGGTTCCCCATTATGACCATTTACAGTACAATCGATGACTAAAGTTTTACAACTTATTTGCATATAGGCTACGTTTTATTGTTAAAAATGTGGGTTAGAACGACGTATGTTATGTAAGCGGGAAAGTTATGCTACGTTATGGAAATAACTTGGGCTGTAAAATATGTAATATATTCATACATTGTTTTAATAAATTTCACGTAGGCTTCTCTTCAAACTCGTCCTATTTTCATTCAGCAGAAGTTAGAACGAGCAACGGCAATATTTTACAATGCTTGAGCTATATAGTACATGTTGGCAGGAGCATCGACGCGCTGCCTGTTTATGCAGTACATGATTGTGAACGTTATTAAAATGTCGGTTATTAAAAAGATAATGTTTTTCCATACATTTTGACACTTTTCACAAAAATTTCTACGGCGTCTAGACACATTGCTGAATTCAGGGTTTAAATTTTCGCGTCTATGCCCTGCCACCCTGTATAGGACGTCTCTGTTATTTAAACAGAAACTAAAAAATAACCATATTTTACAGACACAGTTCTAAGTTAGAAGTTGCATAGAAAAAAAGTTGGAACCAATCATTTATACATACATCAACTTAGCTGAAAAAACACTACCCAATGCGTACACAAAAAACAGAACTAATATTTCTATCTCAGTAAACATAGCTTGTATGACTATCTTCGCGCCGACAGCGACACGTGTCACTTCTAATTAAGCTATTCACTTTTAATAAAAATAGCCGCCAAACCAATTGTCTACCAGCGTGTACAAAACAAAGCCCAAATATCCGGGTGGCAACGCTTACTTGGTACTTCATACTATCCAGTGAAGGCTTCCGCAAACAGGCAGGACGCAACTGTCGTAGCTAAAAATCTACGACGCGCGACGTCGCGGCGTCGCGCAAAACTTCATGGAAATTGCTCTACTATAGTTCGACTTTTCATTGTATTCAGTAACTTGACAGTTGAAGGGCAGATTTTGACAAAAAAACAATAGTGAGGTGGTGTAAGAATGAACGAAATTTAATGAACTTGAAATAATGTACTTATACTATTTTAAATTTAATGACTTGTGTAAAAATTTTAGAACTTGTTATACATTTTGTGTTTCACTAGTTGGGTAGTTTATTTATAGTTTGTTTCTAATAGAAGAAAATCAAAAATAAACATTACTTGTGTTAATAAATTATTAATTATTCTTATGTTCCACATCTTACAAACGAATTTTTAAAGTTATCTAACGAATGATAAAAATGGTTCAATTTAAAATTAAACCATTTTTATCATTCGTTCTTTACGCAAAATCGTTCACCACCCCACTATCAGTTTTGGTATAGTAATATTATTTTTCTTTGAACTGTCAAGTTGCTGAATACAATTAAAAATCGAAGTACTGAGCCACGTCGCGCCTGTCTGAAGAAGTTCATGGACGTAATAATATTGCGGCAAGATTTTTTCGCGCAGTGGATCTGCAACGCACTGCTCAGCGCCGAGACTAAAGTTAAAAATCGAACAGCGTGTTTTTTCGATGCGCTAAAATGCACGCCATTGGATTCTGAATACTTGGTTCAACGCCAAGAGTTGAAATTCCAGTGCGCGCTAAAATCCCACCGCGATATTTTAACGTCCGAGTGAACGTCGACTTTAAAAAAGCCCCCCATTTGTCTTCAAACAACGAACCGCAGCCGGTCCCCCACTAATAGCACCGACGTACAAACACATAATTACATACAAACATCAATTAACGTTATAATTAACCAATTTATTGGTTAATCTGATTTCAATGGGTTACTAAACGACTGCCGTTATTAGATCATTAGAAGGTAATCATAAGTATTTGCTAAGGTACACTTTCTATTTTATAAGTTATTTTGTTCATAGTAGAGTGGCTCGTGGCTAAGTAAAATAATAACAGCCGTTCGGATCGATCGATCAGATCACGTGGATGTGGCAGTCGATGGCGACCATCTTTGCATGTCAAGACTCCTTGGTGCCTCGAAATGCCCGTTAAGCCGCTGGTTCCGGCTATCATTCATAGGTCTTTGGCATTCGTTACGGGTCGTCATAAGCCCGATAGCAACCAGTCTTAGTAAGGGGTATCCTATAACTCAGTAACTGGGTTCTGGAGGTCAAATAGGCAGTCGCTTTATGTAAAATACTGGTTTTCAGGTCAGACTATTAGACGATCCGGCTGGGTACGGGTTTATTCATAGTAAAACTATACAGAACTTTAATTACTATTACGATATGTAGTTGCCATGGTAACGGTATTGTTATTGCTTCGATACGGTGCCCGAGTGATCTATTCGAGTGAATTATATAAGACACGTAATATTAGTCATCTAATCGTTCAAAATTGCTATTATTTAATTTTAATTACTTAGACCACGGAAATGAATAAATTGGGTTATAAAATTTAATTGTTCCCTTGTATAGAGATTCGAATCGTAGGTACACATCAAGCTATGCATTTCCAGTATAAGCTGATCTTGCATTGTATAGGATTTCCGTACAGTGCGAGATCAGCGTAAACTGGAAATGTATAGCTTGATGTGTAGCCGTGTGTGTACCAGTACCATTATTTTTTTTCCTTTTTTCATTATGATCAGGGTGTTTTTTTAACAGAGGCCTTTGTAGGTATTTCTATATAACTACGACTGAGATGTTTAAGGGCCATCCTTATCAGGGCAAAAGGCATATCTGCACTATCCGTTACACGAATCTGTTATCCTTCCGTCCTCGCCGACGACGAGGCCCGCCGTGATGCCCCCGACCATCACCACTCTACCTAAATTCATCCCTAAATAATCAAGATCCGATCAAGTCATCCCCTGCTGCCCTCCAGCGAAGCCATCAGCCGAGGTCCGTACCCAACAGGACCTGCCCTTAGCTTCTAGTCGCTTAGTTTATGCCCTGGCTCGAAGCTTCAATTTATTAACGGATCTACACGATAGCAACCGACAACCTCACTGTGAGATGCGATACCAAAAAATACACAAATCTATTACTAAAACTTAGCATTTCGCTTAAACACCGACGCCACAGGGGTTTTTTTTAATTTTTTTGAGGGTGGGAAATTATCAACTAACTTCCCCCGCGCTGGGTGGAGCTGGAAGGCGTGTCTGACTTTTACTGACTAAAACCCACCCGTGTTCCTTCAGTTACCTGTGTGCCAGGGGCCACGGTATCTCTTTCGAACAACACAGGGGTCCGTCATCATAGCCGTGCGTCTTGCTCACTATAAAAAATAGGTACCTAGGTGCGTTTCTGCATTTGATGAAATTGCATCACACAATTGCTGGCAAATTTAGATAAATCCACAAACATTCATAACCATCATAAAGTTAAAACATCAATTTCACAACATCCATTCTTAAAAAGCTTTCTACCAAGTTTTCTTCGCCGATTTCCCAAGACCTCCCACACGTTGTCATATTAAATGCCATAAAATGGTTACGACATACTTACTTAGGTACATGCCCCTTTGACCCCAGCAAAAAGATTATCACAAATATAGGTTTTTATTGGCCCGTACTTTGAGCATTAAGTTAAATTTATATTGTACCAATGGTCAATTGTCTTTAACTTGCTTAGGAAAAGGGTGTAAAGTTCACTCAACGTCCAAAGAAAAGGGAGGATCCTCCGGTCTGAAAGGTGTTGTGTCTGGTGGGCTACTGCCCCACGATTCAGGACGATGTATTATTCTAGATGCGCGGTAAACTCTGCTTGCGCGATGCAGGATTTTACTTGACGCCAATGTGAGTGTGATGCGTAGTTCGCACGTGGCGATGTAAAAAACACATTATTTATTGTCAGCTAGCATCTATCTACAAGTTACCAGTACCAGAAATTACTGCCAAATCTCACCCAATTTATTGGGTAAATTAGTGGGGCAAAATCCGGCTAACACATATTTTGGCCTACTAAATTAGTTCGTGTGGCGTGTCGTAGGCGATTTAAGGCTCTAACTTAATAGGACACGACATTAAGAAGCCGGTTAGTGGGTGGTGTGTTTGATTAATTGCTAACTGCTTGCTGATTTTAACCTAGATTTGCAGAGTACATGGTAATAACTGTTATTTCTCGGGTTAAGGTACAATGAGGTTTAATTAACTTTTGTTTTTGCTATAGGTATCTGCAACTACCGAGTTTCTTGCCCGCTCTTCTCCATAGGAAACGACCAATTGGGACCGGGCACCGCTCTTCTGACGTTTCATAAGTGCCTATGTAGGTTTATGTGAAATAAAATATTTTAATTTTGACTATCTACACGTTGCCATGAGGTCTTATAATTTAGCTGTAAGAAAACTTCATGGCAACGTGTTGATTGATATTTTGTGACTTCTGGAATATCATTTTTGAAATAAGGTAATCTTGTGTGCGACGCGACACTTGTAGAACAATTTCTATGAAGTTTTCATAGAAATTATTCTACGTGAGTCGCGCCTGTTTGCAGGAGCCTTTAATAATAATGTGAAAATTTTTGCCTTTATGCGTATCCTTCAACGGAGCCAATGGATAAATGAACATTGTTGGGGCCAGTGCTGCAGGAACTAAAGGGGTTTTTGCAGCAAAAACACAGGGGAACTTAGAAAACACATTTATTACGCTTTAAAAAAAGGAACAAGATGGCCGCGTGCGCAAAAATTTTAAAACAGGACGTGCGCTCTGATTCGCGTTTAGTGGCAAACTGGCGGGCGGGGGTTCCACAGTGTGACAAGCATATCAGGGCCCTTATTCACTATGGCCACTTAACGATTCCTTGCTTCGAAACCACGTCAATTTCTTAGATCACACACGACATCTGCTGATAAATATCGACAAATTGTCTTGGAACATACAGAATATGACATTTCGATTCCTTACCATTCCGTTACATTGTTTTCTACAAAACACGATATTGGCATAATTTTAATGCGGTAAGATACCGCGGGGAATCATTATAACGATACAGAATTGGGGCCCAGCATGTCCCGCCTCTTATTAATGATGCTACTTCCTAACTAAAACTTAGATTATTACCATATTTATAATTATTTAAATCTATTGAGCGCGTGGCTAACAAATATCAATAATGAACGGATGGGTGAATGGATTGTCATTTTTAACTAACGGTTGCTTAGAAGTAACGTTACGGTCATAAAAATCTTCAAAAAGATATTAAACATTGAAAGCATTGGAAAGGTATTTAAACTGTTAAACTGCGCTCGAAACACCGGGAGCATCACAGTCAGAGGTAACCAATCAAAAGTTATGTAAACATTCATTGATGCCATTCAAAACATAGTAAAGATCATCGTAAACAATTTATCTAAACGAGCGTTACATAAGACTATCCAATTTAAAGTAATGAACATTAATACAGAAATGAAATTCTCTTCACACCAACTATGGCAGTTACATCCTACACTACCTATCTATGTCTTTACTTTTGATCATTTTTTCTTGAACTTTCTTTTGTGAAAGATCTGGCGTAATTTGATTGATTGAATCGCAAATTAAAAGTGACAGAAACGATGTTATACTTGAGCAGTAACGCTAGTAACTGTCTATTTTTTATCAGTAGGTACAACGGATATGCCATCATCACAAATCCACCTGATGGTTAGCAGTGATCTGGGGCCTTAGTCTGCTATTTTTATAAATTCGACATTCCAACACGATCCCATTGTCATTCATTTGTAATTTTGCTAAAAGTTCGTAATCTGCTAAATTCATAATGGTCGATCATTGGTCAGTCAATGGTCTCGTAATAGAATTGTGACATAATGGCATTTTCGTTTTGCCATTATTATAAAACTCGTTAGTAGAAAGGTTTTTCGAAAAACTACTACTAAATTTATAAATTCATGCCAGATTTCATTTATATATATTTTTACATATTATTTATTAGTGTTTTATGCAATCTAAAGTAGTAGGAAGTTCGTAAATTAAGTCAGTCATTCATTTGTCATGATGTACGAGATTACCAATAAATACCATTTCTTTCAATGGACTGTCAGTGGCTGACCATTGGAAAGTCATAATGACGCCATTTTGTCAGTAGATTACCAAACTTGTCAAAATCAACAATTATGAAATCAATGATAGACCATTCTGACACTATTGTAATAGCAGACTTGAGGCCCTGATCTATGGTGGATCACAGCTGTCTTTCTAAAGCATCTTAATTTGAAAACCTACTAAGATTTTATAGTAGGTTCTGAATTATGAGTAAGTAATTAAGTATCTTCTATTCCTTAACTATGCACTTTAAGAAAAAAAGATAATTTAATAAAATGGAAAAGTCTTATTCAACATCCAGGATTTAGGACTGAAAAAGGTATTGATAAGAAGACCAACATTCTTAAACAGGCCAGTATACCAACAGAATATTATAACTGTCTTCCTCGTTGGTCTAGTAGTGGCAAAGCGGTACCGCTGAGCATGAGGTCCTGGTTTCAATTCCCAAGTCGACCAAAGTGTTATTGGGTTTATCATTTGGAATTTCTCATTAGCAGTCTGAATTTGTGCCCGGTTTGATGGTATTAAACTCGCCCCTTCTTACTTTACTTAAAATATTCTCTTAATGACATTTTATTCTTTTCTGTGGCAGCATTGTGAAATTTTATTTTATTTTAATTTGTAATAATGGTTTTGCCTGAAATAAATGAATTAAAAAAAAATACGTTACATGGGACCTAAACATAACTTACGAAATGTGGGTGTACCTACTATGGGTAGATTTCTGCCTAACCCTTAGGGGAAACAAGACAGACAAACGCAAATTTATTTGACAAAAAACTGACAGTTTTGTACGGTCTCAAACGACATGAGACGCAGACACTTTTCTTTTCGTCTGTAGGTACAGGTCAACACAGAGAGCGAAAGTGTAAGTACAATATTTATCTATCAGCATTCAATTCAAGGGTCACGCATACCTGCAGACAACATCTGAGGGTTTACTACTAAAAACAGTTGCTGCACATGATTTTAAACCTTAAACGACAGGCATAAGAATGACGTGTGGTTCTATTACGGTATGTGAAATTGGGTTTGAGTACATCTTGATGCTTTACAAAAGCCGCCATCTAATATTGTGTTTGAACAAACTGAATAGAAAGAAACTTTAATTAATTTTTGTTTGAGGTGGTCATTAAGTATGTGAGTTATGTTTTACTAGTTTCTGCCCGCGACTTCGTTCGCGTTAAAGTCGTAACGCACCACAATTTACTAATATGACAGCGACAATTTACAAAACTTTCCTATATACCTACTACGTTTGAAGTGTTGGTTATAGTACAGTTGCCCGTTTGAAAAGCCGCTTGCCCTGAGGTCGATACCCGCAGCCTTCAGTGTCTGCCCCTAAAACTGGTTGATAGTTATGTTTTATGATAACTGCCACAAACTTTTTGATTCAAGACTTTCGTCGGCAACGCGGAGCATGAAAATAAGACAAACAAAAGAAATATAATTTAGATATCGAATCACACATTACATCATTCGCCCAGCCTTTTCCCAAATATGTTGGGGTCGGCTTGCAGTCTAACCGGTTGCAGCTGAATACCAGCATTGCACATGGAACGACTGCCTATCTGACCTCCACAACCCAATTACTGGGTAATACGATATCCCTTGATTAGACTGGCTGTCAGACTTTCGGGCTTCTGACGACCGTAACGACTGTTAAAGATCCACAAATGACAGCCGGGACCAACGGCTAAACGTGCTTTCCGAGGCACGGAAGAGTCTTGGTATGTAAACATGTTCACCCATCCACGGACCAACCGCGGGATGTACTTAAATTGATGGTATTAAGGTGGTAACGATAACTCGGTAATTTTCTTTCGTTTTTGCAATTTGGAAGTCAGTGTCAGGCTGTACCTATGTTGAACTGAATATGTTTGTGTCTAGAGAATGACAGTAATTATAATCATCAATACAACTCTGTAAGTTCATTTAATCTTGTCAAGTCATTCAATGGGATGAAATGAAAACAGCCATATACAGGGTAAATTAACCAGTGCGCAAACTGTAACCATGTTTTTAGCATTTCATTCTAGACTCCCTAGCGTAAAAAAAATTCGGAGGTTATACAAAAAAGAAATCTGCTGTTTCATAGAAAATTGCAATACCTACGCACGCGGTCTAAATGTATGGAACATCAATTTTTTTTTTTTGTATAACTGACGAAAAATTTCTGCGCTAGGGGGTCTAGAATGATATGCTGAAATCCTGGTTACAGTTTGCCCACTGGTTAAAATTCTATCCTATATTTTGCGGTCGTGAATTATATTTTAAGCAACATACAACCTGACACTTGCCTGCAAATTACAAAAAGCGTAAGAAAATTCGAATTTCGCGGTCTACCCTAGGGCATCCTCCTTAGGACCATCAATTTCGAACTGAAAATGGATTCCTTGTTTACCAGACACATTAATAAAGTATTAATAAAAGTTACCAACCAACGAAACGATTATTTATTGTTCCCTAAAAGAAATTGAAAGTCCTTTACACCACACCCTACCTGCCCCAAACACGAAGGGTGAACCACCCTCGACGTCTTACCAGGAAATGATAAAATATGGATACAGTTTTATTGCGATTAGCTCTACAAAAACGGAATGACACGCAAGCTTTCAAAAATTCAATATACATAGTCAACCAAAATGATATCGCAGCTTTGTTAACTTATGTTAAACGCAAGTATGCTGAAAATTTTATCAACTTTGGCGTCGGCATCACAATCAAAATCAAAAGTCACTTAACTAGACTGGGAGTCAGCACTTTTTGAACATCAAAATTACATAAGACAGTCTCCCAAAACGCCCGACCTTCACTATGAACAATGAATTTGGACTGCGCTATCGCGATTGTAAACTTAGTGTGGGACACCCTTCAGCTAGATGGACAAGGTGGCTGGGACAGACTGGATGCGGAAGGCGGGGGACAGGGTGTTGTGCCGCAGCCTGGGAGAGGCCTATGTCCAGCAGTGGACTGCGATAGGCTGAGTTGATTGACCGCGATGGACTAAAGGTAAAAACCGACAGCCATTTGTTTAGGCTCTTACTTTTATCAAAATAAATACATTGCTGTTTCACACACTCGTGCGTTTAAAATGCATTTACGCGGTCAAACTGTAAGGAACAGCTAATTTTTTTTTAACTTACGAAAATTTGCAACGCAGGTTGTTTCAGAAACATGGGCTCAATTTATGATAACAGTTTGCCCAGTATACACAAAAGAAACTATCAACCTAATACAGGTTAACTTGATTCAGACAAGACGTGAAGACATGACCACTAATAACGAGACCAGGGATGAATTAAGAATAAGTGGAAAAAGTTTAATTACTTCATCAACCTAACCTTACCATTTTGTTGACAGTACACCTTTCCCCCATTAAAGATAAACAGTAGTTGTTGCCTGATTACTAATGACGAATAAATTAAGACAGTTATCTTAGGCATTTGAACAAGCTCTTCTAGACAAACGTGAAGAGAATAGAAAGATTGAGTAAACAGAAATAGAAACATAGGTGAAGACGTGTGCTCCTTGGCTGAAATAATTAAACAGTACGTGGACAGCAAGATATAATAGAAATTACAGAATTCTACATGCGAAGATGCGCACTATGACTGAATTAATTGAGCATAGAACTTTATGTGCAATAAAGGAATTTCGTTTATTTCTTGAGATACAGCGAGCCATGCATACAAATGCAGAGTATACTGAGAGAGTTGAGAAAATGCTTAATTTAACATGCACTTGACACAGTACATGCATCATTTGAATAAAATAATTGAATTCTTTTATAGGAAAACTAGCGAGGGTGCCCACGCTTCGCACGTGTATAAAAATCGTTACTGTGGGTTATCCTGAGTAGATAGACATATACCATCGCGGACTTTTCTGTAGACCTTTTGAAGATATAAAATTCCGTAATACATTATTTTGATCTCATTAATTTTACCCAGAGCGTTACCAATGTACTCACACAAATATATTTTTACGACATCATTACAAATCTTTGTAATTCTCGGGTTTTTCTCTACTATATATTACGCATATAATAAATCATAGTGAAACCCGTATCAAAATTCATTTCATGGTTTAGAAGAAATAAACGGAAAAACATACAGACGAAAGCAGCGACTTTATACATACTATTTGGAGACGTTGCATATCAACAATATCCAACCAACCGAAGCTGTTTAATATTAACTCATCCATGTTTATAATACGAGTGTCATACAATAATACCCTGACAAGAACGGACACCTACATTTTAATACGAGATAATCCTGTGTGTAGGAAGGAATGTTTATACGATACACACTGGCTTATCATTAAAAGATGTTGTGATAACATCCTCCCACGAGACAGAAAGGTGTAGAGATTAATTAAAATTAAGAAACACGTGTTAATTAGGTTTAGAGAAGACTTTGAGTGTGGTCGCACATATGACGAAGATGCGTTGCGTAACGCTAGGACCAAGCTAGGACGGACCGAATATGTAGATAGTAAAACATTCAACCTTGCACATTCAATCGATGATGCGTGAGTGCATCGACCGGACTAACTGGAAGTTAACGAAGTTACGCCAAACGCATCTTCCGTCAGATGTGCGATCACCCTTAAACTAGATATATGACGATGTTTTAACTTTTGTGTGAGTATCTGCTTCAATATCACCAATATGTGAGTCTTTGCAAGTAAATGTATAGATAAACAGATCTTCACAAACGGTTGTAGAGACAGCTTAGCATGACGCTTTCTATTTCTACGAATAGACAGTGTTTTTCAATACAAAGTGACATTTCGTTTCTCCATTTTGACACCGCACCGTAGATATCCTTATACAATCTGTCATTTTGTCTTTCGTTTCTAACGATCTTTGTCTAGGTCCTTATAAACGTAGACTATTTCAGAAGAATATTTCTTGCCAAACTGTCAAAATCACACTGGAAACAAACTTTCTACTCGACGGCCACAAAGTATATACGATTATCTACAAAATCATGATTCTTAAAGAATGCATAACTGTGATATTTAATAGACAAACATAGCTATCTTCGCCTATTGTACATTATTTAGTTAATAGTCATGTCTATTCTTCCGTCGACAAATCTGTGCTCGTGCTAAGCCTGCAACACTGAACTGTAGTTTACAGTCCCTATAGAATTGTCCATGCAATTACTATTTTACTAAACTCCATTGCACATAGAAGCTTTATTGAGGTATTCCTTTATCTTTTTGGCTCCAATACCTCCATCACTTAAACGACAGCTTTAAACAGAAATCCGTCTACGAATTTCTATTTGCATAGCCTTAAAAGCTGTTACCTAGAACTCCTGAGTCACGTACAATTCGGCAAGGAATCGCGTAACGATCGGCAAACAGGCGACGATAGCTGTCGAATTGTAAATGAAGTTGCTATGGTGTGGCGTTACAATCGCTTTTTTATGGTAATCTGGTGAAGTACCCGGAACGTGGTGATAACACGGAGACACACCACTAAAACGTTACTAAAGAATTCATTTTTTTTGGGCATGACTTCTCGCCGGTCAACCTATGAGGTTGTCGGTTGTTGAACCGGACTTGCCCGTGGTAACCTTAATAAATGAAGGCTTCCAACCAGGGCTTAAAAACCTAAAACTAAAGCGACTGTTCGCTAAGGGCACCCCCTGTGGGATATGGCTTAGGGTATCGCTGGTAGAGGGTAGAAGGCATCAATGGACAGGCTGGTTCGGACTGATAAAGAATTTAGCAAACTCTCGACCTTACTTGTTTGAATCTTATGTAGCAACTAGTACTTTGCCAACGACTTCATCATCATCATCAGTCCACTGCTGGAAATATGCCTCTTCAATTACACGCTACTCAACTTGATTCTTGGCAACTCTCATCCAGCTGCTACAAGCTTCGTTTGCCCTATCTCGTGGGAATTTCGGATAATCCGGCCTTATGCCTTGTGTTCATCATAAATGGAAACTCTGTGAAAATTTTCAGCTATCTTGGTCTTGATTAGAATTGTTGGCTGGACATTGATGAGTCAGTCAGCGAGATTGCGAGTCTGAACTTTTCTTTTTAATATTGATTTATGAAGATTCAAAAGAGAAAGAAGCAGATACTGTGGAATAACAACCAAACTTTTCGTCCAAATAGTTAATATCAAATAAAAAGCTGTACATTAGGGGGCGTCCATTAATTACGCGAGGTATTTAGGGGGGTTGGGGTCGAGCAGAATCTCAACCAATCTCACGTGGGGGAGACGGGGGTCTCTGCCAATTTCAAGTATTTTTATTTTTTTGCAATCAGCATTTTGAAAAACCTCACTTGAGGTTATGGGAGATGTTCGAGACAAATCTCACGATATCACCATGGGGAGAGGGGGTCAAAAATCGCCAAAATTGCCTCACGTATTTAATTGACGCCCCCTTACGTAGTCCCGTAATATGTCGAAGGCATAAATTGCTTTCCACTGGATGTTAAGTAGATATATTCGAAATAGAAACAAGACCCGCAAATTTTGTATTTCCTCACTAACATTTCCCATCATCGTAGCTCCATGATCATTAATCTCCTGCCCTTAACCCTTTATTTAAGGTCAGCACAACATGTATTCTTCTATTAGTCGTAATCTTGGTAGTCACCTCAATAACATTATCATCATTTCAGACGAAAGACGTCCACTGCTGGACATAGGCCTCTCCCAAGATCCGCCATAAACAATTTTTACCCCAATGACACTGTAAAATAATTATTTCACAAAAGGTTCGCCACGCCATTCATGCTTAAAGATTTTATTTCCGATAAAGATATCCAACTAAAAAGGTAACATCAAGGCCCACCATTCACTCCTTTCTTTGAACAAGACGTCGTAATTAAAGAGTCATTTGAATAAATTCAAAAGAATTACACAATAGCCTTGTACCTTCACAATATTCGTGTCATATTCAAACAATACTGTTATTACACTGAAAAAGATACATTACGTAAGAACACCGTGACCAGTTTAATACATATTAAATATATCTATATATATATTGGACTCATACGGAGAAAAAAAGAACTAAAAAATGTTAGTACTGAATTTGGCAGGTCACAAAGAAAGTGGCGCCACAATGAATGGTCAAGTTGTGTTGGTCACTCTGTATGTAACATTATATGCTCGTGTGTTTGTTAACGATGACCAAAGTAACCGTGAAGGTGTAATTCCCATAAGAATCGATGGGTACCGATTATTCACAGTCAGTGTTTCATTGGTGTGACGTGATTTTATTTGTAAATGTGGTTTTGCTACTTCACACGACACCATACAAAGGGGCAATTAAATTTATCATGTCTCTTTTCATAATCTACATTGCAGATGATGATATTTCAGGCTGACCAATAAGATGCTTCATCTCTTTAGTTAATCCGGCACAAATACCAGAAATAACCCAAGGCATTATCGTGCGAGACTGCAGGCAACGCTGCATTAACTAAAAATCGAATACTGAACATTGCATATTCAAGATAGGTTGACTGTTCTTCCGATACCTCTTAAATCTATGTACCCATAAGAGTTTGTTGTTTGTTTGAACGCGCTAATCTTTGTAACTACCAGTTTGATTGGTGGTGCGGGTTGTTCGAAAGAGATACCGCGGCCCCTGGCACACAGGCAACTGAGGGAACACGGGTGCGTTTTAGTCAGTAAAAGTCTGATACGCCCTCCTGCTCCACCCAGAGCGGGAGTAGTTATTTGATGATTTCCCACCTAAAAAAAAACCAGTTGGATTGGTTAACATATTTTTGCTTTTGATAGCCTTATTGAGTAAGGCTTATTAGCAACATCATTCTCTCTCTCTCCTTTAGAGAGGAGCAAAAATAACGAAAGAATTAGCGCGGACGAGAGATGCGATGTGACGGGGTGGGTCAGGGGAAGAAGATTTATCACGCAAACGAAGTCGCGGGCAATAGCTAGTCATATATAGAGATACCGGTTTCATATCTTCCTATCAATTATCTTGTCTGCCAAAGTGGAATGTTCACAGCAGCACCAAAGTTTTAGCATTTTATTACCCAAATTTTAACACGTAACAATGGCTTCGTCATGCGTATGAAATTCATTCGCATTTATATTCAGTTAGTGTATTGTTATAATAACCGGCGAATTTTCCACTTGGAAGTGTTGCATTATGAAGAGTGACTGGTATGGATTTAAGACAAATTATGTATGAGGGAGGACATTACAGAATCACAGATCTTACCTATTAACTCATTTCAGATACACCTCAGAAAGATAAAGTGATGTAAGATATTATTCATGAAAGGTTTAGATCAAAATTACAAAAGAAAAACTGTTTATCTTTTAAACATTTTTAAAGTGAACTAATCCAATAGAAACGAACGAACGAGTCCAATATAATAACGCCTTCAGAGTTATGTTGGGGCTACCGCGCTTTTGCAGCGCATCGGGGATGTTCGCGGAGTATGGCGTGCCGGATTTTTATGCCCTTATACGAACACGAATAGCATCCCTGATGCGGCGAGTGCGCGATAGCTCCAACAGCCTTGTGGCTATCTTTGCCAGCAAAGCAGACAGTCCAATGATGTGGCACTGGATGACCACTCATTGTACGTCATTTGCGTATATAAAATAAGTGTTATTGTGTATGTGTGTATCTTTTTGTGCGTCGCCTTTTGTTTTGTGTATGTAGAATTTAAGTGATTTTTATTTTGATTTTGTTTTTGAATATGGATTTTGTATGGTCTGAAATAAATATTATATTATTATTAATAAGAAAAAAAATATGTAAGTGACATTTGTTATACAATATATTCTTGGTTCAGAGTAACCACTCTCTTGATAACACATCATCCATCATCATAACATAGGCGTAATAGAATTCATTCTTCTGTGTGTATGTCACTGATCTTCTTAACGGCTGGACCGATTTTGATATAACTTGTTGTTTGAGTGGGTAATTGTAAATCTAAACCATCCAGTTTAGATTTACAATTGGACTTGATAGGTGGTGGTTTTTGGGCAGGACAAGACAACCGTCGCGTCGGTCAGGTTCGCTAGTAGGTATAAATTTATTTCTCTTCAAAATGTAAAATGAAAAAAATTAATAACATTTTAATAAAAACTTGAGGCTTTGGTGTACAACATCCGTTTCACAGGTTTACTATAGGTACAATATATTAAAATAAATTATTTAAGATGTTCGCAAGAAAACGTTGTAGGGAGTAAAATCTTATTCACTTTAACGACGCAGTGAAAACCATTCCAACCATTACAACCACTACTTAATTGTAACCAGTTCTTGGCTCAATATACTCCGAAGACGTAACTTTATAACAGCAAGTTCCAAAATTTCCAACCACCAGTCCCATCAAAACACAATGTTGTGAAACGTACTACAAATAACAGTTTCATAAGAACTGTTACAATTACAAGAAGATTCGTCGCAAACACTACATGAACGTGTCATAAAGTGCACTTAAATTTACATTCCCACCAGGTCGGTAAAACAAACATTTGATTAACAGAGAAAACGCGATGTGGTAGGTACGGACTGGCCTTCACAAAAATGATAGTTACAGAAGATTCACTACATGAATAATTGAACACAAAGGCACATACGCAACGCATAACATATCACCACGCCTGTTTTCCCCGCTGGTTTTGCCGGGGGTGTATAGGTACACCTTACATCATCATCTGCCATCATCTGCCTAACCTTTTCCCAACTATGTTGGGGTGGGCTTCCAGTCTAACCGGACCCAGCTACATACCAGTATTTTATATGGAGCGACTACCTATCTGACCTCCACCACCCTGTTACTAGGTAATACGATTTACCTTGGTAAGACTGGTCCTCAGACTTTTGGGCTTCTGACGACCCGAAGGACTGTCAAAATATCCACGAATCAAAGTCAAAATTTCACGTAAACCTGCATGGGCACTTATGAAACACAGAAGCTAGGTGCACGGTTCCAATTTGTCGCTTCCTATGGAGAAGAGCCGGCAAGAAACTCCACGGTTACTCTTTTAAAAATAGTTGGCAAAAGCCAACTATTTTTAAAAGAGTAACCGTGGAGTCACCGTGGAATCATTGTAAAAACAATGATTTCAAATTACAGTGATAATAGGATTGGGAGGACAGTGCAGGCCTGTCAATAAGTACCAGGTACTTAGAGGAATGAATATAAAGAATAGAAATTCGTCTACAAATCTACAATCTGGAAGGCCTACAACGTTCTCTCATTCACAATATGTAAAATAATCTACATAAATAAAATTTACCTGTTTAAGAATGACAACCGGGACCAACGGCTTAACGTGCTCTGGGCTGTTACTGAGAAATTACAGACGGAAAAAAGCAAAACACTCATGCTTAGCAGTAGCGATTGCGACCAGTATCATCATCATCATCACCATCATCATCATCAACATCTCAGCCCGGAATCACCCACCGCTGTGTAAAGGCCTCCCCTTTTATCCAACATACTTCTCGGCTCCGTGCGTCTTTCATCCAGGTGTGTACCACGACTTTGAACAACTTAAAAATAAGCGTAATCTAAGGCAATCTCTAAAAGACTGGAATGGATAAAAGTGGTCAGAACTTCAGTATGCCACGAACAAACTGCAGTCAACCACCATCTTGATGTAGAAAATGAAAAGTTAGGAATTCAATAATAAGTGTATTTTAATGCAGCACCCAGACAGCAAATAGACACAACTGTCATAATTATAGTAATTGTGGTTTAAGTGATAATGTGGTTTTTAACTTGAGAGACTGCTTCAAGTGCTTCCACAATCGTAAACTGCAACGGCCGAACAGTAACCACTATTACAAATTAGATACTAACCTAGCCTTGTCAGGAGTGGATTTTCTGAAGCTTCCCATTCATAATAGAATGAATCACCGCTGACCGCGGTTTCGCAACGGCCAGCTGATGACAACATTATGAGGCTACGATATTACGGATACTGCCTAGCTTGGCGCCTTATGCGATAAATCACATTATAGCTTCATTTTCTTTTGTTTCTCTTCCTATTTTATCTATTCTTGTAGAAAGTGGAGCAGTTGGGTATTAGGATTGTCTATTTCTCACACCTTGCCGTTGAATACGGTACTTGTACCTATATTTAAAGTTTACGTTTGCTGGTTCTGAGTCACATCTTGCAAGATTGGCTGATAACTCCAACCTTTTTGGGTCACCTAGGTTGATTATGAAAAGTAAAGTTATAAACAGGTTGAATTCACACTCTAGAATCTACTCAAGAATGGTGTGACTTATCATAAACTGCCCAGCTTTTTCTGAACTACATAATTATGATCAACTTTGTATGTTCTGAAAACGCACCGCTTTCAAAACGGTGAAGGAAAACTTCGTGACGAAGCCAGCATATCAGACTCAAACTCAAAGCATTTATTTAAATTAAACCATTTACAGGCACTTTTGAATTGTCAAAAAGTCGACCAGTTGGAAAGTTGAAGCTAGTTGCCCATTCCGAAACGTAGATCTCTATGGAGAAGATCTAAGACCTAAACATTCAAAAACATGTGACATCTACCTAAGCTATGTATATTCGACCATATTTTGGTGAACCGAACCACACAACATAATATTTTCACAATAACAACAACATAAAACAAACAAGAACAAAATAAATAATTTAAAACAATCTCAATGTCCATAAATAATTTGAGCACAATGTCGAAATATTTCATCAACAGTATTGTTGCAGAATTCAAGGTCTTGATCTTGAGTCTGCAAATTACAACAAAGCGGCTGCAATGAATTGAAACGTTCATAAAAGAATGTAATGAATAACAGCTGGAAGTAAATTACATGAAGTGATAACGTTATCTTCATTGACGAATTTGAAATGCATCTCTTGCAACTGATACAACCCTGACTGAACCTCTGACTCCTTCAGAACGTTTAAATTGAACACCATTATTTGGTGATTGTAACATTCCCAAATCGCTTCCATACCATATGCTTTTCCCAACAAAAACGAATAATATGTGTTGGTTTTCAGATTTGTCAAGCAGTCAGTTTATCAGAACTGCTACATGGAAATAAACCCACCTGACCTCCGCTACCTACTTCTTCTACACCTTGATAATAAGCAATTAAACAAAAGAAAACCGACATAAAAGATGGCCGACATCAAATAGCAACAAGGAGTGATGACAAACGCGCGAAACAAAAGACACTTGATACTGACAAACTCAGTAAACAGAGACGGGCCCGTCAAAAGATTTCTAGAGCGGATAGCGATACGAACACTCAAAGAATATAGCAATGTTTTTTTTATGAAAGAGGTAGCTATGACATTATACTCCTACGTGCCACGCCGTAAAAGAAAAGAAAAAAAAAACAGTACCTACTCATCCATATAGCTCGTGCTGTTATGAAAGAAGAATTCGATATTGTTGTAGATGTTATAGAATTAGACAAAACACAAGTTCAGGTGGAACAAAAAAAAAAGCAAAACTGGCAAGGCTGGCAAAGAAAATAATCCCTTTAAGGCGTAACTACGAGACACATAGCATCAATAGAAACTATTCTAAAAACATAAGCATAACGTAATTTCAGTAAATGTTTAAATACTCAATGTCTTTGTTCTCTTCATATTCGCATTACAAAGCTTATAAGTTCAATCTATTGTAACGGCCGCTCCTACTACATAAATTGGCCGAAGAATCTGTGTTTCCGGAGTGACGTCAACCTATCCTAGTTATACGTTGAACACCTACATACGAAGTTCAATATCGACCATAGATTATGCATTTGTAAAGCATTCATTTGTGTGCTTTTCACGGGGCACATTTAGCAGTTAGGTCTCATGTAGTTTGGAAGACTAAATCTTGATGGAGACTTGATCATGAGATTTCACTAATGAAGCTAAACGCAATCAGTACATCTCAACCGACATGGTTAAGAATTGTCAGGGTTAATATTTCCTGAAAACGGTGACACTGGGCAGCTTTTGAACTCGGTTAAGATGTGAAGTTTCATTGGTGAAATTCGCTCTGAGAGTCGTAGAAGAGCAAATCATAAAGTCAAGGAAGTGCTAGTTGATATTCGAAACTTCCCATTTCAGGAACACTATGGGAGTACAAACAATGGAAATATATTATTGCTCCAAATCTAGATGTATTTCAAAACAAAGCATTGTGTTTCAAGCATCATCAAAACGTATGGGTATTGTAAGTGAAGCGGACCATGAATACGATGCACCGTTTTCTCAAACAACGTTTACGATCGCACAATCGATGACCGTTTCGAAACCACCGTAACAATGTCCATACTACATAAGTACGTTATCTGCCTACTTATTGAACAGTGCCGTTACCGAACTAAGCAGAATGTTAATGAGTATTCAAAAATAACGTAACTTATACCTTCTGTTGTTGTCATGTGTGAATCCGAACGCGTGCTGCCATTTTTGTTTTCCCACGAATATTGCAATGGACGCGTGTTTGAATTTCAAATTCTGATGTAGGGAGGGGAATACGTGACTCGTGTGACTTCATATGCAGCCGGTTTTCCAAAAATTTGCTCACATCAATCTTTAGCATACATGTATTACTAAATTATCAACGTAAATGTACCTATTGTTTCTACAACAACTACTCATTTTTCCCTTCTAATAAAAGCATGTTTACTCACACCCAAGAGAAACCAAGCGTAAAATAAAGGTGTTAATTAAGGAAGCGACTGTGTCCAATGACAAAGATGTGATTAAGTATCGCCCCACATTGCTCTTGATCTAATTTCACATTGTGATGCAGTTCAGTTTTCACACGGTTCCGTGAAACGCCGCAGTGCGAAAAACTAGCTATGTGTCACGGTGTAGCTTGAATGCTGAGAAAGTAATGCACAATATGCACGTGACAAGCACAATGCACTAATATAAAGTCTTTATATCCGTATCGTTATAAGAAACCGGATAGAAGATTATTAAGATTGTTATCTTGTGTTGTCAGTTGTGCAAAAAGTCGGTGAGGCGCAAAAAGTTTGAATCACGAAAATCGGGTTACCGGGCTTAGTAACGTCAACGTGTCACTACACTGTTTGGAAGATAACACGCAATGGTGTTAAGCTTAGTATTCATAAAAAAGAGTATTAAAAAAATCTAACTGTGTAGTTTAATTAAAATCGGTGTTGGTTTTAAAAATATTGTTTTAAGGAACAGAACATGGAAAGGAAGCAATTTTTGATTTGGATTAGAAGACCCATTATTACGAAGATGATAAATTATAAATAATAGACTCTAATGCGTTTTTTATATCCTATGAACGAGACTTGCAAGGTCTTTAGACAGAACAAAGTTATATCTATCTAGTTGGTAAACACGTTATTAACAAAGCTAATGGATGGCCTTTAGTAAAATACTATACCTAGTGCTGTTTGAATTATTTGGTGATGACCAAATGTCAGCATAATTTGGGCATCAAAAAAACATTCACACAAAACGAACTGTAAGAAAATTTAAACGTTAAGTTACGAAATGACAGATAAATAAAAAAAAAGTTCTAAATTCCTAATTGTTTCGTCTCAATTTTGCCTAACAGCGTATCGCATCCAATCAATGCCTCAATATTTAGAGCACGTTCGATTTTTAAATGAAGAAACGTGTTGCTAATAGAACTCGATTAGTTAGTCGAATAAGTCTAGCTCGCTATTTCTCGATTATATCGATTACCTAACAAGTCGGTTGCATCTCGGTTCGGGTTACCTCATCCGCGCTCGATTCCGAAGGTCACTCGTTGTGTGTCGCGAGAATATGTCTTAGTTCGTGCTTTTGTTTAGGTATTATTGTTTACTTTTAATTGTAATATACATTTACAGTAGATTAACCAAATCATTAAAGTTAGAGGTGTGTAAGCTCTAAAATTGTAACATTAATTTGTCCTATATTATTGTATCCTGCTTTTGACTCAGATATACATAGATTAACTTACAAGAACCATCGATAACTGTAAAAGAAAGGCGCCAAACCAATTACCTGAAACCAAAGATAACAAAACATTAATAAGACGTAAATGAAAACCAATAAAACATGTTTATGACAAAACTTAATGAAGTTGAACAAAAAAGAGACAACTCTATGGAAAGCAATGACTTTTAAAATGATGAACAACATTAGAACATTAAAAAAGCGATGATTGTCTTTGCCTTCCTCCAGGCCATACGCAGCTTCCGGTACTTTCTACCAAACGGACATACATAATACCGACCATTTATCATTAGTAACAACAATACAATATGTAATTACTGCACCTGGAAGCCGATGCTATCTATGGCCAACTGTTTGACAATTGTTTGTCCAACTAACGAATGTTTACTCTGAATCTGATCATAATTTTATTTAAGACTGTGTGGGCGATTGCCTACAGACACATACATTTACCTGTGCTTAGATCAGGTCTAGATTTTCTCTGGTTTTAGTATCGACATCCGTTTGACCACAAGTATGCTTAGTAAGTCAAGTTTACGATCGTCATTTGTTCATTATAGTTTGCACGTGAATACTTTCTTTTTCTTACGTTTCCGTGAGCTGGGGAAAATACATATTAAATGTGACACAGTTTGTAAAGAAAATATTATGCTAGAATCTTACAACGGTGCGTATATTCCTTAGAAATCTTCATTAAGTATATTTTTCTATGCTCTTGAAGCGATATAACCAAGTTGGGTAAACTTTAATCACGAACAGAAAATGTGCTTTACCAGTTAAAATTATTTAATCACGTGAGAGTTAAACAACCCGTTCCTGTTTTCAACTGTCTGTATTATTAACTGCGTCAAGCAATCAATCGTGCAAATGCCGTTTCCGGATGCGACCAACCCAAACAAAAATTCTCCTTTGTCTTCGTTCCGCTAAAATGTTTGCACACGAAACACGTTTGGGCCACTTGAAATGGGTTCCAACCTGTTTTAAAAACCACCTTGGTACCAAAAAGGCTAAAATATCAATAGAGATTGACCATTTCGACGAGACTTCTCACTTACAGCGTTCGAAAAAAAAAGGAAACCGTGTTTAAAATTCTTCTTTTGAATATTGTTGATATCCGCGCCATTTTCGGCCAGCGTTAACACAACCCTTTGCATATCAAATGAGAATGGGTATTTTATCGGTTATATTTCACATTATTTCCGAACCCCACGTGCAAAAGACAAGGCTGGCTGACTCATACTTCCGTGGAACGAATAGATTAACCAGCATTATAGCGATTACTGTACCTTACCGAGTGTAGGTACATGATACACGTTCGCAAGGTTTTCTTGTTCACTGAACGTCTGGAAGTGCACGCAAATCATTTTTGTTTCCTATGAATTAGCATAACTGCTGCAGGTTTAAAAAAAGTCTTTGTTTTAACAGATACACAATGCCCTCTTACTTGGCATTAAAGGACCTGCTTTCTGTAATAGACAAATCTTCCATTGCATCTTACGATGAAATTATGTCTACTGTCTCGCCCCAATTTCATATTAACTGGACAATATCTTCAAAAAATGTTGGTCAACTAAATTCATTTTTAATTGCAACTCTCATTACAAAGGTCGACCAGCGTCCGCGCAGTTCGTCTGTCACTCTGTCGTGTCACAACATAAAGTGGTCAGTACAGAATGACCACGCAAGAGGATAATACACTTTCAGCCAATCGATGCTACCTAGAATATTCTTTCCGTTTAAAGTTACTACATAATCGGTATCCTGGCGGAATAGATCCTGATCGATGATGGGGAGCTGGCCAGGAATGAACCCCTTTTTCAAATCATGCTTGGTGCTACTAACGCACATCAAAAGGAAAGAAAATTGTTTTAAGTTCACAGAAAAACGTGCATGTAAAACAAAGTTGACACTATAATAACTATGATACATACTATTACGGGTACAAATCTATAGGTTATAACAACGCAACGGGCTACGTTTTTAAAAAAGACTGGTATGGCCAACAAGAAATGAGTTTTGATTCAGAGACGTATCTTGATTTATATGACACTTCTGCAGAAACTTTTTGTGATACACATACAGGTGACGTCACATACCAGATGTTGCAATATTACTGTTACTTTCTTGCAAAATCTGTCCAATGCAAGTATGTGCTTTTCATGGTCAACGCTCATGTGAATAATCTGTTTGTTGTATAAAATATCTGATTTAAATACTGAACAAGGGTTTACTGTGAAGTGTAATATATGTGCGTCAGTCAGAACATGTTTCAGATGTTAGTCACCGGTTTAAAGGCACGTGTGTCTGAGAATGGCATCGTTAGTAATATTTTGTACAAGACGTATAAGTCATTCATTACATAATATTCCGACAGTATTTAATATGACAATAAGGTGTTAGAATACCTTATTGTTAAACTTACTATTGTCTAATGTAATGTGTTCTTCTTCGTCGTATCGATGATTCCATTTGTTGGTTTTGAATAAGCTTCGACCAGAATTCAGACATTTCGACAGCGTTATCGTTGGCTTCGCAAAGGTCTTCCATAGTGCAGGTGTTAGTGCACTGATAGCACGACAAGAGGTGCGGCATAGTTTGCGATGTGGCTCCACAGTAACGTAAACTAAAGACATTTAACGCTATTCATATGCCTTGATCATGAATGTCTTAGCTCTTTTCTGAGTTACTGCTGGACAGTATTTTCCTCGATACGACATTGCTTTATAACGTCAGAAATTCAACAAGTAGGGGACCGGTATTGTACAGCCTGTTTGGCTTTCGGGAAAAAATCATGACCTATTGACAACATTTTTACAAATGTCTCCAAAAAGGAAGAGGTTCGCATTTTCGCCTGCATTTCTTAATTCACTCTTAGCCCTAACAATTTCTTATTATTAAGAGTATAGAATTGGCCTATTGAAATCTTACTAGTTTTTATTTATTACCTAGTTATAATTACCTCCGTTTATTAGCAGTTCCGGCAGCTAATATTGCATCTACATCAAATTGCATCGTTCCGTCTGCAGATTGAGAGTCCGATTTCAGCGCAAGGTCATGCATCCGCAATTTCACTAATTAGAAACAGTATTAATTAGTTTCATATAAATGTTCTGTATATTTCTGCGATTATTTTCTGTGTATTTTATGAGCATGAAGAAATAACAAAAGTAATTAATGTTTCAAGACTTTCAAGATACGTATTGATATTAAATACATTGAATAGAAATTGTGCTTTGATAACAGTTAATTCAGCCTTTCTGAGGAAAGCAGTAACTAATGGTTAACAGTGGTGGAATTAAAGAGGAAAGAAAAGATAAATAACGACAATGATGATAGTGTTAATGCCATAGAAGAAGAACAAACAGCAATTGATAGCACACTTTTACTGTTTCATGATAACGTCACAGAATCTTTTGATTAGGAAGAGACGGTACCTAATGGGATAGAATACACTTGCAAATAATATGAGAAAGCCTCGCGCGTGATGGACCATTTACCTAGTCAGTCAAGAAAGTTATCAGGCAAGAATTTAATGCAGAAATCTCAAGACCAGGAAGAAAGGTGTTGAAAGCCGAATAGTTTTCCGAAGCCATCAACAACAAACTGTGCTAGATAAATACAACGATTGCAAAACGTAATGAAGATATCGGTCAATCAATCGATCGGATCGATTCACAGCACGCGATGATTGATATGCAAGCAAGTGTAACGAGTAAATGTATCGTGAGAAATTCGTATCGCGTGATATCTGCATGGAAGTGGTTCAGCAGGAATATAGGTTGATGTTAAAAGAGCACTCTTAACTGAGTTAGGCTGGCTTTCCACTAGAGGAAATGAGGAAGGAGGAACGAATCCAACACAAGATATGCTTCATATTAAAAGGACGGCACGCTCCGCTTCTAAGCACAACTTTGGAGGGAAGCCAGTCTAAGCTTATTCACAGTCACACGACTACTTATGTTAACATAGAATCTTGGCAGCTTATTTTAGATGGCTCCTTATTGTTGTTCTATTTCAATAACCTCACTTAATTTAGTGGAGAAACATGACCTGTATCTGTTTGTGTATTAAGCATCTAACTTCCGATTGTTTTATAATTATTGTTCTCGAAGTGAACTTACATAAGCAATGTTTGGTTCAAGTCCAAATGTTGCAAGCTACATCTAATGCTCAATGTTGTTTAAAGTTGAATGCAGTTCGACTGCAACTTCTTATCAGTCATCGTTACACTCTGTAGGGCTTAAAAAGTCGTGTGTTTCTAAATATTTGTATATCATTCATCTTTCTCTTATCAAAGCATCCTCTCAAGCCAGCCTCTTCTAGTTTTTACATCCTTTACGTCGGAATGAAAGTATGCCATCTTCCTCATTTAAATATAAATTAATTATCTATGATTAATTATAACCATGTTATTTGATTAATCGACTTTAGATGGGCTCATTAAAATTCATTGGAAAATATAGTTTCGAATGTTTATCTGTATTACAAGAGGTCAGTGGGTGCTTTGCACATCCTCTTTATAAAAATTGCAATTAGTAAAAGCAAATATTTTGGCTTGTACTCCGGTACTGCCATGCAATAAGTAAACATTTAAAGGTGACAATATACTGTTTTTTTTTTAATTTTATATTTTGTTTCTATATTTTACCATGATGGAATATAAATATGTCCAATAATGTCCAAACTTTACGATTTATGCCCATATTTACATAATTATGTATGGCCTTATTATAACCGAATTTTGTTCCCAACAGGTCTTGTTCTTCACATATTTCACATTCAAGAATAATAGTCCTTATGGACTATTTTTTTAATTAAGACTGTCAAGGGCAGCGGTCACCATACATAATTAAGTAGATGTTATAATAATCCACATAATTATATCTGTAATTAATTGCTCTAATTCCATCTCAAAGCGTGTTACTCTCACAACATTTAAATATTCAGCGAGAAACGGAAGCAAACACTATAATGTGTAACGAATGCTAAATTTTTCGAAAGTATAACACGATCTGTTTTCGACTCGAAAAGTAACTACATTTAATTTAATCTTACATTTTTATAATTGGTTTGTTATTATTTTTGCATCCTCAACAAATCTTTGCCTACATATTTAACTGAAATAAAACATTTATCCGTATAATATGGGTCAATTGGTGATAAATGAATGTTACATCATAATAGGATCTTCATACCTTATTGCTTTCTGCTTTCAATACGCCATCATTTGTAACCTTCTCTATCATTATCATTTTATCTTTAATTTACTCAGCCTGTCTGATAAGTCTACCTAATTAATAAACACTGTCGACAAGTTCTTAGTTCAATTACATGATTGATGAGTTTGATGACCATATCACATCAAAATTCATACATATCTTGAACATGGTGTAGTTAGACGGGGAAGCGAATGTTCGGGGGGGATATAAAACAGAACAGACTATATATTACCTATATGTACTCGTATGTTTACAGAATCACACGATGATAAATGATAAATGATAAATGATTTATTTCTGTAAGTAGGTTTGTACAAACACTTTTACACGTCAATCATATTTTTTTTAAACTAGATGAGGTCGGCGTTTCCTATCTGACTACTCTGAGAAGAAAGGCCGAAACAAACTCAGAGGTCACAGTCTCTTTTAAAGTCCAGACATAATCTTGGTCAGATCATGTGAAGACCATGTGGATTGGTGTCTGAAATGGTCTTTTGAGGAAAGAACCACACAGATTGAGTGGACCTGTCCAATCAGTGCACGCATTTATCATAATCATGCAGCTCAACTCAGAACTTGAGGAGCTCAAAGATTTGACGAACAATACCAAAGAAAGGACATTTGGGTAGGCCGCATAAATTACTCAAACTGCCAGATTAACATTAAAACTAACTGAGAAATAGATGAAACACAAAACAAAACATGACCCACACAGTCCTCACATTCACAATAATTAAAACAATAATAATATTATACTTCTCAAAGTAAATATTCATGTCAAAGTGTATATAATAATAATCAAATGTCGAAAAGTATAAGTTTGCAAAAAAACAAAAGAACCACATTCAGTATGCAAAAATTGGAGCAGGTCAATCCCAAGATGTTTTGTCCTCAATATAATCCTTAACGGTATAAAAGGCTTTCAGGCACAACTTACGTTTAATGAATGATTTAAATTTATTGAGACTTAGATCTTGAACATGGCTTGGAAGTTTGTTATAAAAGCGTATACATTGACATCTGAATGATCCACCTATTTTTTTGAGCCTTGTTGATGGTACAACAAATTTGTGTTTGTTCCTAGTATTTATACTATGGATATCGCTGTATTTTTTAAACAATTTAATATTTTTATGGGCATATAAAAGATTTTCAAAAATATACTGTGAAGGCACAGTCATTACATTAATCTCCTTAAATTTCTCTCTGAGAGAGTGTCTCGGACTTAATTTATAAATTGATCGAACAGCTCTTTTCTGCAACACAAAGATAGTTTGAATGTCGGCGGCATTTCCCCACAACAGAATACCATACGACATTACACTATGAAAATAGCTAAAGTACACTAAACGGGCTGTCTCTATATCAGTTAAATTACGAATTTTTCTAACAGCGTATGCTGCAGAGCTAAGCTTTTTCGACAATTTATCTATATGTGGGCCCCACTGAAGCTTGGCATCCAAGGTTAAGCCCAAGAATACAGTGCTATCTTCAGGATTCAATTCTTCGCCCTTTATCAACACATTAGTTTTCACCTGCCTAACGTGAGGTAGCGTAAACTTAATGCATTTGGTTTTTTTTTCATTAAGAAGTAAATTATTAACATTGAACCAGTGAACTACTTTTGAGATTGCGCTATTTACATCGTCATTAACCAGCTGCTGACGTTTAAGTTTAAACAAAAGTGAAGTGTCATCCGCAAACAACACTATTTCATGATTATCCTTTATGAGGTAAGGCAAGTCATTAATATAAATAAGAAACAAGAAAGGACCAAGAATCGAGCCCTGTGGGACTCCCATTGATACTAAGGATCCGGGAGATCTTTTTCCATTTACATCAACACACTGAATCCTATTACACAAATATGAAATAAGAAGATCCAGTGCGGTGTTCCGGATCCCGTAGTGGCGGAGTTTCCTGATTAAAGTTTCATGAAGCACGCAATCGAATGCTTTAGATAAATCACAAAAGATGCCCAAGGCATCGTATTTGTTTTCCCATGCATTGTAAATATGCCCTAAGAGTTCAACACCGGCATCGGTAGTTGAACGACCCCTTGTAAAACCGAACTGTTTGCTGTGTAATAAATTATGTTTATTAAAAAATCTTTGTAGTTGGTCTAAAATTAATTTCTCAAAAATTTTACTAAAGGTAGGTAGTACTGAAATAGGTCTATAATTAGAGGGGTCTGATGTATTACCTGATTTAAACAAAGGTATTATTTTACTATTCTTCATTAGGTCAGGAAACTCCCCACAGTCGATACAATTATTAAATATAAGAGCTAAAGTAGGTGCTGCAATGTCTATAATTGACTTAGCGACTTCTACTGAATTACCCCATAGATCTGCAGTCTTTTTTACATTCAAAGTGTGAAAGGTTTTAATTATATCTCTACAGCTAATATGTTCAAAATGAAATTCTGAATCACAAACATTAACATTTTCCTTAAGCAAAGACTCAGTAACAGAAGGTGATGAGTTTAGAGATTTTGTAGTTGAAACGGGAATATCTGTAAAGAAATTTTCAAAAGCCGCAGCGACTTGTGAGTCTGCTGTTATTATTTTGTCATTGATAGACAGGCTGTAGTCAGTATTTCGGTTACTAGACCTTCCCGTTTCACTATTAATAATATTCCAAGTCGTTTTAATTACATTACTACTGTTTTTAATCTTTGAACTCAAATAACGCGACTTGGCCATCCAACAAACTTTTTTAAATAATTTAGAATAATTTCTAACATATGAGTGAAATTCAGCAGTGTTTACATAATTTCTTTCATTGTATAGCTCATAAAGTCTTGTTCTACTTTTATGAATACCAATGGTAGCCCAGTCACTGAAAGAGACGTTACTATTAATCGAGATAGTCTTGGGAATAAAAGTGGAATTAAATTGTTTACAATATATCTTAAAAAAATCATCATATAGATGATTAGGATCAGCACTTGTACACAAAACTGGTAATTTACTCAAGAGTTTAACTTTAAACGCTTCTAGGCGAAATGCGGTTTTGGGGTTAACAATTATATCCTTTTTAGCCATTTTTTTATTTTGATTTTGAATGGTAATCTGTTGCCCGCAATGATCCGAATCTAGTAAATTAATAATCTCTTTGTGGCTCGGTATAATATCTGTATAAATATTATCTAGGCATGTGGCACTGCTAAGCGTTATTCTTGTGGGCTCCATAAATTGGTTTACAAGATTGTAGGACTGAAATAAACTTAATATTTTACTACAGTAACCTGAGTTATCCAATAAATTAACATTAAAATCACCGCAAACAATAATGGACTTGTTCGAGTTACAAATCTTGTTTAATACTTCATCCATTACCTTTTCAAAGCAGTCATACAATCCTGAAGGTGGTCTGTACACACTTAATACAACAAATCGCTCCAATTCTATACATGCTATTTCAACTATCCGCTCAACAGAGAGGCTCACAATATCCTTACGTTCTTTAAATTTTAACAGGTTACTTACTAAAATTAATGAGCCACCATGTATAGCATTTATTCTGCTGAACGAACTACCAACCTGGTGATTATTAAAATTAAACATGAACTGGTGGCTTTTAAGCCAATGTTCTGTCATACAAAGAATATCTATATTGTTACAGTTAAGGAATAAATCTACTTCTAAATCTTTGTTCAAAAACCCTTGAATGTTTTGATGCACCAGGTTGATACTATGTAATTCTTTTACATTTTCATTTGCCATCTTTACATTTTTGCAAGAGGTTGCCTCTGTTGTCTTGATGATGATACGAAATACATTATTGATTTCAGATATTTAATATTCATTAGTCAATCGGTCTCAAACTGTTTACTAATAATAATCTGAAATGTTTAGTGTGCCAGTGACTCGCATAGCTACAATGTTTCCGATTTTATTATTTTAAATCCGAATTACATGTTCAGTCATTTCTAGTCAAGCGTGGAGAAGCCATAGAAAATCACAATATCGTACATACATCTACTTTCTATATTTAGAATCAACCCCTTTTGCATTGCGTAACCTCAGCCACAGCGCAAAAGTAATAAGAATGGATAGTACATAGATATTATGTTGTGTATATTGATGTTCTTTGCTTTGTACGATTTTACGACCTTGACATTACATCGAGATTTCTTTCCATAGACCTTACTAAAACAAATAAGACTGTTATATAACGGTCTTATTTGTTTTTCATATGTGCCTACATGTAAAGGCGCATTACTAAAATAAATGAAATTCTAATAAATAGTCATATCTTCAAAATCTAGATAAAAGGTCTTATAATTCGTAAGCAGGTGAATTTATGTTGAACTGAATTGCAGAGTTCAAACAGACGCGAGGTCACGGGCGCCACGGCTATGATCGGTAACGGTTTAAGAGTAATTGAAACTACTATTGGCAGTTGGCACAGATATTGCACTATTGATCATGGATCTCAAGAAATTAGATAAAAGAAAACAACGCTAGTGCAATGACTTGCAAGATAGAACTGGTGAACGTGAAAAGGAAATACAGAGAACGGGGAAGTTATATGAAATAATAGGTCTTTACCTATGAAATTGCCGTTTTGTATGAAAAAATTTAAATGAATTTTTTTCATGTATTTTTTATTTGTATTAATCGAAGTAATCACCCATGCAATCAATGCATGTTTGCCATCGCAGTGGCAGTTTATTGATGCCCTTCTTAAAGAAATCAGCTGGACGGGAGGCAACAAATTCTTCAAAGGCATTTTGTACTGCCTCTCGGGTATTGAATTTTTTTCCCGCCAAGAAGTTATCCAAATTCTGGAAAAAGTAGTAGTCTGTAGGCGCAAGGTCTGGTGAGTAGGGCGGATGACGGAGAGCTTCCAACCCCAGTTCTTGCAACTTGGAGACCGTCTGCTGTGCAGTATGAGGTCGCGCGTTGTCGTGCAGGAGCAGCGGAGACGAGCGATTGACCAATGCTGGTTGGAGATGTGCCAGCTTCTCCATCATTGTGTTCAGTTCGTCACAGTACACATCTGCAGTAATGCTCACCCCGTTTGGTAAGAAGCTGTGATGAATCACACCGGCGCTAGACCACCAAACAGTGACCATCACTTTTCTAGGGGTAAGTTTTCGTTTAGGGCATTGTTTAGGTGCTGAACCAGGATCCAACCAACTTGCTGAACGCTTGCGGTTATCAAACAGAATCCATTTTTCATCGCAGGTAACAATGCGGTTCAAAATTCCTTCATTTGTGTGTCTGTTGAGCAGTGCAAGGCACGTCTCGACGCGTACTTCGCGCTGACGATCATTGAGTTCGTGGGGCACCCATTTGTCAAGCTTTTTTACCTTGCCAATTTGACGCAAATGGACCAATATTGTTTTGACGCTAACGTCGAAAGCTGCTGCTAATTCAGCCGTAGATTGTGTATCATCAGCTTCCACAATCGCCTTTAATTCGTCATTGTCGACCAAAGTCTTCGGACGACCGCGAGGTTCATTTTTCAGGTCGAAATTTCCAGAACGGAAGCGAGCAAACCAATAACAGGTGGTGCGTTGGTTTGTAGTGTTAGCTCCGTAAACGTCGTTGATGTTGCGTGCCGCTTGTGCCGCGTTGCTGCCACGACGGTACTCATATTCCATAATTACTCGAATTTTTAACGTATCCATGATGACGAAAAAGATTGAAATGCGATGAAAATGTAACACTAATCAATAAACAAATGACTACTTTTGGAAAAAAAATCCATGTTTTTAAAATAAAATTAATTTGAAATTAGAATTCTTACCCAAACAAAAATTATTTTGATTTGAAATGGCCAGTACTGCAAAACGGCAATTTCATAGGTAAAGACCTAATATATCGGCAATAAACAGATATATCTCAAAGGCAATTATGGAAACAAATATTTGCTTAACAGTGGGCCAGTGCAGGATTAGAAAAACCGGCAGAGATTCAATCAAGACAATACGATGATCGCATCCGCATTAAACTTTGATGCAATGAAAGACAACATACCGCTATTATTACTTCTTTGCTCAGCTTAAGCTGGTAATCTTAGTAAGGTAGATTATGGTTATAGAATAGGTAACTACTTCTACTGGACGTTGTTAGTAGGCTAGACACATACAAACTGATACCACAAGTGGACTTATGCATGCTCATATCATAACAACCAACTGAACCAATCAATCAACTGAAGTGGCAGTGGGCTATCGAAGGACCTATGGCCGGTGGAGTCCTGGAGTGGAGTCCGCGTATCGGCAAGCGTAGCGTGGAACGCCCCCAGCTACATGGAGCCGAGGACGACCTTAAGAAAGTGACTGGGATAGACTGGATGCGGAAAGCGGAGGATAGGGTGTTGTGGCACAGCCTGGTAGAGGCCTATGTCCAGCAGTGGACTGCGATAGGCTGTGTTGATTGATTGATTGATCATAACAACGATAGTTACTATTTGCCACTATAGAATGTAGTGTTTGAAATCAATCGAACCGATTGATTTCCTGGTGTCGATAATCATAGCGGCATTTAAGTACTACAAATGCAAATGTATCATTAAACGACTGTACTAATCGTACAACAAGAACAATAGATACTAACTTAAAAGTGATTATGTTATATATGGAGCTAACCTTTTACAAACTGTGATATAGTGCTTGCTTAATAACGGACATCTTTTGATCTTTATCTGTAATGTTAACTTCATGTTCATCAACATTGACAGCTTGTGTCCGCCCACTTTAAGAGAGTATTTTTTGAATATCATCGACGATTTGTTTATTTTCAGAGTGTTAATTAGACGGTGTCTGTGGCCTGAATGTTACTGTTACAGTACAGAAGTTAATATCAGACAAAATATATTGGAATTGTTACTGGCTTCTAACACGCAATTTTCGGATTCGGCGAGGGTCTGTTTAGAATATTCATAGCCTAGTTCGCATGGTTAATTCTCATATCCAAATATTGAAGCGTTTCGGTTCTGAAGATTTGATAGAGGTTACTAGCTTCAAACGATAACTTGCTAACCTTCATCATCAACCTACAGCAGTCCACCGCTGGACATAGGCAGAGGCCTATATAGAGTTGGAGAGCCAATTGGACGCCATTCAGCGCGATTCTCGGCAACTCTCAACCAGTTGCTACCAGTCACCCTACGAAAATCGTCGCTCCACCTAGCCTGACGGCGTCCTATCTTACGTTTGCCGATGCACTCCAGAAAACGTCTACCCCAACGATCATCTGTTCTACGGCTAATGTGGCCGGCCCATTTCCACTTCAACTTGCTAATTCTGAGAGCTATGCCGACAATTTTGGTTGGTCACCTCATTCGGGATTCTATCTTACACAGATACTCCGAGCATAGCTCGTTCCTTAGCTCGCTGAGCGACTTTCATTTATGGACCAGCCGTACCGTGAGTGTCCACGTTTCGGCTCCGTAGGTCATAACAGGCAGGACACACTGATTGAAGACTTTAGTCTTTAGACTCTGTGGAATACGCGACGAGAAGACTCAATGAAGCATTCCAAACGCTGCCCAGCCCAGCTGAATTCTTCTGTTAGCCTCCTTGTCAAAATTGTTCTTACCAAACTGCAGTTTGCCCGAGGTAAACGTATTTTTTAACAACCTTGAGATCATCACCATTGACAGCAATCGGTCCCGGAGTAACGTGTTCGTTGAACATAACCTGAGTTTTCTCCAAGTTCATCCGGAGATCTAATCTTCAGCATCTATGTTTCTGCCCTTGTTCCATGTTACTTGGGATCAGCGCAACACTTTTTCTTCTTCCATTCTCCCATGTCAACCATCGCACTATCATACACTGCCTTCTCGCTCGTGTCATTCCTCACACAATCCCATTCATCAACATTTGTATTCATCACTTGCACCTTTCATTCTTTATCTGCTCTAGCGGAGATTAGGTCTACGTCATCCATCGCTTTTAATCAGGCGAGGTCGAGGTCAAAAGCACGTCCATTGTCAATTTTCAATTAATGTTGATTTAATAAGTATAACCCTTACATCTAGAAGATCTTAATAGAGTCTTAATACCAATCACAGAATAAGCAAAGGATTAACCTAACAAAGCACAGTTTATCGCGATCAGTTAGTTCAACAAACTAAATCTAACTGCAGAACAATTTCAATTGAAGTAGACGGCAATCGCAATAAACCCGGGGCTATACACACGAGTGAAAGTCCAACTACCCACAATTATCACCTGTTGTGGAACTTGCAGGAATTGCCCGCTTGTGTCCTCCGGCCTTATTGCTCGGTAATCTTGAAGCAATCAAATTAATTTTAGTTTGACACCTTTTCCTGTGATCAAGTAGTGTATGGTCTATGGTTCTTGTGTTGCTTTATAATTTATGGTCTTACACCATCATTTACGAATGCCTTGAGGAGTTAGGTTTAAATTAATGTCCTGTTCTGTGTAATTATTTCTGTCGCAAATCTTAGGTTGTTACTTCCGTGAGTTTTTGTAGTGAAAACTTCTTTAGGCGCGTTGAGCACATTTTTGGGTGAACAAAAATCATGGTACTAGCGCCATCGTCACCGAACGCTTGAGCACATGGATAAGTCGCGCGTTGATGTCTTTTGGAATAGTCCCTTTCTTTCATTCAGAAATTCTAATTCTTTTATCCCTTTCTTACCCTTTTTATTTTTATCGTAAAAATCTGTGCTGTTGTTACCTTTAATGGCTGAAGTCGATCGCTCGTTTATCATTTTTTACCGAGAGCAATCAGGACCCAAGGACCCAATGTGAAATCCTGTATTGACGATTAAAATAATACACACGTAATTGTTCAAGTTTTCATTTCTGTCGGCACTCCCGGTGTGCCACTGTTTTTTTATTTATTTACATTAATCACTAATAAATCAGTATTAATTTGTCTGAATGAGTAATAGCTTCGTTTGGATGGAGGATATCGTCTAGCAGTCGCTTTATAAATGTTTCTTTGTTGTTGGCTTCATCGTTGTGAACAGGACCCTCAGACAATGTTTTCGGGAAGTCATGCGCAGGTTCACCATTTTGTTCCTTACTATTAAAAAGCCTTCCTCGAATTCCCGGTACTTTATCTCTGCGTTGCATCAATTCAAAGGATCGGTTTTAAATAATGCCAGCTAAGTCTTGTCTGAGATAAAAGTTAATTTTATAGCCTATAGCCATGGCTCCGAATGACGATGTGACTCGGAGATGACCCAACATGTTTTCTAACTCCTCCGATCGGGAAAATAAATCGTACACAACAAGATTAACCAGAATCGATGCAAGTGAGGATATAAAATGAGAATTATTTATGCTGTTTCGACCTTAAGGCGGTGATTTCTTGAAAACGCTCAAAATGGTGGTTTTTTTAAACCAGTGTATCTCTTTAACCGTAAATAATTATGAAAGCAAAAAATATATGATATTTTCAAGTCTTTTTTGCATAGAGTGATGGAACTCAAAACATAATTAAACATACTTTAATGCATCAAAAAACACATTAAAGTCACCTCTTAATTATCTTTAAAACCAGTTTGTTTATCCCTTCAATAACAATTATAATTATCGCTCATAACGACAATACTTAAAGTTACCAGGGCCTTAAGTTATTCACAATGGAATATGTGTATTCCTTGAACCTGATTAATCAATAAGTAAGAGTTTTCTATAAAATCTAATCGATCTACTAACTACTACTAACTAACTAACCTAACTAATCTATCATCAGAATAGTAGATATAGCCTTGAGCCTGGCCACTAAAGCAGATTTATTGTCATTTTCGCACAACTTAGTCCACGTTCGCAAGGACGTAAATATATCGCGGTGGGACTATTACGTGCACTAGATCTTCAACGCACTCCTAGCGCAGAAAGTTGAAAATCGAACAGTGTGTTTTTCAAACACATCGCTGTTGGATTATCAATGCTTTGTTCAACACCGAGAGTTGAAAATCCAGCGTGCGATAATATCCCGCCACGATATTGTTAGTTCCATACGGATGTGGTCTTAGCAGTTGATGTTTCCATCTTATTGCATCCTGTCTGTAGGTATTTCCCAAACAGAAAAGCAAAACCCAAACTACAAAGCGCCAATTTCACCGATGAAACTGAACGCGATCAGCACAGAGAAACAACACTGTCAGTGTCAATATTCCACAACAATGATGACAGTGACACTGACAGCTCTTGAACGCGTCTTAGAAACCAATTATTTTTGCTTGCTAAAGAAACAAAAGAATGTTGCACATAAACAAGTACTGATGGTACTAGTTTATGTCCTTTTAACCCCATAACTCTCATACAACCAATGCTATAACAAATTCTTCATCGATTTTCACTTACAAATCTCTAAAACAGTTTGCATCACTTATCAGGCGGAGTATCTCGAGTACCAGCGGGGCTGACCCCGTCAACCTGTCGCTGCGATCTTTATTACTTTGCCAGCTAAAGTTCATTCGGTTCCCTGCGCAGGCGACCGCTTGCGAAATATCCCTCGGTATCTAAGAACACGCCTTTAGGCCGGGACTACATAAGACCGCGACGTGTTCGGTAAAAAATGTCATAAGCGATTTTAACAAAATAGTTTTTCTCTGCTTTGCTCGGTTTTTACAACTTGTCATAACATCGAGATTCGTTTAAGTTTGATATTCATATTTTATGCAGAACGCCTTCCGGAACAAATTCTCTAAATATGGTGAAATCCGGATCAGAATTCGTTGTATACTTTAAGGAACATTGCGGTCAAAAAGACACGAAACCCGACGCGGCTTCAATATATAGGATACGTATAGTATGCAATAAGTATGCTACGCCCAATTTGGCTAGTAATCTCGGACTTTATTATATATTATTATTAAGAATACATTCGTGTAACCACGGATCGTCTGCTATATCTACCATGTTAATTTTACCCATCAGCGAAATTAAGAGAACTTTAAGAGAAAAAAAAAACAGTTTTTTAACATGTGACTGTAATGTAATTTATTTACTTAATACAAGTTATCGCCAGAAAATGTATATAGTCACATAAGCTACACCAGGTTAATCGGATTTCACCCTCCAGTCTCGAAAAATGGTAGGCTAATGTAGCCTCAGCCTAAGAACCTTAAATTCGATCTCATTTGATTTGCGAAACGGAACAATGGGTTTAAATATTGGCTATTGTTTTTAAGTATCATTGAGATACGACCTTTTTCCAATAAATATCGTAAAACACGTGTAGAGGACTCTGCCTACTACACTGTACCATACCATGATCGGGCTATGAACGTATACGAAAAGAAGCATGACACAGACTACTATGCCCACTAGAACATATCGAACGTATACATATACAAGGTGGCAGGATGGACATCGACGCGCAACCTGTTACCATGGTGGTTCAGAATATGATTCTGAACCTGAACCAGAATCCCAGGCTGATTCCCGATCACCGTAGGCGCGGACTTGCGGATGGCAAGTGATGGGTAGCTCGCTGTCGGGTAAAGTTGGCCTGGGTCGACGGCGCGTTGTGTCCACGCGCGCCTCAAAGAAATGTCAGCACCAACTGGTGGGGCCCGCAAGGGCCGATGCCTGCCAGTGGTGTGGGTTGTTCGAAAGAGATACCGTGGCCCCTGGCACACAGGCAACTGAAGAAACATGGATGGATTTTATTCAGTAAAAGTCTGACACGTCTTTTCGCTCCAACCAGAGCTATTTGATGACTTCCCATCCTCAAAAAAAAAAAACTTTATGAGTATGACCGCGTAGCATTTTTCTATGAAACAGCTGTTTATTTTTTAACTGGACTAGAATGATGTGCTGAATACATGGTTACAGTTTGCAGGTCGATTATAATTACAGTTGATATGATTTCAAATTTAACAATAGTGGTGTCACTAACATTTCTTTAACAATATAATGTAAAAGAGTGTCCATGAAGTTCCTTCGAAATCCATTCTTTTCCATAGCTAGCTCCATGGTTGCTTTTGGTATGGACTGGGCAAATAGCTTTAGATTTCTAATATAAATGGTTTTAATTGGAATAAATTCTTTAAGTTTGAATTTGCTATAATAGAGTGGACCATAATCTCATACTTTTCAATGCAAATAAAACAAATTGCTTGACATGTTTCTAGCTCGGTCATGGTATGATACAGTGTAGTGGGCAGACTCCTTAAGAACTGACAGTGACTAAAGTTGTGTTTGTGTCATTATGTTTTATTTTCCGGTAAAGTAAGAGAATAAATTGGTATGTCTTAAGACTGGTTTTCTCGTTACTTCTACGATGTGTCTTGTCAATGATTGTGTTGTAGATATGAACAAAGTAGTTTGTTTTGAAAACAAAATATTATGTTCCAACTTTATTAAAAAATAATGGAGCAAGATCAGGAATTAAGGCTCCCGCAGACAGGTGCGATGTGATTTTGGCAGAACAATTTTTATGAAGTTTTCAGAGAAATTTTTCAACAAGATTCGCGTCGCGCCTGACTTCTGGAGGCTTTAAATCGACAAATAATAACATTGGTTATTGATGTCAGCCATAAAGGACATGCCATCTAAAACTGTTCAAATTAAACGCTATACTTAATCGTTAATCATCAATACATGGGGTAAACATTTCGTTAACCTAACCTCATCATCATCATAATTTCAGCCGAAAGTAGTCCACTGCTGGACATAGGCCTCCTCCAAACGGGGAGGGGATTGCCATAATCGCCACGCTTGGCAGGCTGGTTGGCGTTCGCAGTATGGTGGTAAAATGTATAGAGAACGCTGCTGCCCATTCTCTGGTAAGCCCCTTAGTCGCCTTCTAGGACACCCACGGGAAGAAAAGGGATGGTGCTATTCTTTTACATCCGACACCACACGGAACCCAACCTATTAAAACATAATATAAACAAAGGTTTATAATCAAATCATTACGTGACAAAGGTATCATCAAACCGGTTATGTTTGGCGTCACGTTTTACTTACGACTTTATAAAATACGACTTACATACATTTACATAACCCTCACACTACGACACTGTTGGAACGTACACAGTGCAGTTAAAAACAAAATATTTATCACTAGATTCTACCTGTCAGTTGGTCGCGTGAAATTTCTTATTTTCCCGACCCTACGCGTCACATCGCATCGCCCGCGCTAATGCTTCATTTTCGCTTAACGTTCTCAATTTTAAAATATCTGTTTGCTCGGCTCCTAAGGGTCGTAGCGTGATGTTAAATAGCCCATAGCTTTTCTCAAGAATTGTATTATCGAATGCAATTTTTTTTTTCAAATCAGACTAAGTTCCAGAGATGAGCGAATTCAAACAAACAAACTCTTCAGCGTTATTATATTAGTACCTATACTAGCTTTTGCCAGAGGCTTCGCCCGCTTTAACCAATTTACACAAAACCTTAACAAATTACACATCTAAACCTTCCTCATTAATCACTCTGTATCTTGGTGAAAACGGCATGAAAATCCGTTCAGTAATTTTTCAGTTTATCGCGACCAGACAGACACGCGGCTGGGGTCTTTGTTTCACAATATGTAGTGATATGATTTACATAACGCTCACATGCCTGCCCTGTTAAAACCTACACGGTGCAGTTAAAAATAAAATATCGATCATAAAGAACTCACGTAGAAAGAAAGCGATTGAAACAAACCATTATGTCAGAGAAATCGATATTAATTGGACACGAGAAGGTAAATTGGTACTGTGACGAGTTTATCGATCACAAGGAATGGTGAATTTTTGGTCATCGAAATACGATTTTACTTTTCACATTCATATCTGATATACCAATCAAGTTTTCATGTATTGGTATGGTGTTACTCGAAATTGTAGTTTTCGAAGAAAGTTAATATCAAGTACCTACCTACTGGTTATTTATGGAAGTAGGTACAGGGAACTAACAGTTTTACAGATAACATAGGACAGTGGCTATATATAGAACTTACGACTTAAAGGTCGTGGGTTCAAATTCAAACCCTGGAACGCGCTTAACGTTCTGTAAATAATTTCATCAACGCTACTCTCAAAACGGTGAAGGAAAAACTCGTGAGGAAACCGGCATGTCTTAGAACCAAAAATTCGAAGACATGTGACATCTACCAACCAGCCCTGGCCCTGCGTGATAGATTACAGTCCAGTCCTTCTCGAAGAGAGGAGGCCTATGTCCCAGCTGTGGGAACATTATAGTCTGATCTACTACTTATCATAAAGCCAAATATAAGTTCTCACGTGTAATAACAGAAAAAGTTAAACAAAAATCTTAGGATCACTAAAAAACACGATAAAAATATACAATAGGAACCAAATTATTCCCAATAATAATCAAAAATAAGTAACATGACACTATCGTTGTTATTACTTGACACTCATTTGTGATGATAACATTTATGTTGAAATCGTCGCCAAACCGTATCTAAGCAATCAAATCAATAAGACTAATAGTAAACACGTCTCGCAACACTCTAAAAATAAATATTAATAACGCTTTCGCTGATAAACTGGCTAAGCCAAGTATTATCTTATCTACTTTTTGACTAGAGTTTCCCTCGAAGGAAAATGTTAGTTATGCCCGAGGTTCACCGGGCTAGTTTCTCAAGCTAGGATCGTAAGCTACAGTTAGTAAGCTAGTAACTCTGGCTTCGTGTGTACAGAACTAGCTTTACACTAGGCTAGGAAGAAAGCTACTAAGCTAGCGTGGCAAGGTAGGATATTTTAAAAAAAAGTGCATCAGTTACTGATGCATGACACAATGAATTAAAGAAAAATTAAATTGAATTAAATATAAGCAAATATTGAACAAAATACGTTTAAATGAAATTAAAATCCTGAAGACCGATTTTAACTATCCTGCATCTTAATTGCGTAACATACGATCGATCATAATGTGTTTCATTTTGACAGTTCAACAATATCCATTGCGTTATTTACGTTGTTGAGCAGACACATTTTTCAAACATATGAAGCAATGGATTAGCAATCTGTTTTAAAATGATTCAGATTATGATTGATCGTGCGTTACGCAATTAGGGTGCTGCTTAGCTTTGGCGGCCACATGAAGCCAGTACACACTATACATACTAGCTTCATGTAACCGGCTATAGTATACGATTGGCTAGTGCCAGTGACTACGCGTTTTGTTTTTGTTTGTTTTTCATGTTGTACTGAACTGCCTTATCAATAAATAAATAAATAAAATAATCCTCAAAATCATGTAAACAAGTCTAGCATGTGGCAAGCTGGGACAGCTGTACTAGCTTTGAAAAACTAGCCTCGTGTAACTCAGGCCTAAGACACGTGGAACATTTTAAAGGGTGTGGCTGTTAGCAAGTTAGTTACAAGCTTGTGATATAAAAGTCATAAGGAAACCGTTAGTCGTGGTCTCGGAGCAATGAAACTTAGGCAATCGAATGTTACTCTGACCTGGGTTTCGAAAATACTTATCAAACAGTTCGAGTCAACGGCCTAACTCGATGGCATTTTACTTAGGTTTGTTTTACACAATAGAAAAAGGTACCAGAATCTTAAAGATAGTAAGTCTGACAACCAGACTTACCAAGGGGTATCGTATTACGCAGTTACTGGGTTGTGGAGGTCAGATAGGCAGTGGCTTCATGTAAAATACTGGTATGGGGCCATTCAAGTATTACGTAAGCACTACAGGGGGCGGGGGGGTCATTGCTTTGCTAATTTTTGATGACTTCCCCATCCCCCATGATGGGGAAGTCTGGATGATGATTACGTCAGCAGTATTTTTATGTTTACTTTTTCGGATTTTCCACAAAATGTAGTCGATTTTGGTTTGAACACATTTGGCAACCCTACTTGTCTATGAATGGCTCGAAGAAAACGATGTCGATATTCCAAAATCACACGAAAGTGAGCAGCCACAGAACATTGAGCAGCAAACAACCACAGTCCAGCCGACTACCGATCATGCTAAGGATGCTGTTCGCGCTAGGGGTGCGGTTCCTGCCAGGGGTGCGGGTCCTGCCAGGGGTGCGGGCCCTGCCAGGGGTGCGGGTTGTTCGAAAGAGATACCGCGGCCCCTGGCACACAGGCAACTGAGGGAACACGGGTAGGTTTTAGTCAGTAAAAGTCTGACACGCCCTCTCGCTCCACCCAGAGAGGGAGAAGTTATTTGATGATTTCCCAGCCAAAAAAAAAAAAAGGATGCTGTTGGCGTTTATAGAAGCCTTGGGTTTCAAAAAGTGAACTACTACGCTTTAGAATGGGCAACTAGCTTAATTTTTCTGACCGACCGACCCTTTGACAATTCAAAAGTGCCTGTTACTGGTTATATTATCACTATATATTATAAAATCCCCCGCCGTGTCTGTCTGTCTGTTCGATAAACTCAAAAACTACTGAACGGATTTTCATGCGGTTTTCACAAATTAGACATGAGTGATTCATGAGGAAGGTTTAGATGTATAATTGTTTAAGGTTTTGTGTAAATTGGTTAACGCGAGCCAAGCCGCTGGTAGAAAAGCTAGTTTAAAATATTTTTTTTGAGTTTAAGGAAACCTAAAAAAAACTGCTGAGGTACACAATTTTAATATCATAAAAACATACCAATTGTTTATATTACTATTCTGTGATATTATAAAAGATATCAATAAATGCATTACCATTACCATAACAATTTAGTTTAATTATCATTACTGGTAATGTACGGTAAAAAAAAACAATTTTAATATTCTCTTACATAAATAAAATCTTACATCTGAATTACTTTCACTGATTTTAAAATGTAAGTTACAATAATTATGATGTTACGTGACCTACAACTGATAATATCGTTTTTTTTATGCAAGCTTGCATTTATTTTATTTTATTACGATGCAATATTATTTTAGGATATTTTTGGTTATAGTTTCGTTTCTGCAAGATATTGTACGGTATTTAAAAACGAAACCACATCAAAACATTGCCTGACATCTGCAGTTAAAGGGTTAATCAGTTAGTGAATAAAAAGGTCGTATATTACGCTGTCCTTATACTATTAAACGTGACTTATTATTTGCTTATGTTTGTTAATGATAACAGTCGCACGTGTGGATCGAAGGATTAGGTACGCTTGCCGCGGTCGGTTAATAATCGGTTAATTAGTAGGACGATCCATTACAAACCAAGACCTCTCCGTACCTCGGAGAGCACCATAAGCCAATGGTGCCGGCTGTCTTTCGTAGATCTTTGACAGTCTTTACGGTTAGTCAGAAACCCGAAAGTCTGACAACCAGTCTTACAGAGGGGTATCGTGTTACCCAGTAACTGGATTGTGCAGGTCTGATAAGCAGTCGCTTTATGCAAATTACTGGTATTCAGCTGCATTCGGTTAGACTGGAACCCGACCCCAGCATAGTGCTCGCGAAGACGGAGGCAGCGCACGTGAGGGAGAGGCAGTATATGCGCCCTCACGGCCTTAGTCGCCGCAAGAGACGCCCTGGGCGTCGGGAATCCCAGGCTGATTCCCGGCCACCGTAGGCGCGGGCTTGCGGACGGCGAGTAATGGGTAGCTCGCTGTCCGGTAAGGACCAAGCCCGGGTCGACGACGCGTTGAGTTCCACGCGCGCCTCAAAGAGATTTCAGCACCAACTGGTGGGGTCCGCAAGGGCCGATGCCTGCCAGGGGTGCACACTGGCAACTGAGAGAACACGGGTAGGTTTTAGTCAGTAAAAGTCTGACACGCCCTCCTGCTCCACCCAGAGCGGGAGAAGTTATTTGATGATTTCCCACCCAAAAAAAAAACTCCCAGCATAGTTGGGAAGAGGCTAGGCTAATTGGTTTGGTGTTTATTTTCACAAGCATCAGACATTTCGAGAACTCCAAAACGAACTATCTTCAACGAACTATCGAATTATGTTAAACAATCTATTGTTAAAATTATCCTCAAAAGAAAATGGAAGGAAGTAATCAGGAGTTCGAAGGATGTCCGTTCATCCCGAATGGCACCAAAGAGTATCTTTATCAAGCGTCATTATGCCTTGTTCAGTCAGTCACCGACCGGATGGATACTTACCAGTTTGGACTTCGTATTTCCGGCTTCTCCTTATACATACATTCACAGTGTTTCTATTCAAAAAGAGTGCAAATGGAAAGTTCAAATAACATTTGGATAAAGATAATGCAAGCTTCACTGTATAGGTCCAATTTAAATGTATTTAATAAATAACACCAACAGCATTTATACATTCAACATTGGTTTTAAAATAGAGTTTATAAATTACTGGCTTTTGCCAGCGGTTTCGCCCGCGCGGAGGTCGGTGTATTATACATATAAACCTTCCTCTTGAATCACTCTGTCAATTGATGAAAACCGCATTAAAATCGGTTGCGTACTTTAAAAGTTCTGCGTATAGACTCGAAAAGCGACTTTGTTTTAAGCTTCGTAAGGATAAGGATAAAAAATAAGAGGTAAGAGTACATTTTGACAACGTTAATTAGGGCCCTGCACCCTAATTGCGTAACTCACGATTCATCATAATTTGTTTCGTTTTGAAACAGATGGCTAAACCATTGCTTCATATGTTCGAAAAATGTGTCTGTTAACAACGTAAATAACGCAATGAATATTCTTGAACGGTCAATACGAAACAGATTATGATTAATCGTGAGTTACGCAATTAGGGTGCTGGTAACTTTAAATATTGTCGTTATAAGCGATAATAGTTCTTATTGCAATCCGATACGGGTTAAAATCTGTTGTAATAAATTCGAATAATAAATGACCAAGCATTGTCGTAAAAATGCAAATAAAATCGTATAAAATTAGATATTAAATATATAATAATATACAGGGTGATTGGAAGATGGGTGCAAAGCTTTAAGGTGAAGATAGTATAGACAATTTAGAACCATTTAAGCCATGGTTGTCTTAGACGAAGTCTTACCAATTTTTTTTTTAATAAGTTTTAAAAGACGTATTGTACAATTTTTTTATTTTTTCTGAGCTTTAAATGTCTGTAAAAAAAATGTCTAATGACACAGAAGCCTAAAACATATTTTGCTTGATTGCTTACACATTACTTTAATTAAATAAATAAAAAATGAATTCATTTATCATTCAATTTGGCCATAATTATGCAGTTTACATTAAATTTTGAGAATTTCCGAAAAAAAACTTAAAAATTTGGTTAAAAATATTTGGTAACACTTCGTCTGAGACAACCATGGCTTAAATGGTTCTAAATTGTCTGTACTATCTTCGCCTTAAAGCTTTGCACCCATCTTCCAATCACCCTGTATAATCCATCACTGGATGCAGTTTGGCATTTGGAATATTATAAAGAATGCAGTTTATCTGATAAACTGAGGATGCGTAACATTTCCCTGTTATTTTCAGTGACATCATTTTACAGTTTGATAATCTTTAAATACCCGTATCAGTAACGTGCCAGTAGTTGCGTGTGTATCTAGACATGTGTACGGTGTAGTAAAACCTACCAAATTGCTCAACTAAATTTTTAATTATAATTATAATTGTTATTGAAGGGATAAACTCGTTTTAAAGATAATTAAGAGGTGACTTTGATGATTTTTTAGATGCATTCAAGTATGTTTAATTATGTTTTAGTTACTCACTCTATACAAAAAAAACTTGAAAATATCATATATTTGTTTGCTTTCAAAATTATTTACGGTTAAAGAGATACACTGGTTTAAAAAAAAACACCTTTTTGAGCGTTTCCAAGAAATCACTGCCTTAACATGAGTAAATGAAGGGCAAGAGAAGAGAGCAAGAGGTCAGGTAAGACTTACAAAATTACTAATAACTTGGGAAAGGCATAAAACCAACCTAACAGATTGCCGATACATTATTATGTAAAATCACGCATCAAATACCACTTTAAGCAAAGTTTCAGACACCTCAAAATCTCAACACCTATTTACTAAAACTGTAGGTACTAACAATAAAACAAACCAATCGTAAATTACACCACGCTCATAAACACGATTGGACACTTAAAATTTAAACACTGTCTCACGTAATATGCCGTAATAAGTCTAGATTTTACTCACTACAATTTGTGGTTAGATAACTTTTTTATTTTTGGTCTTAATTCAATTTAAGTGCAATTTTGCTGCAAAAAACATCATATGTATCATTCTCATTGAAGTGTTTGGAATTGGATGCAGTAAGAATTTAGTCTCAGGAAGTAATGGATTATGAATTTTAACCATTTTTTCATTCATTTGAAACTCTATCGAAACGAAAGGGATTGTGATTTTGTGTTATCTACTTATGCAATTGTGGTGCTGCTGTCTTCCAGCTCACAGTTTTTGGAAAATGAACCTAACTATCCTCGAAATACAGTTCTTTATCTAAAACAGACAACAGCTTAGTGCTGTGCCAAGTTGTCAGTTTTGTTTTAAGAACTTTTCAATAGGAGTAATTAATTTTTGTAATAAGAACTTTCACATAGTGGAATAAAGCTCGAAATACATAAACTGGCTCGAAGTTTGAGACTCTGGCTATGGTTAGATCTTCTTTGTTAATAAGACGGAGAATGTTAAGCCACAAAAGGGATGAAAGAAAGGTAAGAGCATGCAGCTGAAACGAAACACTGAATGGTGAAGAAGACATTCTGAGTCGACAAAGGAATAACTTAAATTAAAAGTTACCTGCGCCAACAAGTAACTTATCTCCAGTATTGCAACACTTTATAACCTAGACACCAATTAAATAAAAATAAGAAATTAATCAGTGAATGCTCAAGTTCCAAGTTACATCATTTCAGAGTATCGTAGTAAATCGTTTACCCGACCAATCGGCTGACAAAGACAGTTCTCAACTTTAAAACTTTACGACAGCTATAAAACATGTCAATAAAATAGGAATTTAAATTAAAGATCGATTGAAGTTTAAATGATTCATTAGATTTAGATGTTTAAGTACCTACTTAATAACGAGAAAATTCTTTGAGAAAATATCACAAATTGATGGCTGTTTTTTAAGGAGTCTTGTTTTTTTAAATAAAACTTTAATTACTGGGATTCACTTACTAGGTGATTAAAGAGTAGTGGTATCAGCCCCGAGTAGGACTTACGAGTTTTAGTTGGGATTGGAGATACTTTACCAGCTCCTGAAGTATCAATCAGACCATTATTCATTACACTAACATAGTTTTAAGCACATTTTATTCTCACAAAAACAAATTAAACTCTTTCAAATCCATTACAAAAGTCTAATGGACAACTAGCCACTGCCAAACTAGAATCACAAACAAAAACTACCCGTGTCTAACTGAGCCAACTTGTAACTATTAAGGGGCTTACAGGAGCTAAATGCAAGTTTTGTAATGCCTAAAAAATGATGATCCACTGCATTAAACAAAATCAGAAAAATATATGATAATCTTCAGGATATATGCTAGTTAGATAGTGTGCTGAAAACATAATAAAATAAATTTGATACGATAGAAAAAAATCACAAAGATACCTCTAAAAATTTCTGGCAACGAGTAAAAATCATACTAATATACATTTAATCATTCTGATTTTTTGTCAGATTATTCTACAAGCAAAATACTAGCATGATAGTGTTTTAATTTTTTAGTCCAATCAATAGATTTTTTGTAAATCGCAAATTCATATTTTCGAACATAATACGTATGCATGTGTGCGTAAACGCCCGTGTACCAACAGTGCCGGCCGACGCCTGATGCTAGTAGGACGTGTCGCTCTTTTCGCCGCATTATTTCCGCGAAGATTGTTTACTGTTTTTGTAAATTATTTGTTTCATTTAATCTTTCCGTAAAAAATCTTCTTTCTTGTAAATATAAAATACTTTTAGATAAATAGCGTAATAAATAAGGTACTTTGTTTTTAATAATTATCATTTGTAAATATGGAAAATAAAATGAAACCCGTTACGAGGAGTAAATAACGTTCACATTAATCAAATGCCGAACATATGAACCATGTTAAGTAGGAACTAAATATTTATTTTTCTGCCAATAAAACTATGAATTTGGAAATATCTAAGTAACCGTATGCGAACTGACTGCACAGCCAGTTCGCATACTTTCTGGTTTTTCGAAGGTCTAGTAAACTGTTACAGTAGCGTATTAGATAGAGGTGTAAGCTTTGCAACGCGAATGCCCGGGTTCAAATCCCAGGGCTTCCAAATTGTTTTTTCTTTTTTATTACAATTTTTACTATTTTTAGATATTATATTGATTATTTTTTTTATAAATAACTAGAAAAACGTTAAAAATTTACTTTCTTTTATAGGAGCAAGAAAGTTTAAAATATCAACACTGAAATTATTTCCTATACGTAAGACTTTAATTTTATTGATTTTGTTTATAATAAATAGGAATTATAATTGTGTTGTTGTGTGCTGTATTGTGTTTTCAAAGTCAAATACAAAAAATAAACGAAATGTAACTACCTAGGTACCTACTATCGAGGAAACTTACCTCTGACCAATTTGAAAACGAAATCCTGTGCACACAATGACCACATGTTAGCAAGCGTTACTATAGCGGCTGAGCGCTGCAAGCAATAATAGTCCTTACGGTGTATAGATGTTAGTTTCCTCAATAGTATTTTTGTAATAAGATGCAACTAGGTACTTCAAACTGAAACCAAATATTTAAAAAGTCATAGAAAACTGTTCAACATCATGAATCATGAATCTGAGATCCTGCATAAAAAACCAATTAAAAAAAAAGAAAAAGCTTTGTAGGACAAATGGCTATAGTACCTATACTCCGTTTGAAATAAGATAAGACATTTGAATAAACCTTTTTTACAGTCTGTTCGCCTGATTTTGACTTCTATTGCGTTGGGAGCATGATAAATGGCATCTGCAGTAAAGTTGGTATTGTAAACACTTTTTTGCTTTTGATGCCATCCTTATGCCTACGGAATAGAAACCAAAATCGGTTGAACGGACTGTAAAAAAGGTTTGTTTAAGTATCTAATCTTAAATCAAATGAATGTAATAACAATAAAACTTCGACTGTGTCTCGTTCGTGTTCTTCAAAGAAAACTAAATGTCATAATAATATAATGTTAACCTGAAAAGAGCTTAATAAAAGTAGTGTAAATCTGAAAAAACCCGTGCGTAGTACAAACAAACCATAAGTACAGATATTTAAAGGTATTTTGTTGTAATAGCCTATTACAAAAATCCATGATAAATAAAGATGTTTTAAGTTCCATCAAATCAGTTTTGTTTCAAAATCACCCAAATCCCCAAATTCAACACTTAAAACAAATAAAATAATGTATTGTTCTGTTACTTGCGTTCCGTTGCCGCGCCATCTATTAGAATACTCCGGGCGTAATCTCGCTAAAACCGTTAGTGCTAGACTTCGCATACGTTTTGTGTGGTAATTGTTATGGCCGTCGCCGTTAGATGGTGTTCACGTCGATTGTGTAAATGTGTGCGTGCGTTTCTCAAGGCCACTTAGGTCTTCTAGTCCTCTTAACGGAATCGATTCCACTCGCCGTGAGAACGTTCGACGGTAAATATTACGACACGGTAACTCGATAACAAATATAGGTTAACACTATGGTAGTTCAGTTTGTAATGCAGTAGTCAAGGTTTTATGGAGTCGTAAGCACTTAAGCAGCCAGGAGTAATTTAGTTTTAGCAGAAGAATTAAAGGCACCGACTCCGGTGGTCGTGACGTGTCGTCAGAAGCCCGAAAATCTGCCAACTAGTCTTACAAAGGTGTACGGCTCCACGTAGGGTACTGGTATCCAGCTGCATCTAGTTATATTAGAAGCCGACGTCAACATAGTTGGAAAAAGGGTAAGCAGATTATGAGAAGAATTAAAGTAACAGATGTAACCCGAAGAATTGCAACTTAAGTGGTGGGCAGGGCATACTGTTCGCAGAACGGATGGCCGATGGGGTCGAAAGGTTCTGGAGTGGCGACCGAGTACCGGAAGGCGCAATTTTTAGGCACCCACAAGGTCAACCGATGACCAGGTGAAGGTCACAGGAATTCCCTGCATGTGAGCAGCGCAAGACCAGGCGATTTACTTAGTGATGTTCGCGACTTATGTCCAGCAGTTTTTCTTTTGGCTAAAACGTTCAAGATCATGAGATGACTTTTCTAACTGACTTCTTGATAGTTACAACTCAACTGGCATCTACCACCATACTCGAAAGATTATAACCAAGTCAGTACAGGTAGCTCTTTGACGTAGGTAGTTTAAAATTGAAGTCAGTAAACTATTGTAATGGATGATTAATAAGCACAATAAAAAAGCCATAATATCAATGTCGAGGTAATGAATAAAAAACTCACTAAGTCAGTTTCCCATGTTTTTATAGCGTTTTTTATAATTAGGATACATAATTAAATTACTCATATTATATGACAAAGTCGCAATTAAATTATCGTAAGCGAGACACGACTTTATGAAAAAATGTTCAACAAGATGGCGCCACAAACGTTCGTCTACTTCAAACGAACGTTGAATCGATTCAAAAAAAGAATCGAGAATCGAATCAGCAAGTGACCACCATCGAACAATGGCTTACTTTAGTGTGCCACTTACGCCAATCTTTATAATTCTCGATTGTATTACTCATTCTCTTTAGATTGCCTTAATTCTTATCTTTATTGCTAGAAAGCTAAATTGAGGTCGACATCTCAAAGTTTAAGCATATTAGAGTATCATTAAAATACACAATCATTATCGGATGATTCCTCTGTAAATGTAACGGTTTGTATTAAATTAAAGAATGTGATTCAGTAACATAAGTACACGGACAAAAAACTTTGCTCAAATATGTACCTACTTAGTTTAAATTGTGATGAATGGTCAGAGTAAAATGGTGTTATCATTTTTATTTAATCTCTTTTTTTATTTTTGTAAAACCAATCATGTTTTGGAAGGTTTTTATTTCTTTTAGATGTAGAGCCTATTTTTTACCCTACCCCATTAACCTACCCCAGATACTTTCTTCACACTTCAAACAAGCCCATAATAAACCTGTAGCCGTAAACTTTATAGTCTCGTCTAGAAATCAGCATTAAACCTTCCTAGACCTTAAATATCAGCCTGTATAAGTCCAATCCTTCTAAAACAACTTGTATAAGAACATTACGTTATCGATAGCAGCAGATACGGGTTAAGTGCTAACATTAACCCTAGAATTTCTCATTACATTAACAGTTGTTGCAGCGGCAACTAGTAAATCTCAATGTAATGCAGTACTGCGCAGGCGCAGTAGGTAATGGTTAGTTTTGTGTAAAGCGTTTACAAGTGAAACCATTGCTGTTCGTATGTGGGAAAGTAAAACATAACAAAATCAGTCACATGAAATTATACTATATAGGATGCCCAGGAAATACGATGCGCATCCTTTTACTATGGTAAAAGGTTGCGCATCGTTTCAGCAAAAAATCAGCTGTTTCATAGAAAACTGCAATACCTACGCGGTCAAAATGTATGGAACAGCTGATTTTTTTTGTATAACCGACGAAAAATTTCTGCGCTGGGGCCTAGAATAATATGCTGAATTCATGGTTATAGTTTGCGTACTGAATAAAAACTTTTCCTATATATTATGTAGAGGGATGGGATGTTACACCAATGGATAGAATACGTAATGAGTACATATGAGGAAGCCTGAGTGGTAACTGAAAAGTTGTGCAAAAACCGGTTGTCATGGTATGGGCATGTGATGCGACGGAATGAGGAAAATGTCCAGAGGAAAGTTTTGAGTATGAATGTCGATGGCTATAAGAGTAGGGGAGACCAAAGAAACGATGGATGGACTTTGTGAATGATGATATTGCTAGAAAGGGTGTGACTACGGAGATGACGACTAATAGAGAAGTGTGGAAGAAAAAGACATGTTGCGCCGACACCAAATAAATATAGGTAAGGACAGGAGAAAGATGATGATGATAAATGTAGTTAAAGACCTTACAAAACGACACATTTTAGAGTAACTTCACAATAATGATCACTGTAAAAAAACGGGGTGCTTTTTGAGGTATTTTTATGACCAACTAATATCAAGTACCCCACGCTTTTTAATAGAATTAAGTTATTTTCTACTTTTTTAGGTTTGGATTTTAATTTTCGTGTTTTTTTTTAGTTTTTTAAACTATTATTTATTTTCTGGGTTTTTTTTTTTAGTTTTGCTAACTACAAAAGCGTGATGTTTCGGTTTTTTTTTATTATTGAATTGCCCATCGGTCCTTGATAAGTATGCAAAATTTCGTTCAGACGTTTTGAAGGAGATCAAAATCATGTTCAAAGTTTCCGTTACATAGGCACATACTAACATACGTATGAAGGTAATAAAAGCGTGTTAAAAGACCATTTTGCAACAAAATAACGCATCTACTGGAACAGTTAATTTAATAATGATTACACAAACTGATTTAACAAAGAACAAGTACACTATGGCAAAAGGCTTGTCATCATTTTAGTTAGCGTTGTTGAAAGAAAACTGGCGTCATAAAAAGTTTTCATTTGTACGATTTCATACCTAAAACAGCCCATTCTACGAACGAGTACAAAGTTTTACACAACCAAGTTCTATGTTACTCTAAGAGGCTTTTAAGCACTCATTAACAAGTTCACTCGTAGGCGTGGCTGACCGAAATACTGTTGCTAATTCACTTTCATACTAGCAACCGAAATAAACCAAACGATAAATTGTTTCATTAAATTGAATGAACCGGTCTCATTAACTAGATAATTTGGTAAACACTTTAGATTTTGGCGTTGTAATTTTGTTTTATAATAAATTCATTATGTTTTTGATTATCCGAAAGTTTTCTTTTAATCGCTCTGTCTGCACATTTAATTTTATAGTTTCTTCCTCACTAGGCACAAACATGACTCGTTTTCACAAGGCTTTAGACCAGAAATTAATTTGACTTTTTGAAGTCGGTTAGCCTTCATTCCTTCAAAAAGTTCTTAATTCGTCAGTTTTTGTTTGTTTCTATGTATGTTCCGCGATAGCTCCGTTAAAGAATACTTTTCATCAATCAAATGCATCATTTAAAAAAAATATTTTTTTAGTGGATGACTCAAGGGTCTCATATTTTTCTTATAAACTTTGCTTGGGTAGTTTTTGCGTTAGCTTTGACAATACGTATTTAGTCCACTTTGTGGATCTTGATGATACTTGCTGTCACTGATGATAATATAGCAACTAAGTATTAGCAACTAGTGGTATACAACCAACAACCAGAACCAAAATGTGAAAAATAATTTCGGAAATCGGTGGGAAAATACTAAAATAGAGATCCAAAGACATGTAGGATGGTTTGACCTGTTTGAACAGCTTACACTAACAAATGATATGAGCGAGATTCAGTCCCGTGCAGCATTTTGTAATAACAAACACCTCTGTCAGGCAGATTGGTAGTGTCGCTATGACATTATTAGAACACCGTTGGATGTTGTCATCCAATAACTAGGAACAGTCCTAAAGCTTACGACAGTCACTGAAAATAACAGGATTATCTTCGTGGAAACACTGACATGCTTGATTTCGCGTAGAGATTATTCAGAATTAGTTGGCAGGCTACTAAATCCTAAGTTATTTGTTGTGTCGAGATCGTGTAGCTATTATCCGTAGTGGATTACGGCCCACTCCCTTTCACCGAGAGGAGGCCGGTCCTAGCATTGGTAACGTTATAGGCTGATTATGTGTTTAGTTAATGGCTAATAAAGGCTCCACTAGTAAAGAAGGTCATACAGTCAACCTTGCTAGAAGGCTTGCACAGTTTCACAAATTATCACCGGAAATCAGAACATAGAGGATTTTGAGACCGCTCAACCCGCGACACCTAGTTACGATTCGCACAAACATGGCACAAGAAGGAGCAAGCTTATACTCTGCAGTGGGTGGAACGAGGCAAAAATATGACGATGATGATGATGACAAAAGGATTCTGCTGGCCAATCTTCTGACACAGGCAATTCCGAGACCTTTCTCGTCCGTCACCGTCACTCGCAGCTTACAAACGAATACCCCAAAACGAATGCTAAGATAATGTTTGAACTACTTAGGTACTTTTATACTATTAGCCTGTCTATTCTGTAAAACTCCATCATGAAAACTGTGAAGTGAGCTATCATTGATTCCACCTGATGCTAGGAATTGACACTATTGACAGCTCAATTAAAATATTTCACGGTTAGATTTTTCAAATTATTTTTCTGTAACCTATACAAATAAAGAAAATACATTTATTTAGCACATACTAAAAGACATTCAATATACAGCAGATAAAAATAAAAAGAGAAATGTGTGATGTAAGGAATTAGCAGGAAAGTGTGACTCATGGCTGCGCCAAAAAGGCCCAGTTCAGCAAAATGCTTTCCGCTGGTTTTCAACAGGACCTATCAACAAAGGACATCATCATCTGCCTGGCGTTTTTCGATCCATATTGGAGTCGGCTTCCAGTGTAACCAGAAGCAGCTGAATATCAGAACATATTTACAAAGGTAAGATTATAAGTACCCATACATGATTCTAGAGATTATGCAGGCTTAGTTGGCGACGTACCAAAACGGTAAACAATCGTTCTAATCAAGCCGTATTTGGCTTCCAAGATAGAATTAATACAGTTTCGTGTTTATTGTTTGTACACAAAGTTTGCGTTTGTAATGTATTTAACGTGATAGTACGCTGTTGCTGTTTTGATTAGCTATATACATATATTAGATATTTGTTGAACATAAGTATTAAATTAGCTAGCTAAACTCCGCATATCTAAACATTATAAAACAAAAAAAAGATGCCAACGTTCAGTATGAGTTCAGAAGAACAGTTTTTTTTTTCAATCGTGTTGTGTCTGTGTAGTTAATAAAAAAATAACTAATATTTCAAGTAACTGCACCAATAATGATTACCCGGTCGTCGACCCCCAAAAACAATTTATTATTCCTTATTTTATTTAAATGTTTTTTCGTGTTATACCCGTCACGCCTTTGGAGTTTCGCTAGCTAATTTAAATTGACCCTGTATATGAAAGCGCAGCAATTGGCTCTAGATATTGGGAAATCTGGCAATAAATAAATGTATCTACTGTAGGAAGATGTAAAGACTGTTGCTGCTGAACATTCGCTATTTAAAAAACTCGAAATCATAATAATTATGCAATAATATGACATGTATTGATTAAAATGCCGGACCGCCGCCGCGGGGAGCGGTTCAGTCGCAGCCCCAGCCCAGCGCATTGCACTGGCGCAGGTGTTAGAGGCGGGGTGTACAGTAATCGATTTGTGCGAGCAAATATTAATTACAAGCCCGGACGAAAATCCAGACATGGTTGCCAAATCCGGAAAACTCGTCCTAAATCCGGACGTGTGGCAAGCCTAGTCACAAATCCGTTGCACCGTGCAGGATTTGATCCTTTTTCCTTAAAGATGGTAATGAACTTAAACTGGGTCATTATAAATAAAAGGTAAGTAGGTACTGTGGGTCCCTTTATTTCAATGTGGCAAAAACAACAAGGCACTCATGGTCAATTACAAAATGCTTTTGTGACCCTAATTTGAATAAAAATTTCGATGGAGCGCATATTCTTAATGGGAAAAGTAATCATTTTTCATTTCAGTTAACGGTTGAATTAATTATTTCAGCAAAAAGGGTGATTTAAAGCTTTTTAAATATATGAATTAATGGTTTTTCGTTCTTAATATTAAATTACTTACTTTCGCATATTTGACCTACTGTCGGTGAAATGATGTCTTTCTTGTTTTTCCGCCTTCACTCGCATCCGCCAGCCTAATAATTATAATGGCAGATATATTATGTTCGAATTTTCCTTTCAAGTCTAGATTTACTTGCTCAGTAGTAATTTTTTTCAGGCAGATATATTTTATTACGGCGCGAATTTCAATTTTATCCATTTTGCGTACCACGCTCCGACACGACGAAAACAAATCACTTCTATTTTTAAAATAAGAAAAGAAAATCAATTATTTTTTATTTTAAGTATGAAATATCTGGGCTTTACCTGCCAGTATTTACTTTTTTGTTGTTCAAGGAGTTTACATGCCATTATTACTTTTTATGGAACACCTCTCGTATTTCCACCACGTTTGTTTAGACATCAAATATTCATGGTCCACTGTCGTCTTAAGGTCGAGAATCGAGAGTAATTTTTTACAAAGAGTAAATTATTTCATTTGTAGTACAAAAGAGAGGCCAACATGGCGGCAAGCTCACGCTGTGAACAATATCCTCGCGAATATCATTCAACGCCGGATTCACTTTCGCTATCGTAATGTCGACCGAAGATGGCCGCCGAAGATTATCTGTGGAGCCGAGAAATTGCTCGATGATGAGACGTTGATTAAATCTGTTTTTTATTTCGGCATGCAATTAATCATAATCAGAGAACTTCCTTTACAATAAACACGAATAAATATGTCGGCGCGTCTTTAACGATGCTAAACATACAGTTTTTAGAGAACATACAGATTTTAGAACGATTCTGACAGCTGTTAACTTAACGTAACCCCGGGTACTGAGGCAGCAGCAGCGTGCCAAAAACAATTAAGATCGTAAAGGGAAATCGAACACAACCTTTTTTTTAGGACTGTGATATTGAGTGGTATTAGTGTTCGGTGATAGTCACTACTCTCGCAATGCAGTGAGTCGATTGATTTACGCTCGAGCCTCACGTACTCGGTGGAACGTCGTTACAATATTGATCATTCCCTAATGTGATCCTGATCAGAGACTTGTGATTATTCAGAATATTATTGACTTTCATTTAAGTACTTAAATCTCCTCGCCCGCATACCCACGCATAGGAGAAAATAAGACCTGACCTCTTCTGATAAAGATGACGTCTTGCCTTTAAATTTAATTTTGTTTTATTTGTTGTAGAGTTATTTTCTGCGCTGTGTTGTATATAAACTGTCGGAAATCATCTTTCCATGCGAGCGAGTTAGTGTAAATATCACGTTATTCTAGTCGGGTGTACTAGGAATGATTAATGTGCACTAATGAACACGTTTTGAGCGGCGCGGGCGCCGCGCTCTACGGCCTGCGCACACGCATGCGATACACCGGCAGCGGATCGCGCTCAACTTTCTTGGAAAATCTTTCTTTTTTATTAGAATTGGAGGTAATGACATGACATAATACGATGACAAATGACTTGCGCTTTGTTGCAGGCTTTGTATTACGGCGTAGACTTTTTCTGCTGTTCGTGCAATATTTAAATATGATGAAGAAAAATACAGATCAGATCAGCACAGGTTAAATGGAGAACTTTACTAAGCTGATTAGTAGCAAAATAGATGTTTCTGTTAACTAATATGCATTTTAGTATCTTAGGCTAAGGCTAAGGCTTTACCTGATGATAAAGCCTTCCACACTGGTATCATGTTGGTCAGACCGTCCAAACTAACGACAATGATACAACTGGGGGTTTACTCCCTAAGCACGAACTTCGTTTCGGCCAAAGTTACGGACATCAATTCTCCGTATCACTTACAGACATAAGATTAGTCCGGGGCAGGAACTAAACATTTATGATACGATTTGACAGTTGTTCTTACTCCCGATGTGGTTTTGTCCGATCGAAAAAGTTAACTAATCGGGAGTTGGGTTCACTTCTAAGCATCGAAATACTTGCTGCCGGCCCGTATCTTCGTTGACAGACTTAGAGAGTAGGTGTCACGCGAGTCGCGACGGAAATCCAGAATACGAGTACAACTAAATGATATGAAAATGGACAAGGCCTAATGTCCCTGTAAGTGCGGAAGACCACGGGTTTTCCAGCCCATTAGTCACGGACTGTGTGAAAAAAGACTTTTCGACCGTCGGAGGATAGGTCTATATTTTAGCTGATTAATCGAAAGGTAGGTACTCAGCGTTCAAGTTATTTTACCAATATTATTACTTACATTTAATAACTAGCGTCGAAGTAGGTCGCAGAAACTTACGTAATGAAATGGAGCCAGCTTTCAGTGTGAGTAATTAATCGAAGTGCACCTTACCTGTAATGAAAAATGCATCGTGTTATCAATCAAGTTATTTAATAAGTAAGTTTTGCATTTAGTTTATTACGTGGTTCTATATACTGGATAAACTTTTCCTGCTTATGACCTAAACAAACTGCCACATTTATATCAGAAATGTCTTATTTTAGTTTAAAAACAGTATTAAAATTAAGACGAATTATTTCAAATGCCCTGGGATTGTAAGTAAAGCACCATACAATTTTCCCAAAAAAAATAAGTCATATTACTTATATCTTTGCTTAATCAGAAGACCAATTCACGTTATTAAAAACGTTCAAAATCTAGTCGCAATCTCATCTCAACGACAATCAATGACAAAAACTTGTCAAAAATGTGGGGAATTTAGAGGTATTTTTGACAGATTGCGAATTTGCGACTGAGATCAGACTGAATGATTCTTAAAATTACGGGATTGCTCCTGTGTAAGTAGACAAAAGCGCATAATGACAAAGCCTAAACTTATAAGTAAGTATGTACCGTAACGAAACCTAAGAAATATAATTATATGTACATCCATAATGAATTATAAATACACACAAAGTACTTGTAGGTCAGTAACTCAGGCTCACTTACGTAACTACAATAATAGTGTTTAGTTTAACGGAATCTCTAAAATTATGCGGGTAGTATCTCCCACCATTAAGTACCGTTCGGCGCAATGACATCACAGCTCACACGTGCGTGGGAGTCAGATCGATGCGTCTGCGCACTGCACTCGTCAATCACCTGTTCGGTTTTACAATGTAAACTAGCTACTGGAAGAGGCTTTGAATTTTTAGAATCGGAAGAGGCGTGTTTTGGTTTGTGCGCATTAGAACGGTTAACTTCGACATTATTATGTATAATGGTGGATCAAGACAAAGCGAGGCAGGCGCAAAATCATTTGCAGCACCTGTCTGGATGCACCTTCTTCTGAAGAATGCGAATGCGAAAAAAAAAATGCGGGCGATCAAAGATCGGCAGTAAGATTATGGCGTTCTGTAGTTTCTGCCTACCCCTATGGCAAAGGCGTGACTTTATAATGTATGTTGTGTGTCTATGCCTATTATAAAAAATACACTATCAAATCAATGCTTCTATTAAAACATTGAGGATATTTTCTATGAATCTTTTTGAATGAAAAGATAAGATACCCAATTAGTCACTCAGTGGACGATAATAAATTCAGGTTTTTACGATACCGTTGCTCTTGTTACACAAATACAAGTGTAACAAACCAAATTAAATGACCTCTTATGGTTTCGATCGAATCATTAAAAACAAAGGTGATTGTTCTACCATAAGATTTTGCAACCGCTTCCGACAATGTTTAATTACAGAACAGCAAAACAAAAGAATCTCATTGGTCACTTCCAGAAACATCATCGGAGACAAAACATGGCGGCGAGCGCCGCGACAGCTGTTCGAATTTTGAATGGAGAGCAAGCAAGCCACGAACTCAACGGCCTCGAAGAAAAAAAGTGGTAGTCATTGATGCGTGAAGAAATGTATTTGGTGATAGACTAACGTTGAATTTGATAGGAATAGGACCGCATTTTTTGGTTTTAGACGGTTTTACAAACAGTTAAAACAGCCGCAAGGGTCGATCCAAGGCTAAGCTGGCGGTCGGTTCAAGGATGGGTGACCATTGATTACATTATCGCCGTTGGTCCCCATTGTCATTCGTAGATCTTTGACAGTCGTTACAGGTCGTTAGAAGCCTGAAATCTGACAACCAGTCTTACCAAGGGGTATCGTGTTACCCCGTAACTGGGTTGTGGAGGTCAGATACAATACTGATATGCAGCGGCATCCGGTTAGACTGGAAGCTGACACAACATAGTTGGGAAAAGGCTAGACAAATTGATTTTGAGACGGTTTTACAAACAAGTATGATTTTCTATACCAAAAGACCAATATATTAAGATTAAAATAAATTATTCTAGGAGAATCATTAAAAGCAATTTATCTTTTAAACTGTTTATCAAAAAACCTCAAGGAAGTGTACAGTTTTATGTGTTCAACTTTGTGGTCTGTGGATAACAGACCATGTTAAGATTAAACTGACCGCTTGTTTTTTCATACACTTCCGGATTGTATAAACAAAATGCCCGCATATGATTAAATTAAAATTCATTTTTACAAACAGCCAAGCGTTGCAAATTGCAATTATGATAGAAGAGGTCAATAGCAGGCCCATTTAGTAATAAAAAGGACTAAAAGTTTCTTTAAACGTTTATTATAAGGCTCCTGTCGCCGAAAATATAAAAATGTCGCCAGATATTTCTCCGAAAATGTGATGTTTATTGGCTTGGCTTGAACTAAGGCTTCAACAAAGCACTTACTTAATACTCGAAGGACCTAGCACCCCACTTGCGACTCCTGCGAGGCACATTTTCTATCACAAGCCGAAGAATTTTGAAAGAAATTCCTAATCCAATACAACAAATAATAGAATAATGTTGAATTGTCAAAATGAAAGATATCGAAATTATATGTGCGTTACGAAAGTAACCCACAGATAAAGTCAAAGTATTACGACGGCAATCCATTACTAAGTTTACTTCATAAAGCTGTTCTAAAAACGTCAGCGCACAGAAACAAAAAGTAATTAAGCAATCTAATCAAGATTCGCAACACGACCATCCGTGATGTTTTCACTTCATAACGACCGACCATCAATCAACATCGTGACAAAATCATTACGAGATAGTTTCCCCAATTTCCCGTGATATTTCCCAGGCTTTCCCGACCGGCTTTCGATGATTTATTGTATCAATCTCTATATCGATACAAATATCGATAAAAAAATCGAGTTCTCTATTTACGGAATGTAAAATGTAGGGCAGTAGCCATGTACGTATTCTATAATTTAATAGAGATTTTCTACTGAGAAATGTCAATCATTGGTTTTGTTTTTAGTTGGGTAATCTATGAGTCACTGTTGGTGTGTTAATTGTTTGGTTACTTGCGCATTTACTTTCGAATTCCGTTAGCTATTTGCACTCGTAGATCCTTCTTAGATTTTTTGCCATTAAGAAAGAATGACTAAGTCATCTCAACTAATAGTAAATGATACATGTTAATACATATCAGATAACAGGACCTTATCAAATCACAAAAAAAAAATGTTTTGCCTATACTATCCCACAGCCGGGCAAAGGCCTGCCCAAGTTCTTCCAGGATCTCTTTTCTCGCGCCACCTCGAACCAGCCGGAATAATAGACATTAATGCAGGGGCGGTACAGAACAGCCCTACCCCTGACCACTGTCTTACTGTGTAGACACGGACTCCCCTACACACACACACTAGGTACATAATACTTTAATATATCATCATCATCAAAGAACAGATACAAGCATACCAAGACTCCCCGCCTCGGAAAGCACGTTAAGCCGTTAGAGCCGGCTGTCATCCGTAGATCTTTGACAGTCGTTACGGGTCGACCGATGCTCGACAGTCTAACAAATAGTTTTACCAAGCGGTATCGTGTCACCCAGTAACTGGGTTGTGGACGTCACATAGACAGTCGCTCCGTGTAAAATACTGATATTCAGCTGCACCTGGTTAGACTGGGAAGTCGACCCCAAAATAATTGGGAAAAGACTGGCAGATGATGACGTAATTTATCTTGTTACAATTAAATGTATCGATCTGTTAAGAAGAATCAAGTTCCACATCAATCCCCGGGCTGCTAGTCGAGGCAATAAACCAACATGCCCAGCAATCATACAATCAATCCTAACACTACATCAAACAGCACACCATTACCAGATAAGTGTGATTTAGCAACCGCCATCCAGCCGAAGGAAAGGCGCGCACCGTCCAATTATATCACAAGAACCGCTAGCATAGGCTCTAATGAAAGAAACACCAGTATTAACGGGCCGTCGGTGCATCTGTTACAAGCCTTAAATGGTCAACACACTCACAATCGAACTTAATTAGAGATTTCACGCGATCCAATACAGAATAGGGATGCGATTCGATTCCGTTGCGAATTCGTCGTGCGACTTTCTGGATTGTAGGTTGTTTCCAGATTTGTTGGTTAAGGATCATTAAAATGTTTTGTCGTGTCTGAAAAAGGATTTTGAATTTCATTAGAGTTTTAAACTGTTTTTGGAGCTTGTTAATCATAGTACCTCTTTGGGCTATTTTAGAAGTAATTGGGGTTCAGATGCTGCCTGCTACAGATTTTCCCAAACTTAAAGCATTTTCTGCTGGTATGGTTCAAAATGCACGATTAAGACGAACAAAAAATCTTTATAAAGTACGTATTTCAGAATTTTATCATTATTATAATCAGCCTATAATGTTCCCACTGCTAGGACATAGGCCTCCTCTGTGAGAGAGAGTCCACCACGCGGGCCCAGTGCGGGTTGGCGGATGTCTCATGTCTTCGTATATTTGGTTCTTGGATACGCCGGTTTCTTCACGATGAAATAATGATTAATAATTAGTAATAATAAATAATGAGTACCTGCTTGGGATCGAACCCACGACCTACAATGCGTAAGTCGCAGCTGATACCACTGAGCGACCACTGCTCTCAGAATAAAAACTACCGAATACAATTTCAAATTGCACAATCAATCGATCCCATCCCTACGATGAACCGGTACAAATACCATGTTACGTTTTCAAACAAGTTATCGTGACATCACTATTGACATATTTACCGATGCAACTGACCGGTTATATACCGTTTAGTGTAAACTGTCGTTAACTAAACGCATTTGACAGAACATCGATGCTACGGCCTGCGCCGGCGCAGTGACACGGAATAAGCAAAACTTATGAGCCATGAGAAATGTACTAATTATAACGTTATGGGTATGCACTTAAGAATTATGTGTGAGAATGATTCAAGGTGTTAAACCACCGTAAAAGTAGCGGTTTTTATTGAAACAGTAACGGGAAATAAGGTGTGGATATTTTTTTGAGAAATCTGAATTGAGTAGTCTTTCGACAGATTCGTAAGGCATTTCGTCATTTATTTTGGAAATGAGAGCAAGTGGCCATGTAGTAACTACCCCGACTTGTACGTCGTAGCTTCAAACCCTGGCAGGCGCTTTACTTAGTGTAAATTATTTCATCACTACTCTCCAACGGTGAAGTAAAACATCGTGAGGGAACCGTGTCCTAGAACCGAAAATTCGAAGACATGTGACATTTACCAACCAGCATGGTGGATTACATAGCACTCCCTCTCATAAGCAAGGAGGCCTGAATCCCAGCAGTGAGAAGATTATATGCTGAATAATTATGTTATTTGGAATTGTGTCCAAACTGTGCAGGTAAAAGCCACTTACTACTACAAATTAATCTATAAGAGTATAGTGAAAGAGATAACAGTTAAGTAAATGAGATAAGATTAAATACCGTATAAACAAAGAGAATTCGGTCACTAGGTCATCATCAACGATTTGTGTTCGTTGCAAGACATCGGGATGATTTGCAACCTTCTGTCAAACGATCATAAGAGCCATCATCAATCCTAATCTATTTACTATAGAAACAAACTATAAAGAAGTGTAAACTGATTTACTTTATCATCACTCTGCCTTCATCATCATCATCATTACAGCCGAAGGACGTCGACTGCTGGATATAGGCCTCCGACCGGTTCTGTGCTTCTCGCATCCAACGGATTCCTGCGGCCTTCAGCAGGTCATCGGTCCATCTTATGAGAGGCCTTCCAACGCTACATCTTCCAGTACGCGGTCGCCACTCCAGAACCTTTCGGCCACATCGGCCAGCTCTGCGAGCAATGTACCCTGCCCACTGCCCGTGCAATGTGCTAGTCTGTCTTATCAAGGTTTATTAGAAAACCATCGCTACTCAACATCTGTCCGGCGGTATAACTGCTGAAAGAAACTTTTTTGGCGCAGCCGTGAAGCGCACACTATAAAAAATTACTTTTTTGAAGTGAAAACTTCTTTAGGCGCGTTGAGTACTTTTTGGGTGAACAAAAATCATGGAACTCGCGTCATCGTCACCGAACGCTTGAGCACACGGATGAGTTGCACATTGATGTCTTTTGAAAAAAACCCTTTCTTTCATTAGAAAATTCTAATTATTTTATCCCTTTCTTTCCCTTTGTATTTTTATCGTATAAATCTGTGCTGTTAACTTTAATGGCTGAAGTCGATCGCTCGTTTATAATTTTTACCGAAAGCAATTAGGACCCAAGGACAAGGACCCAATGTGAAATCTAGTATAATATTGACGATTAAAAAAATACACACGTAATTGTTCAAGTTTTCGCTTCTGTCGGCACTACCGGAGTGCCACTGTTTTTTTTTGTTGTTGTTTTGTTGTGCGTTTTTCATGGACTCTAGCCAAATAAATGTTTTTCTTTCTTTCTTTCTTATCATCTTCCTTCACAGCTTACCCTAAGTGGGATGCACTAAGGTAACCCATCGAATTGTCGATTGATTGATTGTTTCATGTTTTTTGCAGTTTGCAGGTCATTGTCAGGTTGTACGATGATTAAAATAAAATTCAAGACCGTCACAAATATGGATTTACAGAATTATTATCATTACAATCAGCAATAGGTTGGTCGCCCCTGTATAGAACTGGCTTACAAGAATTGCAGTGTTTGGGGAACAGTGTAGCTGGCTTGTCTCAAAGTCTTCTTCAGTTCACTGCTATCCCATCCTAACTTAACGTTCTAAAGATGGCACATTCATCATCTGCCTAGCCTTTTCACAACTATGTTGGGGTTGGCTTCCAGTCTAAGCGGTTGCACCTGATTACCAGCATTTTACATGGAGCAATTGACTATCTGACCTCTTTAAAGACTGGTTGTCAGACTTTCGGGCTTCCGATGACCCGTAACGACTGTCAAAGATCCACAAATGACAGCCATGACCAACGGCTTAACGTGCTTACTTGTATGGTCTTGATATGTAAAGATAGTCACCCATCCACGGACCAACCGCGGCAAGCGTAGCTTAACCTGATAGACCGACCCGTGCGGCTGTTATTACTTAGCCACAAGCTCGTCAGTCGCCATCTCATCTGAAGATGGCAGATTATACCTATAATAAATAACGATAACACCACTATTACCTACACTAAGAGGAGACGTTGACACGACTTCTTGCCCAGGTGCTGATGACATAAGGCTGCTTCCTCATCGATCATAGAATGGAACTCATTATGGTCGGCACTCGACAGCGGATATTGTCTATCACACACTGATTCCTCTTCATTGCACTTCCTTGATTATATTGTGGGCTGGCGGAATTAATGAAATTTCAAGTATTTATATCTACACGTAGAATAGCAGCACCTTGATTTCGTAAAACACCCATGATTGCATTTTTTTTTTACAAATCTACTCAACTAGTTCTTTTTTGTGTTTGTGTTCTTTTACTGTTTTTTTTTCTGTTCTTTTACTTTAGCCATTGCTGTATAGTGACCAATATACTTACTTAGCAATTAGGGTGCCGATCAAGATCGATTTACTTATACTGCATTCAATCGAATCCTTATTACCTACCATTTAATTACATTAATAGCTAACAAATTCAACACAAGTACTGAAGCAAATTTTTCCTCACAAAACAAGATCAATTAGCAATTAATAACACACTAACGGGCCAATAAATTATAAGACGGAAATATAAATCTTTACGACTGAACCCACTAACTATTAAGAATACTATTATGACTATTATGAGTTACATAATAGTAATAATACATGTATTTTAATTATAGCAAGGCCAAGGGCGATTTTGATTTCGTTGTAAATCATATGAAACTGTGTCAAAAATAACGTAAAATCTACAATTTACGATAACATGGTGTTTTAGCTTTTGTTGGATGATTGAATGCGTGTTATAAGGTAGATGACTACAAAAATCTGAAATCTTTGGGTTGGTAATAGATAGCAGAGCCATTATAATTTTTTCATCAACTCTTTAGAAATATTTTTTATGATAGTATATACATTATGACATTATTATCATTATCAGATTCGTGTAGGTATCTTTGACGTCGTTACGGGTCGTCAGAAGCCCGAAAGTTTGACAACCAGTCTTACCAAGCGGTATCGTATTACCCAGTTACTGAGTTGTGGAGGTCAGATAGGCAGTCGCTCCATGTAAAATAAAGGTATCCAGCTGCATCCAATAAGATTGGAAGCCGACTCTAACATACTAGGCAAAAGGCTAGGCATATGATTAAACATAATAATAGGTCTTTACCTATGAAATTGCCGTTTTGTATGAAAAAATTTAAACGAATTTTTTTCATGTATTTTTTATTTGTATTAATCGAAGTAATCACCCATGCAATCAATGCATCTTTGCCATCGCAGTGGCAGTTTATTGATGCCCTTCTTAAAGAAATCAGCTGGACGGGAGGCAACAAATTCTTCAAAGGCATTTTGTACTGCCTCTCGGGTATTGAATTTTTTTCCCGCCAAGAAGTTATCCAAATTCTGGAAAAAGTAGTAGTCTGTAGGCGCAAGGTCTGGTGAGTAGGGCGGATGACGGAGAGCTTCCAACCCCAGTTCTTGCAACTTGGAGACCGTCTGCTGTGCAGTATGAGGTCGCGCGTTGTCGTACAGGAGCAGCGGAGACGAGCGATTGACCAATGCTGGTTGGAGATGTGCCAGCTTCTCCATCATTGTGTTCAGTTCTTCACAGTACACATCTGCAGTAATGCTCACCCCGTTTGGTAAGAAGCTGTAATGAATCACACCGGCGCTAGACCACCAAACAGTGACCATCACTTTTCTAGGGGTAAGTTTTCGTTTAGGGCATTGTTTAGGTGCTGAACCAGGATCCAACCAACTTGCTGAGCGCTTGCGGTTATCAAACAGAATCCATTTTTCATCGCAGGTAACAATGTGGTTCAAAATTCCTTCATTTGTGTGTCTGTTGAGCAGTGCAAGGCACGTCTCGACGCGTACTTCGCGCTGACGATCATTGAGTTCGTGGGGCAACCATTTGTCAAGCTTTTTTACCTTGCCAATTTGACGCAAATGGACCAATATTGTTTTGACGCTAACGTCGAAAGCTGCTGCTAATTCAGCCGTAGATTGTGTATCATCAGCTTCCACAATCGCCTTTAATTCGTCATTGTCGACCAAAGTCTTCGGACGACCGCGAGGTTCATTTTTCAGGTCGAAATTTCCAGAACGGAAGCGAGCCAACCAATAACAGGTGGTGCGTTGGTTTGTAGTGTTAGCTCCGTAAACGTCGTTGATGTTGCGTGCCGCTTGTGCCGCGTTGCTGCCACGACGGTACTCATATTCCATAATTACTCGAATTTTTAACGTATCCATGATGACGAAAAAGATTGAAATGCGATGAAAATGTAACAGTAATCAATAAACAAATGACTACTTTTGGAAAAAAAAATCCATGTTTTTAAAATAAAATTAATTTGAAATTAGAATTCTTACCCAAACAAAAATTATTTTGATTTGAAATGGCCAGTACTGCAAAACGGCAATTTCATAGGTAAAGACCTAATATGAAATTATTAGTACTTACTTACAACTTACAGTTTATTAACTTACAGTTTATTGTAAGCGGGAAACAGAGTATTATAAATAAACAGTAATTATTTTATTTTCCCTATTTTATTTAACTATGACATTATGTCATTAATTTAGTAGCTGACGAAAGAGGTAAACATAAATGTTATTATTCAAGCCATTTATGATGAAATCTGGTCTTCCGTGCATGCATGGCTTTTCTCAATTATTGATCTTCAAATTATAAATGATTTTATTTCTGTAAGTAGGTTTGTACCAAACACTTTTACACGTCAAAAATACTTAAATCATGTTTTAAAACTAGATGAGTAGAATTACATAAGTTCATAAATCATCACGCGCAATCAGGCATCATAAGATCATAAGTTGCTGAAACAATTAATTTTGGAGTAACTATTTATTTTTCCCCTTATTACATGGGACTTCAACATAACTGCCGGAATGTGGGTGTTAGATGCTCTGCCCAAACCTTCAGAGACACAAGGCGTGATGTTATGAACTTGTTTAAGGTACCTACCTCGCATACATGATAGTCCATTAGTCGTCTAGACCTGAAGAATTACTATGGCATTAGTCGTAACGATTTTAAAAATGTCCATTTATCAAAACCAGCCATTTATTATGAAATAATTGAATGATTATTTATAATGAAATCTATTGGCAATTTATTGTTGTAATCGGACAAAACCAATATCAATATTAGATAAACCAACAAATACCTACCTTATAGTCAATAAAAAATTCGATGAAAATTAAGTCACTGTGCCAACCAGTGCTAACTTACTTATCTAGACATCACCTTTATCCGTCTGATTAAAAAATTAAAACCGACATTGAAAGATAAAATACTTCTTCATTTGACATTGAAATAAGTAGCATCTGGTAAAGGAGGGCAATTTAAACATTTTTTTGAGATAAAGCCTTCGTCACTTCACTGGATAATGTGGTAAGAATGTCCTTAACCTTGATAAACCTGTAAAACGTCCTTAGAGCCTCTTCATAGGTCTCAATTAACATATTATTAAATATTGACCACATCTGCATAATGTCTTATTTAACGCTTTTATTTACGCGTAAAGGCTTCCGTCCCGCAAATACCTACAGACGCGACGCGACTACGCAACGCGACTCTGGTAGAACCATTTCTATGAAAACTTCACGGAAATTGTTCTACCAGAATCGCGTCGCACCGTCCGCGTCCCCATCGCGTCGCGTCCCTCTTTTCTACCTAAGCATTAACGATGCAGGTGAGGCAGAAGCATGAAATTAACTACACATTACAAACCGATTAATGTTTGTTGAGTGGTATTTTCAGCGAGCAAAGAAATTCTGGTCTGCACCATAGTGGCGTTATACACTATCAATCACAGTCCGAATCATTTGGAAGGATTTAGCTAATCTACTGCTCCATTCTTTATTTTCGAAAAAAATCTGCTCAACAACGTAAACAACGCATTGCATGTTGTTGAACTGTCAAAATGCCAACTGGTAGTGTGTTACGCAACTACCCTTCTGATCCATTGTTCCTAAGTCACCATGTGCAGTATACACCATGTCCTAATTTATTCGGGGTCGGCGCATGTTTCTTCGACCCCGAATAATTCTCAAAGCATTTAGGTATTTCAATTAGACCATTTACAGACTACGCAGAAACTCTCGGATATTGTGTTTGCTATTTAACATTCTTCACAACCCTAAAACCCCATCCTATCTGCGGGATCGCTTCTCCTACGCCCGTCCTTTTGATGCGCCTTGCAGGTCGCATCTTAGAAATCTCCTCAAGTCCCCTCCCCACTCAACCGACTTCTACTCCTATTCCTTCACTGTGCACGCGGTCCGGTTATGGAATTCACTTCTGCCTGACAATAGGGACTGCCAAACTGTAGCAGTATTCAAATGAAGAGTGAAAGAACACTATCTCTCCACTTTGTCATAATTGCTTATGTATTTATTAATTAAATTACATTATAATTATATATATTTTAGTGATATTTATTTTAGAAGTATGTGTGTATATTAGTATGTATGTATATTCTCATATTATGTGTGTATATTTTTAAATTAGAGTTTAATTTGTAATTTTATGATTTTCCTTCTACTGTTATTACACGCGTTGTCTACATCTCTGTTATCTTCTCTCCTATCGCAGGTGTGCTGGAAGAGATTTCTGTAGAAATAAACATTACCTATGTACGTATTTTCTGTTCCTTTCTTATTGTCTGTTTACATGTGTGTGCATAAATGGATAAATAAATAAATAAAAGTTGAAGCTAGTTGCCCATTCCAAAACGTAGATCGTAGATCGTACGATCAAAAGTAGATCTCTATGGAGAAGAACGGCCAAGAAACTCTCTGTTAGCCATATAATCTTTCACACAGTCCATCCATCGTTACTTTTGTTTTCTCCCTTACTTATAGTGGCGGATATACCATATATCTACACAATTGCAGATATTTTCTTGCATCTCAATAACAACTTCTGATCAACGCAGCTTATGAGAGTATACAGTGTATACTGTAGCTGTATACTAAACAGGGTGGTAAGGAACATCGACGCGCAATCTGTTACCATGGATTCAGTAGGTATAAAATTCTGAAACACCAGCGATGAAAAATGTCGTCGAAAAATAAAAATAATAGTTAAATAAACTAAAAAACACGCTTTAAAAACCAAACTAAAAAAGGAGAAAATAATTTAATTCAATTAAAAAGCGTGGGGTGCTTTTTGAGGTATTTTTATAATCAATTAATGTCAAGCACCCCACGCTTTTTAATTGAATTAAATTATTTTCTCCTTTTTTAGTTTGGTTTTTAAAGCGTGTTTTTTTAGTTTTTTAAACTATTATTTATTTTCTATTTTTTAGTTCTGCTAACTACAAAAACGTGTTTTTTTTTCTCGATTTTTTTTAAATTATTGAATTGTCATCGGTCCTCGACAAGTTTACAAAGTTTCAATGAAATCTGACCGTTTAAAGTGGGTCAAAATCGCGCTCAAAGGAGTCGGTTACATACAAACAAACAAACATACAAGTGAAGCTAATATAAAGCGTGTAAAAAATCTGTTGCAAACATTTTGTCCGCGTAGGTTCTTTTCTGAGAAACCGCAGATTTTTACGTTATTTCTACGTTAGGATCAGGCCCAAGTCGATGGTGCGTTGTGTTCCACGCGCGCCCTCAAAGAGATGTCAGCAATAATTGAAGGGGTCCGCTAGGGCCGATGCCTGCCAGGGTCGCGGATTTGTTCGAAAGAGTTACCGTGGCCCTGTCACAGGCACAAAAAGCGGGTCCAAAATTATGTACCGACTGAATTCATGGTCACTGTTTGCGCCAAGTCCCTGCCGATATATCTACTTGCAGTACCCATGTTAACTGTCCTGCTCTGTCGGAAACCACAAAACACAATTTAATTGGCTCTAGCTAAATAGATTTAAGTTTTTAAGTGTTTGCCGATCAATTTCAATAGCAGAGACATACAAATCTTGTTTAAAATTCAATTCTAGCGTGCCTGTTAAGTGTCCACATCCGTTTTAAATTTTAATCTCAATACTGGATTCGAAATTAAGCTGTCAAAAGTATGTAAATATAGGCAGAGTTTAATGCAAAACAAACGAAAAATATGTTTGTTTATGGAAATAGAGTTCAATCCACAGTAATTATCACAATGGCGAAAGTGAGTCAGTCTGTTTGTTTGCTATGATTTTACGGCTTAGGTATATACTAAACTGACTTTAATTATTATTGACTGGCTTAGAGGTAATTTTGTACTTGATATTATGGTGATTTAATTAATTCAATTAAACTGAGCTGTTCATCTGCTTAACCTTTTCCCAATTTTGTTCAAAATAGTTTATTCAAACTAGGCTGAGAGTCAGCTCTTTTTGAACGTCAAAATTACATAAGACAGTCCCCCCAAAACGTCTGCCCTTCACCACTACCTAGTGCTTTAGCTGGGAAGACGAAATGGCGCAACAAATTCCCCAGTAGCACAGCTGCCTGTTAAGTTAGAAGAACTTGACTCTATACAATAGTAGTAGAAACACAAAAAACATTAAATTTGCCATATGTCAGCTAGCACACGCCAATTTACCAACAAAACATTGAAAACTATAGGTACTCAACTAGAAACAAATAATAATAAAAAAATAAACGTAAACAGAACTTACAATCGAAATAAAAGCCTCCAGGCATAAAGGGCGTGCCCGCTTATGCAATTCTGCATTATGTAAATAAAGCTATAACTTGAAGTGACAAAAATTAAACTAGGAACTTTGGAATAAAAATAATAAAAAGATAATACAATTAACAATAACAAAACCATGGTCAGCAAGACAACCAGTCACCACAAGCAGCACCCGTTCACGAGCATAACGCAAAGATCAGCCATTACCTCCCTCGCCATATTTGTTGGGGTCGTTATCGAGTCTATCTATTGAAAACCAGTATTTCACATGAAGCGACTGTCCCTGTGATCTCTGCAGCCCAGTTACTGGGTAACACGATACTCTTTGGTAAGACTGGTAGTCAGAAATTCTGGCTTCTGACGACCCGTAACGCCTGTGGCAGTGGCTTAACGTGCTTTCAGAGGCACGGAGGCATCTCGGTATGAAATACATCACCCATTCACGTATCGAAGTCGGTTGTTATTACATACTACATAGCTACGAGCCCCTTAATAAAAATAAATTAAATAATTCAAGCTTGTGATTTAGTTTTTAAGCCCCAATTATAATCCCGGAGTAACAAAAACTCTACAAGCAAAGTCACAGGCACTGCTATTACCTATCTATCAATTAACTCGACCCGACTGCAGCCCACGTTACTGTTTATTCAGAATAAATCACCCGTTGGTTTATGATTATGTCATTAAATAGTCGTTCTAATTTATAATAAACTAAACGAAAGCCAACTAGAAACAATATACAGTGATGTATCGCACGAATTACACCTTAACTAAGTTACACAAGTTATTTGAACCTAGAGCGAGGGAAATAGGTGCGCATGCGACTGAGAATAGGGCTGCCACTGCTGCCAGATACAAAAGTAGGCAAATATCACCAACATTCTCCAACCCTTATCTCAATTTATTTGGGGCCGGCGCAACATGACTTTTTTCTTCCATATTTCTCTATTAGTCATCATTTCGGTAGTCACCCGCTTATACCACCATTCACACAGTCCATCCATCGCTTCTTTGGTTTTCCCCTAGGAAAACTGTAGATACTTACATATTTTTGCTGCATATATTGTGATTTGTCCTTAAGATTACAAAATTATTAAATATACTTTTTTTGTTTTCTAATCATATGGTCAAATGATAATCTATACAGCAAAAATATAAACATACCTGACAGAGGTGCGAGTTGTTCGAAAGAGATACCGTGGCCCCTGGTACACAGGCAACTGAAGGAACACGGGTGGGTTTTAGTAAAAGTCTGACATGCCCTCCTGCTCCACCCAGAGCGGGATAAGTTATTTGATGATTTCCGCCCCAACAAAAATCTATACTTTATTTATTGCGTGCATGGTACGTATTTGTGACCAATGCAACCACTATCCGCCCAATCGTAGTTCATAAACACAAAATCATCTTTTGTTTTTCACTCTTGTCATCAACACACCCTACCGCAGTCCACTGCTGGACAAAGGCCTCTCCCAGGCTACGCCACAACACTATCCTCCGCCTTGCCGATCAGTCTATCTCAACCATCTTTTTAAGGTCGTCAGTCCATCTAACTAGGGGGCGTCCCGCACTATCCATCCCATCCTGTCCCATCTATCATAGATACGTCATACTTGCCAAAAAAGACAATGCACTCATAAACCAGCTAAGAAAACCTCATCATCATCTGCCTAGGATTTTCCCAACTATGTTGGAGGCGACTTCCAGTATAACCGGATACAGATGAATACCAGTATTTCACATGGAGCGACTGCCTATCTGACCGCCAGAAGCCATTTATTGGGTAATACGATACCCCTTAGTAAGGCTGTCAGACTTTCGAGCTTCTGACAACCCATAATGACTGTCAAAGATCCTCGAATGACAACCGGGACCAACCGCTTAACGGCCGTTTCGAGGCACGGAGGGGTCTTGATATGTAAAGATGGTCACCGGACCATGGACAAACCGCAGCAAGCAGCTACCTTAACGTGATCGATCGACCCGTGGGGCCATGATTATTTAGCCACAAGGCCCAGCTAAGAAAAGGTACAAGAACCTAATTGTTCAACAAGTCGAAAAATCACAACAAACCACAGGTAATTAATTGTCCAACAACAGCCAACCCTACTGGACACTAATTGCAGGGAAACAAGTGGTAATTACTTGCCCAGCAGTGAACAACGTCACACTTGAATACAGCACATTATTCATTGAAGAAAGTGAGACCGCATTGACCCCCTACGGGTTTTTAGATTGATTTAATCGCAGAGATTAGCCGCTCACGTACATTAAATCCAATAGGATTTTATTAAGAAAGTGTGTTAAGTATGTATGAATTATTATGATTATCTGTGTTGTAGTAGATACAATGAAGATTTTGACCTATTGATGTGCCGAACGTGGACTTTTAAATCTGATTTCAAGGTCTGAAGAGATATAGTATGTTCCCAAAAAAAAAAATTTTTAGTGTTTGTGTATTTTCTTTCTACATTTAAGTAAAACTAGTACGAAGGAAATACTTTTATATTGCTAATACTTTTTAATTGCACAACTGTACTCTTTCACAATCCGAAAAAAACTAACTCGCACTACATTTTACCATTTATCATAATTTCTATCTCTAAGTGTTGCCAAAGTATAATAATACATTCAATTGCCTGAGTTATCATCATGAAAATACCTACATATTATAAAAGTTTGTTATAATTTAAGATAATACTTTGACAGTGTTGCCACAGTGGATATTGTAATGCGGTATAAAATAATTCATAAAAAAAGTAACACGACGTACCTATTTAAAAATAGGTACCAAAAATCATTTATAAGTTCTATGAAAGCGGCCCATACAACTAGGGATATCACGATCAGACTAAGTGGCGTGATGTCCTGTTGAAGCCTGTTGGACCTAGGAACGTGATACTATGCAGGTAGGTATTGTGACAGTATCTGTGGTCCCATTACAGTGACTTTGACATATCTAGAGCTTATACCTCACCGGGACGCCAGGGATACGTCGTCAGGTCGCGTTGCTATACAGGAAAAAGTTTTAACCATTGCGCAAACTGTAACTTGTATAACCGACGAAAAATTTCTGCGCTGGGGGTCTAGAATGGTATGCTGAATTCATGGTTACAGTTTCCGCACTGGTTAAAAATTTACTCTTTATAGTGGGTGGCTCACCTGGCGTCCGCTTGGTGACGCAGCCAATCATATGTTTTGATGGCGACGCGACCTGACTGCATCGCCATGGTATCCTGGTGCGGTATGGCTCTAACAGTTCGTGTCGTGTAATATTTATGAGGCGCACTAACAATGCAAGTTTAGAGATAATACTCTCCGTGCGACATTATAACAGAGACAAGATGCGCCTTTGTCACTATTATGATATACAAGCTCAGCTATATTAACCCACGTTCGCACAAACGTAAAAATATCAAGGCGGGATTTCATCGCGCAGTGGATATTCAACTGTCGGTGTTGATACGAGCGTTGATAATCCAACAGAGTGCGTCCCAGCACGTCGAAACCACTTGCTGTTGGAATTCCAACTCTCGTCGCTATGCAAGGCGTTAAAAATCCAGTGTAAAAAAAAAATCGCCCGTACAAACCTGGCCAGTGATTGAGCAATTTACCAACTTCCAGGTGTACGAAGTCACAGGCTTTCTATTGTTCCTTCTCATTCTTCTTTGAATTAATGAAATTGTATAACGTATTAATGTGAATTTATAAAATGGTATCATTTTAATGTTATAATTTTAACAATCTTTTTGCATGCCTGAATTGGTGCAACACAGTGGACTGCGCATTCACTTGACATCTAGAAATGTATGATTTTCTGTGGTGTTGGTACGAGAGCAGAGTTTCAGAAATATTAAAAAAGGTTCCCGGTAGGGTTTCAACAGTCAGTCTTTAAAGCCATAAATACTCAAACAAATCTTACCTATTTAAGTATTTTACGAATGTGGTTGAACAATTCCAGAAGCAGGCATGCAGAACAATAAAACCTTTTTTCCAACCGACGCGGACGTGCTGAAAGGCCTATTAATTAATTGAATACTCCTGCCAAACAGCATCGCCTAACTAATAAATCAACCAAATAACTAGTTATTATACGCTCTATTGCATAGAATTATAGGGACAACAAAAACGAACTACAAATATCTATCCAATCTTTGATCAAGAATACACATATTTGGTTTGTAACTACACATTCATTCATTAGTCGTACACGTTAGGCCCACTTTATTGGCCAGTTACATGACTATTACTCATAATCAGCCTTTAGGTAATGTTCTCACAACTAGGACACAGGCCTCCACTCGGTGCACTCCTCACTGCCCTCTGGGCCACCACTGGTCTACCGGGCCACCACTTGTCTGCTAGGCCACCACTATTATCTGGGCCACCACTATTCTCTGAGCCACTACTTCTCTTTGGGCCACCACTTCTCTTTGGGCCACCACTACTCTTTGGGTCACCACTACTCTCTAAGCCACCACTATTCTCTGGGCCACTACTTCTCTCTGGGCCACCACTACTCTCTGGGCCACCACTACTCTCTGGGCCACCACTATTCTCTGGGCCACTACTTCTCTCTGGGCCACCACTACTCTCTGGGCCACCACTACTGTACACACATGACTAATAAAAATGCCATATCTACACACGTCGTAACTCGCAAATGTCACCGTAACAGCCCAACCCATTGGCCCCACTGTGTTATTACACTGCCTGTACAATTAATTGGGGGCACTACAAAACTGTGAAGTGAACGTTAATTAGCAGGTTACTGGTAAAGCTTGTAAATACCATATAGTGGTGTTCATTAACCAGAATATTCATAGGATTAAATTACAATGATTAAGTTGTTTTTGGACTAGTCAATCACTAGATGAGAAAATACTTAAGTTTCGGAAATCGACGGCTATTTTCATTTACAAAAAAAATATGCAATAAAAATAAGAACATAACTCTCGCCATTTTAGGACACTTAAGCTGTCATACTAGCTTCACTTAAGTTACACATAAGTTACAGTACAAAGTTAAGTAAGTATTACAGGAAACGTGCTTTCTCATCCAACTGAACTTAGACGGTCAATGCCGTATTCTTATTTTGATTGCACAGTAATTTCCGAGATTAGGTCTACTAAACAGACCACCATTAATAATGATAGAGAACAAGTAAACTAGTGCAACTACAGACAAACCACATACCTAACAAGGTTTCTACAATCAGCCAATCAGCGCCAATGATCCATGATTCATACTTGATCATATGCAAAAGGCGTCGGGCACAACGACCGGGGCAGTAGTCATACTTACCTTTTACTATTCTCTTAATTGACGGATGTCCGTCGCTATAAAGAAATCCAACGCGAATATAAAATCACTACTTGCAGATTTTCTATTGACACTGAGTTTTCTTTGCAAAAAATGTGGAATGAACGCAGGTATTGGAAAATATAGGTTGAAAATAAAAATAGAGTTCATGCTACTTTCCTTTTGCTGGCCGGTTGAAATAATTACTAGTCTAGTCTTGCAAAGAGAGAAGTATGTGCTTACAGAGAAACATAATTCGAAAGATAAAAGATAAGCATCTCTATGATGTAAGAACACAAAGAAACGTTGGTGAAATTAAGTTAATTAATCTGTACGAGGAACGACAGCTAGGTATCAATTAAAATACTACTTACACACACTTGCATCAAGTGAACTATCTAACACAATATTTATGCAGCATATCTTTACAAATCATCAGATCACTGTCCGGTACAAAAACAATAAAACAGAAAAATTGCACTTCTATTTTTTTATATGAGACCCAACAGAGGCAACAGGAGATCTACACACAGAAGTTCGATAATGATGACGTAATAAAGCAACGTAAAATATTATTTAAATTGCACGCGGGGCAGCGCACGCGCATATGCACCGGAAAAGGGCGCGACAGCAGAAATTTCGGCCACCAATAGCATGTCTCATTCGCGTCGATGCGTCCAATGCAAGCGGACGTGCGTGACTCAGGGGTCCGCGATGTTAGCGATTGAACGCGTTTTGCACACGGATTATGCACAACAAAACAGATATAAATGATAAAGCACGCTTCCTTTAATATATTTGTTACTAAGCAGATGGTTTTTACACACGCATTTTAATTTAAGCAATGTTTTTGGGTGTTTTAGTAAGGACAATGTGGCATTCAGACGGACGTAATGTCACATTTCATTTCCAATACCATTCAGGTGATTAAAACCATAAACTTCCTTGTTCCTCAAAAGTATTATTGGTTCCATATCTTGACTCATTCCGTTTCTGAACATTCAGGCAAGAAAGACCTTTGTGGCAATGGATAACATTTTCGAAACAATTTGTTGAGCTTAGGACACAAAAACCTAACATAAAACCAATGACATAATAGTAAATACAAATCCATAAACACACCAATGAATAAATTAAACGCATTATTTGAATAACAACCAGTGTGACGCCATAAAAATCAATGTCAGTTACCGAATATTTAACATAATTTACCATAATCTATTAAATAAACTAGGGAAGTAGTCTACCTCTAACCATCCTGTGTGACGCTTGATGATAAAACAATTAATATGAAAATTTACATTGTGTAACGCACTTTACGTTTTTAATTAGATGGTAATTACTCTTCTTAGTTTTTTCTGGGTATAAAAAATTCGCTAGATTGCCTTGCCGCATTTAGAAAAATCATAAGTGTAACTCATGTATTATGGTTCATTTAACTTGATAAACACGTTTGTTGACTTGAAGTTACTTGAAAAATATCATCATTTTCTGCCTAGCCTTTTTCTCAACTATGTACCTATGTTGGGGTTGGTTTCTAGTCTAACCGGTTACAACTGAGTACCAGCCTTTTACATGGAGCGACTGCCTCTCTGACCTCCATAACCCAGTAACTGAGTAATGCGATACTCCTTGGTAAGACTGGTTGTCAGACTTCTGGGCTTCTGACGACCCGTAACGACTGTCAAAGATCTATGAATAACAGCAGGGACCAACGGTTTAAAATGTTTTCTAAGGGACGGAGGGGTCTTGGTATGTAAAGAGGGTCAGCCATCCACGGACCAACCGCGGCAGGCGTAGCTTAATCTGATCGATTGACCCATACGGCTGATATAACTTGGCCACAAGCCCCTGCGTGAAAAACGTCTTCCTACTTTTACTAGTTTCAGAATTTCCAGGTCATTTTCAAGACACAAAACCGTCTTATTATACGAAAGCAAAATCCAATGAATCAGTTCGATTCCTCGAAGATCTGAATCAGCCATTACGAATAACGATACTTAATTCCCTGCATACTAAAATAAACAAAGTAGCTGAAAGCTGTCTACTGTAATAGCCAATTACTTATGATATAAATTACTATTATTTGCATCGCTAAACACTTCAGGCCCAGGCCGGACGGATATTAATTTTCAATCTCTTACGCCAAGGTTTAACATGAAATATAGATTATTTAATAGGAAACCTATTAGAGCTAGAACGATAGCAGATTGGGTTTAATCTAGATATTATATAATCTAAAATTTAGATTGATTGGTTGATACCAATCAATCAAAAATTAAATAGCCGTTGCATTTAAATTATTGTTGACCTGAAAATGGTGTCGGTCGCAAACGTGCTTCAACAGTAATTACAATTATTATTATTTGAATTATTACCTCTTTTTAAAAGGAAAACGGTGGTAGCGACAGTTAAACCAGTCATTGCTTACATAAATCTTCCTCAATAATTCATCAGCTTAGTCATACCAGTTATTTCAAGTCCGGGGTAGAGACTGTTTCTTGTATATCAGATTAGGTATGCAAATAAACAGAAATCTGGCTCCATTTTTCAATATTCTCGGTAAAAGAAACTATTTTGCTATTATTTGTGTCAACTTAGTGTCATTTGATCCAAGCTTGCATCATAGTGCCCTAAGCAGACACCTAAAGAATGGCATTCACTGTCGGCTTCTTTATTTTCAATGTGATACATTTAATTTGAAATCAATAAGCAATTTTAAAAACAGAATTTGTATTACTATCTTCATGGGACATCAGAAGACAAGTTTGCTTGTTTAACCATCAGACTGTAGTGAAAGGACATCACTGGGTTAGGACAAAGCCGGAATGCCCTGGGCAGTCGGCTTGACTACCAATATGTTCATAAAGACACGAAAGACGAAGAGAATAAGATAGAAAACAGGTAATTAAGAAATAAGAGATATCTAAGAGCTGTCGTAATAGTTACAACAAAACCTAACTAAAACCTAATGCAAAATACTATTAAAATACAACAACCACCCATGATTCACAGTGGATCCTGTAATTATGTCGCGACTCACGCGCAGGCGCTGGGGCGGACCGGGATACATTGCAGGCGTGACCCCGCGACAGGAATATATATTGCCACATCCTTGTGGAATATATTGCAGTACTATAATATATATTTCAAGATGGTCATTGATCTATAGCATTGTGCAAATGGCTTAGAAAATAGGCTTTAGTTTTGAAATAAAAATAGTGTCCATGTATGAAAATAGTGCGTCAATGAGAGACGTTCAGAAATCGCAAGCTCGACGATAAAGATCTCTCTAAAGCATACACTAAACAATTAAAAAGTTAAAGAAACTACAGAAGATAAAAACAAAAGCAAATCATGATTCAATATTGAAGCACGCTCATCAGTAAAAGCAGAGGAAAGGTTAATAAAGGCTCAGCCAGCCATGGCCATTAAAATGCTAGTTAAGAACAAATTTTAATTTCAATAAACGCAAACAAATTGAAAACATACGTTCATTTGAAAGTTCATGCCACGGTAAATAAAATTTCGAAATTTCTCGATGTTTCGATAGCTTTTCAGCCCATTCAATATTTGTACGAGCTTGACAGTTACATTAAATCTACTTCTATTGTTATTAAAGCTAACACAGAATCATACTTCAGTTTGAAATGTTCAGTAATAACAGCAGTAACCAACACAGTTATTACAATGTGTTCGAATTTCGAAGCAGTTCAATAACTCTATGGTTAGCGCAGGAGTCTTGCTACCGGCCTGTCACTCCGTATGCAATGTAGACATAAACGGAGTTTAAAAAAAATTATGACCTTATAATACTTAAAACAATGTTTTTTTTTTCTCATTGTTTGCCTTATGTGAATGTATTTCTTACTAGATTTACGATTTCCTTATTCTACGTTAAAGGGTGATTAAAATTGTGAGCGCAGTTTCAATTTAGTACTGCCATAATATTCAGTTTACTGTTTTTATCCATATGCGTCTACATTTTCGTTGTAATCGTATACGTACAATATTCATAAACAGAAAATCACCTAACATTGCTAAAACTATAAGATAGTCGTCAGTCTTAACATAAGCAGTAATTTCATTAATTACCCATTCATATTTTTATAATCGACACTTCCTGCCATTGACATTATTATGTAGTACATCAATGGAGGTGTAATAATAATAGGTCTTTACCTATGAAATTGCCGTTTTGTATGAAAAAATTTAAACGAATTTTTTTCATGTATTTTTTATTTGTATTAATCGAAGTAATCACCCATGCAATCAATGCATCTTTGCCATCGCAGTGGCAGTTTATTGATGCCCTTCTTAAAGAAATCAGCTGGACGGGAGGCAACAAATTCTTCAAAGGCATTTTGTACTGCCTCTCGGGTATTGAATTTTTTTCCCGCCAAGAAGTTATCCAAATTCTGGAAAAAGTAGTAGTCTGTAGGCGCAAGGTCTGGTGAGTAGGGCGGATGACGGAGAGCTTCCAACCCCAGTTCTTGCAACTTGGAGACCGTCTGCTGTGCAGTATGAGGTCGCGCGTTGTCGTGCAGGAGCAGCGGAGACGAGCGATTGACCAATGCTGGTTGGAGATGTGCCAGCTTCTCCATCATTGTGTTCAGTTCTTCACAGTACACATCTGCAGTAATGCTCACCCCGTTTGGTAAGAAGCTGTGATGAATCACACCGGCGCTAGACCACCAAACAGTGACCATCACTTTTCTAGGGGTAAGTTTTCGTTTAGGGCATTGTTTAGGTGCTGAACCAGGATCCAACCAACTTGCTGAGCGCTTACGGCTATCAAACAGAATCCATTTTTCATCGCAGGTAACAATGCGGTTCAAAATTCCTTCATTTGTGTGTCTGTTGAGCAGTGCAAGGCACGTCTCGACGCGTACTTCGCGCTGACGATCATTGAGTTCGTGGGGCACCCATTTGTCAAGCTTTTTTACCTTGCCAATTTGACGCAAATGGACCAATATTGTTTTGACGCTAACGTCGAAAGCTGCTGCTAATTCAGCCGTAGATTGTGTATCATCAGATTCCACAATCGCCTTTAATTCGTCATTGTCGACCAAAGTCTTCGGACGACCGCGAGGTTCATTTTTCAGGTCGAAATTTCCAGAACGGAAGCGAGCAAACCAGTAACAGGTGGTGCGTTGGTTTGTAGTGTTAGCTCCGTAAACGTCGTTGATGTTGCGTGCCGCTTGTGCCGCGTTGCTGCCACGACGGTACTCATATTCCATAATTACTCGAATTTTTAACGTATCCATGATGACGAAAAAGATTGAAATGCGATGAAAATGTAACACTAATCAATAAACAAATGACTACTTTTGGAAAAAAAAATCCATGTTTTTAAAATAAAATTAATTTGAAATTAGAATTCTTACCCAAACAAAAATTATTTTGATTTGAAATGGCCAGTACTGCAAAACGGCAATTTCATAGGTAAAGACCTAATATAAGAGTACATTATACCTTAATATATTATTCAAATTACCCATAATAATGCTATAAAAAGTGCCTAATTAATGTGTGTCGTAACATTTATTATAGTATTCACTTTATATTTGGTTTTAGGGCACAATTAGTAGGTGCTGCGTCTGCGCAATGAATATTTTTTGTGTGAAGTTATATTTAAGTGGAGCATCATGATGAAGTGTAATAATGATTAAGAATAAGAAAAAAAAGTCTATGAATAGTAAGCAGATTTAAAACCACGGAAGTTGGGGATTTTGTTTTAAGCGTTTTGAGAGAAACAGATTTAAAGCATGTTTTTACAAATATTCTGGATACAAATGGAATTCATGAATAAGTTATTAATTATGCACTAAAACGTAATATTGAAACTCCAAAAGAATGTCTACTCTCCATATTAGATATAGATAAGCCTGCCACTATTATAAATGCTACAAGTCAAAACAATACACCTGTAGTCAAACCCAATTAAACGAAACTATCTCCAAGCCGTACGTAAACTTTAACTAAAACATTCTACATTGAATAACAAAGAACATTTCCAAATAGGTCACGAAGGTGCAGAAAGCGGTTAAAATTTATTTAAGAACAATAACCATAAACAAGTTAGTGGTGGAGATAACTTTGATTTACAGCCTCCAAAGATCACAGTACCATGTTTCCATTCGCACCTCAGTGATAGATGATTGGCTTCCATTGAATTATTTCTATTAAGTTGCGATATTGATTTAAAATGGCTACGAATACAAGATTTGCTACTTCTGGGGTAATACTGGAGCCAATCGGAGGTGAAAATAGCAGGACTTGAGAAATAACCAAATGGATTGAAAGATTTTATATGCAATTCATCAATCAATTATGTTAAGTTTGCAGTAAGCTAAAATGTGCTTCCACTAATATATCGTATCCAGCGTGTCTTGTTCTCACGTTACACGAACTGATAGATGCTACTAAAGGTGCCAAACTCGTAGTCAAATTCTGGGCCGAGTCTATTTAGATTACTGTCGACACGCTTAGAAGAATATCTTCTACTTTGTCAGGCTATCCATCGAGAAGTTTCATTAGATCTGTTTAATAATTTGCAAATTATTACATATCAGCCAGCGTTTTCAGTTTTGCCATTACATTACACGTTTTTATTGTGTTTCCTACAGGGGTATTGTTTTTAAGTGAGCATTCTACTAACATTTGTATCTAAGGCAGATGCTTTACGGAAAAGAAGTAATATGAGAATTAGGCTGATGAAGATTTCATCACCCTAATTCTCATATTACTTCTTTTCCGTTATCGATTACCTACAAAGTTCAAACATACAATATTGTTTTGTGCAATAAACGTGACGTTATTTATATTATTATCTAACACCTCGTACTAGCGCCGCTCGGTATTTAATCGTGTTAATTTCGCCATTCAAAGTATAACCGCGTAATAATACGCATTACATCACCCACGCTTCTTTCCTTTTAAGATTCAAAGCAAAACTTTAAACGACACACAAAGCTCTATTAATGCTATAGGAACGCGTACACATTGGTGCGCAAACGTAGGCAACTGCGCGGAAATGCTATGCCAAGTCAAAGTTTTAATGACTGGGACAAAAACGTAGGGTTGACAATACGCGTATTGTGTTGACACACTATGCAGTATTACCCCCTCATGCAAAAATCACACCCGCTATGCCCAAAAAAATCACGCGTTTTATTCAGAATGAGTTTACCGAGTGCCCCCCAGAGTACTGCATAAGGTAAACACACACATGGATCAATAGGAGGGAGCTTATTATGGCTAATTAATAACCACTACACGGGTCGATCGATCAGGTTAGACTACACTTGCTGCGGTTGGTCCGTGGATGGGTGAGCATCTTAACATACCAAGACCCCTCCGTGCCTCGGAAAGCACGTTAAGCCGTTAGTGCGGCTGTCATTCGTAGATCTTTAACAGTCGTTACGCGGGTCGGCAGAAATTCGGTAGTTGACAACCAGTCTTACCAAGGGGTATCGTATAACCCAGTAACTGGGTTGTGTAGGTCAGATAGGCAGTCGCTCCATGAAAAATACTGATACTCAGCTGCATCCGGTTAGACTGGAAGCTGACCCCAACATAGATGAGAAAAGGCTAGGCAGATTATGATGACGCATGGATCAATACTAAGCTCCGTCTTATGTAAACACACCCTTACATTTCACAAAATAGGTTTGAGAACTACATTTATGACTACATTGCATACGGAGTGACAGGCCGGTAGCAAGACTCCTACGCTAACCATAGAGTTACTGAACTGCTTCGAAATTCAAATTTACATTGAGTTAGGATTGTTGTTTTTAAGAGTCAAATGGAAAAGGTTTGGTAAATATACTTATTTTTTTGATAAAAAAAAAGGAATGTTCTACAAAAATATGAGTAAAAAGAGTGTAACAATTTAATCATGAATGAAATAAACTAGATAATGATGGAATCATGTTTAATGATAATACGTATAAACACGACTGTAATACTTAATGTCGCTGCCAGTAATGTTTAAATTAAAAGGCTTAAGATGCTAAAACATAATTAAATAATATAGTAAAATATAACACAACGTTGTGTGAGCGAAAACAGCATTAATCTTACATTTTCACTTGTACTGCACCTATGACAATAACAAATAATTTACAGCAAAGACATTTGTATGAGGCAACACTTTCTCTTAAACTTTGTATTATATGAAACAAAGGCCATCCACTTTATTTTACGATATTGGTAATAAACAAGACTTCAGAACTCTTGCAAATCACAAATAGACTATAGTGTGTTTTATCTGTGCTTTATTACATTTAGCAACATCGTCTTTATATATATTGGTCACATTATGATGACAGCTGTCAGAATTATCCAACACCTGTGAAAAGTAACACTATGGCGGTGACGTAAGAGTAGGTAATTAATAGTTAGTACTCTATATCCCACACTTATGTATAATTAAATAGTAACTAAGTCAATAAATATTTTGAAAAAAAAAAATGTGTTACTCCAGGTTACAAACTATGTATCTGTATGCCAATTTTCATCCAAATCCGTTCAGCCATTTTTGCGCAATTGAGTGACAAACATCCAAACATCTAAATATCCAAACATGTAAACATACAAACTTTCACATCTATATAATATTAGTAGTCTAGAATATTTGCCCGTTTGTCTGGATGTATTTGCCGGTTTGGTGCAAAAACGGTAAAACGGATTTGAGTGAAATTTTGCAAATAGAAAATTGATAACCTGGATTAATACATAGGGTACTTTTAATATCCGTAGTACGTAGTACGTTCCGGTGGGGTATATTCAGACATCCACGCGGGCCAAGCCGCGGTCAAAAGCAAGTAGGTTAAAAAAGAACAATACAGACCGAAAAAATTAATAACTGTAGAAATGATTCATTAATTAATATTTAATTACAGCAGATAAATACTAAATAATTGATTGAAATAAGGTAGGCTCTCAAACAGTTGTACAAACTAGCTCAGTAGACACAACACAACAGGCCATGTCACTTTCAAAACTACAATTACGACATGCAACGGTTGCTAGTTGAAACTTAAAATGAGGAACAACAAAAGGATTGATGACCGCGCCGTATCAAGGACACAGCAATTTGCATCGATCTATCGATAGAAATAAAAGGCTATCGTGACCAAAGCAATTATGGAGGGAATGATACGTAATAGACTCATAGAAAAGATTGATTGGGAATAAAAAGTGTGTTGTTGGCGTGTTGAAGTTCCCATGGAGCATGAGAAACAACACGGGCAGGCATTTTTATTTCAGTTTTAGAAAAATAACATTTTAATTGTTATATTTGGGTGACTGGGATTGAATTTAACAAGAGTTATTTGTCTAAATAGGCGCATATCAATGAGCACATCGCTAAGCTAAGAAGTGTATAACTCGGGATAAATCTCGATTTCGGATATAGTCATAACCTGAAACTTTTCAAGTCTAGGCACTAAAATTCGTTTTAGAAATCCCAGTGATTAATTTGACTGGCTTAATGACAAACACCTATAAAAATAGCAAACGCTTGGCTTCAAATGTCAGATTAATCTATGGAATTAAAATAAAAACGAACTTTATGTAACTACTAAGCAAGCGAGCGCCCTCTTCAACCGTATCATATCGCTTACCAGGTTGAGAATTGAGATAGATGACAGAACTGGGGGCCTACTCTCTAAGCACGAAATCCGTAATCTCGGTCGAAGTTACGGGCGTATCCTACTCCGTATCACTTACGGACCTATGATCAGTTTTCCACGCGTCAAGTTCGTGACGGGCGCCGTCGGTTGAGACTGGTCATTTTCTAACTTCCAAAGCTCATTTTAAATCTTATATTTAGAATCAAACTAAGAATGAATTACTATACGATTTGACAGATGTCTCTACTCCCTATATGGTTTTACCCGTCCAAAAAGGTTAATTAATTAGCTGTAGGAGCCAATTCGAAGTTGCGAACTATTTTCGAACGGGCCCTTATTTTCGTTGACGGTGTTAGAGAGTGGCACTCCTGAGCCGATGGACTTTCAGATGTTTAAAAAAAGCTTAAGGTCAAAAAATTATAACTCCAAGTCGATGAACAGCTTGACTTGTCCTTTAATAATATCATACCGAGACCGTCTGTCCAGCTAATAAGCGGTGGTTATTATAGCATTACCACCCGGGTTCATCCGTTGCAGCGAACTACGGGGGGTAATACCGGAGATTGATGCTCTGAACATAATTACAAAATAACCAACTGGTAATTTCACAGGTATTAGTTATTTATTTACTTTTTTTTAAGATTCACAGAGGCAGTGACCGGTAAATAGGTTTTAGAAAAACAATACAATTTTATTATAATGACCAATATTATTAATGGTTATTAATCTGGCTACACAATTAGAACGAATGTTTTAGAATATCGGGATTAAAACTCGAACTCTACACAAAACTCTGAGAACACAAGTGACAAAATTAGTGCAATGTCGCATTTTTTCAAGCACTTTATTTTTTCTGTCTGTGTCTACCCACTTCAATAAAACGCATAAGTTGTCACTCAAAACATTAATAATCACTCATAAACATGTCAACTAAACAACTAAATGCTTCATTTTGCTAATCATTGCCTCTTGAGTAATTCTAAGACAATTTTTTTAAATAAATGATGGTGTGCCCTATTTTGTTTTGAGCAGTTTATATGGAAAAAAATTGTATGATACCTCGCCTCCGAATACAGAAAGGACTCCGGACAGGTTCTTTCTGTATTCTGAGTAACTCGCTTTACTAGACTGAATTTTCCGATTGCCGACATCAACTTGGCAGTATCTTATCTTACCTATTCCTTTTATCAGCTCCATACCTATATACATAACAAGAATATCGATAATACATGTGCTAAGTGTTATAAGTAAGTAAATCTATCGATATATCAATAACATCCCTTTATTTCAACAAGAACCCCATAAAAACTCATCACCCTCCTTGTCTTTTCCCCAACTATGTAGGTGTCGGCTTACAGTCTAAGCAGATGTTGCTGAAAACCAGAATTTTACATGGAGCTAATGCTTATCTTATTTGATCTCCATAACCTAGCTACTGGGTAATACGATAACCCTTGATAGACTGCTTAACGTGCTTTCTTAGACACGGATGGGTTTAAAAAAACGGTCACCCATCCATGGACCAACAGCGGCAAGGGTAGCTTAACCTGATCGATCGACCCGTGCGGCTGTTATTACTTAGCCTCAATCCCCACAAAAACGCAAACCGTAATTAAACACACAAGCTAACATCACGACTACAATATTTGTGGTGATCGTGACACAAAGGTCACGCTGCGGGTCCATAGACTACTAGACTCCACATTCTATTTATGCCTAGGTCAAACTCTCTCGTCTAGGGCATTTAACTAATCATTCTAGCTTTACAGTCTGATTAGCGCAGACAAAAGACTGTTAGATCACTTGGATTTGAGTGCTAAATGCAAATTGTGGGATAGGAAACCTAGCAATCTTGCTAATCTGATATATCTTAATGGTAAGGTATAAAACTTGATATTGTTTCTCGAGGATTTCGTATGTTAGGTGGCTTAGAAGCAATGTGGTTTGTGATTTTTGATTAAGTAAAACTTTTTCCCCTATAACCGAATTATGGCACTTATATATATGTGTATGAAGATCATTCATGTATTTACAAGGCAAATGTGAGTTGGAACCCTAGGAGAACATATTTGGAACCCTAGGAGAACATATATAAGTAACCTTATTGAAAATAAACGAGGCAAAAGGAGTATGCGAGGCTCGTAGCAGATGGCATTCTGTAGTTTCTGCCATAGAAAGAAGGCGTGATTTTATGTATGTATGGTCTTCTTATCAAAACCAGTAACATCAAGACATTCTGTGAAATAACTTAGTAAGCATTTTACACTAGCACTACTAATTTATTCATTTTAGGCCTTACAATATTGAGTACACTGTTACTTAATTTGTTTTGAAATAATGAATGAATCCTGCGCATACGTCATTTCTACGATGACTACTATTGGAAATAGTCTTTATATTAATACTACGATTACATCTATTCATTGTCAGTCAAAAAGAGTTCAAGGCAGCAGAAGCTTTAGCTACAAACAAATCTACTATATTCCGTATATATGCCATCGTAGTCTTTGTTTGTGAAATAATACACTGTGTTGCGTATACAGTCTACATATTATAGCAACTGTTATTAGACTCAATGTTAGCAATAGGAATGTTGTAGACGTACAGTGTTATCTAAACTTTCTAGGAATTTAACGGTTTGTTTCTATCCTACGTACAGCAGACACTACATTTACAAATTTAAGTTTAACAACCTCAAATGCATTGCTTTGGTTGGTTTTCATTTCTGCAATTTAAGTAGGTTACACAACTCTTAACAGAGCAATTGAACATCAGCTCTTGATTTTTGGCTTTTGTAAAGGATTCACTACAATTTCGTCAACGTCACTAACTGTTATAGGTAGATCATCAAATCCAGGAGTTAATTCAGAAATCGTTTTGAAACTGCAAGTATTAATGGCAGACTTTGAAAACGTTATTATAACTTAGAAATTGATCAATCTACTGTCTACATCTGAGTCTGTAATTTCTTTGTGAGAACAATATATATTATCAGTGTAACTTTAAAAGTGAACGGATTTCTCAAGTTCCAGTTTATTTCGCGCACAATGCCGGTCCCACTTGTTCGCACTGATTCGCAATTAATAAACAGCATGACCCACTATCGAAGTTTCAAAGTGTCCAATCATTCTCGTATTAATTAATATCAAATCTTCGGTCAGCTTGTCGGTGTAAGTGTTTCGGCGCGATGAATATGCGTGCCAGTTCGGTAATAAACTTATTAATGTCGCTTTCTTCTTCACGGCTTCAATGTCACAGTCGAAATTGTTAAGTTTCCGTTTGGTAGTAACGATTACGATTCAACAATCAACGCGCACCACCTTGCCTAGCCTTTTACGGAAGTCTACACGAAGTGTCATTGAATTAATCACATTTTTATATCCTCACGTGTTTCAACCTTCACTCGTGAACCGGTGTGTTGTGAAACGAATAAATCTTCTACTTATCTCCACTAAATCTAAGTTAGGGAAACAAGGGCAAACAACCAACAACTGAATGATATCTGTCAACTATAAATCCTAACACTAAAACAAGTGAACCGAATGACTTACCATAAATCAAGCTCTGAACAGGGGGAAAGCACTGCGTATCAATACTCCGGTAGTCACATGAACTCGATAACACAACCACTTTTTGTATCGCGTTCAGTGAAACGTATCGTAAGTCTCGAACCAAACAAAATTAGCACTTTCCACAAAACACATCCATTCCACAGCACTGATAAAGCACAATCTGCCGACTTCTGCCGACTCCGCAACACAGAGCTTGCACACGTTTCTTCACAGTTATCTGTTAAGACGGTAGCGTAACAGAGTGAAGCAATCGCACTGCCAATCGCAATGCGAAATTTAGGCGGTCGCAAAATTGTTCGCCTAAAAGCGACAGTTAAACCGACTTTACCGGTCGGAAACGTTCCAAATTCGTATCGGAAAGTCGGTTCACGTTTACAACAGCAAGAATTTTTAACACACGAGTGAGCTGCGCGGGCAGCGCGAGCAAACTGAGGCGCCGCCGTGCGCAACCACGCGACGCATCTAACCGAACCGAATGGACTTCAAACTTTTACCCGACCGAATCGAAACCTCACGCTATAGAGTACAACAGCCTCAACTCATTGACAATTTTAAATCGGAAGGCTTGCTAAGTTGCAAATAAACTTGCAAGTTACATACATGGACAAGTTAACCGGACAAGGCTCTCAAGATATGACATTCGTGAACGCACGCAACGATTACGCAGAAAACATTTAATCGAGCTGATATGATCCATCAATGTGAGCTCTTGACGTAGATACCCAAAGATAACCAAATTAATGGATAGTTTCGATTCAAACGATAATAACACAGAACGGAAATGAAAATGCGATTGCATTGTATTTTTAACGGTATGAAACATAAATTAAGAAAATCTATCTGAATTCTTTTGAACCAAATGCGGATACAGTAACTGTTCAAATAACAGAAAACGTTGCATTCCTAAAGAAGAGCACGGAATTTGATCTTAAGATCTTGATTCAATGCAATGTTTATATAAATTAAGGCAAGCAGCAGTTTGTGGAAGAAGTGGGAACGAAAGTTTATCTATTTAGAGATGAATGTAATTCAAAGCATGCAGTCAAGAAATAAGAATACTTACGAAGCTGAAAATATAGAAATGAACTACTTGGACTAACGGGCTGGATTTTCTAATAATGTTAAACCATAAACACTGGTTAGAATAATTGTAATATAATACGAAGAAAAGATAAGCCAAACGACTTATAAAGACAACGAAAAGTAATTAATGCAATAGATCAATACGAAAATATGATAAATTAATATGGAATCAATCAGCATTTAACTTAAGCGAATGAACTAAACAGATTGAAGAACAATAATTTGATCTTCAGAAGATAGAGATAATGTACATGTAGGTAGATATAAATATATAATAGTCAACGATTTTACATATTTCAATAAAATAAAACTTGGTTTATAAAACTAGTGTGTACAAACTAAAAATAAACCAGTAACTGCAAGTAATCGTATAATCGAAAGCAATAAAGTGTATCCGTTGCAAGTTCTGCGGTAAAATTTGCATGTTCTACTGTTTAATGGTCTCAATAATATCTGTGGTCTAATGAACAGAGTTTAGAGTGCAAAATAATCGTGATCGCAACGGGTTTTAAATTAGTGTTTTTGATCCTAAAAGGCTAAAAGCAGCATTATATTTTGGGGGAATTCCACTGACAAAACGATAGCGTTTAAGGCTCAAAAGAGATGCATTCGTGCGATGTTCAATTTAAAGTCGACCGATAGCTGTATGCCATTATTTAAAAAGCACAAATTATTAACTCTACCATCTCTGTATATTTTTGAAATTGCGGCATTTGTTAGGGTAAATCGATATCTATTTCCACGACTAGCTGACTCCTTCCCCCGTAATAGACGTGACAATAATCAACTGTGTTCGCATACGTCAAAGACTGCATTAATGGGAAAAAGCGTTTTCTGTATGGCTCCTAAAATTTATAATAAAATACCACAGTCTTATAAAGCATTGCCGATAAATTTGTTTAAAAAAAAGATGCGAGATTTATTAACAGAGAAGTGTTATTATAATATAAATGACTTTTTGAATGACACTATTTGACATTTTAATTTTCTTTATTTTTATGTTTTAATTTCCTTTATTATTGTGACATTTTATGATTAGTTTATTTTACTGACTTATTATTGTTTATGACTGACCATTGTGTATTTGGATTGAATTGCCTTTAGTAATTTAGTTTTTATTTTGTAATGATTTTTTATTTTATTTTGTAAATTTTCTAAATTTGTACGCCATACGGGTGAAACATGTACGGACAAAATATTAATATTGTGACATCCTGCATGCTTAATTTGCATGTATACACATGTTTTGACAAATAAAATTATCTTTATCTTTAGCATTTGGAACAAGGCAATCAGGAGATACAATTTGGATCGATTTAGAAGAAGTCACAGGAATTTTGGAGATTCGATGTGCTTTTTTTCAATTTCGGTGAGAAATAACACACTACACTATTGAGCAATTTTAAAATTAAAATTGTGAACAGACAAGCCAGAGATGAGATCAAAAAGCAGATTACATTTCAAGAAGTTCTGAATCTAAAAGAAAATAACTAAACGAAAATGTCGATTATGGTTCAACGCGAATTGTAAATACAATAAATATAGAAAGTCTGCAGAGAAGAAAAACGCTACAGGGTACTCATTGAAAACATGAAATTCTATAACAAAATTGCCTTCAATTTAAATAATGATGAGTTACTTATTTCAATTTTCCGCTAATGTTCCGCCCTTGGGCCAGGATCCTACACTTGCATGTCGCAGTGGTAACAACTCTAATTAAAGTGTACGCAGATCAGGCCGGCAGTGGCTACACCAACTAGATTCTTGGCTCATAACCATGGGAATCGTGGATGACATAGGTGCGACTGGTTTCTAGCGAATTGCTAAAACCCTATAATCACTTAGTCGTAAAGTTATGTTAAAGAACCGCTCTCTAGATGTTAATAAGACTAACCATAACTTGAACACTACAGTCACACTATTATTTCTATAGGAATTCGTATATTTTAATAGGATTGGAAATGTACAAAAATGTGTATGTGTCGATCCTGTTTGGTTGGACTTTGTAGAATATTTTTCAACATGGGGTCGAAGTTAAGTGAATCTTAAACATCGAAGATCGAAAGTGAAGCTATGGACATTGCACCAACCAACAAGGTGATAAACAAGTGACAAAATATGACAAACAATAGACAATTGCTCACTAAGTGATAATGGGTCGTATAATGAGTTACTTACCTCAATGTGTCATCGACCCGTACGTATTTCTCTCTAGTCCATTCTTCAGTCAACGTAAATTATAGCTCGTTACATAGCCACTTGTAATCAGTGTCCTCTACAGTTTGCATGGCGGAATTAATTCTAGTATTTAACTTATTGCATAGAAGCTAATAAATAAAAGATTTACTGCCATCCTGTCTAACAGATTATTGCGTTGTCAAACACAGTTTGAAATGTATGTGGTGTGATTAAAAAGATCTTTAAACTCATGGTAAAAAAATAAGAACCAAATGAAAAAAAAACGCCTAAACAAGGTAAGTTGGACTCGGAAATCCAAACACGAGTGACCGATAAAAGAATAAAAACAACAAGGAAGCGAAGCGGAACGATAACAAGATGGTGCATGAAAAAAGATACCATTCCAATGAATTTGGTTGTTTGAGCGATGTTGATTTTTCTAAGAACTGCAAGATATTTGATGATTGTTAACTTGATAACTTAAAAGGTTTACACAACTTTATATGGTATGTAAATTATAGTAGATGAGCTTGACACTTTAGTACCAATATGGCGACACAAGTCTATCAACACATACACAAAGTGACATCTTCTTCCAATGGGGGTAGGCAGAAACTACATAAAGCCATCTAAAAGCATAATCATAGACAGTCTTCATGTTCCCACTGCCAGGACACAGGCTTTCTCTCTTCGAGAGAGAGTGTACTAACACCACTTGCTGCAACCAAAGCCAGGGGCTTACCGTCCGGAAAGGACCAAGCCCGGGTCGACGACGACGGCGCGTTGTGTTCCACGCGCGCCTCAAAGAGATAACAGCAGCAACTGGTGGGGTCCACAAGGGCCGATGCCTGCCAGGGGTGCGGGTTGTTCGGCAGAGATACCGTGGCCCCTGGCACACAGGCAACTGCAGGAACACGGGTGGGTTTGAATCAGTAAAAGTCTGACACGCCCTCCCGCTCCGCCCAGAGCGGGAGAAGTTATTTGATGATTTCCCATCAAAAAAATAAAAAATAAATCCTAACCTCAACCGACCTACTTAACGTCGTGACCTGAAGTCGATGATATTACGACTAAAGGTTCTTACTTAGCTATAGAATTAATTAAATTACAAGTGTAGGTACATGATGACATTATTATGAGTAATCATGATAATAAAATAATCAATCACAATATTGAACTTTGTATAATTAACGGTGTTTCTTCCAAGTCAAGGATGTTACTAAGAGCAATATTCTCTATTAATACGAAGGCCATTAATACCATGTTATTATGTAATCAGGCCCTCAGTTTAGTTCAAGTAGATGCACTGACTGACATGAGAATATCTCTAATTACAAATGCGGACCACATTAATCGTAAGATCTTCACAGATTAACATCAACATCTATTGCTGTATCCCTGTTTGTTGGCTCCTATCTTGTTTGTAGAACAATACAATCTTCTCGTAGTTTGAATGCATATATCTTTTTATTTTTGTTTTCTTCCTTGCAATATAAATATGTAATTTATCTGAAAGAGCCATTTGTAATCCGTAACCATTTCAGTCATAATCGCGTTTATCGAACAGTGTGCTTAAAGAGAGCAGTATAATACAAAATGATTTCTACGGTACGAGTACGAGTAAATATCGTTAAGCAATTCTCAAGCCTATTGGTATTTCTTCACCAATATTACTTCAAAGGTTCTCCAAAAACAAAGACTAATTGGTAAGCAGGGGGCGATAATAATCAGTTAATTAACACCGAGTTTACTCCATCGCTAGTTGTGTGAACATTGCTCCAAGCAAGTCGTCCGCTGCGCCCGCACACCTAGAGGTCAAGGTTATGTGGTAGGTGGCTAGGCTGCTATTACTTCAAAGTTATATTACAAGTTAGGGAAAGAAATCATGAAGTTATTATTGAGCATTTATTTTGAATTGGAAATGTTATTTAAATGATAGCCAAACTAAATGAGGATACTGCCAAATATTATTAAGCTATAAAGGCTGTTAAACTCAAAATCATACAACATACACTCACGTGCGAAGAGTGATAATAAATATTTAGATTTTGGAGCATTAAACTTGTTAATCGGACTGATTTAATCCAAATATTGATTTGAGTGAGATCAAATATTTGAGAAACTGGTTCGGTTTCATTCTCAGAATACATCTCACGCATCTTCAGATTTATTGCAAGAACTTTTAGCACAGGACTTTCTTTTCTATTTTTGTGGGGCAGATTTGACTTTCATCAATCCTATCTAAACAACTGACAGAAAATATTAAGAAGTTACAATTTTAATAGTAAAAAATCTCTAGCAGATGAAACAGTTTTAGAGATAGATCATTGCAAGGAAGCCAATAATGATGGTGCGAGAAATCTTCGCGATGTCAACACTTAATCAGAATACTGTTCGGAAGTCAACGTAACTTAACAATACGTAATCGACAAAAAAGTGGGTAACATAGACATAACTGATACAAGTTCAATCGGACCGCATGTAACATTAGGTGCTACACACACTTGTTCGGGTCGGCACTTTCGATTCCGCAGTATTCGGTAGTAGTTAAACAATATACCCGACCCGAAGCAACTAGTACATATGTATATTCGGTCTCCATTCGGGTCGTGCCGATTGGCCAACTCTGTTTGATATCTGGTATCTTCTGTGAATTGGTACGTCGATTTCTACCGCCCACCTTGGGTTACCCGCGCGATAGGTACGAGCGGGTAAGCCGAGCGGCCTTTTTACCGAACATTTACCTACAGGCAATCTAAGGGTGACTAACAACAGGTTACAGTGAGTGTAAACGCCGGGATGGAACGCCCTGGAATGACATACTCGTTAGTAACCTTATTGGTGGCGTAGGTATATGATCAGAAGTATAAATGTAAACGAAGCAAAAGGAGTATGTAAGGATCGTAGCAGGTGGCGTTCTGTAGTTTCTGCCAACCCCCATACGAAGGCGGCATGAGGTTACGTTGTATATGTATATATCTACGTAAATATATTCGATTATACCGCCCGTCTGAGCCGATTAATGCCGACCCGAACAAGTGTGTAGCACGCCTTACTTGATGTTACGTCAAACAATACAGCAAGAACAGCGTCGTGATCGAAAACGCCGTTAAATTCACATGAGATATGCTTCCTGAATGTTACCGTTGGAAATAATGAAATTTTAGCATACTTTACTAAGATTCCAAGAGATTATAGCAGTTTATTATTACCTATGTTTCCGGTGATTGATCAAAGTAAAGTAACTGCATGGCGAAAATTTTGCCAGGACTAGCATCTAGCTAGCTAACAAGCACATCAATTGCATCGATAGCACTGTCACGAAAACATATACATTAACTGCAAATATTTCTCCTAATTTTATATCCCCACCAACTCCATTCAGGGCACGCCACGATAGCGGCGGTAAGTCCCCTCTTTGAGGAGTGGCTTGAAAGGCGGCATAGCGTATCACCTTCCGCCTGACGCAGGTCCTCACCGGACACGGTTGTTTCAGGAGGTTCCTGTTTCGCATAAGGCGGGAGGAACCACCCGGGTTTCTCCACTGCGAAGATCGCCCAGAGGACACGGTGGAGGTCTGCCCGGCTTGGGGGGAGCACCGCCGTGTCCTCGTGGAGGCGATCGGCGGCGGCGATCTCTCGTGTCCGGTCCTGGTCCACGCCATGGTACGGAGCGAGAGTGCATGGTCAGCAGTCACCTCCTGCGAAGCAGTAATGCTCGCGAAGAGGGAGGCGGCGCAAGTGAGGGAGAGGCAGTACATGCGCCCTCACGGCCGTAGTCACCGCGGGAGACGCCCTTGGCGTTGGGAATCCCAGGCTGATTCCCGGCCACCGTAGGCGCGGGCTTACGGACGGCAAGTAATGGGTAGCTCACTGTCCGGTAAAGACCAAGCCCGGGTCAACGGCGCGTTGTGTACCACGCACGCCTCAAAGCGATGTCAGCACCAACTGGTGGGGTCCGCAAGGGCCGATGCCTGCCAGGGGTGCGGGTTGTTCGAAAGAGATACCGCAGCCCCTGGCACACAGGCAACTGAGGGAACACGGGTGGGTTTTAGTCAGTAAAAGTCTGACACGCCCTCCTGCTCCACCCAGAGCGGGAGAAGTTATTTGATGATTTCCCGCCCAAAAAAAAACAACAAAAAAACAACTCCATTCAAATCAAACATACCTTCAATCGCAAAGTCTCAACTGCACATTCTAAGCATGCATCGTTTACAGACTGCCCTTCCCTGAGAAAGACCTCACCATATTATTATCACGCCGCACACAGGGCCAGATTGCCAATTTAAGATGACAAAAATAAAGTGTAGGTTTTTAGTTACTTTCTGACTTGGTAATTATATATTATAAGTGTTAAAGGTAGAAATAAAATTTAGATGTACTGTCAACAAAAAAAAAAAAAGTTTAAAAGAAAATAAGCTTTATTTAAAGTATTACGCATAAAAAAGGTCCTTAAATTAGGTTCTGTGTTACCTACTGCTCATCGTCATCCACATCGTTACCGGAATCTTCATTATCTATGTTTTCAACCTCTTCGCTACAAAGATATGTAGGCATCCGTAACATTCCTATAACAGCATCATTGTATACCTCTCCTCGTTTCTTAGGTTTTTCCCTGTGACTAGTCACGACAGGATCCGAAGATACAAGCATCCAGTGAAGAATATCCATATTTGTGTTTATTCTGGACGTTTTCCGGGAGTGATATTGTCGCAAATTTTTGTAATTTTTGTGACTTGCTTCTATCACATCTTCTGATAACTGACCTACTGGCAAAGCCAGAGATTTAATAATGTCAGCACCGTGAATTAAAAGTTTATGTACACTCGCACTCATTTTGTACCATTTATATAAAGTGACCGCCATTTCAGCTGTGCCGATGCAATATGTCCTAAATTTTTCTTCGTCTATGTAATGTCCGCAGGAAATGACACACAAGATATTGGCAAATCTTTGAATCAGTTCTTTGGACACACCTGTAATTTGAGAAACCATATCCGGGTTCTTAAAAAACTTTCTTGCTGTATTCCCGTCATTACTGTTGCCTCCTCCTTGTTTTGGTTGGTCAACAACAAGTCCCATTTCTTTGTAAAAATCTTTGCAGATTTTGTTTTTTCGCACTTTCACTTTTTCCTGTGATTCTTTGCCTCTAGCTTGCCACTGCTGCAACTCCAATTTATATGCAATATGCAATAAATATTCGTAGCATCGGAGATGAGCATGTAAAATAGAAATACCAAATTTGTATGTGTCTTCGTTACATACTCTTTTTTTAATATTATCTAAGTCATTCATATGTGTGGGTGTAGCTTTACAGACGTTACAAGCTTGTGAACTTTTGGTTTCTGTTAAAACATTCACCGTTTTACCATCCAGCATTGTGCAAATAGGCATATGTATAAAATGTATCGTTCTGTCTTCTAGAGTAATGTCTGTGTACTGCAACTGCCTTATTTGCTGCTCAATCTCGTGGTACTCATCTTTAGTGTTCTGGTCATTTTCTTTTTTTAATTTAAACGAAATTGGACGACAGTATCTGGTGGAAGATGGAGTCTGATTTCTCCAATAAATTATTTTCTTCCTTTCTTTCATTTCCGATATCTCCAGGGGAACAATTGTACATAATATTATGTTTGAATCAGCGTAAATTGAATTGTTCGAAAAGTTTTGCTTATATATACTGTGACCTCCACTACCATCTAGGCCCCACTTATAATAGACTTCCAGAGTGTCGTTATTGTGGTCAATGTTGGTTAAAATTACTTCTGACTGTACGTGTGCTAGTCTCCGTATGGTGTGGTCTAAAAGTTCTTGTAAAGGCACCACAGCTTCATTCTCAGTAACTCTTAAACTAAGCGGATAACACTTCATTTTTGCATCAGCCACCACATGGTAAGAGGGATATAAATCAGCACCTCTTTTCTTTGCACCTAGACGCATCGTCCCGTATTCTTTTTTGGTTAAATTAAGGTCCACTATAAGACCTAAAGCTTCTTCAGCACTATACTGCATAATATTTACAGAACACGATGAATGAACCTGTTCCATTTTTTTCAACCTTTTCGGAGTGGAATTTATCGCAAGTTTTAGAACGTTAGCTGCCTTTCTTTTCCCAGATTTCACCAGACTCGTTTCAGTCGCTAAACAAAGCTTTTCAGGAGTAAAACGCGAGACAAGAGACTTAAGTTTTCTCTTTTTGCTGCGTTCAGAGCTGACTTCAAACAACTTTTTTGGCCGACCTCGCTTCTTCTCCGAAGAAGTAGGTTGTTGTGAAGTTGTTAATTGTATCTCCGGGAGCTTAAATTCTTCACTGAGCCAATTGGCATGCTTAACTTTAAAACGATCGAACATATATTTACATTCACGCCATTTAGCTAAAAGCTTTGTCACAAAAACTTTAACGACATCTTTTAACTGTTTTATCAAAGTCTCAGACGGGTCCACTATGTTAAACTGGTTCATTATGAATCGTAATAATCGTTCATTACACTTGTATGACGAAAAACAAAAAAAACGTTCATCTCTTAACAATAAAAACAGTTCATTTCTATACAACTTCCTCTGCTGTGAAACGGGATCAATGCGACTACCTGGAAACAAAGGGCTCAATTTATCAAAGGGAGCGATACGGGGACGAGTTCTTTACTTGTTTTGAATCCTCACAGGTCGTAGTTTCTAAGGAATTATAAAATATAATGGAACTATGTGGAACATTTTTTAAATGTCTATAAACTCAAGTGAATCTGAAAGACTTATGTATAAAATTTGTCTTCCACGTAAAGTTATACTACTGCTCGATTTATGAAAAAAATTGTCAAATAAACAATAATAATAAGAGTACACACCTGACGCTTCAATCTCCATGTTAAAAACTCGAAATTTTTATACACTGCAGCACTAAACAAACGTGTTTACTCCGTCAAGCTTTCGGGCCGAACTGACTCACGTTTGCCGTGCGAGAAAAAGGTACACAAAGCGCGCTTACACAGCCTTTTGTGTTACTTTAGTCAGTTTTATTGCTATATGATCCTATTGTTCGTTTATTGAAGAAGCGAAAGAAAGTAGTTTTGTTATGTTTCTGGACATCGCAAAATTATATTTTTGTCATCGTAAATATGCAAACCGGCCTTGTGTGCGCCGGCAGCTGATCGGATTGACTGGCTCTAAATAATAGCATTAACTCTTCACATTCGCACCCACTTCACCTGGATCCTTCCTAGTGACCTATTCAAGTAACGTGCTTGAAAGTATCGTGTAAATTGCTTAGCGTTTCTTACTTTACCCTCCTAAATTTGCGTGAATATTTTACATTAATTTGATATCTTCAAAACGCCCCGTCTTCACCAAATCACCCAGCCTGTCTATCTAGCCTGTCTGCCTTATTTATGTTTCAAGGAATTCAGCTAATAGGTTTTAACATGTCCATCATTTTAAAGATTGATATCCCGCTGAATGCAAAATAAAAAAGTCTGCAATCTCAAAAACCCGACAGCAAATTGTTATTGAATTATCTACGAGCCTTGATTAAAATCATTGTCTTCGTCTTATATTGAAAGTAACTGAACTATGAATTGATTTTAATATTCTATTGTTTGTTCCATTACCCGTGACGGTGGTCATGATTTATTATTTACTAATAACAAAGTAGATTAAACAGCTTTCTTTAATATGTTATACTTATATAACAATAAAGCGCTACTTATTGTCAATTTTCTAACCAGAGCACGCAAATTGGGTCTTTCATTGTCTCATCAGCTTTCATTGGCGGTTCTTTCGATCTTTCCTTTTCTTAAGCAATAATTACTTCTATATTATTAATTGCTCCTTTCTTCCTCCGTTTTTGCTAATGATTGTCGAAATTACATGTTCTGTTTCAAACATTCGCACGATCGTCGACATTCGAAAGTCATGAACACTAGTTTTACTAGAATTGGTTTATCTTGATTCAATTCAAATTCCCAACAATTACCAAAAGCTTTGCGGATTTTTTTGTGAATTCTTCAGTTACAGGTCAATTACGATGATGTTTATCGTTATAAAATATCTTCCTCTATCGGACTTTCACGAGTAACAGTTTTGCGATGCAATATTCAATAATCTAGTAGGTTTTACTAAAATCGTATTCACTGCTGCTTCAGTGGTTACCTTTTGCAGGTATAAACTTTTAGCTTTTTATTCTTTGTAAGTTTTTGCTGGCACATCTACGACAACCATTAAAATTTCCTTTTATGTCGATTATAGTTTCACAAAGTTCTATGGCAATTGTATATTCTACTTCGTTAACGGAACATTCAGTAAGATATGGGCACATTTCTTTTCGTACGTCCAAGGCTGTACCATGCCTTAAAATATCAAATTCTTAAGTGTGCACATGTTTGACATTTGATGTAATTCTATCATCTGCAAAATAAACAACTTCTGCTGCAGGTGCTATTATCACCTAAGGAGATATTGACGGTCCAGGTGCATCTATTCTTGGTCGTCAATACCAACTGACAAAAGGTGCTGCGTTTGAGTTTTTATGACCCAGCTTTGCAGAATCAATTTTAGAGGGTTTCGGGCGAAATGTGCAAAGACGGCATTAGGAGTTCAATATTCAAGAATTATGTCAGGTTGTCCGGTTTTATTTTAAGGACTATTTTTAGATTCGAACTTTGAACAAAGGGCACAAAACATAGATGAATGAACATTTTAAATTTTATGCGCCATTCGCAATAACACTGAATTTACGAACTGTGTAAATGAGTTTAAAATTTTTTGCAGTTGATATGTTCATTATCATTAACTGCCCCGTAAAAAGGGTAATATTAAATATTCATAAATTCACTCAAGTTACAGAGTTTCATACTAATGAAAAGAAGACTGGTTAGTAACAAAAAGTTAAATTCCGTAGTATTAAAAGGATGTTTTGCGTAAAATATGTCTATGTATTGTAAAATCGACTTGTGCGCAAGACCGCAAAGCGGCAAGGTTATCCACTTGTTCAGCGCTCGCGCAGGCCTAGGTTTTTTACTGGCATTGCCATCTGTCCTGTTCTATTACTGAACGGTAATAAAGTAAATTACATATGGAATGCTACTGTTGGTTATAAAAGGTGGTCTTTTTTTATAGAATAGCAATGTAGGTATTCACGCAAGCAAGTATAAAAGTGACGCCATTTGTAATAAGACCTCAATAATGCAACATTTAAGAAAGAACAATACGAAAGCAAATACAGTACCCAAACAAAGATATGAAAATTAGGAAATAGGTACAATTGTAACATTATCTCCTGTCCCCATTTTTACAAATCAAACCAAACACATGCAAGCTAACATTTCTATCTCATATTAGTTGCACAATGGTCATGTGACGCAAACCGAGACCAATCTTGAGCATTGTTTGATGGCATTATGGAGACCATACATTCTCGTATCAGGTACCTACTAGAGAGCTATTTTTGCAGCGAAAATGTCACAAATATACGTCACTTCATACATATCACTTATTGTTGTTAATACACAATAGTGTGAACCTTCATTGAATTTAATGGAAATTCACTTTCCAATATGAGTGTACTACACCTTAATTTGTATACCTATGTGTGGAAAATCGCATGACTTTCATTCTGCCCTTGTAGTATCTCTTTTAATAGCTGTTTTAGAACTTTGGTGCGAGTTCTAATACCTTTTTCTTTGGTTAGAGATAGATAAAACTAAAGGCAAAGTGTAAGGATTGAAAAGCATAACAATCTGAATCAATTATATCACAACCAGCCACTTCTACGTGAATAATCAATAAGCATAAAGCAATGACCACAAACCCTACAATAAATAACCCCACACCAACTCGGCAAAAACATGAAGCGCTAGAAGTTGCCAATTGATTAGCTCCGAGCTTCAATGATCAAACAACTAGTTATGTTAATTTGTACTACACAATCTATTGGGGACATGTCGCTGAGTATGACTTGAATGGTCGATATCGTAACCGAGGCTACATTACATGACATAAGTGACAAGCATGGTATTGATAAATCATGGTGACATTATTATAAAACGTTTTGAAGGGAATGACAACTTGATATGATGACATTAAATGCCATAGATATGCGCAAACACATCCATGATTTATTAGTTGCAATGACACTGGGAAAGCAATAAAGGTTCAAAGAAAATATAGATTGCTTCCAAAACTGGTTGAACATTAGAACTGTTTTTCAAAATAATGTAGATGAACTAACGCCATTTGAGTTTATAAAAGAAATCAGATGCCAAGACGTGGCACATCAATCTCAATAATGATACAAAATCAAACTTCTAATAAATCAAGATGAACGAAATGAAAGTCTAAAAGACGACACAAAGAAGCAAATAGATAGTAGTACATCAAACATTGTTACCTTAAACATTAAAACCCTCACACATAGTAAATAATGTGGTACACTTACATAACGATCAGTCTGAAATCTTTTATCGCCTAATAGCTAGACATAAATCCGTCTCAGTCTAGTCCTTTGTTGCATGGAGAGACTGAGTCAATATTTGAAAGCCAGTTTTACTTTTCTGTTGCTGGTGAAGTAAGGCAACGGATCGACACAACAGACTCTTTAGAAGTCACACAATTTGGCCGCCTCAGTTGAAGTGACTATATCCCTTGACACGCATTTGCACACAAGCCATAAGGCTTATTTATTGCGCTACTGTATGTAAACGCGCACCAGAAGTTCTCAGATAGACCCAAGCTTAAAATAACTTAGATAGACAACAATGAATAAAAAAGAGTGGCAATAGAAATACATTACTCGTAAATAGACCATCACTAAAGGCTGTGACAATAAACCTTACCGCAGCAATAACGGTTAAGTAGTAGTCAAACATTCCTATGGAGAAAGGTTTCGTTAAGGACCAAACGGTCCTTCTAACATCAATTACCCATGTATCTCAAACTGTGACAAAGGAAAACATTACAGTGCTTGATAAAGACCCGAATACAGAACAATAGCTCATATCAGTAGCTATCGTCTTATGACCTCGGGCTAACATTAAGCTAGCTTTCCCGAGAACTTGAGAATTATCTAAAATCGAAGAAGATTAATGGTCAATGCGCAGTCGAGCGTACAGCGGACGCCTTGTACAGAGATCTTGTCTCGAGCCTGTCTGAATATATCGATTATGACTGTACCACTTTACGTTGAAGAGAGATTTGTAACAGTTGATATGTCCGCTTTGTACTACCCATCTTTATCAGCTTTAGAAATCTGCAGAAAATTTCAAATAAGGTAACGTGGCATCCATTCTAATATTAAACAGGTCATCTGTGGAAAGCAATCAAACTGAAAATGTAGATCTAAAATTACTAGAGTTAGCCCTTTTTGGTATTTAATGTCATCAAGGATTATTAAAAGTACTAAAAAATGCTTATGGATCTATTACGTAAAATATAGCGTCTGAAATGGATTTTATCGTTTAATAAGTCGGTTATCTAATCTAAATTGTTTTGAAAGGCATATTCGATAAAATGTATTGGTAACATGATGCAATCGATACTAATTTTGCAAGTCCTAATGACAGACGGAACAAAAAACTAGGAGAAATTATAATATAAAGTGATAAACCCGAATAAAATATGTGGTTTATTTATTTGTTTAGATATTTACATAATTTTAAAACTACTGACTGGTCTTAAAATAATAATACTGGTATGAATAAGTCTAAAAAAAAGAAAATTGTCAAAACGCATCAAAAAGTTTGTCCACATCGTTGTCAACGGGAAAAGTGCCCAAAAGGCTGGCAGCGTTGCCACGTTGTATGGCAATGTTGATTCTTTGGTTGAAAAATAGGCCAGCCCTCTGGTCACGTGAAGAGTCGACCAACCGCTTGGCAATGTCTCAGAAAACTACGTCCGAGTGCCCACGTAGTTCTCCGAGATACAGACATAAAATAAGATATAAAATATTAATCTCGATTACTTTGTAAACTATAATGGAGTCACACCAAATAAATCTTTTGTTTTCAACATTCAGATGATACCATCAAAAGCCATTGAAATGTCAACAACTTCACTCAACAACCGAATTTTTATGACTGAGACTAAGAGAGTAAAGCTGTTTAGTATTCATAAGCAAACTTCTGTTTGTAATATATCTAGCACTATCATCACCACTATATATTTTAGCTCCTTACTAGACTATCTTCCATCTTTAGGTCATGCTAAAATTGAATCAGTCCGTAAGTCGTAAAAATAGTCACATTTAGTCAAGAATTTAGAAATTGGTAGTACCAATAACATATCACAAACACAAAACGATGATGAACATGCACATATTAAGTAATTTCCCATAAACTTTACGATCGAAAGTTACGGAATTAAACATCAATACAATAATTAACAGAGCCGGGGACATAAATTGTAATCCTTGTAATCCTTTCATAAACTCTGTGACATAAAGACTCATGATAAAGCACGTAATTCTATTAAAACTTAATGAGGTTAACGTGTAAAAATGATGGTATAGTGTATACTTGCAGGAAGCAATAAACCTAGTGTTTATTAAAACATCTAATCAAAACGTACCATAAAAGAAAGTAATACAGAAATAGAATCAATTAAAGAATGCGGAAGATATAAAACAGACTACCGAATATGCTCTTGCAGTAACACAAGTTAACACATCGCAGACCATGTGCCAAGTCATGGCGTCTATAAATCCAACTCGTACCTTTCTCTAACACGTTCTACCATAAATCTTTTCGAGTTTTTGAAGAAATCCACCCAAAATGTGCATAATTTCGTAAAAGACGAAACAGGAAACCTGCATCCTCGACTATACGACCAAATATCTAATTCTGGAGACATACAAACTCGGGTTACATAATCCAGCCATCGCATTAAAATAAATCCGCTTCCAGAGATATTAGTTTAGTCAATAAATAAACATGGAACGTTTTGCTTCGTCGTAACAAATGTATCCAATAAAATGTTTCCCTGATGAAACACGATCTGATGCATCCATCCAAATTTCCTTCTGAGTTGATTGACGTTAGCATTCACTGTAATAAATAGCGTACCATCTCCTGATGGGGTCAAACGATGAAATTCGATTAACCTATTCACGATGAAACTAACATTCCTTTATTAGTTCGGATAATTTATGGATGTATTGCTTGAATGTGATTTAATGTTGCAAAGGCAATCGCACTGGACATGTCGAATGTATTAATCATAATAACATTAGCTTGCATAATGTCATTGAAGACAAATGTTGTATAAATATTGCCAAAGATATAGACCGAATAAATAACCGTGGCTTCCATTAGTTCCATTGCAACGATGTCAGAATTAACCATTAAGAAATTCTTGTAGTTAAATCAATTACTAGTGGCCAGTGAGAGACATATGAATGGTAACTGCCTGTATCATCTAAAATAGTCCCTCTGGGTAATTAATCATGGGCTGCACTCTTTTTGGTGACGAAACGTGCACAGAATTTATCATCGCCAATTAGTAGAAACTTCCGCGTCTAAAAAAGATTTCGGCCTGTCAAATTATAGACGAAACTAAAAAAGAACGCACACATCCCGTTTCCTTGATATGAACAAAGAAAACAAAGTTAAAAAACGGCGTTTATTTTTTTGTGGCCGAATACAGACTGAATATTTACTTTGATAACATCGCACTCATTTAAATTCTTTAGCCATTTTAATGAATCAAAATGAATTAGTTGAAACTAGCTTAGTTTTTTGCATTTTACAAACTAATTCAGGCTTAGATGAAAAAAAAATTATTTTCAAAATTAAAGACTCCATTATAAATGCTAATTTTGGCTAAGTGCAGTTTAATTCAAAAACAGCTTATTACGTAGTAGGTTAAAACAATGCTTCCTGTTTTTAAAGAGAATTATATTTAACTCTGATCTAAAATAGGCTTTTGATACTGTTTACTACATACTTCAATAATGATGATCATCGATCCCACACAACAGTTAATTTAGAAATAGCTAAAGAACCTATAGAATCAATACTTGTACAACTGCAACAGTACTTTAGTACTGTTGCAGGTTCTCTAAAAAGTACTGATTCAGGTTCTCTAAGAAGTATTGATTCAGGTTCTCTAAGAAGTATAGAGTTCGCCAGATGCATACTAAATCCGAAGCCACAACAAATACTTGACATCGCCGAGACTGCAGAGAGCACGCTAACTTTGACATTCCGATCCCGAAATAACGACACAGTTACAAATGTACGGCGGTAATGACTCGCTAAGTTACAGCTTGAGCTTTGACTTATGTTCAGAAGAAACAGTCATTATGCAGGAATTTATGGGAATTTTAATACTACAAGTGTGAAGAATTTTAGAAGAATGGTTGACGCGAGAAAAAGTTGCAACGCATTCATGATTTGTTTGTTACTAAGTCAGTAAGGTACCATTTCGTTGTGTTAAATTCTAGCTTTGAATGGACTATTATGTTGACAAAAAACATTAAATCTGTCGACTTCAGACTAATATTTGTTTTCTAATATCACTACTACTCCAAATAGGATCCGTTAGCACAATTTCTCTATATAATTTACAATCGTATAAACATAAATCGTTTGTTACAATATAAATGTCTGTACTAAAATCGTGTCTAAGCTGAACACTTATAAATTTTGCATTAATGTGCCCTTAGCGTCAACGACCTCCATTAGTAAAATAGCCATTATAAATTCTTCATTGCGATAATATTCGTGATAGGAATAAAGAGATGGCCGATGTGTTTCGCGCGGATTAACCTATCCGTTCGTAGACTAGTGAAAAGTACTAATAGAATAAGGTCTAATGACTTCCTAGAAAGTTCCTCAATGAGAAACAATATTAAGAGTAACAGGAAGAGTCGAAATTAAGATATTAAATTATAGCACGCTCGCTCCCTTCTCTCCGTATAATATAATCATGGTTTACTTTTCATAGTTTACTTAGAAGGAAATGAACCGTTATACAATAATATGGCTGAAATTAATACGAAAGCCACATCTTGTGACAAACGTTACGTGAGAGAAAATGTTTTGCAAGTCGTGGGCGATATTAAGTATTCGGTTTATTATCAGGACCTAGCGCGAATGGTACTTTCAAAGGAATTTAGGTTCATGATTAAAGATATGAGGAACAGGGTGTAAAGTTCACTCATCTTCAATAGAAAAGGGAGGATCCTCCGACGAGACGGGTGTCGTGTCCCGAAGATTAATATAGGGACGTTGTAGGTATATACATATGCTAGTTGCGCGGTAAATTCTGCTTGCGCGATGGAGGATTTTTGCGTGACGTCAGTGTGATGCATAGTTCGCATATCGCGACATAGATGTCGCCAGACATGATTGATACATGTTTGGTGGCAATACTAACTACAAAGGAAATCTAATGTTGCTGTGATCTTTTCATTTCTTAGTAAAAAGAAAGCGTTAGATAAGACCACTAAGATCTCCCAATAAGCTAACATAATTTATAACTACTCAAAGCACACAGGTCACTCAATTTACATAAACAAATGCAATCTAACATTACAACATGTGACAGTAATTACTTTCTATGATCATGTTTAGTGGCCATTTTCTTTTTTGACAGTTACGTTTGAAAGTGACAATACAAACTGCCTAATTTGACAGTTGGACACTGACAAACTTATTTTGTACATCTCGTTTCCAGATAGTCTGTACTGTATGCGAACAACATTTCGTTTGACAGCCGCATTTTTAACATTGTGGCGAAGATAAATTGAGATGAGATGATATGTGATACGGTAGTTTAAGAAAGCAAATAAATGAACATGTGTAGGTAATGTTACGTGGGTAAGCTTTTACTTAATGTTAATTGAATGTTTAGATGGAACCAGAACCGTAAGAAGATCAAAGACGTTTCAGAAAACTTGTGAATCGTTCTACCTAGCTTTTTCTCCACTGTACCTCGAATATGGTACATGACATTAGGCCGCGTAGATTTGTACCTAGTACCTTTCGCTGCCCTAGTTAGTGGAATATAGTTTTTTTACTGAAGCACTTCGTCCATAATCCAGCCAGTGACTAGTGTCCTGTTGAATCTCCACCCTCCAATCCAGCGCATATTAATTTTAGAGTCGCCTTCCAGGCTATCCGGATGCAGCTGCATGCCAGTAGGTACATTACAGTGACTCCTTATTGCTCTCTACAACCCAGTTACTGGGTAACACTGTATCCCTTGGTAAGACTGGATTTTCAAACTTTTGGGCTTCTGACGACCCGTAACGACTGTCGAAGATCTACGAACCACAGCCAAGACCAACGGCTTAGTGTGCTTACCAAGACACGGAGAGGTCTTGACATGCATTGGATGGATCTCCCATCCGCGAACCGACCGCGTCAAGCATAGCTTAACTTTCGACCGATCGTGCGTGACACACACAAAATTGGACCACTTACCTGTGTAGGTTGTTAATTCACCAGCACCTATATTTTGTCAACAGTAACACACAGCAACCAGCAATGCTATTTATAGAAAAAATATGTTTTTTTGTAAAAATACGAACTTTCCCGGACGAGACTTTTAGAAGAACCGCCACCACACCACTACGTATTTAGATGATCTTTATCGTAAAAATCTTCAGCTATACGACAATACTTCAATTCATGATGACTGTCAATTATCAAATAAACTACGCAATATTTACCTATACTATAGTATATCATACCTAGATCAACAAGGATTATTACTGACAACAGTCAGCTAGGAAATGCCGGGGCCGTCTTTTAAAATACTGACCAACAAAATATCGACGTCTTAAAGTGTCATAAAAGATCTACTTCCATAAATAAACTGTTTTGTTTTCACTTATTTCTTTGTAATGTAAAATAATAATATAGCACGCCTGTTTATCCCGAAGGATCAGTCAGAGGCATACCTTTAGTACCTACATCCACATTTCACCAGTTATGTTTTAGTCCCATGTAATAGGGAGCGAGCTTAATGCCATCAACTGAGCACCAATCCGTAGCCCGGGCGTTACTAAGAAGTTCCTGACGGAAAAACCCAATGACCCCATTTTTATGTCCACGCACACGCAATCACAGTCCATTCCAAGGTTGCCTGGAAGAGATTGCAGAAAGCGATAAGGCCCCCCATTGTATTGTTTTATTTTTGTTATATATTTTCTGGTGTACAATAAAGCATATAATTACGTACAGAGGCCAGCACATCAAGCTACCCCAATATGTCAAATTTCTTTGATAGTTTTTCAACTTTATTACAAAAGATTAAGGTTCAAGTTCAATTTGGAAAATTTTACAGTTTAGGATAGCTTGATGTGCTGGCGCCTGTACATATACTATTTGCTGACCTGGGAATTGAACCCAGGACCTCATGCAACCACTAGACCAACGACTATTTCTATGTCTTTCACCGCGATAAGCACGAAGAGTCACGACACCCGGAGCAATTTGAAAAGAACAATTTGAACAGCTATTACGCATGATACACACATTTGCCGATCCGATCAATTTGTCGAAACCACTCATTGTAGAGGCAAGCACATTATCTATCAATAACTATGATAAATCTATCATATAGATTGTTCTATCTTATATAACGTTGTAATAAATGTAGATGATCTTGATAGTAAAAACTATATTAGCGAAAGTTTTATTTCATGGCGGCCCTAAGGCGTTATCGGTAAACACGTGCTTACGACGATAATTGTGGAGTATGAAACAATTTCATAAATATTTCGTTTTATGTTCTCATCGCGTCATTTGTGGGTAAGTAATTACAGCTGCACGGGTCAATCGATCAGGTTGGTCCGTGGATGGGTGATAATTCTTACATACCAAGACCCCTTAGTGCCTCGGAAAGCACGCTAAGCCGTTGGTCAGGGCTGTCATTCGTGGATCTTTGAAAGTCGTTACGGGTCGTCAGAAGCCCGAAAGTCTGACAACCAGTCTTTCCAAGGGGTATCGTGTTACTCAGTAAATGGGTTGTGGAAGTCTGATAGGCAGTCACTCCATGTAAAATACTGGTATGCAGCTGCATCCGCTCAGGCTGGAATCCGTCCCCACCATCGTTGGGAAAAGGCTAGGCAGATGATCATGATGTTCTCATAGTCATTTACAAAATGACTCATCATCATGATCATCATATCAGCCGAAAGACGTCCACTGCTGGACACAAGCCTCCCCCAAAAGGGGGGGATTTGCCATAATCGCCACGCTTGGCAGGCGGGTTGGCGATCGCAATATGGTGGTCAAATGCATAGAGAACGCTGCTGCCCATTCTCTAGTAAGCCCCTTAGTCGCCTTCTACGACACCCATGGGAAGAAATGGGATGGTGCTATTCTTCTACTTCCGGCACCACACGGTGCATAAACAAAATGACTGTTTTTAACTTATTTTGTTTCAGCATATGAATGAACACCAAGAACAAGTTTATTTCCCGCGATAATAAACCAGTATTGACAGCAGAAATAATTGCAGAAGAAAATAAACAAGATAAACAGCACAACAGGATGCAATTATTCAACAGCTGTAATTAATCTTGATGATTACATTTTTTTAACCCTGTGTAACGCAGCCTCATTATCCACGTCTGGACGGTTCTAACTTTCATCGACATCTGTCATGTTTGACATTTGAGCGCAGGTGCCGGCGGGTTGAAATGTCACGTTCCTGCGCCAGCGCAGTTCTACGACATTAATATTTATACGCAGTACCAATTATTCATTACAATATGGCCTTTTCTCGGCATTACGAATTATAATGTACTGCTGCTATCTTCGGCACGAAAATTCTCTGTTCAATAGGACATCTTATATTGTGATTGTTTGTGGAATCTTCTCTATACACATGAGACTAATGAGTGTCTGTCCATAACTTTGTTTGATTGGATCGTTAAAACATTTTGAAATGCATTCATGTTTTGATTCTAGAATGCAGGAAGTGTTCCAATGACTTAAACAAAACTTGCGAAATGAGGGTATTCTGTACACCTTTACCTTAATCTCTTTGATTATAATAAAAATGATAAATGATGATGATATTTCTATAAGTAGGTTTGTTCAAAACTTTCACACGTCAATCATATTCTGAAAACTAGATGAGGTCGGCGCTTCCTATCTGACTACTCTTAGAAGAAAGGCCGAATCAAACTCAGAGGCCACAGTCTCTTTTAAAGTCCAGACATAATCTTGTTCATCATGTGAAGGCCATTTAGATTTGTGTCTGAAATGATCTTTTGAGGAAAGAACCATACAGATTGAGTGAAACTGTCCAGTCAGTGCACGCATTTGTCATCGTGCAGCTCAAATCAGAACATAAGTAGCACAACGATTACTTATAAGACGACGATACGGTTACGATGGTTATAAGTAAGTAATGCAGACATAAGACCTGCCATGGGTGCGGGTTGTTCGAAAGAGATACCGTGGCCCCTGGCACACAGGCAACTGAAGGAACACGGGTGGGTTTTAGTCAGTAAAAGTCAGATACGCCCTCCGGCTCCACCCAGAGCGGGAAAAAGAAATGCAGAAATAAAACATCCTGAATAGATTTACCAGAAACAGACTTTGATCGATGAACTTGAATCAAAACCCATGAAATCACATCACGCAAACCAATAGCCAACCAACTGACTCATGACTTAGAAATCTAGCAGAAGAAAGCCCAAATAACCTAAATTAGACAACATTTATCCCTTAAACGTTTAGATACTATCATATCTGTGTACAAATCGCAATTTACCGAGAAAGGCACACATCTACTGAGTCGTGATGCACCTAAGGCGGCAAACACATTTGACAATTAGACGACGCGATCGGACGCAATATAAACCTGTCTGAAAACAAATTAATCGCTACGGATAAATTACTACGGCTAAACAATGGTTGGTTGCAAGTTTATTATAACTATAGTGAATAAGCATGTGCTTGACAACATATTTTATGATATCGATTGTAACATTTATACAACAAGTTACGTAAGTTAATTACACGTCATGGATTTGGTCGAAACTAAGCATGCTTACTACATATATTACAGATACGCTTCAAGCTAAGCATAAACCAAACATTGATAAAATAAGTCTGACACATGTTTTAAGTTTGGTCGAAGCAAACATTGCGACAATCTGATATCGAAATTGTAATGAAGTATTTCTTAGACTTCCTCTTTAATGTAATCGACAATATTGGATGTATTGTCGATTGGATCATTTCGCAAGTCGTGTTATCTACGACTTACAAGACAATATAAACCTGTCTGACATGCTAAACCAAAGTGAAACCGCGACATTATATGTATTATGTTGACAGCGACCAAATGGCGTGACAATGCTGAAAGCAACACATGTGATCACGCCCTTAGCTTTCTCATGTCTGGATTGGAGTACAGGACTCAAGTCATTTGTTCGTAATGGATCGTCAATGAGACCAATAGATGGATAATGTTTGACGTTTATGAAGACATTTGCTAGTATGAATCAGAATGGACTTAGTCCTTTCAGCCAAATGGACCACCCACCTGAAGGACGTACTTGGCCCGATTGGAATATGTATCGCCACAAATAATGGCTTAAGAACCGAGGAACTGAGAGGCAATGCCCAAATGATGTTGGCTGAAACTGTAGATTTGTAGACCATTTTCTATTTTAATAAGTAACTAGTACTTGTTGACAGGCCTACCCTGTCCTCCCATAGCTATTAACACTGTAATTTGAAAACTTAGTAAAAGCCAGCCCATTTTTAAGAGAGTAACCGTGGACTTTCTTGCCGGCTCTTCTCCATACGAAACGACCAATTGGAACCGTATACCTACCTTCTCACGTTTCATAAGTTCATGTAGGATTATATAAAATAAAATTCACATTTTGATTTGATAGTCCCGTAACGGCATGGCTTTGACAAGTAGAAAAATAGAAATGCTTTAACATTTTCATATCACCAACATCGTAACGTTTTGATCTAAAACCATTTGCTCCTCAACATTCTGAGGCTCCAAAGGCAGAGGCCAATCCGTTCGAGTATTCAGTCTTTAACCAACAAACAGTTTTGTCATATCACTCACACGTCAATATCGCCATTTTGCTGATGAGTTCAGCTAGGGAGAGCTCTAGTGCGTGATGTTTGGAACACGATTATCCGATAAACGGTTATGGGAGGCTCTGCGAATCATGTGCTGATTGGATGACAGAGACAGCGATGGAAAGGAACATGTAGGAGATTATGTTTTCGGTTTTAGACGTACAAATTGACGGGAATTTGCATATAATATATGGAAAGATGAAGTAAAGAAAGTGACTGTAACAAGGACGATTATGTTTAAAGTGTTTCTAGCAACAATGCAATCCACACTGTGTATTTAGGTGGGACCTTAAAATTATATTTATGTGATCATTGTGGACCTTGTCGGGCACAGCAACATATTATAAGAGAGGAAGCTTTGAAAACTTATATTTATCTACCTTCTGCACTTGTAACAATATTATATCCAGGGTTAATTCTCTTGTTGTGCATGTTTTATAATGACTTGAAAAAAAAACAGAATTCAAGCGTTGTGTATATTTATTTTTACTACTGATTCGATTTTCCCGATTCGCCCAGTGGTCGAAATTCGACCATGATTCATTTAAAACTTAATGTATTTTTTATGCATTATTAAATATTATACAAAGATTAGCTTTCTGCACTTCTGTATAATTTTCGTACAATAGTGGTACAAAGTTTTTCATTCATCATTCATCTTTTGGGGTGTTTTTTTTTACAATGCAATAATGAGTGGTACGCTATGTAGAAAACTTAATTTCACAACTCTAACTTGCATCCTCAAACAAACATTTCCAAACAATCTATCTACACTGACACAATGTGCAACGCTTACACAACAACTCTTAATCCTTATTCAGGCTATCATTAAACTGTTTACTAGCGATAACTGTCACTTAAACATTAGTGCGACGGTGCTAGTTGCAGATCGATACGAAATCGAAAGCGATATTTATGGGAACAACCCTTCGTTTACGAGGAGTGGTCGTAAACTCCTTCGCATGGAGTCGTTATCGGTGATACGAAAGTGCTTTTGTTACTGGCTGTAGGTACTCTATGTAAGAGAGAAGCGCCAGAGAGCCCACGAAACTCAAATTTTCGTACGTTGTTTTTGTCATTTGCAGGTCAGTAATTGTATGTTGATTAAAAACCGTGAGAAATATGGCTTTACAGAAGTATAATAATTAAAATCAACATTACGAACCTCTCAGTTAATTTTCATTTCTTTTTTTTTCTTCTTCAACCCTTGGCCACCCAATGCTGAGTGTAGGTCTCTTCCAAATCTCTCCACTTTTGGCGGTTTTGCGTCATGGTTAATTTAATCCCATTGAATGACTTTTTCGTAAATTAGTCGTATTTTGTCATTATCATATTTCAATCATAATACAACCTGACAGTGCTGACCTGCAGGCTAAGCATGGCGCTTTCTATTTCTACTCTACTGTAGAATAGAAATTGCTTGTCTACATTCCTCAGTGCAAAACTGTCGAACTGAAACGTCATTTTTGCCTACTTTTCCGTCGAGAAAACGCTTCTACGGTTCTCGTGCTAAGCTTGCTGCAAAAAGCAAAAACCTAAGAAAAATTGTATTTCACGGGCTATTTAAGCTCAGCTACCTTAAAGATTCTAGTGCGAAATTGTACCTACAACATAAATATACATAACGTAAATGTAACTTGAGCTTTGTATACATCCACCAACCCGCATTGGGCTCGCGTGGTGGAATATGGCCCACTTCCTCTCATAGAGAGGAAACCTGTTTCCCAGCAGAGGGAACATTATAGGCATATATCTCCCAATAGCACCGCCTATAATTGCACGGCAAATGGCTGAAAGATATTGCTATAAACCAATAAATTAAGATCTTTATTCAAGCCCAAACAGATGATGACAATGTATGAAAGACGACCTGTTGCGCTGACCCCAAATAAATTGGGACAATGGAGTAGGACAATAATGATTGATGTAGCCTAGGTATAAATTGAGGCAGTTTAGTAACACAAAAGAGTGGTAAAATAATAATAGCCGCACAGGTCGATCGAATGTTAAGCTATGCTTGCTGCGGTCGGTTCGTGGATGGATATATAGTACCTATAGTCCCGGCTGTCATTTGTAGATCTTTGGCAGTAGTTACGGGTAGTCAGAAGTCCAAAAGTCTCACAACCATTCACACCAAGGAGTATCGTGTTACCCAGTTACTGGGTTGTGGAGGGCAGATAGGCCGTTGCTCCATGTAAAAAAACTGGTATTCAGCTGCATGCAGTTAGACTGGATGCCGACCCTAACAAAGTTGGTAAAAAGGCTATTATGAGAAAGATTAAAGATACCGACATAACACAAAGAATTGCCAAACTTGGGCGGGACACATTTTTCACTGGCCGATGGCCGATGGGACCGACTAATGACACAAAAATAAAACATTCTGTAAACACTAACAATAAAAAAACAAAAATTGACAGGCAGTCTCAATTCAGAATCATAATATAAACATAGGTACAACCCTGCAAGTCTTGAATAGAAACCCATCTGTCAAACAGCTTACAACTCAGAAAGCCCTACATCAACCATTCATGCCAGTTCTTCAATACATATTGTCATTTCCCCTTGACCTAAAATATTGAGGTATTGAGAAAGCCTAAAAATGAAGGCTAAACGATTGATGATACGGTGTGTCGCTATTCATCCACCTACTGACTCGTTATTTGAAGAACTGCAATCAATCTCCGAGCTCCGTTGCGAAACGGTGGAGGTTGATCAAACAGATGGCAGGCTGATACAAGATAGAATCAGCACCCGAGTTGCGTAACACACTTTCAATCGTAATCCAAGGGTTTGAAGGATATTCCTAATACATTGCTTTATCATTTCAGCCGAAAGAGGTCCACTCCTGGACATAAGCTCCCCCAAGCTCCGACACTTCGACCGGTTCTGTGCTCCCCGCATCCACCGGGTTCCTGCGACCTTCACAAGATCTATGTTGTGGGAGGCCTTCCAACTCTATGTCTTCCGGTACGCGGTCGCCACTCCAGAACCTTTCGGCCCCAATTCATTGCAAAATTTAAGAAGAAATGTTACCATTAGTTATACAGTATGGCAGGGACTTATGCGCACAACCTGTTACGGAACTGATTCTGAACCCTGCTGCGTGGAAATTTCTCGTCAGTTTTTTTTATTATTTATTTGCTCTGCCATACTTGACCACACGTAGGTACCTACTGCACTTTTCCATGAAACAACTGATTCTTTTTTTTTTATAACCTCGAATATTTTCTACGCTAGGGGGTCTAGAATCGGTTTGCGCGTCGATGTCCCGCCACCCTGTATGGATATAAGTTTCTTCAGACAGGCGCGACGCGACAGCACGGCACGACTCATGTAGAACAATTTCCATGAAGTTTTCATTCGTGGACCCTTAAGGGGAACCTAGTCGCGGGTTCGAACTCACTGGTGGGCCTGGCTAAAAATCAAGCTGTCTCGCCAGGCTTCGTGTCTAACAGAGATAGTATCAGTTATGAGCAGTTAGACGCTAGTCTACACGCATAACGTTATTGAGTGAGATGCAGGATGATTTAGAGTAAAAATTCCCGAAAAAATTAAGAAAAGTCCTTTGGATGATCGGGTTTTATGAAAAAGCCAATGCATTAAATCAATGACCAATAAAGTTTATTGAACTTTTCGATAAATGAACTTTGTCGGTACCGACTTGGTTTTGGAGATTTTACACTTCTTTTATTACTTAAACACGCCCAAAGTTAAGTAAAATTTGTTAGAAAAACGAACTTTGTTGACTCCTAACTTTTTAATGGGTTTTTATTTTAGTATTCTGTTTCCGTACAGACAATATTAATAATGAGACAAAGCGATATCATATTTTACTTTGGATATGCCATGTCAGACAGTGGAGTAAAACACTCCCGAAGTTTGTATGCAAAAAATGTGGAGTAGGTTCATCTTAAGAGAAGCTCATTGATAAATAAAATTGTTTCTTAATCTAATTGTAACCCCACAGCAGTGAAATCACGATTCGAAGTTTACGATTGCACGTATCATATGCTTTGCAAGCATATCCTGCCTGAGTCGTAATTGCAAATCATACCTAAACAAACTCTCCCCTTTAGAACATATACATGAAACAAACCACTGCCATAAAAGACACTCATAATTCACTTTTAGAATAACTGCCTTAGCCTTCAAAATGTGCTTTCTGCAGCTTTTACTACCCCGACAAACACAATAAAGTCGACGCTTGATCGATGCTCTGTTGCATGTATGTGAATGTGGCCTAGGATATTACGGCAAATGAGCGGCTACTGGTCGACTCCCAGGTCGAGCAAAGTTTTATTGGATTGTTCCATCAAGAATTCCTCAGTAGCGACCCGGAGTCTGGATTTGAGTCCGTCTGAACTTAAACATAACTGTTCAAGGGTCAGGTGAGCAGTTCATGGTGTACCTCTGCCTGACCCTTCGGGGATTACGGGCCTGGTGTAATGTTATGTTTGAAAAATATTGACAAAAATTAAAACACCGCAAAGTTAGCCATCTCATGTTTATAGACAATTCTACACATAATAATGGTTGACTGCCTCTGGTCTAATGGTCGCAAGCGCTACCTACTACTGAGCATTAGGTCCTGGACTCGATTCCCAGGCCGGGCAAAATATTATTGGGTTTTTTCATCAGGAATTTCTCATTCGCAGCTCCGGATTTGTTCCCGATTGATGGCATCAGGCTCGCCCCATGGGACTTAAACATAACTGGTGAAATGTAGGTGTCCTACTAGTTATAGGTGCACCTCTGCCTAACCCTTGTAATACAGGTGTGATGTTATGTAATGATGGTTCGTTGGCTGTAGAAGTCATCATTAGTACGTTTAACAAATTATCAACCATCACCTAACTCATCCTAGGCTTTATTTAATATATCATCACCTGTCTAGCCTCTTCCTAACTATTTTTGGGTCGGCTTCCAGTCTAACCGGATGCAGCTGAATACCAGTATTTTACATGGAGCGACTGCCTATCTGACTCCTACAACCCAGTTACTGGGTAACACCCCTTGGTAAGACTAGTTGTCAGACTTTCGGGCTTCTGACGACCCGTAACGACTGTCAAAGATCCACGAATGACAGCCCTGACCAACGGCTTAACGTGCGTTCCGAGGCACGATGGGGTATTGGTATGTAAAGATCACCCATCCACGGACCAACCGCGGCAAGCGTAGCTTAACCTGAACTATCGACCTGTGCGGCTGTTATTACTTAGCCACAGGGTAAGCTAAATATATATACGAGTAAATTTGTTTAAGACAAAACGTTTAACAAAACAGACACTAATAAGACTGCTTTCTCAATATCAATTGGTAATTTGCTAGTCACAGCAAACGTGAAAGTGTTTGCGAGACAAATGATCAGGGCGATAGTTAGTTAATACGTCTCCGAAGACAATACGCGTAGGCGAACGAAAGTGAATATTTGATTATAAGTACTGCTAGTACCTGCTCGAGTGGTCGCCTTCCTTATCTGCATGATCGATATTTGTAAAAGCTTCCTTATTTCGATTGAATTCTAGTTAGTTGACCTGGATGTCGAGGTCTAATTTATGAGGTCTTCCGGCCCGCCATATATCCATCAACGACCCTCTGTCTCTCTATATCTATGAAGTATGCATGGTTGATGAGGCTGGAAGGTTCTGGAGTGGCGACCGCGTACCGGTCTAAGTGGTGGTCCTTGGGGGAGGCCTTTGTCCAGCAGTGGACGTCTTTTGGCTGAAATGATTATGCATGTTTGTTAAGAAGCATAAAGACTTATTTAAAAAGGCAGAGGATGTATATCCTCGAAACCGTCGTGATCCTCAAAGGCTTCTATTAACGGCCGATGCCTATAATTTACAGACCGTTATTGGTTAAAATTAAAAGTCTTGTATCTTCTTCTTTCTCCTGGCTACTATCCTAATTTCTTTGGGGTCAGCCCTCTTAGTACTTCTGCGCCACACTGTACAATTGTGCGTTGTCTCTTTTGTCGTGTTGCTCGCTTTTTGTACTGTTCGTAGCCAAGTTTTTGGCGGTCGTCCACGGCCTCTTTTTCCCTCTTCTATATTCAAGACTCTTTTAGTTAATTGGGTATGATCTCGCCTCATCACATGACTGTACCAGCGCAGGCGGTGTTCTCTAAATTTTTCGTGTATTTTAGCGACTTTAAAAAGTACCACGGATATATTCGTTTCTTATGTGATCCATTTCCGAAACTCCACCAGACCAGCGTAGCATATTCATCTCTGTGGTGTGAATTTTTTGTTCATCTGTCTTATTAAGAGTCTTGTATCGTGCCCAATAATTTAAGCAAAGCTCATAGCTTTGCATAGTAGAACTTCACATATGGGAGTAGCTAAAACAAAAAAACTAAACAACAACTAACTAAAAAAGTAGAAAATAATTTAATTCAATTAAAAAGCGTGGGGTGCTTTTTGAGGTATTTTTATAATCAATTAATGTCAAGCACCCCACGCTGCTCGTTCTGCTAACTACAAAAGCGTGTTTTTTTTAAATTATTTTTTCCTTTTTTTTCTCAATTTTTTTTATTATTGAATTGTCATCGGTCCTCGATAAGTTTACAAAGTTTAAATGACATCTGACCGTTTAAAGTGGGTCAAAATCGCGCCCTAAGGAGTCTGTTACAAACATACAAACATACAAGTGAAGCTAATATAAACCGTGTAAAAATTACCATTGGTTAGCAAAACAACTCGTTTTTGTTTGTAGGCACCGAGCATAAATGACTTACCAAGACCGGCTAAATATAGTAAAAGCTATTTAGCCATGTGTGTGACTTAAAAACTCTAGATCTTAGATTAATTTTAAAAAAGTAACTACATGAACGGTTTAAACCTAAAAATTTCAGCATTAAATCAGTTTTGACAGGAAACATTTTTAAATGTAATCAATAATATTTGCGTGCTATGATATAAGCTAAACATGTATGCTCTATAAAGTTTTTAAAACCACTTTTTAAATATCATATTTTATTCAAATAAATATTATTTATATTTCCACTGTAAACTTGGGTTTCTTTTAAAAGTTCCGCATCAACAGCCAAGCTACGTCTTCCACATCCGGTCTACCCTAAGCGGAACTGGCCTCATATAATTCGTGAACATCACAACTAACAACCATAACACAAACGTCTCCCATCAATTACATGGAGAGTATCCATTCAATTCTTGATAGTATCCCTCATTAATAATCTCACTCAAAACAACATTATTCATGTGACCATGCTCACAAATCCTATTAGCATTTCCCTGTCCATTTTGTGTGTAGTAGCGCATGTCCGGTAGAAAATATTTGCGATTCAATGCAAGCCAACAAATCCTGTAATAGATTCTGCCACAGAATAAATGGAGCCAATATCAATGGTGCTACTGGAAAGTCTGAAGAATAAGAAACGATGTCTACACGATGTAGACAAAGTAACGTTGTTATGCTTTCATTTCCTATAGCAACGCACCGCGGTTTCACCCGCATAAGTATAGATCCCGTGGGATTCTCAGGATATAAAGTATCGTAAGTTTTAATCTAGGTCCTGGTCTACTAATGTGCCAAATTTCATTACAATCCGTTCAGCCGTTTTAGCGTGAAAGCTTAAACACACATACGAATAGTCAAATCGTTTTTCTGATCCTCTCTCTATCTTATACTCTCACTAGCTTTTGGCCGCGGCTCCGTCCGCGTGGATGTCGGTTATCGCGTAAAAAAGTAGCATGTGTCCTTTTTCATATCCCAGGCTATATCTCTGCCAAATTTCATGACGATCGGTTCAGCGATTTAGGCGTGAAAGCGTAACAGACAAACAGACAGACAGTTACTTTCGCATTTATAATATTAGTATGGATTATGAACCTAATACAGTTTTCAACTAAATAAAGATTTGGCAAAAAGTCATTTTTGGCATAGTACAAAAATTCCTGCTAGAAATAAAAAAAATCTAATGATTACTTGCCATTTTTGCGCATCTTCTGTTTCATTTATCTACAAATATATAAGAGTACGTGCAAAAGAGACAATATCATCGACTCATTTACAATCACACTCCTTAAAATAACTACCGAAACTGTAACGAAAGCCCAGAATCGTGGCTCGTGTAACCTTCGGAGGCTTGATCGAGTTATAGCGTATCCAGACACGGTAGAACTAAACCTTAGTCGTACATGTGAACGATTTCCGACAGCCGTTCAATACGGCTTTCTCTTCGAAATTTAGTTTGGTTCGAATCAATACGGGCAGATATTATACAAACATTACTATCTCCATTAAAATAATAAATGTTTCCATCATTACGAATGTTACGAGCTTTACAAACAATTTTGTTTATGCCTATTTTATGGCTTTTGACCACTAAATAATAACTTTTTCAATGCTCCAAAAGTGTGATTAACTTTTATTGACTTTACCATAGTCATACTGTGTGTGTATAAAAATATTTACAAAGTAAAGGATGAGATGCAACTTGCATGCCTATGCGCACTGGTATAAAAAAAGAATAAATTAACACACGCTAGCTATCGACATCGCCATCTTTTGCTGGTGGTTCTAAAAATAAATCTGCAATATTAATTTTTATCTGCATTGGTGCACTTAGCAGCATCGCAACATGCAACGTACAGAAGGCATGGTCCCTTTATGGGCAAAATACAGCACATGTCATTGCAGATAAAAACAACTGAACAACCCAGGTCGTGGGTAGAGTGTAAATTAAGTTTTTAATCCGATCAGTGTCTATGTGTCCGTGATCATTAATATTATTTTAGAAGGGACCGAGCTGGGGGACAAGATACAACAGCCAGATTCTTCAAAATATCAGGCAGATCAGGCTATAATGCAAACACTACGCTGACTAAATTCTGTCAACCAAAACCAAATCTTCCGCGACAAGTGTTATAATTCCGGAGAAATAATAATACAAATTACAAAAGAATGGTCATCTATCAACGAAACGAAGCTTACTTCTACTGTCTTTGATGACAAAGTGGTCCTTCTGCTCCCGATAATTTGTTTCCATGGTTTACAGGCAATGGTGTATTTATCCAGTCCTGCCTGGAATGCAGCTCAACTTGCATTAGCATAATGTACATTCATTAATCACGCTATGCCGGTTCTAGCTAGCAGCCGTTTCAACGCACTTTATGCTGAATTTGTGGTAATGGCCGATAATTTTCAAGCATTCATTTGCTGTAGTGACGTTTATTTGTGGGATTAACATTGAAGCTGTAATGTTTATGCAAACTCTCTAGGGGAGAGATCGGCAGCTTTTGAATTTATTTTAACACCGTTCTGATCTTGACAAGGCCAGCCATATTTTATAATTGAAAGCCTTTATTCATATCTATAGTATTTCGTGCTAGAAAATTATATATACCGTATAACAATGTCAACTTTCTGCGTAGCGATTGCAATTAAGTTCTTCTAAGCTGACGTAATGTTCCGCCGGGAATAAAGAATACCACCATCCCATTTCTTTGCGTGTGACGTGTCGTAAAAGGCGACTAAGGGACTTATTAGTGAATGGGCAGCAGCGTCTTCTATGCATTTTACCAACATACTGCGATTGCCAACCCGCCTGCCGAGCTTAGCGATTAAGGCAAACCCCCAATTTGTTTTTTGGGGATAGGCCTATGTCCAGCATTGGACGTCTTTCGGCTGAAATGGTGATGATGAAGCGGATGTAAAAGCCATGAACGAAAATATAACTTTAGTGTGGGATCACAAGTTGGAAGCGCTAATTTATTTTTAATTCCAATCAGATACTCACAAGAATAACTAAAGATCTATGTGAGTTTTTACACCGTCTTGAGATCATATCTAGATAATTTCCCGACTACCCTTTTTATCTTGGATATGAAGCTGGTATAACTTGAATGACAACACGCGTTGAAATCCTAAGGTTTTTATTGGTTCGCGGCGAAATAATTGGTTTTATTGAGCCGAGCTTATTTATAGGAGAAAATAAAAGTAAGGATGCATTACCATAGTAATGGGTTTTTATCAACAAGTTATAGGTTATATAGATTTTGTTTTGAGATTAAGTAAGAAAGGATTAAGTAGAGAATGGTTTTGAATACGTGTGAAGTTTGTCAGCGGATGCAGGTCTACTCTCTGTGAGAGGGAGTAGGCCGTTATCCAATACGAGGATGCGGGTTGGTAGATGTCACATGTTTCCGATTTTTTGTTTCTAGGACATGCTGGTTTCCTCACGATGAGTTCCTTTACCGTGTTTGAGCGCAGTGGTGATGAAATAATTTACACAAAGTAAAGCGCCTGCCTCGGTTACGACTCGTAAGTCACGGCTGAATCCACTGGGCCACCACTGCTCTTGTTAGCGGATGTGTTAAGTTTATAACGTATTTATTATTCATTATGATACAATTTGTACAGTTTTTTTTTCAGTCATTGTTCTTCTCAACCTAAGCACCTGCCATCTTATCTCTTCACCACCCTTGGTTGACTGGTAAAGAATGCCTAAGGCATTAAGTCCGCCTTAGTACCTTTTTATGTGCGAGAAGTTTAAATAAATAAATCCTCAACCCTGTGTCGCGATTCAGGTATCACCTACCTCCTTCTTTGGAAAAGATTGAAGCCATCTTGAAGTTACAATTACAAACCAAAATTAAAACAAAACTTAAAGCCTTCTTCTTTTTCGGGTCAACAGTATTTTGGTTGAATATTATAAATAACTAGCTTCCGTCCGCGGCTTCAACCGCATGGAAGTCGGAAATTATCCCGCGGGAAGGTACTACCGGGACAGTAAGTATAATATGTGTTAATCTAGGTTATAATCTATTTGTGTGCCTAATTTCATCCAAATCCGTACAACCGTTTTAGCGTGAAAGAGTAACAAACATCCATCCATACTTACAATAATATTAGTATACTAGTTTTCGCCCGCGGCTTCGCCCGCGTGGAAGTCGGAAATTATCCCGCGGGAACGTACTACCGGGATAAAAAAGTATCCTATGTGTTAATCTAAGTTATAACCTATATGAGTACCAAATTTCATCCAAATCCGTTCAGCCGTTTTTGCGTGAAAGAGTAACAAACATCCATCCATCCATCCATACTCACAAACTTTGGCGTTTATAATATTAGTAGGATATAGTAGGATATGTATTGTAAGAATCCAGCAGACCACGTTGATTGCGGAATCAGTGGTATTTTTAGGTCATCACATGTGCAAGTGAACGGGCTTAGGGCACTTAGGACACTCCCTAACACAAACTCATACCTTCATTTGAAATTAAGTGAGTTTTTAAAACAAGTCAACTTGATTCGCAAAAAGCTAAACTTCAACAAACCACACTGAATATGCGAAAAGTGTCCAAGCTACTAATAAGTTAGGTGCAGCAAGTTCCGAGGTGTTTCACTCAGCTATTACCTATGCGACAAGATAAAACCGACTAACGAACCACCTTACAAACTTGCTAACGACCAACCAGACGCCGTCGTTCAAAGAGTCCATTTACATGTACTGCAAGCGCAACGTAGTTACGTCTAATTGTTAACACGACGGCAGATTCTGAACCAGAACGAGGAACTCGAACTTCTGATCATGAATAACCGCCTCTAGTTGTTTTATTACTGCCTTTGTTGATCAATGGCTAATCACAGAACGGTCGCCATGCGCCATTTAGCAAAAAACAAAAGGCCTATTCCCGTAATTAAAAACGTTCAAATCTAATCGCAATCTCATGCCAACTACAATCAGTATAGGTAAATGGTATACTACATAATTATTTTTGACAGATTGACGCAGAATAGATTGCGAAAGTTCTTAAAGATTGCTACAGAAATTGCTCCTCAGGAGGAAGTGTACTAGTGAGCATCAATTTGTAGCGGCGCTACAGAAAAATACTTCGCAACAATATCTAAAAATGCAAAAAGAGGAGTAGCGCCATCTACAATGCCACAGGCGAACTACGCAAGACGCACGTCATAGAAATCCTAGATCGCGTAGGTAAAGTTTACCGCGCGATGTGCATAGGTGCAACATCCCGACATCAACCGTCGGGCAGTTGCCCACCAGACACAACACCCGTCTGGTCGGAGGACCCTCCCTTTTCAATAAAGTATGAGTGAACTTTATACCCTGTTCCTCATACCTCTATAAATTAATCAACTTAGCCTATTGCGGTCGACTGCTGGACATAGGCATCCCACCAGGCTGCGCAAAAACACCCTATTCTCCGTCTTCTGCGTACAGCCACCTTTTTAAGGTCATCGGTTCGTCTAGCTAGTCTGGTAAATAAAATGCCTGATTAGCCAGATGAAATGAAATTAGCGGGATGGTACGTCATCTTCTTCTCGTGTGATAGGGCGTATCATGAGCTATTTCTTTGCATGAAAATAGCACATGCGGTGGTGTAGATATAGGCGAGTCAACAGTATGGTAGCGAACATATAGTAAAGACCTATTTGCACACGAATTGGTCATTCAACAGATGTCATCATCTACCTACCCTTTTGCCAACAATATTGGGGTCGGCTTCCAGTCTAACCGGGTGGAGCTGAATTCCAATATTTTACATGAAGTGACCAGCGACGTGTCTATCTGACCACGAGAACATTCTGGCCCGTCAGAAAGTAGTTCGAAACTTCGGAGTGGACCCTACACCCGATTTATTAACTTACACGGACGGGAAAAACACATTGGGAGTAGAGACAGTGTCAAATCGTGGTGTCACAAATTCTTAAGTTGGTCAAAAACTAATTTATGTCCGTAGGTGATACGGAGTGCTTGGTGAGTACAACTCTAGACGTGATGGTCAACTTCTTCGTCGAGGTATAAATACACGGAACACTACCTAAGGATCCATGACACTTACGCACTGCAATCTAAACGAGGAATGCGGACCAAACACGAGCATTAAATACGCATTAGTTACGATCCAGGGAGCAAATAGTAACTTCAAATGAGCCGTATTATAACATAACGTGCTATTAGACTGAGTAATTCAATATCTATGAGTTTCTTAAGAAAGTGGACTGTGGAACTGTTGTAGTGCATTCTAGAGCGTGCAAATTAAAGGTTAAACAAACTTCAATTCCTTGAAAATTAAAATTTTATATTTAAATATTTCTTTGTCTGCAGTCCGTTCCCATGTTTCATACTTATCCTAGTTAACTGTAACCATGAATTCAGCATATCATTCTACCCCCCCCCCCCCCCCAGCGGCGATAAATTTTCGTCGGTTATACAAAACAAAACTGCAGTTTCATAGAAAAGTGCAATACCTACACGGTCAAAATGTATGGAACACCTGCTTTTTAGGAATTGCTGTTGGTTGCCTAAATAAAGTAAAAACCTCTAAAAAGTAAAAAAAAATGTATTGGCCATTTTGATCAAAGCATTGTCACATCGGGGGACGGCTAATGAAAATGTTGTCCTTTCTACAATAGCATAGTTTTTTTTTTTTTTTGGTGGGCATCAAATAATTTCTCGCGGGCGTGTCAGACTTTTACTGACTAAAACCCACCCGTGTTCCTTCAGTTGCCTGCGTGCCAGGGGCCACGGTATCTCTTTCAAACAACCCGCACCCCTGGCAGGCATCGGCCCTTGCGCGCCCCACCAGTTGGTGTTGACATCACTTTGAGGCACGCGTGCTTAGTCCTTACCGGACAGCGAGCTACCCATTACTCGCCGTCCGCAAGTCCGCGCATACGGTGGCCGGGAATCAGCCTGGGATTCCCGACTCCCAGGGCGTCTCCTGTGGCGGCTAGGGCTGTGAGGGCGGATATACTGCCTCTATACGTCTATACGTGAGGGACGTGCGCCGCTTCCCTCTTCGCGTGCATTACTGCTTCGCAGAAGGAGGTGACGGCTACCCATGCACTCTCGCTTCGAACCATGGCCTGGACCAGGGCCAGACGCGAGAGATCGCCGCCGCCGATCGCTTCCACAAGTACACGGCGGTGCTCCGCCCAAGCGTCCACCGTATGCTCCACCGTGTCTTCAGGGCGATAAACGCAGTGGAAACACCCGAGCGTTTCCTCTCGCCTTATCCGAAACAGGAACCTCCCGAAACAACCGGTGAGGACCTGCGTCAGGCGGAAGGTGTGGACGCTGTGGCGCCTCTCAATCCACTCCTCAAAGAGGGGACTTACCGCCGCAACCGTGGCGTGCCCACGACAACATAGTTTCATTAATTATTGCTGGGTACCGTCTGTTTGGCGGTTTCATTGACCTTCTCCCGACAAGACAATGCTTTGATCAAAATATTACCTACAACTTAAAAGGCCAATAAATATTATTTTTTTACTTTTTAGACGTCTTTGTTTGGATCGGGGTTTTTTTAAATTTTATAATTTTGTTTTTATTTCCTGCTTTTAAAACTTAATATAGTAATAGTAAACACGCTGGGATCGACACATGTCACGCTTAAATCTGCGCAGCTTTGCGTATATTTCCCACAATGAAGTTTGTTTCTAATTTATCCTCATTACTCGTCCTGATCACCATTTATGCATAATCGGAATCACCTGGAATTTCCAGCTGATGCTCCAGCGTCAGTTCGAGGTTACTTTGTTTGTCTAATATCATTGAAGTAATAGAATACCAAATTTCGACCTTATCAGATCCGTGGGAGATGCTCAAATCCCTTCATCAGCCAGAAAAGAGCTGATAATCTTCTAATGGTTGAACCGATTTTCATGAAACATGTCTAAGAACCGCCGCTAGAAAACCTACGTTTAAATAACAAAAAACCACTCCCAAAACGGTTCACCCGTTTAAGAGCTACGGTGCCACAGACAGACACATACACACATAGCGGTCAAACTTATAACATCTCTCTTTTTGCGTCGGGAGTTGAAAAGAAAATGAGTCGCTGTATTACATCTGAGAGGCTTACATATTTCACCAGGTAGTACACTCCTAAATGTGGACCCCAGGACCCCTCGCACAGCAGTAGCGCGGGCGACCACTACACCAACGAGGCAATTATTGACGTCAATCTGTTACTAATCGAGAACTGATTAACGTTTTAATTCAGACCCGAATATTTTACGTATTACGTAAGTAAATGTTTGGCGGGTATTATCGCGTTTACGTCTTTCATAATAACGTTATGGGTCGTAAATAGTAATCTGGTAATGCTGCATAAGCAAAATATTTATATTTGCGTAGTGATGTTGATTTTATAGAAGCTAAATAACTACGTAACATGCCGAAATAGTTCTCAGACTTCAGTTTATAAAAAAACTTTTTCCAAAAAAAAAACAACCGACTTCCAAAAAAACACTACAAAGTGAAAAATAACTTTAATTTCGGAAGTTTTCTTTGGAGCTGTATTTGAATTTTTTGTCACCGCCTTCCGAAATTAAAGTTATTTTTCACTTTGTAGTGTTTTTTTGGAAGTCGGTTGTTTTTTTTTGGAAAAAGTTTTTATTTTTCACTTTTTAGTGGTTCACATGTGCTTACACCTTCACAGCATACTGGCGTGATGTTATGTTATGAACTGGTGTAAGCAATAGACAGAGATGAGATTTCAGCAATCCCAGTCCATTTGCTATCATTTATTGAGGAGTTCCGTTGCATATCTCCGAAGTTCTTCATCAGATCTTCACCAAATTGAAATGGAACCACTCTGAGAAAGTACTCTTCCAAAAAATACCTAAATCGCTTTGTGTGCCTATAAAATTTGAAGAGTTCTCTCCATTTCTCCAGGATCCCATCATCAGATCCTGACTTGATGATCATGGGACCACCTGGGAAGTATACCTACCCTTTCAAACAAAAAAAACAAAATTCAAATCGGTCCAGCCAACTTCGAGTAATCGGGGAACATACATAAAAAAAAAAAAAAAAAAAAGGTTCCGACGAATTGATAACCTCCTCCTTTTTGAAGTCGGTTAAAAATAAGGCAGAACGAAGTCTCATCATCATCATTCACCTGCCCTAATCCTTATTTATTTGGGGTCGGCGCAACATGTTTTTTTCTAACACATTTCTCTATTAGTCGTCATCTCGGTAGTCACACATAAATAAACTTGGTGCTATTTTTTCATCGTTATTTTTTAAGTTTGTTGTGTGTTTTATTAAATCTTGATTGATTATCGTGCATTAAGAGATAATCAGCCAAAGCTATGATAAAAATATGGCCGCAGGCAAAGACCAAAAAGAAAAATTTCCCAAACGCGCATCTCATAATTCAGTAAACAGTTACACACGTGAGCCTATACATCAACATCAAGAAACCATTTATTATACTTTCTCAATTTTCAAATTCCACATACACTTCAAATCTTGATAATAGTGAGGTCGATACAATAACAATAAATCCACTACGCACTAAAGACCCTTTTACACTGTACTTTTGTGACGGAAGAGGCGATAATGTGAATCACAATCGTCGCCTACTGAAGATGACAGTTACATTGCCAGTTGCAACCGAATGCAGGCTCACCCACACATGAGCGTGTTATGTTCAACATTGTGAAGCATAGAAGTGTGATACCATTATGTAGATGCGACATTCATATTGATCGAAGGACATTCATTATAAATCCTTTGAATTTCGAACTAATTAAGATTCTCAAAATTCAAAGGATTCTTTTAAGTGTAACCTGCAACACAGCCAGGAGGTTCAATTCATACAGGCCATTAATACCATTTGTTGCCATTTTGTTTTTTTGTGTCGATTGTGTGTTTAGTTTAGTATGTGGTCTTCCTGTGCCAGTCACAATAAATACTTTTTCTTTCTTTTTTTAATACTGTCCGGCTGGACAGGCTAAAATACATAGGATTCTAGAAAAAGTGACGTTGTTCGACGTCATTTTTGAATAATGAGTCCTACAAAAATTAAATTGCATTCTAAATAAACAAAAACAGAATTCATCAGCTGCTTGCCATCTCGTCGATGTAAATGTCAACTGCTGTGTTATTTTAGTGCAAGCAGCAAGGTGACAGGTGACAGGCTAACGACCTGTCACTCTTCACACCTGGCTTTAAGTGGTGTCAAAGATCTCATCTCATAAGAAAACTAACTTTGAAGAATTTCTCATGGTGTGAGCGTTGTAATTATCCCTGTAATATGTTTTAATTTTAGACTAAGATACCATGCACTACAGGAAACGTTTTTATTCAGTGCGCAAACTGTAACCATGAATTCACAATTCTAGACCCCCCCAGCGCAGAAATTTTTCGTCGGTTATACAATTAAAAAATCTGCTGTTTCATAGAAAAGTGCAATACCTACGCGGTTAAAATGTATGCAGCTGACAGCTGATTTTTTTTGTATAATCTACGAAAAAATTCTGCGCTGGGGGGTCTAGAATGATATGCTGAATTCATGGTTACAGTTTGCGCACTGAATAAAAACTTTTCTTGTATAATGACCGCATAAGCGCGCCTTTAAAAAAAAATTGAGAGCATTCTTCATAATTTGACTTAAATACAGTACTAGTACTACCAGAGGCACAGAAATAGTCAGAACCATAAAATTATTTCCTGAATTTTCGGTCACTTTTTTGCCTAATTTCATACAATATCATTCTATCACTATCACAAGAGGGGCTTGTGGCTAAGTTATAACAGCCGCACGGGTCGATTGATCAGGTTAAGCTACGCTTGCCGCTTGCCACCTTAAGATACCAACACCTCCGTGCCTCGGAAAGCACGTTAAGGCCCATAGTATCCTCATCTCCCGTTTGTATGCTAAAGCACGACTGCCGCCCGCGCCCGCGCAGGGCACCTCTGAGCCTTTATCTCAAAATGGGGATATTCCTTTGATTAATTTACAATTGTGCTTCGGCGATTCTGTGGTACCTCTAACTTTCTATTTTTCAGTGTATTTTTTGTTCCAAATAACGTAGCCGTTTAGTAGAAGTATGGAATAGAAGCCAAAATATTGCGTGTTGGAAAATATTTTTTTACAGCAAAAGTATTAACCATACAAAAAAAGTACTTCGGGCAAAATGATCTATATGAATCTATAGCAAAATCATATATATTTCAAATCTTCAAGACAAGCCGTTAATGAGCAGTAGGGTTCATAAAGTGACCGTGTTACGCTACCAAACGGGACGTAGGCCCTTAAGCTGTTGGTCCCGGCTGTCATTCGTGGATCTTTGACAGTCGTTGCGGTTCGTCAGAATCCCGAAAGTCTGACAACCAGTCTTACTAAGGGGTATCTTATTACCCAGTATCTAACTAGGTTGTGGAGGTCTGATAGGCAGTCACTCTTTATAAAATACTGGTATTCAGCTGCATGCGGTTAGACTGAAAGAAAGAAAGAAAAAGTATTTATTGGACTCGCACAGGAATATCACAAACGTAACTACAACACAATGCAATAAAACACTGCTACGCTACTTAATAAAATTAAAATTAGATAAAGGCCACTATCTCAGCATGATGCTACGACATTTAAAAAGTGTCGCAGCGCTGGTATTCTGATAGGGCCCGAACTCGAACTGGAAGCTGACTCCAACATAGTTGGGAAAAGGTTAAGCAGATGATGATAATGCACTCACTATCTGCCTGTCATCATCCTACTGCACATACTACAGGATCAAGGCTCATTCTCATATCAAAAAGGACCGAATGAACACCAGTCTCGATCACTGCATTTCGGCGGTTTCAATCAAGTGCGTGCTCCTCAAATTATTTCACAACCATACTCACCTAACCCTTACCATAACATGGCCGTAAAGATCTGGCACATCTGTATCATAATCACAGCCGTCTCCACGGTATCTTGAGCACGGTTACATCATAATCGGACACCTACGGCTCGGAAGCGGGCCATCCATATTCATTGCTCGGTTTGGATAACCGGTAGGCAATGTAATTGCCCTTTGTATGCTTGAATGGGTTGCATGGCTTGCATGAAGTTGTATGAGTGCTGTTAGATGAGGAAATGTTGTCAAGTTTCTATACAAATAATGGTAGTATCTATGGTCCGTGTTAATTGTTTTTTTAAGATACTAGGCTTTTGATCTTAAAAAAAAAGTTGGAGGTTGTATGGAACGTGTCTTTACTAAAGAACCAACCCATTAGATAGGTCATACATACATAATCGGTCGTAAATTTCTATCATCTTGGAAAGAGCTAGGTAAACTGTAAACTTTAAGCTAATTTAAAAAGTCTATGATCTGAGTACATTTTAATTTCTTACATCCACAGTTACGAAATCTATTATATAAACTACATTTTCACACCACCTGCTTGATAATGTCAAAGTATATTATTATTTCATGTAAACCTAAAGTAAGTCATTATAAATCTAAGGTCTAGCTGTCGCGCCCGTGACATAAGACACTGCTTTATCCCTTGGTGAATAATTTTCTACTACTACAGTCTAAGTACGGTCAACGGTGCAATTACAAGGTGCTCTTGCGGAACAAAAGATAAATACATAGCTGGAACATTTGTTTCAATTTTACAAACACTTCCACGCTAGTCGTAGAAGTGTCTATAGCTCAACTCCCCAGTTATTCTACACTTAATCCATCTTTACGCGAAGCGGTTGGAATTTCATCTTTATTTGGAACGCGGGTCGGTGAACCGACTCAAATAGTCTTACAAGGCCATCGGTATTGTCCTCCTGACAACCGATTGGCTGCCTCTATTAATTCTTTACTTCATGGACAAACCATGTAAATAATCTGTGCACGTTGGAAGTTTGTAAAATCCCAGAAAAAATTGGCGCGCTGGAAAATGGCTGACGAATTGTTTACATGAAAGGAAAAATTAAGAAAACGTGAAGAATTCTAGCTTTCTAGTAACATATTAATCTTGGAAGCATTTCGGTAAGCTTGAAAAGCATCAAATTACCATCTAAACTTAGTATCATAATTAATTCATAAAACCACATGGCGGCTTTCTTAAAAGTCGTTCTAAACAAACAACGTAGTAAATGATACAATAAATGAACAAGAAGTCATTAGGTATGTCATAGTATTTTTACAATGTTTCGGTTAACAGATCCGTTTTAATTTTACGGCGCTGTAAGGCTTGACGAATTTAGATAAATCAACGCCTTATTTCAAAAAGCATATTCTCTTGATGTTTTCAAGATTTTCTTCCAACGTCTTATTTTTGTCTGCATTCAGTCCAGTTAACGGGCAGTTTTAGCATACATAAACAAGAGCTTTAAAAGCTTTTCTATGTCGTTTGCCATCGAAAAGTGGTTCAGCCAGAGCTTTGAACTACAGTTCAGTTCAAAAGTAACATTCACAAACGATAAATCAGCTTTATCAGCTTTTTAAACTAAAACCATTAAAATTGACACGTTATAAAGATAAGTTCTCTAAATTGGATGTAGGAGCACCAATTTCAAATAAAGAACGCTCTCAATTGCTTCCTCCAACATGGTGCCTACCACAGATTTAATAAACAATCATACTATTCAAATAAATTCCAACTCCAGCCAGTCATTTAACACCGTAATCACGATAATAATACGAAAGTGTATCTGAGGTAATGTCGAGTTCGGCCGAGCCGAGCCGAGCGTAAAATGAGGCCCAATCGGACCCCGACAGAGAGCCCGGTGAACCATGGCCTTATGGCCTAAGATGACTTCATTGTTTCATTGCAGGGCTGACACTGCATGGGAAAAGATGGGATTGTTATGTAGGATCTGGTTCTCTTATGGTGGTGAAAGTCGGGAACATAAATAACTATGTAAGAAACAACAAGTAGAAGTCATAAAAGGCTACTCTGGACGTAAGGGAAATATTGTTTGATTACGAAAAAAATATCTAATTAATGAAAACCTATTCGGTGTTTTACTGAAAATGTGGGAATTCCGTTAGATTTTACCTTACTCATATTTACATACCTAAGCAAAACAGTCCATTTTACATGTTTGTGGACCGGCTTTACCTGAAAACAAAACAAAAAGTTCATTAATTCAACAAAGCAAAAACAAACACATTTACCAAAAACAGCAGTTAAGGACGTAGACATCCTTTCACGTAATTGTTGAAATAAAAAATAAAACTACACTATGGTATTAACATCAAAGTATAGAAATACAGAATTTTTTTTAAATGTCTTACATAATTTTTACAAAAAGAACCCGAAATTCAGGCCGCATATAAACTGCATAAAACATACCATAAGGTGTTAAATTTACCGCCGTTTTCACTCTAATATAAGAGATGACCGAAGCCCTGGCGGCTTGCCAGATGCTAGAGTATTTCAGGCCATCCCTTTTAAGTGTTTTATTAATTTGCCTTAAGGTTATTCTAAGCTGAGACTGTACTACGAGAATACCGTCACTAAAGACTGAGACACTAATGAAAACAAACGACTTGTTTCATCTCCACTGCTGAACCATTATGACTGAGGATGTTCATCATCAATTGAGAAGCAGCGATGTATTTAAAACAATGTCTAAGATAGAACTAGGCAGTACTTTCTATAGTTAGTTTAGATGACGCGTAGTTAGCCGTGTCGTCAGTCATCGAATATAGCGCGTTGTAAATAAACTTCTAATGGAATTTCACTATAAGTTATAACGGTATAACAATAAAAAACAAGTGAGGCGTGAAAACAATTAACTGATAATCTACAGTCAATAAATAGCCAAGTGAACAACGAACATTTTAGTAGCCCAAATCCGAGGGGAATAATCTCGTAGTAAAAGCAATCACCCTAGAAGGAATTTATCAGTTTGAAGTCGAGCTGCTGTCACGAAATCCTTTGATAATAAATCATAAGATATTGGTATTCATAATATAAGGTGGTCAAGGTTTAAGGTGTTAAAAGTTATTTACCAATTACCTATCAAAAGAGATCAAAGAAGAAAAGTAAAAGTTGAAACAATTCTGATACAAGATCAACGATTACGACTAGTTAACACCCGCAAAGATCGTGATATGTCTGGCGATACTCCTGGGAATTGCTCTAATTACGCCTCAATGAATAGCTGGTTAGGGTTGGGCTTCGAAGGTAGCGGAGCAAAGATTAAGTAGCGCTTCGAGACTCATAGATTAAATAAAACGAACATAAGTTACTCAGAGAGAACACGCACGAAAAACTTAGGTCTTCTTTGACAAACCAATTACTAAAGAACACCGTAATTGGGAAGTTTCTGATCAGACTGTAAGCCAAACATAATTTAAACAGACATGACAATATGGGAACAGGCTCAGCTTATTACGATCTCTGTACTAGATAATTCTGACAATGAGACTGACTGTCTTGTTTCTCAGTCTCCAGGTAGGCAATGTCCTCTAAATTTTATATATCTTGTCCGGAGTTGGAAAAACTTTGATGAAGTAGTATAATATGTAATACAAGAGTAATGAAATATGAGCTACACGATGACTGATGCATGCATACCGTCGGTAGGGACAGATGAACTCAAAGCTGCAATGGCTTTCTTGCAATGGCCCTCACATAAAATCCTAATAATATCATGCTCGGACTTTAAAAGAGACCTCTGAGTTTGTTTCGGTGTTTCTTCTTGGGGATCCGTCAGTTAGGAAACGCCGGCTATATAAAGTTTAAAAAAATTGCCGTGCAAAAGTGTCTTTAAAGATCTGCAGCTTACATAAAATAGACACTTCATTTCATATCATTTAATGTTCTCCAAACTTTTAGTTGCTGGTCTCATAGCCGCAAGTTGTTTTGGTTGCGCAACCTGTGACATTTAGCGCCACATTTAGTACAGCATCGATTCTCGGTTACATCTCCTTAACTTCCGTTAGTCATCGGCAACAATACGTATTGAGTGAGCTTTTTCAATTTAACGTTCATATTAAACGCTGTTATGTACCGTAATATCTTCAATGGTATTCAATGAAGCGTCTTCGAGAATACCTGTTTGATGCCCAACTTGGGGGTAATAACGTAGTTGTGAAGTGAAGTGCAGTTGTTGTGAATGAGGTACAAGTTTTTCTGAACAGGCTAACAGTTATATCTACTTAAAAAAATATGTTTTGTGGACCTATTTTGCAAGACATGTTTTCTAGGCTCTGGGACAAAGAGAATACTCTGTGAGCACTTAGCTAGGTAATGATTTTTTACTTCATTCAGGTACTACATTCGATAGTCTCGAGTTTAACTACAAACTCACAATTTTTTTCTTGCCTTTAGGGCCTGCTGTCGACTTTGATCTATGTATGAGGTCTACATTGGAACGAGCGAGCCCAGAAGATATCTGTTCACTCTTGGTAAGCAAGCATCTGCACATACGCTAGCAGAGAGCTGCCACCTGATAGTAAGCTTAAAAAGGTCATAGAAATGCAATCCAATTTGATGGAGTTTTATGCAAAATTAAGTTAAGGTGCAGAGCACGAATGCATGCAATGCTCTGACTTCTATTAATGACTTGCAATAATAACTATACAAGTTTCTCGCTAACTCCAAAACAAACGCAAAAGCACCCCTAACTCACTCTAATTACACAAATTCTGTCAACACCAGCATTCCCCCACGCCCAAGTTTATAAAAGCACGAGGTATTCAACTTACTTGGTCAATTTATCGACGATAATTGTCGCTGCTAGCTCCAATTGGTGGCTTGTAAAGCGACACAGCTGCGCTAATTAACACGGCAAGCGATTAACGCGTTAATTACGAATTAATTCGATCTTGCTAAGAAATATTGTGGAATGTGGATTTTGTGTACATCTATGATTAGGGTAAAATAAACAAGTGCTCCTACATCGTAGTGAACGGGTGACCTACTATACATAATATATCCCAGTGCAGAGCAAAGGGTTCTCCGAAAAAGGAGTTTTCTATTTTCTTTCCTAAAGAATAACCCTGCAACCTAATTGCGTAACAAACTATCAATCAGAATTAGAATCATTTTGAAAAATATTGCTAATCAATTGCTTTATGTGTTCGAAAAAGTTGTCTGCTCAACTGAGTTAATAACGCAAAGGATTTGGTTTAACTGTCAAAATGAAAGCCATTCCTACTGTAGGCGTTTTACGCAATTACGCTGGATCTATAACGCTAAGCAAGCAAAGAGCCCTTCGTTTAAAATTCAGCGCAATACTTTCGATAAGCTCTGTCAAAACAAATTTTCCTGCTAAAATAACAGATTTCTAATTTAACGAGGCTTCCAATCTCCCCCATAAAACTATAATTGGTTGCTAAATTGCCCCGTAATCCATTTCATCGTTCTAACTAATTAGGCCTATTACCCTCGTTTCACGTACAAGATATTCTACTAATTATAATAAAGACATGTTTGCTAAACTCTACGCCACATTATTCACGAGTCACTGCGAGGTTATTACCTGAAGTTAAACAACAATCGTATCTAAGGGAACCATCGTTCGAACATTACTTATCGCGAAATTTCTTGCCGAGATGGATTCCTATCAGACTTTAGAATGGAAGTCGAAAATGTTTATAAGGAAAGGTGGGTTGGAACCTTTAATAGCCTGACCCATTAGTCTGAAAAACGATCGATAAAAAAAATTATATAAGTATTAATTTTTATCGTATACTGAATGTCGTGTACAACAGCTGCCTCAGTATATTATTATTAAAACCTAATAATATCTACATGTATCTAAAACAGAGAGAAAAGAATTACAGAGAAGTCAAATCAAAGAATCAATTGTTTCTAATACTTAATTACTATCTACGAGTATAATTTATTATTTTTAATTAAAGTCATTTACCGTGTCTTTATGACAGAGTTGTGGGCAAGGGATTTCGATGCAGCTAACCATCATTCAAAGAATATATTCCGGAAGTTTTTGTGTAAATACACCATTTTTTTATAACAATAATAACAAAATAGTACGCTGTTCTGTCAAATCATAAAAACCGTGCAAAGGGGGGGGGGGGGTCGTTAAGTTTCCTATTACAAGACCGTTCGATATTTTTTTTAGTTAAAATTATTTTTTGTCAGGTTACATTACATCATTCGAAACAAACGAAGAAAGTGAACGAACTATTTCGGTTACTGTTGTAGTATTTGTCGGTCACCAGAACTAGTGTCCTTGACAGACAACTGTTTCAACAGCAGTCTACTATGTAGGGCAAACAATAAGCATGTTACTATGAAGTACTTCACCCTGTAATAAAGGATGGCTTACGAAATATGGACTGAACTTTTAAGAGAGAGACTCATCTGGCAAGCCTTTACCCAACTATGTTGGGGTCTGCTTCCAGTCTAAGCGGATGCAGCTGAATACCAGTACTTTACGTGGAGCGACTGACCTCCACAACTCAGTTGCTTGGTAAGATTGGTTGTCAGACTTTCGGACTTCTGACGGGCCGTTACGACTATTGCGAGAGACTGAGAAAACAAATATGTATATGGCTTATTTTATGTGTGGACGTTACGTCCAGCGGGGTTATCAGGTATCAAACATACGACGTATGTATGTTACGTGAAAGAAATGAAAGAATGTCTTTCATTTTGACAGTTCAGCCACGTTCATTTCGGTTTTTACGTTATTGAGCAGACGAATTTTTAAAACCGATGAAGCAATGGAATAGTGATTTCCTTCAAAACCTTCGGAATTTGAATGAAAGGGTGTGTCGCAATTGGAGTGCAAACTTCCACAATGATAGATTTCCTGTATCACTAGTCAATTGGATAGAGCTGACCCAATTAATCTACATTTGCTGATGGTACATACAAATCGCACCTTTAGAATTATAGAGACCTAATGCGAAATTAGCCGCAAGCAAAATTATTTAGAATTATTAGAATTATAGAGACCAATTTTGGTTGCGGCTAATTTCGCATTAGGTCTATATAATTCTAAAGGTGCGAAATATAAGAGCAGTGGTGGCCCAGTGGCAACGGCGAGTTGTAAGTCGTAGGTTCGAACCCCAACAGCAGCTTTACTTTGTGCAAATTATTTCCTCACCACTACTCTCAAAACGGTGGCGGAAAACATCGTGAGGAAAACGGCATGTCCAGAACCAAAAATTCGAAGACATGTGACATCTACCAACCCGCACTGGGCCTGCGTGGTGGATTACGGCCCACTCCCTTCACAGAGAGGAGGCCTGTGTCCCAGCAGTGGAGACGTTATAGGCTGATTATGCTATGTGTGGACGTTATGTCCAGAGTGGGGTAATTGTGTAACAAGCATACAATGGAATGCCTTTCATTTTGACAGTTCAGCCAAGTTTATTGCGTTATTTAGGCAGCACTAATAAGGGGCCACCCATAAATTACGTCACACAAATTTTATGGTTTTTACCCCCCACCCCGTTCTTGTCACAGGTGGTCACACTTGTTTAACCCACTCCCCCTGTGTGTGACATGTTTTTAAATTTTATATTATATTTAGAAGTAATATAATAATTCAATTACCTAAGCAGCAATTATACAGCAGTTTTTTTTTAAAAAAACCTACATAGGTGTAAGTAAGCCTTATAAATAAAGATCGAGTTTGTAATAATTTTAACTTTTTGGTTTACATATAAATATCGAGTTTTAGTACTTTAGATTATACCTAACAGGTAACGTCACAAAGCTTTTGAACCCCCCTGTCCCTTGTCACACACTGTCACATTTCGTTGACCCCCCCCCCCTTGACGTGTGACGTAATTTATGGATGGCCCCTACGCAGACGATCTTTTATAACCGATGAAGCAACGGATTAGGAATTTCCTTCACAATTCTCGGAATGTGAATGAAAGTGTTTGACGCAGTTAGAGAGCAAACTTCCAGAGCGATAGATTGCCTACACAGGAAAAGTTTTTATCCAGTGCGCAAACTGTAACCAAGAATTCAGCATACCATTCTAGATCCCCCAGCGAAGAAATTTTTCGTCGGTTTTACAAAAAAAAAAATCTGCTGTTTCATAGAAAAGTGTAATACCTACGCGGTCAAAATGTATAGAACAGTGGTTTTTTTTTTGTATAACCGACGAAAAATTTCTGCGCTGGGTTTCTAGAATGGTATGCTGAATTCATGGTTAAAGTTTGCGCACTGAATAAAAACTTTTCCTGTATGTATAACTAGTCAATTTGGATAAGTAACCAGAGTCGTGACAAAAACCTCATTCATCAAATAAAATTTCATTCGAAAGCATCATTGGTTACTTACTAAACTTCAACTACATCCGACGAATCTGGTTATTTATCTGTTTTGTTGACAGTACATAGGATGCTGATTGAATTCCAGGCGAGTGTTTTTATCAGCGGTCTACTTAAAAATGTGTTCCAGACATATAGAATACGGTGCCTTTTCAAGGAAGTGTGAATGATTTATATCACTCTATCTGATCCAAGCTACATTTAAAACATCCTGTATCCAGTATTAGGCCAAACATGTAATGGCCGCTTTCTATTTAATCGTCCACCTGTCTCCGACCGTCAAGTACCTCATGTTTAATAAGGTAAACTTCACAGTCCGCACTTACAGGTCTCAACACAAAATTCATTAGCAAGTAATTGGTGTTTTAGCTTGCAGAGCTTTATCATTATCTGCGCTGATTAGAACAGGTTTTGGAAAATGTCCGTCTATTTTTAGCTCGTTGATTGGTGCAGGAATACGCAACACACTTAGTTGATAATATTATTAATCTACCGATGAAATTGTATCCAAGTTTTCGTAGTAGCATATGACACGAATAGAGGAGAAATTGGGGACGCATTAAAAAAAAAACGATACAGATACTAATATAACAAGGGACACAGAATTATACATTGCTAAAATCGTAATCCTTTCTTTACAATTACTTAAAATCAAAACGCACACACGCAACCACGGTAAAGATGGTAAAACACATCTCGTTATTCATAATCGTGAGACTCCCGGAGACTTTATCTCGAGTGGTATCAACACACCTCTTGACTCCGAAGCCATGTGTTCAGGAAAACATGCCGAGATCCAAGATAATGCGACTTGTTATTAGTGTCAATGTGGCCTGTCAACATGTAGCCCTTAAAAGGTAAATCGGTACTAGAAGTACGGTGGTTTCGAAACGGAATATAGTAAGTAAAAGATTTAGCAATTACGCACAACAGTACGAAGTTATAACACGATAGAGCTCTAAGATACTATTACAGAATCAAATTGTACAGCTCCACCAAATTACCGCTCACTCTATCTAAAGATGCAAATGTATTCAAACAAAATTGCACCAATAACCCACTGCCATAAAGACCCTAAGAATCGAATGAAGAATGTGTAAAGGGCTTCCCACAAACGGGCATATTATTCATAACCCGCTACAAAAGGGGCCCAAGCTATCGGGGTCACACGACCAGATGATATATTATGGTAACCTGCAGTAACAGCCAGTAACCGGAAATGTTCCACTGAGCATAGAGTAGAGGTTATAAGAGGAAACGCGTAACAAATCGCTGATCAGGGCTCGTGTAGCGAGAGGAGGTCAGATCGGGATAAATTAAGTGTCGATGGTTTAGCACGATATTATGATGGGAATGCAGAAAGGTGGTTTCTGATTAAAGATATCTATGGTTAGTAAATCCATAGAATTGAAATTGGAAACAGACAGGTTCCGAGCAGAATTCTAACGAAGATTGACGAATTGTATTTTTGAGATCTCTCGAGCTAGTTTGGCGCCCTTAAAGTTTAAAACGAATAAAAAAGCTTTGTATTTTATTATCTTAGAAGTCAGTTTATTATATTAATCTTTTTCTTCCATTTTATCAATAACTTCTAATCTCCCTCGAGGCTTTCCAATAACCGTGAATTACACTACAATGATACACAATTTAGAAATATTTCAATTGCCGCTCCATTTCCGCTAGTGTTAGCGCTAATACCCACAATCTCTTAGCCTTCATTGCCAGGGTCTAATTCTTTAATACTGGGTTACAGGTTGACACAGAATTTACTTCCCCTTGGCTATCGGTCAGTGTGAAAACTCACGCAAATCGCTCAGAGCAATAGTCACGATGCAATCTCACATTTACTTTGGAAATCGAAATAATGTCTGCCACATACCAGAAATGAACGATACATTCTGCGTTGTAATATACCAACTTCTTACATGTATAAGAAAACGTTTTAGAAAACAAAATAGACATTCGATCGGAATTGTTGGAACCTAACACTGTCTGGGACGATGACAGACGTATAATAAAACAGCTTAAAGCTTTTACAATACTATCAAAGTATATAGGTATAAACTGATCGAATAAGGAAAATGAGTATAAAATAACTTATGTCTACAAGTCATTAACTTGTTAGTTATAGGTGCCTACGTGTCGGATATACTTTATATTCGCTCCACTTGTTGTAGGAGCGACTTTAACATTACATTACCCCATTGACCTATTATAGGGAACCTACTTCTAATTCTTATAAGGTTTTATATAACTATAAAATTAAGTAGAACATTTAGTAAAAGTGTTACCAGAGCATATTTTATAACACCTATTGAAATTAGAAGATACCTATTATCGTGTCTTTACTATCACAACATCTTAACTTTTGCCATCGTCAAGTGTTTTCTTAAATAAAATTGTCTTTCAAAAGTTGTGGAAGGCTGTCCACAACTAATTGAAGTGATTTGCCATGGATGTATATTTCTGTAATTGTGACTTAGGTACATGTACCTATATGCTTTATTCCGTGTGGTGCCGAAGGTAAAGACGAGCACCACCCGATTTCTTCCCGTGGGTGTCGTAAAGGCGACTAATGGACTTACAATAGAATGGGCAACAGCGTTCTCTATGCATTTTACCAACATACTGCGATCGCCAACCCGCCTGCCAAGCGTGGCGATTATTGAAAACCTCCAAAATATTCACAGAACCAGTCGAAGTGGTGATACTTGGAGGAGGCCTATGACCAGCAGTGGACGTCTTTCGGCTGCAATGATGATGATTAATTATGTTATTAATCATCAAAAACCAGTTATCCTTACAACTGAACCAATTTAAACTAATATAATAATAACATTCCAATGATTCAATCTCATCCTCAAATCTAGTAACAGAAACAAAACAGCATCTTGCAAAATGGTCATCACAAAATCGCGCTTAATTTTCCAACATGGCATAGCGGCCTTACGAAAAGGGCTTTTACGTCGAGAACGGTCCATAACAGATAACTGTACAGCATATTGACCATAACCTTTAATAAGCCCCCAATACCCGCGAACCGTGTATTTTCCACACTTAATTCGAGTTAAGAAATAACCACTACTACAAAAGGTTTATTGCTGGTGCATACTTCCTCGTTGGTTTATGTTTTACTATTGTTTAATCGATAGCACGTCATATAAACAGAAATAGTAATTATTTAATTGCTTATAATGTAGGTATACCTAAGATGTAATTTTATTTAAATAGTCTCGATACACATACACATACATTTTCATCTAGGTTTTAATTTCAGACATGATCCAAATATTAAAATTGAGCATTGTTTTTCGCCAAAATTTTCCTTCTTTTGGATGTTCAAGATTTTTTGACAATGTCAGTAGAAATGGATACAATATACCTAGGTATGTTAATATCCAAATAGGTAACTGTAGCTATTCTAAGACCGCTATTGTACTCATAGAATCAGCAATTATAATTTTGGTGTACCTACAATAAAGAAGGTATATTCTATATGCGTCTGTTCTTGATGGTGCATTGGACGGGACGTGGTGCATTTGTCGATATTCAAAATGTAAGCAAGATTTCTTCGTATCAACAAGAAATGCAGTCAAATATTCACCTACATTCAAACGTTCTAACAGTGCCTTCACATTTCAATAAAATAAATGACATCTTGTTTGAGGTCAGTAGTGCTGGAGCATAAACGAAGAAACGGATCACTGTGTCACACACTGACTCAATACAACCATTTTACCACTTAACTGTAAAAGGAAATAGAATTCATTAATCTCCCACAATTTCCCGTATAATTTTCTAATATAAAACTTGGGTATTGGTTTCATAGTCCAACATAAATTGGAAGTAAGTAAATACCGACAATTAGCATGAGAATCGAGAAATAACTGTTGGGCCGAATACATAATTCAGTACTATGAAGTTTTAAAAGTTATTGCATGAAACCGTGGGCCTAAGACAAATGCTATTTACGAAGACCAGAGTACCGTTAACGATGGTAGTTTTAAGACGTGCCTGACTTATTAATTTTTCACACGTTTAATAGCTCATGGGATGACGTAGATGCAGGTTTACGGAATCGCTTTTTGGGGTTGGAAAACTTGGAAAACGGCGAGGAGACAGTAATAATTTACTCAACTTTCAGTCGATACAGAAAAATGGAAAAACATTAACTAACCTCAATGAGTAACTTGTGCGATGATTAAATGCCCATTATCCTGAGCTGCGACATCAATAAAATAATGAGTAAGTAGTGTTGAACACATTTTGAAGCATCCCAGCAAAACTATTGATCTTTGGGTTGCTAAGCAGGGATGCTATAAACAATAGGGTACTTTCCAATTTTTTTTAAACTATATTAATTTGAAGATTGGGACGAAATATGTAACAAAAAAGTAAAAATAAATTGATTGACGTCCAATTTCTCAATTAAAAACGGTTTAAATCAAATTTATTTTTCGTTCTTTTGAATTTACCGCCAAAACACTTCTTACGATGACCTTTTTTATCACGTGACGCAGTTTTAGAAGTATTTGTGCACAGGGGCACCGCACACCAGTAATACCACTTTCTATCTATTAAAAATCTTGTTAATTATAAAATCGACATTCATTTGTTTACAACTAACTGCTTTACTTTACACAAAGTTGACGTCACGTGTGGTCACGTGATAAAAATGTCATCGTAAGAAGCGTTTTAGCGGTAAATTCAAAAGAACGAAAAATAAATTTGATTTGAATCAATTTATTTTTACTTTTTTGCTATATAATTCGTCCCAATCTTTAAATTAAAATAGTTTTTAATCAATTGGAAAATACCCTATTCAGTAAGCAGACGAGATCAACCGCACCATGCTACCAGTCTGCGCAATAAAATTCCTTATTCGCAATTTACGACACCCTCGGGCCAAGAGGGTGGCCTATTTTTGTACTTACTAGTACGTGAACTTACTTATTCTAACCTAATTGGCTAACCAATATTCTCAATTGACGTTTATTGCTGTCCCAGAAAGATAAACAATAAATTTTATGTTTCTTTTATATACTGTTGGTAGTAGTAATAAATAATTGATCATCGTTGCGGTTGTGGCTTTACAATATGTCAGTGCCAACAGTAAAGATACAAAGCGTCGAAGTGTTGCAGATACGGTAACTGGTAAGTAGGTATTTCGACTTCACAAATCTTGGGTAAAATATCAAATTATTTCGTTTTCTTTGACAATTATCATTTTCTTATTCAAAGAGATGAATTAATTTCCAGGAAGGTAGTAACTGCTATGTTGTTCTACGCTTATGAAATAAAGGAGTACCTAGGTTCTGGTTTTCGGGTGGCACATAAAATACCTATTGTAATAGGAGCAAGCCTATAACAGAAAGTGCCAAGCTCGCAGCAAAATTCTGGGCTGACTGTATTTACCTAGATTGCTATCGACACGCTAATAAGAAATTTTACTCCTTGAACATTCTAGTTTTCATTACCTTCCTATGAGCACTGTAGGTAAATATATTGGCGTGTGAAAATCTGCGGGCAAACTCGGTGGAAGTTAGCCAACACGACGACACTTAATTTTCAACTACTATTATGCTTGAATGAAGTAGTGTCTGAGACAACGGCATATACCATAAACAGCAAACTATCCACATTGAACGTCGTTCAGCAAGTCAGGTACGAACAAACGACGCTTATAAAACAAACGTTATCCCAGTAACACAAATGTTGAAGCATGGCGGGAAAGCGCAGCTGCCACGACGAAAACGATAAAGCGAAACGTCATTTACATTAGAACTACCGTTTTATAAGACCTTTTGTGGTCTGCTTGAGGCACCAGAACTGTTTGTTTGATGCAGCCCGTTTTACAGAGTTTTAAAATGCGAGTAACGCATAAGATAAAATGTCTAAGCTTGACAATAATTTAGAAACGAATTGCTCAACCGTTACATGTTCTGCCGTTTCTGATTTTCTACTAAACTTTATTAAACTATACTCCATTTACAATAGCATTAGACAGAAGTTAAAAAAGGTTCTTTTTAATGTACACTTTGTAACAAAATTACATTAAACGTGTTGCTATTTATCTTATGAAATTATGTGGCTTTCGTTTATATATAATTATTTCATTTCAATTTAAAATGAAAGTGTCAATTCTAAAAACCAAAAAGAAGCAGGAGTGAACTAAATAAATAAATACCGAGTGACTAAATTAGCTGATGACGACGAAGTTTTACCAACATATTGTAAGGTCGTAAATTGATATTTTAAAATAAAGTACCAATTGTATTTTTTTTTAATCTTAGATTTAAATCATCATGTGATTTTTTGTTTCATTCATTCGTATTGTTGTAGGTTTATAATGTGTGATGAAGATGTTGTTATAGATAGAACATTATTTAAAATAAAATAACTTTTACTTCGTCTATCTCAGTATTTAGTACTGTCTTAAATCTACCTAAAAAGTTAGAACTTAACTTTGAAATAAAATGTTTTGCACTCCTGCTTCTACGAGCCTCTTTTTTCTAAAGGATAAATGGAGTATAGGTCTAGCTGAAATTAATCATTTGAAAAACATTCACTTAAAGCGACCGAAAGAATACCTCCTTTTTCAGTTCAATTGCGTAACATTCTTTCATAGGAAATGATGTTTGAACACCTGTTTTCTTCTAACGTTCCGCAATAGGTTTACGGTCTAAAAGAGGGCAACATCAAACAATGTGAATTGTTTTTCAGTTCTGAAATTAAAAAACCTCGGCAACTGAACAAACACGAATCGGGTACAATTACCTTTAGGACATTTTCTCGAAGTTCACTTCAAAGTTACGGTAAGAATGTGTCCAAATGTATGGATGCCCAAAGCAGTTTATGAACAAAAGGTTTTGGTATAAATTCCATTATTGTAAAGGCAGCAGATAACTTATGAATAAATAAATCTGTATGACACTGCCTCATTAGTGGCTAAGGAATAACAGCCGCACGGGTCGATCGGCTACGCTTGCCGCGGTTGGTCCGTGGATGGGTAGCCATCTTTACATACCAAGATCCCTCCGTGCCTCGGAAAGCACGTTAAGCCGTTGGTCCTGGCTGTTACTCGTGGCTCTTTGAGAGTCGTTACGGGTCGTCAGAAGCCCAAGTCTGACAACCAGACTTACCAAGGGTTGTGCAGGTCAGATAGGCAGTCGCTCCATGTAAAATAAAGGTATTCAGCTGCATCCGGTTAGACTGGAAGCCGACCCAACATAGTTGGGAAACGGCTAGGTAGATGATGATGACTGCCTCACACAAAACCAACCATCGTCCGCTCAGAAAACACGAATATATAAAGAAAACAAAACAATCTAATCATCTCACGTAAACACATACCAAGCCACACGCGTGTCTCAATAATTCCAGAAATTGTTATTGCCGCCACAAATTACGCCCTTTGGGGACAAAACGGGGCAAAAAACAACCCCTCGAGATCCAGTGGGCGATAAACTAGTGAAGTTTGAACTGCCTTATTGAATAACATTGCCTCTACAATGCGGGCGTTGACACCGTGTGGAATAACATGTCAGTAATTACTTTATATTTCGTTTTGATAGTCGGTGACTTTTTATTTGAACTTTATTTCCCACTTTTCGCGATCGTTTAAATGCAACGAGGTTTGCTCTTGTTCCTAACCTAAATTTTTTGGAGTTGGTGCCTAAGCGCAGTTAGTCTTTCTCTTTTCATGCATCTTTATTAGCAGCCATCTCTTCCTAGCCATCTTTCACACGAATTTTTATTTTTATTTATTTTTTATCTGCTTTTTCTCTTTCTTCTTTGTCCGTTAACATCCACACTAACACTTTTCTTGTCACATGCTCTTTATTCCTCCGTACCTATACATGGCCATACCATAACAATAGACTTCTCTTCAGCTTTTCTGTCACACACCCTTAAAAAAGGAGGACTTTATGGCCATGTTTTTTTGACCCTTTAATGAAGTTATTACAAAAAAGTAAAATAAGAAAAGTACAAAAATTGCAGTTAAGCATCCCTATGCCTCAAAGAGATGTCAGCACCAAATGGGGGGGTCCGCAAGGGCCGATGCCTGCCAGGGGTGCGGGTTGTTCGAAGAGATACCGCGGCCCCTGGCACACAGGCAACTGAGTGTGGGTGGGTTTTAGTCAGTAAAAGTCTGAAACGCTCTCCTGCTCTGGCTGGAGCGGGAGAGCGTGTCAAGTTATTTGATGATTTTCCACCAAAAATAAATTTAAAATCCCTATGCTTAACTGCAATTAGGAGTCAGTCCCTGTTTTGATTCTCAAACCACTACCTACCTACAGCATTCGAACTCGTTAAATCACCCAATTTAACTCATCAAAACACTCAGTTATACCTTATAATTAATTCAATTTATCTAATCTTAACTTGATTTCTATGAACTTTAAAAAATGACGAACACAACGAAATTCTTCGAAGGGCATTACATTCCTAATTACGTTTCAACAATTTTTTATCTAGTCACGATCCGTTGGTGGGAACCATTCGTTTTTCGGGTCATCATAATGACATGTAATGATTACCTGTCCCTTTATAAGTATTCCTGCTGCACCACCTATCTTTTGATGTTGGAGGTAATCAACCTTATGTAATCCTTAAGACACAAGTACTACTCATTAATCTACGTATGTAGTTGATCTTGAAAATTTATGTACCTACGTATGCATTTATCAGCCCAAATAAATTAGTGCTGTGTTGTGTTGCTTTATGCCCTATTAATTACTGGCGTTAGGTGAAATTACTTCGCTTTTATTACATCACATACGACCTACCTGTTTCAAAAGATGCTTTCAGCTGTTTGGATTTAGCTTCCTCTATGTATTTCTGCTAATTTGACAAATGTTTTTAATGTTGGCAGCAATTTGTCTGATTTTATAATCAGTAGCAATTTAGTTTCAATTTTGTAGCAATTTTGTACAATAAATTGTAACACATCTTTCGAAAGTCCATTTATCAGTCTAAAATTGTTTTTTTTAGGGTTCCGTAAAAATGAAACCCTTTTAGGTCACTTTGTTGTGCGTCCGTCCGTCCGTTTGTCTGTCTGTCAAGACCCTTTATCTCGGGAACGCGTGGAGGTATCGAGTTGAAATTAAAACGATATAGTCAGATCTACAGTCTCTTGAAGCTGTGAAAAAATCAAACTTCTAAGTTAACTTCTGAGTTTATGCCGCAAAAAACGTATAGTTCGACACTCTCAAGGGAATCAAAATTTATAGGGTATTTTCCGTTGACCTAGAACTATGAAATTTGGCAAGCAATACCGTCTTATACTACAAGTATAGTAAAAAATCTGAAACTTTACATTTGTAATTGAGTAAAAAAAAACAGGGTCTTTATGCAAGGAACGGCGGCGGCGCGGCGGTCTAAATTTTTTATAATATGTACCTACAAAGTACGGAACTCTCGCTGGGCGAGTCCGACTCGCAGTTGTCCGGGTTTTTATATATTTAATAAATTTTTTCTACGGATGGACGTCAAAATTTGCAAGGGACCAACCCTGACACTACAAAAAAAAATCGAACCAGTCACAACTCATTCCAAAAAAACTAAACATACGAATTTCGACCTAAAACGACCACACAGGCGTACCACGATAAAATACGTGTGTATACGCCTATGCGCGTACCGGTAATGGTTCATTTAAATGTATTATGTCTACGATCCGACACTCGTTAGCACTGTAAGTTAATAGCAGGTTGTCGTGCGCACAAGGGCCTTTGGTTACGGTTTGATTAAAAATTAAGTCATTACTAGCCATTAGGTAACTTAGGTACGCCTTCCCGTAAGCTTGACTTTCTTTCGAAAGCACGATATTGTATTGTTTTTAATAGTCACGCCGTTTTCCCGTAAAAGGATAGAATACAAGAAATCTAAATAATGCATTGTATTTATTCCGAACACCATTGTGTTGTAAGTTGTCTTGTAAGGAGTTAGTGTTAAATTAATCTTGAATAGAAATGCTGCTTTATGTAACTGAGTGCTGATATTTCAGGAAACTTATTATGTATAAGGTTGCTTTTAAATTTTCCGGAATATACGTCAATGGGGGAAGCGCTAGGGTAACACGCGTAATTATTTTTTTCCGTTTATTTGCAATTTGTAGGTCAGTGTCAGGCTGTATGTTGAACAAAATATGATTACCATAACACGTATGTACCTACTTACATAATTACTGTCATTAAAATTATCAATACAACCCTTTAAGTTAATTTTTTACGTAGGCAGTAAACAATCGAAAATCAACATAAATGGACAGTTTCCAATCACATTATCGGTAATAGCCATCAATTTGATCAGAATCAGCGTATCACAATAATGTTAACATATTCGAAACAAATTACTATTTACAGTCACACAACTTGACATTAGGGCGGGGAAATAGTAAGCAATGACCATTATTCCGATATTGTATACAAACGGAACGAGTGAACATTCCACTTTCGCCGTCATTCCCTACTCCCTGTTGCTTTCTTCTGTCAATCTTCTTGGTTACACTTAATTGATACAATATCGAAAAACATGGTAACTAACATGATATTGATGTATGGGCCTGCCTTTATAGGATTTCGAAATTGGAACCTCTTGATTTTTATCTCAAGGTGCTCTATGGTAAAGTTGATATTTATTTTGGTTGCGTTATCCGTATTATTTGTAGAGCATACAATGCGCAGTTCAAATAACTTGGAAGATTACTCAACCATAGATAATGTTGAAAAATTAGTGTGCATTTATCATTTATGTGATTAAAATACAAAATTGTTTAGGTAGTCAATCGTAAGGTTAACCAGTCTGCCTTGTATTATTTTATATGACTAAACTGAATCATGATGACATAAAGCGAAAGTATGACCAAAAAAGAAAAAAAAAGTTTTTCTTTGGTCAGCATAGACAATCCCTGGTATTTTTTTACCTTTAGAAATTAAACGGCATTACTCATTTCAGCTCCTTGCCCCACTCAAGGCATATTTACATCAAGTATTATTTTTAAACACGAGCACCTTGGTCTGTGAACAACATTCCAGCTGGGCCGACTCCCGCAGCGTCATGCAATCAGGCATAAAAACTCACAAACATGCGAGTTACTGCAACAACTCATACAAGACCTTTATCTAGCAAATTCCTAGTCTATTTGAAAGGTCATGGTAGACTGGTTTGTGGTCCAATAATCTAATCGTCAGAATTGAGGTCTTTCAGTTGGATTACAAAGTTTTTTCTTTTCTTGGTATCTATTGGTGCCGGTCGGCGGTAGGCCAGGGTCTGTAATTGGTGGACATGGCTATACTTATCGTTTACACGCAACATTAGTAAAGTTTAGTTTTCAATTATTATGCTTCGCACCGTGCCCATGGAGATGTATTTTCTTTTTTTCTTTTTCAGAAAAGCTTTTTTATTCGTTCTTTCACGATCTTTAATTTAACATCGATATCTAAGCCGATGACCTAGTGAAGGCCGCAGGAATCCGCTGTATGCTAAAGGCACAGGACCGGTCGAAGTGGCGGAGCTTGGGGGAGGCCTATGTCCAGCAGTGGACGTATTTCGGCTGAAATTATGATGATAATGATCTAAGCTAATCACAGCATTCAGAGCATAGCAAACCCGATTACAAAATAAGTAAAAGGGTATTTCTGGAAGTAAAATATCAACAACATTGAAGTTTCTTTGAAAATCTTAGTTATTAGATAAAGTGCCTAAACTCTGAACCACAATGCGGTAGGTAGGCAATTCATTAATTTTACAGCCTGTACAGCCACTGCTGGATAATAGAATATAGGCCTCCATTTTCTTTGAACAACACATCATTAACAATTCACTACTGCGACATCAGTAGGTAGATAATGATACTGAAACACACGTGTTTTATTTCCCTGAACTATTATTTATATTGATTTTTCAGTTTGCCCTTGACTGAAGCACACGGTCGCATGCATAAAGAATGAAGTACACTGCAGTACAACCGACCTTTAGCACTCAAGGATTCCATTTTTTATTCATTCTAACAACACTGGAACGAAATAACGCGAGATTCAAGACATGGGGATGGGTAGTTGCAATTTCGTATTCTGGCGCAACCGCGCAATACTTTTATCGTGTTTTGGCTTACTTCCCTTAATTTGGAACGTGAACCATGCCAATTTATTTCTAGCCTACTTTAATAACCATTAAGAATTTTCTAACAAAGGTATTCTTTCTGAGAAGACATTGTGTAAAAATAATTTTGAGCTCTAAATCCAACAATAGACGTCAAAGGACATCCAGCTTACAGAACTTATCAGTAGTACTAAACAATGTCTGCCCCATCTGCCTGAAAACCCCAGCACCAAGACCAAACCACAGCACACAAAATTCGCAAAACAAAACGGTATAACAATCTGCACATGATAAGTGTACCATAGAAACAGCAGAGTGGACCTTTAGCGTACCCCTACGTAGAAAGGCGGAAAGTCGTGAGATGTCGGATACGACATCAAAACGTACCGTATGCAAACATTGTGAACAAGTGGTGGGAAATGGTTGAATATTTATGTGCACAAAATGTCTCATCTTTAGTACAAATCGAGTTTAGTGGTTGCATTCCAAGATAAAGACTGTTAGCTTTCATTAATTAATTCTAGAACGTGAATCTAGTCATGTAGGACAAGGTAATTAATTAACTAGCTGCTATGTAGCACTTTTACTTTACTTTTCTCAGGCATAGTTAGGTTCAGTCTGTGTGAAAAGCCTGGTTTTGCGACTCAGCTGCTTCCGTATCGGTGAGCATTCTTACTTCCCCTCTTCACTCAGCTGGTAAGTAAACGGGGGTAATTTTATAGGGTTTTTTTTAAGGTGCCAAGTATTTTGAATCCAAGATTCAAGCGAAGAATAAGCCGTTCTTGAATCGAACAAGACTAGGTACGTTCTGGAATTCTAAAATATCATAACGTAGTCACAGCAATCACATTCAAATATCTATGGTTACCTTCAAATTTCATGAAAGGTACTTATTATTCAAAGTGCGTTGTCAGTAATTTAGTGCACGACTTTACTAAGTACTTCATATGATTCTCTGCAACAACAATGCTTAAATTTCGCAACAACCGCCCATCCCATAGACCACAGACGCAAAATATCAAAATCATGATTTGAACAAAATAACAATGGTTGCTGCGAAACAATTGGACCCAAAATAATCCGATTAAGTTCGCATAATTTAAAAGAACCAAGAGACCGGTGTAGCAAGAACTGCTAGATATACAGATATGGTCAATGCCCAATAAAGGCATTACAGTATCAAAAGATCTGCCAAAAAAGGTTGTTATCAAAATTCATATTGCCAAGACACGATTTGAACATACTTTCACAAATAATAGGGAACGTGCACGAACTATAGATGGCAGCACAAATCGACACGAGCGCCACGGTGTGGTAAAAAAAAAGACTTTTGTGTATTGTATTGCCGTCAATGTTTATGTTATTGTTTACATTATATTTAAATCGTTTTTAATGACAAAATATGGATTCCGGCCGATTAATAATTATCGTCAGCGTGGTCAGAATAATATGTCAAAAGGACAAAAACTCTTCGTGTCGGGGCATGTCTTGGATGTAGATGAATCGTTGTGGAATCATAAAAATCCAGTAGTAACTGGCAAAATTGTAGCTCAAAACGACGATTTCTAACGGTTATGATGTCAAAATAACTGTAAAGTATTTTCTGAACTAATTTTTCACGTAAATATTTTGTCTATATTATTATTTACGTTCATGTCGCTTTGTTTTCAGCTTGATTGCAATAGAAACATTAGAAGAGCAAATTGCAAATGTAAGGCAAGCCTATCTGAAAAATGTAAGCATATCTGTGCTTTAATTTACTTTATAAATTCTCCAGATATCAAAACGAACTAAAATTAAGTATTTGCAGTTTTGTGTACTCACAGATTTGTTTGTATTGAATAGTAGTACACACAGCTACACATCAAGCTATACATTTCCAGTATAAACTGATCTTGCATTGTACAGGATTTCCGTACAGTGCGAGATCAGCGTAAACTGGAAACGTATCGCTTGATGTGTAGCCGTGTGTACTACATAGGTACAAAACTTAGCTGTTTTTACAAATAGTAATTTCTAAATGTTTTGAAACTCATATTTACACATTTTTTACTGCATTTATCCACTTTTGTCGTTTATCACGTAACCAAGAATTTGATTTATTTTTATTTTTCTTTGAAGTGTTCGAGCATCCAGAAACAGAACAATACATTTTCACTTAGTAATTATGATTTTTTCACTTCTATACTGAGATTATTTTATAACGTGAAGTGTCAATTTCAAGTAATGATTGCGAGAAACCCTTCGTCGTGCACGTTCCCTATAGCGTGGTTTTGAAATTTAGACAACAGCATTAGCGGCTACAGATGAAACTGCCCAAAAATGGTTTAACCGATGTCAGTTTGGTTGAAAGTTAGAACCACATTAGTTTTTAAAGGCAGCCAATGACTAACCACTTACCTCAGCTACAAAGAAATATAATCGTTCATTTTAAATTCCTCCAAAAATAATAGAATCCTTAATGGATCTTTAACTAGGATGTAAATACGTCTAAAAAGGTCAATGATACCCAAAACACCCCTTACAAAATTGCCCCACGCAAAGATTATAAACCCCCACGTCACGAAATATTTACGGGGTATAAACATGCGATAGTTCACACGTGCACGCAATGACAACAAAACTTAAATCATAACAAGTCTCTAAGCATTTCCTAATTAAGGTGAGTGCATTTGAGCACGTTCTTTTGTTTTTATAAAGTGCGTACTACTGGCCGGAAAGGTTGGAAATTAAAGTCATTTTTTGTACTTTGTGGATTTTGGATATCGAGCGGTAAGAAGTGCATAATTACAGGTTTCTGGGGGCCGATTCTACTAACAAATTTGTTAAAAAAACGCAATAGAACCGCAACCGAATCACCACTTTTAAGCGTTTTCGCATTCTACTAAAATGAACAACGGTCCAGCTGCGACACAGCTGCGGTTACGTTTTAGTTACGCCAACGATCGATTGAAACAATGTCAAAACCTATTCTACTAACAAAATCGAACATGAGCGTGACGTTAACTATAGGACAAAGTTAATGATAAAATTATGATCATTATGTCTTTTAATTATAGAAAATACTTTTAGTGCCACATATTCGTGTTTAGTAACATTTTTAGATTCAACTTTTTTCTTTGTGGTATATAAAACATATTATTTTGGCATGTTGGTAACGCGGGTTACCCGCTGTGTTCCTGCTACAGTTCAGTTGCAATTCGTTTTAAGTTTAGTTTCCATTTTGCTTATAAAATAGTAGAATGACTTTTTATGTAACTATCGAACGGCGATCGAAATCGAACTGTTGTGGAAACACAATTTAACGTGTAACGTTGCAAATTAGTAGAATCGCCCCCCCGGGCTGCATTTTAAACGGTACAATAAGCAGATACCTTTTAAGGTGAATCTACTTGACATTTTTTCCATACAAACTTCGGGAGTCCTATTACTCCGCTGTTCAACAATGCACATCAAAAATTAAACATGGTATGGTTTGTCTTATTATCAATATTGTCTGTACGGAAACAGAATACTATGATAAAAAGCCATTCAAAAGTTAGGAGCCAAAAATATTAGTTTTTCTTGGTAATTTAACCTAGCTTTGGGCGTGTTTACGTAACAAAAGAAGTGTAAAATCTCCAAAAACAAGTCGGTGCCGACAAAGCTCAAACATCGAAAAGTTCAATAAAGTTTAATGGTCATTGATTGGCTTGGCAGTGGCTTTTTCATAAAACCCGATCTTCCGAAGGACTTTTCTTACATTTTTTACGCGCCTGTTTTACTATAAATGATCCTGCATATCACTCAAAAATGTTGTGTGTGTTGACTAGCGTCTAACTGCTCATCACTGATACTACCTCTGTCGGACAGGATGCCTAGCGAGACATCATACTTTTTAGCCAGGCCCACCAGTGAGTTCGAGCCCGCGAGTAGATTCCCCATCCAGATAACCCATTCTTGGCCACTGTACCAATTTGGGAACACTTATTAATAGATATCTTACTTATATCTCCACAGTACCTAGTTATTCATGCAGTCTTCTCATGAATTCTTTCACAAAATACTGATCAAAGCTTTCATAATGTCTGATGATTAAAGCGAATTACAATGAATGAAACATGGAACACAATCCACTTAACATTATTGTAACGTATAACAAACACGGTATAAGTAAGTGTGGACAGAGGGCTTGTTTATTTTGAATATCAAATGTAAACCACTCCTAGTATTGTATTCATAACAGGAGATATCTCCGTACTTGGAGTCTTGGACGCAGAATATTAAACACACAGTCAGATCAGAACAATAACTCCAAGTTTAGTCTCACGTTTTCTAATTCTGTAAGACGGAATATTAATAAAGTTTATTTTAACGACAACATAATATATTGTCTTCTAATAAAATACTTATTTACTGCACGCATTATTTCATCTATCGAGAGTTGTGTTTTGATAATTTGTAGCAATGGCTCTTTGGAAGACATTTACGGCTTTAATTAATAATTATCATGCTTCAACTAAAGAAGGAACCCATGTTACTTGGAAAAGGATTTATTAACAGAAATTAAGTAGGCATACGAAGAGGAGCACCATGATAAGATCGTTCTGTGGGTTATTCTTCGGAGTTCGTCCGATTTTGGGCTACTAATCTCACCATCAGCGAGATGTGTTCAATTCGAATCACAGCATCCCACGAAATGGTCTAATGGTCAAAACATCTAATGAAATGAAATTGTTTTAACTACGATAGGTACTGCCAAGAAAGCTGAGAATCCTGTCGTACAAACCACTCTTCCACCCCTTTTAATTAAAATCAATTAGGGTTACAAAGTATATTAATCGCTCATTAAAGAACATTGGCCTTGACGTCGCTATGTGCAGTGTCTGCATTGTGCACATAATTATAGCATGGCTGGTCGATGCTTGCGTAAGTATTATCGGATCAGGCGTCATTATCGATCCAATGCCTATACAATTCAATTACATTGCCTTTGACAGGGACCTTAAAATGTGGTCAGCATACTTTGGTAATAATTTATTTAGCTTTAGACTTACCTAGATGGTATTTATTGGTCAATATTCTGCATTCCAAACCAAGTATTGGGATAGTAAAAGCTGTCTCGTTCTCTATAGTATTTCAAATTGACATGCCTTCTGAGAATTGAGCTGGTTTCGTCAGAACAAAATTTTTGCTCAGGGAGAAAGCAGAAGAAAGAAGGAGCGGAATTAAAATACGTTTCTTGGCAAGGATTTGGTAATGGCCATGTGGCCAGGCCATTACCCTACTCCTTGCCAAGAGTGTCGATGGTACTTAAATAAATGTAGGAGCTCTGATCATGTTTTGAATCGGAAGTCAGTGCTACGATGGATTTTTAAACATTAACAAATCAAGGTGATTTTAAGTTCAGCGTTACATTGTGTGAACGTGAACCATAGGGAACTGTTGTGTAGCAGGCCAGCAGCGGAAATAATAAAATATGTTAAAAGGAGTGGCCGGTACTTACGTCAAAACGCCCTTTGTAGAGTTGATTTATTAAGAAACTGGCTGATTACGTTAAAACATGAACCATCTTATTTAGAACGTTTTTTTTTAAGTTAAGAAACGTTTAAACGTTCTAAATGTATGGTTGAACATATGCCAATCGCTGCTTAACTTTAAGCAACTTTTATATGTAAATATGAGGATAAATACCTAGCTGAAATTGTATGCCGTATTCTATTCCTGTAATTTTAAAACTACATCTTATAGATTCTACCGTGTTTTTTATTTTTATTTTTGTCTTTACAGCATCTTACAACCACATTACCATCGCGTGTAGCCCTTTGCAAGCACGCAATGAATCAACACTTTGTATTTATCATGAGAAGCCTTTTGTTTAGCGCCCTTTGTTGCAATTAGCTCTTCATTTTATGTCTACAACACGTCGGCCTTAATTGAACAGTGTGTGGGGACTAATTACTGGTTTGTTTTTCATTATGAAAGTGGTTGAAAAGAATTCCCAATGCAGTTAGATGATCAGCAATTTTGAATGTTACTTTCGCATTGTAGAACTTGCCTTGCGTTGAACATAGTTTGAGTACGATTCCAGTGTTTGTGAAGTTGGTAATGCAAATTACGTGGTAGTTAGTTTCGGGCCTAGACAATGTGGTTTCCGTAGTGTAGCGGTTATCACGTGTGCTTCACACGCACAAGGTCCCCGGTTCGATCCCGGGCGGAAACAGTTCTTTTTTGCATTTTTCTTTGCATAAACACGTCCGCAAATTGACATAACAACAAGAAAGCACGAAAACGGGAACAATTTCTCATTCCCAAGAAATGGTCAACGTTTAAATGGTTTTTGAATCGCGATAATGACGCGGAAGAACGTTGACAATGTGTAGTACCAAACAAGAGCTGGAAAAGGCGAGTAATTAAGCTTAGAAAGTGGTACAGAAACTGGTAGAGCACGGGATCGGTTAGTTTCTAAATTGACCGGCAGACGGAAGGTCGCCGATCTGATTTGGAGAGGTACTGCATCTGTAAACTAAACTGATCTAAATACCTGAGTTATGAAATCTTGTCTTAATCTGATAATGCACCTATTTTCTTAGATTAACATCACTTCATCAATATTTGTCTGTCCTGTCCATAATATGCACGAAATTCAATCAGGCGTTCTAAAATTGGTTTATGTCAGTTTGTGGTCTAACGCGTCGCAAATGAGATTTATTAATACAATCACGTCCAGCTAGAGATACTTATGGAGGCGGCAAAAACTATACCGGATTGTTTTAAGTAATGATTAAAGTAGGTGTGTTTCATTACGTAAAGTACTCTGGAATTTTTACAGTTATTGGAACTGATCGTAGTCGAATTCCTGTAATTCCGGGGCATAATTCTTGCTTGACGCCTATAATCCTTGAAGGGTTAGGCTGAGGTGTATCTGAAGTATGTACACCCGCCAGAGAATATGTTTAAGTCATTGTAATAGGGGGCGAGCCTTTTTCCACCAACCGGGCAGAAATCCAAAGTTCAAAGAAATTCCTGGTGGAATAAGCCCAATATCACTTTTCTCGGCTTAGGAATCGAACCCAGTATATGCTCAACAGTAGCGCATGCGAGCACGTTGGTCTAGACCAACGACGCATTGCACATTTTCAATTAAGTCATAATTATAAAAAAAAAAACACCGAATACTTGCATTACTGCTACCCAAAAATGAGCTCGGTACGAGAATGATGGAGGATGGAGCGTTAACGAACTCTGTGTACAACATCGTTACGCAACTAAAAATACACTGAAACTTTAGTAAAGTTTAGTGACACTTCAATCAGGTGTAAGATATACTCCGGCGCATCATAACGACGCCATATTGTTTTTATTGTCGCCTTCCGCTTTCGTAACACACGTGTTCATGTATTACATCAAACTAAGTGACAAGCACGCACTACATAAATCTGAGAATTTTAGTGCCTACTTGATTTAGAGCACCATTATCTTTTAAACTTTAATTATGGTCGTAAAATAGTATTTGAAAAGGAACGGTGAAATCTGGAACAAAGAGATTAATTTAGAGAAGTGGTCCTTTTTAGCCACTTTTCTCAAAAGTCCTTCTTTTTAATATCAGTTAAATCGCTTTCTCTGGAAACTGCTGCTTGACGCGATACTTGAACTATAATCATAAATTAAGATTCCTAATAATTACATTTAGGGATATATAAAAAAAAAAAAACAAAAAAAAACAACCGACTTCCGGAAAAACACTACAAAGTGAAAAATAACTTTAATTTCGGAAGTCGGTGACTTTGGATATGTATTAAAAAAAAATTGCCACCGCCTTCAGAAATTATAGTTATTTTTCACTTTGTAGTGTTTTCCGGAAGCCGGTTTTTTTTTTAAGTTTTTTTTTTTTATTTCATCGCCCTTGGTCAAAACAATGCATACTTAATTAAATTATTTATGCGACAGCAGCAATAGCGGTTGATTTGCTGTAACTTTTTGAAGAGTTCCGTTGTCTGTCTCCGAAACGCATCATTAGATCTTATGAAATTAGAATGGGACCATTTCGGAATAAACCCCTTTCGAACAAAAAAATAATTTTGCAAATTCGTCTATAAATAACGGAGTTATGCCCGAACATACATAAAAATATATTTACTATATATGTAATATATAAACATGTCGAATTGATAACCTCCTTCTTTTTGAATTCGGTTAAAAACAAATTCCATCAATCCAATGGTGTAACATTCCCTGTAAGTCGTAACAGACTCGTAAGCTGCCATTAGTGATTGGATTATCGGTCAACGACCCCTAGACACGTGAATGGTATCGCCCAAGATGTTATAAAATGTGTCAACGAGACACGTGTGCTTTACTACCCCGCTAGTACGAATTTATCACTTTTTTTATTGCTGATAGGGTGTTATTTCAGCCCTAAAAATGTAACAAAAGTAATCAGAAAGGGAAAATATTTTGTTGGTAAACAAACAACGATATACGAGATGGGCGGACGACTTTGTTGCCATGATGGGCCAAACCTGGATGAGGTTGGCACAGGAACGTCAAATTGGCACAAGAAAAAAGAGGCCTTTCTGCCTACCCAGCAATGGGTGAAGTCGGATTGTGGATGATGATGATAAAACAAAGAAATTACCCACTTTTCAAAGTTAATCGTCTTCTTCTTAGTGTGTCTATAACAATCTAAATACTGAGTCAGCCCAGAATTTGGCTACAAGCTTGGCACTTTCAGCAACGTCCATCGACTCCTGTAGTGTGCAGACAGCAGGATACGCTGTAAAAGACATTAAGTGCCCCATTGTTTGTGGGACAGAACCACATTTACACTCCAAGGCGGAGTTATCTGTGAATCTCCACCTTAGCAGGTTCTCTTTACTTCGGCCTACCAGAGTTCGGAGTCTATTTAAAGACTTCCAGTGAAGCCAAAGTAACTCATGACCAGGTGCAAGATTTTCAGCAGGTGGAACGAATGGGTTTGGTAAGGACCATCTCTCTACTAGCTTAGCCTCTCCTGTTTGCCAGTGAGTGGGGACACACTTTAAGAAGCTGTTGTGCCTTTTCAGCCTTTGTGACACAATGAAGTTAATTATTTGTTAATTTTGGTCAGCATGAGTCTTACTTATTCATGTCTGCCTGTATGGGAATCTGTTGCCACATTGAGTCAGCCTCAAGAGTTGAATGACCAACACATTCTATATACCTACTGTATTAATTATACGAAACTGACTTAAAAACTTGCATTAGTCATGAAGGCATGGTTTTGCAAATTCTTCTATGAATGGCCTTAAGGAAAATGGCAAGGAGGTTCTAATACATATGATAATGAGACAACTTATACTACATATTGACTTCTTAGGCAATATGATCGCAGTTTATTATATTGAAGACAAGAATGGGCAGGCAACCATTTGGTGGAAGTAGGTTTTCATTGATTCAAACCGACACAGACAAATCCTTCATTCGCTCTTGCAGGTTGCTTGATTTCAGCACATGAATTACTTTGATGTTTGAATTGACACATGAATTTCAGACGTTTGATTTTCTACCATTTACTTCAACGCCAGATTGCAAGGTCATAGCATTACAATAGCATTTTCATTGTTTGAAGTGGCGGAATACATACTAAGCTTAATTTTTCTTGCTAAAACACAAAAACGACTTAATTAATGTTTTTGAAGATTATTAGATTTAATATACTAGTTAGTATGAGTTCTAAACTATACACAAATGTTCAGGTACACTAATACATATTATAAAATGAAAAGATTTGGTTTGTTTGTCTGTTTGTTACGCTTTCACATGAAAACAGATTAACAATTTGGAATAAATTTAGCACATGAGTAGCTCATGACCTGAAGAAGGACGTAAGCTTATTTCACCCTGGTTCGTCGACGTCACGGGCAATAGATATAATTAACTATAAAAGTTAATTAATGTACTAAATGAGAATTTGATTTCAGTTCTCTAATCAAGTTATGTTAATGTACTATATGATGGATAAGTAGCTGAACACTAGTTGTACTTATAATGAGGGAACAAAAATAAACTTCTGCTGATTTTTAAAATCAGAAAGTGGATCAACTTTAGCTATGATTATGTACAACATTCAATCAGATAAAGGTACCTATATTGGGCAATTTGTGCAATCAAGCAAGCAAGCAAGTTTGTCTAGAATTAAATAATAAATAGGTAACATTAACTTTATTCTGAAAGGAAGCTGAAATGTTTCTAGTATTGTTAGTGTTAATAATATTTATGTTACTCATTTCAAAGGTCAAATGGTAACCAACTTACTAACAATTACACAACAAACTTCTGTTTACATAAACTACAACTTAGCAAAACAATTCAAACTAAACCAAGATAACTGAACAAAGTAAACCTTTAAGATAAGGTTTGTTGTAAAATCGAGGCGTAACAACTACTGACCAACTACAATGCGTCACAATCGATAAATACTGGCTGGTCCGACTGCAGTTGCGATTTTATGACACCAAGAATCCGTAACTTACACTGTGATACCGTAACTCCTCACATGCTCATAACGGTATTCCCAATGTAATTACGTGCCACGATCGTTTTAGCACTCTCTTTTGAACATATTTTCGCAAAATTAAGCACTTAAACAATTTAACTTACCGGGCGACAGGTGTACTAAGTGCAACATGCAATTTCAACACTGTAACCAACAAGGGCAACAAGTTCACTAAAACTCTTGTACACTTCACTGAATCAGCACAAACAACACGAATTCTATTCAATTCTCTTGTATTTCGTATTCGATTTGTTTCGAATCATACAAGAAAAGTGCATTTATGAACAATAAGCGAACTTCTTCGCTTCGCGAACCGCCCGCGCCGCACGCAAGCAAATTAAAAGTCGAACCAATCACAGTTTTGTTATGACTATCACCGTTACTGCTCAGAACATAAAAGCTATGTTAGTCTATTTGTGCGAAGGTTCTACGTGCATACAACCTTCCGGACGCAACACAGACACACCACAACACCTTGAGCTTTTGTGTAAACCTTTGTTTGCCAATAAATATTTTATTACCTTCGAAAAAAATAAAGCAATTTTGATTAAATAAAAAGTTTCTTAATAGATTTGTAATTATTTTTAAAGGATCACATTACTGTTCGGTGTGCGGCTTTTTATTCAAATTGTTGCCTGAAACGCCATCTATTAAACGGCTGAGAAAACCCATGACAACAAAATTCGTTTTGTTATCGCACAATGTATAATTATAGTTTACGTTTAGTTATCATGAAATACATTCAAAATGGATCTAAAAAGACTATGTATGGGTGTACTGATACGGCTTATAGAGGAAAAAGAAATCTTTAATCTTTAATAAATCTTTATTACACAAGAAAGTGGTTACAAAATAGTGTGAAGTCCCTGACTCATGTGCTAGGTGATATACCTGTGTTACAAGAGCCAGTGCCCTCTCCCAGTAGGAGATGTTACAGAATCTTATGCAAAAAGATTAACAAAAATAAAAAGAATATGGTGATAACAACAAAAATAAGTAAAATAAACTAAAAACGGTTAAAAGAAGCCTTTGATGAGTTTGCGAGTGTTTGTGTGTATGTTTGTGTCTCAGAGTGAGCGTAAGTGTGTGTGCGCGTGTATGTGTGTGTATGTGGATGAGAGGGTATGTTCGTGTATGTGGGTGAGTGTATATGTGTGTGTGTCAATGATAAATCAGGAGGGGTTTTAATGTTACGAAATAGAAACGATGATTTTCATCAGGCTTACACCCGGTTTCTGAATAAAAAAAAATAGCAAAACCCAACTGATTATTCTCCAGAACATAAGTAATTGATAATTTGTAATGGGAATCGGGCCGTTTTAACGATAATTTGCATTCGCCATACATCAACATTCAATAAAACTAGTATTAATAACGTATTCTTTAATTAACTACATTTTAACACAATACATAAAATTAGGCTTTTATCCGAGCTGCGGTTTGGGCACGCTAAACGTGCGTTTCCTTGACATCTTGTTGCGCGTGAGTTGTAGTTGTTTCAACTGGTTGTTAACTTCAGCCCAAATGTCGGTCTGGTCTTCTATTGGTATAGTTTTCCTGCAAAATAATGTAAGCAACATTAGTTTAAGGTTTAGGCAATGTATTTCTATTATTTTGCTTTTGCGATTATGAACAACTAGCCAAGTCAACATCGTCCTCTTGATCTAGCACATCTAAGCTCTCAACCACCTTGAAAAGTAATAAAATTCATTTGCTGTAACCAAAAGTGGCTAGAACATATCATCATCATTTGGGGCAACATTTCTTAGTCACAAGGAAGTATTTACCTGTACTGCTTCATTAAGTCATATTTCTCCCAGGGTTCTTTCCTAAGCTCTCTCCTGACTCTATCCTTCTCTTTCAGGTGCTCTTCAATATTGGAAACACCCTGCAGTTCTTGTCTCTCCCATCTTTCCAGCCAGGGTCTTGGTTTCAATTTAACCTGAAAAAATAATTTGAATTTTTAATTATTTATTAAAGAAACTGACTGGTGTTAAAGATACACAGCGTCAATATGTGCTAACCCCTCAAGTTTTAAAATGTTACACTGCTACAACATTGAATTAGTTACGAATAATCTACAGGATACTTCAAAAAGAGTGTTTCGACTTGGATTCGAACGATCGCATCACCGAACGTCGTCATACTCATACCGGCAGTTTGACGAACTAGCCAGCGAGCCCATTATAAATTGCGATGAAATTGTTATGCACTGTCGTCCGAGTCACTTTATTTTTAGGTCTCAGTCTAATCGATGAACTATGTTATTTGAGGGTATCCATTAATTTCACTTACTTACGTTTTCTTTATAAAATTAATCCCTACCCTCGAGTTGTAACTAAATTTGATGTATATACGTTCACTTATAACGTCTGTGTGCAGAGACGACATGACAGATTACGAGACATTTATTTAATTTATGTCAATCTAAAATATTTGTAGCGCTTCCTATTAAATCGTTCGCGTTAAAAGGATGTCACTTGTCTAGAACATACTCACTAAAACAATACAGTAATTATAATAAAATATTTTGCTGTGCTGCTGGGGAGTTTGTTCCGCTACTTCTTCTTCCCAGCTAAAGCACTAGGAAGTGGTGAAGGGCGGGCGTTTTTGGGGGGACTGTCTTATGTAATTTTATTTTGACGTTCAAAAAGAGCTGACTCTCAGCCTAGTTTGAATAAATGACTTTTGATTTTGATTTTTTTGCAAAATACAAAAAGTAACATGGGTCTAGCACGGATTTGAACGCACATGTCTTTTGGAGGGGTAACCACTTAATGGAGCTGTGTGTACATGAGACCTCCATTACTATTTAACCATCCCCTGTGGTTGATGACAATCTCCAAGATTGGAATCTGCAAAGCTTGCTACAAAACTAGAATCACTAATCTGTATAAAACGCTGATGGCAGATTTTATTGGTGTTACTGCCACCCTTTATAATAACTAGTGGTCGCCCTGTGGTCGAAATTCGACCGTAATTAAAAATCCGAAATTGGACCGTAATTAAAAATACGAAATTGGACCATAATTAAAAAGATATTAGATCTCCTGCACTCCTTCTCCTTTTAAAATGAAACTGTAAGTACTAAATTTCATACTCCTCCGTCTACATAATTTTCGTAACAAGGGGTGCAAAGCTTTTTGCTTGAGTGGTGGTCATATAATTAAGAACGTTTATTTTGTAAATGCTGTAATGTATAACTGTTTTTTGTCCCAAATAAATAAAATTATTTAAAGGGAGGATTTTTCAAACTAACAAGTATAACTAATTGCATGTTTTTTTTAAATATCGGTTTCGCAAAACTTTTCCATACTAGCGGTACATTCGTTGGTACACATGATTGGCTAAAAAATAAATAGATAAACTTTATACATTAGATCTGAACCTAGTATTACTAATTACTGGCAGGTCACATAATTAAGAACTCTGACTAGTTTATTTATATATTCAAACTTAAATAGAGAACACTATGTGGCTGTTTAGGTCTCTATTCGTATAATTTTGGCACAATTTAGTGCTGTTAAAGTCTTACGGCGATTGCTTCATATGAAAAAAATGAGGATTTTTTTTTTAAATAAATCTACAAGGGAAGTAATAATAAAACTTCGCGAAAAAAATTGATCGTATGAAAAGATAGCCGACCATCTGCAATTCTCAAAAACGGTGGTTTTCCACGCTGTGAAGCATTTTGCCACGTATCAAACTTCAAATGTTCCGCGTGTACCTTAACAGAGAAAGATATCTGGTCGAGATGATCGAAATACCGTTCGTTTGGCAAAACAAAATCCTTATAAAGCGTCTAATGAGCTGAGAAAACCACCCTTCAGCAATCTCGGAACGCACTATTCGAAGGCGTTTGGTAGAAGAAATGTTGCATGGAAAGATAGCAAGGTTTCAACATGGGCACCTTGCCCATGTTGAATTCAGCATATATCAAAAAAATCAGCTGTTTCATAGAAAAGTGCAATACCTACGCGGTCAAAATGTATGGAACAGCTGTTTTTTTTTTGTTTAACTGACGAAAAAATTCTACACTGGGGGTTCTACAATGATATGCTGAATTCATGGCTACAGTTTGCGCACTGGTTAAAAACTTATACTGTATGTAAAAGTAACTGGGTAAAGTTCATCATTTTCCTTTTGAGAGCAGTTTATTTAAAAATTTATTGTCGTGTTTTGCCCCACCTACTCTGCCCTATGTGTCCCAAAAATGCAGTCAAAGTGAGCTCTGCACTGCTACCGACAACACTGAGCGGAGTTTTCGGCCAATAAGATTAGAAGTACTGTTGTGCCAGTATATAGCATAATCGCGTATAACGTTCCCACTGGTGAGGCACAGGTCTCGTCTCGGTGAGAGGAAGTGGCCAATAATCCACCACGCGGGCCCAGCGGGGGTTAGTAGATGTCACATGTCTTTTAATTTTTGGTTGTAACATGCCAGTTTCCACACAGTGTTTTCCTTCACTGTATTATGTACGCGACATGAAGAAGATAAGTCCTATCAGTAGCCCTCAGAAGCAAAAACTGAAGCAGCAACAAACCTGAACAGGGTTAACAGGCACTGGTGTTCCATCAGGCAACAATTCAGGGTCCATATCGAAGGCAAATGTGCTATACTCCGGCAGAGCATCCCTAAGGTAAAACAGCTTATCATCCAGGCGCTTCTCAAGACGGAGGACTTGAATGCTATGTACTGTGGGGTCATAGAGGTCATACCGCACCTGGAAAATATAAGAGTAGACATTTAGCACCTTAGAGAACATTTCTCTGCTTGCCAAAAATATTAGATTTGTCTATTAGTGGGCTTATAAATTGAAATTGAGGACCACTTATCTGATAAGTGGTCCTATATAGGTGGTCCTTATAGGTATGTGCTTAGACATGGTTTTGTTATATTTTTCCAAGAAAGTGGATCTTTCAAGACAGCTAGTTATTATTTTGAGTTATAATTGTCATGACAATGATTACAAGACAGATACCTAGTTATTATAATTTGTGATCAAATCTAAAGTCTATGATGTCCCTTTCTTATCAAAATAATTGAAAGATTTAAATTACAGTAATACACACGCCTACAGTATATAAACACACAACATACACACATGAACAGTGGTGGCCCAGTGGTGATAGTGGTAGCAGGCGCGGTCGCAGACAAAGTCGGGGGGGGGGGGGGGGGGGGTCACAGACAAAGACTACCTACATATTAGTAAGAAAATGTATAATATTTTCAAAAAAATTATATTTTAAGCTTTACATTTACGGCTTTGGGGGGGACACTAGGACCCCCCTCTCGGACCGCGCCTGAGTGGTAGCTTAATCTGACATCTGCCAACACTCACTGGCCCAGGTAGTGGATTGAAGCCCACTCCCTGTCATACAGAGCAGGCCTGTGCCCCAACAAGGAACAATATAGGCTGATTATGCTAATACATACCTCAACACCCTGATGATCAACAACATTCCTCAATGTGAATTCCGCCCTCATACCAGATCCCTTCCTTTCAATGCAAATGCCAACAAATCTGTTAGTTTTGCCTTGAGCATGTTGGTCAGCCACAGTCACTGCTAGGATTGACCCTGGGGAATATAACATAAAAACATAAACCTCTTCTTTTTTTCATGTCTATGATTTTTTTTCTAAATATAGTTTGAGCCCAGTAGGTGGCCACGTTTATTGCAGCATCAGTGGCATTATTTAGACCATCCAAAGTGCAAGTGAACAAGCACTTATACTAGTATAAACCTAAATAATGGCTGTTAATAAATGTATTCTCTTTTTCAGCTGTCATAAGTTTCCATAGTTAGTTTCCATGTCTGAATAATTATGGTTTAATTCATCCACATCATCAAGCGTCATGAATAATGACTACCAATCCTATACACAGCTATTTTTTAAATTATTATTTTCATTATTTTATTAAGGAATGTAAACAATTATCCAGTACTTATAAGTAACAGTAAATATTAAAAGCTTAAAAAAGATTACTGTATAATCCACTATGTTTACAGATAACTTACTACAAAACTATAAATTAAAAAAAAAAGAAATGTAAAAACTAAACGATTATTGGAATGTCTCACCAACATAAAATTCTGGTATATCAATTTGTTTGCGCCTTTTCAGCATATCCTCTCTCTCAAGCTTCTCACGCAGGCTGTTCCGCCATTTAGGGTTAGGGTCAGGCAGAAATTCGGGGTAAACATGTCTTAACGACAAGTTAGGGTTACTGGCAATCGTCTTAATTCGCGATATCGCCGTTCTTGGTCGCTTTTTTTCAACAGGAACTAATGTTGCGTTTTCCGGCAACGTTGCTAAGGCACGACAATCTGTAAGGAAATTTCAGAATAAGCTATTTTAGTCGTACTATGCATAAAATGTATTGAGGATTTGTATTTTCTAACCTCTTCGTATAAACCATTTCGCTGCACCAAAAACCTCACTCGAAGATCTTCTAATAGCTAAAGCCATTTTATCCACGGGCCTTGATATCAGGAATTGTATTGTATCAAGGAATTTCAATTCAAATACAAATAAAACATTCCTTCCGCAACTTCTGAAATAAAACCACAAGAGGGAGTTTGATTTGATATGACACTTGACAGTTCATGACTTCGTGCGTGTCGTTTCAACATAGTTTACTTTCATTCGAATAATATTTATTGATTTTGATTAATGAAGAATTCATCTTATCATTTAAATTATTTGCAGTAATTATTATGCTATGATGATTTTTTTTTTGACAACGTCTATCAATATCGAATTAAAACAAAATATTAACGTCGCTTCTTCCCGAGGAATCAATAAAACGTGTTCAAGCGTAGCATTTGTGGAATGAGTTAACCACGCTACAATTTAAACAAAATTAATACAGTATAATTTTTTTACATTTGGATAAAAAGCGTTATCTTTTTGTGAGAATGATCAATTTGTCGAGAAACTTGCGACTCACTTCTTTGGAAAATAACACACCGTACACATTGCGCACCGTATAAACGCACTCTAATTACAATTACATGTCAAAATAAACGTCACGTACGTCGTACTCCGTCAAACAAAACGAAAAATCGATTTGTCGCCCCATTTTCTAAGAGTACAATAATTTTAAAACGGCTGAATAACTAATTAATGTCATCAATCATGCAGAAGTGCAACGATGATAATATTCCTTTAGCAGACGACGACCCACAGGTGATAATAAATGACGAAATAGAAAGCAATCATTTGGATCATGGTCGTTCAATGGACTCATTACCGAGTTCATACACTGGTGGTTCCTCAAGCCCTGGCCTCAATGGCCCGCCAAGTTTCGAGCCAGACTCCGGAATTGATGAACAAGAAGAGAAAGCCCGGCTAATATCACAGGTTTTGGAACTACAGAACACTTTAGATGGTAAATATAATCTTTATTAGATCTTCAGCTTGATTAAATTCTTAAACCAAAGGATTTTGTATGTTCTTATACGCTTTATTCTCTCTTTCCAAGAGCCATCATGTTTTTATCTTTTTGCTGAAACCAAATTATTCCCAAATATTGTTCTCATGTGTTTACAGGAAATTAATTTAACAATATGTGTTTAATTAATTTGTAGTTAATATATTACATTTTATTACACTGTTATTGAAACAAAGCACAATTATGTTACAGATCTGTCACAACGGGTAGATTCAGTCAAAGAAGAAAACTTAAAACTACGCTCAGAAAACCAAGTCCTGGGACAGTACATAGAAAACTTAATGTCAGCGTCATCAGTTTTCCAGTCAACCACACCAAGCGTTGTCAAGAAGTAAAATTACTTGTTGAACACATTAATAAAGGGCATGTCACACTATCATTTGTCTTGAGTGGAGCACTGTGCAGCAGCACAAAGCTATGCAAAGGTTAATGTGATCTCACCCAAAACCATGTAAACTTGTTGTATACCTAAATTTAGTATGGCTGAAAGTTATAGACATCTCTGACTTAAAAAAACTTTGAATAGGAACTTTATGTTCTGAAAAATCAAAGAGAATCTCAAAAAGTGTTGCTTATACAATAATGTATTCAGTAAGGAGTTTCAAAAGGTGCAGATGTAGTTAAGCACAACATATAAGAAAGAGTTATAACTTGTCTATGTCTTTGCATTTGGACCTTACTGAAAAGGTTCTATGACTTTCAGCCTGTAACAATTAAAATGTAAAGCCTAGTCCACATTGTTAAGAAAGTAGTCTCAAATACTCAAACCAGTGAGATGAGAACTGAAGAGAGAGTGAAAAGTCAGTACCAGGAAATAATATAAAGTATGTTCAATGGAACAGTGAAGACAAATATTGTGAGGAAACCAGCATGTCCTAGAACCAAAAATTCAAAGACATGTGACCAGCCAACCCACGCTGGGCCCCATGGTGGGTTCTTTGGTGGCCCACTCCATCTCACAGAAGACCCCCTGTGTCCCAGCAGTGGGATCATCATGGACTGATTATGCTTACAATAATATGTTCAATGGAAGTTGGTTTAGTGTACTAAACCAAATAGACTACTTTCTCTGCCAATGCAATCTAGGCTTGAATAATAATTTGTGTAACTAAAATATGAATTAAGGGCTCATCCTAAAAACGCACTGCATTTAAATGTGTGCTATCAATTTGAAAGCAAGGAGTTTGTGTTTTAAAGAGGCTTAGCTTCAAAAGCAATGCTGTCAATGTAATTTAGTAAAGCACTATATTATTGTACCTATTATAAAATAGATGTAAGGTTTTCAAACATGCAATTTAATAAACTCTTGCCTTTGTATTATAAAGAAACAAGGACATAATTATAAACAATGCAGGTAAAATAATAATTAGATTTTTCTAGTATTCTCTTTCTAGCTTTTAAACACATTCCATTTTATATTCTTGAATTTGTTATGATTTAGATAAAATCTCTATAGGCTCTCTTACAACAGAATTTTTAATGTCTCATTTATTAATTAATTGTTTTAATTTTAAGCTTATGAGTATTATAATTTATAGCTAAGACATATTTGTTTTATTTTCATCCATGAAAAAAAAAAACAAATCACTTCATTTTGCAGCAAAATGGGGTACTTATAGAAGATGTTGCAAGGTACAAAAATAAGGGTACCTACTATCCAATATTGTTGCGACCAATGTGTGGGCCACAGTGGGCCAGTATCCTATTTACGTTATTTAGTTGGAAGATTTAGGGTGCTCTTTAAGTTTCAAAATTTTCTTACGTTCTTAGCTATTTACAGGTCAGTGACTATTTCATGAAATCATGACATTTTAGGCCAGTCCTAACTTAAAGAATTGTATTGCTGATTATAATTATGTGAAGCCATATTTGTTATGGTCACAAATCATATTTTGTTATACATACAGCCTGACTTTGACCCGCAAATTGCAATTTTTTTTAGAAAATTTAAATTTACTGGCTACTCTTTCGTTTCCCCATCGAGTTTTAAGTCAAGTTTTACTGATTAAAAGATCAATAGATTTTTTTAGTATACCCATGTAATTCAACTGGGTCCTCCGCAGACGTAGAGGACATTAGGCATTCGCTGATATTTTAGACTACAAGCTAGCTACCTGGAACAACCTATGAGTCATATACAATCACGCCATTTCACTAAAATCTCTCAGGGAAGTCTCGTGCTGTTGCTGGCCCACAGCGCTAGCCAAATATGAAATTACGTCATTGTGCGTCAGACCATGCAAAAAATTGGCGCGGATTAGCCGTGCGAAAACTATGACTTGGCGTCGTTTCTATACGTGCATACTGCATGCAAGTAGACACGAAACAACGCTGTGGTTGCGTGAGGAACGCGTGACAACAACGTGACGTGTTGAAGTGATGCCGCTTTTTACAAATAAGCGAGTTTTCTTGGTAATTTAATTATAACTGGAAATATTTGTCAGTAGGTAAGTACCTATGGAAAGTTACGAGGCGTATGAATAACCGATTTTCAACCGGGGTTTTCCATAATTTAAAACGTGGAATAAAAAAGTGTAGATAAAGCGAATGATCCTGGTTTCCATAATTTAAAACGTGGCTTCGACGAAGAAACGAACAATACCTAAGGATAGGTATGCTTCTGACTGAACACACTCAACACATCCTCCATACTTTGACCAAACTACTAATTTTTAAATCTCATTTAGCTACTGGCATTCTACATTCGATAATGTGCTACATTGCTACGCTTCTATAACAAGTTGCCAAAGTCAGTTACAGAACTTAGCGACGAAAAGTTTAAAACTCGCATCAAACGTGTCCTTATCAAAAAAGCATAATAAGCTAAGATAAAAGACTATGCATGTGTCTTCCCTGGTACTTCATTAACAGCATAACTATGTGAAAGTCTATTTTAACTGCTCCCAAATTACAATTTTAATTTGGTCAAATAGGTTCATTTTATGCATGTAGATTATTTTACATAATGTGAATGAGAGAACGTTGTAGGCCGTACAGACTAGATTTGTAGACGATTTTCTATTCTGTTTTTTAATTCCTCTAAGTACAGACGTCAGCACATTATGCTACCCCAAACTGACCAATTTTCCCAAATGAACATGAGCCCTATGCATATATTTTGTAATAAAGTTGAAACTTTAACAAAGAAATTTGACAGATTGGGGTAGCTTGATGTGCTAGCGTCTGTACCTGGTACAGTGAGAGGCAGAGAAAAGTCATCCCTTCTCCAGCCTTTGCTTCATTTCTAGGGGATGAGTTTTCTCTGCCTCTCACTGTACATATTGACAGGCCTGCACTGTCCTCCCACACATTTATTATCACTGTAGCTAATTTGAAAATGTAAAAGCCAATTATTTTTAAAAGAGTAACCGTGGAGTTTCTGGCCGGCTCTTCTCCATAGGAAGCGATGAATTGGAACCGTGCACCTAGTTTCTGTCGTTTCATAGTCATAGGTGCCCATTCAGGTCTAAGTGAAATAAAATATTTTGATTTTGATTTTACTACTTAAGTTATCTATGTTTTTCTGTTTGTAATATCGCTTAATGTAACTGTTGTTGTTCCTGAAATAAATTCGCTGAGGCGGGTCCTGTAAAATCTGAAAAGACGACCTTCAGCAAAGTGCTGAGACATTGATGAATGTCAATTTTCAAGGGTTCATTCAGAAAAATTAAGTTCTGCTATCAGCAGTGATTCATTTTTGAATGAACTGCACATGAACAACATTTTTTTGTTACAAGATAGGAAAAAAAAAAGCTTGAAGGGAAAATTTTAACAAGCGTATGGTATTACCAATATTGCTTTCTCGGTCTCACTTGTTCAATTCGTTCGTATTGATTTATCATCTATCTCTTTCTGATTTGCTCACGCATCACATCCATCCAGTACGAAAAGCTTCGAGGAAAAGAGAAAAAAGTTAGTCGGTTCGGTCTGGTTCGGTCGGTTATTCGTTGTTTGACAGTCGCTGCGCGAACGTACACAGTTGTGTCCAAAGATTACAGTTGTGTCTTGTATTGAAAATTACGTAGAAATTTAAATATTTTACAATGCCGAAAAAACTGAAAGTAGTTGTGAAATCGCTGTATTCCCATGAGATCCGTAAAGACGTTAGCTTGGATACCTTAAAGTCACTCAAATTAGAAGATGCTTGGCCGTTTATCAGAGACGACATAGAGGCCGAAATCGGCAGCAGTCAGTTGGTGTGTATTCCTCATATTACTGAAGCGGATTTGTATAAAGTTACATCTCTGTTCGTTCCAAATGAAAAGGAAACAAACGGCAAAATGTTTACACCGCTCGGGGAGTTGGTGAAGAATGTAAATAAGGAGAAATCGAACCCCGAATATGTGGAATGGCTGGAGGAAGGTGATTTTCAAGAGGCGGATGTCAAGTTCCCACACGAAAGCGTAAAGGTGAGTAATGTGAGTAGTGTAGATAAATGAAGTAACTTTTTTGGTCATTGGGTCGTCTCTTTTGTGTTACAAAATTTCAGAATATTGTTCCACACCCACAGATTACGAAATCTGACCCATATCTGTCCTTGGACACCAAGGACAGATATGGATCAAGTTTCCATGTCCTGTTTTTATGGCAAACACACGCGTTTATTACATGCCAGTACACATTATTAATGCATTAAATTGTTGTCCTTTATTTTCATCACAACAACATCCAACCTCATAATGAAGGCTGAATTCTAATGCAGCATTAGCATTATAATTTACATATGTAAGTATAACATTTTCTGGATGTGTTGCTCAATAAATGAGTCAGCTTTCATAATCCTTTCATTATTATAAATTAAAACAGCTTTTTATTTGGCCCCAGTTTTAACTAACAATTTGTTGTAAATAATTCGCACCTTTAGAAGTATAGAGACCTAATGCGAAATTAGCCGCAAGCAAAATTATTTAGAATTCATTTAGAATTATTAGAATTATAGAGACCTATTTTGGTTGTGGCTAATTTCGCATTAGGTCTCTATACTTCTAAAGGTGCGATATGTCATGTTTATAGCCTACCTCTAAAAATCTGCCTAGCCTTTTCCTAAGTATATTGGGGTCGGCTTCCAGTCTAACTGGATGCACCTGACATATTTATTGCCTACCTCTAAAAATCTGCCTAGCCTTTTCCTAAGTATATTGGGGTCGGCTTCCAGTCTAACTGGATGCACCTGACATATTTATTGCCTACCTCTAAAAATCTGCCTAGCCTTTTCCTAACCATGCCAGGGGCAGCTTCCAGTCCTACCAAATACAGCTGAATACAAGTATTTTACAATTGAGCCTATCTAAACTCCACAACCCAGTTACTGGGTAACACACACAAAACCCCTTGGTTAGATCAGTTATAATCTGCCTACCTCAAGAATAGAAAAGAAATCCCATGAGTACCGATGTATCATGCGACTGTTAAACATGCCAACATTATCATTCTTTATGCAGCATTCATTCACCTGGTGCCTGTCGTGCATATTCAATTACTTTAATTACTAAGGTCACTTTATTGTGCATTTGTTTAAGCCGTTTATTCTACTGAGCTGTTGTATATTTTACACTGCAATAATTATAACCAGTCAGCTACTATCCTACTTCCTACTAATGTTATAAATGTGAAAGTTTGTGAAGATGTTTGAATGTTTGTTACTCAATCACGCAAAAACAGCTGACCGGATTTGGATGAAATTAGGCACACATATAGTTTATAACCGGGATTAACACATAGGATATTTTTTATCCCGGTAGTACGTTCCCGCTGGATCATTTCCGACCTCCACGCGGGCGAAGACACTGGTGAAAGCAAGTTATTTATAAATAACATGGACAAGTTGAGCTAGACTGCCTTGTTGGTCTAGTGGTTGTAAGTGCTACTACATTGCTGAGCATGAGGTCCTGGGTTGATATTGGGTTTTTCTATCTTGATTTTCTTAGTAGGAGCATGGAGTCTGGATTTATGCCCCGCTGATAAAAAAAAGACTCGCCCCCTATTACATGGGACATTAACATAACTGGCAAAATGTGGGTGTACTATAGTTACACCTTTGCCCATTCTTTCAGGCAACAAGACGTGATTTTATGTTAAGTTTAGCTCATTGGTGTTCATATATTCAGATTGTTTGAGTGATAAATTAGACACTTATTAGCATGTTTTGAAAGGAAGATTTTAGCCGCTGTGGTTTAGTGTGAACAGGAAAATTATTTATAGGGAAATAAAACTTGAATGCGAATTGAAGAAAAACCAAGGTTTTACAAATAGGTAATTGGTGACCATTGAATTCATTCTTATGTCAGCCCTTTTTCTCAATTCTTAGCTCATGCTCACACTGTCTTTCATGATTAGCTTGTAATTTCATGTTCTTAATCTGTTGCCTTGTAACCATCATACTGAGCAACTGGAGAAAAAGATGGGTATGATCAACAGCTTAGGAATAATTCCATTGAAGATAAGCCATAACGTCACGTTATACGAAAACCTATGGTCAACAACCTTTTCTTTACTCTGGCTTCAATATAAATGGATTAAGAAGCTCAAACAAGCTCAAGCTTTTGAGATCAGTTGTGGCCCAGTGTGAGCAGTGGTGGCCCATTTGTAATGGCCCCGACTTACCTTTCCTAAGTCGTGAGTTCGAACACGTGCGGGCACATTGCTTTGTGTAATTTATTTCATCACCACTGCTCTCAAAACGGTAACGGAAAACATCGTGAGGCAACCGGTCCTAAGACCAAAATTTCGAAGACATGTGACATCTCTAACCCGCACTGAGCCCGCGTGGATTATGACCTACTCCCTCTCACAGAGAAGAGGCCTGTGTCCCAGCAATGGGAACGTTATATAATAGGCTGGCTATGTAGAAGCTCAAACCATGTAGCTACTATCTAGGTACCTTATAATCTATCTAAACATCTTTATTGAAGTAGCATAATTAGTATGACTACTGGAACTATCATGTCTTAGTACGTGCTTACTTCCTTGTAAGTGATGATGACGATAATGATAATATTGTAAGTTAACAATTTGGGGAATTACTATTATCAAAACACTTCATAATATTATCCTTATCACATGTGGACATTGATTTTTTTAGATAATCCATAAATAAATAAAATATATATATATTTTTTTTCTGATTTTGAAGCTATTAGATGAAGGCAGTCGCAAAAAACATTGTCTTTGAAGAATTCTTCTTCCTCCTATTTTCAAATACAATTTAAATTTAACTCCGTCAGCCTATAAAAATGCACACACTGCTAAATAAATTCTGCACTACTTGTACTATTATGTATTCTGTGCCAGAACCATTGGCATTTATTTAGAGGTCACAGGGTATTAACTGGTACCCACATACCTAAAAGTAATAGGTAAATAATGTAACGATATAAGTAGCCATATTTATCGAAAATATTCACAAGCGTAAAATGTATTACGTCCCTGAGTCCCTGGTGCGGGCGTATCGGATTTAACGGTCCCGTAAACATTGATTAGCTTTTTAGCGAATATTTTACGGCACGTCATTATTACTGCCTCACTCAACCGATTGAAATCTTCGGTCCGAACCATTTGCTAAAGCTATCTACCAACACAAAGAACGTTTTCTCTTGAAATGGGCCTGCAAAATCTATGTGCACCCTACTCTACGTACCTATATCGTTTTTCAGTAACAGTCCAAGCTTGTGAGTCTCAAGGTGGGTAGTGGGTGACTGCTTGGCATAACTTGCAACTTCCTACTACATCTTCAATATGTCTGTCCATTCCGGGCCACCGCACATTACCCAGGATACATTATTTTTAGTACTTCTGGCTGTACCTACACTAGAAGACACATTGACTTACATCCCCGTCTGTAATGTGTGAAAGAGCCTCTCTTCGGGTCCAAAATGGTTTGAGTGTGGTGTTCTAAGCTGGATTGGCCAACCATGAAGTACGTAGAATAAAACACTTCAAAACCTGATCTTAGTTCGTGTCCGAGGCTATTTTTTATGCATCCAGGCTCCTCCAATAGCAACACATCTCTCTAAGCGGTTTTTTAGTTTTTTATTAAGATATTTCGTTCGTTTACGTATAACCTTCTTGTTCGTTGATCTTGCTGTTACGTTGACTATATTGGGTGATAGGTGTAGCCCCTCATCATCAATCATAATTATGTCCCAAAAAGTTAATCATCTAACGAAAATAATAATCGCTCCCTGTCCACATCTGTTGCAGGGTCAAACCGGCAGGGAAACACCACGTTTGCCGAGTACAGAGTGCACCTCATATACCTATTGTCAGAAGTTTTATTTAATTTTCCTCAGTGGCCATTAAATATACATAATAGTATTAAACGCAGTATTCTCAAATAATTTTACTAAAAGAAACATCCCTCTGCCAATTCCCGGATTCTTCCAAGTTGCGTACCTGCACTTGATCCACCGTTCTTAATGTCTTACTCTGCTGATTTTTTTAAGGCCATCCACGTTTCTGGCTGTTGGTAGAGCCCAAAACTTTGGGCTTCTCACTTGCAGGTTTTACTAAAGGCTCGTTATTTCGACTCCAATTGGTTTTAAATAGAGTATTCTATTCTATTCTTTCAACACACGTAAACAAACTGCCGTTTATAGTCTAATTAAATATAAACGCGAATCTTTTTCCTCATCAGCTTGTACTAAACGTGACATTGAGCTGTGCCAAGTGTAAACTCAATTAGTCCTGCTTTTGTATTCGGTTCATAATAAACGTCTTATCAAACACCAATTTGTTCTCGTGTGAGAATCAGAGATTCTGTTCCATCCTTCCATCTCAGTTAAAGAATTAGCTCATATATAAGCAAATCCCAACAAAACCTTGTAAGCCTGTCTTCTCCGAAAAGGATTTGGCCGAACTGTCAATAAAGACTCTCGACTGAAAGTATTATTGTGCTATTACAGTGCAAGTGGGCTCCTATCGTTCTCTGTATGAAAAGGTATAAAAGCATTGATCTGCATTTACCATGCACTGCGTATTTGTGATCCTACCAATGTGTATAATTTTACACCATAATCCAGAATACAATCTGGATATTCAATCGTCTTGACCTAATTCCGTCAGACGCAGAACCGTTGGGTTGCACAATTTTGCGAGTGCGTACGTGAGGTTAGTCAGCCTCCTTACATCGTTATTCCCACAGTAGATAACTAGCCAGATTTTATTTGACAGGTAATCGCTCAGGTTAATTTCCATTAACGTAGATGTTGGGTTCAGCCAAAACACCTGATACTTAAACCACAGAACATATCTCAGGTCTTAGTCTGCAACCCCATTTATGTGCAACGACCCTCTTGCTGACTCACCAAAACTTCACCACGGCATGAGCAATTTTTAAAGGTCTTGCCACTCTTGTCAAGAAGGAACTCGAAGAGTGTTGCTGTTTAGTTTAAGAACGTGTTACGTTAGAAGCAATAGCAGTAAAAAAAATGCCAATCCTTTTTCTTGACTTTTTGTATCTGTTGGACGGTGGAGGTGCACGGTTCTTTCCACTCACTCAGCATAGCTATGCAAACTGGTTATGCGTGGGTAAATAATTTAATCATCATGTTGTGGTTGTGACTAGACAATTACAGGACGACTCTCTGGCAACAGTATTTATTTTTATCAAGAGCCTCACTAATTCTTACTTCAGTTTTGAAACTTCTTACTCAAATAGAAAAAGAGTTACCACCAAATCCGAAATAAATAAGAGCTTCCACTATCTTTTGAAGGTACTCACTAGACTGTACCAAAAACCTACGTTCTACCATCATTCAGAGTTGAACGGTGTTTAAGGACATTATCTAAAGTCTTCCAAACAAGAATACCTTTTAATCTTATCTGCATTGTGTTTGCATTTCAACCGATATCGGTTTAAATTCTGTATCGTTAGTGTTTTATATCATAAGATATTATTATATACCTGTCAAATTTACTATCTACATGTGTGTATGCTTTCAAGCTCTCTGGTGTTTGGCTGGAAAATCCCTCAGACGAGGAAAATACATATGTCCAATGTATAAAAAAATACTACATTCGTCCAGCTTCCTAAAATATCTGTGCTGAGAAATATTTTATTAAACTCCTGTGCTTTGAAAGTCCACGTATTTTTTCTGCAATTCCAGGCAGTAAAGTTGTAGCTATAAAATCCTTAATTAGCTATCAACAGTTTTTATTAAGTCCAGCACAACGTTCTGTTTTATTCGCTCATGAATCCACGATACAAGCCAAGGTATGAAGAACAAAAAAGTCCGTTCCATGATCACGAGATGAAAAAAAAACTTACACTGCTGTAGCACCGGTCAATGCCCTGTTACAGATGCCTAGACTGGCGAGAATCGTTGTAATATACACCTGAATAACCGAAACGAGAATACACAGAGATATACATAAATCCGAAACACTGGGAACACATAATGGAGTGTTTCCACAAACACCACGTGTTTTAGTAATAAATACAATTTACTCTTAAAGAAATTCTCGTAATTCCAGTGATTCAGTGCTCACATTTTTGAAGAATATCGCAATAAACAGCAACGCACAGAAAGTAAAACACATGAAAATAAAGGCTGTTAAACTATTCTACAAATGGGTCGGACTTTGTGGGATACTGAATGACGCGATCTTTGTAATAGTTATGCCCATATTTATCTGCAGTGTCTTTGTCCATTGTTCTCCCATAGCTCATAGCAACGATTATGACTATATTAACTACCCATAAACTATGCTAAACCAGTTATTTTATTTACAGATCACATTGCAAGATGAAGCCATCAAGAACAAAGTTAGAGTTATCATGGTGAACTTCTATAAAACCTGCGTACCCAAAAACAAGGATCTCGTTAACAATATCTACTTGGACGTTGAAAATAATGAAGGTAAGGGTCATTTATAGACTATACAGTCATGACAGATTAACCTTCATTGTCTGGACATCCGAAGAGCTAACATAGGTTCCCTGCCGAAAATTCGAAGGTTGTCATTTCAGTAAATATTTATTTCGAATTTTGGAAGGCGTGTGTCTATCAACGTTTATCGTAAACAAATCCTATCGACTGTATTATCTTATTTGCGGAGCGTTGTTGTTGTAATTTAAAAAATATCGTCACAAAGCGGTTCTGCTTATCACTAATTAATTTTGTTAAAATATTATCATAAGCTTCAGAAGCCGTTCGTTTGGTGACTCGCCCGTGCTTCGGCACGGGTGACAATCTGCTGATGTGACGATATGTCAAAACATCGTGATTGCTGTACTATATCCAACTAAAATAATAATGTGATATAGACATAAAGCTTCCGAAATACATTATCTAAATGGTGTGAAAACCGCACCGACATCCGTTGCGTAGTTTAGAAGAACAATGCGGTCACACAAACAGGCACAAAGAACAACTTGTAGATTTCTAGCCTTCATCAAATACCCCTTTCTTTGTTACAGATCTGAAAGGCAAGAAATCAGTGTACATGATCACAAATGTACTGATGGCAAAGACCATCGAGTTCAGAGTAACAAGAGGGACGTCCTCCAGGATTTTCCATCTTGGAACCGCTTCACCCCTCGTCTTTGGCCTGGAAGAATTCCTGATTGGAGATGATGGAAAACTTATTGCTAAGGTAAGACTCATTATTATATTTTTACGAGTATATTATGATCCTTCTGTACGTGTGTATACATTGACCTCTTTCGAAACGGCCGGCGGCCGGTCCGGTTCGATATTTTTTTTATGTGTGTGTTTGAGTGGGTCCGTGAATGGTTAATATTCACAATTGGACCCGGTAGGTGGCGCAATTCGGGCAGGACGTCTGTCAGGTCCGCTAGTTGACCTATATTTTCTTCAGATTTATCGAGAAGATCGCTCCAATATGTCTATATCCATAAATGGAGTATTGCAGATGTGTCTAAAATTCTTCACGGGATATTCCAATAGATTGATTATGTAATTGTAAACCATCTGAGTCTTCATAAACTTCATAGATGACGATGAAATAACATCAGATGCTTCATCTTAAACTGTAAAAATGCCTTTGAAAGTAATATCTTAAAAAATACCGTTGTTGTATGAAGTAAACAAGCGGCTACAAGGCCGTAGCTACCGAGTACCATAGTGGAACCAGTTCCTTGTTTAAAACTCTTTAAGACTCGCTTCGAATAATGAGCAGTGAGCACATTGTTTTGTCTTTAGAGTAGTTTTACGACAGGTAGTATGTGTTCCTATCCTTTGATGTGTTATATTATAACGTGACAAATTAGACTAGGAATGTTAAGCAAAGAAAAACCAAAACTCGATTTTGCAAATCTCTTATAAATCCAGAAGTAACTTGGTATACCAGTCAGCTAAAAGTCAAACGTAATTCAAGATTGGAATTATTTAAGCCTATTGTTAACCAAGGTCCGATGAACAGCAGTTATTTAGACAGTAACTCTTTAAATAGTTCGTGAAATAAGACTGCAGAAGCATAAAGGGAAAGTCAAAATCGATAATTGATAAAGTTAATAATGACATGATTGTCAATTTCCGTTCTTAACTTCGCGAATCGCAATATACCGAGAAAACCCTCGAAACCGATAGCGTTCCGAAGTAGGTAAACAAGTGTCATGAATCACCCGTCTATTAAAATTATGTGTGATACTATCCTGAAAATGGCACATTGTTTGATTTTCTCGCCTTATCGCGACCATTTACCAATAATACGGTAATGTGGTTACGTGGTGTCATTGTCATGAATGCTCTGGGTGATAATTATGTTGATTTTCCATTGGCTGCACTTGATTATGATACGTTTGCTGTTAGAAAGCGTTTTAACGATTCAATATTTTTTGTACGTGCATTATCGTAGTTAAATGGCGTTAAAATGCTTAGTTTTTAGGAATCAATTATGAAACGTTACTCAAATTTACCGTTTGGTTAAATCACAATCTCTTGAACCACTGCCAATCCGAAAATGGATTTCGCTTTCCAATAAACCTTTTTAGCGGACTAATCAAGTTCGATTGAGTAATGTATTTTTAGACCTAAAACGGGGGATTTTGCTGTCCAAAAATCATTTCTTCTTATAGTATTAATCCCAAAAAAAATCCTTACAGCTCAAGATGACTCTATAATACTGTATACGACTATTGTCGGGCCTGTACTTTCTTACTTAGTCTGTTTAAAACCCTGCAGCTTCTCGAGATAACTATTTACTTAGGTTTTATAAAGTGATAATTTGTTGCACATAACAGGAGCTGGTCTGGTTATCGCTTGTATGTTTTCATGTGGGTAGGTTTGTTACTAGTATCATGCACAATGTGAGTGATCTATAAGCTCATTACGTTAACACCACGCGTGACCTCGAGGAAAACATTCAACTCTCGACACAAAAATAGTTAGTTGAATTAAAATTTGTACATCACAGGTATGTATATTTGAGTCTATGGCTTCAACCGCAAATTCGCTCGAAATTAAGTAGCCAGTGGAGTTACAGTACAATAAAATATCTTATAGGCTGGTTGGTAGTTCGGTTTGAATATGTGATCAACGATCAGATCCTCGTAACTGACTCAGCCAGATTAATTCCAGCTGGGTATGGTTGATACATAGAACGTTTTCTACACCAGCGCGTTTTTGGAATCCCTCAGGGCCTTATTATTGGGCCACTGCAAAATTTCATACGTTTGTTACATGATTCCCAAAGTCAGCTTTTATTCAATATTTAAAATGCTCCACGTGATTTTACAAGAAGTATACCCACAGGATAACTTTAGTTATCATTGTTTTAGTTGGCAGATAAAAAAAAAACAATCGAAGTATGAAACGTTTACAAGATAGAAGTCTTTTCGACGATCATTATCCGATACATATAATGATTTGGTTCCGAGTCAAACCTGACCCAGATACAACTGATACGATAAGTGACGTCACTACACGATCAGACGGCCGACATGCGGCCTGTGCCTGAGGGTATAACTGTGTCAGAGTTTACGTTAGTTTTATTATGGAAATGCTTCTGCTCAACTACTTCGTATGACTTCGGAAAAAGGCATGGTTGTATATATCCTACTCGTATATTCGTACCAACGAAAGTCACTTTAATGTTTTACCATCTGTCTTACTTAGGTGCCAACTTTTAGGTAGTGTGTATTTTTCTGACTCGTGATCTAACTTATTATGCTAGTAACACACTCATTGTTCGCGCCTTGCAGTTTCGTATACATCATCAGGAAATATAAACGTGAAATTACAACAAAAAACTAATCTTGCTCTTGACTCGACCTTAAACCTATTGACTATTGTGTGGTTTTCCGCATAGTCAACTAGTTTTCAAACAATCGCTTCGCTCGTTATCTCTACTATACTATTGATTTCTATCTCACATAGATAGTGTTGGTTCTTTTAATGCAGTCACTTGAATATGTTTATTGAAGTCTGCATTGTTTCACGTAATTCAGACTAAACATACTCTTCAAGTAGGTATATAAATATGTCGATAATATTGTTATATGAATTGCTCCTACGCACTCCAAAGATGATTCAAATCTAAATACCACTATGAAAGGTATAATAAAGATTCTTCCCGCTTCAATTTATGTCTGTTTCCTTGCAGATGTCTGTACCAATACACTATAGCCTGGATTAAACGTAAATCGTAAGTGGTGTGAAGCATAAAGTCGTAAATAAGAATGAAAATGTTATTCATGTGAACTAACTTTTGATTGTGTGGATACCATAACTTTTCATCGAGCAGATTTAAAACTAATTCTCGAAAACATAATTCAGTTAGATTCGCTCATTTATCATTAGGATAATGTTTACCTAATTTATTTATAGTAACTACTGTTGTTGCATAACATTATTCTGTTCAAATCAATAAATCATGTTTCACTGCGTTTGAAGCTACATTTGAATGGATGTATTTCATGAAACGCAATCACACACCGCATCTAGTCATTCTACAATGTTAATAGAAAAAAAAAAACATTTATTTTTCATTCTACCATTACATATGGTGTGCAAATATGTATGTAACTGTATACATTATAAAATATACAGAGTTACAATGCAATAGAAAATAAAAACAGACCACAACGACACATAAAATTTCATGCATTAGGATTTTGAAGAAACAAATTTCAGAAATTAGAAAAAAAAACTGCGAAACCATCCTTGCTACTTGCACTGATCTTATTGAAAACACCAATACCAACATGATTATGTTGTGTTGCAAGATATTTTTATTTACGAGTGCCTGCATATCGTTTAAACCTGATTTATGTCTCACTTTGAAGCTCACTTTGAGTCAGTATCTTTGGCAAAACGCCCACGGGTTGACGATATGACTCCAAGAATTTACCTGGCATCAAACATTTTAGCGTTTAGAAGCTCGCCAAGATTATTAACTTTATTGATATGAGAAGTAATAATATTTATTGCACCGTTTCAAAGCATGCTTATTATTTATTTTCTCAATATGGTCCGTTTTAGTATTTTGCCACTTGCCTGTCGCTATTACACAATTCTCGGCTGCTAGACTTCCTATAAGAAAATCTATTGTATAGATTACTGTGTGGTAGATTGCCTTATTCTCTTTTTATTACACGCTTTATATAAGCTTCACTTGTATGTTTGTAACCGACTCCTTAGGGCGCGATTTTGACCCACTTTAAACGGTCAGATTTAATTTAAACTTTGTTGACTTATCGAGGACCGATGACAATTCAATAATTTTATAAATTTGTTCCATAATGTTAAAAAAAATATTAAAAAACACGCTTTTGTAGTTAGCAGAACTTAAAAATAGAAAATAAATTACTTATAGATTAAAAAATCTAAAAAACACGCTTTAAAAACCAAACTAAAAAAGTCGAAAATAATTTCAAAAAAGCGTGGATGTTTTCGATTTTTTAATCTATAATTTATTTTCTATTTTTTAGTTCTGCTAACTACAAAAGCGTGTTTTAATAATTTTTTCCTAACTTTTTGCAGTAGTCTGTGTCGAAATTAGACAAAGCAAAAAAAAGGGAATATCAGAATAACATCAACAATACATTGACCATACGACACTTTAACCTTTAATAAATACATATATATAAAATATATACCTAAGTTTATACTTAGGTATATATTTTGAAACGGAAGATAAATAATTATTGATGCAATTATTATTAATTGTATCAATAATTATTTATCTTCGGTTTTTATAAGACCATGTTATATATTATTGATTGTACTGCAATAAATACAGTAGCTTTTGTCAATCCGTATAAGATACAAGACTTAATAGCAATCATTCACAGTACTTAAGTATAGGATTACGTTATCCACGACACTTGCTACTGGAAATATTCTATTATCAACAACTACTCCAACTGCACATAGTTCCTCAGATTTGAATATTGCCTAGGCTTTCAAATCTCAACGCGTTGACTCCTGAAAACCAGCGATTTGAGACCGTAACGGAACTCAAAAACTCAAAAAAAACTCAAAACTCAAAGCATTTATTTCAAATAAACCAATTACAGGCACTTTTGAATTGTCAAGGTCGGTGAGATAGAAAGATGAAACTAGTTGCCCATTCCAAGACAGAAGACAGTCTTTTGTCAGTTGCTTTCTCCCGATTTCTTTCTATTACCTACTGTCCTGCAAATATAATTAAGCATTGGCCATCATGGACAGTAACTGTCATGTTACTTGTCAGTTTTTCTGTCATAATTTCTTCACACTTTCAATATTCATTCGTTCTTCTTCTCCTGTGGTTTCGTAACATCTTACTATTCACAATTTCAAAAGCTCTCGCCCTTGAGACGAGCACCAAGTGTTATACGTGTTGTGTTTTTTGTCGTAGAGTTCTTTGCTCTCTTTTTTTTCATGGAAACAGGTTTTATTTGTGGATGCAAACTGCGACCCAGTTGTCTGCCCTTTGATTATTATGAGCATGACGGTTACATTAAAAAAAAAATGGAGTTGGCTATCATGGACACGGCCGTGTTGTACGGGAATATGTTTATGTAACGGGTTATATTTTTTAAATGAAATATTATATTTTTGTTTATGTTTTTAGGATTTTTATCCTAAATACATACTTAAATAAAAATAATTATAGAAACAAATAATTATTGTGTTACATTATAAAACTTAAACGAACATCGTAGCTTCTCTGAGTCAAAAGTTATTACTAATTGCAAATCTCGATAGTAAATAACCTCAAAATGGCGGCGCTTCCCCCTTCACTGCGCGTGATGCGTCACTGTTCTCGTGTATCGATGAATTCTTTGATCCTTTACCTATCCAGTGGTATAATTTTATTTTGGACTAGCTTTTGCCCGCGACTTCGTACTCGTGGACTTTAGAATCAAGTAGATAATCATTTTTTTTGATAATATATTATAGCCTATTTTTTAAGTTAGACCTCTCGGAATACATCATTGAAAACTGCATTCAATTCCATGCAGTGGTTTTTGCGTGATGCGGTAACAAACATACAGACAGACAAAAATTCTAAAAACGGTTGTTTTGGCTTCTGTTGCTCTAATAAAGACCCCCCATACTATTTTTTCTTCAATATCTTTAATGTACAGACATCGGCCTGTTACAATTTTATTATATGTATAGATGTAGAGGATAGATTCGAAACCACAACGCCAAACTGTATCCCCCGATTTTGTTATCATTAGGTTTTTTCGATTGCCCCCGTATGGTAGCAAATTTAAAGACGTATTCACGTCAAAAAACGCAATAAAGCAGGTGATACTTAGGTATACCTGTTTTTGCCATGGGTTTTTAGTCCATTGCAACCATGACAACACAAACTAGACATGAATATTTTTTTCTTTTTAGCTTCAATGGATCACACGCCATCGACTCCTTGGATCGTAAATGCAACGGTATATAATATTTTCTAGGAAATTTCCCACTATCAAGCTTACAGACTTGTTCTGATTGGGTTATCAGTTCATGATAAACTCGTTCCAGTTAAAAGCTTTCATCGTCTGTCTCAATCGATACGATTTTTCAGTCCAATATAATTATTGCGAAACGTACTCAGTGGAAGTGATAGAGAAATAAAAAAAAATAACCCTTTTGAAAAAATTAAACTAGGTACTATTACAGTAACAGAATAAAGAAACCAGTTAACAGACAGGAATTATGTAGTTAAAATATTATAATGATGATGGTTTCAATGGAAGAGCTGCAGAACTGAAGGGAGAAACTGACCATGCCGAATTGACTATCTATAAGACCACAGACCACGCTTGTCTGAAAACCGTAGTTACCTGTTCGTCAACAATGTGAAAATCCGCACAGGTTTGTTATCCATCTACTTTTTATTTGACCATGCCGAAATAGGACTGGCTGTACTTTCTAGTTTTATTTGAGTGCCACGTGGCACCAAACAAAACGAAGCAGAAGCTGTTTGTTTTAGAGTATACTGAACCAATTGTTGTTCACTCGGAAATGCAGTTCTATTTCGATCTTTAAATGCTGTTAGCCGGCCAGCGGAGGCGTACGCCTTAAAGTACTAACATCGCTGAACGTGGTGATTTAACAACTGAAAGCGACTGGATTGGAAGTGCCCAAGATAAACTTGAAAGGCATGGCCGGAACTATGAAATAATGAATTTTCTTCAAGCATATAAAAGTGTCATAGGTACACTGTTACAAGTGTGTTATATTATAATTTAAATTTGAAATTTATTAGGTTTTTCCCGCGGCGGCGGATGTCGGTAATCGCCTAAATAAGTAGCCTATGTCCTTCTCCATATCCCAGTCTAATCTCTGCCAAATATCATGACGGTCAGTTCAGCGGTTTAGGTGTGAAAGCGTAACAGACAGACAGAGTTACTTTCGCATTTATAGGTAATATTAGTAGGGATTAATAGGGATTTACTACTTTCGAGAATAATTAAATTTCTCGATAAGACGATACTCTCATTGTGTACAAACGAGTATTTCGTTATATATTTATACCTTGGCGCTGGGCGAGGCATCGCATCCTGTGGGGTTACTGTAAGTAAAACTGTAAACTGGTTACTGTACTTACTGGTACTGATTCCCCCCGCTCCTGTTTCCACCCGAATAGTAATATACTTCATAATCCCAAAATCTTCATCAAAATTTTCCGTTTTTTTTTTTAATTTTAATGTTTATATTTTCAAAGAGTCATTGAATCTCAATAAATAGCAAAGGATATGCGCGATATGGATGGAATAGAGTTATGGAAGTATGGTGAAGTGTCTTGACGCTGCCTAAGCGTGCGTGATCCATCGTCGCCCGTTCGATGTCCACCGCGCACGAATGCAGCACATGAACTAATTTTTTGCTCCGTTGGTGTAATTGCTGTATGGCGTTCCAGTGTGTGGATAAATAAAACAATCCCGTTTTAACGGGCGAAATCGAATGACACATGAAATTATTCTGCATTATCAAAAATCAAATCACAGCTTTCGTGAATTTAACAAATAGCTTCTTCGCAATTACAAAAATCACAGATTAAAAAGATAATGAGCTAGATTTACAAATTACGTCTCTTAGATTATCTGAATGAAATTAATTCCTAGAAATAATATTGCGGTGGTTGCACTTTCTCGCTTGACCAGTACTAATTTTTAAAATTTCGGGGAGAATCGAGAATGCAATTATTATTTAATAATTATCACGATATTTTTATTATTTAATTATTCATTAAATGACTTATAGTAATAACATCCAGTGGACGGTGGCGTTCACTTTTATAAATAATCTTTATCACCATACCTAACAAGTGATGTACCTAGTGACTTACAAAGAAGTGTCTCGATGTCGATAGAAAGGCAATCGTTGGCTGATTGCCATGCTATAGCATAATGCAACTGTCAACTCGTATTTAATTTAATTACTAACATCAATTAGCAATTCTGGCTACCTGGTTTGATTTAAATATAAAAATCGAGACGATAACAATAAATGAACGTGTTTTGATCACCATTAATAATAAAGTTATTACGCACTTTGTTCTAATGTCAAATGGTTATGTAAATAGGTATATTGTGTGCACTGTTTGCGTTATTTGTTTTTCCGATCGAGACTAGGTTATCTACTGTTTTTAATTAGTGTGTTAGTCAAATTCAGGCCTAACTTATAACTGCGTAGTTATAATGTAAGGTCCTTTGTACACGGCACGGTTTCTTTACGGAATGGCGGTATATCCGCGTCGTAGAAAAATCATGTGACCTTGTATATGACACGGTTCTTCTATGGCGGTTATCACACAGGCACAGTTATGCCCCAGAATCGCTCCGGTGTGCGTAGAAAAATCTTGTGACCTTGTAAATGACACGGTTCATTGGCGGTTATCACACAGGTACCTACTGTTATGCCGAAGACAATGCTCTGGTGTGCGTAGAAACATAGTGTGAACTTGTATATGGGGGCCTACTCTCTAACTCCGTCAACGAAGATACGGGCCCGTCCGAAAGTAGTTCAAAACTTCCTACTGAATCCCATAGCCAATTGACTAACTTTTTTGGACGGGCAAAAACATACCGGGAGTAAGGTTGGTCAGCTATCAAATCGTGTTTTCATTCATTCTTAGTTCGGGCTCCAAACTAATCTTCTGTCCGTAAGTGATACGGAGTTGGAATCGTCCGTTACTTCGACCGAAACGATGGACTTCATGCTTAGGGAGTAGGCCCCATGACACGGACCTATGGCGGTTATCACATAGGCACAGTTATGCCCCGTACATCACTCCGGTGTGCGGTAATGTGGTTTTAACTTTGACTGTAGAATCTTGATTTGTAAAAACCGCTGGGTATACCACACTGACACCTCAACTCTGTTCAATTTTTTTTTAAACCGCAGCATCGCACACCGGAGTGGTGTCAGGTGCAGTGCCGCAGTGCCGCCGTGTCGTCAACAAACGTTCATTAGTAATCCATACAACACTAATGATCATTCATACACAGTAGTACACACGGCTAATAAACCGTAGTTTTTCACGACAAGAAAAACGTGTACAATACAAAAGGCGTCAAAACACTAAATCTAAGTAATCTAATCTCTATCAAAATAAAGTGATCGTCATCATTTGACGAAAACGTATCAAGAAACTCTGATGCGAAATATAACTTGAATTGAAAATAATTTTCCAACGTAAATATGTATTGATTTGTGGCTCTACGCTCGACCTCCTCGCCTAGAGACTACCCGTACGTTTCGATATCGATTTTTCTTGTTGCCTAGCTTAGGTAACTGTTGTCTGATGGAGAGGTAACAACAAACAGTGAAAATAGATATCGACTGTCTAATAAAAGTTTGGCTGAATGTGTAGGACTAGTCTATGCGCAAAAAGTTACATTCTATACTCGTAGCCATCTTCAGATTTATAATTTTTCTAACATTTGTGTAGTAGCTATAGTGGGAATTCTAATGGGATTCAGACCTGCACCCTAATTGCGTAACGCACGATCAATCATAATCTGAATCATTTTGAAACAGATTGCTAAAGCATTGCTTCATATGTTCGAAAAAATGTGTCTGCTCAACAATGTAAATAACGCAATGTATATTGTTGAACTGTCAAAATGAAACAGATTATGATTGATCGTGTGTTACGCAATTAGGGTGCTGGAATCTAAGAAAAAAGAAATGGTTTATAACGTTACTAAGTCTATTGAATTCAATAAGCAAGTAGATTTTATAACCAACTAAGCTTATTCCATTCCATTAAACATTACTTTAATACCTCATAAAACTATTATTACAATAATAAAGGAAAACCAACCTAGAAATTACTGGAAAAACTGAGTAGTTTTGCCAGTAATATATAGCAATTTTGTGCAATTTCAAAGTTATTACTGGAAAAACCCAGACTTCTAAATACAAATTACACAAAAAACAGGACGAGAACTGCTAAATTTATTACGACGCATTTTGTTACTATATTGAAGTCGTTAGTCGATCAGACTTGATTATCGATTGTTATTCCTAAATCTATTTACGTTTTGTTTTTATCAAAATAAATTGTTTATGCTACTCGTAATCTGGTTTTTAATCTATGGAATAGCTTGCATGCACATGATAATGTTCCATTGTTTACTGCTAATCTGTATCTTAAAAGGCCCTGGCAGGGGATTTTAATAACAAACGGTATAGAAGTATGAGGAACAGCACCCTAATTGCGTAACACGCGATTAATCATAATCGGTTTCATTTTGTCAGTTCAACAATATTCATTGCGTTATTTACGTTGCTGAGCAGACACATTTTTCGAACATATGAAGCAATGGTTTAGCCTTTTGTTTCAAAACGAAACAAATTATGATGAATCGTGAGTTACTCAATTAGGGTACAGGGTGTAAAGTTGACTCATACTCTATGGAAAAGGGAGGATCCTCCGACCAGACGGGTGTTGTGTCTGGTGGGCAACTGCCCGACGGTTGATGTCGGGATGTTGTGTATACGATTCGCGGTACGCGCGGTAAACTCTGCTTGCGCGATGCAGGATTTGTGTGACGTCAAGTCTTTGATGCGTAGTTCGCATGTGGCGTTGTAGATACCGCCACAAGGTAATAGAAAACCCTTTGATTTTTGTACTTCATAAAAAATACATAGTCCTCCAAACCGTATTTCGGCCATATCGGCTATCTCAACGGAGACTGCCTTCGGCGCGAGAGAAATTATAGTGCACAAGTGTGTGCGCAGACACAGTTGCACTCTCTCTCTTTCCTCACTTTGAAAGTCCGTGTCGTCGTGTGAATTGGTCTTATATTCGTACATAGATGATGGTATACAACATGGGCCACCTGCTGGGCCCAACTCATCATCATTCTCCTGCCCTTATCCTAATTTATTTGGTGCGGGTTGTTCGAAAGAGATACCGTGGCCCCTGGCACACAGGCAACTGAGGGAACACGGGTGGGTTTTATTCAGTAAAAGTCTGACACGCCCTACTGCTCCACCCACAGCGGCAGAAGTAATTTGATGACTTCCCAGCAAACAATTTATTTGGGGTCGGCGCAAAATGTGTTTTTCATGCACACTTCTCTATTAGTCGTCATCTCCGTAGTCACACCCTTTCTAACCATATCATCATTTTCAAGCCAACATTCTCCAGCTTCTGTTGCCATTTCTCCGATCTGCTCTGGATCTCGGATACATCTTCACCGACAAGAACAATGTCATCGGCAAACAGCATGCACCAGGTTGCCTTTGCCTGTTTGTCCGACGCAGAGCGTCCATGTTCAACAGGAAGAGGTAAGGACTTAAAGCCGATCCCTGGTGTGAGCCTACACCCAGATTGAACTCATAGGTAGTGCCAGCAGCCGACCGGACGTAGGTACGAGATTGACTGTACATAGCACGAATTAACTCTACATACTTCCCGGGCAACCCTTTCTCTTTCAAAGGCCCAACATAACACATCCCGAGGCGAGGTACCCTATAATACGCTTTCTCCAGATCAATAAACTCTATGTGCAAGTCCTTGTGTGCACGTCTAACATAATACATTTTACATATTAACCATCGACACGAAAAGAAGTATTCATTCAGTGAAGCATTCTTGTATGATTTAAAACCATTTCTAGTTGAATCAATGTTTTGACAGAAGATCCGTTGCCCACCTCTAACTGTCCACATCAACTTTGTTTACAAACAATTCGCTCCAGCGTTGTTTACAAACAATTGATTGAATTGTCGCTCCGTTATCTCTCTACGAACAACATTGAAAACAATCTACAAAAAGAGACACAGGTTCCACCGAGATTTGAACTCGGATCGCTGGATTCAAAGTCCAGAGTGCTAACCATTACACCATGGAACCGAACGATAGAGGTTCCGATTTTTCGAGACTCTTTCGAGAAATGAAGTCTTAAACTTTTGAACAAAGAACAGTTGCTCATTAAAATTATTATTGGCTATAGTTTATCTGCTCATTAATTTGTGATAGTCATCCGTGTTATAAAGAACGTTAGGCTCTTTGTTGTTGAATCATATTATACACATTTTCTTTGACTAATAAAGACACCTGCGTGAAAATAATGACCCACTTAGTATTTTTTTATTATTAAGAATGTGATTAAGTAGTAGTATAGTTAGTAACTTCTTATGGGTTTTTTTTAAATAATTAATGTCAACAAAGTTGTGCAAGCGATTTATCACTGGAGGCCAATGGATGAGTCGACCTCGACACGTCAGCTGGTATAAGTACTATAATAATTTAGTAACAAAATTATAAAGCGGTAAAAATCTTCGGAGCTAGTGATCCGGTTCAAAAAATTATTTCAGTAATGGTAAGCTACAGTATTGCCGAAGCTATAATATTGTATTGAGGGCAATGGTGAAATTAAATACATAAAGTGCCTGTCTGGTTCGAACTCACGACCAACTACTCGCAAGTCGGAGCCGATACCACTGGGCCAGCGTTAAAACAAGAAATTCAATGCCATCATTAGTAATAAAGTCGAGAAACTGAAAAACTCGATTGATCCTAAGTCAAATTGACTATCGAAGTATTTAAATTCGCATCACAACTACATCGGTCGGTCTGATGAGATGACATGAACTTGTTTCCTTTTATTTATTGGTTGTGTGACATATTATTCCTTCCTAAATTGCAGGCCACACCGCGGGATACGTGAACTTAGTTCGGATGTAGCTAATTATTCATTTACAAAATAACGCAAATTTAACCGGCCATGTGTGGCTACACTTATCGATTGCACAGACCTATTTTATCAGAGCAAAAATAACAGACCTTTCACCGACCGGCGTGAATTTTATGCTACAAAGGAAATTGAAATCTCTAACTCATTATGTAAAGTTCATATTTGCATGACATCTTGGAATCTGCTCGTTCCACAGCGCATTCTGCGGAATGGAGTCGATTGCGGCAGTGGCGGCGCACACTGGTTCAATATTGGAGAATTTTGGACATAGAGTCGAAGGCTGTCGAAGGTCAATGGATCGGCGTATAATTTTTTTTACTGGTAGCTGACACTAATACAAATCACTGTTACTGATGAAATTTTTGTGAAATAATGCTTATTTTCTGAGAAAAAAATTGTTCTTTTAATTTTTGTATGGAGAAAAACGTATTTTTATTTTTTACTTGCGGGATTCAAATGTATTCAAACTAAAACTTGCTGTTAATTATCAAGGGTGTTATTACCTAAATTTCGGGTATAGTCACTTGCCGCGGAGCACTGCGGAAGTTTGTTAAAAAAATGTTTTTTTTTTTTACTTTGTCAAAAAAGCTAATAACATTCAACTAGTGATAATCAAATATTAAATAGAGAGGCCATTAGTATAATCTGATAAAGATGTGACGTCCTAATTTGCTAATTTTGTATCATTAGTAGATTTTAACCAAAAAACTAATTTTAGCTGAGAATTTCCTAGAAATTGTTTATTAATGACTGCTAATGAACTATTTAATTTAAATATGGATAATGACAATACGTACATATACCTAATTGCTTGTTCTCAATACAAAGCAGAATGTGTGACGCAGATATTTGGTAAGTAATTATTGGAAAAAGCGTTTTGCTAAGTACCCTCAACAACTATATTAAGCGATTTTTAAATCAAAATGATCACTCAACTTCTTGAGCTTTTTAATAGCACTGAGATCTTCTGGTGGAATTTCACGTGAAAATTGTTCAAGAATGGTATTATAAAATTTATCGCCATCTTTTATATCACCATTGTTTTTAAGAAAGACATATATGTCCAAATTAGAAAAAAAAGCAGTCATTTTAACTATTCACTTGTTAGAAGAGTATGTTGTAGTTAAGAGCTCAAGAAGTTGAGTGATCATTTTGATTTAAAAATCGCTTAATATAGTTGTTGAGGGTACTTAGCAAAACGCTTTTTCCAATAATTACTTACCAAATATCTGCGTCACACATTCTGCTTTTTATTGAGAACAAGCAATTAGGTATATGTACATATTGTCATTATCCATATTTAAATTAAATAGTTCATTAGCAGTCATTAATAAACAATTTCTAGGAAATTCTCAGCTAAAATTAGTTTTTTGGTTAAAATCTACTAATGATACAAAATTAGCAAATTAGGACGTCACATCTTTATCAGATTATACTAATGGCCTCTCTATTTAATATTTGATTATCACTAGTTGAATGTTATTAGCTTTGTTGACAAAGTAAAAAAAAAAACATTTTTTTAACAAACTTCCGCAGTGCTCCGCGGCAAGTGACTATACCCGAAATTTAGGTAATAACACCCTTGATAATTAACAGCAAGTTTTAGTTTGAATACATTTGAATCCCGCAAGTAAAAAATAAAAATACGTTTTTCTCCATACAAAAATTAAAAGAACAATTTTTTTCTCAGAAAATAAGCATTATTTCACAAAAATTTCATCAGTAACAGTGATTTGTATTAGTGTCAGCTACCAGTAAAAAAAATTATACGCCGATCCATTGACCTTCGACAGCCTTCGACTCTATGTCCAAAATTCTCCAATATTGAACCAGTGTGCGGCGTGCCCCCGGCTGTCGCGGCTTTCGTTCGGATTCGCTCGGATGCCGTCGGCTCTTCCCGCGCACCGTAGACCGGCCGCCATTTTGTTTGAGTCATTCACGTTGTAAATCGTGTACTAGACCAATGTCAGCAATTCTCTATGAGTAATGGATATCGATGAAAAGCTTATTTCTTTAGTAAAACAGCATGAGTGTCTTTACAACGTTAATTCGCGTAAATACAGCGACAAACTCAGCAAACAAAACGCATGGGACGAAATAAGTCTCGAAATGGGAATTTCAAGTAAGAACATTTTTTTAAATTTCGTATGTTTTACCTGTATAATAATAGCTTGTAACAAATCATCATCGGTTTTATTTTTTATTTTAATTGCTAGTTTTGCTTTATAGGAAAAGTTTTTATTCAGTGCGCAAACTTTAACCATGAATTCAGCATACCATTCTGGACACCCCAGCGAATAAATTTTTCGTCAGTTTTACAAAAAAAAATATCAGCTATTTCATAGAAAAGTGCAATACCTACGCGGTCATAATGTATGGAACAGCTGTTTTTTTTTTTCTATAACCGACGAAAAATTTCTGCGCTGGGGGGTCTAGAATGATATGCTGAATTCATGGTTACAGTTTGCGCACTGGATAAAAACTTTTCCTGTATATGCTGATACCAAAAACGTCTGTGAAGTAATGCCTGTTTTGTTTTGACTTTTCAGTTCCACTGTGTATACTGAAATGGACTCGACTCAGGGATAATTTCAGGAAAGCTTTAAAAACCCGGGAAAAAAGTGAGTCTGCTGCTGCCAAACGGCGTCCCATAAAGTACGAATGGGACTTAGAATTTCTAAAACCTCACGTGAAATACTATGATGAAATAAACAACTCGACTTTTTTGAGCAATAATGAAAAAACAGCGGCCACCGAAAGTACAGCTGAAAGTTATGTTAACCAAGAGATGTACTCGGACGAAATAGCACTAGATTTCGGTGAGCTAACTCCAGCACCTCCGAAAATTGAGCCTATGTCCAAAGGCACGACCTCTATTCCACATTCAAAACCATCCTCATCAAGGGATGTAACACCAACCGTCACGGATATTCTACAAAATTACCTGGAGGCCAGGGCAAAGAAAGAAAAGGATCCCATAGACGATTTTTTTTTGGCAATGGCTGCTTTTGTGAAAAGACTACCCCAGAGAGTGCAATTAGAAGTGAAGCAGAAAGTTTTCAATGCCATTAATGATGCAGAATTGAAGGTGCTGAACCAAGGACTCTAGCTGGGATCCATATTCTACACTTAATGCAAAACTGCGTGAAATGGAATGTTTGTTTGAACAACAAGTCATGTAGATATGTTTTTTTTTTATTGGAAAAACATTGTTTAGTAAAAGTTGGTTAATAATATTGTTATTTCACCTATGTGGCTTTAATAAATAATTTCTCCTTATACCATTCTATTGAACTTACCTACCTTAAACATTACCCTGTACCTTGCCATACGGGTATACCCCGTGTAAAGTTATTATGACAATTGAATAGAATTAATTAAATGCACCGACCCCAGCATGGTTTGACCAGGCTCGAATAATCGATCAACCCCAAGATTTGCACTAGCCCTTGAATCCTCATGTTTCATGGTGCTATAGAGACCATTGCATTACAAGGAGTAGACCAGGGGCGCCATAATGGTAGGGAAGATTTAAAACAGTAATACTATTGGAACCCACACGGGTACACGACGGCGACGCCCGTATTTAAGACGTATACATAGCTTCTCTTTGTGAAAATGTAGACGAGACCCACCTTCGCGCCACATCATGTCAGAATCGTTCAAATAACAATTTTTTAACAAAAGACTTTAAAGCTAGATCTAATTTAATAAAACATGATCTCATTCTTCCGGCACAATAGATATAATATTCCGATTTTGAATATTTGCCAAACCCTTGAAATTCCGGATTCAAAACACACAAACACGTCTTCCACAGACAACAAATAAATATTTAAAAAAGTTTTGCTGACGATTCTTTTTCTTCTTTTTTCAGGAACCAGTGACAATCAAGTCCAAGTCCCTTCACTGGCAGAAAGTGGGCCCGTCTGACCACCTCTACATCCCTGGCAAGCAAGGCACCGCATGCAAAGTGTAGATCACACCGTTTTCACTATGGGGCACGCTTGGACCTATACATGCCGCTAAGAAGTCTTATTGTATGGACAACTTACAGCTCTTGAGTAACTATTGCACCCGATCACCAGCTTTTAAATTAAGCGCCCTGTAGTTCGGCTATAAGCTGATAAATTTGACGTAAACTCAAAGTCGTCAGCAACGCCTTAGTTGACTGGCAAAAATAATTTATGGTAAGCCTTATCTTAGCACAATCTTGTAGCAAGGCTTTTTTTTGGGTGACGCAGGAAAATCACCCCTAATTATACATCTAGTGTAATAATTGAAGAGCAATTTTTTTTAAGGGGAAAGTGAACTGATAAAAACGACTGGTTAGACAAAGATGTCTACACTTCATAAAATTATTTTAAGTATTAATTTTATAGAATATTCTGTGTACTTTATTTTCGATTTGTATAAGGATTAGGATTGCATGTGACGATAAATGATAAGTTGTGTTTAATTTAAGTTCAATGTTTAACATTATCTAAATTATTTAGATTAAGATTATTTTCTTTTTCACCGCTTTACGCAACTCAGTTTCGTGTGTACTTAATTAGAAGAAAAGAGAATTGTGTAGTTTTAGATCAAATTCATTTTATTTATTAAGGCAGGCCTATGACATTTATTATCTTAGAAAAACGTTCCAAAATGGAAAAAAAAATGTTTAACAATTTTCATGTATAGGCCCTTTTAGTAAAAAAAACTGCCTAGGGCTTATCAAATACAACTGTCGACCGATTCTAAGTAGATCCAGTAACATATGTGGCTTAGCCATGACTTAGATTTAGCTTAGAATAACAGATCAAATTATTGGTTATAAAATCACTTTAGGACATTCATTGGTCATAATCAAATATTTGTCTTCTAGAATTATTGATATTAGTATTAATGCATTCCAAAATATTTGTGTACTTCATGTACTTAATTGTGTGACTTATTTTATTTTTAAGGCCATGTTGTGCACTCCTCCATAATGCATACGTAGGACTGATGATTTTTTGCCTCGAGATGTCGCTAACATCTCGAGGCAACAAAACGCTACGTCATACCTACTAATCTCTCGACTGTGATTGGTTTTATTTTAAAATATTGTTACAACACCTTTCTCCTTGAATTTTTGTAAGATCAAGATAGCGAATACATAATTTGCTCGTTAAACTAAAGCATCGTTTTTCATTGTAAAATCCTCTACACAGTCCAACACCTTGGGCTTTACCACCAAACCTTCCCGTTGCTGCTGTTGAGACGCGTAAATCATTCAGGCTGTCGATAGCTTGAATGTTTTTGGTGGGGTGACCCCCGTGATCAGGTGTGAGTGGAAATGCCGGAATGAGACTGAGGACCCTAGGAGAAAAGATAGTGACCTTAATGGTGAAGTTCTTAAGACAGGTCAGGTGCGTTGTACTCGCAACCAGCGTGCGTGTATGACCAGATATATGAACATAAACGAGGCAAAAGGAGTAAGTAAAGATAGTTCTGTAGTGTGTAACGAGAGGTAAATGTGTATGTTTAAATGAAATTTGTGTGTCAATACACTGCGGAGATAATCAAGTTGCCGCTGCGCTGACGTTTGGCTGTTTGATGAAAACCATATAAAACAGTTTAGTGCACAGTTGTAATTTTTTCCACACGTTGCTTTGAATTTGTGTATAAAGTGTGTGAAAACAGAATTTGGAAAAAATATACCGTTCAGAAGATGTAAACGTAAAATAAGGTTATTAGGTCCAAGTACTTAAAATAGGAAGTCTAGAGCCTAACTTATAACGTTTATTTGTATCTTGTAGGGGTCTACAATGTCTTGCGAAGTTTCATTTATGTGCTCTTTATAATTAATGAGCATTGGCATAATTTACTACCACTGGACCAGTATATTGTATGACATCCGATTGTAGGATTTTTTAATGGAAAAGAAGAATAAAAAATATGCAGATATTTAGTGTATTAATGCAACTATTCACGCGTAAAATTTCAGCTCATTACACTAAATAATTAAAGAGATATAATCAAAATGCTAGAACAACCGCAATACGTGGATAAACCGACCAAGTATGAGAGGCTACGAAAAAGCGGGCGTGCAGTATATACGTAGAGGTAACGTTCTAAAATTTCCAGTATAGTATCGTTATTATATTTAATAGTTTTATATTACTATTCTGTTCACATACAGACAATATTAATAATGAGCATACCATACCATGTGTATTTTTGATATAAATTGGCGAACAGTGGTGTAATACACTCCCGAAGTTTGTATGGAAAAAATTGGACTAGATTCAGCTGCAACAGGAAGCTCGTATAAAGATTTCTTTAATAAAGTGGGATATTAAAAAACTTAATTTTTAACCTTGCTGACAAAAAATATCCCTGAAACATGTTGGGCAATTTATAAATGTCTGGCAGATGATATATAGGTAAGTGAAATGAAATCACTTTTTTTATTATAAAAGATAAATAAGTAATCTTTTATAATAAAAAAAGTGATTTTATTATAAAAATAATGAATCTTTTATAATAAAAAAGTTATTTTACTATAAAAAATAATGAAAATAAAAAAGTGGTTTTACTTTAAAAGATTCATTATTATATTAAACGAGTAATACTTGAATCTCTTTTTCTTATTAACAAATATGAAAAAGTAATTCATCATAAATATCCGCGTGGTCTGCAATAAACGACAGTTTCATATTGATGGGCGTTGATGACCGAGAAGGAGATAGTGGACCTGTAATATGGGAATATGCATGTAATTCAAAACTCTTTAATTAGTTAAATAAACATTGTATACAAATTGAAACAAATTGCTATATATAAAAAAAAAAAATTATCAAGGGAGCGTAGTAAGTCAGAAAAAAATCAAGTTTCACCCGCGCCTCGTTGCGTGCCCCCCTCTTCATACACGACGAAAACAAAACACAATCCCTTACCACCAGCAGTAACCTTGCGCCCGGCATTTAAACCACGAAAAAAACATTACCCCCTCTACCATCTATGAAACGACGAAAACAAAACAATCCCTTCGCGCCGTGTTCGCGCTAGTAGAAACTTTTCACCTGGCGTAGGTACGCTAAATACATACGACAGAAGGTTAAAATATCAGATAGATAGATATAGGTACTTATATCTATCTGATATTTTAACCTTCTGTCGTATGTATTTAGGTACAGACGCCAGCACATTAAGTTACCCCAATCTGTCAAATTTCTTTCATAGATTTTCATCTTTATTCTATAAGCATACGGTTCTTATGAAATTGGGAAAATTTGACAATAGGGTATTTTCCAATGTATTAAAAAAACTTTTTCCAAAAAAAAACAACCGACTTCCAAAAAAACACTACAAAGTGAAAAATAACTTTAATTTCGGAAGTCGGTGTCTTTGGTGCTGTATTTGAATTTTTTGCCACCGCCTTCCGAAATTAAAGTTATTTTTTACTTTGTAGTGTTTTTTGGAAGTCGGTTGATGTTTTTTGGAAAAAGTTTTTATTTTTCACTTTTTAGTGGTTCACATGTGCTTACCCCTTCACAGCATACCGGCGTGATGTTATGTTATGAACTGGTGTAAGCAATAGACAGAGATGAGATTTCAGCAATCCCAGTCCATTTGCTATCATTTATTGAGGAGTTCCGTTGCCTATCTCCAAATTTCTTCATCAAATCTTCACCAAATTGAAATGAAATCACTACGAGAAAGTACTCTTCCAAAAAATACCTAAATCGCTTTGTGTGTCTATAAAATTTGAAGAGTTCTGTCTATTTCTCCAGGATCCCATCATCAGATCCTGACTTGATGATCATGGGACCACCTGGGAAGTATACCCTTTCAAACAAAAAAAACAAAATCCAAATCGGTCCAGCCATCTTCGAGTAATCGGGGAACATACATAAAAAAAAAAAAAAAGGTTCCGACGAATTGATAACCTCCTCCTTTTTGAAGTCGGTTAAAAACTATTCTAATTTGAAGATTGGGACGAAATATTTAATAGAAAAATAAAAGTAAATTGAGTTATATCCATTTTCTCAATTAAAAACGATTTAAATCAAATTAATTTTTCGTTGTTTTGAATTTACTGCCAAAACGCTCCTAACGATCACTTTTTATCACGTGACCACACGTGACGTCAACTTTGTGTAAACTAAAGAAGTTGTTAAGGTGGAAGCGCCAAGGTAGCCCGCGAAATTCAAATTTTGTTACGTTTTTTGCAATTTCCAGGTCACTGGTGCCGATTCTGTTGTACACCGAACTAAACTAACTAAATTATCACTAAAATTCCTTACTTTTGACTATGAGAATCTTAAAGCTATTCTGCAAAAAATAATCTCTAAACTAAAAAATAATTTTGACACAACTAAAATCGAATTTGACAATCGCGATTCCTGCAGGCTTAGCATGACGCTTTCTATTTCTACTCTACTGTAGAATAGAAATCGCTTGTCTACGTTTCTCGGTGAAAAATTGACAACTGTCTACACGGAAACGTCATTTTTGTCTAGTCTTCCGTCGACAAAACGCATCTCTACGGTTGTCGTGCCAAGCCTGCAGGTGGTGTTTTTTTTTCTTTTGGCTTCGCAACGTGGTACTTGTGTGCCCTACGCAATGATTTTTTTTAAGAGCTGAATGAAGCGTGCGCAGGGGGGCAGCCTCGACGTTTTTTATATGGAATTTTTAACTTATTGTTTGGAAAATAAAAAAAAATATTACCAACATGTTGTGATTATGGGGTTTGCGGGTTTATTAAAGGGGGTCGAAATTATCATCATTTTTGCGATAGGACACACCATTTTCGAGATATAAACAAACGAAAAGAAAAAAAAGATCAGTACTGTTTTTGCACCTCAAGTCGAAGTGTTGGTGTGAATTTTAGTTTATGACCACTAGTTTTATTCCACACGTTTTTAATCGCGATTAAAAATAGTCAGATTTAGTTAGAAAAATTAATATAGTCAAAATTTTTAGTGAAAAATGGCAAACTCAGAATAGCAAAATTACCATCTTCACTAAACTAATAATTCAGTGCAATCTTAGTGCTGTCAAACTAAATTATAGTTAAGTTGTGTCACTTTAGTCAATTTCAGAATATGAAATCGTCGTTTGACAGGAATAAACTAAATTTTGGTGATTTTTAGTTTAGTTTAGAGAATTTTGTGCCAACAGAATCGGCACCACTGTCAGGTTGTATGGTGATCTAAATATGATTCGCGACCGTATCAAATAAGGCTTTTCAGAATCATATCATTAGAATCAGCAATACAACTCCTTAAGTTCATATTACTCTAAAGAATGACTATTTCATGAAATTATGACATTTGAGGGCAATTCTAACTTAAGGAGTTGTATTGCTGATTCTAATGATATGATTCTGAAAAGCCTTATTTGATACGGTCGCGAATCATATTTAGATCACCATACAATCTGATACTGACCTGCAAATTGCAAAAAACGTAACAAAATTTGAATTTCGCGGGCTACCCTGGCGCTTCCACCTTAAGTAAACAAGTGAATGTCGAGTTTATAATTACCGAGTTATTTAATGGATAGAAAGTAATATTACTGGTGTGCGGTGCCTCTGTGTACAAATACTTCTAAAACTGCGACAAACTAAGTATTTGTTCCGGTGCCGTTTACACAAAGCTGACGTCACGATGCCACGTGATAAAAAAGTCATCGTAAGGAGCGTTTTGGCGGAAAATTCAAAACAACGAAAATTAAATTTGATTTTAATCGTTTTTAATTGAGAAAATGGATATTAATCAATTTGTTTTTATTTTTCTGTTATATATATCGTCCCAATCTTCAAATTAAAATAGTTTTTATTAAATTGGAAAATACCCTATTTGGGATAGCTTGATGTGCTGGTGTCTGTACATTCTTAGTTAAAATTAATTACGCGTTTAAAAGTGCTATAAGAGCCTAATCTTCATTATTTTTTCAAAGATCTTTGATAATACAGGCAATAGGGAAATCGATCTGTAATTAGCAGGATCTGTTTTTAAACCTTTCTTCAAGATTGGAAGCACACGAGAGATTTTAAACTGATCAGGGAATAGGCCTGCCTCGATGCACTCATTACTTACGTTCTGATATCCCTGTTGCTTCTGTTACCAATTTATGTATATTCGCATCAGTTTTATATTCCAAACTATCAACATCTGTGCAATTATGAACAAAGTTATGATGACTAACAATTACCGGAGATTTATTGTGAAAGACGGCATGGTTGACATTTATCGAGCATGCCACCGTCCGGGTGAATCGTTCAGACATACTATATCCGGGTGTTCTCGTCTAGCTAACGAGGAGTACATGCATAAACACAACCTTGTAGCCAGAATTATCCACCAGCAACTTGCTCTAAAATACAGCCTTGTGGAATCAGAAGTGCCGTACTACAAGTATGTGCCCGACCCAGTCAAGAGTTCAAGCCAAGAGACTCGACCAACACCTGAGGAGGCTCTCGTTGGGCAGCTGGGTCAAGGGCCTGATTCAGAAAGCGGTACTTCTTGACACGACTCGTATTGTTAGGGTGTTCCTCTCTCTGGAGCCCTGACCGCCGGTAGCTTGGAACCTGTTCCCGATACCGGTGGGCTACTATTTTTACCCGACTGCGCCAGAAGGAGGGTTATGTTTTTTGAGTGTATGTATGTAAGTATATTTCTTTGGCACGCTCTGTAGCCTAAACGGTTTGATCGATTTCACCTTGAGAGGTGCCGTTAGATTCGTCGTAATTGTGAGAGTGACACTGGGTAGGTATGTATATAAAAATTGAAAAAAAAATGGCCGCCATTTTGAGTCTTCAAAAATATATTTTTTCAGGCAGTCGGGTTTTTTGATTTTGTTATTCGAAAGAGCGTATGGGTAATTCATCATTTGGTCTCGAGCACATGAAAAAAAAACCAAGCAGAATGAAACCTTCCTAATAAATATCTGAGTCGATCACGATTGATAGTCACTTTGATTCGATCTCTACCCAAACGCGATTGATTGATCGAGTCTTGAAGCATTCAAAGATTCGATTATTTGGGTACCCGTGGTTTTACAGCGAATTGAACTCTATGTTGTACAGTTTAGATCACACTTTAGTATGCTTACAAAAATACCCAACAAATTTGTTTATCTCTTTCTTTCGAATGCTGATGTATTACTTTCTCACTCTAGTGTGGGTCGCGAACCGCCACCGCGTCGCGACTGAGAGGGTAACAAGCATTTAAGACCGAGATCCGAGCTGCGACCCAAACGACCAAAACGATCGAATCATTTTGACTCGAACACCCGATCGACCCGAGTCACCAAAAATGAATGATCGACTCAGGTCTACTTCCTAACAGAGTTCAACATTCTTACCTACTTTCATAGGGCTGTCACTCGGTTATTATTGCAAATTTAAAAAATACCGGGGAAGGAAGTGCAAGTAGGGATTTGGCAATGAGCACCGACGAACGGATAGACGGATGGACTTTAATTCATGTGTCTCGAACTTCGGATGTTCCATAGTTAGAGCATTAACAGTTCGTTTTTTAAACCCAGATACTAATTTGACAGGAGTAATGTCAAACTCAAAGCAAACACAGAAGACTTGAAATGTCAGATTAGTCTCCGGGATTAAAAAAGGAACTTTAGTGATTTACATGAATTTAGATTTACTACTGGTCTTGTAGCATTATTACCACAAGCTTATGGGTCATTGACGACTTTAATCTGAGGAGCAATTCTCGTTATTTTAAGAACGTTCACATTCTGATCTGTCTCAATCTGTTAAAAATACCTCAAGTTTCTATACATTTAATTGCCGCCGATGTATGACTGCGAGTAGATTTTGAACGTTTTCAATTACGAGAATTGGCCTTCTGATCTCCCAAGGAGAAACTTAGTGAAACGCATTAGATTGTTAGAAAATTTAAAACTCATTTATTTAATTTCAGTCTTAGCCTACACACAACGAACCCTCCGTATTAAAAACTCCTACAAGCAAAACGATCTATTATTATTTTAGCAAAATTTCCTATTAGCAATTCATCCTACGAGCAGTTTGTCTTAGTGGCAGAACATTCTGTTTGTAAAGTTTGGTACCTAATGCAGAAAAATCACTATCGGTTTTTATCGACATTGCTCATTATAGCCATTATTTGAAAGGTACGATTGAAATGAAAAATAATGAAGAATTAAAGTTCTGGCACTTAAGGTGACAGCGCCAGGGTAGCTCACGAAATTCAAATTTTCTTACGTATTTTTGCAATTTGCAGGTCTGGCTGTTTGTTGAACAAAATATGATTCGCGACCGTAACACGTGACGTATGTATTTATAGAATCTAAATATGAATACGTGAAGCAAAAACTTTGTATCCCTTTTACGAAAATTATGCGCTCGGAGGAGTATGAAAGGCAGTTAAAGTATAACAAAAATAAATATTAATAAAATAGGTTAATATTTTTAATTGAACTGAATTATGGTCGAATTTCGATCACTGGGTGACCACTTAAGTCTTCGCCGAGAGTTGATAAAGTCAGATTGCGCCCCGCTAATTATTTATCTCTTGCTGTTCGGGCCGCAGTTCACAACATATGCGTGCCTCGTACCACGAAACCGGCGAAAGCGGGAAATAAGCGATAGCCGCCATACAGTTTGCGATAATTAAGCGACAATCGCTATTCTGAGACGTATCATAATTTTTATCAACTCTCAGCGAACAGACTATACAGGTTGAAATTGAAAACATGCGACAAACCGAAATGGGAGATTGTACTCATCATTATGAACAACTTTTACTAAGGGACCAATGATGCAATCGCGAAAAAAAAAACAGCTGTTCCCTACATTTTGACGAGTTATGCGAACATAAATGTAGGGAACAGATGTTTTTTTTTCGCGATTGCATCATTGGTCCCTTAGTAAAAGTTGTTCATAATGATGAGTACAATCTCCCATTTCGGTTTGTCGCATGTTTTCAATTTCAACCTGTAGTTATGATAATTATAATAAATCAATACAACCTCTGAGTTAAAATAATCCCATTGAATGATTTTTATGAAAATTGGAATTTACTGGACTCCCTTAAATTTTTGGCTCTCAATTTTGTTGCTCTGTCAATGTGAACTGATAGACCGTACTACAATTTTGTTAATGTACTGAATTGTTGTAATTAATCATTTCTAATCATTTGAAGATCAATATTGATTCTTTTTGATGGTATAAGACCGGACCACAATGGACACACTGGTCTCAAAACACTGTAGGAAAACATCGTGAGGAAACCGGCACGCCCCACAACCAAAACTCGAAGACATTTGTCATCCACCAATCCGCACTGGGCCCGCTCTTGGATTACGGTCCACTTCCTCTCACAGAGAGGAGGACTTGTCACAGCCAGCGTTAGGAACATTATAGAATGATTATGATTTATTTTTTCTTATAAATACTTATTGCTATTCTAATTATGAAAATCAAATCTTTACATGGAAGACATCATGGCAGGCCAAGCGAAGCTGGCGAGACAAGCTTGACTTCTATCGAAAGGACTGGCCGGCACTAGCAAAAGATAGAATTGAGTGGAAAATGGAGAGAGAGGCCGTTGCTATGCAGTGGGACATAGAGGCCAGTTAGATTAGATTTCATTTTAAAGTTTACATCTCGCGCTGATGATACATAATTATATTACTTTAAAAAATCTCATATTTATGTGTGGTATGCTTTTGTAATAAGGACTATTTGCTCATAGGACGATTTTTTTTATAGATAGATAGAAAAATCGATTATTTCGTGCACACAAAGGACATAACACAGCATACAAGGCACGATGTAATAATAACTAATTACATGAACGTGATTACTAATTAGCGAAGTAGGTACAAGGTGCCATACAAAGAAAAAAAAAGGAGAAAGGAAAACTTAATATTATGACGACACTTTAGGCTATGACACAGTTTAAAATGTTAATGAAATAACGTGGTGTGGAACACAAAAGTACGGTGTGCGTCTCAAAGTTGCACCAAACGGGAGTCCAGCTCAGCATGTGTCAGGCAAATACACCTGACGCTGATATTTTACTGGATCCCTCATTTTACTAATGCCGTTTTGTTAATAGGTCGTTTTGCTAGTAGGACAAATTGCTTTTAGGACTTTCTGATACGGAGGGAACGAGAAAATAACTTAATTCAAAAATAAAGAATAGAATTAAGCTATGTTATACCTGCATTTGTGTCTGTGGTAGTAGTTTTATTTTACTAGCACCACAGACACAAATGCAGGTATTAGTATTTCTTGATCGTCTTGCGGATGAGGGCCATGCGTTGTCTATGCGCCTCTGTGATGGCCGCGCGTTTGTATGGCCGCACTTCGTCGTTGCCGAAACCTGGGATCCACATGTTCCATTGTCGCTCTGTAAATGAATAGTATACTATGTAGACTTCATACATACATTAAACTCACGCGTTCCCATGGGGGTACGCAGAAACTACAGAATGCCACCTGCTACGATCCGAACATACTCCGTTTGCGAGCATACAACCGGCGTGCTTGTATGACCAGATGCCCAGAGGCAAGTTTCTTTTAACCGTCTCGAACTAACGCATCGACCGTGTCACACTAAGGCATCTGGTCATACAAGCACGCCGGCTGCGAGTACTAAGCACCTGACCTTTCTGAAGCACTTCATCGCGTTCCCGCGTTTCCACTCACATCTGCGTTCATCAAACTTTTGTTAGTCGCCTTTCATACATTCTCTCAAAATGACCAAACCATCTAAGCATACTCTTTTCCAGGGGTGCGGGTTATTCGAAAGAGATACCGTGGCCCCTGGCACACAGGCAACTGAAGAAACACGGGTGGGTTTAAGACGGTAAAAGTCTGACACGCCCTCCCGGTCCACCCAGAGCGGGAGAAGTTATTAGATGATTTCCAAACGTCAAAAAAAAAAGATACTCTTTTCAATTTATATCATAAAGTTGTTTTATCAACTGAATACAAGCAGTATTAACTAGGTATTTCTACATACACTATGGACTAGTTTGAGAATGATCAAGATGGATGCGATCAGGCGCGGTCCGAGGGGGGTCATGAAAGCGGTGAAAAAAAATTAAAATACAGCTCCAAAGACACCGACTTCCGAAATTAAAGTTATTTTTCACTTTGTAGTGTTTTTTTGGAAGTCAGTTGTTTATTTTTTTTTGGAAAAAGTTTTGACAGTTCAACAATATTTATTGCGTTCTTTACGTTGCTGAGCAGACACATTTTTCGAACATATGAAGCAATGGTTTAGCCATCTCTTTCAAAACGAAACAGATTATGATTAATCGTGAGTTACGCAATTAGGGTGCTGGTCAGTGTCAGGTTTTATGTTGATTTAAAATATGATTCGCGACCAAACAAGAATCCTACTAATATTAGAAAATATGTGAAAGTTATATAGAAGTTAGTTTAGATGTTTGTTACTCAATCACGCAAAATCGGTCAAACGGATTTGGTTGAAATTTAGCACACATATAGTTTAAAACCTGGATTAACATATAGGAGTTTTATCCTAGTAGTACGTTCCTGTGGCATAATTTTCGACCTTCACGAGGGCGAAACCACTAGAAAAAGCTAGTAATTAAATATTTTCTCACCTAAATGTAGTTGCACATCTCTAAGCTCCACACTGGGTGCATGTCTATGTTTAGCCAGTGCACAGGCTGCGTTCAGAGCAGTGTCTATGAAGTCATCGGCCAGTTGAAGCAGCATCTCTTCTACTTCTTCGTCTAGCTGCACAGTCGGGTCCACTTCACGGACTAGCTCTTGTAGACGGGGTCGGCTCAGCAGCTGGAATATTTACAAAGATATTGTTAAAGTTTAAAATATTAAACAAAATGTTTAGATTAAGACAAATTTAAGGAAGTATAAACTTGTTATTAAAGAAAATCTAGTTACTACAATGGGAAATGTGTATAGAATAGAAATAAAGTTAACACTGAGATTATGGTATGTCTGTAGTAACCTGTAGGTAAGTACTTAGACAATGAATTGAGTCTGTAAACAAAATTGTTGATACCAAACTAGCTTCGGACTTTTATTGTACTAGATTTTGTTACCAGCTTCGCCCGCGTGGAAATCGGAAATTATCCACCGGGAACGTACTACCCGGAAAAAAGTACCCTATGTGATAATCCAGGTTATAAACTTGCATCCAAATCTGTTCAGTAGTTTTTGCATGAAAGAGTTACAAACATCCATCCATTAATCTCCACAAAGTTTCACATCAATAATATTAGTAGGGTAATCATCAACAGCAGGTTGTTTGTTCTTATCCAAATTTATTTCGGGTCGGCGTGACATGTTTTTGTCTTCCTCACTTCTCTATTAGTCATCTCCGTAGTCACACCCTAGCTAACCATAACATCATTCACACAATTTATCCATTGTTTCTTTGGTCTCCCCCTATAGCCATAGACATTCATACTCAAAACTTTCCTCACAACATTTTCCTCATTCCTCCGTATCACATGCCCATACCATGTGACAGCCAATTTCCACACAACTTTTCAGTTATCGGTGCCACTTTCAGGCTTCCTCTTCTGTACTCATTTCTTATTCTATCCATTTGTGTATCACCACCCATCTATCTTAACATTCTCATCTCGGCTACATGAAATTGCCTTTCATTCATCTCTTTTGTGCCACAGCATTCTGACCCATATTATTATTGTATAAATAAAATGTTTGTTATATGCAATTACTAGCCGTTGCCTGCGGCTTCGTCAGAGTGGAGATTGAAAATTATCACACGGGACATACTACCGGGATGAAAACTATCCTATGTGTTAATCCAGGTTATAAACTTTCTGTGTGCCAAATTTCTTCCAAATCCGTTCAGCCGTTTTTGCGTGATTGAGTAACAAACATGCAAACATCATCACAAACTATCACATTTATAATATTAGTTGGATAGTTTGGCAGCCTTAGGGGGAAATGAATTTTCAAAATTCATTATTTGTTTGGGTGTAATGAATTATAATATCATGATTATCATGAGTGTAAGCCGTTGGCCCCGGTTGTCATTTGTGGATCTTTGACAGTCATTACAGATTGCCAGAAGCCCTAAAGTCTCACACCCAGTCTTACCAAGAGATATTATGTTACCCAGTAACTGGGTTGTGGAGGTCAGATAGGCGGTCGCTCCATGTAAAATACTGGTATTCAGTTGCATACGGTTAGACTGGAAGCCAACCCCAACCTAGTTAGGAAAAGACTAGGCAGATGAGATACTAAATTAAATGACTACTATATTTCATGCAGGAATCGGAATAATTCGTTACATGTATTACATATATACCCAAGCGTAAAGTTACCGCCAAAAAAGGCTACTCTGACAAGAACCAAAAACACACCTGGATAGTGTGATCGCCTCCGCCGCTCTGGTTGGCTAAGTTGGCTTTAGCCCCCACTTGGGACTGGGTGCCCATCGGACTGTGCTGCGATGGAGACCCTTGAAGCGACGCCGACTGCAACTGAGGACTCGGAATCGGATTGTTTACGTACTGTATAGCACCTTGATTTAAAGACCCAATAGTGGGCATATTGGCACCTTGGCCCAAGACATTATTTGACATGACGAAAAAAATTTTGATGCCTTTTATTTGAACGTTTAATGCAAAAAAAAAAAATTCAAAGCTTTTCAATTTACAGAATGTACGTGTACGAGCAAAAGTACAAAACAACGCATTCAACACAATGCGGCAGTGACACTGCTGACACTGACACAAATGACACTTGACAGTGACAGTTGGAGAGTTTTTTTTTGGTTTTGGCTTCAGAGTCTTCGCACGGTTCGTGCCTCCCCACAGACATTTTGGCTTCAGAGTCTGACGCTACTATTTTATATGTCTGTGGTCTGACGCACGATTCGTGCCTCCCTACTGTTTTATATGTCTGTGTGCCTCCCATTATTGTTATTTTATACTCTTTGGTTTGTGCATAAGTTGCTAATGTTAATTCTTTTTTTTTTTGGGTTTTGGGGCAAGGTCTTAGCACGTAGGTATGCTACACGACATTGGCGTAACTTAGAGCCTCGGCCTCCAAGCAAGCCCTGCACAAGGCGCTGTCCGTTATGCCTATTGTGTAGAAGTGTTTGTTTAGTGGGCAGTGTCCTGTGATGGTTCCAGTCACCAGACGCAGATCTTTCCTGTCCAGGCGTAACAGTCGTCTGGTCAGCCTGCCATCCAAGGATGGCATTGCTTCCCTAGACTGCCTGCAGCCTGGTGTTAGGTTCCACCAGCTCTCGGCTTGTGTGTGGGTGTATTCTTGAAGCCACCTGCGTAGTTGGTTGAAGGGGATGGGCACGATGGGCTCGGGACCACAGACTGACGCGCTGGATGCCCTTCTGGCCAGTTCGTCAGCAGCATCGTTGCCTAGCGATCCACTATGTCCTTTTATCCATTGCAGTGTCACAGAGTTGCGGTTGACAACCGTTACTCTTTCTAGTGCATTATGGCATTCTAGTGCTAAACTCGATGTAATGTATTTTTTTCGTAGGGATTGGAGAACTGAAGCACTGTCGGAGAGTATACGTATGTGTGTGTCTGTGACCCTCCTAGCTTCTATGGCGTACGCCGCTTGTATAATGCCCACACATTCCGCTTGGTATACGGTGTTTAGCATTCCCAGCGGGCTGGATATGTTTATGTTAAGGTCTTGTGAGAAAACTCCGACTCCGGTTCCGGAGTCGGTCTTTGATCCATCAGTGTAAACTCTTAGCTCATCCGGGCCTGAGTGATCGTATTGTTCTTCTATGAGTACTACGTTGTAGTGTCTCTGGAAGTAATGCAATTTCGGGGTTTTATCACAGGGTGATGCCATCATTGGCTGTCGCTTGATCGCATCATCCTTAATGCGTGTGTGCTTGACCCTAGAGTCTTTGCTTAGGGTTCCTGCTATGTCTAGCCTCAAGGCAGCCAGTGCTGCCTCCTCCCGCATTATGAGATGTAGAGGGGGCAGCCCCAACATTGCCTGTAGGGCAGCAGTGGGTGTAGTTCTCATGCAGCCGGTGATTGCCACACAGGCGCACCGCTGCAGCTTTTCAAGGTCTTTTTGTGCTGTGCCTAAGTCTGTTCTGGGCCACCAGACTATTGAGCCGTATGTAATAATTGGTCGAATAACTGTGGTGTACAGCCAGTGGGTGACTCTGGGGCTAATGCCCCAGTTCCTGCCAAGCATTCGCTTGCACTGCCACAGGGATATGCTGGCTTTTGTAGTGATGTAGTTGGTATGTTTTGCCCAATTCAGCTGTTTGTCCAAATATATGCCCAGGTATTTGGTTTCAGTTGCTAGGCTTAGGGTGGAGCCAAACAGACGCGGAAGTTTCAGTTCCGCGAGTTTCCTCTTTTTCGTGAAGAGGATCAGTTCGGTTTTTGTTGGATTTACTGATAGTTGGTGTTTGTTGCACCAGTCTTCGACTATTTTCAGGGCTTGGCGCATTAGGTTGCATAGGGTATTTTCATGGGTGCCATTTATTATTATGGTTAGATCATCGGCGTCATTGTATTCAAGTTTACTCTGTTTTCTTCCTTATATAATAATATTCATCATCATCATCATTTCAGCCGAAGGACGTCCACTGCTGGACATAGGCCTCCCCCAAGCTCCGCCACTTCGATCGGTTCTGTGCTTCCCGCATCCAGCGGACTCCTGCGGCCCTCACAAGGTCATCGGTCCACCTTGTGGGAGGCCTTCCAACTTTACGTCTTCCGGTGCGCGGTCGCCACTTCAGAACTTTTCGACCCCATCGGCCATCTGTTCTGCGTGCAATGTGCCCTGCCCCCTGCCCTGTGCCTGCTAATAATATTGCAGTAGGTAAATTAGGAAAATATCACATGTAATGGCAACTCGACAAAAAGAAAACTATAATTTCAAAGTCTTGAAAAAAATAGCTTGGTCCATATAGGATAATACGGTCGTTCATTGACAACCGATGATCATGACATTATTTTGTATAGAAATTAAATTCACGACAAGCCGGACGCGCCTAAGAGTTATTTTAGAGCACAACGTTTTGTAGTTGGGATATGTAGGCAAAAATTTCATGTAGGCGTATTGCAAGGTTTTAATTTTATGGTTTATTAAATACCTATAGTGTGATAATAAAACAGGTATTATTAACACTACTGACAGTATCATATTCCGACAGGAAGCCGACAGGAATCGTGTTATAAAATAGCCTCGGCCCTGATATGTATACGCTAGGCCATAATGTTAGTTCGTTTCCTAGGACGAACTTATTCGTACTTGTATCCCATAAAAGGCACATAACAGTTTTTTTATTGAAAAATTAAAGCCAACTTGCAAGGAATTATTTTAATAATTTATTTATTCAATATTCAATTTCATCCAATATCGACGAAGAATCTGAAAAATCAGAATCCATAAATAATTCTGCTGACATTTTTTTATCTCTCGCATCCGAAAAGAAGCTTTTCAACGCTTCTCTGATGTCCCAGCTATGATACTTCAAGCGCCTGAAATTAAATAAAAATAACATTTTTATTATCATAGCTTTACATTATTATTCTCGATTACCAATCTCGTGTAAACGGATCTAGGTCGTCACGCCAGCGTTTCCCAAGCCTCCCTTAGCCTATCTTTTAGCACGGACTGTGGAACGACTTTGCCCCACCATCCCGATGCATTCTGTATACATGGCCCGCCCAATCCCACTTCAGTCTAACACTTATTGCCCGTTTCGGCGATTCCTGTTTTAGAGCGTATCGAATTACTCTGTCGGACGCAGAGTTCAATACCGAATACGATACGCTCCATCATTGTTGGGACTTTGAGACTCAGTCCGAGACCAAGTTTGAGCACCGCAGGTTAGCACGATATGGTTAGGAAGGGGTGACTACCGAGATGGAGACTAATAGAGAAACATGGAAGAGAAAGACATGTTACGCAGACGCCAAAAAAAAATGGGATAAAGGAGAATGATTAGGAGAGGTTAGGATGCATGCATGATGCACATGTCGATGAGTTTGCTGTCTTGGGATAACGATAGGTCACCCTTTATCAGCGACTTCATGGATCAGTAGGTCTTCCAGGCGTTCTCTATACGACGGTCGATCGTGCCTGTTTTCGAAAGATACTAACTGGCCCAAGTAAATAAACTCATCGTGTTAGTGGATTTCTTAGTCATCTACCTCAACCCTACTTTTCGTGTTATTGGTCGTGACTACAATCTTTGACCGATTCATCATTAGTTCCTGGATTTATTGAACAATAGTCAGGTTATTCCACTATTCAAATCTGGGGACAACAAAGATGCCAACAATTATAGACCAGTATCCGTGCTGCCAGTATTCAGCAAGGTGTTCGAAATGGTAATGCGCAATCAAGTGCTTAGTCATTATAACGCCAACAAAATTTTACACGATCAGCAATATGGTCTCACCAAAGGACGTTGTACGACTGACGACCTGACCCCTCAAAGCCTGGCCCTGACCTCTCAAAGGCATTTGACTGTATTAATCACGAAACCTTACTCTTAAAACTTGAACATTACGACCTAGGTGAACTTGCACTCAGTCTAGTAAAATCTTATTTAAACGCTAGACGGCAAAAAGTTCAAATAAATGGTGTCAATTCACTTGGGTTAAAAAAAAATGGGTGTTCCACAAGGCTCGATATTAGGTCCTTTCCTCTTTTTAGTATATATTATTGATCTACCCCATGTATTAAAAAACAACCACAAATGGTGTTATTTGTTGACAATACATCTAAAATTTTTAAGATAGACGTGCATCAAATCTTGACGACGTAAATAACGCCCTACTGCAGGTAAAAAATTGGTTCACTGCTAATTTTTTAGTTTTAAATGGGAAAAAATAACTAAATGCGTGGTAAGGTACTGATTATGACATAGTATTGAACAAAGAGTAACTAAAATTCGTCGATAAAACTGTTTTCCTGGGGATCACGCTCGAGTCAAGGCTACAGTAGGGTCCTCATTTAACAGCTCTAATAAAAACTCGTCAATTCACAAATGTAGAAACTGCGAGGCTAGTCTATTTCAGTCCGACCTTAAGGCTTGCTGTGCTCAGATTTTGAAGCATGTTTTAATTCAGCCGACTGCTTTTAAATGTGTTTTAAGCAGTCGGTGCAATAAGAGAAACTTCGGATATCGCGTCCAATACTCCGTCTGACATGATTGTCTAAAATTCTGCATTATTAGAGCCAATGTTATATTTACTCCTTTCATCTATGCAAGTGTATAATGGTTTGACTAGATGTTTGTGAGTTTATCTTCGTTTTTGTTTCTAGACGGTTAGAGTATTTTCGGATGTCGTCTAATATTGTTCTTCAGCATCAGATATCATGGTCAAGGTCTATGAACTAATGTGTGGGTTCTATGTAAAAAATTACAGAATGGGAAAAAGGGGTTTCTATTGCTCTCAATAGAAACCCCTTTTTTCCCATTCTGTAATTTTTTATTTTCATAGGTTTCATTAAATTATTTTGCGCGATGAAGTTTAAAACTGAATCAATTTTTGCACGTAGTAGCTATGATCGGAATCATCTCTCAATCAATCAAGTTGAGCTGCATGATTACTGACAAATGCGTGCACTGACAGGACAGGTCCACTCAACCTGTGTGGTTCTTTCCTCAAAAGACCATATTAGACACGAATCTACATGATCCTCAAATGATCTGACTACGATTATTTCTGTTTTTATTTTTTGTATATACACATCGACAGTGATGAATTTTATTTAAATTATGACATGAATATTTACTTTGTAAAGTATTATATTGTTTTAATTATTGTGAATGTGATGACTGTGTGGGTGTTTTTATTTTAGTTTGGTTTCTTTTTCTTTCTCGTTTACTTTTAATCATGTTCTGGCAGTTTGAGTAATTTATGCGGCCTACCCAAATGTCCTTTCTTTGGTATTGTTCGTCGGATCATTGAGCTCATCAAGTTCTGATTTGAGCTGCATGATTACTGATAAATGCGTGCACTGATTGGACAGGTCCACTCAATCTGTGTGGTTTTTTCCTCAAAAGACCATTTCAGACACTAATCCACATGGTCTTCACATGATCTGACCAAGATTATGTCTGGACTTTAAAAGAGACTGTGACCTCTGAGTTTGTTTCGGCCTTTCTTCTCAGAGTAGTCAGATAGGAAACGCCGGCCTCATCTAGTTTAAAAAAATATGTTTGACGTGTAAAAGTGTTTGTACAAACCTACTTACAGAAATAAAATCATTTATCATTTATCTATCGGATCGAAAGTAGTGGTGGTTCCCGCACTGCCCACTCCACCACCACTGTCACTGCCACTGCCACTGCTCTCAAAACATTGAAGGAAAACATCGTGAGGAAACCTGCATGTCAATTTGAAGACATGTGACATCCACGAACCCGTGATTGTAGATTATGGCTCACTCCCTCTTACAGAGAGGAGGCCTGTGTCCCAGCAATGGGAACGTTTTATGATGATGATGACTAGTGTACATCTGAGCTTTTCCTTTGGCAAAAAACTAGTGAGGGATTCAGAGCAGACCAAAATTCTAATACTATTATAAGAAACGATAATATTTTGGTAATGTTTTAGTACTTACAATTCAACTTCAGTTTTTCTCAGCTGAGTGATATGCTGAAAAGCTTTAATTATTGCCTGGCTTTCATCGGGGGTGGGCGATATAAGCATTAACGAGTTCATGTTTCTTATAGGATTCTGGAACAAAATTATTACTGACTATGATTCTATAGAAATGTTTCTGTAATCTGTAAGTTACTCGGACAGGTACATGTCCGGTAACTTAGTTTCTTATAGGATTCTGGAACAAAATTATTACTGACTATGATTCTATAGAAATGTTTCTGTAATCTGTAAGTTACTCGGACAGGTACATGTCCGGTAACTTAGTTTCTTATAGGATTCTGGAACAAAATTATTACTGACTATGATTCTATAGAAATGTTTCTGTAATCTGTAAGTTACTCGGACAGGTACATGTCCGGTAACTTAGTTTCTTATAGGATTCTGGAACAAAATTATTACTGACTATGATTCTATAGAAATGTTTCTGTAATCTGTAAGTTACTCGGACAGGTACATGTCCGGTAACTTAGTTTCTTATAGGATTCTGGAACAAAATTATTACTGACTATGATTCTATAGAAATGTTTCTGTAATCTGTAAGTTACTCGGACAGGTACATGTCCGGTAACTTAGTTTCTTATAGGATTCTGGAACAAAATTATTACTGACTATGATTCTATAGAAATGTTTCTGTAATCTGTAAGTTACTCGGACAGGTACATGTCCGGTAACTTAGTTTCTTATAGGATTCTGGAACAAAATTATTACTGACTATGATTCTATAGAAATGTTTCTGTAATCTGTAAGTTACTCGGACAGGTACATGTCCGGTAACTTAGTTTCTTATAGGATTCTGGAACAAAATTATTACTGACTATGATTCTATAGAAATGTTTCTGTAATCTGTAAGTTACTCGGACAGGTACATGTCCGGTAACTTAGTTTCTTATAGGATTCTGGAACAAAATTATTACTGACTATGATTCTATAGAAATGTTTCTGTAATCTGTAAGTTACTCGGACAGGTACATGTCCGGTAACTTAGTTTCTTATAGGATTCTGGAACAAAATTATTACTGACTATGATTCTATAGAAATGTTTCTGTAATCTGTAAGTTACTCGGACAGGTACATGTCCGGTAACTTAGTTTCTTATAGGATTCTGGAACAAAATTATTACTGACTATGATTCTATAGAAATGTTTCTGTAATCTGTAAGTTACTCGGACAGGTACATGTCCGGTAACTTAGTTTTTTGGGATATCTGTATGTGGTTATACAGATATCCCAAGAAAAGTAAGCGTTTCGGGAATCATCGCCTATCTTCGGGAATAATACCGAAGAGTATACTTTCTCTGGATTACTTGTACTAATAGTAAAAACAGATCAAATTAGTTTACCTGAAAGCCGTATCTCATTTGGTCTTCGTCAGCGTGTGTCAAGGTAAACATATCATTAGTTATATGATACACTGAGCTATCACGTATCGTATAGATACTGAATATGAACGTTCTTCTGAATTGAAACAACAGCCCACTGATTTTTTCTTTAAATAGTCCGTCTATGGTTAGAAGTAATGACTTTTTCTGAAAATGTAAAAACATTGAGCATTTTTTATGCTAGATTTTTTATTATTATTGATAATGTTACGCCTATTCCCCGAAAGGGAAGGCAGAGGTGTATTTTTAGGAGAACGTTTTCCTTTAAAATTCAAAAGTGGTTGTAAATTGTTTAATTGAAATACATAAATGTTTTCGAGTATCTGTGAGTGTTTTTACGAATGCTACCTCATTTAGCACTCGGAAGGTGTTGTTGTAAAGAAGTTTTTGGGCAGATAAAATACGAGCTACTCTCCTTTAACACATACACGTGAGCTGTGTTGAAGCAAAGAAGAAAATGCGTTATGTTTCTTAAACAAACCAGAATCATTTGGCCAAGTTTCTTCCGATCTTAACAGTGCAACAAGCGGGCATAAATCCAGTACCTGGGCAGCTACAAGGAATTTACTAAGAAAGAATCGAACAACCATACGAAATCAAAATTTGAACCCACAGTATGCAGATACCTCTAGACAACTGTTTTAATTTAAACAACTTTGAATAAAAACTTAGCCTACCCTTATTTTTGAATACCCAACCTAAGATAATTTACACGAATTGCGAGTTTATCAAATAGCTATTCCTGCCTCCCGGTCGCGAACTGCAGTGACGTATTTGGAAAGCACTGAATCGATTGCTTACTCAAGTAGGCCGCTACAAACATAATCGGGCAAAATGTAGCAATATTAATTGTACTCTGTGACACCCAAATCTACAAGACGGCTGTCCGACCCGCAATGTTGTATGGAGCGGACTGCTGGACAGCAGGAAAAAAGCATGAAGAGCAATAATTGATGACTTTATTTCAAAAACCACCTTTGTCAAAAATTCCATGATGACTTAGTTACGCCACGCAAATTGCTTTTATTCGTTACGAATAAAACCAAATTTCTCGTGACTTAACTTGATTTTGAAGAAATATTAAATATAATTAGGAAGCTTACAAATTCCTCTACAAGATGGCGTAACTAACTCATAACATAGAATTTTTGACAAAGGTGGTTTTTGAAATAAAGTCTTCAATTGCACAAAACCGAAATGAAAATGCTGTGCAGGGCCCGAATTCTGTATGGTTATAATATTCCCCGCGGAATCTTACTACGTTCAAACTACGTCAAAATCGTGTTTTCCAGAAACCAATGTAATGGTAAGTAATCGAAAAGCCATATTCTGAATGATCCAAGACAATTTGTCGATGTTATTAATACGATATTAGCAGTTTTCGTGTCTGATTGATGTGGTTACGACTTTACGAGTAAGGAATCGTTAAGTGGTCATAGTGAATTCAGGTCCTGGGCGGGCGGTGTAACACGTTTGGACAGAATACGCTTTCGGAATGGCCCCAATAACGGGCTAAAAGAAAGCCGGCTTAGTTGGTTCGGCCCCGTAATGAGAAGAGATGATAGTTTCTCACTAAAAATAATTAAAAGGTATACCTACGAAACGTCTAGGAAGAGGAAGACCCTCGCTACATAGTGGTCCAGTATCGGTCAGTATCCTGTGACAACCCAGGAGAGATCGTCCTGGCACCGCTGTTCAAGAAGACCAGACCCTACATATAACTGGGGTTAAAGGATGAGAGAAGAAGAAGATGGCATTATCAATTCAACATCCAGTGCAAGTGCGGTACTCCTGAACAGACAATGTCCCATCTGTTAACTGTCTGTACCTGAGTGTACCAAAAGTCCGTGTACCCGCACTCTTGACGATCTGAACAATGCCTCTGACGCAGCAATAAACGTGGCCCCTTACTGGGCCCAAATAGTACAAGCAACATCTATGGTACTGTTGAAACGAAAAGAAGATCTTCTTTACCATAATGTAATCAAAGTAGATTTTTGATTGACGTTTGTTTATAAATCGGTCCTAAAAAAATCGAGGCACGCAATGAAACTTGAACACACACGCACATTGAGTTTGTGTTCCCAAAACTTGTTCTATCTGAAATTATAAAATCAAATTTAAGTAGTTATTTTTACTTACATCATGGATAAGTACATCCACTGTGAATGTGCTCCTATCGTGGATAGGTTCTGGGAGGGCAGACAAGATTTTAGCTATGGTTTTTCTACCGGTATAAGTTTTAGCCGTAGGTTGAACTACTTGTTCTTTTGAAGGATTCAGAGCATTGTGCGAAAACGTGAAGTACCGCGAAACGGCCGTTTCTGTCTCTGGAATGATATAAAATAAATATTATTTTCAGGGTGTCATTGTTACCCAACTGCTTAGGAAGTGTTCTGTTTTTCGCGTGTATCTTGTTTGTAACAAACTTTTTTATGACATAAAAATAATAGTTTAAAAAACTAAAAAAACACGCTTTAGAAACCAAACTAAAAAAGGAGAAAATAATTTAATTCAATTAAAAAGCGTGGGGTGCTTTTTGAGGTATTTTTATAATCACTTAATGTCAAGCACCCCTGGGCACGCCACGATAGCGGCGGTAAGTCCCCTCTTTGAGGAGTGGCTTGAGAGGCGGCATGGCGTCCTCACCTTCCGCCTGACGCAGGTCCTCACCGGACACGGTTGTTTCGGGAGGTTCCTGTTTCGTATAAGGCGGGAGGAAACGCCCGGGTGCTTCCATTGCGAAGATCGCCCTGAGGACACGGTGGAGCATACAGTGGCGGTCTGCCCGGCTTGGGCGGAGCACCGCCGTGTCCTCGTGGAGGCGATCGGCGGCGGCGATCTCTCGCGTCCGGCCCTGGTGCAGGCCATGGTACGGAGCGAGAGTGAATGGTTAGCCGTCACCTCCTTCTGCGAAGCAGTAATGCTCGCGAAGAGGGACGCGGCGCACGTGAGGGAGAGGCAGTATATGCGCCCTCACGGCCGTAGTCACCGCGGGAGAAGCCCTGGGCGTCGGGAATCCCAGGCTGATTCCCGGCCACCGTAGGCGCGGGCTTGCGGACGGCGAGTAATGGGTAGCTCGCTGTCCGGTAAGGACCAAGCCCGGGTCGACGACGAGTTGTGTTCCACGCGCGCCTCAAAGAGATGTCAGCACCAAAGGGTGGGGTCCGCAAGGGCCGATGCCTGCCAGGGGTGCGGGTTGTTCGAAAGAGATACCGCGGCCCCTGGCACACAGGCAACTGAGGGACCACGGGTGGGTTTTAGTCAGTAAAAGTCTGACACGCCCTCCCGCTCCACCCAGAGCGGGAGAAGTTATTTGATGATTTCCCACCCAAAAAAAAAAAAAAATGTCAAGCACCCCACGCTTTTTAATTGAATTAAATTATTTTCTCCTTTTTAGTTTGGTTTTTAAAGCGTGTTTTTTCGTTTTTTAAACTATTATTTATTTTCTATTCTTTAGTTCTGCTAACTACAAAAACGTGTTTTTTTTGCTTTTTTTTCATTTTTTTTTAAATTATTGAATTGTCATCGGTCCTCGATAAGTTTACAAAGTTTCAATGAAATCTGACCGTTTAAAGTGGGTCAAAATCGCGTTCTAAGGAGTCGGTTACATACAAACATACAAATGAAGCTAATATAAAGCGTGTAAAAAAAATCAACAGACATTTTTATTTAAATTGGTATTGTTTTTTTTTATTATTTATTTAATTAGGGAATTTTAAGACCGCAATGCGTATGACAGGCCCACCGTAAGCTGAATACACACTGCCACTGATTACATTTGGGCCATGAACCTAAACAGACTCTTCGCATCATCACACAATTTGAGACAGAATTTTATGGAATGTGTCCAAATCAAGTCGGTTCAACCTCAAGACCCCAAACAGATCTTTTCTATGAGACTCATATCGAATACAGTCCATAAATTAGTGATGTACGTCTTCCACAACTCCACACTCATTTTACATAGTTATGTATGCAGCATTAATAAAAGCCATACGTACCTAAGAAGTCACACGCTAACGTTAATATTCCGTTTGTATCGTAAAGTGGTTCAATCCTCTTCCTGCGCCTTTTTGAAGGCTGATCGTAGTTAGAGAAGTATAAAGTCACAAACTTTTCGACAACCATCTTTGTTTTTCTATCTGCGTGGCACAGATAATTTCTGAAGAATGGAAATACTATCCCACGTTGGTTTAGCTTTACCCCATCCTGAAAAGGAAAAAATTACGATATTAATTAATGGGGTTAGTAGTGAGGAAACCAGCATGTCCTTGAACAAAAAATTCGAAGACATTATATGACATCTACCAACCCGCACTACTGGGCCTGCGTGTTAGATTGTAGCCCACCCCGTCTTGAAGTGAGCCTGTGTCCCAGCAGTGGGAAGAATATAGGCTGATTATATTTAATAAAATCCCGACCACTCTTAAACTTGGTTTCATCTGAAGAAAACCGATTGATGGGGTCTAAGATGGATGTGGGGAAGTCTAAAGAAATGGGCGGACTGTGTGACAGACGATAAGGCAAGAAACGGGGTGACTACCGAGATGACATCTAACGAAAAAGACATGTTGCGCTAACCGCAAACAAATTAAGATAAGGGCAGGAGAATGATAAAGATACTGACAGGATCCTAAATGGAAACCCGGAGGACACGGTGGAGCATACGGTGGAGGTCTGCCCGGCTTGAGCGGAGCACCGCCGTGTCCTCGTGGAGGCGATCGGCGGCGACGATCTCTCGCTTCCGGCCCTGGTCCAGGCCATGGTACGGAGCGAGAGTGCATGGGTAATAGCCATGATGTCCTTCTGCGAAGCAGTAATGGTCGCGAAGAGGGAGGCGGCGCACGTGAGGGAAGAAGCAGTATAAGCGCCCTCACGGCCCTTGCCGCCGTAGGAGGCGCCCTGGGCGTTGGGAATCCCCGTCTGATTCCTGGCCACCGTCGGCGCGGGCTTAGGGACGGCAAGTAATGGGTATATAGTTCGCTGTCCGGTAAGGACCAAGCCCGGGTCGACGGTATTTTGTGTTTCACGCGCGCCTCAAAGAGATGTCTGCACCAACTGGTGGGGTCCGCAAGGGCGATGCCTGCCAGGGGTGCAGGTTGTTCGAAAGAGATACCATGGCCCCTAGCACACAGGCAAGAGGCAACAGAAGGGACACGGGTGGGTTTTAGTCAGTAAAAGTCGGACACGCCCTTCCGCTTCACCCAGAGAGGGATGATTTCCCAACATCAAAAAAAAAAAGAAATGTCCTAAATGGAACAAGCAAACTCAAGAGTAGGGACACGATATCTAATAGAAAGTATCGATACTGTATTTCGAAAAAAATAGTATCATACTTCAAAGTATCGAGTACTTTTCTTAGAGCTTAATGCGCATAGGGCATAGGTCAATATCAGTCAGTAAATAACGTCCGTTTAACTTCAGTAGAACAGGACATGAAAAAAACAAATTATATTGGTACACAAATTTAATACAATAATAGAAAAAGACAACTGTAACTTCACAAATTATAAAAATTATTAATAAAAAGTATATAATTATTTAGTATGGCAGAAAAACAAAGGGGAAACGATCACGATAAATAACAACGGTGAACAAGTGAGTGATTGATTAGTGTAGTAAATGAATGAAGGAAAAGTTAGGAACTTAACTGTGAACGGAAGAAACGATTTCGAGTAATAATCGATGTAATGTTTTAGAAGGTTCAGAACGAGTGAACTAAATGGCGTTGCCATAACCATAAACATGAGCCGTAAGGTCGTAAGTTTTAAATGGGTAATTTCTAAGATTACCCATTTAAAACTAAATTTCTTATTCGATACGATACCTGTCAAAAAGTACTCATTGAGTAAAAGTATCGAATGCAAAGTATCGAGTACAAAAGTATCGGTATCGAAAGGGAACGTACTCGATACCCCTAAGTATCGATACTTTTTTCGTGTTCCTACTCAACAGCTGCGTTTTCACTTTTACATTCAAGACAAGGGCGGTTTAAGGCGATGGAATATTTGTTTTTTTTTTCAGTATACCATTTTTCCAGATGTACTATCGATGAAACTTACATCTGACCAATTTGAAAACAAAATTTCGTGCACACAATGACTACATCTGTTAGCAAGCGTTACTATAGCGGCTGAGCGCTGCAAGCAATAATAGTCCTTACGGTGTATAGATGTTAGTTTCCTCGATAGTACATATAAGTCTTCATTTTGACAATTAGACAGCTATAAGAAGAAAGAGAAGCAGCCTTATTTAATTATACTACACTTAGTATATTTTGTTTATTTTTATTTTTTTCTCTCTGAATCACATTTCCCTGTGTCAATTATTTCTTGCGTTGCAGCAGAAATTCAGCGTCAAGTGGTACACCTTGTGTTGTCATCTGAAATTATACTGAGCTGAGGCCCTTTAAGCATTATGATAATTGTTTTCTGTTCGTTTTAAAATAAATGGTTTTAAGTTATTTTTCAACTGTAATGCCCATAAAAGCATTCATCTTTATTTATTTTACCTTTATCAAACTTACCAATTCAGTTAATCTAGGAAACTTGACAGTTACAGTTTTGACATAAGATACAGGATCTAGGTCTTCACACAGTGGATTGCCTTCCAACCAGAGCTTCTCTATTTTGCTGCTGACTCTAGATAATTCTGAAACTGAGGGTATCTGTAAAAGAATAAAGGACAATTTTACGGTAGAAGTATACAGTAAAATAGAGCAAGGAGTTGCTACATCAGCAGCGTCTAGAGATGACAGTACAATTCGTGGCGTTGAAAGTGCGTAGAGCGCACAACTTTTGTCACGGATCGCCTTCAAACTCGTCAATTTTGATTGTGTCTATGACACGACGGTAAACTGTGATTTGGTGACACGCTTGGTTTGTATGGAAAGGTTTGACAATGCAGGCAGCATTGTTTTTAAATACACATTATTGTTTTTTTATATAATACAGGATAAGTTTTTATTAAGTGCGCAAACACACAGTTTGCGCACTGGATAAAAACTTATCCTGTATAGTCCTCCAGACCGGATTTCGGCCATGGCAGCCAATTTCAACGGAGACGCCTTATGCGCGAGAGATTGTATAGTACACAAGTGTGTGCGCAGACACAGGTGCACACTATCTTCCATCACTCTCATAGTCCAATGGGAAGGCATTCTGACACGACCGGAGTAATCAGGCGTAGGACCAACGGCTTAACGTGCTTTCCGAGGCACGGGGGTATCACACCGCCAACTTCTAAACTTAGAAATCTCTAATGGCAAAATCCAATAACACTTTGCCCGACCTGGGAAACAAAACCAGGGCCCCACGCTCAGCAGTGATGCACAACGTTGATATTATATAGGGTGACAGGTTAATTTATACGCTACCCGGTCTAAAATCATATAGTGAATCCAAGGTAAGGCTACGCGGCCATGCCCATGCCACCCTATATTTGTCAGACGATACTAAAAAAGACACCATCTTAATTGAAAACCCAATAACGTATATTTAAAAAACTTACATTGTTGTTGCTAAAGTTCATAGCTGTCAAATCTGCTTTGATGAAAAAGTTCAACACGTCTAATGGTACTTGGCTGAAATGTTAATTTATAGGTTTAGACATTAAGGGGTGTATTCATAAACGATAATTAAAGTTAAGAGATGTTTAAACGTACATAACTTTAAGCAGCGTTTATAGATAAGGGGGGAAATTAACAGTAGAAAATAGTCTACTAACGAACTAAGAAAAGCAGAAATATAATGAAAAATTGCAACTGGCATTAAATCATGAAACGTTTTCTATGTTTCTGTTTAGTTAAGTTTGTGATCTTCTTGTCCGATTCCCAATAAATACCTTTTCTTTCTTTCAAAGTAAATCTGGTTAATTAATTAGTGTAATAAATCAACCACTTTCTACTAGTATATAGATTCATACATAAAGTAACGCCTTCTTTCCATGGGGATAGGCAGAACCTACAGAACTCCACCTGCTACGATTCTTTCAAACTTTGTTGCCAAACAAGTTTTGCCACATCTGAAGGCCAATTCTCGTAATTAAATACGTTCACAATCTAGTCGCAGTCTCATCTCAGCGACAATCAAATGTCAAAAATGTATGAAAAATCGAGGTATTTTTGACACATTGACACTGAGATCAGACTGTAAACGTTCTTAAAATTACGAGAATTGCCCCTCTGATCATCAGTGATAGGAATAGGTAGTGCCTATTAGCCTAAACTTCGAAGAACAGAGACAAGAAACGGAGACTTCCTTAGGACTAAATTATTTCCGGCACATCTGTCTCGAAATTTCGAGACAACACTTTTAAATACATTTAAAAAAATGTGTTACTTGGAATAAGCAATTCGTCTATATTTATCTAAAGTTTGTCTATAAATGTGATAGTTTACACTTGAACTTTAGAACTTTTTTACACTTGAACTTTAGAAATCTCATTAAACGTAGCCGAGAGCGAGCTAGAAAGAAGATATTTACTTCGAAACGTGTACTGCTTCTTATTCAAACATTGTGATTCATTGTGTATTACGATCAACAAGTCATTTACAAAATGTTCTCCAAAAAAAAATTCAGAAAATTTTATGGTTGTAACGACTGTGTATGTTATTATTTTATTATGATATATCTAGTCGCAAACTTTAGGTAAATATAGACGAATTACTTATTCCAAATAACATTTTTTTTAAATGTATTTATGTGTTGTCTCGAAATTTCGGGACAGATGTCTCGGAAAAAATTTAGTCCTAAGGAAGTCTCCGTTTCTTGTCTCTGTTCTTCGAAGTTTAGGCAAATAGGCACTACCTATTCCTATCACTGCTGATCATACACGCACGCCGTTTGCGAGTACTACGCACCTAACCTTCCTGAAGAACATCACTGTATTTCCTCACGGGCGTCTTCATCTACCTCTCTCCGGCGTTTCCACTCACATATGCCTTGTAAATACCTTTTGAGTCGTCTATCATTCATCCAAATATTTATATTTGTTTATTAACAGGAAATGCATAGACTTTGTAATCGCTTCTTTATGTTATAATTTGGGATTGAATAATCGGATACATATTTACCTAAACTATTTATCTAAATTACTTAATTATTTATTTAAAATTACCCCTGATGCAAATATGTGTAAGTAGCGTGTAAGTCTGTAAGAGAAGGGGTGGAGTGTATTAGTTAAAATAGGTATTTTAATTTACATAAAATTAAGATATTTTCGATAAAAAGGTGCGTTCCATATTAGCCATCATCTCAAATTTAGGTGAATATGCATCCAAATATCTGAGTTCTAGTTATAATGTAACACAATATAAAAATCATGGAATAGGTTAATTTTTACCTTAAATTATTGTTGCTTAAGTTTAACATTTTGGTGTCTCTCCCCATTCTGAGCATCAGTATTTTATAGTTGGCAAGGAGAGATATTTTGTAAAAAAATATTTTCTTATTTGTAAATTCTGTAAGTAAAAGAAATGTGGGGCATTTATTTTAATTATGTGTCTACGTCTACTTAAGTCTAATATAAACCTTTCTCCTATATTTTTATTATTTAAATATAAAGGTTTACAGATAAACTCAATAGTCAACCAAGTTAATTATTGAAGTAAAACATTTCCAAAATGATTTTTCAGAAACAAGTTATCAAGCACTATAAAATAGATACTTAATCTCAAGATAAGTAGTCTCAGAAACTCATTTTGACTTATTTCCCGACTGCGACAGAAGGAAAGTTATGTTTTTCGATTATATTATATGTATATTTCTTTGGCAACATTGAGTGGGGTATCAAAATAAAGGGTTTTATAAATAGGCCTCATTAATGTCAAAACTAATTATATTATCTGCTGTATATAGGTACCTACATACTTCCTTGTTTATAAGTTTGTGTTTATTGGGTTTTGAATCTACCCTCCATCACATTGTTGTTCCTACCTTACTATTATGATTTATCCACTTTTATTTCTAGGCTACTTAGCTCAATACACAAATTACGATATTTGGTGTTTTATTGAAGACATAACATTATCTAAAAATGTGAAATAAAAAATATATTTACAAAATCAACCTTTATTGCCTCCGACTGCATAAGATTGGTTATACAAGATGTAACTTAAATAGCGCACAACCTTTTAAGGGGTTATTGTGCTCATCATTATCAACAACTTTTACTATGGGACCAAATCTGAAATCGCGAAACAAAATCAGCTGTTCCGTACACTTGTATTCGCATAACTCGTCAAAATGTAAGGAACAGCTGATTTTTTTTTCACGATTTCAGGTTTTGTCCCATAGTAAAAGTTGTTGATAATGATGAGTACAATGACCCCTTAAGAGGTTGTGCGTTATTTAAGTTACACCTTGTATATATATAGTCAGTCTAATATCCATCCTTTTAAAACAAGTTTCTTGTTTCCATCTTTTTTAATTAAAGTTCACTTTTTAGGCAGTCAGGTTTTTTGATTTTGTAATTTTTTTTTCAAGAATTGACTTACCAGGATCATCGCAGAAATTAGATAAGTCCAGCTCACATTTCTCACTAAACCTCCTGCTTACAACACCGGAGACAATCTCATCAACTGTAGTCACTGATCCAAAGAAATCTGTAGAATTTCTATCATTAAAAAGAACGTCTACATTGTACATGTTCCTGTTATATGGAAACATAAAGTCAAATTTTATCATTTTCGCTACTAAAGACAAATTGCAGGTGTAGAATGTGGCTATATCACACTGCGTTGAACATTTGACAGGTACTAAGACACTGCCAAAGTATTCCGATAGCTTGTCAAATAGTTCATGTAAAGTATCTTGCCAGTTGTGTATCTGAAAATATAAGTAGATGAAATGATTTATTCTGGTACCCCTGAGAAAATATTACGAAATCAACTCTCTATTTTAAAGTTCAGACATCATCTTGGGCAAAAACTATGTGGGTTCATGTAAATTTGCAAACTTTTAAGTAGGTACAGATCATCTAATTTAAAACTGCACTCCGCTCCACGAAAGTGTATAGAACAAGTAATTAAAATGCGTAGGCAGGGTGTGTAGGTGTTAGCAGTGGAGGGCAATGAGGGCATGCAGTTTTAAATTAGATGAACTCTGCATACTATACAGGATAAATTTTTATCCAGTGTGCAAACTGTAACGATGAATTCAGCATATCATTCTAGATACCCCAGCGCATACATTTTTCATCAGTTATACAAAAAATAACCAGCTGTTCCATACTGTTTGACCACATAGGTATTGCACTTTTCTATAAAGAAGCTGATTTTTGTTTAGTAAAACCAATAATAAATTTCTTTGCTGGGGGTCTAGAAGGGTATACTGAATTCATGGTTAAAGTTTGCGCACTGAATAAAAACTTTTACTGTATGTATGTACTTATATGTTATATTTTTAATGAAAACTGTTTTATTTGGTAATTATTAGTCTTTCTTTTAACTATAACAATCAACTCCATATATTGATGTATTTCAATTGATGCAATGAGAATATTTCATTACAAGACAGAAAAGTATGATAAAAGTGTGTTGCAAATTATAAAATTTATATTAAAAGCTACTTAATGACCAAGCTGGCCAGTATAACTTAATACACACAATATACAAACTCATACCTTATATTCATGGCATTAATAACTTACCATAATTTTGTGGAAACAATGTTTGGCAGCTTTATCTTCAGTTTGTAAACAAGTCTCAATGCTTTCCACGATAGCTAAAGATGCTGTGACTCTATTGAGTAGGAATTTCTTGTACTTCTCCAGTCCATAGTTTTCAGTCGTCATTGCGAGTTTTATTGGTAAACTAGCATTTGCCAGCGGCGTCGCCCGTGTGGAGGTTGGAGATTATACCACAGGAAAATAGAGTATCCTATGTGTTAATCCAGGTTATAAACTATCGTGCCAAATTTCATCCAAACCCGTTCAGCTCAGCTGTTTTTGCGAGATTGAGTATGGACACCCAAACATACAAACTTTCACATTCATAATATTCTATGATACAGCAGGATAATGCTGAAGAAGCAAGTGGCAAGTTACAATTTTCAATCGATTTTAATAACATTACCATCAGTCATTGACAAACAGTCAGTGTCAATGAGTGTCAACTGTCTGTCAAGTGTAGATCACAGATAACTATATACTATGGCTACGTTCCGAGAAACGTTAATATCGATTTGAGCGTGCTCACACCCGTTCCGAATTGGTGTGAGCGCGATAACGATATCCCGTGAATCGTCATAGATGACGTCATGACATGCGCCATCTTGCGATAACGCCGACCATGCGTAATAGTAATATCACTGTGAGCGCTGTCAAAAATGACAGTTGTGCTGTTTTGTTTTTCGAATCGTTTCCTAACTTTAGCTAACTTGGATATAGTGCGTCTGGCTAGAGTCGCCACCAAACCTAACCTAACCAAATAAGACGAAATTGTGATGTATACAAGTTTTATATGGTTTAAATAGGTTTTAACATTAAGTGAGCACTGTTAGCGCGTTCACGAGCGTTCCGTATTGTTGACAAAAATGACAGTTCTTAGCTGCCATAATCGTGATATCTATCTCGGAACGCAAATTATTAATGCGAGCGCTCACAGCGCTATTTTTCTTATTCGGAATGTGGCCATATCGGAGATGTAGATTCTAGATTGTGTTGCAAGTCATTTCCACGCAGTGTTGTATTTGATTTGTCTGTGCTGGTACCTAAGTTAATAAAAAAAAAATGTTTTATTTATAACTAGCTTTTGCTGGCGTTTTCGCCCGCGTGGACGTCGAGAATTATCCCAGGAGAGCGTAAACCGGGATAAAAAGTAGCATAGGTGTTAATCCAGTATATAAACTACTAGCTTTTGCCAGCGGCTTCGCCCGTGAGGAACTTTCATCCCCTATTTAACTCCCTTGGGGGTTGAATTTCGAAAAATTCTTCCTTATTCCTTGTCTACATTATAAAGGAAATCTCTGTGCAAAATTTCAGCTTTCTAGGTCCAAGGGTTTGGGCTGGGCGTTGATGAGTGAATCAGTCAGAAAGTACTTTTCTTTTTATATAAATAGATAGATAGATCTGTGTGCGAAATTTCATCCAAATCCGTTCAGGTATTTTTGCTTCATAGAGTAACAAACATCTAAACATACAAAGTTTCACATTATAATATTTCACATTTATAATTATTAGTGGGATTAGTAGGAAAAGCACTATATTTATTGACTTTTTCTTCTTCTACTACTACTGTTCTCTTTGGTTAACTTTGACGTTTTCTAATTATTTACTCTCTGACAGAGAATCTCTATGCAGTGATGCCAGTTTAGCCCCTTCGGAAAAGAAGAAAAAGGGCTACATCTAGCCCTTTTTCTTCTTGTTCAGCCCCGAATATGATGATTTAGCCCTAGCCCGTAATCTAGCCCCAAATATTATCGCCTGTCAAAACCATATAAACATAAATTATGAAAAAGTATGAACTTTGAGTCCCTAAATTCCATACCATAATTTATACGAACTGGCCTTACCATGTTAAACCAAACCTACTACACATAGGTAATCCCTTATGATCTCTTTTAAAAAATATTGTACATAACCAATTTAAATTTATACTGAACAAGGCTGCGCGCAATGAGGCCCAAACCCAACCATCAAACGTCGGTCGTCAGCGCAAAGTGAAACCCTTCGAGAGGAATTAGATGAAGACTGCTATTTAGATCGTAATTTTATAAGTAAACAATATTTTATAATCCAGAATGATGTATTTTATTAATAATTTACCTACACATTACCTATTCATGAAATCCATTTGACTAAAGAAGCTTTATTTTTATTTTTCGTTATTTAGTCCTATTTTCTAGAAAATGTGCTAATCTAGCATTTTTTTTAACTCGATTTACTATTTAGCCCCAAAACCTGACACCCAGTTGACAACACTGTCTGTGTTATTTACTGACTCGATTTACGACTGGGTTCGTACTCCTAGATTCCTTCGTGGTTAGGTACTTCCCGTTTAAAGTATTTATCAGTAGTTTTACTCTGTCAACACGTGAGAGATTATTTCTATAAAAGAAATATGAATAAATCAACAATAATATTACTTTGCAAAATTGCACTCTTTTTATTGATTTTTATGAGTGTAATTTCTCATGTCGTAGCCGACTCGGCCCCTAAAAAAATGCAGATTGGGGTTAAAAAAAGACCCAGTGAATGTCCAATGAAAAGCAAAAAAGGAGACCTTCTACACATGCATTACACGGTAACTATTATTACGTACTTATTTATCCTTAGGAAGTAGCCATGGTCATACTCATACATGAAGTACGAACTAACAGTGTGGCACGCTGGCTGCATATTTTTTATCAATAACTTTCATAAACCAGATGCAATTTCTTCAGTTCAAGTAATACTTCAGTACTAACACATTTATGTCTCTAATTTTCAGGGTACCCTAGAAGATGGCACTGAATTTGATAGTTCAATTCCTCGAGGCAACCCACTTACCTTCACTTTGGGTTCCGGTCAAGTAATAAAGGGGTGGGACCAAGGTTTGATAGGCATGTGTGAAGGAGAGCAAAGGAAACTAGTCATTCCACCTCATTTGGCCTATGGAGAAGCCGGAGCACCACCCAAGATCCCAAAGTCTGCTACATTAACATTCCATGTTGATCTTGTCAAAATTGAAAGGAAGGATGAACTGTAACTGGAATAAAATAGCCTTCAGCATATTAATTTTAGAGTCTGCAATGTATGTTTGGTGAAATTGGTGATAATTGTTATTGATTCAGATGGTGTTTTCATTTTATTTTATTCATTTTTTTTTCTTTTTTACTTTTATATCAAGATAATAAAAGAAAAAATTAAATATATTTTGCTGAAGGTAATTTTGTAGTTTGTTTTTCCCTTTTTAATAATTGTAAGAAGTGGTGAAGTTAACAGTAACCCGATAATTCTGGTAACTGGACAAATTGCTACTAGCAACCCAGGCCAACAAACATGGATTTCTTCATTCTGTGTGAACCATGGTGCCATGTCAATATTTCTCAAGATTGCGTTGTGAGCTCTTTGGAGGCACATTGTTACTTTTGCTAGCCACTGCCCATAGTTGGATGCTGTATGACCATATTGGTTTTATTAGAGAATTGTACAGCATTTGCTGTCAAAGGTAGTAGGACTGAGTTACAACCCATCAACCAATATAAGTTTTTAAGTTTGGGCTTAGCTAGGTGTATCTCTTTTTGTTTTATATGTATATGCGTCTTCCAGGTGAGCTTTTTGTCCAGGTAAAAACCGAGGTACTGATTTATCACAATCCATGTGTCGTAGACTTGTATCTCCCCAGATTACTGTGGGATAGTCACTGGTGCAGATACGCCACTACCGCCGCCAGTTATTGATTTTATCCAGTACTATTTGTAAATTGTTACTGGCGATATCGGGTTCCTCGGCACTCGCCAGGTAAGCAACGTCATCTGCGTATGGCCCTACCATTAAATCTTCTGTAGTTGGGAGAGCAGGTGTGAAAAAATCAGTTCTAGGTCCCATTTTTATGTATAAACATATAAAACGAGTCCTATGAACTGAGGCTTGTGGAACTCCAGCTTCGATATTATACAGACCTTTCGTCGCCCTGTTTTACTTGAGATTGACTGCCATCTTAATATGAAGCTATGATGGGAAACACTGAGTGGGGAAGCTTTTCCTTTGATTTGCACAGTACGCCCTTGTGCCAGACACAATCAAAGGCCTGTTGCACTTCTAGAAATGCCGCAAAGGTGTATTCCATCTCGTAAACCTTAGCGTATTGCATGGTAGAGTCGGTGGACCTGTTCGGTAGTTATTAAATGCGACTTTCTAAATCCGAACTGGTGTAAAGGAATAAGGTCACACACATCCATGAATAGGTACTTTGAGTCTGCGCCTGGACAAGAAAAATGTTTCGTAGAGTTTAGACAACACTGGTGTGAGGCCAATAGGTCGATATGATGTGACATTGTGTGATGGTTAACCAGATTTATGAAGCATAATGATTGAGGAGATTTTCCATAGTTTGGGAACATAGCCCGTTCTAAATATTTCGTTAAACAGACTAGCCAGGAATGTAACTGCTTTTTTGGGTAGCTCCTAAAGAACTCTAGGCATGTTTAAATCAAACCCAGGTGCTTTCTTTGGATTTAACGATCTGATTTCTATCGCAGTTTCTTTGGGTGATGTTTGTCTCCGTTCCTGCGTGAGCACCACCATCAGCATGGGGTGTAACATAGATGTTATAGACCCTTATACGAAAAGAACTTCTTGTTGTTGCATGAGATTCTGATACAAGGGGGACAACAGGACACGCTAGACCAGATATTCAGTGCCCCATTGTTTGTAGGGCAGCACCACATTTACACTCCAGGGTGGAGTCATCTGTGAATCTCCACCTGAGCAGGTTTTTAGCATGTGAAACGATTCGTTTTGATAGAAAAGCACCATCTCGCCGTAGGCCTAGCCTATCCATAGACCGTTCGCCGGTGAGTGGGAGGACACACTTTATAAAACTGTTGCGGCTTTCCAGAGTTTGTGACATGAGGATGTTATCGAGCAAAGGGTGTCGTGTGTCTTTAACTATCTTGGCTCTTTCACTTGAGCGATTTCAGGTGGAGCTATTCCAGTTAGTGGTTGTGTACAGTATTTGCACCGGGGTTGGTTTGAGGCACCCAATGATGATACGTTTCATTCAGAGCTGTATCCACTAACTTTATTTATTAATCCTTTATTTCAGGCTACTGAGGCCCATAAAACACAATAGGTACATATATAGTATAAGTATAAAACAATAACTATACCTAAACTAATGCATATTTTATAAAACAATCTTAAAAACAACTACTGCACACGAAGTGACGGCATCGTGTTACGCTGCGAGGTGTCGCGTAGCTGGCCGCGGAAACGCCGATACAGCACACCTTTCGGCCAAAACTCTTCCTTGAGGAAGGTCACGAAATGGTGACTCGGAACGCGCACCACGAAGGACTTGAAGTTGGTGTTATGGCGCGCTTCCAACTTCTCCACCCTCAAGGTCTAGTTGGTCTTCACCCGTATGTATGTAGTTACTCTACGACTTTGCATGGACTGAACGATTCAACACGGTACACGCGAATTCACCTGCAGAACAAAATAGCGTCAGCCCAGTAGTCCGTATAACGTCAGGCAAAGCACCCCTCTTTGACGAGACCAGTCGTTGTATGAGACTGCTGCGAGATGTGCACCTTTTACTTGATGTTCTTGCAGTGTTTGCTGAATGTAAGTGACGTGTCCAAAGCAACACCAAGATATTTCGGGAAGTTGTTGTGCTCAATGGACACCTTACCCCAAACGATGTTAAGTTTGCGGCCCGCTTCTCCGTTCTGAAGAAGGAAAAGCAAGACTGAGTTTTGCTCAGATTTGGTTTAAGTGAGGTGAGAGGTAGTAGTAATACCATGTCGTTAAGACACCAAGAACGTCTGACAAGTGGACCTCGGCGTCTTCAAAGGTGGTAGCTTGGGTGGTGAGGACAAGATCGTCTGCATAGAGGAAGCGGGACGGGTTTTCACGTCTCGATGATTGGCCGTTAGTATAGGTATTGAAGAGGAGCTATACCAAGACACTACCTTGGGGTAGGCCGTTTTTCTGTGCTGTCCAACGACTTTTTTCCGAGAGAAGGAAGACCTGAAAATGGCGGTTGTGGAGGAGTATTCGAACAAAATTCTGATCGCTGATCAAGGTCTCCACTTTCCGCAACAACCGTTTGAGGTTGACTGTATCGTAGGTACATCTACCTACGACTTGTCAGCATAAATCTACGAATACAGCACCTGTGTCTATACCTCTCCGAAACAACTTCAATGTGTTGCACCTTGCACGAGTTTGCGAGTCTAACAGCAGCAATACTTGACGGGCCTGAAACCAGCCTGGCCTGGGATTAATTTTGGGTCAATAACGCTAGCAAGACGGTCTAGCAGCAATCACTCGAATAGCTTGTATGTATGACATAGTAGAGATTTTGGACGAAGTCTTTTGGGTGGTTAGCTGCTTTGCCTTAGGTTTGCTATGGCCTTTGATTTTCTCCAGCGACAGGGTACTGAAGCTGATACCAGATAACTGTTGTATAGTTGCAGCAACCACGCCACAACAACAGGATCAAGCTGTTTTATTTGTTCAACTGAGATGTCCTCTCCAGAAGCTTTACCCCTAATCGCTGTGACGATAATCAGTAAGGTTGAATGGTTTACTAATATCGTCACAAGCGCTATCAGGTTTTTGTGGCTTAAGTACCTTACTGGAACGACGTGTTAGTTTTCCTTTAAGAAGCAGTTGGTGAGCTATCTGGTTGGCGATGGCGGTGAGCTTGTCAGCTTTCGTATTGTAGGTACTCCATCCAAGCTTTTTTGCTGTTGAGTCATATCGATGTTAGTTACAGTGTTGATCCACCTCTCTCGTATGTTTTTGTGAGTTTCGATTAGATTTATCATAATGATCGAACCAAGACTGATAATGTATACCGATCTACAATCGCAAGATACTAGTCGATAATAATACGAGCATTGTTATTTTTTTAAATACTTAAAGTATAGGGTCTAGGCAAATCGAATTACTGTTTTCTAAAACTTGGGAAACATCATCAAATAAATTTTTAATACATTTCAATTTTAATATTCGTTGAAATTCGAAAGTATGGTCGAATTATGAAATAAAGCGTGCTACTGATAAGTCGATTAACCGACGACTACTTATTGACGACTGTTTTATTGACATCTGTGGTTACTATTAGGTTCATCATCATCATCATCATTTCAGCCGAATGACGTCCACTGCTGGACATAGGCCTTCCCCAAGCTCCGCCATTTCGACCGGTTCTGTGCTTCCCGCATCTAGCGGACTCCTGCGGCCCTCACAAGGTCATCAGTCCACCTTGTGGGAGGCCTTCCAACTTTACGTCTTCCGGTGCGCGGTCGCTACTCCAGAACTTTTCGGCCCCATCGGCCATCTGTTCTGCGAGCAATGTGCCTTGCCCACTGCCACTTAAGTTTGGCAATTCTTCGGGTTATGTCGGTTACCTTGGTTCTCCTGCGGATCTCTTCATTCCTGATTCGATCAAGCAGGGAAACTCCAAGCATAGTCATCTCCATTGCCCTTTGGGTGACTTTAAGCCTTCTTATGAGGCCCATTGTGAGCGACCACGTTTCGGTTCCATGTCATCACTGGCAACATACACTGGTCGATCGAAGACTTTCGTCTTGAGAAACTGCGGAATGTGGGACGAGAAGATATTGCGAAGCTTCCCGAACGCTGCCCAACCGAGTCGGATTCGACGATTGACTTCTTTCTTGAAGTTGGACCTACCTAACTGGACAGTTTGTCTTAGGCAAACGTACTCGTCCACAACTTCGAGTGCAGCGCCTCCGACCGGGTGTTACACGGGCATTGGACATGACCTTTGTCTTGTTCATGTTCATTTTAAGACCCACTCTTTCGGAAGCTCTACTGAAGTCATCGAGCATTGTACTGAGGTCCTCCATGGTCTCAGCCATGACAACTATATCATCGGCAAATCGAAGGTGAGTGATGTACTCGCCATTGATGTTGATGCCAGCCCCTTTCCAGTCCAGAACCTTGAAGACATCCTCCAGTGCAGCAGTGAAGAGTTTCGGAGAGATAACGTCTTTCTGTCTAACACCTCGCTGCAGAAGGATAGGTTTCGAGGTCTGGTCCTGGAGTCGGACTGACCTAGTGCCGTTTTCGTAAAGACACTTCAACACCTCGATGTACCTGTTGATCTGGCACTGTTGGAGGGACTGCAGTATAGCCCATGTCTCGATCGAATCGAAGGCTTTTTCGTTGTCCACAAATGCTAAACATAGAGGCAGGTTATACTCTTTGGTCTTCTGTATAACCTGCCGCAGCGTATATAAGTGATGTACTGTGCTTAATGCACAGACATATAAAACAGTAGCAGACCAAACATTCGCTAAAAATTGCGTACCCATTACGCACACATAGACAGTGTGGTCGATACAGGGCCGGACTAGGGCTGGTTGCCGGTATTATATAACGATATTGACACGACCGATAATCTTACTGAAAATCCGTGAAAATCGATATTCTCTGGGTAAATGAAGTTTAGATTACCTATCAATAAAGTCTTAACGAATATAACCACTCATCTGTTCCCGTGGTTACTGTAAAAGGCGACTAAGGTAATATTTTAAGAGGACGGTGGGGGGCAGTCCTTTCACCTCCTTTTAACGGTATATTTATACACAGACCATTGACGGCCATCAGTATCGGATAAAAGAACTCTCCCTGTAGTCATTAACCCGCATGCCCAGCGTGGTGGGACCTAGAGTTAAGGTGTTGGTATGCCTGAAAGCTAGCATATAAATATATCAGGAATTTTGAAATAAAACAATGAATGAAAATTTTCATTTTTTTTTTTACTTTATTTATTTATATATTCTTTATTGTACACTACAAAAATACATTATACAAAAAAATACACTAGAATATATACAATAGGCGGCCTTATCGCTTTCCGCGATCTCATCCAGGCAACCATGGAATGGACAGTGATTAGCCTGGACATAAAATGGGGACGTTGTTGGTACAAATAATGTGTTTACAATATACTAAAATAGATACACACATATCCTAAATAATAGATACATAAATACATACATACAAAATTTAAAACGAACGAAAATAAAAGCCTATACAGAGATTATTACAGTTTGGTACGAGAACAAGATCACAACGACAAGTAATGTTCTTTATTTTCATAATTTAAAAATTACTGGTCCTAAAATAATAATATGTACAGGTATACAAAAAATAAAAGAATCGTAGGGCAACAAATAATACGTCCGCATCGTTGTGAATGAGAAAAGTGGCCAACAAAGGCTGGCAGCATTGCCACGTGGTATGGCAATGCTGATTCTTTGGCTGAAAAATAAGCCAGCCCTTTGGTCACGTGAAGAGTCGATCAACCGCTTGGAAATGTCTCGGAAAACTAAGTGGCCACTCGGACCCCATGGCCCTAGAGTTTCAACCCCAAACGGCTCGTACATATAGGTTTCAATAAGATTAGAATATTTGCGCCATTTGAGGTTCAGTTTCAATCCTGGAGTTTCATGTTTTTAAATCCATGCATTCCGTAAAATAACATCCTTTGGAAACCTGGAAAAATATTAGTAAGCTCAATTATTACCTGCTGAATGAAATGTTAAAATTATGTGAGTAGCCTATACCGATTTATGTCCACCATCGTTCATGTTATCCATCACACAGACAGGGTAACATAACCGGCTAATGAGACACAATTGATTTTCTATTGTAACGTATCACATGTGTACGCGCCGGGCCGGAGCGATTCTATATACACTGACAATCTGCACTCTGCCATATTTTCAAACTATGTCACCAAAAAAATATGAAATATCGTAGAGTAAACCGAGTCTCTATTTGATAATTCCATGATAGGTAAATATTCTCCATACAATAAAAAAATCGTCTTTGTTGCCAAATCCGTCCCTGACTACACAGCATAATACAAAAACTTACCGATGAAAGGTCAATCCAGGTGTTTTGTGGTAGCTAGCACTGTCACACTGGTACGCACAGCACTTTACCATTTTGTTTTTGTGTAATTGTCCCAAACAATTAATTTTTCAAGTAATATTTCGCGGTTGAAACATAGAACGCGATTCAGGATAAATGTCGCATAACGAAATGGCGGCGCGGGACAGACGGGCTACGCTTCAAATTTTGTCTATGTGTGAGTCAGTGTGACAACAGGTGACAGAACGAGATACTGCTTACGACTTGACGCTTAGCAAAAAAAGGATAGAGAATCAAGTCCATCGACTATGGATTAATGTTTGGTCTGCTACTGTTTTATATGTCTGTGGCTTAATGCCTTTATTGAAACCGGCCTGTTCGGGAGGCTGGAATTCGTCAAACCTGCGCGCTAGACGGTTCCTGATGACTCTGGAGAACAGTTTGAGCCTATAATTCTTAAGAAGGGCATTGGTGCCGATTCTGTTGGCACAAAATTCTCTAAACTAAACTAAAAATCACCAAAATTTAGTTTATTCCTGTCAAACGACGATTTCCCATTCTGAAATTGACTAAAGTGACACAACTTAACTATAATTTAGTTTGACAGCACTAAGATTGCACTGAATTATTAGTTTAGTGAAGATGGTAATTTTGCTATTCTGAGTTTGCCGTTTTTCACTAAAAATTTTGACTATATTAATTTTTCTAACTAAATCTGACTATTTTTAATCGCGATTAAAAACGTGTGGAATAAAACTAGTGGTCATGAACTAAAATTCACACCAACACTTCGACTTCAGGTGCAAAAACAGTATTGAATTATTTTTTTCTTTTCGTTTGCTTTTAATATATCTCGAAAATGGTGTGTCCTATCGCAAAAATGATGATAATTTGGACCCCCTTTAATAAACCCATAAGCCCCATAATCTCAACATGTAGGTATTTTTTTTTTTTTTTTTCATACTAAAAGTCAAAAATTCCATATAAAAACGTCGAGGCTGGCCCCTGCGCACGCTTCTGTCGAACCGCACCTTTCGCTATCGCATCGAAGGGGCGATCTCGTCTCCCCATCCCATTCGCGCCGGCGTCCCTCAGGGCGCGGTGTTGTCCCCGCTCATATTCACTCTATTCACGAGCGATATCCCAAAAAGTAGAAAGGCACAGTTGGCACTGTTCGCAGACGACACAGCCATCTACTACACTGGGAAAAGTCAGGACGCGATAGCCGCCACTCTCCAAACCACCGTCAACGTCCTTGGCGCGTGGTTTCGAAAGTGGCGGATCGACATAAATCCGGATAAAAGCCAAGCAGTCCTCTTTACGAGACCGCGACGCATTAGACCTGAGCCCCCCCGTCCCATCTCCTTGTTCGGCAAGCCTATCCCTTGGGAGAAGCAAGCTAAATACCTTGGTGTGACCATGGATCAGCATCTCTCCTTCGCAGAGCACATAAAGAAGGCGCGCTCACGCGCCGCCTTCGCTCTCGGCAGGTTACATTCTGTTCTAAATGCACGTAGCAAGTTGTCACTAAAGTGCAAGTTGCGGATTTACACGGCGTGTATAAGGCCCATCATGACGTATGCGTGTGCAATCTTTGCGCACGCGAACCCCCGATTCATCCATAGGATGCAGACCCTACAGAACCGATTCCTCCGGCAAGCCACAGGCGCCCCTTGGTTCGTTCGGAACGAGATCCTCCATCTCGATCTGAAAATCCCCACGGTCAGTCAATTCATGAAACGCACCTCGAAGCGTTTCTTCGATAAAGCCGAAATTCACCGCAATCCCTTGATTGTGAAGGCCGCCACTTATGTCCCCAGTAGGATTAGCTCTGTCCGACGGCCGAGACATGTCCTCACCGACCCAGATGACCACATTACTCTCCTCCAGGAAAGCAATAGGGCCACCTGTACAGTTCGCACACACCGATCAAAATCGTCCTTCCGACCTCGCCGCCGAGGTCCTCGCGCCCCGCGAAGACCCCTAGTAGTATCGGCGCCTAACGTCGAGACCCCCGACCGACCCTTGCTCGTTGAAGCGCCAGCCCGCGCCGCAGCTGAGCCAGTAGCTTTAAATTCCCCTTATAATAATAATGATGCCAATTCGATCCAGCCTGTCCCCAATAGAGATAGCTGTCCCCCTATCAGTGACGCCCTGAGCCGAGGTTCGTACCCCACAGGGGGTGCCCTCAGCGTGCAGTCGCTTAGTTTTTAAATTTTAGTTTGTAAGCCCTGGCTGGAGGCATTAAGTGTAAAATTTTAATGGCAGCCCCAGGAAAGCCCGGTTGAGCAGTCACGGCCTCTCAAGGCCAACTGCGAGATGCCCAACAAAAAAAAAAAAAAAAAAAAACCCTGCGCACGCTTCATTCAGCTCTTCTTAAAAAAATCATTGCGTAGGGCACACAAGTACCACGTTGCGAAGCCAAAAGAAAAAAAATACCACCTGCAGGCTTAGCACGACAACCGTAGAGAAGCGTTTTGTCGACGGAAGACTAGACAAAAATTACGTTTCCGTGTAGACACTTGTCAGTTTTTCACCGAGAAATGTAGACAAGCGATTTCTATTCTACAGTAGAGTAGAAATAGAAAGCGTCATGCTAAGCCTGCAGGAGTCACGATTGTCAAATTCGATTTTAGTTGTGTCAAAATATTTTTTTAAGTTTAGAGATTTTTATTTGCAGAATAGCTTTAAGATTCTCATAGCCAAAAGTAAGGAATTTTAGTGATAGTTTAGTTAGTTTAGTTCGGTGTACAACAGAATCGGCACCAATGTCACCCTTCTTAAAGAAAAGTATCACCACACCTCCGTTCCATACCTGTGGCGTTTTGTTTTGCCCGGGTGTAGATAAAAATGTTTCACGTTATCAAAAATCATTGAACCGTGCAAAATTAAATAAGACTATTTGTAAATACGCCAAAACTACTATTTAATTGAATGACACATTGCAACTTGAACCACACAAGCGGAACTTGAAAGTTAAAGTCACAGATTACTCATGGTTGAAGTTTATCTAGGATAAATGCTCTAAGAAGTTTATCAGACTAGTGTTGCCCATGCGATTCGTCGATAAAAATCCGGTACTAGTAGGTTACCGGATTTTTATCGACGAATCGGATGGGCAACACTAGTCTGATAAACTTCAAAGCAGGGATGCCAGAACGTCCCAAAAGGGACGATTTTTGTCCGTTTAGACATCTTTACGTCCCTTCGATGTCCGTTCATACATTCAGTCCCTTTTTCGTCCCTTTTCAAATAGCCAACTATAATCATTTACTTTTATCCGCTAACTATTACAAAAATGCGTTTAAAATACAAATAACAAGACGCAGTTTTAAAGATTACAAAAACGCGTAAAACTTTATGTAAAAACGAAACGCGCGGCGTGTGAATGCAACTTCAGACCACTTCTGGTGAATACAATAACGCCAGCCATCCTTTTTCCACGCACAGTGATCCCATAACGCTTGCCTGCATGTTCCACGCACACAAACAACCACAATCACTCGGTTATTCAGCTGAATTCATTACGTACACACGGCTACACATCAATATAATTATATAGGTACATTTCCAGTTTACGCTGATGTCGCATTGTACGGAAATCCTATACAATGCGAGATCAGCTTATGCTGGAAAAGTATACCTAGCTTGATGTGTAGCCGTATGTATGAGTTACTACGATGCTCGGATTGAGTTTTCGTTATGCGAGTTTCTTTCATTAAAAACATTTTATAATAATACTGTTTTAGCAGTGGTTTTAGTGGGCAGATTTTTCTTCTTGATCAATAAAAGTCGGTTTAAACTTTTTGTTTTGATGTTTAATTATTTTGATTTAGGTCTAAAACTGAACTGCGTGTGCTTTGTGCTAAATTAAAATAAACATAATGGATGCACGGAATACAAAATTAAAACATAAAAAAAACAACCGATTTCCAAAAAAAACACTACAAAGTGAAAAATTACTTTAATTTCGGAGGGCGGTGACAAAAAATTAAAATAGGTACATATCCCAAGTCACCGACTTCCGAAATTAAAGTTATTTTTCACTTTGTAGTGTTTTTGGAAGTCGGTTGTTTTTTTTAAAGTTATTTTTTAATTTCACTTTTTAGTGGTTCACATGTGCTTACCCCTTCACAGCGTACCGGTGTGATGTTATGTTATCTACAGGTGTAAACAATAGACAGACATGAGATTTCAGCAATCCCAGTCCATTTGCTATCATTTATTGAGGAGATTCTTCATCAGATCTTCACCAAATTGAAATGGGATCACTCCGAGAAAGTACTCTTCCAAAAACTACCCAAATCGCTTCAAGTGTGCCTATAAAAATTTGAGGAGTTCTCTCTATTTCTCCAGGATCCCATGATCAGATCTTGACTTGATGATCATGGGACCACCTGGGAAGTATACCCTTTCAAACCAAAAAAATTGGTCCAGCCATCTTCGAGTAATCGGGGAACATACATTAAAAAACTGTTCCGACGAATTGAGAACCTACTCCTTTTTGAAGTCGGTTAAAAATATTGAACATCTTAAAAAAAGCAAACACTTTTATTTGTTTGCCCTAAAAATAGAACAGTACTCGCGCCCTTTTATATATACTTTTTTCTCATTTAATCATAACAAATTATATTTCTCCAGCCGTCCTTTTTCTCCAAAAATCGTCCCATTTCAGGTAGTGAATCGTCCAAAAGTCGACGCAGGTACTGGCAACACTGCTTCAAAGTTGCAATGTGTCATTCAAATATATAGTAGTTTTGCCGTATTTACAAATTGTCTTTTTTAATTTTGCACGGTTCAATGATTTTTGATAACGTGAAAAATTAAAACTGGTGGAATAATGGTCAAGATAATATTTCTACACCCGGATTTGGGTATTGGTGGCGCCGAGCGATTAGTTTTGGATGCTGCATTGGCTTTCAAGAAGAAGGGCCACGACGTAGCGTTTTACACGAACCATCATGATCCCTCACACTGTTTTGCGGAGACGAGAGACGGTACTTTTCCGGTATCCGTCGTAGGCGACTGGATACCACGCTCCATATTCGGTAGGTTCAAAGCCGCGTGTGCCTACGTCCGCATGGTTTACGCAGCTGTTTACATGGCATGGTACGTCATACCGGATGAAGAGCCAACGCTCATATTCTGCGACCTCATATCTCTATGCATTCCATTCTTGAAAATGGCTAGAGGACCTTACCGCGTCGTGTTTTATTGCCATCATCCTGATAAACTATTGTCTGCTGAAGGAGGTATTTTGAAAAAGATATACAGAGCGCCATTGAACTGGCTCGAGGAATTGACAACAGCACAAGCAGATAAAGTGCTAGTAAATAGTAAATATACTGCCAGAGTGTACCAAGATGCATTTCAGAGAATCAAAGATACACCTGATATCTGCTACCCATCTATAAACACTGAGTTCTTTAGATCAACTACACCAAAACCTTTGAAAGAGGTTGTTCCAGTAGGAACAGATAAGTTTATATTCTTGTCAATAAATAGATATGAAAGAAAAAAGAATCTGCAACTAGCTCTAAGAGCATTTGAACATTTAAAACATATTTTGAATGAGGCTGATTGGAACAGAGTGCATTTAATAATGGCTGGAGGCTTTGATCCAATAAACTTAGAAAATATGGAGCACTATATTGAATTGACTGATTTAGTGGCGGAGTTGGATATAGAAGATAAGATAACATTTATGAAATCTCCCAAAGATGATGAAAAAGTGACTCTTTTGTACAACTGCAGAGCTTTGGTTTATACTCCATCAAATGAGCATTTTGGCATTGTTCCCTTGGAAGCCATGTATTTCAAGAAGCCAGTGATAGCTGTGAACAGCGGAGGACCTACTGAGACAATTGTAAATGAAGTTACAGGGTTTTTATGCGAGCCAAGCAGTAAATCCTTTGCAAATGCTATGAGCAAGTTGGTGCTAAACCCTGAGTTAGGTCAAAAACTTGGTGAAGCAGGCTTAAAAAGATTTGAAACAAAGTTCTCATTTGATGCGTTCACGGACCAGTTAGATGGAATACTGAACAGGGAGAGACAGATTGCGTCTGAAGCCAGAGCTATTGAGTACGAGAACCGTAAGCGTAAATAACAGGATGCCGGCACTTCAACAATATGTGATATTGTTTGAGTGTGCTGATAACCAAAGAAAAGTCCATGGAGTACAATAATTTTAATGGCTCAATAATTTCGTAGTGGCTTAAAAGATGTTGTGTGTATGTAAATATAATCTAGCTTGCATTTTGGTAAGATGCTGTAACAACTGAAAGTTATGTAAATAGTTGATGTTAGTTAGTTTTGTACAGTCATCAAAAAAGTAACCAGGTTTGTCGGATATCGTTAAAGTTAGATAAGAAATCAATGGATAATATTTTAATGAGAATGCCCACCGCACTATGGACAAATGTACTCATTTCAAAATTTGTGTGTCTTCATCAAATCATCTTCAAAATACTCGATGGTATGTCTAAATACATACTTCCTCAATAAATTCAACACAATCTACCTCGGCATTTCCAAGATATTTACAAAAATAAAATGTTAAATACGAACACAATCTGAACTGAAAAAAGCTATTTCAAAGGGTCTAAATGGGTTTACGAGTGAGCCTTGTGCCTTTGAAATACATATGTGTAATATCTGTAGCAGTTTGGCTATGTTAGGTGGCCAGTTACTGGTGACTACCTCACCAAGTTTCGATTTTGAGTATCTTTGTGCCTCAATCTTAGTCCCGTGTTACATTAAAATGCAAAGCATGGAAACAAACATCTTATATAACACAACATCACACCTGTATTCCCCGAAGGATTAGGCAGAGGTGTAATCTGCTACTGTATAATTTGCAATTAATGCCAGCACTCTTATACAAGATTTCTTGCGTTAATTATATTACTTGTTGTATGTGATGTTTGTTATCTATTAATTTAATTTGATATATGACCTGATTGTTATCTATTAATTTAATTTTTTCGACAAAATCCATTGGTTTCTTACAAAAGTTCAACTATATCCAATGACCCTGGGTTACTTATCCTTTTTGGTGACCGTACATAATTATGTGTGTATATGTAGAATCAACATTAGTTGGGATTAGCTTAAGTCAGAGAAACAAGGGGTTTGTTCTACAATTGTTTTCTTCCGTTTTCCTTCGTAAACTATTGTAATAAATAGCTTTCATCACTTAAAAGCATTTTTATATTCAAAGTTTAAGAGTAAAGTGCATTTATATTTGAGGCACTTTTTTGTTTATCAAGTTTACCTTTATTTTAGATGGTACACCAGCTATTATCAAGTGTGCCATTGCCATCTGCTACTATGGAAGTATGGACACTTGCTATAACACCCCTCTTTTTGCTTATGGGTTTAAAAAAATAAATAAAAAAGTAAATTAAATTGAATAAATATCAAAAATATCATAAAAATCAAAGTTGTAATTTTTGAATCAAGGGCTGTGCAGATATTATCATAATTATAAATATTATAATTGCATGAATGTAAATAAATGAAACCTTGATTTCTACATTAATTATCTTGTTAGAAATCAAGAATCAGAATCACGCAAATATAAAGTTTTGAAGCGCTTAGAAGTCGAATATTTTTATTAATACAATGTTTAAGAAAAATTGATGATCACTAAAGTCATGCCGTGTAGATTAACATAAGTCATTAATAAGCAGACGTTAAGATAAGAATTCTTGTTAAGTGTTGGAAATTTGTCCTTGTCATCTCATTCTTCCATGCTGTTATTGTATCCATATTGTAAATTAGTTGCTAGCTGAATTTTATAAAGTTAAGTAGAATTTTCTTGCATGTCTACTTACATTGGTGAGCATTATTTTATGGAAGATCGGTGCACATCTGTCGCCAGAGGTGCTCTGGTCTTCCATTAAAAAAAAAGCCGGTCTAGTGCGAGTCGAACTCGTGCTCCGAGGGTTCCGCACCTACCCATTATACCGCCATAATAAAAAAGACATACGCAAATTTAGATTTTATCGAAAACTTCTAAGTACCAATTTTTACCTTAATTTTCAACTTATTTATTTTTTGGAATTTTTCCTTTACTTGTGCTGTAAGACCTAGCTTTTTGCCAAAATTCGTGATTCTAGGTCAACGGGAACTACCACATAGGTTTCGACCCAAAACCTTTAGGGTACTTCCGGTTGACCTAGAATTGACAATTTTGGTTAAAAGCAAGGTCTTATAGCATAAGTAAAGGGAAAATTCCGAAAAATGAAAAAGTTGAAAATTAAAGTAAATTTTGGTACTTACAAGTTTTCGCGAAAATCTAAATTTGTCCATATCTTTGTATCTTGTGGACTCAGGACCTTGATTTTTATACACCCAATAGGGACTACGAGTATACACCTCAGTATCTGGTCATGCTAGGTCCACCCACTCGGTCCTGAGAAAATCTGTGGTGACACACGGACAGACAGACGAGAAGAGAAGAGAGTGATCTTATAAGGGTTCCTTTTCTACCTTTTGAGGTACGGAACCATAAAAAACAACCGACTTCCGGAAAAACACTACAAAGTGAAAAATAACTTTAATTTCGGAAGTCAGTGACTTTGGATATGTATTTTAATTTTTGTTCACCGCCTTCCGAAATTAAAGTTATTTTTCACTTTGTAGTGTTTTTCCGGAAGTCGGTTGTTTTTATTTGGAAAAAGTTTTTATTTTTCACTTTTTAGTTATAGTACGTACCCCACACCAATTCAAAATATCATCATCTTTGGGGTCAAAATATTGCATATTTACGCGATAGCAGCAATCGCGGTTGATTTTCTGTAATTTTTTGAAGAGTTCCGTTGTCTGTCTCCGAAACGCATTATCAGATCTATATGAAATTTAAATGGTACCATTTCGGAATAAATCCCTTTTGAACAAAAAATAATTTTGCAAATCCGTCTTGTATATTTACGGAGTTATGCCCGAACATACATAATTTTTTTTTTACGTCGAATTGATAGCCTCCTTCTTTTTGAAGTCGGTTAAAAATAATGCTCACCAATTTAGGCGCGTAGCGCAGCCGTTATTGCTAAACAAATAGGTATTGACCTTGTAATCATTTTAATAAACTTTTAAATTATAAAAAAAAAAACAATTAGCCCGATAGCGCATCAAAGCAGACAGGTGTGAATCTCAGGCAGGTTATTTATTTTGATTTTTTTAAATCGATATTTTTTATATTTGCATTACAGTGGCGACTGGGTTGCCATTACTTATTAGTGTTCTATAAATCGAATACCATTCACAAATGTTATTGTTACCCCAGCAAAGTAAAACTAAAAAATAAAACTAGTTCTATTAGTAACTCAATTCATGTAAACGACGAACCTGAGAAGACAGAGTTGTGTAAATGAGGTTTCAAAATTAAATACTTCTTGTTTATGTACATGTTTGTTGTTTATGCTAGCTTCTATTGTGTGATCTTAAATAATTATTTTTGGTATTTATTAAACGTATGTCTATTTACATAAGTTCTTGTTGCATAGAAGTTAAAATATCAGTGGACATTGGCTGACTAAAAGAGAGAATCTGTAGACTTAGGAAATCATACCTTTGGTATACTTATATAAATGCGTTGAGACTATATCTCCTGATATAGCGCTTCTTACATTTAGAAGATTTATATTTAACGTTACTACCAGCAACCCTGCGAAGATCGTCAGTCCACCTAGCCTGAGGGTTGCTGGTAGTAACTGGATGAGAGTTGCCGAGAATCGAGTTAAATGGCGTGAAATTGGAGAGGCCTATGTCCAGCAGTGGACTGCTGTAGGCTGATGATGATGATGATGATGATGATATTTAACGTTAAATAAGTAACAAAAAACATACAATTGAATATATTTTCATACAGGTTGGCGATTTAGTCACCTGCATTTTCAACGGGGCTATTCTACTCGTCATTTTAAACAATTTTTGCTTTGAAACTCTTATCATCCGATTCGTGTAAAAAAATAACAAATTCCTATACAACAGTAGGCAGACTATTTCGATGCATATATGGTTTCTTTTTCGGTACGGGTTTGAGTTTCATAGCGAAAGCCCTGTATTTAAGCACAAATATATTTTTAATTTCTTTCCACTATAGAAGTTTTTGAAATGTAATAGGTAGTGATCATAATTTTAGTTTGTTGTTAATGGTTGTACTGATGTAAATAATAAACATTGATTGTAAAATATTTATTTTTATTTGATTCCCAGTCACATCACCTTCTTAAGATTTTTTTAAAATTCTTTCATTAATAATAGACAATGGTCTTGAAGCATGATATTTTACCCAAGAGTTATTTAATGAATGTGAGCACTAAGGGCCTTTTTATTGTCATGCGTGTTTGCGCCCGCGTGCAGGCCAGACATCCATGCGTGCTGCGGGCCGCACGCAGAGCATTTCGCCACACCGGCGCCGCCACAGTATTGTGCGTGTCGCCATCGCCAGGAAGAGAACTCGTGTCAAAATGAATGAACGACCCGCTTGACAGTAAAAACAACACTGACTGTCAAGGTTCGCCACACGCACACGGGCGGCACGCATCCGTGCGCGCCACCCGCGATCCGCGTGCGGGCAGCACGCATGCCAATAAAAAGGCCCTAAGGAAGGATTTTAGAAAATGCATTCCCTAAAGGGTTAAATTAAATAGGGGCTAGAAGTTTGTAATTTTTGCTGATGGGAAAGCCCACGCGGCTTGTATAAGATTGGTGGGTTCCTGGGTTCGATTCAGAGCGTGATGACATTTGAGCAGTGTAACTGGAAGGAGTATAATTATCTATATCTACCAACCATTTCTATGTTCAATAGCGTAGTCTGTACCGGAACTACATTATATAATATGTACCGGTACGTACTCTTACTCAATAAATAAGCAATATCTATATCAGAATGATAACAATTATGTCATTGGTCTATACCTAAATATTAATTACTGGAAACTTGGTAGGCGGATTCTTGATTAGCGCACATTTATTATGTTAGTATTATTTAAGTAGGTAAATAACTTCACGCCATTTCCCGAAGAGTTATGGTGGTAGGTAGAAGTTTTCTTAACCGCAGTCTTAGGTTTAAGATGGTCTTTTAAGAGGAGGGCCGGGCCTGTGCGAGGGAACATGAAATCAAAATCAAAATATTTTATTTCACATAAGCCTGCATGGGCACTTATGAAACGTCAGAAGCTAGGTGCACGGTTCCAATTTGTCGTTTCCTATGGAGAAGAGCCGGCAAGAAACTCCACGGTTACTCTTTTAAAAATAATTGGCTTTTACAATGTTTTCAAATTACAGTGATAATAGCTATGGGAGGACAGTGCAGGCCAGTCAATAAGTACCAGGTACTTAGAGGAATTAAAATACAGAATAGAAAAACGTCTACAAATCTAGTATCTAAGGCCTACAACGTTCTCTCATTCACAATATGTAAAAGAATCTACCTATATAAAATGAATCTATTTGAACCAAGTGACATGATTTCGATGACAATCAGTGAAGTGGTCGTAAGCTCCCTTGTCCAGGGTGGTCGAAACCCAATCAGATATGAACAGATAGAACCAAAAGTCATATCTAGTGGTCTGAGTTACTTTGTATTACTTCATGGTGACCGACAGAACATGTCAAGATCGTAAGAGAGTACCCCTGCGCCGGTGCTGTTAACAAAAGTGACGCATCTGAGGAAATAAAAATAGATTAATAAACCTTACCAAAAAGGCACGTGGGTATAAATATTCCGTAATATGTGATTATTTGTCTACTAAGGTTAACTTTTTCTTTTTAGGGTTCCGTACCTCAAAATGTAAAAAAGGAACCCTTATAAGATCACTCTCTTGTCCGTCCGTATGTCACCACCGATTTTCTCAGGAACGGGTGGACCTGGCAAGTTGAAATGTATACCAGATTCTGTGGTCTATTCTAGGTCCACCTTTTGCCACTCTACATCTTCCGGTACGCTGTCGCCACTCCAGAACCTTTCAGCCCCATCGGCCATCTGTTCTGCGAGCTATGTGCCTTGCCCACTGCCACGAAAGTTTGGCAATTCTTCGGGGTATGTCGGTTGCCTTGGTTCTCCTGCGGATCTCTTCATTCCTGATTCGATCACGTAGGGAAACTCCGAGCTTAGCCCTCTCCATAGCCTTTTGGGTGACTAAGCCTTCTGATAAGGGCCATTGTGAGCGACCACGTTTCAGTGTCATAGGTCATCACTGGCAACAAACACTGGTCAAAGACTTTCGTCTTGAGACAATGCGGTATTTGGGACGAGAAGATATTGCGACGCCAAGAGTGATTAACTATATTAAAATAACGTAATAACATTTTATGTAAATTACAGATGACAGCTTTTTATTTAATACTTAAAAGAAATATAGAATTATTAAAATCCGTAACATCCGAAAAATCCGGATGGTGATGAAAGCAAAATCCGGATGTGAAAATCGGCTGATATCCGGATAATACAGATATCCGTGATTAAAGGCCTAGTTCCAACTCACGACTCGTGAGTAAGGCCCGGCACTTCTGGGCCACCAATGCTCCCACTGGGGCCACCTGTACTGCATGGTCTCAATTATTTAACAGGGGCCTAATTCCTTTATCACCTCCCTTAATAGACATAGTGAATGACATGAATTATGCAACATCATTATTATCGCCAACCATCATTTGAGTTGTAAAAAAATAAAGGGGTCTCCATACAAGAAACGTTTTTTTGTCTTGCGGCACGGTAGTTACCCATCGTGATCGAGTCCAACTCGTATTTGGCCAGTTTTTCCTCAGTTGAGCCCCTTTTCCTTTCGCTTAGACCAGGGGTGATGAAATACATCGCACAAAGTAATGTACATGCTTGCGTGGGTTCTAACCCACGACCAGTGAGTCTGTGCCACCAATGGTCCTACTAGGCCACCTGCACTGCATTGGTCTTAGGCGAAACACACACTGCCTCGCACTACGCTGCGGGGTGCGTGGCGACGGAGCCACGCGTGTGGGTGCGGGGAGTACAGATCTGCATCATCATGCAGATTTCTCCGCACAAACGCGCGGAGCTGCAGTAAAGTCATGCGGTGGCCTAGAGGCCTTATTTCACAGCAGCTTGCGGTGGTGATAGTACCTACATTGCAGAGCATTATTTTTTATACTAAAAATGGTTATTAATTTAGAACTCATTCAGGATGCTGCAGTTACGAGTATACTTATTATCTGTTTGGTTTTTGTATAATCGTGCCTATAAGAGATATTGGGTACATCCCTTTTTACGAACAAGCTCGATAAATGGGTCATTTGTTCAGAATTACCGCATTCCGTTCATTGGTAATTCGTGGGGTGGTTTCAAATAAAACGAAACAGTATTAAATTTTTATTTATTCATGATATTATCTTTAGAAAGGACTTGGGTCTTTGTCACTTCTCTTATTCCTTAAAATACACCAGAGATTGGTATAGGTACTTAATAATAACTTACATTATCATATCAATATCTAAGAAATACATGATTTGTTGATAGCGACACAGTGAATGACATGAATTATGACTTATGCATCAAAACCACCATTATAAACTATCATTTGAATAAATAGTACCTAATGATTTTCTTAAAATACACGAGCTCCTATGATCCTATTAGGTAATCTGTAACCTTATTTAAGAACCACATCATATCCTAGTTGAATTTCTCAAGCAGTACCTAATATTATATGAATATCAGGCGCGTATCCAAGTCTCAAGTCACAAGGACCGAAAACTCCAAAACAAAGCATTTGTTGGTTTTGGAGGGAGGGGGTACTCAGAACCCCTCCGCTTGGATTCACGCCTGTCATAGTTATCTATTTGTATAGACACTCATGTCATATCCGGTCATAATTCCAAATCCGTGTGCTTATCTTATTTATCAAAGTTGGAACTGATTAATTAATATCGCTGAGATAAGGTTTTTTTGCAAATAAATGCATGTTCACACTGTATGTTGATGCTATCAGTGAAGTAGTTACCCGAGCGTTTCATATATAATAAATGAGTGGGGGATTTTGAAGAAAGATGACAGACAGCAAATCCGTTTTGATATTTGCTTTTTAAACGTTGCAAGAACGATTCCTTTGGCCAAGTGAGGTAGTTATCTGTTAAGATTTTTACACGGGATTGATCCCGGGGTAAAACACCTACAAATAATATCCCCAGAATAATGTCTGAATTGACTCATCAAATTGGGAGCTAAATCACAAAGTTACTCATAAGAGCAGTTGCGTTTAGCCAATTGGCCCGATTTAATGATATTATCGTCTGTTCGACGGCTACAATATTAGATGACATATTTTCTTGTAATAACGCTTTCCAGGAAATCAGCTTTCACAGATTACTTATTTTGTGGAAATAAATAATCTGTGAAAGCTGATTCTGACAAGAGAAGTTGGTTTAGCCTCTTAGACGGAGAGGTTGAGGCTTGGTCGGGAGTGAAGCTGCATCTTCACGGGTACCTGGAAAAGTAAAAAAAAAACATTAATTAAACCTTTTTGCGAATGTGCCATCTTAAACCTATGAGAGAACTGCTTCGAAGACTGTGTCTAAGTTAGATTTTATGAAGATAGTCATCAGTTTGCAGTTTTTTGTAAAATATGGTGTATAACGGATTTTTGAAAGGGATGAGTTGAAACACACTTCACATGTGTGTTTCTATTTGCCATCTGTTAGCTTTCAAGCTTTCTGTCGAAATATGGCGAAATAAATAGGTACCTTGTTCAATCTAACACGTTAACGGAGGTCGTTGCTGACGTAACTCAAAGGACCAAAAGCAAAAACTTACAAAGTTTCCGGTGGTGAGTCGAAGGGCCAGCCCTTCCCGCTCCACATGTCACGCAGCAGCGGCGTCGAAACGGGATGCGCTGGTAGCTACCAAAGAAAGAAAATCAAGTATTACACTTGCAGGAATGTTACAAAAAACCCCACATTTAGACACCTTGACGTGTCCAGCAGTTCATTTATTGGCTGGCATAGGAACTGAAACTAGACTTCCGTACACACAATGTTAGGTTGCGGTCATGGACTCAGGTGAGGCCGGGGGTCCGGAAGACTTTATTTATTGACCCTCGAATCAATAATTCATTCGGATGTTTAACAGTTTGTTTCTTAATAGAAGAGATTATTAACAAAAGCAAAAACTTCCACCAAAGAACCAAGGTTCAGAGGTGTGGGGGGCCCAATAATTTGGAAGTCAATTTAAACTAAAACCACTGATTAATTTACTGTCAAAAACTTTCTTCTCGAGATTATTAAGAACCAAATTACATGTTCTTTACACTTACCTTCTTAAATCATCAAGGAAGTCGCGGATGTGAGGACTGGCTGGTAAATCGTGCCGTTCAAGTCGGTGGTCGGAGGCGCAGTGCGGCAGGGTGGTTGCGTCCGGCTGTTTATAGCAGTGCAACGCCCACTGACCTGCTGCAGCGCGCAGGTCCCGAATACCGGTCGATAATCCGCAGTGTGCTATATCATGGATGCTGTGTAGTTACAGAAAGGTAGTAGATACGGGATGGCACGTGAAACGAAGTCCAAAGAAAAAAAAAAACCAACTTCTCTCCACGGGCTTCCCGAAACACCCCAATTTATAAGAATAAGGATAATCAGCCTATAACGTTCCCACTGCTGGGGCACAGGCCTTCTCTCTGTGAGAGGTAGTTGGCCGTAATCAACCACGCAGGTCCAGTGCGGTGTGGAAGATGTCACATGTCCTCGATTTTTTGTCTCTAGTACTTGCCGGTTAGGTTGGAGTGTAGCCTAAGGGGCACTATGGAGCGAGGACTTAGAAAAATTTGGTTTTTTGTTCAGAGTGTCGTTGTACCTTACTTGAGGGAGTGCTTGCTTCGCAGTCACTAATTATATGAATTAGTTTTTTGTTTTTATTAATTAAAGCGTCTTCTTTAATTTTATTTATAAACTCAAACTCAAAGCATTTATTTCAATTAAACCAGTACTATGTAAATTTTCGAGAACTGGGTCGGGCACATACCTGTAGTACGGCACTTCTGATTCCACAAGGCTGTATTTCAGAGCAAGTTGGCGGTGGATAATCCTGGCTACAAGGTTGTGCCTATGCAAGTACTTTTCGTTAGCTAGACGAGAACACTTGGAGATTATGTGTTTGATTGATTCTCCCGGACGGTGGCATGCCCGACAAATGTCAACCGAACAATTACCGGAGATTTATTGTGAAAGATGGCTTTCACAATGCTAAGCCAATGTTAAGCCTTACGCTACATTCCAACTAGTATAGTGAAGAAACCTGCTCCCCCACCTTACAATGTTTGGTTGGTTGCAGTACCAGTATCTAAAAACGTTCAGCAATTAACTGGGGACACCCGTCGCTTTTAGCTTACTCCAAAGAATGTCTTATGAGACCCGGTCAAACGCCTCAGAAAGACCCAGAAACACCCCGTAAACTGCTGTGTATGTAGTACGCACTGCTACAGATAAAGCTATAAATTTCCAGTTTACGTTGATCTCGCACTGTACGGAAATCCTATAGAATGCGAGATCAGCTTATACTGGAAATATATAGCTTGATGTGTAGCCGTGTGTACCTGACAGTGTGCTTATGCACTTCAGCTTGCTATAATTATTTCTGTTTCCATATCTTTGTAAACTAATAACAATAAACTAAACGTGACATTGGCTAAATCCACAAACCCTGCGAAGCCAAAACAAAAAACAGTAAGAATTTGAATTTGTAATTAAAGTTAATTATAAATTCAATTTCAAATTATATCGAAAAACTGATAATTGTGAACTTGAAAATAAAAACCTTTATTTTTTAGTCTACTTTTTTTTCGAGTTTCTGTAATAAAAAAACGATGGGTTATAATTAGGTCTTGAGGTCTGAGCGGACTCTATGTTGTCCTAATGAAAATAAACTATGAAAAGTGCAAATTCAAACTACTTATTGAATTTCATTTTACATAATTATATCCACGATTTTTAATTACTACACAAAAAGTTGAGAACTGTCTCCTAAGAACGAATTCCTGTAGCTACACACGGTACCTACCTGTCCTTACTGCGCCGTCTCAAAAATTCACCGTGTGGGTACGCTTATTCAAGTTGCATTTTCAGTTAATAATGACTTAGGTTGATGCAAACTTCTAAGCCCAAGACTAATTTAGGGAATCCCCAATCCAATCTTATCAACCCTCATAAAACGCAGTTCCTTTGTTCCTAGTTCGCGACCTATATTGCCTAGGCATCTCACCGCCCACAATTGCCGCAGTACGTATCGATTGGGGTTTGAGACCTGCGCGCTGCCTTAAGGTCATCCAGCACTGGTGCCGCATCGCCCGCTGGGCCGCTGCAAACGACAGTGCGCCGTTGACCGTGCACCGAGCAAGACGTGCTGGTCCTCCGGTCCGCAGATGGGGGCTGGCGGGTAGCAGAGGCTTGCTGTTAAGGGCGAGATTCAAAGGTATGTTCCTAGATTAGTTTCTTTCAATTCTACTGAGTTCTCGGTGCATTATTTCTCGTTTTTAGGCCTGCATACCATAAGGTAAGTAAGTAACTTCTTTTTAGATTACGTAAACTGTCGACAGTGTTGGTAGCGTCCTGCTGAAGCTGAATCAGTGGAATAATTGCAAAAAGGGACCTATGGATTCGTTGAGAAACTGGAATAGACTAAGGATTTTTTTATTTTAGGTTCTGGTGTTTTATTTTAATTTTAGCAGCCTCTCTGTATTCCTCCCGTCTAGATCCTGGTAACAGTCCTGGCAGAATATTTAGGCTAGTGAATGAATTTTTACGTCCGTATGTCTTTGTGTATCAGTCATCATGCATCACGTGGGCTTCGAGGAGAGGGATTTAGGTCATCCTTAGCTGCTTTAAATAGAAATAATATGACATTATAATAATTATTTTCTTTCTTCGTAGATGGAGTCGTCTCCAAAGCTGCACCTGCTGTGACCTCGTACGGACTATCGATGCGCCACCGGTACACCGCTCTTCAGCAGCCTTCTCTTAAGGATGACGGTAAGTTTTCTAATTATATTTGGTCTTCCTGATTTAGGTAGAAGCAGAATGGATGAAGTAGAGACACCGCGGTTTTCATATGACGTAAGTCTTTAGGAGGGTCCAAACGGTGATGTGTGGAACATAACCCTTTCATACGACCGACCTTTCATAATGTTATGTAACTGTCACACACTACGTGCGGGGAGAGGGCGGGCGGCACAGGACTGCAACATTACCCCCCCCCCCCATTTGACGCGTATCCCCGCGCCTCATAACGACCAACTCGGTTGTTTCAGCAATTTTTGGATTAACTTAAATAGGATGTCCGAACCAACACTTTTTTGCAGGATTATTTGCTCTTATATTAGGTATCGTTTTAAATCTTTTTCCTGCACTAGGAATATGTCCTGAGGGTTCGGATTATTTGCAGGGAGGGGACTGCAGTATTGACCCTCCATCCCTTTTGATGCATCTTCTGAAAGAATGCGCCCACTCTTTTGTTTCAGCAATCTTAAATTTCCCTAATATATCAAAATCATTGCGATGTCCGAATCTGTACCTGCATTTTTTTTGCAGAATGATCAGCCCTAAAATGATTGTCTTTGGAATATTAGTCCCACGCTAGAAACATCGCGGATTCGAGGATTCAGGCATTCAGGGTACTGGAGCATACCTTCTCGCCCCTTGTGACACATCCCCTCGCGCCTTTGCAACCATGCGCTTACTTCTTTCACTAGTCTTAAGTTTACTTACTTACGGCAAAATCCGAAGGATGACCGAATCTGTATTCACCTTTCTGCAGAATCAATAGCCCTTAAGCGTGATAGTCTTGTACATTTTTGTCAGACATGCCGCCGGATCCCTCCATTGTTTTTTTTTTTTTTTTTTTGGTGGAAAATCATCAAATAACTTCTCCCGCTCTGGGTGGAGCGGGAGGGCGTGTCAGACTTTTACTGACTAAAACCCACCCGTGTTCCCTCAGTTGCCTGTGTGCTAGGGGCCGCGGTATCTCTTTCGAACAACCCGCACCCCTAGCAGGCATCGGCCCTTGCGGACCCCCCCATTTGGTGCTGACATCTCTTTGAGGCGCGCGTGGAACACAACGCGCCATCGACCCGGGCTTGGTCCTTACCGGACAGCGAGCTACCCATTACTCGCCGTCCGCAAGCCCGCGCCTACGGTGGCCGGGAATCAGCCTGGGATTCCCGACGCCCAGGGCGTCTCCCGCGGCGACTACGGCCGTGAGGGCGCATATACTGCCTCTCCCTCACGTGCGCCGCCTCCCTCTTCGCGAGCATTACTGCTTCGCAGAAGGAGGTGACGGCTAACCATTCACTCTCGCTCCGTACCATGGCCTGAACCAGGGCCGGACGCGAGAGATCGCCGCCGCCGATCGCCTCCTCGATCCCTCCATTGTTTGAGTACATTTTAATTTAGAACTTTATTATAAAAACATCTATGTACTATACCCATGTTTGAAATACTTGATTTGATTTGATTTGGGATGTCCGAATTCCCAATCTACTCCACGTTTTTAGAAAATCATCAGCTCTAATTCTTTTTTAAGCTCTAAGTCTTTGTCCGACACTAGGAATATTTCCCGGCGGCGGCGTTTTGTGGTTTTGGCGAGGAGAGAGCGAAAGGACTCTGCAGCATACCGCCTCCTCCACCCCCTGCCTTCGAACTTTTGACGCGCGTCTGCAATTCACTCCCGGGGTCCGGGGTATTTACGGGGTTCTGCAGTATTCGTGGTACCTCGCTACCCTCACCCCGCGCTGTCCTCCCCTGACGCATCTACACTCGCGCATCTGCAGTTATACTTACAGCCGCTCTATTGTTCGGTCAACCGATATTGAATCCTTGGCTTCAGGAACTACGACAAAAGGTTGCATTTGGATTAAAACTGGTAGATATGTGGTTCTGGGAAGTTTGCTGCAACCCTTGTATTCCTTCGACTTGTTTCTAAGAAGCTTCGGTTTTGACTTTCTTTATTAACAATGATTTTATAAAACTTAAATTGTTTATGAGTCCATTTTGAATAATTTGATTTGTTTTTTATGTTCATTACTTAACAACATTTTTTGTAGAATGATCGGAGTCCTGCACTTAATTGGAAAAAAAAATGTCTTTTGATTTTTAAGTTATTTTTGCACCCTCATAATTACCCCTAAGGGGGACGGGGGGGATACTACTGTTTCGCATCGACCCACCACTCTATTGTTAGGTCTACCTATATTGAAAGTCTTTAATAAAATCGTCCCTAACCGGTAGGCAACAACGTACGGGAGTTTCAAGATGTGCTTAAAATCAACAAAATCTTAAAAGACGCTATAAATCCGGTGTTCCACAGGGCAGCGTCCTCAAACCAGTATTATTTTTATAATCATTAAGTAAATGACCTACTACCACGTTAAATGCGTCATATAATTATGCTCCACCTTGGGGTTCCTCTTCGCTTCACCGTGGGAGCGGAGCACGGCTACTGAGCCCCCCCGAAACGACAATGCGGGAACCCACTATGATGTATGTTACTCTTTCACTCAAAAATGTCTGAACGGATTTGGATATTTGGCACACAGATAGATTATAACCTAGATTAACACATAGGATACTTTTTATCCCGGTAGTCCGTTCCCGCGGGATAATTTCAGACTTCCACGCAGTCGTAGCCGCGGGTGGAAGCTAGAAATATTATAAATGTGAAAGTTTGTGAAGATGTTTGGATGTTTGTTACTCAATCACGCAAAAACGGCTTAACGGATTTGGATGAAATTTGGCACACAGGTATTTCATAATCTGGATTAACACATAGGACAGTTTTCATCTCGGTAGTACGTACCCGTGGGACGATTTTCAACCTCCACGCGGGCAAAGCCACGGGCAACAGCTAGTATCTTAAATAAAAAATAAAAAAATACTGCTTCGATGGTCTAATGGTCGCAAGCGCTTCTGCTGAGCATGAAGTCCTGGGTTCGGTTCGAGTCTGGTATAAAAGTCTTATTGGGTTTTTCTATCTGGAATATCTCAGTAGGAGCCCGGAATCTGAATTTGTGCCCGGTTGATGGAAAGCAAATGTGATGTGTATGTGGGATAAGAAATGTGGGTGTACTATAGGTACCTTATCAGCCTACAATATTCCCACTGCTGGGACACAGGCCTCTTCTCTGCGAGAGGGAGCGGGTCATAATCCACCTCGCGGGCCCAGTGCGGGTTGATGGATGTCACATGTCTTCGAATTTTTGGTTCTAGGACATGCCGGTTTCCTCACGATGTTTTCCTTCACCGTACTATAGGTACACCTCTGCCCAACCCTTAGAGGAAACCAGGCGTGATATTATGTTGTGTAAAAAAAAACTGTTTTATTTTAAGACAATTAAGGCTCATGGTATTAGTTACAAAAAAGAAACAAAAAACTTAAATACTCTTTTTTATTTCTTACAGAAACCTTATCGTCATTCTGTGGTCGTCACCCTTCGTGATCTTTCGTCATCTACTCCTCCTCTGTGATGGGCTAGCTCATCTCGCTCGACGCATCGGCCGACCCACTCAAACAACATGAGCACGCAACATCCAAGAAGCGAAGCAACCAAACCTTGAACATACACAACCACAAACCCCTGTAGTCTCACAAATTACTTCTCACTAAGTAACCTGTGATACATAAGCCAGAACCTACAAGAAGTATTTTAAAGAAATGAGAATGTTTTGTCTCCCTATTTGCTGGAATTGGTCTTAACAGATTTTGACAGGATAAAATACTTGGTAATCTTTTAATGCTGTCAATATACTCAAGATACCTTTCTGGAATGCCACAGGGAATCTAGGCGAATAATGTGGAAACAACTTAACGGGCGAAACTGAGCAGCTGACAGGCATCTCTCTTCGTCAATCATTTGCCCTTGGATTTTAATGACATCCCGATGATAATTGGGATAAAATACATTCAAGCTCCCTTTATTCAATGCTTCTTGTACCATTTATTCAGTTTTGAATAAAATGCTGTCAAGCACACAGCATTAAATATTCATGACAGTTTTATATTTAGTCCAGGCGCGTACCACTTTTTTTAAATTGCTTTTGGAGAGTCTGGCTTAATCCTAAATGGACCGCGCCTGAACTAGAAAAATGAAGTTACCGTTTTTTTTCCTGTGCTTATGCAGAAATACATTAACAATTGTTATAATGTGTTCCTACTATTGGTGAACTCGGTGCAATCCTGCGTGTGTTCCTTGGTTGCGTTATACTGAGAGCAATTTCGCGCTAACATAAGCTGTACATATATATCGCTCCACAGCAACTGATGGACGGCTGCACTTGCCTTGAGTTTCATTGATACCTATACTAGTACTAGTATATTATTAGACTTATTAAGACAACCTACAAGAAGACTGCACGCGAAAAAATCCTTCGGTTGGTTTTTACACAAGATCTCAAGCTCTAAAATCTCTAGTGATGTTAAAATAAACAAAAATAATGATATCTTTCATGTCTTTTATTTTAACTCTCCATTTCACAGACCGACTGCAAACAAAGGTTATGTTTTTATTAAACTCTATGGAATACATACACCTACCTACGTAATCTACGTCTTATTCTTGTTCTTTATGTAAACTTAGCTATTATAATGTAGATCATAAGGAAATGTAAAGCACTGTTTTTGGCAAAATAAACATTATTATTATTATTTCCTATATTTTGTTGAAACATACATATAAATTATATTTTTAAATATTAGAGTCCAAGCTACCGGTAGTAAGGGCTGCTGAGCCCTTACCACCAGTAGCTTGGACCCTGTTCCCGATACCGGTGGGCTAATATTTTTTTTTTATTTTTTATATTCTAATATTTAAAAATATAATTTATATGCATGTTTCAACGAAATATAGGAGATTCGGAGTTGAGCCGTCGAAGCGAGCGGTCGCCTTTTCTGAGCTCGCACCAGATGTTGACTGGGGCTTCGAATTCGAAATCAAACCGTGTGTTTTTGTGTTGTGCCGCTGTCTAGCTTCTCGTGAAATTGGTGAACGTGTAACATAACTAACGCAAGACCTCAAATACCCCGATTAGAGCATTAAGCTATAAGCATAATACAATGAATAAAAAAAAAATAAGTTAAAGCTAACAGTGTTATAGAAAATCGTGTGGACACTTGCATTAACTTATGCATTTAAAATTGAGTCTCATCCCCTTGGAATAAGATCTAATTCTCTTTGGCTCAATCAGAGGCCTTGTATAGTTTCGATTACACCTTATATGATCACAAAATAAGTAAGCAAAAGTGATATTGAAGTGCGCTTCAGCCTGCAGTGGAGACGGGCTGCTGGAGGACGACGGACCCCAGAGGCAGACTTGATGAGATCGCTCCTATTATTACAGGGATTCGTTTGCATGCGGCGGGCCTTTATTCGCCGCGCGCGACCTCTGAAAATCAAATTACCTCCTTAGTGGACCAGCGTGCTTACACCCACTGTATTAGGGGAAAGAACTTGATACACGCCATTATTCTAGCACAAAATACGGTACCGTCCATGACACCGTACTTAAGGATCTTACTATTGTAACAGTCTAACGAATTCCACAAAGTGGATTGCAAGGGGCCACGGTCAAAAAAATATTCAATCGGAAACAGATGGCCTAAATAGGTACCCCGAACGTTGGCTTTGCACGTTTTTGCTTTACAGATAAACAAAGAATTAAAACTAACAAATAAAAAAGTTCAGCCCATAAAACACACTTTGAGGTTAGCAAGTTTCAGCCCCTACATACATGTGTCTGTGACTACCCCTACAAACAAAAGCGCTTACAATGGATACAATTGTGCCCATTTCAAAAGATGGAAATTGTTTGTTTAGGGCATTAGCCCACCAAATAAACATTTTAATGGGCTTAACATTTGACCACAGAAATGTCCGTCAAAACCTAGCCACCTCAGGCGCGGTCCGAAGGGGTCACAGGGGACATGACCCCCCCCAAAATCTAAGGTCAAATTGAAAAATCTCAATAATAATAATAAAAAAAGGAAATTTCTAGCTATCCCATAATAGCGATAGATTTATAATTTGCTGATATCTAGTGGTGTTTTTATGAACTACGTACGATGGCCAAAAGAACTTGGAAATGACATCTAGTTTAGAAACAAGGAACCGAACTAAGTAGTTTTGGTAATCCTAGCAAAATCGATTTGCGTCGTTATGATAAAGATTGTATATCAATATTCTAATTATGTAATTTGTTGGTTTATTGTAAAGATTCAAGATAAAGGCTGTCTACTCAGTTGTGAATTCTGATTCTTGTTGTTAACAGGTTTAACTCTTCTAAACATTCACCCGGAAATAGTACCAGACATCTCAAATATTATCACCCGATTCGCAAATACAAAAAGACGACTTCCATTTGTTTTATAGGTGATGTATAAAATAAAATAAATATTTTTTTTTATTCCAGATACCATTTTTTTATTAGTGTAGTGAGTGACCCCCTCCAAAATTTCAGGCTACGACCGCGCCTGAGCCACCTATGTTTTGGAACATCAACAAGATGCTAGAATTCACCTAGCACTTCTAAATAATATACAGGAATTTCTCCCCAACAGCATTCTGTCCCAGGAACAAAGGATAACAAATTATATAACCGCGCAATTTAACGAAACATTCTGGAGTGGTGAAGATATAATTATCGCCGCGTCTGAATTCTACCTCGTAAACGTGCATGTGCACATAAACAACGGAAATACACAGGTGTATTCACCCACAGGCGATCCAATACCCGGCAACATACACATTCTCTATCAGAATCACCACTATGATAGCTGGGTCCGGAATGATGAAAAACAATACAGCAACAACCCGAAACTCCTAATGCAAATTCCAACCTACATTAAAACACCACATCATACCAAACCACTAGGTAACCGGTGCAACACACGACAAGAACATGAAAAACCCACGAAACCCCAGCCTCAAACGAACAGCCCCCAACAGGTAAACTCGTTAACGCCGTGCGAACATTGACAGGCAACACTATTTACACGTTATCAGACGTAATTGCGGACGACACTGGATACACAATACTAAGAAACCCGACCTCTATCGCAATTAAGTACACCTGCCCAGACTTGTGCATTGCAACCTGGAACGCCCGCGACGCCTCAAAACCCAGAAAAAATCGAATAGACGCTGAACTTTCACGCAGAGGCATTCATATAGCCAGCCTCCGGGGAACAGGGATGAATTCAGGGGCATACAGCTCCACACACTACAAATGGCACGCGACCGGCGAAATGGGAAGAACACAAAAAAATTCCGAGGGCTTTCTGATACCAACGGTTAATATAACAAAACCGATAATCGAACCACACTGCGAAGGACCAACGGTGGACGAAATAACGGGAATTATCAATAAAATGCGAAACGGGACAGCCCCTGGAACGGACCAAGTGGCAAGTGGTAATCGAGCTGTACAAAGCGATGCCCCAAATACTACAGGAAGCTGTTACTAAACACATGAATAAAGCCTGGACACAGAACACTATACCGGACACGTGGCTTGAGACCGTACAAGTCCCAATCCCAAAAAAAATAATCCTAAAGACGCGGACGATTTCCGCCGCATAACACGGGCTACAGAATTACGGGCTACAGAATTTACGCCTCATACTTACTAAAAAAACTAGACGATACAATAACGGAGCTGGGAAATTACCAAGCAGCGTTCATAAACAATAGATCAACAAATGACCACATTTTTACGCTCAAAAGGGTTCTAGACGAAGAATGGCGCGCAGGTAAACGAATTTACGTACTCGCCCTCGACATAGAACAAGCCTTGACAACGTTGACTTCAACGCATTAAGAGATACGGTACGGTATGGGCACGCTCAGCACAATTTACTGCAATTTTATTGTTATGTTTATTGTTCTCTTTCTTTTTTTATGTTTGTTGCTGCTGTGTTGTGTCTGTGTGGAATAAATGTTTTCTATTCTATTCTAGATATATTACTGGAACGAACCTACAAATCGATGACCAACAGGATAATCTTGCATCATGCTTGAATGAAAGAACATGCATCAAATGGTGTGGTCAGCAAAGCAGTTGGATTGTCAAAGGAAAAGGAGTTAAGCAAGGGTGCCCCCTGTCCCCTCGCCTTTTCACATTGGTAATTGACGAAGTCCTTAGAACACTAGAAGACACTATCATTTAATCAAACTAGATCAGGACCGCGAAATTTCACTTTCCATGGTATTATCATTTGCGGACGACCTTATCCATAATACAGATGATCTAGAAGGTCTAGAGCGTATCTTATACCACATTAAACCCTTACTAAATAGCGTAGGCCTCCAAATAAACGAAACAAAAACAAAAATTCTAATTTCCCTAATTAGAATTGGGAATGGGATTGGGGTCCCTCCCCATAACATCACAGCAAACGACCAACGTGACCCTCAACAGAATAAGTATAACAACAGTGGACGTAATCAAATACCTAGGCACATACATACCATCCGCATTAAGCAGGAAAAGCACAGTTAGAAAACGATGCCAACAGGCCACGAGAACCGCCAAATCATTACTACCATTCATACTAAACTCAAAGATGGACTGGAAGTTAGCTAAACTTATGTACCGAATGGTTAACGTACCTTGTATGATATATGTCTTAAAAGTATCGACCCTCACCAAGGCGAATAGATCAAGACTCCGAAAATATAAACGAGTTATCATGAGAGACTTGATTAACCACGCCAGGAATAAACCAAGAACTAAGAAGATGCACCAAATCTTAGACGGAAAAACCGTAACAAAACGCATCAAGAACCACAGGATGTGTTACTTGGCACACGTCTTCAGACACTTCTCGTTGATGTGGCCGCGGCTTTAGGAACTTAGGAGACTTTCATTCTCAAGCTTTCATTCTGCTCGGGTATATATTCTGTGTTATCTTTATATAGTCTGTGTTCAGTACTTGATTCCATAGACATAATTATATAGTTTTTCCCGTTTTTCCCATCTCAATGCTTGATTCCGCGAAGAGCAAAGATAATTAATTCAGTATAGAGATGCGACTCGAGTAGGATTTTGTGACTCGAGCCACTCGAGTAATTTTACTACGTCACTCGAGTTGTACTCGAGTTTTCGAGTCACTCGAGTTATTGTTATACCGTTAGATATATACTGTTTCATAATGACCGTAGCCGAAGTCGTAGGTGTTTGAATTAATCCTCGCTCCGACAATTTTTTGTCAAAATTGTCCCACAAATCTTCGGTTTTATTATTTGTATCTAAGCTGGTAGTAGGCGCAATATCTGACATTTCTATTACCAGAACGAGATCCTCAGGAACTATGCTGTTATTGTGTTTTATTATCAGAGATCCTAACTCTTCTACAATCCAATAAACAGCTTTTTCTGCATTGACTACGAGGCCAAAACCGGCCTTTTTGTATCGTGGGTCTAAAATTGTGGTTATGGAAGCAGTTTTATTAGTCTTCAAAATACCAAGGCGTTTACTTATGGCAGAAAGCAGTGACGTTTTAAGGTCTTTATCTGTTGGGGTGGCGGGGGCCTGGACATTTCTGATTAAAGGAATCGTAGAGGACAAATTTGGATATTTTTCGCCAGATATTATTATAGTCAATTGCTCTATATGCTTTAACATATTTAAATACATGATTGTACAATCATGTGTTTAAATATCGGCCACTAATTTTATTACCAATCATCCTTTAATGTAAACAAACAAGAAGTAGATTTTAATCACTTTTGATGCTATACACTAGTTATGTACTACAATAACAAAAATTAAACTTATAATCACACTTTCATATAAAAATAACAATTCGATAAAACGATGCACGTGATTTCAACTAATGTTTGTTTATTCAGTATGAAAGGTAAGGCCCGAGCACTCCCGACGTAAACTAGTGACGTAGTGTCATGACATCATGACATCTAGCGTAGCGCTTACCGAATCTACTTGGCTCGCCGAGTTTACTCGGTAACTCGAGTGCAAACGAACTCGAGTCAAATTTGTTTTCACTCGATTACGAGTTTAATAAATTCACTCGAGTCACTCGAGTAAAAAACGGCTCGACTCGCATCGCATCACTAATTCAGTATTGCGTTTGCGTCAGCCCGGTCAGCGTCTATTTAGAAATGTTAATATATTTACATCATGTATTTTCAATGTCTCGAAAAACATGTTACTGGACGCGAAAGCTAGAATTAGATCTAGTTGCATTCGTTCGCCATAAAATACATAAAATATGGCGGCCTGCTGGTTACACGAATCACCAAATTCTACAAAAGTACAAGGATAACGGCTTACGCTGAGTTTGCGGCGAGACTGGGCTGAAGGTTTACTGGTAAGTCGTTTAGTAATATTTAGACGTTGCGTATTATTATTTGAGTTGGCCGGTTTACATTAACCAGTTTCAGAATTTCTGTTTCATCGGCTGGTACAGAACCTTTTTATAATTTGACTAACATTGACAACATGGCAATAGGTAGAAATTAGGTTCATAGAACTATAATCACCACATGGCAAAAAAAAAACGTTTTTTTCGAGTTTGTATGTTTTCAATATAAATCCAATCCAATCATGGAAAACAAAAAGGGGTCAGTGGTTCGTCTTAGGATATTTTTTTTAACTAATTATAGTTTTGTAGACTGGACACTGTTGTTCCAGAAAAGTTTGGCTATTATGCACTGGGAACTGTAAACATGATATCAAAACTGTTTTAGGTAAAGAATTTTGTGAAATAAATGTCTTTTTATTACACGCTTTAAATTAGCTTCACTTGTATGTTTGTTTGTATGTAACCGACTCCTTAGAGCGCGATTTTGACCCACTTTTAACGGTCAGATTTCATACAAACTTTGTAAACTTATCGAGAACCGATGACAATTCAATAACTTAAAAAAATATTGAGAAAAATGAAAAAGAAAACACGTTTTTGTAGTTAGCAGAATAAAAAAATAAAAACTAAATAATATGTAGTTTAAAAAACTAAAAAACTTGCTTTAAAAACCAAACTGAATAAGGAGAAAATAATTTAATTCAATTAAAAAGCGTGGGGTGCTTGACATTAATTTATTATTAAAATACTTCAAAAAGCACCCCACGCTTTTTAATTGTTTAGTTTGGTTTTTAAAGCAAGTTTTTTAGTTTTTTAAACTATTATTTTGTTTACCTGATACTTTGATTTAGTTGTAATCAAAATGTATAAACTAGAATCTCGATTTTCAAAGGTGAAATATTAATTCAGGACTATAAATTGATTTATAACATTGATTTTTTTGTTTGAATACATTGCTGCCATCCCTATATTGACACTTCATCACTATTCACAGCCCGGCTGCACCCACTGCTGGGTTTATACCCATCTCTTTTCTTGTGCTACTGATACTTAATGTTGAATAAATCATATTAGAGGGGAAGAATGTATGTACTAAAAAGCTAGATAATGATGCTAACCTTTTGATAATTTCAGCCCGCTCCGTTGGAGATTGTTGAGTTAATATCAGGAGTACTCTCAACCATAATCATCGGAGAGTTCAACTCGAACCAACCAACCTTCGGAACTGTCCAAGCTTAAAGCAAAGACTCTGGCTGATATTTATGTGCCCTGCTGGACCCTCTGGAAGCCTTAGCAGTTTTTTAAAGATGTTTGCAAGATCGAAGATTATGAGGTAATTATAACAAGTTGAATATACGGTTGTTAATATACCACATGCGGATTTCTGAGCAAGACTGACACATGGTTATTCTTGACAATTTGACTAAATACAAACCTCTGGGTCTACTCTCTAAACACGAAAACCCTAGTTTCAGCCGGTTGTTACAGGTGTTTTCTACTCCGTGTTTACTACTACTGAGAATGAATTACCTACAACACAATTTTAATTAATCAGTAGCATTTCAAAGTGTAGAACTAACTTTGGACCTGCCTGTATATTTGTTGACGGACTCAGAGAGTAGGCCCTCTGATCTAGTGATGTAACGAATATTCGCATATTGTTGCCTATTCGCATTTGCATTCGCGAAATTATTGCGTGTATAATTTTTTTAAGTAGGTAATAACAGTTGGTTAATATAAGAAAATCTTTAATGCAATAAAAAGTAACTTAACCTCGTAATCACATTATCATTAGTCTTCTCTTTAACATTTTTGGTAACATTTATTCATTTAACTTTGGGCAATGAAGCTTAACAATCAAACTTTCATAACAATTTAAAAAACAAAACTTTATACTAAATGCAATGTAATCAAACAAAAGTAATCTTCTATGGATTTTTACCAATGTTTAATGTTATAATAATCTTCTTGAACAAATCTAAAAATAATAATCTGCAAATACTTCTACAATAAATAAACTATAATTAAAATCAAATAACAGTTTAGCATGAGTTGCTGTCATCATAATCACAAAGTGTTTATAGTATATCTATATTATATAGTTTATAGTATCTATAGTATAAATATAATCATTTTACATAAGAGTTAACAGTTAATACTTTAAGCAAACAAAAATAAAATTAAGTCTTTTACTTTAATAAAGCTAAAAAAAAATTGTTAATAACAACTTGTGACATAAAATTTTAATGCAATTGAAACTAATAAAATTAAATTCATCTATTAAACTTTTCTCAGTCTTTAGATATATTTTTAATATTTGAAGGGCACAGGAAAAGAAGGAGCTCATTAACATTTTCATTGTTTCGAGTAATCAAAGGACTAAACCTAAAATTTCAATTTCTACACTTACACCTCTACTGGAATTTGATTTGTAACTATATAAAAAAGGAACAGTGTATATTTAACATAACGTCGGCCTAATTCGTTAACCTGCTAAGTTCATTTTGACATAGTTTACAAGACAAAGAAAAATCTGAATAATATCTCTATTAATTTAGCAATCAAAATTTCTGAAAATCCCGTTGGTTTCCATAATTTCTTGATATTTTAACAATATATGTAGCAGCATAACTAATACACATTTTATAAAATGTAGAAAAACAATTATTTAGCAGTTTGTCGAGGTGAAGTTTAAATTTGCTTGAGGACTTAGCAGTTTTTATTTAAATTGAGTATGGTGTATAGATTAATGAATTGTGCAGTAAAACAAATTCAACCAGTACCTAATCAAAATACTTATTTATTATTAAAAATTAAACAATCAGTCTTCTTTAATAGGAAACAGGGTTAAAATATCTAAGATAGACTCTTTTCAAAAACAATCTGTAATAGTTTTAATATACGTTATTATGTGTAGGTTTTGTGGTATTACGTACATCACATAATACAAAACCAACACATAATGACAGGTTACTCCTAAGTATTTTGTTATAATGAATGACAGCTATTTAATATTGTCTTTAAATTTACTACAATAGATATCACAATCAATTAATATTAACAATAATATAAAACAGAAACAATTTTCCAAAAATCTTAATTTAACAATATTTAGAAATCAGTCTGAAACTTTGGTAAAATATTATAAAGTTGTAATTAAACTTTAATTCTACTTATTCGTTCTCCTTATTCTACTCATGAGGCAGTCGTCATAATACTTATGATAATCAGAAGGAAGGGTTTTTTTTATTTGTTGCAAGTCTTCAAATTTTCGTGCTGTAATTTTACGTCGGTTCTGGTGCAATTGAGATAGTTCAGTAATCGCGCAAGAATTACATTGCAGAGATCGCCTTTGTGGTAAACATTGCCATTCATCCTTAAAGCAAGTTTTATAAAGAATTGATCCATTGCTTTCGTAACGTAGTGCTCGAATGTCAGTCACCTTAAGGTCCCCTTTGGATTTTCCGGGACGAATACTTTTATAAATCTGAATTTTGTCGAATTTTTTGAAGTGTGGTCCAAATATGTTACAGAGTAGGGTACTGGGCATTTACGAGCATGCTTAGCAATAGATATGTATTCAGCAGTAGACATGGGCGAAGTAGCTCACTGAAAAGAAAAAGAGCGATTAGCTCTTTCACTCTAAAGAGCTATATCACTCTTCTAGCTCACTAGCTCTTCTATAGCTCAGTGACACAGACGCCGAGACGCCAACTGTTAGCTCAATTGACTCACGCCGCACGCGCGTCGAAGGCGACGGGTCGGCTCGCTCAATAGTGAGTAGCTCTTTGGAAGTTTGTACTCTTTATTAGTCACTAGCTCTTCTATAGCTCAGTGATTCAGACGCCGACTATTAGCTCAATTTTATTGACTCACGCCGCACGCGCGTCGAAGGCGACGGGTCGGTCGGCTCGCTCAATAGTGAGTAGCTCTTTGGAAGTTTGCGACTCTTTATTACTCACTAGCTCTTCTATAGCTCAGTGATTCAGACGCCGACTGTTAGTTCATTTGACTCACGCTGCACGCGTGTCGAAGGAAACGGCTCGGCCCGCTCAATAGTCATTGTCAATAGCTCTTTGGAAGTTTGGAGTTCAGTTAAATAAGTTTTTGTTTTTTTATATAATGTTATGACTTTACGTAAATAACACGCAAAAAAATAAACAATGTAGAAAATACTTTGGCACATTATAAAAAGGTACCTTTTATAATGTGCCAAAGTATTTTCTGCTTTAAAGCTATGGTCATAAAGATAGATTTACAGTGATTTCTGTCGTATGATAGTCTACAATGACGTATTGTATCGAAGAGCTATTGTTGGAAGAACGATCGGCCGCTGAGTTCGGTCAGTTATCGGTGTCTCGCTGAAGTACTGAGAGTCTGAGAGCTAACTGAGCTAGTGAGCTGCTTATCGAACGAGTGAGTGAGCGAGAGCGACGTCCATCAAAAAGAGCTAGCTCTTTTCCATCACTCGCTCACGAGCTACCCATGTCTATTCAGCAGGCACATTTATGATTTTGTTCTTTAGGTGACGTTCTATAGTGGAATGCATTGAATCGGCCTCATTTGGGTATGACCCACCTCTAAAAATTTTTGTTCAATAGCTATATTCTTGTGCCTCATGACAATATTCAAAAGAGCGTTAGATAAAATACAATTTCTATTCTGGTAAGTGCAACCGTCACTGTAAATTATAATTGTTTTTTTCCCATCTTCAGCATTAACTTCAGGACATATTATTTTGTTTTCTAAAAAGTCAACCCAAATGGAGGCAAATTCTTCAGCATTAATTTATTTATTTTATTTATTTATTTATTTAATACTTCACGCACAGAAATGTACAGAGGCGGACTTAATGCCAAAGGCATTTTCTACCAGTCGACCTTTGGGTGATGCAGAGACAAACAGTGGTAGGTGCAATTACTCGTGTTTTGAATATTTATTCAAATATAAGTCCACCTTCTACTTCATTCCATATGAAACAGAAGCCATCTTTATTTTTTACATAAAAAAGCAAAGGTTGTGAACTTGCAGCTTCGTTTTAGGCCTCTGCCTCGAATTTTGCGGGCAGCGGGGCGGCGGCGGCGGCGCGGCGGCGCAGCTTGACTGGAATGCACCGCTCGTTGCCCGCTGCCACGCCGCTGTTTTCGAGAACCGGTCCATTTGATTTTACGTATAAGATCCTGCCGCTCCCGCGCCGCCGCCGCCGCCGCCCCGCTGCCCGCAAAATTCGAGGCAGAGGCCTTATAGTATAGCGTACTAACATTTGATTTTGGTGCCATTAGTACAGCCTGTAAGTCCACTGTGAAAACGTAATTTTCTCCCTTCTTATCCAGATCTTTTTCTTCTCTTGCTTGTTTACTTCTCTCAATATGTTCTTTGTATTCTTCTTCTGTAACTGTTCCTACTTTATTAACCGACTTCAAAAAGGAGGAGGTTATCAATTCGTCGGAACCTTTTTTTTTTTTTTTTAAGTATGTTCCCCGATTACTCGAAGATGACTGGACCGATTTGGATTTTGTTTTTTTTTGTTTGAAAGGGTATACTTCCCAGGTGGTCCCATGATCATCAAGTCAGGATCTGATGATGGGATCCTGGAGAAATAGAGAGAACTCTTCAAATTTTATAGGCACACGAAGCGATTTAGCTATTTTTTGGAAGAGTACTTTCTCGTAGTGGTCTCATTTCAATTTGGTGAAGATCTGATGAAGAACTTTGGAGATAGGCAACGGAACTCCTCAATAAATGATAGCAAATGGACTGGGATTGCTGAAATCTCATGTCTGTCTATTGCTTACACCACTTCATAACATAACATCACGCCGGTATGCTGTGAAGGGGTAAGCACATGTGAACCACTAAAAAGTGAAAAATAAAAACATTTCCAAAAAAAAAACAACCGACTTCTAAAAAAACACTACAAAGTGAAAAATAACTTTAATTTCGGAAGGCGGTGAGAAAAAATTCAAATACAGCTCCAAAGACACCGACTTCCGAAATTAAAGTTATTTTTCACTTTGTAGTGTTTTTTTGGAAGTCGGTTGTTTTTTTTTTGGAAAAAGTTTTAGCAGGCGCATTTCTCGCATTGATCCTTTTTCGGCTTAAATAAGGCCATATTTTTGTCTTCAAATAAATTCGAAAACAAACTTATGGAGAGAGCTTTTATATTTCGCTTTTTGCACCAATCGTTAACGTAAAATTGGTAAAGGCTTTCTTTGGAATTCCATTCTGGCAATAAATATAACTTCTGTGACGTCGCTCGACAATAATGAGATTCCATTACGGGAAGAGACTCCAGAAACTGAATAAGTGATTGCTTCGGCTTCGAAGCATATTCAGATAATTGTGTGGGACGTCTCAGTATACTAGGAGGCCGCATTGAAAACTCCTGTTTCCAATTTTGAACCGTCCATCTTCCTAAATCCAAAGTGTTCAAAAACATCTTTCGACATACTTTAACACTTTGATCATTTACTTTTAAATGATAAACAAAGGTGTTAGCCTTCTTGGTTGTCCCTTCGGTATTTCGATTTCGTGGCCGGACAATCGGAATAGTTGTTACCCATTCGTTAACTAGGGACTTTTTTTCGCCCCAAGTAAGACTCCAAAATTGATTAAAAATGCTTCTTCTTACATCTTCATCTACTGTTTCACATTTTAAAGTATTGTACTTCCCAATTTTACAGGAACATCTTGATTTAACGGAACGTGCTTCTTTAGTTTTATTGTAATTCCAACAGTCTTGTTTTTTCTCTCTCCCAAAATATGTTTTACCTTCTTGTCTTTGTTTATTCTTTTCACTAACCCATTCTTTTTTATCAACTTTAAAACGTTTCTATCGTTTCTTACTCTTTTTAATTTTAGCAAGCGAATCTGAGTCAGAATCAGAATAAGGCACAAGCTTTTTCTCTGTATCACTACCATCCGATATCGGTGGATTAGGTAGAACATGATGTGTGTTTTCAATATGAGGTATAATTTCTATAGGACTGGTACTTGGTTCGTGAGATATTGTTTTACCAAATGTTTGAATGGCATGCATATCAGAACTGTTTATGATATCTGATATCAAAATTTGTGTTGCTTGTGATTCTATTTCAATTTGTGATGGTACTATAATCAAATTCTCGTCTATGATGAAAACATTGTGAGCATCATAAACCGTTGACAAAATTTTATCGTCTGAAGGCACGTCATTGAATGTAGTATTGGGAAATTTTATGTCAGGACAAATTGTATTATCTATGTTTTCTGTGATAAAACTATTTGGTAGATCAAGATCAGTCAGTGAAGTTATGTTGATATCGTCATTTATCTCATAATAAGTTTTGTTAGTAACTAAATCTGACTGTTCAGGTGTAAACTCTCTTGATTCTGAACATTGTAACTGAATATCTTCTAAAACGTGTATTACTTTATTTGGTAATAATCTGACTTTGGAGCTACATCTTCAGATCTATCCTGTAAGTTACAAGCCCCAGAAACCAAAGCCACAATTTTTTCCCCGATGCATTCTGAAAATATCGAAAAAAAAAAAAGATTTAATTTAATCAAATTAAAGAACAAGAAGAATAAAAATATGACAAAATAAATGGAATTTAACATTTATACAGACCTAAAAACAGAATTTAACTTAACTGTTTATTTGTACATACATACTTTGTTTTATAATTTATTTAATGAGTAAGCAATTAATTAATAAAAAATATTAAATTGATAGACTGCTAAATCCGTGTTCAAATACGATAATATAGTAAGTAAACCTGCTAAGTCCCTAATGTTTAGGTTAGGAGTTGAATGTGATTAAAAACATTTAATTTAGGCACTAAACGAAAAAAAACTTACAAATAAAACAATATAAACTTACCTATTTTATAATTAGTTGTTTACATCCTTAAATATTTGACTAAAACACGACAAATTTTGACAAGTCGCAAACGACACGTGGGTCTGGGAACGTTGTCAGCACAAAACTGAGGTCCCAACAGGATTTAGCAGGTTTGCGTTGTGGAGATTGACTGGTGGCCAGAAAGTAGTTTTTCGGGCATAGCATTTGTCACCTTTTTTGGCTAATATCGCAGTTATTCCTTAAACGATACGGTAGATATTAGATTGAACTTTTTAACTGATGTAAAAAGTAAATTTTACCAAAAAATGGACTTAGCAGGTTAACGAATTAGGCCGACGATTATAGATTATGATATTTTAACATTGGGTTGGTAAATAAATAATATTATAGTTTGACCTTTAATTGCCTAACTCCCAAATGTAGCTTGCAAGGTGCTCATTGTCACAGTGATCTCCTTTTTACATTTTACAACTAAAATGGTGATCATAAACAATGTCGAATATACCTAGGGTTACCATATCTCAGGATTTGTCCTGAGATTTCAGGATTTTTGGAGTCTTCTCAGGATTGCGGCTGGATTTTGCAAATCTCATGAAATCTCAGGATTTTTTGAATTTTCAATAAAATACAGCTTACATTTTAAAGATCTCTTTAATAAAAAGTTAAACAAACTAAAAATAATCTTCCTTTGGTAATAATTGCACAATTAAAATCAGTACTTATTTATCCAAGTAGGTACTTAATCAGTTTTATCATACTTAATATGTGATGATACATTTTTAAGTAAGGTTTTTTCTTTAATTATGGATTTATAAACTGCCCCACATGTTAAGCACTTCAAATTATATTGAATTAAAAGTATTGCTCGAACTGAAGACACCGTTAGTCGGTTTCTTTCATTCGACCATTGAGCCCCCATGATAGAAAAAACTCTTTCTACGTTTGCATTCTGGGCATTTTAAATTAGTCCAAACATTTTGTCCCGGTTGCCGATTAACTCCGCCAAAATTAACATTAGCGTTGTCTGCTGTAAATGATACACATTTTGTCAACAAATCGTGCTTTTGCAAGCTTGTTTTAATTATCTCTGTTATAGTGTTAGCAGTTTCATCGCGTGTGCTCAGTACATCCAACAGTTTAGTTTTAATGCCTTCTTGCCAGTCAAAAAATTGTATCATTATAGGAAATATTTTTTCTGCGCCGTGATTACTTGCATCTGTGGAAACGCCCAAGTAGTTGACATTTTGTAATGAGACTTTTACCTGTTCAATTACCCACGGAGATATCACGCCCGTAACAATGGCCTCAGTCTTCGTTCTTGCACAAGAAATACTATTCGCAGTGGTGGAATCCGCAAATACAGCCTTCACCAGCTGGCTGGTGCAATCCATAGATTTAAATGATTGGTGATGTTTCACTGTGTGAAAAGCTAAAGTGGCCTCAGCGGCGGATTTTTTGTCTGTCAGTCCAGAACTTTGCGGATGAAATAAAGAGTCAATTTTAGTGTTACTTGAAACAGTTAAAACATTTTTCTTGTGTTTTTCCGTTAGAATATGTTTTTTAATATCGGCAGCCCCCTTGAACTTAATTGAAAAACAATTGTTACATATTGAACAAAACACTTCGGTAGGTTCTCTACCTTCTTTCATAATCGGATATTTTTCTTTTAAAACATCTGTGAATGTACAGCTGTACCGTGGTCGCTCGGTACTTGAAGACATTTTCAACTCGTATCTGGTTCCGATTCTCGCTCGGCCGTGGCGACACACAAAGCAGCGCAGTGTAATCTTCGCAATGGCGCAAGGCGAACTGAGGGTGAGTGAGTGCGTGGCGAGGGGCGGTGCGTGGGAGGGGGTGCCGCTGTCACCCCGCCCCCCCGCGCTTCGAGTGCGATGTGCAACGCGTGAGTGAGGTCCACAGTGTAGGTACATAAACGATAATATTACGACTTTTTAAAATTGTTAAACTTAACAATTTAAAAAAGTTTGAGAATTTTATGATTTTTTTGAAAAATTCTCTAACTAAAAAATCTCAGGATTTTTCAATGGAAATCAGGCTTTTTCTCCGGACTTTTGATTTTTTCATCTAGTAACCCTAAATATACCTATATTGTGTTTTTCCCATTCACACACTAATGAAATAAAACACATTAATTAGCATATAATTTTATTTATGGGGTAAATTCGTGTTATATATAATACTTTCAGGGGAACAAAACTTTTTTAAGTCCTGAAGGTCACTATATTTTTCAGCAGAAATCGGCAATTTGTCTGTATACGACCTTCCAGGCAAAATGAATTCATTGTGTTGTACAGTGATCATCTGAATGGTTTTCTTCTTTCTTCCACTGAGGCAAGCAGAGTCCCAGGGCCCATTATAAGTAGAGTGAAAGCCTATTTTGGTATTCAACTTGTCAATTTTGAGAACTTTTATAGGGCGTGAAGGAAAAAATGACTTTTTAGCATAAATTGTGTCCAAATGGCTAGTCCATGATCTGAAATAAGATGTGTCCACCTCTACGACTTCAAATGGACTCGGCTTACAATGAGCATTTCGGAAAATTTCGGTCCAATCCATTGGAAGTTCTGCTCTGGTCTTAGATTTCACCAAACCCATATTTTTATCACACTCCATATAAGAGTGACCTCTCACTGGAAATGTCACAGTAATTTTTTCCAACTTTTTCTCTTTATGTACTAAGTGATGCAAGAAACGAAACATAGTAAAATTTATATTTTGCCCTCCACAAGAGTCACAAAATATTTGAAGGTGAGTTGTAGTAGGCTTCATGTAGTTATAGACGAAGTGATGGACAAGTGAGCATACATCATCGCTTCCTTTTTTTCCTTCCGTTTCTGGATACAGGTAAAAGATGCTTTGTGATGAAGATAATACATGCACATTGAAAGCATACACTGATAGCTGTCGTTTATAATAAGTATCATTTGTTTGTATGTTAGGAGCACAAAGATTTTTACCATAGTCAAAACATATTGCCTCCATTGAGCTGCCTGCATTTCTTCTTTGCAACCTTGCCATCCGTTTTCTGTGGTTAAAAGTGCTTGCTTGTAACTTATTTAATTTGTTTTGATTAAAAAGTTTGAAAATTTCCTTATCCAATGCGGACTTGGCAATTGAATCGGTGCATATCTTCTTCTTAGCCTCCAATGCTTTAGTTTTTGCAAAGAATTCATCACAAATGTTGCATGTATCTGTACGAGGATAGCCGAAAGCAATGTTAAAATCAGTGCAAAAAATATTCCTGTAAGTTTCATAAGATACAGATACATCTTGATTATCTTCAAGGAACATTGCATGCATTTTTTTTACATTTAAATCTTCAGGCAAATATGTTTTACTTGAATCATGTTGTGCAGCGGTGTAATAGGTGGTGGTTGCTGATAGGTGCTGGTAGCGTTGGTGCCGAGGAAAATAAATGAAAAGGCGGACCGATTCTTTTTCACATGTGTATTGGACCAGTGTCACAGTTGGAAGGGAAGTGTTGCCACAGATCACATATTAATTTACCTGTTAATTTTGGTGTTGCAATCTAATTACTTAAAATACCCAACATGCTGCGGGCTCACAGAAGTAGCAACAAACTTAGTTTATTGTGATAAGGTACATAAAATTAAATAACAATAACTGAATGCTTAAATTTGTTTAGAACTAAGTATGAAAAACAAAGAAATTAAATGGTTTTACTAACCTAAGACTTAATATTTACTCACAAGAAAAACAATATTTATATCTAGGTACTTATTTTAATAGTTACAGAAATATCTAAGGACTTTCATCGTATTCTATTGGTAGTAGGCAGATTTTATTGATGGCCCGGGAATGAGTTTTTCCATTTGGGGTCTTAACCTCCACTGCCCTAATTTTGCCATCGTGTCCTGGAAACAATTTAACAATTCGTGCCATGGGCCACGACATAGGAGGAGTATTATCCTCTTTTAAAATGACTAAGTTGCCTAATTTGACATTACCTATGTTATCACGCCACTTAGGTCTATTTTGTAACAAATTTAAATAATATTGATACCACACTTTCCAAAAGGACTGTTTTAGAGAATTACACAATTGCCAAAACTTAAGCCTATTTTGTGGAATGTTACATACATTATTTTCAGGATACATTGACATTGCACTACCTATAATAAAGTGACCAGGTGTTAGATAACAATAATCATCAGTGTTTGAAGATAGAGGTAAGAGCGGTCGAGAATTAAGCACTGCTTCGATTTCAATTAATACTGTATTAAGTTGTTCGTATGTTAAAACAGTTTTTTGCAATATTCTTTTTAAGTGAAACTTCGTGCTCTTTACTGCTGCTTCCCAGAGCCCCCCAAATGTAGGCGAGTAACATGGTATGAAGTGAAATTGTATCCCACGCTCGGCGGTAAATCTTTGTACCTGCATTTGGTGATTCTGAGAAGCTTGCAGCTTGTAGAGGTCGACTAATTGACTCCTTGCACACTTAAAGGTACTTGCATTGTCGCAGTGAATTTCGGTAGGCAACCCTCGTCTAGAGATGAATCTCCTTAAACAAGCTAGAAAACTTTCCGTGGTCAAGTCTGACGCGAGTTCCAAGTGAACGGCTTTTGTCGCGAAACATACGTATACGCAGATATAACCTTTACCTATTAAGGATCGTCTTACGCGAGAGAGTTTTACATTTATTGGCCCAGCGAAATCCACGCCGACCTTCTCAAATGGGCGGCTGGTAGCGGTTACACGTGCAGCCGGCAAGGAGCCCATTAGCTGCTTGGCCACTGAGGCCTTTTGTCTGAAACACACAATACATTTGTGAGTTATTTTCTTAACTTCTAATAAGCCATTAACAATCCAGAACCTTTGGTTTAGATGCGACAGTAAAAGCTTAGGCCCTGCGTGCAGTAACCTTTCATGTTCACACCTTATAAGCAAACCAGTAATCAACGAGCCTCTGGGCAGTATGATAGGATGTTTTTGTGAATAAGCAATATCAGCATAATGCAGCCTACCCCCGACGCGCAAAAGACCTTGTTTGTCGAGAAAGGGATGCAATTCAGATAGATTTCCTTTCAAATTGTTATTATTGCTTAAAGCTGTGATTTCAGATTTAAAATATATTTCTTGTTCATGTTTAATTAATAACATTAAAGACTGATCTAACTCAGAACTTTGCAAGAAGTTAGTATTTATTTTGACTTTATGTTTATTTATATTGTTTAAAAATCTCAATATGTATGATAATAGCCTTATTATTTTATTTATATTGGAGCAATTATACAAGCGCTCGAACACATAATCAAGCGGATTTGGATTTTGGCATGCCAAGTTGCTGGAAGGAGCCAAACAGGATTCCACTGCGAACGAATCAGTGGGCGCGTTGTAAGCAGGGAAGTTGTACTCACTGTTTTGCAGAAACTTTGGGCCATTCCACCAAATATCGCAGCTACTCAGCTCATTCGGATTGACACCTCGGCTAATGAGATCAGCAGGATTGTCGTTTGTATTGACATAATGCCAACTACATCCAGCTGTATTTTGACGAATTACATTTACTCTGTTTGATATGTAAGCTTGAAGTTTTGCTAGCTCAGTATTAAGCCATGCAAGGACAATTTGCGAGTCGCTGAATAAACGAACATGCCTTATATTAATTTTAAGTCTGAGCGTAGTATGAGTCCTTGAAATTAATTTCGATAGCAACAGTGCTGCATTCAACTCAAGCCTAGGCACTGTCATGCCTTTCTTTTGGATAGGGTTGATTCGCGATTTGGAACAGAGTAGATGCAATATTGTTGTACCTGATGGGTTTGTGAGTCGCAGGTACACACAGCATCCGTAGGCTGTCTTACTCGAAGCATCTGCAAAGCCGATTTAATCTGCCGAGTCTGCATCTGAAATTCTAATGTTCCTATCTAATAGGATTGGCTGCATTGCAGCTAAATTTTTGGTAAATTGATACCATTCTTGCTGAACATTTGCGGGCGGACTTTCATTCCAGCCTGTGTTCAGTAGCCATAATTTTTGCATTATAGCCTTTGCTGTGACTACAATTGGGCTCACGAATCCCATTGGGTCATAGAATCTACCTATATAACTAAGAATGCTCCTTTTTGTAACCTTATTCATATTAAACGGTTCTGGAGTAGAGATAATGAAATGATCATCCTTTACATTAATTTGAAGTCCTAAAGCTTTCATGTTATAGTTATCCTTTTGTAAATCTAAACTATCAAAGTGCCTTTCGTTTGTTGGTATATTGTTCAACACATTTTCATCATTTGATGACCATTTGTGAGTGTTGAAACTACCCAATTTAAGCAAATCACGCAATTGGTCTCTGGCAGCAATAGTAGTTTCTAAATTATTGTTACAATAGATAATATCATCAACATAAAGATAATTTTTGATAATAGATGACGCTAGTGGGTATGAATTTTCATACCTATTTGCCAACTCATCTATGCAGCGAGTTGCTAAATAGCTTGAACTTTTCAAGCCATACGTAACCGTATCTAACCTAATACACTTGACTGGCTCTTCAGGATTGTCCCTCCATAAAATATTTTGAAGGGTAGTGTATTCAGGATTTATTTTAATATTTCTGAACATACGCTTAATATCTGCAGTAAATGTATATTTACCTAAGCGGAATAATAAAATTATATCAAATAATTCTTTTTGAACCACAGGTCCATTGAGTTGCAAATCATTTAGAGAAACTTTCTTGTTTGTTTTCATTGAACCATCAAAAACTGTTCGTAGCCTTGTGGTTTTGCTGTTATTATTAATAACTGCATGATGTGGCAGAAAATACACAGCATGTTTATTCAAATCATACAATTCTATATCAATATAATGACCATGACCAAGAGCTAGGTATTCATGAATAATTTTTTTATATTGCATGAATAAATCAGGATCAGCGTGCAATCTCTTTTCCAAATTTAAAAACCTTTTTAAAGCTAAGTGAAATGACTCACCAAGAGTATCGTTCACATGTACTAAAGGTAATTTTAAAGGCAGAGGAACCTCAAACTGATTATTAATTAATTTAACTGAACTTTGAAAAATATGTTCACAAAGCTCTTGCTCAGATGTTTGCTCAGTAAGTATTTCTGGGACCTTTTCGTTGGTCCAAAACTGGGCAAGTGTCTCATTGAGACTTAATTCACATTTTAATACTACTCTATTACAAGTCTGTTGTGATACCTTGGGTGGCAGATTTCCTCCTACAATGTGCCCGAAGTATGTGTTAAAGATGTATAGCTGTGTGTTACTAGGTTGCTGCAATGGATGCGCAGCATTCTGGGGCAGCACTGATGACTGCTTGCCTTGCCTTGGCAGGTCGATGCTCATGCACTGCTCGTTCGGTATCAGCGTCTGGAAAAACACATCAGCCCCTAATAGCATATGTATGTCACTAGGTACATTAAATTGGTCATCTGCCAATATAATGTTGGGCGGTATTATGACCCTAGAGACGTCAAATTTATTCTGAGGCAATTTGCATGTTATATCTTTCACTACATGACAAGTTACCATTGTCTTAAATGGTGATTTTAATGAATGGATTTCAATGGGAATGTTATATTTTACGTTACTTTTTTCATTAGCGATTCCAATAATACAAGTGTTACTTTGCAAGGGTGTTGAACCTAATAGCTGAACAACTTTGGAAGTTATAAAGGAAACCTGAGATCCGCTGTCCAGTAACGCCTTGATAACGTATTCGGTGCCATTCCTTGCTACGACCTTGATTCTAGCTGTGGGTAGAAGTACATTGTTATCAACATTGCCTGACAAGGTAACGGCTGGTGTGGTTTCACCTGAATTGCAGTGCAGCAGCGTGTTATGAGGCTTCTTGCACTCTGAGCACCGGAAGTGGAACCTACATTTTGCACCATGTGTACCTAAACAAATCACACACAGTTTTTGTTCTTTGGCAAACATCAGTCTATTATTTGCTGGCAATAGTTGATATTTTTTACAATTATATAATTTATGGTCATTACACTTACAGAAGATGCATGTTGCTCCTGCGGTGGCGACTGCTGTTACCTTCGTCGACTGTTGCTGCAAGTGAGAACCCTGTCCGGCATTTTCCAGTGCCAGAGCTCGCTTCTCAATATATTGCAGGAAATTTTCGAGGTTAGGTTGTACCCCTGGATCTCGGTCTAGCTGATAAGCTCTTGCAGTGATTCCATCTAATTTCCGAGAAAGAACACATAAAAGAATTGCATCCCAGTATTTAACATTTGAGTCAAGGTTTTTAATTGCAGCTAATTGTTGCCTAATAAATGATACAAAATCCCTCAAAGCACTAGCTGTTGACTTAATAATGTTACTTAAATCTAAAATGTTACTTATATGGTCATTTATAATCTTATATTTATTATTGTAGCGATCGTTCAGTAGTTTGCGAGCTTCACTATAACTTTCTGACGTTAAACTTAGATTTTTTATTAGATTATATGGTTCATCTTTTAAAAACGATCTCAAATAATAAAACTTTTGAACATGGTCAAGATTAACGTCATTGTGAATCAATGAGTCGAACAAATTAATGAATGGTACGTAATCAGTAAACTTACCATCAAATGTTTTTATGCAAATTGGTGGTAACTTTGTTTTATGGATTGCATCAAAATGCTTGGAGTGGCCAGTTGGGCCTATGTTATTATCGCGGGACCTTATTTGCTCGCTCAATGATGCCAAAATACTATAATAATTATTTTCTATTTGCTCGACATTTTCCTTGTCGGCAGCATCGAGATAAAGAATATCTTTACATAGCGACTCGTATTCTTGAAAAGCAGATATGAGTCGATCACGTTTGTTGCCCAGTTCATCACAACTTATTTTGCTTAAATCAGAAACTTCTACGAAATTAAGTAATCTTGTGATCGTACCTTTCAAGTAGCCGCGTGAGGCGATTTTACGTTTTAATTCGTCATCCATTTCTAACAACTAGCGCACAACACTTGTTAATAATCACTACTTAGTAACTAATTATTAATTAAAGTCTCAACTAAACGCTAATGATTAGATTCGATGCGCGTGGACAGATCTTGAGGGCGAATCGATCGAAGCCGCAAAATGGCGGATCCGGAAACTTCCTTTTCAACGACTTGGCGTCACTTGCTATCCCTTTTTCTCTCGTTCCGTCGTGCGTAATTCGCACTCTGCTCCACTGCGTGCAAGGATCGCGCGTTCCAGGCGCTTTTATGTAATATTTGTTGAATATTGCGATGCGTGTCGTCTCGCTCCTTCTTGCGGAATACCTTTATGTGTGCTGCTGCTGTGCTCTTCACACCTGCAGAGGTCACTCCGGCGATGACGATGAAATTGATCGTTAGGATGAGGACGTGATGGCTGCTTCTCTTTTCTCAAGATTGCTGCTGGGGTTGTCGAATCGATGGTATTGCGATTGTGTTGCGACAACCAAGCAGAAAGTGATGCAGACTGCGCCCGCTTGCGTTGCCAACCAAAATGGCTGCGACACGGTCGATGAAAAATTTTGCCAAACCTCTAACTCGCTTCTTCCGCAGCACCGCTGTTCTCCGCGAAGGACCAATGTGCAGCGGTGTAATAGGTGGTGGTTGCTGATAGGTGCTGGTAGCGTTGGTGCCGAGGAAAATAAATGAAAAGGCGGACCGATTCTTTTTCACATGTGTATTGGACCAGTGTCACAGTTGGAAGGGAAGTGTTGCCACAGATCACATATTAATTTACCTGTTAATTTTGGTGTTGCAATCTAATTACTTAAAATACCCAACACATGTAGACTAATGACTGGAACGACCTTGAACAAAAGATAAAAAAAAGTGTTTAGATGATTTATAAAAAAAAAATAGAGAAATTATAACAATATATTTCTATAAAACGATACACTACCTTTAAATGAATTAATATGCCCTCTTATTAAACTTTTGACATCATCATTGAGTTTTACATGACTATTATGTTTTCCTCTCTTATCAACCGGAGCACATCCAGTTTTCTTCAAACTTGCTACTAAATGTTCAATTTTTTTTTCTCGAAATTCCATGTATCGACATAAAAGCCTTCTTGCATATAATTATTTCTTTTATTTCCGAATCAATCATAGCAAATAGGGTAGAATGGGTACACTACTGGTAACACTTTGACTTTAACCTCAGGTAGCGGAGCTATCTTTGGCATGTACGCACCAAGTTAATACTTCGTTTGAAGAGTCAGAATTTGGCTCTTAAACAAAATGTATATGACAGCACCATCTCAAACAGTTACGCTAAAACAGAGTTATAAACACGGCGGGGGTAAATGTTTCAATTGACCCCATGCTAAGGTCAATTGAAACAGTATGTAAGGTCAATTGAAACACTAATATATTTGGAAATATAAAAGCATTTTAACCAGTAATATCACTGAGGTCATAGCAATGCTATACCTAAAGATATCATTAAACTTAGATAGACGTAGCAGCAACATTTTGATAATTGGACGTAGTTCCTGAAAAACGTTCCAACCCACTAACTTGACATTTTGAGATAATTGCGATTAAATTTCAATCTCGTATTACTTAATGAATTTTTTTTTTTCTACTGATACTTTTATATGCTATAGATGACATGATCGAGTTTTAATGTGACCCTATTTTAGACTTCTAATGTTAATGCTTTTCTCAATATTCATAAAAATATTGCTGTGGAACGTTTTTGGTTTATTGCAATATTCATGGTACATTTAAAATTTTAATTTGCGCAAAACGTTCCAAATGACATGTACGACAAAGAAAATAATAATAAAACAAGATTAAATAGAAAAAAAAGTATATTTTGTAATGAAAAATATCTACGATATACGTTCTTCTTCGAATTCAAAGTCTTGTTCCCCAGCAAATCCTTCAATATAATCGGGTCCTTCTATGGGTATAGGCAAGTTTTTATAAAACGACAGGCAGTCCTCAGGAATTAGACTAAACATTGACTTTAGGTCATCTAATTTAGCCTGGGTAATAGGTTTTCCGTCTGGCCAAAGAGGAATAAGGAGTTCTGAGCATAAAGGAAGCACGCTTCCTTTAAATTTTCGCCCTATATATAACTCTTGATATTCCTCCTTCTTGGTCCTCCACTTGAAATTCCCTTTGGCCAACTTCAATTTTTTTGTATTTTTTATTATAGTTGTTAAAATTCTTCTTCCATTAGTTTTCTTGTCAGATTCTTTACAACCTTGGCTCCCAAACCTGTCTCAGTTCCTTGACCAGTTTTTCCTGTATATATTTCAAACTCGTATAAGTATCCTGATTGACTGTCACATCGACACCACACTTTATAGCCCCTTTTGATTGGCTTCAAAGGCATATATTGTTTCAGGGTTGATCTTCCCTTGAACAAGATCATACTTTCGTCAACACTTTGTGATGATGAGTTTTTGGCATTTGTTTGAAAATTGTTACCGAGCAGATTTAGTAAAGGACGCAATTTATACAATTTATCAAAGTCTGGATTTCCTGGTTGTGGTTGCTGAGTATTATCATTCAAATGCAGTGCTCTCATTATGTTTTTGGAACGTTTTATAGGCATAACACTGGCTACTTCTTCTACCCTGAATCCTGGATCTGTAGACCAGTATAATTCTATTTGTGGTAAAATGTGATATCCCATTATTACGAGTATGCCTAAAAAAGCACGAATTTCTTTTTTGTCAACCGGTGTCCAATTAGAAATCCTGTTCTGCTCAGCATACAGATTTGTTTGTGTTACTAACTTTTGATAAACTTCATCGTCAAAAAATGTATCTAGATGTGCAACTGGACGGCATCTATTACTTAGCAGATACACTTATCTGCATTATCTTAAAATTGATAGCACCCACTGGTGCTATCAATTTTTCGTCAAAAACTTCTGGATCTGGACGACTGAGCCACATTATTTTATTCCAGGGTTCATCCTCATCAACTTCAGATTCATTTGACTCTTCAGCTTCACATTCACTCGATTCCTCAGGCTCTGAATCTTGACCCCTCTCTGGTAAAATTATTGAATCAGATACAGGAACCGATATACGTTGAGACGGAACACTGGCTATTGGTTCACCAACAGGTTCAGCAACAGGTTCATCTGGATCAGGAGAATCTTCTAATACATGTCGTAAATGTTCTGAGTTATAACTCAGAACATTTAGAGCTTGATGAAAATGAGGCGTATACGCCTCATTTTCATCAAGCTCTAAATCATCTTCAGAGTCACAGTTGTCTGGAATTCCACAAATTTCCTCTAAAGCAAACTCGATGTCTCGATCGCTTATTAGGGCTTTCAGTCTCGCTGCATTTTTGAGTCCCGGGAAAAAAAAATCGAGACTCGATGCGGTCTCGAAATTCCCGGGAAAAACGAGACTTTCGAGACTATTTCAAAACGAACTCTCAAAATTATAGGCTAGGCATTTATGTAGTCAAAATAAGATATTTCAATCAAATACTTTAATAAACATATAACAACATACTCAAATTATAGAATAAAAATTATTTAAGAGAGTTTTTTTCATTTTTATAGTGGGCACGTAAAAAACAAAGGGCGTTTAATGTAGTTTCAGATAGAGAGGACCTGATTTTATTACAAAAGTAACCCGCGTTAGAAAAAGCTCTCTCTGCTTCTACACTAGTGGGGGGGATAGATATTAAGTAATTGTAGCAATGGTTTAGGTACTTCCCCCTGTCGCCTCCATTTTCAAAGAGAGCTTTTTCTACGTGCAGGGTTGTTTGCAAGTCATGGATAGACATGGAAGTTATATTCTCAACTTTGTCTTCTTGGGGGTTAAGCAAATTATTAAGCTCACATTCCAACTGTTCTCCTGTCGTTAGACTTGTGAGCTCCGCAATCGTCGCATCATTTGAATCACTGGTATTTCCGGGATAATTGTCAGTTGCTTCTTCAGTTGTGGTTGTGGATTTATTTAGCCTTTCGTACAATTCTTTCAACGACACTGTCATTTCATCGTTGCTTAACGTTTGGAATGCTCTTGCATCCAATTTCTTTTCAAAAAACTGAGAAGGACTGCGCAAGTATTATAAGATACTTGCCTCAGTCAGTCTATTTTCTTTAATACGGATACGCAGTGAATTGGCGAGACTAATGTTCAAAGAATTTTGTTGTACGTCTAATTTCTTTAGACAGAAATTAAGGGCAGTATCCGCTGTTAAAAGAGTAGCGTCTCGCCTACACAGTGCTTCTAAGGTCACTTTCATGATACCAAGTGAATTTGAGATTGTTTCCAGTGTAGTATACTCTGATTCAGTGAACTCTATTCCGGATCCTACATCAATTAGAGCTTTTCGAACGCATATCTTTATTTTTAGAAATCGTTCAAGCATTTCCGCTAAACTGGACCATCTCGTCTTGCAATCAATTATTAATTTTAGTTATCTGTGGAACTCTTCCTCTACGTATTTCCTTAATACTGTTTGTTTCGTTGGTGATTTTCTGAACAACGTGCAACTTTTCGGACTTTATTAATCACATGTTCATAAATTATTTCTTCATTTTTTCGCGGCTTGCTGCTCTCAATTATTTCAAAACTTCCACTTTCGTTTTTTTCATCATCAACCTCATTTTCATCGTCGTCATCCTTTATATTCTGTGGTAAGTCATTCTGTATTTCACCGACTTTTGTTTTTTTATACAATACATCTAGTATCGCCAACTGCATACCATGTGCCAGACACTTTTGGTGATAAGCATTGACTGACTTTCCCATTTTTTTCATTACACTACAACCATCTGTAGTCAGACTAATAACGTCAGTGTCTAAATGAATATCAAACTCCGACAAACGTTCTTTTAACAAATCTACACAAACAGCAGCAGGCATGGTACCAGATATCTTAACGAGACCTAAGTTTTTGTATTTATCACCTTCAAAAAATGGTGAGTGTATGTTTACATTCATGTACCTCTTGTTTTGAGTTGAGGTCCACTCGTCTAAGGCACAGCTAAATCTAACTCCGCTCTCTTTCAATTTTTTTATCTCATTTACTATCAGAGACTTGACATAGTCGGCCTGTTTTTTGACCATGCTTGATATGGTAGCTACAGATGATGGTAGTGTGTATTGAGATTTTTTGAACAGCTCGCGTAAATCTTTAGATTCGATAAAGGTTCGAAATGGTATTCCATCCAGAGCAGCCATTCTCGAAACTTTAACTTCAATTCCGTCAACTCTCTGAAAGAAATCCGTCATCTTAGCTTTTTTTTCGGGTGGTTTATAAGTTTCATCTTGACTCTTGCATTTGCTTGTTGAAGTTGTGCAAGCGATATTATCAGATGATGAAGCAAGTCGTACTTCTTGCTTTGACAATATCATGTTATGCGTACTCGAAGATGTTTATGAAGACCACTTGTATTTCCTCCTAAAGTCTTTATTATTTTGTGGCATGTTTTGCATTTGGCAGAAGCATTATCATTGGCTCGCAAAAAATAGCACCATACCGAAGACTTATCATGCATTTTAGCAGGTACATCGCAATAAAGCATGCTGTTGTCTAAAACAATGAAAAAAAAAGCCCATGACCACACACAAAAACGATTGTATAAAATACCAGAATACCGCCCTATTCAGAATACAACTACAATATAACCTCAAACTAGCAAAAAACAATATTGTGTAAAATAGCATGTTAAATCGATAGTTAGTAAATTAAGAATTAAGAAATATAGTAAAGCATAATATTCTGCGTTGTCATGCAATCGAGTAACAAACTTAAGTAGGTAAAACATAAAATGCATGTAAAATATCACAAGTCAATAATGACTATAATTTAGGTGAAAACTTAAGCTTCTAACGTAACTATGATACATACCTTTTAATTTATCTGCTAATGAACACATCGTAGCTAATAACTTCGCAATTTCACAAAGAAATATCAAAATCTGTGTCGTTTTTCAACAAGGTTATTCAATCTCCACCACAAAACACTAATACAGTGTTGCCATTTAAGCAAAGTAAAAAAATAATGTTGGTTTAGTAGTTTATTTTATTTTTTATAGGTACTTTTTATTTTGTGACTTAGTCTCAAAAGTCTCGTTATTCCCGAGACCGAAAACATCAGTATCGAGTCTCGAAAATATCAAAAAATCGTCGAGACTCTCGAAATTTTCGAGACCGAGATTCCCGGGATGAAAGCCCTATCGCTTATATGTCTTTGTGCCATTTTGTCACCACAAGCCTGAAAGATACAAGAAAAGTATATAAAAGAATATGCATCCCTCCTGAATATAGTGATGTTGCCGGGCAACGGGTTCTATATTCCCACCAAGACATTGCCCTAGCCGGGCAACGGGGGATATGTTCCCACCAAAATTAACCACTAAAATTATGTATATTTCAGTTGAATTTCCAAAAATATTGCCACTAATGTCTAGTATATTGACTAATTGATCGAAATAAATAAATTACTCATCACATCCAGTACGAAAATTGTAAGATGTACGTTGATGAAATTTATAATTGAAAAAACTCGTGTTCGCAACAAAAAACAGCTTGAACCACCATGACACTTCAAACATCAAAAATTATTTTTTTTAAATTTGTTTTGACATATATCTTAGGTGTTGCTATTGTTCAGAAAAATACTCCCAACAAGTAAACTTTGTCAGAAACTACCAAAAAAGTTGGTGGTGAAAATATTCCCTATGCCCGAAAAAGGGTTAAAAGTAAAAAAAAAGAAAATAACTCTGTACAACAGATTTAATCCAAAATAATAATTTAAAAAGGTAGATAAATCGTTTTAGCTAAAACCTTCCCAGCAACTAATGAATTCGATTAGAGAAAAATTGCATTAAATAACCCTTAATAAGGCGCGAGCCTGTGTTAAAGCTAGAAAGTAAGTTAGAGTGGAAATAGGGTAAATAGATATGGCAGAATTTAAAAAGTAATTTAAAAAGGTGGGGGTTGTTGTTTCCCCCCCTTTTTTGGGTGGGAAATAATGTCCCCTTGCCCGATTATGTATGTGCACTGTGTCTCAAAGTGGGAAAATAATTCCCTTTGCCTGTTTAAGATACGAACTTTTGCTCTAGTTTTGTTGTTATTCAGATACTAGTATTTCCCCTGGTTTCGATTGTTACTTTTATAAAGATTTTTTTTTCTACTGAAATTGGTTATGAACTTTTATTGTATTTACATAAATATTGTCATGCATGCTAAATAAAAAGCGATATCGCAATCACATTTTTATTTAATAATAAAAGAATTCAACTATTCTTGAGGAGAAGCCTCATGAAAGGATTTAAAACATTTTTTTGCACATAGTGCTACTTGACAAGTTCAACACATTATTTTAGTTCTCTTTTCCTCCTTCTTGGTACTGCAGAAACGACACCTTTTATAGCTATTGCCTTCCTCAGGGACATGAATTCCAACGTTGAGGAGGCGGATCTCATCAGGCACGCCGAAGTTTGAGCCTTTTTTGTTCTTGAAAACAACTTGCCGATTTTTTTGCTTGGATAGTGGGAACTCATCTCACGAGCCAATCGTAATCTAAATTGTCTGTGCAAATGCGTATTTACAACGTGGACAGTGTTGTAGGTGATGTAACTACACTCACCGGCACGGAAACTTGGCCACCAATAACTTGCCGATAATTTCTATTTAAATATTTAATTTTCACTATATTATGGGTTTATGCACTAAATTAGGGTTTTTTATGGTTTTGTAACTCAGTTATTGAAAAAATGATGCACCAGCAGTAATCTTTAAAAAAATAAGCAGTTTCACAAAAATATTGGTTTTAACACTGTCAATTTAAAAAGAACACAAAATGAAAAATAACCAAAAAGTCTTCGTTGTGTTTGCATTTTAATATCGGGTGTTTCCTCCCCTAGCCCCGATAACAGCTTGCATTCGTTCTGGCATACTTTGGATGATGTTTCTGATCTCAACTTGTGGTATGCTTTCCCAAGCGGTCAGTGCTGCATTTCGAAGCTGATTCAGAGTTTTAGGCGGGTTGGAGGACTTTATTTTTCTTTTAAGCTTGTCCCAGATATGCTCTATTGGATTTAAGTCTGGACTACGAGCTGGCCACTGCAATTTTTGAATACCAACCTCTGTAAGGTATTCCTCCACGCAATGTGCAACGTGTGGGCGCGCGTTATCGTGCATTAGGAGGAATTCGTCAAATCCAATAAACCCTGAATATGGTAACACGTGTTCCTGAAGAATCTCCTCGATGTATCGTGTTGCCGTTAATCGGTTATAGACGATAACTAACTCCGTACGTGCATCGGAACTTATTCCTCCCCAAACCATTATAGAGCCTCCATGAAAACTAACAGTTTGTGTGGTGGTAATGGGTAAAAACCGCTCTCGTCTTCTTCTCCACACTCGCTCCCGACCATCTGGAGCTCGTAAAGGGATTCGACACTCATCTGTGAACAGTACTCGAGCCCACTGCTCATGGGTCCAGTTGACGTGTTCTCGTGCGAATCGAAGTCGAGCTACTCGGTGACTTCTGAGAAGTTCTGGGCCGCGTGCTGGTCTACGAGCTTGTAAATTCACTTCCTCCATTCGTCTTCTCACTGTACGTTCACTAACATTGACACCTCTTGTGAACTGGAGTCGCTGGCGTATCTCAACAGCGGTGAGGTAGCGGTTTCTCGAAATTTCCAGGACAATAAAGCGGTCATCCCGGGCTGATGTGCATCTGACGCCTCCGCTGCCTGGTCTGCGGGAGTAGCGGCCTGTCTCCTGGTATCGTTTCAGCGCATACTGCATCGATGAACGTGGTACATTCAGTATAACAGCAACTTCTCGCTGTGTCAGCCCTTGTTCGATCAATGCTACAGCTTGTGCAACCTGTGATGGTGTTAATGGCATTTTTATTGGAATTAAATCACCTTTAGTTATTGAAGTAACAGTACGATATCACAATAATTGAATAACCTAACAATAAACTTTCACAAAACACAAATTTAAAACAGCAACTTAGTCGCTCAGATGACCGGGTTCAACTAAAACTTAAAAATAACGTCATATTGCACTCAAACATGATAAATTACCCTCTTGAACTAAAGGTAAACATTTTTTAGACCAACCTTCATAATAAATAATCATAGGAAACACTTAAAGCTGTTGTTATCGCGAAATACGCGCTTGGCCAAGATTCCGTGCCGGTGAGTGTATTAATTATTGACGCATCAAACATAAAAAAGAAAAGTCTCATCCAAAATTTTCGACACTTACGATTGATGGGATATGACGATCGAAAGTGATCGAAGTGATCTACGCCTCCCATGACGAGCGTGTAGCTTGCAATAGCTTTGGGGCAGAGGACTTCTTTCCTTGTGTCATCTTTTTGAGTTCGTTTAACAAATATTGCGTCAGTTGGATGGTGAGCTGTCGTGAGAACAGTAACATCTCGGGTAACAAGCCTCTTAATGGCTGTAATAGGTTTTGCAGTTATAGCTGCAAATTGATTCTTTTCCAGTTTTAAATGTTCAGGCTGAGATTTCTTCAGTATATCTGGCAAATCTTTTCTATTTGTTCTTACCGTACCTACAGCAAAGATTTTTCTTTCATACAAATCATCCAGCAAATTGCAGCTTATTCAGAAACTATCAAATGCAAGAAGTGTGTCCTCTGGAAGATCAGTAGAAAGTTTTGAAACAACATTGTATCCCAGTCCTTCTTCTTCCATATTGTCCCCTGTCCCCGTATAAACCTCAAATTGATAGAGGTAACCTGTTTTTGAGTCGCAACGCGCCCAGACCTTAAATCAACGTTTAATGGGTTTTTTTGGGCATGTATTGTCTTAAGGATGATCGCCCTTTAAATTTTACCATACACTCATCTATTGACTGTGTACTAGAATTAACTGTCTCCTGCTGGAACACTTCATTTAATTCTGTAATAATTGGTCTTAATTTGTACAATTTGTCATATTCTGGTGAGTCCCTCCTCGGTTAATTCTCATTGTCATTGATGTGCAAATTTTCAGTGATTTTTTTAAATCTTTTAACTGTCATAATTTTTGATATTTCAGGATTATTATAAAAAGGATCATTTGACCAGTAGAGTTCCATATCGGGCAATGGGTTTAGGCCCATCATAATTAATATCCCAAGGTAAGCCTTAATTTCTTCTGCTGATACTGGTGTATAGTGGTTATTGTTTTGCTGATTTGCATATCTATTGGTTTGTTCGACTAGAATTTGAACCAAATATTCTGGAAAAAATCTATTAAAAAAATCAATGGGGCGAGTTTTCAGATTATATGCAGATTGTGGTTGAATTGGATTAATGAATTCTGGAATATTATGTATTTTTTTTTCTATTTTCCACTCTCGTGGTTGTCTTGGCCTGGATACATTGCAAGCTCTTCTTTGCCTTTAATGACGTTCCGATACTTGATTTACTGTTTCACTTACATTGTGGTTAGAAGGTCCCGCACTTGTGTCATCTGTGTGAATGGGATAATCGTAACTAGTTTCATGGAAAATTTCATCAAAACATTGCTCTATCTCGATTTCTCTATCATTGAGATTCACTATTTCTCTCCATTCTGCTTGTGTTGTATGTTCTATCATCTGCGATGGTGAACCCTCATTTAGTTGTTCTGATCTCTCGCTTACTCTACTAATCGTGCTGTTTCCTTCCAAAACATCTCTCAGAGAACTTTCCGAATATAATCCTGTACATTCAATATTTTCTTCTAAACTATAAGAAGCACCTACAATTTCCTCAAGACGACTTTCGATAATGGAGTCTTCAATCACATTTAGGTTATCTGCTGGGCTGGTAACAGCGGCTGTCTGATAATAGGCATCATCGTCAGAGTGAATTTCAGATAAATCAGACAGGTTGTCCACGATGGCTTCCAACTCCGCCATGCTTTGAAGTCTCCTATTCTATAAAACCTGTAGGTAAATATATAAAATTATGAACATGTCATTCACAAAAACAGCCATAAACAATAAAAATATTAGGAGGAGTTGGTACTGACAAATGTATTTTTATATAAATAGTTACGTGTCTAAGTGCAGGCGCAATCGGGCAAAGGGAAATAATTTCCCACTTTGTAATTTGAACTTTTTACGGGTAAAGATCGCTAGAATCCATAAGAAAACTATACGAAACACTGCTGGAATAATCTATTTAGACGAAATAAAAAACTTATTCTACTTACAGAAATCTTTGTTGAACTATTTGAATATTTTTCTTCAAGGTCTCCGAAAAATAACCGTTGTCGGTCACTACTTCCACGTCATGTAATTTTGACATTGACTTATCATCCACAAGATGACATTATTACCAAAAGTATTGCCAGTTTAGAAATTGTAAATGAAACAAGAAGCTGATAATTAAACTTGTGTTCATAAAAAGGTTAAACGTCATGTAAAATTAAATATTTTTCAAAAGAAGACTTGGTGGGAAATTATATCCCCTTGCCTTATTAAGGGATAAATCACGGTCAAACGCTCTCGATATTTACGTTGACAAACTTTCATATAAACCTAACCTAACTAATCGAAAACCATCTCTATTTCATCAATTTGTAATAAAACCATAAACCTTTCTGTTTACTCAGTTTTTAATTTTAACTTAAATAAATAAAAATCCAATCTCAAACTAAAAAAATAAAATACCGACCGCATTGAGAACCTCCTTCTTTTTTTGAAGTCGGTTAAAAAGCTGGGGACGGTTGAAACAAGGACGGTTAAAACGGTTCAACCGTCCACACGTACGTTGCACAGTGCGTAATTTTCACAATCTAGCTGGCCAATTTTATTTAGGCCTAGCAATATGAATAAAATATACACTAAAATACGATAATAGTAAATTAAAGACACTATCAAGGTTTAAGACATATATTTCAAGAGACATAGCTCTTTAACAATAGCTGCTGAATCCCTTTTTCCTTCCTTTCGTAGTTGGGTTTCAGATGCCATCGATATTTCTTCCCGACTTGATGTATCGAGCATTTGTTGGATGCGCCGCCTTTTTGTTCTATTGCTGCTGCTAGCGAAATCTTTTTTTGGTCTTTCAGCCCGATTTCTTGTTGTAGGAAGTGAAAAGTCGACGACAGTGTTTGTCACTATATCGGGCAGTGATATACTTTCTTCCAACCACGAGGAATTTGTCTTCAAAAATCGTTCCCGATGTCTTCCCGATTTCGACCATTTTTGTTCTATTTTTTGGCAAACACTTCGAATTGTGACTTTCAAACTCTTCAAAATGTCTTCCGAAAAGCAAGGATCACCCAGCTCTTGCAATATAAGATGTAGCAAAGCATCAGTTCTGTTTTGTTTTGCGTTAGCAAACCAAACATCAAAACATTTTCGACGTGAAATTTGCGAAGTCATCCTAAAAGTAAGAAAAACTTCTATGAGTGTCGCAATCATTCGCAAACAAACTGACATATGTAATAGAGCTAACGAGTTATACTTTCAGAAAAATACAATCAAAGAACTGTATAATGCGATATAATATACTAAAACTCAAGTACAAAGTGATTGAGAATATTATTATAGTAAAAAGTAAACATGTTATATTCAATTGGTGCTTGTAGTTAAATTAAATAACAATTAAAAGTAAAAATCACTTGTAACTTACCTCAAAACCCACAAAAATACAATAACAACACACAACAACTACTAGCAACTGAAACACGAGCGTATTCATCGAGTGAACTCAGACGAATGGCGCGGTCCCTCGGTAAACCCGATCGCGAACGAGCAGGTAACAGGTAGTTCCGACCCTTTTTGCTATTGTTTGGTGTGATCCTTTGTAAAATAAATTTTGTTTCTAGGAAGTGTGGTTCAACTACTTAAAAAATGTACAACTAGTTATCTTCTGGGAATAAGTTGTTAAATTAGATTATGGCCCGCTAGATTATGAAAATTACGCTTTGTGCGTTGGTTCAAACGTACCCATCTGACATTTCGTACTTCAAGGTCAATAATTTTGCCGTAAACCTACACTAGTAACAATAACAGACTAATAGAAACACTTCTAGATAACCAAACGTACCACTAGAATCAAAAACACAGTCAAGAGACAAGAGGAAAAAGTGTTATTAAGACAAATGAAGTAAACCGAAATACTTACTTTGCGGCGCGAATTCTTCAAACGGTCCTGTGCGCTTCTACTTCACTCGCTCGCTCGAGCGCTACTGGCCAATATGATGCGAACATGGCCGACACGGTACCGAGTATGGCGCCACACGCGTAGCTACCATGGTAACCAGGAAATCGCAGTTGTTTCAATCGTCACCTGTTTCAATCGTACCCAGTCTACCCTACTCTGTACTTGTATACAGCATCATAATGTGTGTTATAGTCATACATCATTGTAATAGTGAATTATCTCCTTGTAACTGAATTTTGAAATGGCGAGCTTTTTGCGAATTAAAGTGTAGGAAAAAAGAAATAAGTATTCACTCACTGTTTTATATTGTTTAATACAAATCAAAGATATAATAAATTGAATTAACTTAAAAAAAAAAAACTAATATAATAAAACTGAACTTAAACTTTTTTTTCTGGAGTTACACCACTGTTATAGTGACATGTTGTGATTTAATCATACGTAAATTCGTCATCAGATGAACGCTCATCGGTATTACGTGTGCTTGACCGAGTTGGAATATCTATGGGAAGATTTTTGTAGTAATGGTGGTAAATTGGCGGAATGTATGGTAGAAGATCAAGCATATCTTTCTTCTTTGCATTCGTAACTGGTCTTCTTGATGGATAGAGTGGGTCTTGTCGAATATTGTATAAGTGGGTCTTGTCGAATATTGTATAAGTGGGCCTGTGTTCCTTGCTTTTTTTTTACATAAATCTACTTTATAAAAGGGTGTGTCGGGATTTAGTGTTTCTTTAAATTGAAATAGTAAAGGATAATTTCTCTCAAACCTCAGCCATCCAATATGTAGCCAATTAAAATCATAACCGCACGTTGTTTTTTTCTTATTTGTAATAGAATTTTCTAAGGCAGTGGTACTTAAAAATTCGGCATTTTTCATTTCGGTAACAACAAAATAAGGTTCTCTGCGTTTGGCTGTTTTTATAATATCGACCCATTGGTCTGGGCTATAAATTTGTCCACGGCGGCGGCGGCGACTATGATTCCAAATTCCCCATCATTGGGAAGATAAGAATGTTCTGATACTAAGAACTTGTGGTCTATGGTGCCAATACTAGTGTCAAGGTCTTGTACAAGCTTCAAGAGGGAAAGAGTGGTCTTGATATTCCGGTTTTGTCCAGTGCATGAATCGGAATACATAATGACATGCTTTTGTAATGCCGCATGAGTTTTTAAGTGCTTAATAAGACATGCTGCTATGTCTTGAGAACCTCTTCCACCTTCAACTTCGTCCCAGACATTCATGTATCCTGTGTTATTATTAAAGCAATGTATTCCCAGATTATATAAATAAATATTTCTTTTATAGTATGCTACTGAGGTAGTTAATTTTGGGTAGTAGAAAGCTTTCTGCAGATCAAAAGTTAGTATGTATGCTTCATCAAACTTTTTCGAATCATTCTGAAGGTTTTCTCTTGCTGAATCTGCTTTTCGTTGATGAAGTTCTCTTTGGTTCTCAAACTCCTTCTTGACATTTTCATCATCAGATCCTTGTATTTTCAAATTTAAGTCATCACAAGTTTTGCATGTGTCTTGCCGCGGTGCCTTAAAATGGAGATTAAACTTTGTGTTGAATATTTTAATGTAATACTTTAATTTCTTGGGTTCAATCATTTCAATCTCACATTTTTCTCTATAAAGATCGTACATCTTACGGATAGTTAGCCCAGGATTTAAATATTTTCTGTTAGGATTATTCTTTCGTGTATAATGGCTTTGATATGCAGGAAAACTTTCAATGTGGGCAACAATATCAGAATCATCAAGTTTTCGGGAACTAGTTGTGCCAAGTTTATCTTTACATTGAGAGACATCAACTTTCGATAGCCACCGATATAATCTTCCATCACTTATTTGAAATGTCCTCAGAAAATATTTCTTACACACCGATTGGATCTTGATACTAGACTTTATAAAATATTTAAAAGACACGTTTTTTCCTGCACGAGACCGATCTTTTGGGCGTTTTCAATTAATCGTTGTTTTTTGTACCAATGCATAGATATGAATATACAGGGGTGCAAAGCTTTAAGGCGAAGATAGTACAGACAATTTAGAACCATTTAAGCCATGGTTGTCTTAGACGAAGTCTTACCAAATATTTTTAACCAAATTTTAAAGTTTTTTTTCGGAAATTCTCAAAATTTAATGTAAAGTGCATAATTATGGCCAAATTGAATGATAAATGAATTCATTTTTTCTTTATTTAATTAAAGTAATATGTAAGCAATCAAGCAAAACATGTTTTAGGCTTCTGTGTCATTAGACATTTTTTTTACAGACATTTAAAGCTCAGAAAAAATAAAAAATTTGTACAATACGTCTTTTAAAAATTATAAAAAAAAAAAAATTGGTAAGACTTCGTCTAAGACAACCATGGCTTAAATGATTCTAAATTGTCTATACTATCTTCACCTTAAAGCTTTGCACCCATCTTCCAATCACCCTGTATATAGATATGAATTCTGCGAATTAAAGTCTTCTAAATTCCAAAATGAGTCAAATATTTCTTTTCTTTAATTTTCCGTAAATGACGTAGGTAATACATTTTTTTGGACACATACAATCAATATTTTCGAATTTTTTGCCATCTTTCCTTTCTCCCGTTTTAGTCAAATATTCTTTTCCACTATTACGAAATAACTTTCTTTAATTAACTGCCCAATTTTCTTTGTTGAGTGAACGTTTTCTAGATTTAGATGGTCAAGGTTCAGCTTGAAGATTTGGCTGGTTATTATCTTCGTTAACATTTTCATCATTGCCTGTATCTGAGTCTGGAACAAGTGCAAATCACAAGAGATTAGTTCATGCGACATGCAATACTGCATGTAAGTATTCGAAACAAAATATAAAATGAGAAAAAAGTAACCAAAAAAATGTAAATACAATTTTAAGGTTAGAAAAACAATGAATTTAACTAAGCTTACCAGATCCAGACCAACTTTCTTCGGAACTAGGCTGATATTCAGACCCGGAATCACTAAAATCCATCTAAATAAGCTATTAAAACACTTAATAAAAATGTTTTTTATCAATTTTAACACACAACTTATCACCACGTGTCAAAAATTAGTCACAATAAAAGTGAATCAACTCCGGACTTACTTCACTATTAAAGTGACTTGTGACTTACTTCACTTTATAATGAATATTTAAAAGTTTTAGTGCCCTGTACAAACAAGTAACGCCATCTATGGGATTTTTATGCAACTATTGGAGTTGCTTCACTTTTATAATGAAAGATATGACTAAATGTGATACCATTGAGCAAAAAATTAAGTATTTTAAAAATATGGAGTTACACCACTTTTACAATGAACGACACATGTATCACTCCTTCTTTCTTGGAGCGCCTATTAACTGGGAGAACTTTTTTTTTTTTTTTTGTTGGGCATCTCGCAGTTGGCCTTGAGAGGCCGTGACTGCTTAACCGGTCATTCCTGGGGCTGCCATTAAGAAACTAATCTTAACGCCTCCAGCCAGGGCTTACAAACTAAATTTATATACTAAGCGACTGCACGCTGAGGGCACCCCCTGTGGGGTACGGACCTCGGCTCAGGGCGTCACTGATAGGGGGACAGCTATCTCTATTGGGGACAGGCTGGATCAAAATATTTTCATTATTATTGATCGGGGAATTTAAAGCTACTGGCTCAGCTGCGGCGCGGGCTGGCGCTTCAACGAGCAAGGGTCGGTCGGGACTGGGAGAACGGAGATCAATCCACTTAAATAGATATTTTGGGCATCATGTGATGCCCAGAAATTAAAATTCTGAAGAATTTGGGTTCTTGCTTCCTTAGGAATCTTATCGAAACAGCCCAATTTGCAACCACATGGTGGACCGGATTCATGGCTCGATAATTTTATCTTTTTCAACACTTCTGACATCCGACCGTGTGACTTCCTCTTTTTAGTAGTCTTATAAACATAACTTTCATCACAATCACTACTATTTTTGTCCATTTTGATAGAAACAAGCAAAAACTTATTAAATAATGTACGCGACGTAAAATTTCTGCAAGGAAGCTTATCTGTCAGCTGTCACTTATATGGCAAAAAAGTTAAGATGGCCGACTATGGGCGCGTTCTCTGTTACAACCAGTGCGATCAGCCCGTTCTAGCGTGGTTTCATAGATAATGGGCACCTTTTTATTTGGTATGGAATGCAATGAGCGCGTTTTATTCTAAAGTAGGATTTTTTTTATGAAATTTACGCAAAATCAGCCCCTTTATCATGTTTAATATCACGTGCTCTGATCGGCCATAGAAAAACGAAGTAATGGTACAGTTAAATTCAAAAAGGTAAAATTGTCAATGAGCTCCTTTTTTTCCTGTGCCCTTAATTTAGATAATCAAACAAAAATTATATTCTTCTACAGTAGACCATTAAATAGTCTAACTCTAAACAAACAAAAAAAAAATAGATTCTCAAACAAAAATACTTCTCTCCCTTAAAAAAATAACAGTTAATTATATATATTTTTCATATTAATAATTGAACTTCAGTAGGGGAATATTAAACTTTAAAAATAGTAGTTTTGATGCCTTGTCTCCTTCAAGTCTGTTTCGATGTGGCGTGTAAATAAGTCCAGCGCCACTAAATATGCGCTCGCTGGGGACACTTGTTGGTGGTGTAACTAAATAATGCCGAACTACAGGAAGCAGAAGAACGTATCTTTCTTTGTTCACTTTCCACCAAGTTAAAGGGTCAACGTCATTTGCCACACGTTTTTCCGTTAAGTATTCTGTGATCGTTTTACGGATTAAAAGGTGAACAGGGTTTTGATTAAGCGGCATGTCCTCTTCTTCACTGTCGCTCGCATCCATTAATAAATTCATTGTTTCTTTCAAAGATACATATTTATTTGTTTGGGTATCTTCGGTTTCATTTAACCTGACACGCTTTGCATTCGGACTACGTGAATTGAAAGATATGTCGTTTTGACTGTCTCCAACCAAATCCAAAATATGTTCTATGACGCGTTCTGTAGTTGACGTATTTTGAAAGAACTTGTTTCTGTATCTTGGGTCAATGAAGGTCGCCGTGGCAAAGAAAAGGTCATTCTCAAAACCAGAAAACTTTTGAATTAGCTCTTCTTTTAAAATTGTAATTGTATCACCAATGTGTTCATCAGATGCATCAAGATCACTAATAATTTTTTCTAGGGTAGTGATTAAAGGAATCAAAGAAGATATAGAAACATCGGCAGCACTTAACTCTTTAGTTAGTTCTTCAAATGGTTTTAGTACATCAATAAGTTTTTTAATAGTCATCCACTCTTCAGACGTTAATAGGGGAATTTTATTATTTGTTGATGCATATACATATACATAAAGACTCCTCAAAGAGGGGACTTACCGCCGCTATCGTGGCGTGCTCAGTGTTTCGTCTTAATTGTGGTATTAACAAGTTAAATAGGCAGGATTTGTCTAGTCTACTTATCCAAATTATTCATTTACCCATTAAAATGCACACAATGCAATGAACGCTGTGAAAATAAAGTAAAAGTGCGGGTGGGCGATGGGATGGGATGCGACCGGCGCGGGGGCCAAAGGAGAAGAATAACGGTCCCATACAAGCTTGGTCCAATAAGGACATAAATAAAACAATATAAATCATGAAGGAATATTTGTATTAAATAGTCCAGTTTATATTTGACTAGTTGTTGTCCGCGACTTCGACCGCGTGAATATCAGGTATCACGGTTGAATAAATAATATTACTATGTCCTTCCTTGAGGTTTATGCTTATAATAAAAAAAAGTTTTTAGTGTTTTACAAGTTTTTTTATTATAGAAGATAGAATAGACAAAATAATCAAAGCACTGAACACAAAATAGTTAAGTAGCCACGACTTATTAAGCCCCAGAAGTGGCGTGACGTCTAAGTCGTATTTTTGTATTTGTCGGCTGAAAAAATTTGTTTCAAAATATCGGGTCTTGTTTTTAGATACCTAAGTGTGGAACTCAGTACATGATTTATTTATATTTATCTTCGTAATCAAAATAGCTTTAATTATTGCGACACTTAACTGTGTTTATCACTTGTCCATAGTTTGTTCATTTAATTTGAGAAAAAACTCTTTCGACAGGTGCGTTACTTCCAGGCAGACATAACGTACTCAATAATTGTGGAAAAGTTTGTTGAATGAAGATTGTTGGTACGAAAGTGCTGGAATAATTCGACCCAACGGTTTTCAGTAGAAACATTCTCGTCATTCCAGCCATAGACTTTTTCATCTGTCGCAAAGTTGGAAATAAGTGAAAACTCGTCAAAGACTTTCGTATCTTGGCGGCTATTAGCATAAACCTTAGCGTGATCAGTAAATCAAGCATTTTCTGTCTGTACCTCTTCCCACGTAGGCACTTTTGTTAAATTTGCCCGTTCAAACACTTCTAGTTCTGTGTTGAATTGACACCACTACTCCAAGTATTCTTTGCTTGTTTTATAAAACTCAGCCGCCGCAGTTTTTACATTCTGCTGGTCAACGGCAGCTTCTCTTTCTTGTAATTTTACAAGCAGGTTACGGACGATGTGGGGAAGGAAAATCGTATTTTTCTTTCTCTTATAGTGCCAGGTTATCTCGGACAAGATTAATTTCCTTGGCAGACTCTATGGCCTATACACATTTTGCCCTTCGATTTTCAACACAGCTTCATGAAAGGTCGCTGCTTGTGCGTGAAAATAACCACAAGTCTGAGCTGGGGTTTTCGACAAAAGTCTTTAAAATATTTGGGTATTTGTCGATACTCAGAAAATAGTTTTTCAAAGACTGAAACATTTTTATAACTCTCTCAAGCGTGGGTATTAACGCAAGTCACCTTGTTTTACTGTAGCCCAGCAGTTTGTGATACTCTGTCTCGGTAGAGTTACAGAACTCTTTCAATTTATCTAATTTAATTTATCAAATATAATAGGATATTTTACTCTATACGAGAAAAAATCTTGTTCATGAAACAAAAAAATAAATTTTAAAATACAATTTAAAGATTTCAGTTTTTTTAATCTGTGTTTGAACACCATGAAATAGTAGTCGCCATGTTATTTCGTCATACGGCATGTCAACTGAGCAACTTTGTACTTTTATTATTTTCGTAACCAAAGTAATTTTTATCTAAATAATATTTTGCATTCAGGAACAGCAAACCAACGATAAATAGTAAAATAACTCATTTTTTTTTCATTGTAAACAATTGTCATACAAAATATCAGCGCATTTGTTTTTAGCAAACTGACGTCATACCCACAGAGCAAAATGGCGTCTACTGCGTCCAGCATTTTTGTCAAATTACGCGCGAAATTTGAAAATATAAAATTTAAATGCATTTTTATGGCACTAATTGATTAAATAAAAATGTTGTTTTTTTTAGTTGTTTATTAGCACTCTAGAATCTAATTAAGACACTTTTCAAAAATGAGTGAAATACCCTATTATCTAATAATAATTTCTAATAATGTATAAACGTATTAACTTAATCTAATTTAATCTATAATTTGTAATACCTACCTAAAATACCTACTTAATATAACTTAGTAATAACAATATATCTGCTTATTTATGACATGTAGTCACTATGGGTGAAGTGTATTTGTGTGTACTTACTTATACAGTGCCTAAAATAAAAATGATTTGATTTTTTTTTTATAGAGTCAATGCTGTCGATGTAGAAAATTTTGTAAATTTTCGATGCATTTGAAGTCAACAGAAAGACAATCAGCGGCAGTTTTGATAGCGTTGTGGAATATGTGGGCTCCACATCCAATTCCAATATGCTGTCTGCCGAGTGATTCGTTCAATTTTGAGTAAACTTTTTAGTTCCTTTCCTATTCTCTCCACCGAAGTTGCAGTTCGTGTTGTCTCCACAAAACGCAACAACTTTTTTATTCAAGTCATTGAAAGACAATACTTCCTTCAAATAATCTACAATAATATCCGATGTTTCGCCTGGCTGCTCCCGAAATTCTAAAACCTGGACTTTCACGCCTCCGTATGGTAAAAAATAACGAATCAACACTGGGAATAATTTGATTGAGCCATGGTTTGAAGCATCCGTTAATAAAGTTATACATTGGGCTTTACGTAAATCCTCTTTTAAATTTTCGGTTGCCATAGTTGACAGCATATTGACAACAATGCTTGAGGTACGTGCACATCTAAATTTTTGCTTGAAACATGCTTGAATTAAAGGAGAAGAACAGTCATTCGAGCGAAAACTGTGATTATGTTGTACGGTGTGAACCGCCCAGGTACCCTCAGCTGCAGCTATATCCAAATCCTAGGAAGTCGGCAAATGAGTATGGCCGCCAAATATTGTACAATAACAGTCGTGAAATCGTAACACACCGTAACATACGTGACTGATAGTAACATACGTGATTTTGTTAAGCCTAGTGTACATTACACTAATAATGCAGGAGATTTTTTTTTACATTTCTGTATTATTTATTTTATTTTATTGTTAATTAAATTATTTGATTAAATTACTTTAAAACACAATAAAACAAATTTAAATATTAAAGAAAAAGTTTTATTTCTCAAATGAAATTTTGTATTTCTATACTACTTACAAATGCAAGAATCATTCACAGCATTCGCTATATACTTATGACATTAATTACGAATACGAATTATTATAGTAAAAAACAGTTATTATAAAAATGGCATTATCAGTCTTCATTATATAAATAATAAACTAAGCTCAAATATAAACGTCTTTGTTTAACGAACGCAAATTACAAATTATAGAAAAAAAAAACAATAACAAGTTTACTTATCAAAAATATCTTTGTTTAAGGTGAAAGCGCCACCCAGCCCGCGAAATTCAAATATTTTTATGGTTTTTGCAATTTGCCGGTCAGTGTGAAGCTGTATGTTGAACAAAATACGAATCGCAACCGTAACGCGTATTTATCTAAAGAATTATAACAATTATAATCATCAAAACAACCCTCTAAGGTCATGCATTTCGATTGAATGGTTATTTCACGAAAAAGTAATTCAATCGAAATGCATGACCTTAACATAGAAATTAAAAAAAATTAGAAGTAGGTATATTTTAAAAAGTAAAAATATTCTTGATCTCATATCGTCCTAAACGACTTTTTTTCTATATAGTGGATATCAGGTCCAAAATACTAAGCTTACAATGTGTAACAATATTAAAATATTTGGAAATCTTTGAATTGTAAATTAACTTTGTAAGTTTTAACTTTCTTACTTTGAACATAACAATAAAAAAATAATCGTGAAACTAAATTTTACAAAATACAACACAGCCCGTGACACACGAATGAACGTTCGGTATCTTTTGGTTACGAAAGGTAAGAATAAATCTAACTTAGACAGCTAAAAGAAAATTTCGTCAGAAGTATCTTTTAAGAAATATGCTTTCCCTTTTAACTCTACTTCTATCCTTTTTACCACACTTAATTCGGGAACAACATCACGATCTATTTTTGTAGGTACAAATTTTAACGTGGGTTTATAAATTGTTTTTAAAAACCGCACAGCATAACGTACGGTTTCATCAACTTCTACACTCTCTATAAACCCTACATAATATTTCCAAGATTGTCTTTGAAAATACCTCACTAATACACTATCACCTACACATAAAACTTCTTTGATGTTTGGGAGCTCACAGTCTTTGTCAGTGATTTTGTTTATCTCAGTCTTTTCAATTTGTATATTGCTACAATTTCCTGTTTCTTCTTCTACTGTTTCATATGCGCCATCTCTGCTGCTTTTCACTTTCATTAATTCCATATCTTTTTTATCCTCACTGTAATTTTCTTCCTTAGGTTCTGAAAAATAATCATTACCGGGTACTTCTCCGATGTCGGCTGTACTAAGAAGTCTTTCTTCTTCGGCACCTGGAAGCTCTCGGTTTTTGTCAGTATTTGTGGTTATTCCAGTCTTTTCAAGTTGTGCTTTGCTCTGATGTCCTGATTTTTCTTTAACTTTTTCACGTGCGCTGTCGCCATCGCTTTGTACTGTCTTTGATTCCATGAGTTTTTTCGTTACATTGCTTTCTTCTTGATTTTCTATATACGTTGAATCAGAGCCAGAATCGGGTATAAATAACTCGTCATCTGAGGTATCATGTACAGAAAAATTATCGTCATTTTCTGTGCTGCTTGCGTCAGAATCAATCATTTTTTGCGTCTTACGAAATATGTTTTTTTGAGTATTAGTTTTTGCTAACTTTTTGAGTAAAATATTTGGTTTCCCACTTAGTTCTGACATAGTCGACGTGGATGGAATTGGATTATCATATAAATTTATATTTTTTTTTTGTGATAAATGTAATGGTTCAGATTTATCAATTTTTTTGAGCTTCGGTTGACTATTTCCAAATGCTTTGATACAGAAGGCACGATTTTCCGGTGTATACCTCACGTCTGATAATATTGTTATTTTTTCTTTTGTGTTTTTTCCTGTTCTACAAATCTTCCCTATTTTAGTCCTGTTTTCTTTCTCTTCTTGCTCCGAATCAGATATTTCACTTAATTCTGATATTTTCTTTTTTCTCTTAATGGCTCGGTTTGTTTTATTCCGAACAGGGTTATTTTCTGTATCACTTTCTTTGTCAGATTCTTTGTTTTGAACAAGTAGGTGGTTTTTAACATCTAACCATTCACAATGACCCTTCGGGAACAGGACATCACAACAAAAACAGCTCAAACATCTGAATTTAATGACATTGACTGTCTCTGTGTTCGTAATTTGATGTAGAGTCATTGTCTGTGGTACTGGCGTCAGAGTTTCTGATATTGTGTGTTTGGAAATATCAGCCTCTGAAATATAAAAGGTCATTACGGAAGTATCAGAGTCCTTGAGAATTTTAAATGCTGTTTGGGCATTTGGTATATCTGTGCCCTGTGAGACATAGCCATCCAGTCTGCGTTTTATCGCGCCACCAACCCCATCAGCTGCTCCTTTCCCTTGAGAAGACTCACTGAAATTCCACGTAGAGTGTGGGAATCCCCACAATTTTGTGTATTTTGAAAACAAAAAAAAATTCTTTTTTTGTTTATATTGGCTGGTAGAGCCATCAGAAAAAAAATGTACAGCTGACACAGTCGGGAATTCTGTTCTAATGTGGTTAAGAATAGGTTCAAGATGGGCCCATATGGCCTCTGGACCATGTTCGTTGCTGGGCGATATAGAAGCAAACGCTTGTGGCTTGTTTCCACTTGTGTATAAGACACCGGTATGAATCGTTATCTGTTGTTTCGAAGCACCGAAGTGCATAGATTGAACTTCTATTGAAAATTTGCATGTATAATTTTCACTAAAATCTATATGTACTGCAACTTCACTGTTTTTTAAGTTTTTGATGCACGATGAGTACTGGTGATATTGGTGTTTTATATTATAAACATGTTTTTTTACGATATTAAGTTCTTTGTTAAAGGTCAATGGGCACCTTAGTATGGAAACTATACCCACGCTGTACAGAAACAAAATACGGTGGAATAGACAGATTAGTGTCTCTAGTTTACGATAGTATGGGTTGCATTACTGTGGGAATAGTCTGCAAGCACAAAAAAAACGAAGAAGAATTTTTCCATGTGTATCACCTATATAATATTTTTTAATAACAATTAAGGTCTCGGACGCGCATCGCGAAGGCTGGTTTGAAGTTACGCAAGAAAAGAGTGTCTGGTAGGATATGGGGAAGGCCTTTGCCCAGCAGTGTGGGACACTATAGGCTAATATAATTTAAAAAAAAACTTCTAAATCATTTATTTTTAACTTTTAATTATTTTGCGCTATTTATTATTACTGTTTACCAAACTTTTTTGTGTTAGGAAAAAAATAATACTAGTTTTCGTAAATAATCATTATTTTCAGTTTTATTCAACATGGTCAATGTCTAAAGGTACAATGGTATCATCTAAAAAGGCCGCCGGTGCATCTGTTTGTTCTTGATGTCTGGCCCAAGATAAAAAATAAACCACACTGGCTATATGCGCGCAGCTTCCAATGGTGCGGCGGCCGTGGATGCAAGAGCAGTAGTACCCTTCGATACTCTGTCTACCATGTACTGTTGGGTTCACCAATATATATGTATAATACTGTTTGCTCCTCACGTGTCGTGACTGCATTCTGCCTCTGATTAATATTTTGTTGTTAATTAATTCTTCGTGTCGATACAGTTCCACAATAAAGAGACCGTTTGGTCGCAAATGCTCATGGCAGTACGATCGAGCGATCCTTAAATGATACGTCCCCAAAGTGAAAAGAATTAAACCTTCATATGTGAGTTGTGGAAAGTCATCAAAAGCAGCATTATTGGCGTCAATTGGCACGAAAGCAACTCTTTGCCTATTTAAGTTGTGCTGTCTCACATACTCCGCCAGTTCATTCTCTCTATTGATATTTTCATTAATTATAATAATGAATTGTTCGGCGTAAATGCTGTCCTCGTATGGACGTCGAGTTGCATTGATGATTGCCGCAGTAATTCTGAAGTCTGTCATCATGTTTGGTAGAGAAACATTAAAATAGACGTGCCGAAAGATTTTAAAATCTTTTTTGAATCGACCATTTATGGTCTCGACCACCCAACGGGTCATTGTGATAAGTCTTGACTTATTCGCATCTGCTGTCGTCAACTGTTCTCCTCTAGATCTAGTTGGTGGCATCTGAGGATTGTAGCCACATTCTTCAATACTGGGAATCGAGTCCCGAAATCCACGGTCTAGTACAAAAACATCGTTGGGCCTAAGAAAACCATGCCAAGCAGAATTTTGGTCTTCCATTAGGCTGCGCATGATTGTGGCATCTGAAGTTGTTGCTGCAAAGGGCCCCATAACATCTAAAATGTAACCATCTGTACAAACTACCATAAAAGGTTTCACTAGGTTTCGGAATTTATGAAGGCTGTATGTTACCCGTTGGAACAGGAAATTGGAGCTCTTTTGAATGTATAAATAAGTGCCGTCAAACACCAAAATAGCCGAGTCGTGGCGGCCTCCGAAAATATGAGCAGGAATTGAAAGATTTCGAGCTATCACCTCTTCTCTGGTCAAATGATCCAATCCCAGAAAATGCGGCACAAAATCCCCTGTTAAACATGCTCTTGCCATTCTTAACTTTCTTTCTAGCGTTCTTCTTGACATGTTGAATTTTGTAGCCAAACGTTCATCGGGTATACCAGTTCTTATTTTTGTTAAATAAACCCCTAACACTGTAGCAGGAGTACTGGTTCTGTTTCGAAGCGACGGAGTTAGTTGTATAATGTTATTGAACTGATCTTTAGTTACTCCTGTCCAGAAGTGTAATTCATTGCCTTCAATTCCATCAATATTTTCGAAATCCATTTGGTTGTTTCGTTCCAACCCCCACTTATATATATTGATTATGTCAAGTACATGAGCGCTATTAAATTGCATGACTGGCTGAGCATTTACTTCTTCCCAATCATTTATTACTAAATGCGGATGACAAACTCTGGCAAGTGGAGGTATGTAAAAATTATCATTATGTAACAAATGGAATTTTACATACGATGGTACTATATGCGTAGCCATATTCCTGCAGTTCCGAAATATGCACCGTCTTGCTGTATTTGCTGCACGAGAATAGCCTTGTAGGTTAATAAAACCGGGATTCACTTGTATGCCCGCGTCTTGCATTTCCCCATCAGCATCTTGTACTTGTTGGGGTGGTTGTACTTGGACTTGTTGGGGTGGCTCGCGTCTGGGTTGATTATGCAGAGCACGATCCAACCTCACCCAGCAAGCATGGCATAATGATCGTGAGCCATCAAAAGAAATCTGAAACCAGTAGAAATAATTAAATAAATGCCCTTGCCTCATTAAGTCGTTTAAGAACGTAGTTTTCTACCCGTTTTTTTGTATAGCATCACCGTATTATTGATTTAAAAAAAAAACAAAGCAAACAGGTACATTTTGACACAAAGAGAAGACCGTAGTCTTAATTAGAAAAAAAATATATGGTGTTTTATAAGTACCATTTGATCGCTCTTGAGAAGCCCTTTCCAACCGTATACGATCTCTGTATTTGAATTTGGCGTTTTGACGCGTAAAGCCCAACCTTACATATTTTATATTTTTTTTATTTTAGCAGATTATATTCAATGTCACTATAATATACTAATTTTTTGTATACAATTGATAGATTTTTACGAGAGCTGACGATTTAAACTTATGCAAACGTCGTAGCTTTTCTGAGTCAAACTCTTAAACAACAAAAACTATACAAGTGGAAATCTCGATACGCAGCAAAATGATCTCAAAATGGCGGCGCTTCCCCCTCCACCACACGCGATGCGTCACAGTGCTCACTTGGCGTAATTAATTCTTTGATCCTCTAGCTATCCAATGGTGTAATTGAATTTAGATAACAACATAGATAATTGATATGAAGCTATATCTATCAAACTATATCTCCCGATTTTGTTATTTTTCGTCTTTTTGACTTGCCTCCCACTATGAAAGCAATTTTAAAGACGTATATGAAAGAATAGTTGAGCGCTTGAGGTTCGATACTCGTATAGTGTATTACACGTAGCAATAATGTGTTTTATTTAATTGTTGAATTGACTCGATATCACTTCATAAATAACAGAGCACCCGCATTTTGCAACAAAATAGTTAAGAGACTTACCTCACGTGGCATTATTTCTTGTAATAATAACTCGACGTGATCTCGATGACTTTCAAAAAACAATTGTGTAAGGCTATGTTTTCTGCGGCGTAACACAAATCGTTCACATGAAACACAACTATTTCGCCTCTCCATTTTAACAAATTCCAATCCAAAAGCAAACAATCAAACCAGTTAACATTCAAAAGTAGTCGATAAGAAAAATAGAAACTTGAAGAACGCACAGATCGCAACGACAAATGACGAGGGACTGCGCTGTAAAGCGCAACTACAACGCCCACCTAACCCGTTTCTACCTGACTAATGTGCGAGAGAGACAGCATAATATATATGTATACACGCTGAAGTTGTAGTGGTTGTTTTCCCGCGGCAGAACGATTTGCCCTCAGTAGTACTATGGATTCATACAGTTGAAACTTAAAAAAAAATTTTTTTTTCATTGACCTATTAATATTTAATACCGCAATAAAAATAAAAAAAAGTACATGAAATTAAAAGTGGGGTATAACTTAACAATTTAAATCTAGTTTGGCTTATGTACGCAAGTTTTCACAAACCGGGTCAGATTACGCCCAATGACCTTTATCTACAAAATTTTCCAAAGTCTCACTTATTTGTTTCTTTTCCATTTTCTTAGTAATTGATATTTGATTATCTTTTTTATTTATATACTCGTAATTATCTAGTTTAAATTCTTCGTAAGTAACTATTTCACTTTGATTATGAGTACCCCAGTTAAAGGAAATAAAATTATCTTTACAATCAGAGCATTCCCCATACGCACATTCTTTCGAATTCAAGTCACATTGTATAATAGATAAAATTCTATCTAAATCCTTGCTATCTATCAGTCCGTTTTTTTTTAATTTTTCAATCTTTAGCATTATGTTTTCATGTTTAATACATCCACACGTTTCTCTGTTTGAGAGTTTAGGACGCAAAACGTAGAAAGGCCGGTACTTTTTAAATGCAGTATACTTTGCTTTGCCTCCTTCCAACCTATACTTTTTGTAAAGATCCTTTAGACTTTTCAATAAATAGCGTCGCTGTTGCTTGTTTTTTTTCAAAGTTTTGACTTCATTCTTCCCGGCTGTTGCCCGACTAACATCATCTTTTACATAGAATTGCCTAATTTCTTCTATAAGCATCTGATTTTTTCTCAAAATAGTTTTTCTGTGACGAACTCTTCCTCTCAATCCCAATACAGCTGCAGTTACGCTTTTTGCCTTGTACTTTTTGACTATATCATTCTCAACTACTCTTTTAAGAACATTTCGGTCTGTATTATCTTCAGAATTTTTGTAAGTATTTTGTAGAGCATTAGTTAAAATGTTATAATTAAGAAGCTGTCGTTTCACTTTTTGTTTTTCTGGTGTAGATATATTGGGAATATTTTCTTCTATAAAGCTATCGGTTTTTGTAAGTGGCGTCATTTCAATATCATCTGTATTCGTAGGAACATTATTTATTAGCAATTCTGCATTTTCTGCTTCCAACTCTTTAATACGTGCCATTAAAGATTTTTGTTTTTTTATTGAACGGTAATTTTTTTTTTTAAGTGCTAAAATCATTTTTGTCATTTTGCTGATTTTGATCTCGTAATTATTTTTTACAATGGCCAAATGTCTTTGAAACTTTTTTCTTTCTGCTAATCGTGTTCTATTGTCAGTCTGATCGTTACTATTATTTTCAGCAACATTTTCTTTTAGTTTATTTTTTTGTCTATTTTTTCTATTTCTCCACTGTTTCCTTAAGGTAGCTTTTTCACTTTCCGTACATTCGCTAATTTTTTTCTTTCTTTGTTTCGCGCCGCATTTTTACGCTTAGCTTCTTCAAATTTTTCTGGGTTGTTAGCCCGCATTCGCTCTCTGTATAGTTTTTGCTTTTCTGCCGCCGTCAAAACCATCTAAAAATAAAATATTTTCTATAACAGTCAAGTAAACAACGCCTATTGTATAAATGTCTGTTTTGGCAAGTTATTGTCCCCCGGGATTTGAACGCAGGATCTCTGGTTCGTAAACTAATGCGGACACAAATACACGACAATACTTATTTCTTACAAAAAATATAAGTTATGAAGCTTTTTAACCGACTTCAAAAAGAGAGGTTCTATGTTCGACCCGCATGTGTGTATGTAGAAACTAAAAAGCTTGATATATTATTTTTTTTCACAAAAAGGGAACAGACTTCATAAACCACAAAGTGAAAAATAACTTTAAAATTTCGGAAGTCGGTGGCAAGGCACTACAAAATATCAACACAACCAAAGCACCAACTTCCGAAACATGATAGTTTTTGAAGTGGGTTCTCTGTAAAAAAGTTAATTTTTTACTTTAGATTCTCTAGTGAGTACTACCCCTAACAGCCGATCACGAATGTTACGTAACACAATAGTAACACATGGTATCATTCGTGAATCAAAATATGGTTGGACATAAACTAAAAAGCCTTTATTCGTCAAAGTTTTGTAGTAATAAGACGCCGCATAGTTTGATTTGTTACTAGAACGCTAAAGCTACACACATAATTTTAATAATATAGTAAATTTGTATTCTTACCTTGCATAATTCTCACTCTAAATTATTAAAATGTTCCGAGACAAAAATGCCGACTACCTTAGTGATCAACTTTGACAGACACAAAATGGCGATTTTTTTTCTAAAGGTTGGCCAACATGGAATTGGTGCTGCCATTACTTAAAAATATTTCTGTGGCTTGGATATCTGGTTATTTAGGGTGTTATTTTATGGTAACTTGCGTGAAGTATCATTCGTGAAAAAAAGTGTGACTATTGTTTTAAGTGAGTTTTATATTTATTTTTTTATGTTATTTTTATTAAAACTTGTTAAAAGTATCCACAAGTTTACAGAATAATTTAGAAATACCAAAATTTTACAGGTATCAATAGATTTGTGCATAATTTTGTGACTTCAAAGTGTGAGATGACTAAGTGGGACACATGACTCTTGTATGGAAACTAAAATAAGCATTTACAAAAAAAAAATATTGAGCTTGTTAAAGGCACTCAAAATTAATTTAAACTATTAATATAATAATAAATATAACACAGTGAAGCTGAAACTATTTAAAAACTACCATAATTACTATATAAAAAAACCTGGTGTTATATAAAATGACAAGGACATTTTTTTTTTCTTGAATGTACAATTTTTGGCGGCCATACTCAAATCGGTTCTCTTTAAAAAACTAAGCATTGACGAGCTTGAAGCTGCAGCTTGATCGGCAAGCCGGTGTTTTTCTGATTTTAAATGTTTTTCTATATCACTGTCAACACTAAAATCAGTACGACACTTTTCACACATAACGTCTGCGGTATCATCTTTTCTTTGTTTTTACACGCTTTACGCGAGATGTATTTAGGTGCGTTGTCAATTTTTGCCCGTTCATTTGCTTCTTATGTTGTTTTAGTTCCAGTTTATTTTGTTTTAAGTATTTGTTTTTGGTCCCGGAATCGCTTCAAAATCATTGATTTTTCCTAACGATAATTTTAATAAGCTCGGTACCCTACTTGCAATAGTGTAGCTTTTATGAGCAGGTTTGGCAATGGTATCATATGGTATTTTGACTGTCAAATGATGATTTTGGTATGGCATTACGATCTACTGGGTACGCACCGGTTTTTCGAAATCCATTTTGAATAACGACAGGGTTTAATTCGTCCCAAGTTTTAGTTATTTTGCGCGCGAATTTTGGCTTCGGCAAGTTAGACCCAATGTGAAGTCGCTGCCATTTTATAATCTCATCTTCCCATTTATCTTTAAAAGGGTTTCATAACGCTGCAATCTAGAGGTTGCAATTTGTGAGAAGAGTGAGCTGGGAGTTTGATAATCGTGATCCCTACGGATGCCGCATACTCAATAACGCTAAAATCGACATGTGTCGAATGTCCATCAAATATAAGAATAACAAGAGTTTCTCCTTTTATTGATGGCACAAATACTTCGCGGATGTATTTTTCGAAAATAGTGGTCTCCATCCATCCTTTTTCACTAACAGCATAAGCTGTTTTTATATCTTCATTTGAGTAGAGCCACCGAGTCCAAAGCCTTGAAAACGGTACTTTATCACCACAAGCATTCGTTGCCAGAAGAATAGTTGTGTTACTACGTCCAGGTCCACTAGTAGTTCTGGTTGCCGAAAATCCTTTTTTTCCGATTATTTTTCCTTTTAGTGGATCCTGGCAAATCGAAGTTTCATCAAAGTTATAAATTTTATTTGGCTTGTTTTGTAAACCTAACTCTCCACCAGTTGCTCTAATAAGTTTAAGTACGCGTACGCTATAAAAGGATCGCTAGCCTTTCGCTGCGATATCTCAACTGCTTGCGGTTTTTTAATAGAGAGCCCATTCCGTTTCTTAAACGCATGAAACCAGTCCCTTCCTGGCATATCTTCTTTAAATGGTGTATTGATGCTATTTCGGCGTACAAATTCAGAAATAAATTAAGAAGCTTCCTTGCGTGTCAAAAGAGCCATACGTTTTTCAAGTGCAGAGGAGAATACCGTCGGATGACCGGCAGACCAGTGAAAACAATTTAGACGTGTGTTAAGTGTTGACCTAGGTATATCATGGTATTTCACGCTGCGTACACGGTCATTTTATTGCTTCGCACATTTTCTAAAGCTTTTTGAATCGTAAGTTCTGAGTACGTCTTTTCTTTTTTCTGCTTGTAATGACGAACCATCTATAACAATAAATACAGCATGATAATATGAAAAGCAGTGTAGGTACCATCCAAGTTAAATGTACAGTCGAACCAATTTAATCATGACCATAAAGGTCAGTGTCTATATCTCAATTTCGATCTATAAACAACTATAAATCAGAAAGTATGGGACCCATAATTCAATATTCATCGTTATTTTATCGACATTAGGACATCACTGACTTTTTTCAATATCGTAATAAAACGGTGGGGCTTTTACGGCATATCGTTTTGGTTGGAGTAGCCCCCATCTTAGAATTCGCGGGGCTATTATGTCGCATCAAATAAGTCAGTAACAACAAAGCGCAGAGTAAAACTGAATAGCACATAAGAATTTCGTGTTTCCTAACTCGTCGTTTAACCATAAAAGCCTATAGGACGAACTTTTGAAACCAAATCGGTGGAGCTTGATTTTCACTACACTTGTCAAAAATGGCGTCCTAAACAAACATGGCTGTCGATCAAACAGTAAACGCGTTAGCAGTGCCATCTAAATTTCAATTTAAGAAGAAGAGTTTTGGCTATCCATCCATAGATGCCGCTATTGATAAATCATTTTAGAATAAAAGTTACAGGCAAGCGACGGAATAACTCCGCCGGCGGCATAGCCCCGCATGACCTTAATAGTATTCTGGGGAAGATACTTTTTACCGCGGGAACATATAATTTCTAGGGGGGCAAAGAAGTTTCCAGGAGGGGCGCTGCCCACCCTTGCCACCCCCTAGCTACGCACATGTTCGTGTGGCAAGGGTCGGACCGGCACTGGAATTAGTCGCCGCCGTCGCTCCCGCCTGGGTTTTAGAGGGATCGGTACTGGTCCCAATCAGCGCCGACGTCCTCTGTTTTTTTTAGGACTTGTTCTGTTTGGTCTTGGCTGTGGTTCTCGCCACAGCCGCACTGGTTCTTGCGGAGCTAGCTGCAGGGTTACCAGGGGCGAGAGAAGTGTGAGCACTTCCCTTGGGGATTTCATCTGCTTTCGCCTCCACTCCGTTGGTATGGGTTTAAACTGGCTTTAAGGCATCCATATTAAATGCTACAAGTTGTTCGTCTTATAGAGGTATGAGGAACAGGGTGTGAAGTTCACTTATACCTATTGATAAAGGGAGGATCCTCCGACCAGACGGGTGTTGTGTCTGGTAGGCAACTGTGTACCTATGCGAGTTGCGCGGTAAACTCTGCTTGCGCGATGCAGGATTTTGTGTGACGTGAGTCTTGCGTAGTTCGCATGTGGCATTGTAGATGGCGCCACTTTACTTTTTGTGTTTTTATGATTTTTGTTGCGAAGTATTTTCTGAAGTGCCGCTACAGTCTCTCTGGCTCCCACCCACTATGGAGCCCGCACCTGGGAACGTCTCACTGTGAAATAAGCTCGAACGTTAGGACTACCAAAGATAAATATTTGCGCAAGGCTGGTTTACAGTGCGACATCGAGTGCTCGATCAGGTTGGCCTCCAATGAGCTGATCAACCCTCACTTACACCGTCAGCATGACCTTTACCTACCGCTTCAGTCATCCGAGGGCAACCTCAGCGGACCTCACGCACCTCGCCCGTGGCACTCTGACGGGACACTGTGACCATTTCTCTACCCCTGGCTATTGGGTAGGCCCACCGTTTCGCTTGAAATCCAGATCAAAGACTCACGGCCACATTACAACCAGAGCCGCTCGGCTCAACCCCTAGGACTCTTTCATCCCCGCTCACGGTGCTCAACTGCGCAGGTCCTAGGGCAGGTGACTAATTGTTCCTACTCGCCAACAGCTGATTTTAGTTATGGTCGAGTCCGCCATCACCCAGTCACGACGGGGTCGCGATTAGGAGCGGAAGTTTGAGGTGTGGGAGTGGAAGGAATAGGGATGCAGGTAGAGTGGAGTGGGGAGGGATTGAGGAAGGGAATGCACTGGCGCCTGATGGTTTTTGTTACGTCTATTTCTTAAGGAATTAGACCAAGAACGGGGTGGCAACCTCGGGAAGGTACATCCACCAGACTTGCCTTGAGGATCTACACGACTGCAGCGCTTTCCCTCAAGATCCCGCCACCCTGCTGTCTCTGAAGGAGGCGGCAGGGTAGGCCTGCATCTGTACAAGCAAAGCATGTCGTTGTGCAATCGTGAAAGCAAAAATTCAGACCCCGCCCAAAAAAAAACACCACATGCATAAACATTAATTACTACATGGGATAGTGTGCCTCTGATATTATTAATTTAGCGCACACAACGTCAAACTTGATAACTTTATTATGTAAAAAAAACATATTTGTAGTGTTTTAATACCAACCAACATTGACCTCAAGCTTCTACATGAATGGATTTATATTCATTTATAAAATAGGCACACTAACAGCACATACATTTTACATAATAATGATCAACGTTATTATAAAATGATTTATTTGATCAAATTAAGATTTAGAATTTAGATTTCACAAGCTATCCAAATCAAGTTCAGAGAGAGATAAAAAATAATCTTAATTTCATTTTTGTTTTTCATTTCAGAACTTTGAACCAGTCTCTGATGATAACAAAGAGCTGTCAAGTAATTTGAACGTCGAAGATGAACAACAATCAGAACTTTAAACTGATTTTGAACTAAACATCCGTCAGCGGAGCCGGCGTACTGACAGGCCTCGTCGTAGAGCAAAATCATCTGTTGCTAGCCATGAACCCTCTGGTTGATAACATGCTGCCGGACCAAAGCTACTGGTTTTTTGGGAAGCATGTGACGGAGAGACTTATAGAATGAGGAGGATAGACGCCGATAATGCTTGTCATGACATCATGAGTCTGCTAAATGAATGGCAGCGAGATGATCCAACATGAAAAGCCAATCAAAATGGTTAATAGTGGTCTAATCTAAATAGGGCTGTGTGAACATGGTTGAAATAAAATGCATTTGATCAAACAAAAGGTTTTGTGTATAAAGCAACTTTGGTCTTGAATGAAAGAAAAATTTTAGCATTCTTTTTTGAATAGTTGCAGTCTTCTTCAGGTTAGGAATTCTGAATGCTAAATTAACTACTCGTGTGTTATTTCGTCGTTTAGTCTGGTTGTTGAAATAAGAAAAAAATTGGGAGTCTCAAGAAAAATGCACTTAAAAAAAACCATCCGCATCTTGCAGTGTGGCTAGTTAGTAGGGTTGCCAACTCAGTTAATCAGAAATCCGGGAGGAAAAAAAAAAGGATAAACATATTTTATTTAAAGTTGTATTTTTTTACACTGCGAGCAGCTTGTAATACCTTTTGATTACAAACGATAAAATCATAAAATTCTTTACAAGAGTATTTGAAATTTGTGCACACCTGTATCTCAGATTTTACGTGCATTTCATTCAGCCGATTTCGACTTTTCGACCACAGTTCATTTACTACGCTGAAAACACGTTCAGCGGCGGCGTTTGAGATAGGGATCGATAGAGTGAAGGTAACAAGTTTTTTTATTTCGTTGCCAGTCTCATCCTTACATTTTTCAAAAAAATTAACCCAACGCAAGTCTACCCTCTTGGTTTTGTTTGCCACTACGTCACGAACTTCTCGCAGTAAACAATAATCGTCATACAATTTATCCTCATCTAATGGCACATTCAGAGAAGCACCGAGATCTTTCAATTCATTCCAGTCAATTTCTTCGTCCATTGTCAAGATGTTAATTTTCTTGTAAATAGAGTCATCGAATTCGTACCACTTAACCAAATAAGTCAAACATCGCTCCAAATATTTGTCTGCCTCTTCTTTAAAAGTATTTTGATCACTCTCCGTCAACTTCCTTAGACATTGCGTCGCTGACTGTCCGTAGAACTTATCATTCTTTCTGTTAGTGATTTTAGTTTGCAATTCTGTCATAATCGTGTGTAGTTCAGTGCATGTAATATAGTCACTTTCCAGTTTTTTTATAGCAGTATCAAAAATTTGCATAATATTGTGAATAAAATAGCAATAGCATAATGGAAGACACTTCTCATCTTTAAAGGCACTCCAAATTATTGCTGCACATTCATCTTCGCCTTCATTAAGAAAATATTCTCTCAAGGCAGGCCAATTCAAAAGAAGTCTGTCTAAAGCTGGAAGCAATGATAGCCATCGTGTAGGCACATGGCGGAGAATAGATTTGTACTCCAAATGAGCGAAATCGAAGAATTCCTTAAGCTTTGCAGTTCGCTTGGCAAACGCAGAAAATTCGCTGTAAACTTTCAATACCAAAGATTCTACGTCAAACTGTAAAGTTTTTAATGCATGTTTGTTACAATTGTGTAAAATGTGGCACTTACAATTCGCCTTCAAAATATTAGAATTTTCATTTTTAAGTTTTTGAAAAACTGAGTTATGAAGTCCATAGTTGACTGAAGCATTATCTGCGGATAGAGAAGATACTGATGTCCAGGATAAGCCATTTTCCTGTAAAACTTTACAGAGCTGTGTTTTAATAGCTTCACTAGTTTCAGCAGGGTCTTGATAAAAGTCAAGTAAACCTTGTTTCAAACCATCTTTAAGCGAAAACCATTGCACAGTTACTGGAAACATTTTTAAATTTCCTTTGTTAGAAGAATCTGTGCCAATAGAAAAATATGTTGAATCATGCAATTCAGATAGCAGTATTTCTTGCGACAGCGGGGCTAGAACATTTTCACAAATAGTTGTAGCTTTAGTTCGACCACACGCTATTTTCTTTGCAACTTCTGAATCAGGAAATAAAGTTCGAAACAACTTATTATTACAGTCTTGACTTGAGTAGCTGTGATGGTGTTTAACTCCATGATATACAGATGTGACTTCTGCGGCAGTTATAAGATCTTCTTCTTGTGAATGCTTTTGCACAAAAAAACAGGAAACGGATGGTGTTGAAGACTTATTTTTTAGAAATAACTTATGTTTCTTACATTCCGAATGCACAATCAGAGCTCTTTTGCCTTCGTATTTTACCGAAATATCGGTTTTGCATAATTTACATTCAGCGGAGAAATCATCTCGCTTTTTAAGCCAAGAACTAAACAGAGGATCGTTCAACCAGTTTACATCAAAGCTCGTATGATATTTAACTTTTCTCTTCTTTGGCGGTGTCTGCCCCGTTGAGCCTTCCGAATCCGACATTAGGTACACTTTATTTAGAATAAAACAGGAACAAAAACAATACTCGCATTCCCGTGCAATGTTTACAAATACAAAACGCGTCCAGGATTCTGGCTGTTTATTATGCAACTAAATAAAGTGCGGGGCGATCGGCGGCGTCGCGGGTCAGGGAGGGGGCGGGGCGGGCGAAGCGAACGGCAGCGCCGCGCGCGCTGATGCACAATCCCCGCGGCCGCCCCGCCCGCACCACTGCCAGTGGCGGCAGTGGCCCACTGCCCGCCAGCAGGCCAAAAATCCGGGAGATTTTAGCTGCGTTCCTGGAGCCGGGAGGTTTTAAAATCTTATGTTCGTTTTCCGGGAGAATCCCGGAATTCCGGGAGAGTTGGCAAGCCTACTAGTTAGTCATCAGGTACCAAATTATTGTGGTCATAAAATGTCTAAATTATAAAAAAAAAGGAATTCGAAATGGATTATTAGAAGTGGGTGCCGCACATACTTGTCGTAGCTATTAGATCTGTTCAACATTTTAAAAGGATTAAAAAAATGGTTATTAAGTCGTGAAAGTGTTAACAAAAAAAATAAAAATTAAAAAAAAGGTTGAGGAGTATTGATCTCAGTGTATCTGGTGCCTGCTTGTACTTGTCGTTTACATATCACGATTGCCAAGAAAAAACTAATATTCATGTTCATGCTCATGTTCTGGACTGTTAAAAGCGGCTCCTGCGTAGACTTGTACAGTACGATTCAAACATAATGGCGGCTCGGAAGTTAGCTGCGAATGCAGGTACGCGTATGTACAGTCAAGTCGAAAATCATTTATGCTCGTTTAATTATTTATATAACTGAAACTGAAATGTTTTAGTGCTGTATGGTATGTATTTATTTGTTAGTTTGTCAAGTACAGGGAGGGTTCAAGGAAAAATAAAATAGGTTTTATGAAAAATATAAGAAAAAATGTATTTTAAATTAATTCTGAGACAACGGCTGTATGCCCTCCATAAAAACTTGTTAACTTGTGGAAGGAACGTCCATGGAACTATCGCTTCCTTCGTCTTTACTTGAATCTGATTCCTCTTCAGAGTCAGTATCGGATTCATCGTCACTGACATGTATAATAAATTCATCTGTAAATCTGTCGATGATAACGTCACTTTTTTAATAATCTTCCTCAATCCTTATCACTTTTCGACCATTCATTTTCCTCCATTTCTGTAACTTTTTGCTGGCCCAATTCCAGGACCGAATTTACGTTTCAGTTTACGTTTTTTTTTTGCAACGTATTGTTTAATGACTGCCCATGGCATCTCGATGGGGTTTAAATCGGGGTAGTAAGGGGGAAGGCGTAACTCTGTGGTTATTGTATTATTTTTTTTTAATCAATATTGAATTTCTTGAAGCGATATTTATTTTGCGCAATCAACTTGTAAAGCTTCAGCATTGTGTCTTCAAATTCAATATTTTTTTTCACGAAGCCAAGATTGCATATCTGCTTTTCTTGAATTTGAGGTAGGTTTTTCTTGTTTATTGTGATAAGAAGCATTGCCACCACAACAACTGAATTTGCTGGCAAATTTGGAACGAGTTGATTTTTGATCCATTTTTCATAATTTTGATAATTCATGTTATCATGATAGTTACCGGTTTTTGTAACCACTTTAAACATTAAAAGTACGTTGGGTACAAAACCAGCTTCAGAACCCGCGTGCACGATTACTACTCGTTGACCTTTTGATATATATTTTTTTGATTCCCATAAGTATCTCATCGCTCCAAGACTTCGGCTTGGTGTGGGAAGAATCGACATATGATTCGTCGGTATATACAATGGTTCTGCCTTCCAAGCGATACTTTGAGATTTTATACAGATATTCGATGCACTGTAACCGAATATTTGACTGTTCTAAAGGGTCTTTCAACAAGGACAGGTCGATGTTGAAATTAAATAAATCAAGCTGTATGTGAGATATTAAAGATTTTTTTATTTGAAAGACCCATTTATGCCATTATTTATGAAATATGACATCGTTTAAATGTCTACCGCGGCTTCGAACGGTGGCATGGATCCGAGAGGTCCAATTTTCAATTACTGTACTGCATAGATCCGGCTGAATCTGAAAGAAAGAAAGAAAGAATACCGTTTATTTGGTCACAGTCCGTAAAACACAAAATACAATAACAAATTAAAAAAGTGTACAATAAATAAATAACTACAACGTGTGCCTCACGGCTGCGCCAAAAAGGTTCATTTCAGCATTAATGCCAGACAGACTGAAGCTATCTGACGCTGGTTTTCTAATGAACCTTTAGGGAAAAGTGACGAAGAGTACAAAACAGTTTTAACATAGGTACCTACCTAATACATAATTTTATACTTATAAATAAACAAGTACACACACATAAACTTACAAAAGCAAAATAAAACGTAAACAACAACAGTACTAAAACCTGTTCCGAGCGATTATACGAATGCGAATCTGAGCGATGGCTTGCGTTATGTTGGGTAGATTGCGGAGTATTGGCATAGACCTCCGACTTGAGAAAATCCCACAAGAAAAAGTCTAGCGGGGTCAAATCGCACGATCTTGGTGGCCAATTCACGTCACCTCTGCGAGAGATAACTCTACCCTCGAACCGTTCATGCAGAATGTCTATTGTGTCGCTCGCTGTGTGGCACGTAGCGCCGTCTTGTTGGAACCACATGTTGTCCACGTCCATATCGTTCAATTCAGGCCAAAAGAAATTGTTATTCATTGATATGTAGCGCTCGCCGCTGACAGTAATGGCCTCGCCATCATTGTTTTCGAAGAAGTACGGACCAATGACGTGGCCGGACCAAAATCCACACTAAACAGTAACTTTTTGTGGATGCATTGTACCACTTGGTGAACCTGGTGTGGGTTGTGGTCGTCCGATGTACGGCAATTTTGCTTATTAACAAAACGGTTTGGAGTTTTTGGCGGGATCGCGTTGGAACATGTCGCACGAATTTTCATTTTCATGAAATTTAGTGAAATAGCGAATTAAATTGTATAATTTTGGTAGTGAATTATTCAATTTAGTTACGTGTGAGTGCACAAGTGTAGTGAAGGTGAAAATAAGTGTCTAACGTGGACTTTTCGTGTTCCCCCCAAAAACTCCTACTAGGTTGTTGTAAAGTTACTACCGCTTTACAATAACTTTGATTTGACTAACTTAAGTCGACCATGACTGTTTCGTAACTTCGTGCCCGATGTCGGGGCATTTACTTGATCGAAAAGAAAAATTACTTGACACTGGCTAAATGCACAAACCGTGCGAAGCCAAAACAAAAAAAAAAAAAAACGGTTCATCCAAAAATGCGCCTCGTCGCTAAAGATGATTTTTCGGCCAAAATCGGGGTCCTCTTCCAAACGTTCTGTAGCCCAGTCACCGAAAACAAAGCGTTGTCTATGGTCATTCACTTTGACCTACTGGGTCAGTTGGATCTTGTACGGTTGTAGGCCCAAGTCCCGACGCAAAATTCGCTAAGTTGAAGTCTGCGAAAGGCCGAGTTCTTGTGCACGGCGAGAAATCGACTGCCTCGGAGTATCCTGCACAGTCTCACACAGCAGCGATGTTCTCGGCCGATCTGGCGTTCCTTTGACGTAAGGGTGTTGGTTGGTTGTTTACCGAACCAGTCGTCTCGAATTTGGTCACCAAACGTTGGAGAGTCGACTTTGAAGGGCCACCGCATCTGCCGTAAAATGGACGTAATGCGCGCAACGTTTGCACTAACGAACACTCATTTTGATAATAAAGTTTTATCATTTGGACTTGCTGCTCAATCGTGTAACTTGCCATGGTGATTTGGCATCAGTAACTGAAGAAATAACAACGCATTTGACAGATGCCGCCAAAACAACATGGCCGCCACAAACGTTCAACATCAACCCGCCCTATTTGAAAGACCCTTTATTAGCCCTTTACGGCGCAAAGTAATGTTTTTACTTTTTCATGTGTAAATATTTTAAAATTAACTTTATAATAACGGGAAAAAAAATATTATTTAAGAAAAAGTATTTATTTTAAAAAAAAACACTGGTGCATATCTGCATCATGGTGCTAAAACATTAAAAAATAGAAAACAAAACGAATGAGAGGTTCATTCCATTCCATAGTTTGCGACATGTTCGATGGATGTGCCTCTTGGTTGTTTTTTCAGCTCCTTATCTTCTGGAAGTTTGCAGTTTGGTATGCGGTTTTTCCTGACGGTGCCCAAAGCTAAGATGCCGCGGCATGACAAAAACTCTATTAGTGGTAGCGACGTGTAATAATTGTCGAAAAACACACTATAATTTTGGTTATTGGGTATTTCTCGTGTAAGTTGGACGACTACATTAGCTGAGGCACCCAATTGGGGTTCGCCTTCCATACATACATTTTCTTGGCCGCTATAAATTTCGAATTTGTATCCATAACCACCACAGATGACAAATAGTTTGAGGCCCCACCTGTGGGGCTTAACTGGTAAATATTGTTTCAGAGAACTTCGTGCTTTTGTTGAGCACATTTGCTCATCGACCGATAAGTGTTGTTCACTTTTGCAAAATTTGGATTCAGTTTTTCAATGAGCGGTCTGATTTTATGCAGTCGGTCTGAATTCGGTTGGTCGTATGGTATCATTTTCGAATTGTCGTTAAAATGTAGTGTTTGCCTCAAAAATTCAAAACGTTTTAGCGTCATAGTATCGCGTATATGAGCATAGCCAAATTTTTCTGACCAGTACATTCGTACATTAGGCATATGTATGATAGACATAAAGTAAACAATACCAATAAACTGACGTATTTCCTGACTTGTAACATTTATGGGTTTGCTGGCATCTTTTTGCACACTGTACAGGTTTGTTTCGTCTCTTATAAGGTCCACAATATCGTCATTGAATAAATAAGAAAATACTTGAAATGGCGTCTGCAACTGTAGTATTTCAGATGGTAACATGGAAGCTCCCCGGAATTGGATTTGGTCTTCATTCAGTTCTAAGTTTTTAGTTTTCCATATGATATTTGCCTTCTGACTATTTATATTTCTTGGGGTAGTTTTGGAACTGGTACTGGTACTGGGAACTGGATCAATATTTGTGGGTGTCTCACATGGGATAGCCATGGTATGGGTTTCTGAACACTGTGGCAAGATGTTACTATTGTGATCTACTGGGCTTGGTATATCAGGTTCATCATCTGAGTCTTGGTATGCATTTTCATTCACCTGCAATATGTATGATGGGTCGGCTACATCATCATCGTCAGAGAAGTCCAAGTCATCCTCACTATCCTGCCATTGTTCCAAAAGCTTTTCCAGTTCTTCATTCGCCAAATGTGGCAGCCTAGAAGTGGAACGTGGTGGTCTGGAACACATTTTGAGCCTGAAATAAAACGATTTACTTATAAGAAAAAAACACATAAAATGTAACAGTTTAGCGCGATCATGCATTACTGCATCATAAGAAAACGCGGTCCTATTTATTTATTTATTTATTATTTATTTTTATATCTTAAGAAAACTTACAGCTAGGATACAGATAGCTGACCGTTGGCGAAAGAAGGCCAATTAAAAGTTTAAAACAAAAATATTATATGTAATTACTCAAATTTGATAACTTACCGATTCACCACAATAAAAACACAAAGATATTTCCACTATTTTTCATAAAAAAAAACAATTGAAATCACGCGCGAGCTACAAAAACCGGTTTTGACGAGTTCCTCAGTTTAAGTGCGCCTAAAATAAAAACAACGCCATCTAGTTTAAATCCGTAGAACTGATTTGAGAGCATGCTTCGTAGAAGACATGCAGCGCTGCGTTAATACGTGTTTTATTTGTTTTCTCGAAAACTTTTAATACTTTGAATGGTATGATGCAGATCTGCTACACAGCATCGTAAAGGGTTAAAACTTTTCTCTCATTTTGGGCTTTTTTCCATTGAAACCCCAATCGTTTCAGTATTCGGCCTAAGCTGGTTATAGAACCGTTGAAATGTATCATCTTTTAACTTTCGTTTTAATTGCTGAGTGTTGGCAATTATTTTTCTGTAACGTGAAAGTTGTGCATGCACCTTTTGATGACAACTTAATCGAAGCCGTCAATACCTGTCACTCCCTTGACTGCCTTTCTTTTTTTGCCAGGTGTGCGAAAAATGGCTACCATGTCCGACTCCTTTGCTGTTGCAGCTAATCTTTGCACAGTCCTTAGTGAGACGCCTGTAGCTGCCGCCAGTGGCGGCAGCTACAGGCGTCTCACTAAGGACTAGCTAGCTCTAAAACGGGTGGCGGCCCGCCACCCGTTTTTGAACTAGCTTCAAAGGAATTTGGACGCCGTCTTCATTCTCCTTCTTCATAAATTGCATGACGTTATACACCATTTTTCTGGCTTGTCTGCGTAAAACGTTGTATCGTCCGCGAGGCATTTTACAAATTAATAAAGTATTTTCCGCACAACCAACAACTTCGTCTTAAAACTTTACGTAAATAACGAACAACGAACGGAACAATAACAGCAAAAGCTCAACAAAACAATAACAAATAAAAACTTAACAAACAAATAACAAAAAAAAAACTTAACAAAACAGATAACAAACAACAACAAACTATTATGAGCTCGACTGTACGTAAGCAGAAATTCGCGCGCGTGTGCAGCATACGGACGTAACTCATACACCAAAGCGAAGACGCGTAGGCAGTGTTGCCGTATGAAGAAAAATATATGCACTAAACCCTTATCAAAATTACGCTATATTTTACGAAAATCACGTTTCTAAAATCCACTAAATTCCACTAAGTTTGGTTGTGTTATTAGAAAAAAAGGAATAAGAACAAAAAAACTTGTGTGGGTTTATGAAACCACCGTAAAAGTGAAACTTTTTTTCACATTTTCACATTATAGACATTTAACTAAAAACTACACGGTCAGCTGATGCGAACTATAGGCGCCGCCATATTGGCCTCGGCTGCTCTGACGAGCGCCTTTCACTTTATCCCTACTCCGCGGCCGACCGTCACGCGACACGTCACGCGACACGTCACGCGACATGCAACACACAGACGAAAAAGTTTGAGACGATGTAATAAAAGTTTCACTTTAAAAATGCGATAATTTAAAGACTTCTTCGTTTATTTTACTATCATTATGTACTAAAATCAACTAAATTAAACAATTGCACTATGTCTTCATGGTCATCATCTCCCTCAGATGATGAGCTTGCACCAGCTGCTGTTCCTTTCTTCACAGTTTTGGTAATTTTATCAAGGACATTATCAGGTAAGTCATAAGTGTGGCAGGTTTGCTTAAGAATTTTCAATTGATGACGTATCATTATAATTGAGTTCATTGTTTCAGCTGACATCCGGTTACGTAGCTTACTTTTCATTATGTTCATAACGCTGAACATTCGCTCTACTTCGGCATTTGAGTGTGGAAGCGACAGCACGGTTATAGCCAAATCCACTAATTCTTGAAAGGCCATATACCAGCCGCATTTTTGTATCTGGAGACTTTAGCCCAAAACTTCACTGTATCATTACCATCATCTTCCCATTTGACGAATTGAATTCCATGCTACTGTGTCAATATTTTATCAATCTTTTCATCGTCAAATCCTAATTCTTTAGCTAGAATAGTAATCGAATTATCCTTGATTTGTTTCAATGTATTTTCTTTTGATAGCTGAGTAATTTTTTCTAGAGCAGTATAATTAGTCGGTAGTCTATTTTGAATTTGCATCGACAACTGAACCGTGAATTCGATACAGCTTTTTCTAACTGTGGCTAGACTTTGCGGTGTTAAATAGAGGTGGGCAAAGTGTATCATTTTTGCGATTGGAACATTTGCATCTCGATCACTGAAATGATCAGAAACACTGATATGTTTCATATGGCTCATTTGGATCATCGGCTCAAAGGATAAAAATACAGAATGTTACGTATTACATTAAGTTGCGGTCGCGGGCGCGATTTCACTAAAATGGTTCCACAATGGACTTCTCTTGCTTATTGGAGGCATTTTAATAATAGAATAAGAAAATAAATGTCTTAGGGTAAGTATGTTAGTACCTAGGTATACTTTAGAAAGTCATTTACTACGAAGTACGAACACGTAGAATTATTATTTACCCACATTAGTCACAGAAAGAAAGTCTCACAAATACTTAAAATTAGCTATACTATCACTAAGATAATACTAGCACTGAGAGTCTGAGACAAGTTACTAATCTAGTAAACTAAACCATTTACGTGATTCAATGTCTATTTACACAAAATTCTCACGTAAAGTCTCTGAACTCTAACTTTATGAATAAAAAGGAAGAAAGTAAGTCACGATAATCACTACGCAAAGAAATTGAAAACAGAACTATAATATTTTCGAAAATTAGTGCGAACGAATATAAACAAACAATCTGCCGCGTTTAGTGCAAACATTATATGCAAAAAACGACCGTATAGTATTTGATACGTAAGCACCTTAGTGGTCATTTTTACGTGCATAAATAACGACAACGAAAATCTGTGAGAGGTTGAGTGAGACACATCCCATTTGGTATCTCTTTCTGACTTGTATAAATTGTAATTGTGTCGCCCGCTCACTCGCGACTCGTGCCTCAGTACCTCAGTGTCTCAGTGGCTCTAGTGTCTCAGTAACTCAGTGTCTCAGTCTCCCTCTCTCGCTCGCTCACTGCTCCGTCGCCTCGCGAGCGACGCGTCAAAGAAATGATTCGGATCCAAATGATGCGTTTGAAACGTTGTTACTGAACCAATCTTTTGAATCACTTCAGTGATCCGGATCAGTGAGTCGGTTCCGTAAAGAGTTACACACCTCTAGTGTTAAATTAGCTTTTCGAATATGGTTCTCGAACAGATAGCCAAGATAGGAAACCGGGTTCAGGTGGTTCTTGATGTTTACATTTAAAAAGTTTTTATCCGTAATAGCAGCATTTGGTATTAAGATTCTGTTAGACACAGATCGTAATAGATCCATCAAAGACGTCAGTAATTTGACGGGATCCGTGTTTTCTCCTTCAAATATTTTAACTCCTGTTTGAACATCATTCAAAACAGATTTTAAGTATAACAGATGTAACCGGTTAGCTTCATTTGCATACATAGTGCTTAGCAAATCTGAAGTATGGCACTTGTCCTTAGTGAGTTGGAAATGGAGTTTTCACTCTTCCCACTGTGTTAAAATCCGTGATACCGCTGGTTCTATTGATAACCAGCGAGTCTCACACAGCTTTAAGATTTTCAGGGGCTGTTCTCCATCATTGATGAGATTGTATGTATATTTCTTTATACTCTTGCTGGCGCTTCGTGGACACTGCGAACCACTTATAAGTCTCTCTTACAAGAAATTCAATATGTTTCGGAATTGTTTGTTCGGATGCATGACTAACAGCCAGTTGAAGTGAATGACAAATGCATCTAATCAGTATTAAGTTTGGCAGATTATACTGTGTTCGCAGAATTTCATGTACGCTGAAGTGCCGTCCTGTCATGACAGAAACATTATCGGTGCCAATACCGACCAAATTTTCTATTGGCAAGTTATTGGAATTGAGGCATTTTACTAAGTTTGCCACAAGTCCGTTTGCGTCAGCTCTCTCCACAGGCTCTAGTGATAGAAAAGCAGATACAACTTCATTTAATGTCAGGCTAAAATATCTCACTATAATTCCCATAAACTTTATCACGTTGACATCAGTGGATTCATCAAGAATAACGCTGTATTTTTGAGTGCCGATATCTTTCAAAAGGATTTCTTTAAAATGTGGCGCCAATACTTGATTAATTACTTGAGTGCATTTAGTTCTGTGCATTTTTAGATCCATTACTGCTTTTGAATCAGCGAAGATATCTTACATAGATCTGTCAAATGATCAATTGTAGAAATGGAACTGTGTTCCGCGTAAAAAATAATGCCAGTTTTCCTTCTGCTTTTCTGGATTTACAAAATTTCTCCTCAAAAACATATTTGCTGATTTTTTGATACAGCTTCACATTTATTTTTATGTTTTTTAGATGCTGCATGCCTACGCAAATCGGCAATTTTAGCAAACATTTCTACATGGCATAGTAAACAAAAGGCTTTATTTACATCATTACTCACGGGTCTTAGCCAGTTTTTAAATTCTTCCATTTGCTCCCACTCAGATTTATATTTCTGGCTGTAAGACTTCTTCCTCAGTGGCAACTCCATTTAAAATGTTCACGAAACGAAACAAGAAACAACACAACTGACCGAAGTTAACACAACTCCAAAGCAGGAAAATATTTTTTCTCAGTTAGTAAAGCTTAGACGAATAATTTTATAATGAATAAGCGACTGCGACTGCGAGGCAACTAGTCTGAGTTGGGAACAGTGCCGGTCAGCTTCGTGGGGTTTGTTTTAAGGGTTGAGGGCGCCGCTTGCGTAATTAACTTTTTTGTTTAGCGAGCAACACAATATCAATAGCACATCTGTGACATTTTGGATCCTTTTATCTGTTTCTTTTAGTTTCATATTTCACATTTTGGCAAAGAAAAAGAGCGGGAGGCAAAAAATACGAATCAGCTTATCAGCTAGTTTTGTAAAATCACATATTGGGTTGCCAACTATATTAGACCCTAGAATTGCACTAGATCTAGCGCCAAATGCGGTAAAACGGCAAGGGCGAGTGCGGGTGAGAGAGAGAGAGCGCGCGGATGTGCCCCGCGCCGGCACGACCCTCTACGTCCCGCTGATACCTAAAAATTGCGATCTGTGCAACGGAACGTACGATGCTCCGAGCCGCCATTAAGTTTGAGTCGTACTGTATGTTAGCGGAGTCAGGTAAAATTATACACAGTGTTCCAATTCCTGAAATGATTTACTCAATAGGCTACAAATGTTTCTTGCAAATGAATGTTAAAGGATCTACTCTTTATCTCTCAAATTAAACGAAGATTAATATGATATAAACGGATTTATTTTCTAACACAAAATGTTTGGTTCAATAGTCGAACAAGGGAATGGCTCCATTTTACCTCGCTTTTTTAAAACGTCAAACTTTATATCAAGTGTTGCCATCAAAAATAATTAGGTCTGATTCGATACAATTAAATAATCGTTTAAATATTTAACTAAAATAATAATAATAACTACCGTTTTTATATTTACTAATTTTAATACCAATATATTAAAATTAGTAAATATCATAAAATATGCATCGTTCTAAATATTAATTCTAGACAGTATTTTATAAAAATACCCACATCTTGGCTTATTAAACCTTACAACTCGGCCATCCTGTTTAAGTGAGTCCTCTCACTTGTTTGGTGTATATAAAAATACAGAAAAAATTACAAAATAAAGTACATAATATCTTGATTAAAAATACATTATCATTCATGCTTCTACATCTAATTTCATTGTTCAATAATTCATTATACAATATTATTTTACTGTCTTTATAGTTGAACTAAGGTACAACATTCTTATAACAATCTATATCTGTCACAATTCTCATCACAATTTAAACTCCTGAATCTGGGTCTGTATTTTCATTCTTTGTTTCTTGCACAATCTGTCACGATCTTTGGTCAACTGTGCGGCACCGTTATCTTGGTGCCATTCATAATCTGCACTGACCTCTATGACAAACTGTGCTCACATCTAATCTAGTCACTAATCTTACTCACTATCTTGCAATCATATGTGCGACATCGATTCCTCAATGCCATTCATGTCTGCACGGATTGCTCATGTATACATAGATGTATATATATATAAACTCTTAATAATGACACGCAATCTCTACTCATTATATTATTAGGGAAGTTGATAAATCAATCTACCTAAATTAGCATATTATTATCATCGACAAAATTGAATAATTATTGTTCCCACATAATATGCAAAATAATAGATCATTCTCTCTCCGCCTCTATTTCTGTATCCTCACTCTGATCACTGTCAGTGCTTTCACTGGTGTAACCTTTAAAGTTTAACCAGGGGTGGATTTTATCTAATGCAACCACATTTTCATATCTCTTGTTACCTTTTCTTGTTAAAGGGGTATCTTCGACGAGAAATCTGTCATTAGGTAATATTTTGAGGATTCGATAGGGGCCTTGGAATTTGGGGACGAGTTTATGTGATTTTCCTACATGATCTTTGTCTATTACGGTCCTTTCTACCCTGACTAAATCACCTATGTTATATTTTGTCTGAACCTTCCTATGCTTATCAAACTGCTTTTTAGCATAATCCTGTTGTTTTTCTATCCTTTCCCTAGCATTGGAACGTAGTTTTACTAACGCATCACCATCGATTCGTTCAGTTGTTTCGGCAATTACGTCAGTCAATACATTTTCCGACGCATTCATCAATCTGCAACCGAATAACAACTCGGAGGGACTCTTTCCTGTTGTCTTATTAATAGTGGTATTAATACCTAACTGTACGTCACCGATGTAGTCGTCCCATAAATTGTCATTTCCTCCATGACATTTTGTACTCAAAGCATCAATTATGGTTCGGTTAAACCTTTCGACCTGTCCATTCGCTCTCGGAGTAGCTACAGCGTTCAAAATGTGCTTTAATTTTAAATGGTCCATAAAATTCTTAAATTTTGCACTTGTGAAACAAGAGCCGCGATCTGTTATAAGGCGAGAAGGAACACCGAAATAGCTAAAATGTTCCTTAAATGCCTTTATTGCTGTAGTCGTCTTGGTATCTTTTACAGCTCGTATATTAATAAATTTTGTAAAGGCATCTATAATAACAAGCAAATACATGTTGCCTCTCCTAGAGCGAATAAACGGGCCCAAATGATCGGCATGAAGTGTATGGAATGGTTTCTCTAACTTAGGTATGGGATGAAGCACTCCTTCTTTGGGACCGCCAGGTGCCTTATGATGCGCACACTCCAAACAAGCTGAGACATATTTCTTAGTGAACCTACGCATTTTTGGGAACCAAAATGTGCTTCTGATACGATTCAAAGTTTTTTCGAAACCAAAATGACCCACTTCATCATGGTTCATGCGCAACACTTGCCACCTACAACCCCTCGGAACTACCCATCGCAATCCTTCGTCTAGAATTTTATACACATAACTACCTTTCAACAAATAATTCTTACGGACGTCAGCTACAAACTTTGTTTCGTCGTCTTCTAAGATGTCTCTTATACGTTTTATCTCACTGTCATCACCCTGTACCGTAGCGATCCAGTCACGAACGTCTACATGTAAAACGTCTAAAACATGCTCAGTGTCCATATCGGTTGGTTCACTGACAGGGGCACGACTGAGAGCATCTACGTGAGCCATACGCGAACCGGGTCTGTACTCAATTTCGCAGTCATACTCCTGAAACTGGATCCACCAGCGAGAAATTCGTGGTACAAGATCCCTCTTAGTTAAGGTGGTACGAAGAGCGTTACAGTCGGTGACTATTTTAAATCTAAGCCCTAATAAATAGACTCGGAAACGATTTAAGGATGCGACAACTGCTAAAGTTTCCAACTCAAAAGAGTGAAATTTTTGCTCATCTACTGTAGTTTTACGACTGTAATATGCCACTGGCCTAAGTAAACCGTCTATGCCTCGCTGTAGGAGAATCCCTGCAATACCTAGCTTCGAAGCGTCCGTATGAATTTCGGTTTCTAAATGGGGGTCGTATAAAGCTAATATAGGGCGTTCAACTAATTTTTCCTTTAGCATTCTAAATGACTCCGCCTCATCCGCCGTCCATTTCCATTGGAATTTAGATTTTAAGAGGTCTGTTAGTGGACGAGCAATAAGGGCGAAGTCTTTTACAAACCTACGGAAAAAGCTAGTTAGGCCGATGAATCGTCTGACATCATGGACGTTTTGCGGAGTTGGAAAGTTTTCTATAGCTAATGTTTTACGCTTTCCGGGGCGTATGCCATTACCGCTTACGTGAAATCCTAGGAACTCTAGTTCGGCACAAAAAAAACTACATTTTTTTAGCTTAAGTGTAAGACCTGCATCTTTAATAAGTTGAAGCACCTCCTCTAACCGTCTCATTCCCTGATCAAAAGAGCTTGAAGGGATCAATACGTCATCCATATAAACGATCGTATAACAGACTTTCGAGAGTATTTTATTCATTGCTCGTTGAAAAATAGAAGGAGCATTGGCCAATCCAAATGGCATGCGTTTAAACTGATATTGTCCATCGGGAGTTACAAATGCGGTCTTATCTTGAGATTTTGCCTCTACTGGAATCTGGTAGTAGCCAGATGCAAGGTCTAAACTTACGAATAAAGAATTACCAGCTAATCTGTCAAGTTGATCATCAATCAAAGGTAGCGGATAGTGTTCCCTTTTTGTTTTATTATTTAATGCACGATAATCGACACATAATCTGTTTTCGCCGGTCTTTTTCTTTACCAGTAACACTGGACTAGCGTAAGGCGAGTTTGACTCGCATACTATGCCCGCATCGATCATTTCTTTTACCATAGATTGAACCTGTCTACGCTCCGGAAAGGAGAGCCTATACGGGCGATAAACTACTGGTTGCGAATCACTTAATTTAATTTCCATTTGAACTACATTAGTCAACCCCAGGTCTTTTAGGTTATCCGAAAAACACGTTTCATAACTTTTGAGCAGCTTTTTTAAATTGTTAACCTCATCTTCGCTAAGTTGTTTGCCATAATTGAAAGCAGAATTAGTCTCAGCATTCTCAAGATCTAATAAATTTACAGTTAAATAGTCTCTGGTACAAGGAGCTCGTGTAATGAGCGTATCCTTATCTAAACAGACCGTACTATCACTAAAGTTTTGAACCAGTATCCTAACCTCTCCGTTTTCTATTTCATATTCACCTGGCATCAAATAATATTCATTCTGTGGCTTGCCGCGTAAGGAGCCACTGACGTGAACTACACCCGAATATTTGTTTGTAGAAATACACGGTAACGGATACATTTCCTTAGGAGGTATTACAGTACCAGTTTTCAAGCTTAATTGTAATTTCAGTGAATTGTCACGAGTAAATATTAATGAATGCGTAGTTTTTGTAATGATTATATCTGGTTTCTCTGTGAAACTGTGTCCAATTAAAACTGAATATTTAATAACGCTATCATCAACAACGTACGCGTTAACCTTCTCCACAATACCTTGAATTTCAATAATGACATTTGCTTCACCTAATGGTACTACAATACTCTCACCTATACCCCTCATAGTCGGTAAGTTGCTATCAGTCCACGTGATTCCCCTCTTAACAGCCTCACTATGACGAATTAGTGTACATTGGCTACCCAAATCCACGTAACCTTGAATAAACTCACCGTTGAGTTTCACATACATTAAATATTTATTGTCATTATAATTATTTGTTTCAATACGCATCACGTCTTTTTCTTTCGGTTTATCAATTTTATTAGCTGGGTCAGAGGGTAATCTGGGACAGTTAATTGACAAATGACCTAATTTGGCACATATATTACACTTCAATATCTTTTTTGTGCATTTGGAACTGTAATGCCCAGGTTCATTGCAATTAAAGCATACAATTGACGCATTATTGTGTGACTTCGAAGTCTTATTCTCACTGCCATTAGCCGTCTGCCTAACACTATTACTAGACGATGAAGAGGTAGTGTTGTTACGCTTATCATAGTTGGCCTTTGATCTATCAGGTTCACGAAGCTGTTGCTTGATTGATTGAAAATATGTGAGGACCTGCTCCGGCTCCTGACATTTTGCTGCTTTCGCGCCTAATCTCAATGACCGATCCTCAATCCCATAAAGTAGGCAATCTACCGCACGTTTACCATGTATTTCGCATCGATTAAGTAGATTAATTTTTTCATAATAATAATGTTCTAAGCAATCGTTAAATTTTACGCGTTTTGACAACATCTCGGTAAGTAATTCGGCATAGTCTTCACTACTCGGAAATGATTGCTCCAGTTTACCCTTCCATTCAGACCATGAATACGACATAGATGGAAGAGCCTGGTACCACGATTTTGCAATACCTGACAGTTTAGGCAAAGCGTAATGTATTATTTGGTCGTCACCCCAACCGTAGAGCCTCGCACATTCCTCAACTTTATTGATCCACATAACTATAGTCTGACTCTTAACCATAGGGTCAAAATCTGGAATCACATTGCCTAGCATGGGAAATTTGTTACTCTGCGGGCGACTATTGGTTAAAGCTTCCACTAAAGTAGCAAAAAACGCTTGCGTGTCACGATTAACAATATTGGGAGCACTCACGTGACCAGGAAGTGGGGGTGTGTGATGCTTTGAGCTGGATTCTGAACGGCTGCTGCGGCCTCGCTTGTTGCGCCTCCCATCCAAGCCCCGGCTGGGACGATGTCGCCGACGCTGCTCATAGCTGCTGCTCCGACTGCGATACCCGGCACGGCTGCTACTCCGTTTCGATTGGTGACGGCGTCTCGTAGGCTGCTCACGGGAACTGCGCCCTCCACTACGACGAGATTCCAAAGAATCATCACGAACGCTCGATCGCTGCCTTCGCTGCTTCCGTTTATGCGTGGTGCTTGTTCTTGTTTCTCTGCTCCGGTCACGGCGACGTTTCCGCTCATTGCTCTTGCGATAACCGCTAGTTTTATTATCCATTTTATACTCTGATAATTCGTCAATAACAAAAACAAGTGGAGATTTTTATTTATATTTCTTCAAAATTGTAGGCGTAATTGACTTATCCCACTTCTGAGATAAAGGATCTACTCTTTATCTCTCAAATTAAACGAAGATTAATATGATATAAACGGATTTATTTTCTAACACAAAATGTTTGGTTCAATAGTCGAACAAGGGAATGGCTCCATTTTACCTCGCTTTTTTAAAACGTCAAACTTTATATCAAGTGTTGCCATCAAAAATAATTAGGTCTGATTCGATACAATTAAATAATCGTTTAAATATTTAACTAAAATAATAATAATAACTACCGTTTTTATATTTACTAATTTTAATACCAATATATTAAAATTAGTAAATATCATAAAATATGCATCGTTCTAAATATTAATTCTAGACAGTATTTTATAAAAATACCCACATCTTGGCTTATTAAACCTTACAATGTTAACAAGCGTTAGGCCTAACGTTACAATTGATAATGGCCGCCGGACCTGCTCAGCTCCGACTATCTGTCAAATCAACAACATAATTCTACCTTCAATTACTAATTTATTAAAATGTGAGGATCGCTAACATGTACTTGTACCTATACAAGTCATCACGATGTCACAAGTCATTAAGATGTTATAAAATAAATAAATAAATCAATCTGAAGTTATTTTGGAATTTAGACTGGTTCCTGAAATAGAAAAAGCTTGGATGTCTTCTAATCTTATGTTGTTATTGCATATCTCAAACCTAACAAAACGATCGGCTGCTTCTAAGTTGTACCTAATAACTTGTTGCATAAATGTCTAAATTTCAAAACAATTCAAATTAGAAGTTGGTGTCGAACATTCCTGTCATTTCATTAAATCTGATTGTTTCAATTGGTTATTGGGTCATTTTCAAAAAAAGTGTACACTATTAGAAAAATGCCGGTGATTTTTTTTTATTGTAACTCGTTTTTTTTTTAATTAAATTTATAATTACTATTATTTTCACAATATGAAAATTATAATAAAATCACTTAATCAGGATTATATCCTCAAATACAATTATTTTTTTGCTCCTGGGAAACAAAATTTGTTCCGTTCCGAAACTAATAGCTGTCGGTTATAGAAATTAAATAAAACTCGTTTGGATTCAATCAAATAATATAATTGGTTAACGATGTTATGTACTTTAATACAAAACAGATGAAACATAAAATCAACAATAGCAAACATACATAATCAACATTTTAATTTCCATTCTGTTACTCTTTGGTCCAAATTAGTTCAATACTTTTTGGTATGTTTCTCAATTAACATATAACTTAGGAACTCTTTTTTTAATTACATTAATCAAATGATAACACTCTCAATTATCAAAAACTAATAACAATTAAATAACGTTTCGCTTTAAAAATAATATTTAAAACAAAATAAAAAATAGGACAGTCACGGAATAGATTGTTCCTGTAACGGAATAGAATTCTTAAGACTATTGCACATTATCAAGTAAATGAGATCAAATTATTACAAATATTCTAACATAAAATTTAACACGACACAAATTGTACACCTTATTCAACATGATATAATCGCACTCCAATTCTAAGAATAGGAAATAATAATATTAAGTTGGAACCTCCACGGTAGCCCGTTAAATTCAAATTTTCTTACGTTTTTTGCAATTTGCAAGTCAGTGTTAGGTTTAATGTTAAAATAAAGTATGATTTGCGGGCGTAAGAAATATGTATTTTCAGAATTATAACCATTAAAATCAGTAAAATAGCTCCATAAGTCGATATAATCCTAAAATTTCAAGATTTCATGAAATAGTCATTCTTTCGAGTTACCTGGCCCTATGGAGTTTTATTGCTGACTTAAATGGTTATAATTCTGAAAATACATAATTTTTACGCCCGCGAATCATACTTTAATCAATAACCTTACTGTGACTTGCAAATTACAAAAAACGTAAGAAAATTTGATTTTCGCAGGCTAACGTGGAGGTTCATCCTTAAAGTTTTTTGTTTTCTTAGGAACTAAATTTTCTTTCCACAACAAATCTTTACGACTCGCATCGCATGCGTTAATGCGTAAAAAATATTAAAATAATAATATTGTTTTATATATTTTTTGTTGTTTTTTTTACCAAAATAAAACAATATTATGAGTTCTTCTTCTTAAAATAGGAGTAGGCAAGATACAAGCGAAAATCTTAACCCTTTCCTGGCAGTTGGATAAAAAGTTGTAAATAAAAATAAAAAAAAATAAAATCAGAAACCAGACTGCTTAAGAAGTGAACTATAAAGATGTAAACAACAAAACAACCATGCCGTGCAGTCGGAGGATACCTACATATTTGCGAGCTGGCTGACCACCTGATCTTCCTACTGTACAGCATGATCTTTTTCTTGTTTACATCTTTTTAGTTCACTTCTTAAGCAGTCGGGTCTTCGATTTTTAAATTTATTTGTTTTTATTTCCTACCATTTAGTTACATTTTTTTAAAATACATTTTATTTTATATATACTCTTCTCCAAAACATTTTCGACAAATAAAATCAGTGTTATTATTACCTTCACTACATCTGACACAAAACCATTTTATACACGATATACATTTTGTAACATCTACCGACGGGAATTTAACATATTTTTTACATGCGTAGCACATCATACTTCGAGATATTACTGTCTTAATAGAAGGGTTTTTATTTTGGGGGTTGTTTTCTTTACCATCAGAATAATTTTTTTTCGCTACACTTTTTGTAGACATAGTAGAAGCCGGCCTCTTACGCGAATTATGAGACGAATTAACTGTATTGCACACATTACTACGAGTTGCATTCTTAGTATGATTTGGGCTGTCATGCACTATTATTCCATCGTTGATTTGTGTTTCATTTGAAGGTATTATTATTATAGGAGCATATATCTTTTCAGATTTATGTTCCTCAGGGATCATGTGTTTTTGGTCATCTGTAACTTGGAAGCTGAACTTTTTTTCTGTCACATCAGATACGGTAGATTCCGTTAAAGTTTCCGTGAAATTCATATCCCAACTGCCATTTTCAGTAAGAGTTATGTCTGGACTGGAGTCACTCAAGAGTAAAATTGGTAAGTGTGGTGACACTGTGCCAGTTGTTACATTATTGTCGGTATCTAAAAAGTCTTCTAAATTTTGTGTCGGATCAAGTTCAAGTAATATACTCATAGGATTAGGCTCTTTTGTGTTTGCGATATTGCTGGTGGATGGTAATGGATGGATCTGAAAGAATTGGATCAGAAGGTTCTTTTTTTATTGTGCAACTGTGGAAGAAATGTTTCTTTAACTCATAACATAAACAAGTATGATCTTTTTCAATTTGGCAAAAACAGCTTAACAATCTGTGATGTAAGTGTGACGAATTAGCAAAACATAACACTTGATGTATTTGCATGGTTCCAGTTATTGGTTTTAGATCTATAGGAACATTATTCTGAACTATTTGTATTTCAGAGTCCTCAATGAAAAAGAACTTTATTGTTTTGGACATCGACTTTAGCAATTCGAATGCTTCTTTTCCTTTTGTGATATCCCGGCCATAAGCAACCTGTTTGTCTAAAGTCCTCTTTACCGACCCACCTATTCCATCCGCGACTCCTTTACCATGGCCACTTTCAGAAAAGTTCCACGTAGACGTATCAAGGCCTAGTTTAGATGTATAAAATTTTCAAAAGAAAAAAATTTTTTTTTGCCTATATTGTGAACTGGGTCCATCTGAGAAAAAATGTATGCATTTAAGTTCAGGGCATTTTGTTGTTAATAATTTAATAACGGGTAAAAGGTGAGCCCAAATAGCGTGTGGTTCATGACACTTATTGTCCGAAACAGAGCAAAATGATTGCGATCCAGAAGCCCAGTAAATCATGCCACAATGCAAAGTAATTTGATTTTTGGACGCTCCAAAATGGGTGGCTTGTACCTCTTCATGCGACTTACATTCATAATTTTCGCTAAAATCACAAAGAATTAATGCCTCGCGTGGACCTAAAGTTTCTATTTTCTCGCGATATTTACTTTGCTGATGTTTCCAGTTGTGTATATGAATCTTATACAAGGGTATATTTCTTTCAAAAATCTGTATTAAGTCTGTCATTGTGCCATGTTTTTTATTTTTTACGGTCTTTTTTGTGATAATTTTTTTTATTACTCCTTTTTCCACCTCATAAGAATGATTTATACGTTCCTACTGTTCCCAGTAAAGTATTTTAAACAGTGCCTCTCCTTTTAAAGCATAAACCAATTTAATATTTTTACAAATTGTGCATCTTCCATACATGCAATGGTAGGAACTTGGATCGCAAGACAATTTAGAAATGATATCACTAAGAGACTTAATATTTTTAGGAAACGCACCGTTTCTGAATAAACTTAAAAACATCATTTCCATATTGCTGTGTTTTACGCATAAGCAGGTGTCACGGTTGTGAATGTTAGGAGAAAGTACATATGCTGGTTTATATCTAAAAAAAGTAGTGAAACTAAATCTTCCTCCCTCATTCTTATAAATTTTGTACAAGTTAAATAGTTTATCAGTAAGATATCGAATTTGATATGATGCTTTTGATGCTTTTCTTTACTAACTGTTTTACATTCTTTTTTTCCACTTGTGCTACGACTTATATCATCACGTATAAAAAATAATTTTAACTCTTCTGCAATCTTACCTTTTTGCCGTTTTCGAACCGGTTGCAGAACTCTTATGCGCCCACGTAATCCTAAGAGTTTTGCAACGTATGATTTACACTTATTGTTCTTGGCTACAACGGTATTAGCAACACATTTTAATACTCGTTTATCTGCTTGGCTTTTTGATTTATTATAAGCTGAGCGTAGAGCACTCTCCATAACTTCTTCTCTTGCTTGCATTTTCATTATTTTATCATTCAAACTGTCTATCGTTTTCCTATTTGCTATCTTCAAACGATACATTTTCTTTCTTGTTGTTTGTATTCTATTACTCAACACTTTATTCTTATTCCTCTCAGTTTCGTACAGTCTCCGCAATTTCCTAATAGTAATTAAATGGTTTTTATTCATACATTTGTAGGGACACATTGTATTACAAGCTTACTCAGCAATATACGGTTGGTGACGCACGGCTGCGCCCGTGAGACAGAGAGGTTTTAGTCGCAAATAAACTACCGTCGTAATTGGTCGTTTCTATTAAACCTACACCCTCAACACAAAACGAATAGAACACACACATAATAATATACATTAAACATAGCTAAAGAAATAGCTAAAGTGGTGACCCCTGTGAACATTTTATTTTGGTGAGGTGCGTATTTAGACTGAAACGGAAAATGAATCCTCAACAAAGTGTTACGCCGCGTGCGCAAGGTGTGAAGGATGACGTGTCTGGAGATGCCAGCGAAAAGGCGCTGGCCAGTATAACCGTCTCTTCGCGTATACCCGAGTTTTGGACAGACCAAACGCGACTCTGGTTTGTCCAGTTTGAGGCCGCGGTGGAGAATCAAAGACTGAGTGATGCAGCCAAACAAAATCTGGTCGTCACGAAATTAAGCAAGGCTGCTATTCAGCAGGTGAGCGATTTGTTGCTGGCTCCGCCGGATTCTCGGAAATATCAGACGCTGAAGGAAAGGCTACTGGAGGTGTTCGAGGAGTCGGAAACGAGGAAATTGCAGAAGCTGATCAGCGAAATGGAGTTGGGAGACACATCTCGCAAAAATTGCGGTTTCGGAAGGGAATTTTCCATTTTTACCAGTTTATGTCCTCACAAAGATTAAATTATTTAAATATTTTGTGCCACATTAGACTATTGCTGTAATCGTGTAACAAATCGTACATAACTATACTTTTCAAAATATCAACCACATTATTATATTTAGGTCAGCAACATAAATTAAGGTTACGTTATATGAATGAAAATGGTAGTGGGACAGTGCTAAAATGGATACCCTCTACCTTAATTTTTAAAAATTATGGTAATATGACTGTGTTTACAAGCAGCCTCATATACAATATTATTATTAAACTGACCACAGATTCATATTTTTAGTTTTGTTTTTCTTAAACATAGATATTATCCTTTAAAAAAAAATACGAAAGTTGTGGGACACATCCGAAACACCAATGTACACTTTTTGTGAAAATGACCCTATTACGTCGTGGAAGTGCGAAAAAGAAATTTTGCGAACGGATTTTGATTAAGGAGTTGAGTATTGATTCCAGTGTATCTGGCTCATGCTTGGAATTTTACTTGTCGTTTAAATATCTCGATTGAAAAAAAAAACATTTTTATATTCTTGTTAATGGTCAAGTTCTGGACTAGGGCATGTAATATCGGAAGGTTTTCAATTCCGATACTGATTTCCGATATTAGATCTCAATTTAGGGCAGTTGGAATTTATTATAATGGTAAATGACCTTCCTGAAGTTGTAAAAGATGCTGGTTGCTTACTCTTTGCCGACGATCTGAAATTGTTCATGCGGATTGTCAATCGAACTTCTGCAGCAGGACATTGATCGTGTAGTCGCGTGGAGTACTGAGAACAAACTACTATTTAATGTGACGAAGTGTAACGTGATGTCTTTTACGCGGGCTGTGGTTCCCCCGCTTCACGAATATAGCATGGACGGGCATGCGGTGCCGCGGGTAGTGTCAGTGCGGGATCTTGGGGTCACTTTCTCAGAAGATCTGTCGTTTCGCACACATCGTACAGGTGTGTAAGAAAGCCTTCAGGAATCTTGGATTTGTAATGCGTGAAACACGTGAATTTACTAACGCAGCAGCTGTGAAGTCTCTTTATAATGCATTAGTAAGAAGTAACCTGGAAACGAGTGCTATCATCTGGAATCCGTTTGAAACGAAGTATTGTCTAATGGTGGAAAAAATCCATAAAAGTTTACCCGGTTCCTGTACATGAAAGAATTTAGCGTCTACCCGTTCTATCCTCTTATGTATCCAACCCTCTTTGTAATAGGGATGGTTGGGTACTACAAGTTGGAGGTAAGGCGCAATTTAGCACTGGTTAAATATGTTTTTATGGTTTTTCGTGGTATGCTGAATAATCCGCGAATACTGGAATCTTTGGGATTGCTCGTTCTAAACAGTAGGCTGAGGCAAGGGCCGAGGGAGAGGCTGTTTAAAGTCCCGGTGGCCCGTACGAACTTGTTAACATTTGCACCGGTGGGACGGGCAATAAAGATACTCAACAGCGTATCTCTGCGATTGGATATCTATACTTGCTCTTTGGCGGAATTCTAGAGGGTGACACTTAACGCATTGTCCTCTGTGTAAACTGTTTTAATGTGTATTTATTGTTTTTATGTGATATTTTCACTGTCAGTCAGGTCAGTTAAAAATATTTCTTTTTTGTTGGTGATGGTATGTAGGGGAAGGTTGCTATGAATGGACCACATAACTTTATGACCTCATATCTCAAAAAGTATAAGTCTTAAAATTAAAGCAGTTTATTATTTTTGTTTCATAGGACCTTTATTTATAATCATCAAACGCACAAACAATTCAGGCTAACACTTTTTGATGTAAACGAAGAAAACTAAATCTTGGGCTGCCTTCTTTGGACCATGGGCACCTTCATTGAACCACCAAGTTGCCATCAATGGACTTCGAGAAATTTGTTCTATAGGTCCAATCGAGGCAACAAATTGTAAATCAATATTACTAAATGATGTAATAAAAACGCAATTAAATATAAAATCATAAAATAAATGGCAATTTTTCTATATTCTCATTAGCTTGTTTACTAGTTGACGGTTGAGGTTCTTTTGTGGACACTTTTGGCTTTTTGCTTTGGAATCTTTGCGGTCTCATCTAGGGTAGTTCTGTACGGCGACGAAGTTAATTCTATGGTGCTTTGTGCTTTCCGACTCCTTTTCCGTAATTATTTTTATCGGCGACATTCTAGAATTTTAATTTTACAATTATTTTCTATGGATTTTTTCTTAATTAGTGAGATACTCGGAACCAATTCCAATAATAATTATGACCGAAAAACTACGATGAGAAGTTGCTATGATTGGACCGGTCCAACGGTGGAACTCTCTTGAGGTCCATTGATGGCAACAAGGTACTGGTTTAGAAAAACTAAACTAAAATATAAATGGTCATGATTACACAAAATTGAATAACACTCAGGGAATCTTAAAACTGTCCAATATTTCATAACAGTGAATGCAATGAAACTTACGTCAAATTGTCGTGAGTGAAATTATTAGATTTTGACCGCCGCAAACACAACCACACGTGTTACTCCTTACCACGTGACGCAGTGTCACTGAGGTAAGAAGAGGGTGCAACTGAGACGCCCCGAACTCGTTTCGACTAGTTCGGGTGTTGCTAGCTTGCACAGTTTTGGAAATACCTTGGTGGTCCAATGAAAGAACTAGTCCAATGATCGCAACCCTTCCCCTATTAGGTTAGTTTTTGGGTAACGTCTCTAAGTGGGAAAATTGTGACTACATTGTTGTATTGAGTTTCCCACCTGTAAAAACAATTGTATGTGTTAATAGTAAATAAATAAGTATCGGAATTCCGATATTAATATCGGAATTTCGTTATGTCGTTAGAAATTGCACATTTTATTTATAAATTGCACAAATTCGGTATGAGGTTGGATTGAGTACCTACAATAAAAAAAAATGTATAAATCGTATTCTTTATTTTGGTTAAAAAAATAGTTGTTTTTAAGTATGTCTTGGTCTTGTTTTGGTCTGTATTGATTAAATCACATATTTCTTCTTACTTTCCGATACCTATTACTAGGGGAAGAGCGGGCAAGATGGTTCACTTAACTTGAATAATTAATTAAAAAAAAAATCTTAATAGAATACTAAGTAACCTTTAATTTCTCAAAATCAACTATAATTAGGCTTCCTGTATACGACGCCGGAACCGCACCGGCGCCGGACCGCAATACTGTGTATTCACATCAAAATCGCATCACCACCATGCCGTAGCCGCATCGCAGCCGCACCGTCGCCGCGTAAAAACCGTATTGTATCCGCGTTTATTAATAAAGCAGCGATCACAGTTCAGTATAACATTGTCGGTGTAACTGTACAGACTTCACTGTTATTCGTATCTATATAATGTTAACATTAAGTAAAAAAAAGAAAGTGTTACTCACTTATTTGATCTTCAAGCAACGGCAAGAGAAAATTACTTTACGCAGAAGAAGATTTTGGGTACACCCTGTTTTATCCTTTAGGGAGGATAAGGGTGAATTTCATGTACTTTTTGAAGAGTTAGAAATTATAAAGAAAAATTTTATGAATATCTCAGAATGAGTGTAAGAACTTTTGATGCACTGTTGAACATTTTACGAAGCAAAATTCAACATCAAGATACCAATATGCGACCTAGCATTTCTCCTGCAGAAAGACTGGTGGTCACCTTAAGGTAAGTAAAATACATTTAATTAGAACATAATTATTTATTCAAGAAGATGCCAGATGTACGTATCTAATTATTATGAATTTAAATAAACTTAAAAATATAACACGTAAATTCAGTTTAATTCTGCAAAATTCAAATCAAAAGTAGATCCATCGGGGCTCATTGCATTATCTGTCAAAGAATTGGTTCCACTATAGTTTGAATTTTGGGTCTCTGGTCGTCTAGTAAAGGTCGATTTATTTGCGACAGCAGTACGATATCCGTAAGGAGAGGATTGCATTTCGGCGTTGTAGTCATAGGAACTTGGTTGTCCTATACGATGAGTGGTAGGTGCATTAGTAATTGGAGTACTATATTGGTAATCATAATGAGCATTTGTAATTCTGTTTTTGTTTTGTATATTTCGTATTATGGACATTACTTGAAACTGAAATTCTACCACATCAGCGTCACAGAAATTGTCTACAGTTGCTGCAATGCTTTTAAAAAAAGACATTGAGGTCCTCACGTTCATACTGTAGCTCATGAAAGCCTGTAGCACGTAAAGAGAAACGATTCCTTTCGAAATCGAGTATCATGCCAGCGTCCTCTATAAAATTCATACCTAGTAAGGAATCGGTTGCGCTGGGCAAGACCATAAAAAGAGTGCTTATTGCAACTCCCTGCACTTTTACATTTACCACAGCTGTTTCTACAGTTTCGAGACGTTTGGTTCCGTCTGCAAATCTTAACTCTGTTTCGCAACTATTAAACATTTGGCCATTAGCCCGCAAATGTCTCGTTAAACTATCACTAGCAACGCATTGCTTCGCGCCCGTGTCTAGTAACGCGGTGCCTACTGCACCGAACACCTGCACATTAAAAATAGGACGCACACGCGGGTTTAACACTTTTCCATCTACGGACACTGATTGAAATGCGGTCTTCGTGGTCGGCGATGCAGTGCGTTTCTCTTTACACACCGTGCAGTTCGACCGTATCACCCCGGGCGCACCACATCCGAAGCACGCTACGGACGGGCGCAGCTCCGATTGGGTCGTAACTGGTTCGCTCTTGACCGGTTCAACAGTCGCCTTATTCCGATTTTCTAGTTTACGACAGTCATCTTTGACATGTCCAAACATCTTGCAAAATGTACACCTTGGTCTAGCCTTGTTTGGCGGTGCTTTTTCTTGTTTATTCACCACAGCACCAGCTGGTGAAGACGTCGCAGCATGTCCTGCGGTGGCGGCAGCGGCGGGGCGGCAGATGCAGGAGAGTGCCTTTTAATCGGCGCAGCGGGGCAGACTTCTTCCAGCACATCTTATACTACTCGAGCCTGTTGTAGCAGCTCGGCGAACGAAGCGAAAGCACTCCTTGTTACCCTCTCCCGGATTCTCCTATGGAGTAGGCCGTACACCATATCCAGCTGCACTGGATTTTCAGGTAGCGTGTGCGGCGGTAGCTGGGCGATGAGGGCTCTTACCCTACACACAAAGACATCTGTCCGTTCTTCACCTTGCTCTCGACTAAACATCTCTCTATATAATCTATGAGGTGGGAGGCGTGGACCGAATGTTTGGCGAAATAAATGGATGGCCTCCTGCCAACTTGTGACCGAATGTTTAACACCTTGCCACCAGGTAGCCGCAAAGTCAGTGAGCAGCATTGGCATGCCTCTTAAAGCCATATCGTCGTGAACACCAACACAGTCTTTATAAATCTGCACAGCATCCACGAATGCCATTACGTCGCCGGTACCATTAAATCTCGCCGTACAATTAGCCAGGTTTGTACTTACAGTCGTCGTCGGCTGTGGCTGCGCGCCCTGCGTAGGCGGCTGCAACCGTAAAGCTTGCAAGAGGAATACCAGTTGTTGGTCCGTCATAACGATAGGTGCGGACATCGGTGGCTGCGGTGTGGCGACGGGCGGAGCATGCCCGTGCTGTGACATCTGCGAGTAGCCAGGCAGCTCACGCCCGTACAGCGGTGGTGGTGATGGGGCCGAGGCGCCGGCGGACGGAGGTCCAGCCAGCGGCGGCGTCGACGATCGTACGTCGACGAACAACGCGTCGCCATCCGAAGTAGACGGCAGTGGCATTGTACCGTCTAACTGCTCACCAGCCGTAGGGTACGTGTCTACAGGCTGCTGCGTAGCACGTGAAGCACTATTATTACGCGACCGTGTTAGCACCATGTCTTTTTATGCACTTTATACAACGTTCTGGTACCACAAATAGGAAATAGTGTACCTAGGTAACCTCGTTCGTCACTCGAGTTCGACAACTGTTCGTACACAACGCGTACGTACGTAAACAACGTTCATACACTTACGCGAATTTTCTAACCATAATATACCTACAAAACAATACAACTAAACTAGGTCTCTAACACACAAGACACTATTTCAAGTATCAAAGTTATTATTCACAATAATGTTCGACGCGAGTCGGTGTTCTAGGTATCCTAACTAATCTACGTAGGTATCCCACACTATAGTCTTGACTCGCACGAAGCGTCACTATAAACAATACTCTACACCGAATGTTCACAGGTTACGACTTATAGCAAAACGACTATCCTAGGATGACTAAACGTAACACTAAAATTAAGTTCGTAAAATCTTAGCACTGTAAACAAAACAAGTGTTCGTGAATGTTCCACAAAATGGCCGTTGGATTTCGAACTAGGTACACGACTGTTCTAGGAAGTAAATAGGCACTAGAACGACTAAAAACGTGATATAACTAGTTCGTAACACTGAATCCACTGTATAGTCACTTTATTACACCAAAATATGCTAAAAGTTCTTTATAATTGTTGTTGTGTGCACAAAACGTAACGAATCTGCGGGCGGCGTGGGCGAAGCACATAACGAGTAGGTATACAGGTTGAAATTGAAAACATGCGACAAACCGTAATGGGAGATTGTACTCATCATTATGAACAACTTTTACTAAGGGACCAATGATGCAATCGCAAAAAAAAAACAGCTGTTCCCTACATTTTGACGAGTTATGCGAACATAAATGTAGGGAACAGAAGTTTTTTTTTTCGCGATTGCATCATTGGTCCCTTAGTAAAAGTTGTTCATAATGATGAGTACAATCTCCCATTTCGGTTTGTCGCATGTTTTCAATTTCAACCTGTATAACGCCGCACGAAGAAACCCCGAGAAAGTCACTGTTTTCGACACTCACACACTGTTTTTCGAGTCTTTATACGAACGTTGTTGTACACAATAACAGTTTTACACGAAAATAATGTTAGCTTAACCGTTTTTCACAAAACACGGCCGCACGTTGGGACGCCAGTTGTAGTCGGGGTACTTTGCTACTATAAACAAAGGAAACTCCAACTATTTGTGCATGGTGTAAACTGTATATTGGTAAAAAACGATTGTTATCAATAAGTAAATTATATCGCATTTTATTTAATCAGTTTTAATATTAAAAGTATTGTTTTGACTATTGTAGTACCGACTGAGTTCGTAGATGGCACGACTAACTAATCACAGAGCACTGCCGGTTGATGGCGGGAATGAGAATGGCGGGAAAACGCCACTTGGGTTGTCGTGCCAATCCTGCGAGCTCAGTCGTGGCTAAGACGTCGATGTGTGAGTACTATCGCTCGAGTTGTGTTTTTAGAAGATACCTAGTATGAATTTAATTTAAGTATATTTGGTTCTGTGTGTTGGAGAAATACAATTATACGTGAGTACATGATAAAGTGATTATTATTTCAAAAACCTTATTCTACAAAGCCATGAGCCTGAATAACAATTAATTTCAGTATTTAAACTATTACTAGATACTCTGTTATAATTCAGAGTTAACATCTCAGAAGTGGGATAAAGATTCCTGTTTTGGCCAGTTAAATATATTTTCTAACCTTAATTATCTACCAGTGGGGGTATTGAACTATAATGACATTTTATTTGTCCTCTTAATTCGTTATAATTTTCCTTACAATTATTTTGGTTCTTGGCTAGTAAAATGTCAGTATTTTTTTTCTTTTAATTTGGTTGTAATGAAGCACCATAGACATAATAACAAAAAAATCTGTTATCTTGTTCAGTGTCCTTCAACCAATTATGGCTCATGTAACGAACTTTTACAAATTTGATTTATTTTAATACGTAAAGGTTTCTGCTATTTTATTTAGTACATAACTAACTTAGTTTGATAATAGGTCTTTACCTATGAAATTGCCGTTTTGTATGAAAAAATTTAAACGAATTTTTTTCATGTATTTTTTATTTGTATTAATCGAAGTAATCACCCATGCAATCAATGCATCTTTGCCATCGCAGTGGCAGTTTATTGATGCCTGTCTTAAAGAAATCAGCTGGACGGGAGGCAACAAATTCTTCAAAGGCATTTTGTACTGCCTCTCGGGTATTGAATTTTTTTCCCGCCAAGAAGTTATCCAAATTCTGGAAAAAGTAGTAGTCTGTAGGCGCAAGGTCTGGTGAGTAGGGCGGATGACGGAGAGCTTCCAACCCCAGTTCTTGCAACTTGGAGACCGTCTGCTGTGCAGTATGAGGTCGCGCGTTGTCGTGCAGGAGCAGCGGAGACGAGCGATTGACCAATGCTGGTTGGAGATGTGCCAGCTTCTCCATCATTGTGTTCAGTTCTTCACAGTACACATCTGCAGTAATGCTCACCCCGTTTGGTAAGAAGCTGTGATGAATCACACCGGCGCTAGACCACCAAACAGTGACCATCACTTTTCTAGGGGTAAGTTTTCGTTTAGGGCATTGTTTAGGTGCTGAACCAGGATCCAACCAACTTGCTGAGCGCTTGCGGTTATCAAACAGAATCCATTTTTCATCGCAGGTAACAATGCGGTTCAAAATTCCTTCATTTGTGTGTCTGTTGAGCAGTGCAAGGCACGTCTCGACGCGTACTTCGCGCTGACGATCATTGAGTTCGTGGGGCACCCATTTGTCAAGCTTTTTTACCTTGCCAATTTGACGCAAATGGACCAATATTGTTTTGACGCTAACGTCGAAAGCTGCTGCTAATTCAGCCGTAGATTGTGTATCATCAGCTTCCACAATCGCCTTTAATTCGTCATTGTCGACCAAAGTCTTCGGACGACCGCGAGGTTCATTTTTCAGGTCGAAATTTCCAGAACGGAAGCGAGCAAACCAATAACAGGTGGTGCGTTGGTTTGTAGTGTTAGGTCCGTAAACGTCGTTGATGTTGCGTGCCGCTTGTGGCGCGTTGCTGCCACGACGGTACTCATATTCCATAATTACTCGAATTTTTAACGTATCCATGATGACGAAAAAGATTGAAATGCGATGAAAATGTAACACTAATCAATAAACAAATGACTACTTTTGGAAAAAAAAATCCATGTTTTTAAAATAAAATTAATTTGAAATTAGAATTCTTACCCAAACAAAAATTATTTTGATTTGAAATGGCCAGTACTGCAAAACGGCAATTTCATAGGTAAAGACCTAATATTATACAACCACGAATTCTACTAAGGGATGGTTGTCTTAGTATTAGCGACAGTTGTTTGACCTTGTGTTTACAATATACTTACTCATTACTAATATTATGTTACTTACGCTTTAATTGTGCCAACATTCGTTATTTAAGGATTGACAGATGGCTAACCTATACTTTGTAGGTTTATAAAATCCAATTAAATATTTTAAGTAATTTTACGTACATAACGTGACTTTATTTTGTTCCATGTTGCGCTAATTCTCTTTATTCTAGAATCTTTTTTTTTTAAGAACGAATTCTTTGGGATATAATTAACATTCCAGGGTCTTCCCATGGAGGGTGACAATCGAGAACGTCTTGTCTATACCCCGACGGATCCGACGGGCTCACCCAATGCTAACCGACGGTCACGCAGTCCTGGAAGGCGGCAATCCTGCAGACGGGACTTGAGTCGGCCACGCAGCCGGCCGAGCCGTCGGTCAACAGGGCGCCTGAATCGTTGCTCACCAGATCAACCGGTGCAGTCTCGAAAGCGGGATAGTCCCCGCTCAGGCAAACGGCTGAGTCAACGGCCGTGCAACCCAGAGGCCCGACAGCGAAGCCGCAGCCCAGACCGCCGGGCAACGAGCCGCACGGACCGCCGAGCAACGAGCCGCACGTACCGCCGAACATCGAGCCGCACGGACCGCCGAGCATCGAGCCGCACGGACCGCCGAGCATCGAGCCGCACGGACCGCCGAGCATCGAGCCGCACGGACCGCCGAGCATCGAGCCGCACGGACCACCGAGCATCGAGCCGCACGGATCGCCGAGCATCGAGCCGCACGGGCCAGCGAGCGAGCCGCGCTGCATCGCGGCGTCTTTCACCTGGCCGCGCAAGCTGCCACTCGCCAAGCCATTGGAGCTGCCGTTCGCGTAGCCCAGTAAGGCAGCCGCGAGCTAGCGTGGTAAGAGACATACCAACCGCAACTCAAGATAAGACCACGGGTGAGTCAACTCCTCTACAAGGATTACCTACTCTTTCGGATCTTGTTAATGTTTTAAAATCGATGTCTAGTAATAGTGCTGATAAATTGGGTTCATTTAACAACACGATTCCCGAGTTTGACCCAAGTAAACGGGAACAGACAGTGACTATGTGGCTTCATAAAGTAAATGAGTGCGCAACAATTTATGCGTGGTCCGAGAAGCAAACAATTCATTTTGCATTACCAAAACTAAAGGGTATAGCTCAAAGGTGGTACGAAGGCCTTCCGTCTGTCTTGTTTACTTGGGCTGAATGGCAGGAGAAACTTTTAGCCGCTTTCCCATCGGAAGAAAATTATGGCCAAATGCTAAGCGATATGTTGGCCAAACGGGCTAGGTTCACGGACTCTTTAGAAGAGTATTATTATGACAAACTGTCCCTAATCAATAGGTGTGGCATAACTGGAAAAAGGGCAGTTGAATGCATTTTGCATGGCATCGACGATCGGTCGGTTAGATTAGGGGCTGAGGCAGCTCAGTTTGATGACCCTAACAAACTTCTTTCGTATTTACGTAATGCTCGAAATATAAAATTCAACAACGAGCGTAAATTAACTAAAGGTCAACCTCTAAAACACCAAAATAGTTCTAACCCTAGGCAAACACGTTGTTCGAATTGTAAAAGGGACGGTCATGTTACGTCTCAGTGCACACAACCCGTAAAGAAGTGTAGTCGGTGCAATAGAATAGGACATGAGGTGGAACAGTGTTATGCTAAACTGCCAACGACCGAAGAAAAAAGGTCATGCGAGTAGAGGATAGGGGTGAAATAGTCGCGGTTAACTCTTCAAAAATAACCACTCCGGTATCGGAATCAAACAAAAAATATTTCAAAACTGCTACTGTTAACGGTTTTTCCACAACTGCGTTCATCGATTTTGGGAGTGAATGCTCAATGATTAGGTTGTCAGCATTTCGAAATATAAGTTCGAGTTATAGCGTCAATAATCTTCCAGTATTGAGAGGATTTGGTAATTCGATTGTCCCTTGCATAGGTAAACATCGAGTTCAGATAATTATTGATCAGGTGGAGGCTGATCTCGAATTGTTGATAATCGCAGATGACGCGATGCATGTGCCCCTTTTAATAGGTCAAACATTTACGGAGCAGCCACATGTAGTCATTCGTAAAACAAGTGATTCCTTGGAAATCTCTGAACTTGAGCACCAGTATGTAGTGCCTAACAGCAAAATAAGTTTGTTCTGTAAAGATTCCGTTGAAATTTTGGGTCATAATGTCGTGGACGTGTATACAGATCCACCATATCAGGGTGAAATATTTGTCGATGGAGGTTTGAGATTTCAAAAGGGTGTTCGCTACTTAGTAGCCGCTGGATTATTCCAGATGAGAGAATGTGGAACAGGAGAGATTGTTGTCAGTAATACTTCGTCAACACCATTGGTGTTTCCAAAACATTTTTTGATTGCTCGTGGTCGTGTGGCTCAGGAAGAGTCCAGTTTGCAGGTTTTGAACATTTCTTCAACTGTCAGCAAGGACTATAAGTATATTACTGAAGCTGATTTAAATCTGGAAGATGGACTTACTGCCGAGTATAAAATCCAACTGCTCAATCTACTGAATAAGTATCGATCCTGTTTTGCTTTTAACTTATCAGAATTAGGGAACGCCACAGCTGGTCATATGACTATAGATCTCCAGGACAACGAACCAGTCGTCTATAGACCCTATCGTTTGTCGATCAGCGAAAAAGAGAAGGTTAGGGAAATAGTTTCTGAATTATTGGAGAATGACATCGTAAGACCATCAACTTCATGTTACGCGAGTCCTATTGTAGTAGTTAGGAAGAAGTCTGGTGAACTTCGTTTATGCATAGATTATCGTGCCCTTAATAAAAAGACTGTGCGGGAAAACTATCCCATGCCACTGATTGATGATCAGCTGGATGCCCTTTCTGGTAATATATACTACACAACTTTGGACCTTGCTTCAGGGTATTATCAGATACCAATCCGGGAAGCAGACAAAAATAAAACTGGGTTCGTGACGCCAGATGGTCATTACGAATTTAATCGTATGCCATTCGGTCTTGCAAACGCCCCGGCTACCTTCCAACGTATTATGAACCAAGTCCTTGGGTCATTAAGACATAAAGAAGCCCTGGCCTACTTAGACGACGTGATTATTCCTTCAAAGGATATCAATGAAGGAATGTCGAGATTAGAGTCAGTGCTGCGCCTGTTCGCAAATGCTGGCCTTACATTAAAGCTTCCCAAGTGCTTCTTTTTCTGTAGTTCGGTCGAATATTTGGGCTTTGAAATTTCTGCTAGTGGCATCCGTCATGGTGAGAGGAAAATAGAGGCTGTAAAACTGTTCCCAACTCCTCAGAGCCAACATAATGTTCGCCAGTTTCTTGGGCTGTCTAGTTTTTTCCGCAGATTTGTCAAAAACTTTTCGGTTATTGCAAAACCTCTGACACAACTCTTGAATCTTGTAATTAGATTGTTAAACAAAATCACGACGATATAGGCCACTTTGCACTTGACAAAACTCTAGAACGTATTAAAGCGACATTTTGGTTTGCAAAAATGCGTAACTTTGTAAAGAAATATGTCAGTTCTTGTCTAGAATGCGCTTATTCAAAAGCTTCTGGCGGGAAGAAACCCGGTACTTTACATCCTATACCAAAGATTGATATTCCCTTTGACACTATCCACGCAGATCATGTTGGTCCCTTTATACGCAGTGCGAGAGGAAATATGTATATTTTAGCTCTGATTGATGCATTTACTCGATATATTTATTTAAAACCCGTAAGAAACACGAAGACTTCTACCTCTATAAAGGTTTTCCGAGAGTATTTTGGTTTGTTTGGTGTTCCAAAAAGAGTCATAACGGATCGTGGAACCTCGTTTACAAGCGAAAACTTTAAAAGGTTTATGATTGAAAAGAACATCAAACATGTACTGAACGCTGTTTCTACCCCAAGGGCCAATGGTCAGGTAGAACGCTATAATAGGACACTTGTTGATGCCTTGACTGCAAAGTGTGTTGGCTCTCCTGATAATAAATGGGATGAGCATCTACCTGATGTTCAGTGGGGCATGAACAATACGTTCAATAAGGGTATAAATCGAGCACCGTCAGAGGCTTTGTTCGGTATAAGACCGTCGGGTCCAAGTGACTGTAGAATTGCAGCCGAACTATCAGGCGACTTATCTGGTTGTTCTAACAACCAAGACCTATCTCAAATTAGGGAAGAAATCAACTCGCATGTCAGTTCCTATCAAGAATCCCAAAAGAAGGCTTATGATGCAAAGCACTGCCCAGTTCCAAAATATAAAGTAGGTGATCTGGTGAGGGTCGAACGACAAGTCCCAGCTACAGGAAATAGTAAAAAACTTGTTCCGAAATTTCAGGGACCCTATCGAATAACAAAAATTTATGATTTCGATCGGTACCAAATTGAGGATACTCCCCTCACCCGAAAATCTAACCGGTCTTATTCGACAGTTGTTGCAAGTGACAAAATTAAGGCCTGGTTGAACTTTAATAGACCACATGACGAATCGTCTGGCAATGACACCGATTAACCTAATTATTCTTGCATCAAATATCAATATTATTATTTAATGTTAATTGTGTGATTAACAAACCTAACTTGTTCCAGTTTTACCTACAAGTTGAATTTTTCAGTATCTGGGCCATGAAATAATGCCCGTTACTGTAAATCCTTTCAGACCCTTAGACCATGAAATAATGTCTAGTGAGGTCAAAACCGGCCATGAAATAATGCCGACAAAATGGGCCATGAAATAATGCCGACAAAATGGGCCATGAAATAATGCCCGATATATGTACATTGAGCCATGAAATATCGCTCATTAGTAATCATAGTGGGCCATGAAATACTGCCCGAAATTATAATTTGTGATTAAAATAATAATCAATGTTGAAATAATAACAATTGTTTAATAAATCTGTAACCTTATTTTCTAGTACTATAAGTTCTTATTCTTATGTTCTAGTTCTGTAATAACCATGCATTAACTTATTCAAAAATAATTGTCATTGATAACCTATGTTTGTTTTGTTTATATTTATTTACACGAGGACGTATAATGTACCTTGGATGGCCGACTGTTATCAATAAGTAAATTATATCGCATTTTATTTAATCAGTTTTAATATTAAAAGTATTGTTTTGACTATTGTAGTACCGACTGAGTTCGTAGATGGCACGACTAACTAATCACAGAGCACTGCCGGTTGATGGCGGGAATGAGAATGGCGGGAAAACGCCACTTGGGTTGTCGTGCCAATCCTGCGAGCTCAGTCGTGGCTAAGACGTCGATGTGTGAGTACTATCGCTCGAGTTGTGTTTTTAGAAGATACCTAGTATGAATTTAATTTAAGTATATTTGGTTCTGTGTGTTGGAGAAATACAATTATACGTGAGTACATGATAAAGTGATTATTATTTCAAAAACCTTATTCTACAAAGCCATGAGCCTGAATAACAATTAATTTCAGTATTTAAACTATTACTAGATACTCTGTTATAATTCAGAGTTAACACGATTAACATTCCAGGGAACAGTGTGACACTTATATATAAAGACTTAAGGCATATTATAAGGAATGGACGGCTCGCGAGGCGCACGAGTCTGTTTACGCCGAGCGCGTGCGCGTTTTCCGGACGCTTGTTACTCACTCACTGAGGCGCGCGGGCGACATGGATAGTGTTGTGCCGAACCGTTACTAGTCACGTAACTTGGCTGGCACACGACGAACTCTGGAAGTGCGGGGAGTTGACTCTATTAGGGGTCGCGCTATAGTTTTATACTTTTTGAGAAAATCGAATCAGAGTTCCTAGGTAGCGGGTGGCTCGGTTTATTTGCTGACCAGTGTAGATTTTATAAGTTCAAAATGTTGCAAAATTCTTCTTAGTGTTTGTAAACACTTAGGCGAAATTGGTCGTGGATTTCCCGTGTAAATACACGTTTGCATAGAATTTTTACAAGTCCATTAATGCAAGATAGCTAATAATTATTCTAAGTTCATTTCCACTTTGTTAACTTGCATAAATAACTTACTTTTGAATTGTTTTAAAGCAAATAAGTAACTTTAGCGAACCTAATTCTAAGCTATGTATGCTACACTTGTTTGGATAAAGTTAATTACATGATGAAAATGAGTTCTGTATAATGTGTATGTTGTTTTTTCAATAATTATGTATTTAAGTAATAAAAATAACTAGTGCAGCTTAGTGATTCTTTGCAAATGCCTGATTTCCAAAGTTGCAGTTATGGATTTTATGGCAAGGCCGTAACGCCTAAAGTTGACTGGATAGAAATAAGCGAGTTTGCAATTTGTAGAATGTGTCAAAAGGAGGCCATTATAGATTAAAACGTATTTAGTGATTTTTTGCAGTTAATGAGTTCTTGCAATAAGCCGACGATTTGGTGGTTTAAGATTTCTTATTGGGGCACCTATTTTTAACTTGAGGGAATATGGGAGAAGGCCCTTCGGGTTTAAAGAATTAAGAAACTCCTGTGGGTAATGGAGCAATAATGGGGAAGATCGATTCACGAGTCGGGGCTGTTTCATTGCCAGTTTCACCATCATTGTTCGAAGTTCGGCACAGTAAACATCTGCTGTTATTGCCTGACCAGACCTGAGAAAACTATAGTGAATAAAACCATGAAGAGACCACCAAACAGTTACCATTAACTTTTTATTGGTAAGCTTTGCTTTAGGACACTGTTTCGGCGTTTGACCTGGGGTCAGCCATTGCATTTTTCGCTTACAGTTATCGTAAACAATCCACTTTTCGTCACATGTCATAGTTCGATCAGGTGATGGTTGACAGACTAATCTTAAATATCATTAATATTTTCCTTATTAGCTAACTTTAGCAGTCATATCTCTAAATCGAATTTTTCTGTCTTCTTTTTATAATAATTTGCAATAGCAATTTTTTTTCCAGTATTTCATCTTCAATTCTTTTCTTCTTGCCTGTAACAAAAATATAAACTGTGTTTATACATATCACCTACAATAATAGCTGTACTTGCTATAAAACGTTAGAGAAAGACGAAATATAAGAGATAAAATAATTCATAATAATTGTCCTTGTTTTAAAGAGATTTTTTCATTGTAGGCATTCCATATAAACATTTTGCTCCTGCATTGCCCTCTACAACCCCTTCTGGGGTCAAAACATTTAATTTCCTCTTTTTAACTGAAAAAAGGTAATATGTTATACAACATGTTTCTAAACAAATGTGTATGAACAGGGTTTCTAAGAATCATAATTATTAAAACCGAGAAATGATAACATTACTCGGTAATTATTATTGATTCATCAAACAATCTTCTCAGCCTGCAGTCCAGGACATGGGGCTCTCCCATGCTGCACCACAACTGTCAGTGTCCACGTTTCCGCACAGTATATTATTACGGGCAGGCCATACTGGTTGAAGTCTTCAGACATTGCAGGATAGGCGACGAGAAGACTTGACGAAGTTTCCTTAACGCTGCTCAACCCAACTGGATCCTTCTGTCGGTTTCTTCTCTTAAGTTGTGTCTACCAAGCTGGATGGCTTGTCCTAAGTAGACATACCCTTTAGCAACTTCGAGAAGCGACCCTTCGAAGTGGATTGGACTAGGGTCATGATTGATTGTAATGATTGAATAATCTTATTGATACAACCACAGCCAGCGCTATCAACTGACTAATCTTATAGTAAATACTCAATCAAATGAGGTAGCAGAATGCAAGTATGTAGAAACATATTCTAGAATTACAAGACTTTGCATCATTGCTACACCAACACTTGCCTAACACATACATTTTGGATGGATGGATGATAATCTGAAAAAATTGATATAATTAGAAATCATAATAATACCTTCATCTGAATAAGGCAGGGAATCATCTGTGGGTATTGGCACTCTTGCACTGTCACCAATATCTTGGTCTTCATCAGTGCCCACCTCCAACTCTACAAGCACAGGTACAACATAAAAGAGTAGAAATTAAATATTTGGGAACTAAAATGTTTTCATTTACTGGCAACATCTAAAATGAGTACTTGAGCTGTCAATTTTTCTCGATCGGTTTCGTTTTTCGTTATAATTTTGGTTTTTGTGTGTTATTTCTGAGTGAGGACAGGAAAACAGTGACGTATCATGAAGAAGGTCATTCGTGGAGGTGCCCGTGAAATAATTTATAAAGTTTTCATGCGGTGTATGGCCGAATTTCAAGCTGGAAAGCTGCTGTCCAACTTCAAAGATACTTACAAACGTACAGCAGATTTTACTGGTAAGTAACTATTGAAAGTTGCACTAAACGTTAATTACATACGATTAATATATTCTGGGAGCAAAATTTTCGAACTAAATATCATTTACAAATTATTTGTCTACCATTTTTGAGGTTATGCTAAGATAAACAAATACCGTTGAAGTTATAACGCGACTTAACAACGTTGATAGTAAAACAAAAACAATTAATGTGATTAATTGCATGTTAAAAAAAAATCATTTTTTGCTATACCATATTTGTTGAAGCAACCGACTAAATGGAAAGAAAAAGAATTATAAAATATTTTCACGTTATGAACATGTTTTCCGCGGGACTTCTTTCGTAGGACTGACAGTGGTTATAATTATAAATAAAAAGAGAAAAGCACAAATTTAAAGTTGTATCTATAATTTATGTTAATACCAGGCTTTGTTTGTTTTAGGTGTTTCTGTAAGCACAGTGCGCAGAATCGTGCAACACGGCATGGAAAACGATGGGAAATTCTCGACACTAGCTAAACACAGAAAGGGTCGTCCCCCAAAGGTATTGGATGACTTTGACACATGTGCGATTCGGCAGAAAATTCATTTTTTTTATACTGTAAAGAAAGAGGTACCAACAATTGGTAAATTATTAGTTCAATTAAGGGAAGATATCGACTATGACGGAAGTCGGGAGCATTTGCGGAAACTTCGATGCTTTGATGGAAAAACCTATTATTGCACATAAAAGAGAAAAATATTTAAGATTAATTATGGAAAACAGAAACTTGCCTGAAGAGCTTCAAAGGGATATAATATATTTGGATGAAAGCTACATCCACTCCAGCTACAAGCTTAAAAAATGCTGGCAGTCGATTGAAACTGAAGGATTCACAACAGACATCTCAAAGGGAAAGCGATGGATTATAGTTAATGCCGGAAATGAAAAAGGCTTTGTGCCTAATGCGCTACTACTCTTTAGCGGTGTGAACAAACAAGAAGATTATCATTCCGAAATGAACTGTCATAATTTCACTAAATGGGTTACAGAAAAACTTATCCCCAACATCACAGAGCCCTCAATCATCGTGATGGACAATGCTCCCTATCACTCTGTTATAAAGAATAAAGCTCCGACATCAGCTAATAAGGTTAATGAAATAAAAATATGGTTACAACAAAACAACGTGCCTTTCGACCCAGATTTGAGAAAACCCTCGCTTCTGGGACTGGTAAAGCAACATAAGCCTGAACCAGAATACGAAATTGATGAGATTATAGGGCAATACGGCCACACAGTGGTACGGCTGCCACCATACCACTGTGATCTTAACCCTATTGAGTTAATTTGGGCACTGGCAAAGCGAAAGGTCGCTTCACAGAATGTGGGTGCAAAAAACATTAAGGAGCTAACCGAAGAGGCATTCAATTTGATAACAGCTCAGGATTGGAAGAATTGCTGTGAACATGTTAAGAAAATTGAGAAGGAATATTATGATCGTGGAAGAACATTATATCATGACATAGACCGTTTAGTTATTCAGGTTGGTGCAGGCAGCAGTGACGATGAGATCGGTTCAGAAAGCAGTGACGAATCAATGTCAGAGCTTAAAATAGACGACACGAACTTAAGTGATACCATGGAAGGTGTAGAATATTTAGATTTTAATTTATTAGATTAGTATATATTATTAATTATAGTTTATATTTGAGTGAAGTTGTGGTTTTATTACTACTATATACCAAATCTATTATCTATCTATCTATGCGGAACTTATTGAAAGCAATTGATTAATAAACATACTTAAAATATTTACTCATTATTTATAGCTAATAAATAAATAATACTATTCAAGTATCAAAATCTGTTAGGTCGTACTAACTGGGTTGCTACCTGAGCGATTGTGGCGCACTCATTTATTTTCTACTCTTTTATGTCGCACTGTACCATCACAGTATCCATCACCACCAAAGGGAACGTCAAAGCCCGTGCAGGTAGACCCCATTAAACTCGCCACTTTGTCGAGGATTTCATCAGTTGGAATGAAATCTGCTGGCCCACCACCAGTCTGCAACAAAATAAAATTAGGTACAAATTATCAAAGATAATTAGACCTAGGCATAGAATAATTATGTATTATTTTACCTTGAGTAGCAACCTAACTATACACGGTTAATTTTAGGTCGTTCTGGAACCGAAAGCCATGAACTCGATCATCGAACTCGAATGGATTGGGACTATTATTTTCAAAAAGTAACAATAAAAAAAATCACGAAAAATTAAATTTATTGTTTTTTTTGTGAAATAATGAGAACTCGAAGTAACGCTTCCTTGCGATCAATGCATATCTGTGTGTAAAACGCATCGACAAACGGCAACACATGCGAACGGTACTCATTGAAAAATCCATTCATCGATCAGACAGCATGATCCTTAAGCCACGCCCCCGACCCCAGTCTAGCCAACCGCCCGCTCTTCCTTGTTCCTATTAGTATTGCGTCGCGTTTCGCTGTATTAGGTCACGCACGCGCAACCTAATTACGTGCCAAAAATGAGTCGGCAATACGTGTATTCGAACGTGGAGTATTGGGCAATGGTGGATTTTTATGGGATGGCGAACCATAACTTGGAAGAGGCTACACGCTTGTATGCTCAGCCGGAACGTGGAATCGGCGATCCTCAAGTTCCCTTCACCTCCACCATCCTGGCTGTAACACAGCGCCTCCTCGATCATGGACAGTTTCGAGCGCCCACACACGCGCAGGCGTGGATAGTGGACGCCTTTAATATTGTGAAAAGTGACAGAGACACATAAGGAAAATTAAAAGACAACCTTATTAAACGTGCCCGTTTATGTATCGAGCGAAGTGGACTCCATTTTGAGCAGCTGCTTCGATACAGGGAAGTGTAAATTGTAAATAAACTAATAGGCAAGTCCTTAGCCAAAGTTGATTATGTTTGTAAATGCCTTGTGTCGCGTGCGCTTAAAATATCGCGTGTCGCGCCTGCTTGATTGAAGGGGGCTATTATTCAATAAATTGTTATGTAGATAAACGCAATTTAAATCAACCAATAGTTATGAATGCGGAATCAAACGATTTATTATTGTCGCGGGTAGGTATCTACAGCAACAACAGCAGATACTGACCACCGCGACCTATAGCAAACTCATGATTAGCAAAGCTTCAATCAATACAAAGCAAAACCGAGAAATACCTATGGCTTGAATAACGAAATGTAAGGGAGGTGGGCCCAAAACGGGTACGGTAAGGGATATTTACAATAAAAACGTCCTAGAAAAGCAAATTAAACTTCTATTTTTACTATTCAAATATGTAATTAATAAAGAATCTAAAATAAGAACAAACATAAACATTTTCTTCATAATTCAAACAAAAACAAAAAAAAAAACTTCAAACTACCCGTTTTCCCCCATGGGGTGCCTAAAACGGGTACGGCGTTTGGGCAAAACGGGTATAAGGTAATTATCGAGATCAATGGACATTACAAGGAAATTATGTTAATTAACTAATACTATATTAATACTATTAAGTCTTCATTTTCATTGCAGTCTTCATTATTAAACTTATTGCACTTTCTTCGATCATCATTCATCATAAATCAACTTTAACGTCTCAGTTATTAACTATAAAATTAAAGTTATTCCTGACAGCCGGCCGTCACAATAATAGGAACCTCTACCAGAATATGTTGTGCACGCCTCGTGGGCCCACATTTGACAATCGTCACATTTGATCCAGTCCTCTATAGGCGGGTATGAGTATAATTCTGAACAAACCAAGCATGGGTATTCGGCTCCGTGATCTTCATTATCCTTTGGTCCTCGCTTGGACCTTTTCTGCTTTTTTGTCTTACTAGTAGAAGCTTTCACAACCCTCAAATTTTTCTTCACTGCTTGGATTTTACTCATAGAAACTTTCTTTTTCTCTTCTTTTTCTCGTTGCTGATCTTTTATTGGCGTACTTGTAAGTATCTCGGCTCTTTGTGTTTTTCGTCTGCGAGTGTTGGTGGTATTAACCATCATTTTGGGTGATGGCCTGATTTCTATTGGAGTTACATGGGGTGCTGCAATTTCTAGTTGCGAGTCCTGCTCATTAGTATTGTTACTACTCACTTCAATAGTTTCTGGAGTCAAGGTGTTAACAGAATGTGGCGTCATAAGCTCAAGGCCTGCCATCAATGTTGGAGTTTTGCAGACAGAATTACGATTCAAAAGCTCATTTAAAACAGAGGGTGATATGGTGCGATCAGAATCAATGGATAATCGAATATCGTCATTTGCTGTGAAAGGTATTTCAATGCTGTTTTCTGTTTCGATAGCAGGCAACTCTGGCTCATTAGGCGCTGCCACATCCTCATTTTCAATTGGTTCTGGTCTGTCAGTCAACGTTGATGGTAGATAATAAGAATCATCAAAAATATGACGATTGGTTGGCCATACGCCAGTGGAGGAAAATCCTTTGATAGCATTATGGGCACTAGCCGCTTTCATGTAGGCCTCGTTAAACAACCTTGCCACTTCATATTGTGATACGATACGCCCAACATGAGTTCTTTGGAACAAGGAAATGGCTTGCTCAAAATAGATTTTCAATGGTCCGTACACGCATGTATCAAGCGGTTGCAATCGGTGTGTAGTATGTGGTGGAAAAGACACAAAAATCACATGGTTCTTCGAGGCAAACTCTAAGGCTTGAAGATGTTTGTGCGACTCGTGGTTATCCATCACCAAGAGATTTTTTTTTGTTCTGTGGGTCTAGTCATATCCACGAAATGACGTAGCCATTCCAAAAATGTTGGGCCATTAATCCAGCCATTGTCGGTACAACTGGCTACCGATCCAGGTGGAGCCCCATCTAGATCTAGTCTAGGCACCATCTGCTTTCGGCCAAAAATTAGAAAACGAACCTGCTGCGTTGCAGCAGCATACAATGGTCGTTAATTTACCTCGTTCGACACTTGAAATTACACCGACTTGCTTTTTTCCCGATCTGCAAAGGATTCTGGGAGGCCTATTGCTGGTAGTTTGAACCCCAGTCTCATCGACCGTAAATCCGTGTCGCGTCAATGTTGTGTTTTTCAATCTCTTGTTCTAGTATATCAAAAAACCTTTGAACTTGAGGTTTGTTAAAACCTCTGGCTCGTGCTATGGATGTTGGTTCTGGCCGACGAAGACTCATATTAGGATGTCGCATTTTAAACCCGGCGAACCAATCCTCACCTGCGGTATTATTCTTGAATGGGTGAGGAATGTGATTAAGCTCAGCATATTGGTACACAAGCTTCAAAAAATCAATTTTAATTAACCCAAAAAAGAGTGAATCCATATGAAATACATATTCCAGCAGTTCTTTCTCCTGATTTTCATTAAAAACAGTGATGAACCTACCAAGTTTTTTTTTCGGGCATCCTTTTTTGATGTGCCGCTGTAATGTTGATATATTGATACCGTATTTCTTGGCTGCACCTTTGACTGAAGTCTTGCCAGCTTCTTCCATTGCCCGTTTCATAATATCTTCGTCCCAGGAAGCATTTGTTGTTTTTCTTTTATATTTATTTACCATCTAAAAAAAGAAGAAGCAATAACTACATTAACAAGCAATATTCTAATTTTTCACTCATTCATGAATTAAAAACTAAACAAAGTAACTCCTGCCAATCCACGAAGCCATATCTAGGGTAAAACTGGTAAGGGCAAAGCAGGTACCCGATTTACCCCTACCCGTTCTGCCCAAGAGCACGTTTTAGTTTTCACACTTTATAACCTTAAAATTTAAACAAAGGTAGCAACAAGCTTTCGAAGATAAATTAACGCAATACCAGCAAAACCATAACGTAAAACTTTTGAGAACATATCATACACCATTTTTAAGTAAACAACTATTCCAAACCAATATTTTTTAGTGGAAATAGCAAAATAACATTTTTTGATCTTACCTTGAAAGCGCTTGCATCACTGTAGCGAGCCGACTGCATGTGATTGGTTGATGCTCGAGACACCACACTGCACTCACACATTTGCAATTTTATTTACGGCGCGCAAATTTAAAAGCTTACCCCCGCTTTAGGCGGGGTACCTGTTTTAGGCCCACCTCCCCTATGTAGGTATCTAATTAGTTCAACCGCGTGCCGACGAACACCGTCTCGAAATCAAACGAAGCCGCGACCGCGACCAACGTAAGTACCATAAGCGTTAAACATACCATATCTCAGGATTTGTCCTGAGATTTCAGGATTTTTGGACTCTTCTCAGGATTGCGGCTGGATTTTGCAAATCTCATGAAATCTCAGGATTTTTTGAATTTTCAATAAAATACAGCTTACATTTTAAAGATCTCTTTAATAAAAAGTTAAACAAACTAAAAATAATCTTCCTTTGGTAATAATTGCACAATTAAAATCAGTACTTATTTATCCAAGTAGGTACTTAATCAGTTTTATCATACTTAATATGTGATGATACATTTTTAAGTAAGGTTTTTTCTTTAATTATGGATTTATAAAATGCCCCACATGTTAAGCACTTCAAATTATATTGAATTAAAAGTATTGCTCGAACTGAAGACACCGTTAGTCGGTTTCTTTCATTCGACCATTGAGCCCCCATGATAGAAAAAACTCTTTCTACGTTTGCATTCTGGGCTGTAATTGCAAATACAAGGTGCAGTTTTGAACCTGCAAAACATTTCAGGAGGTTGTTATGAGACTCGTAAATAATCATATAACAATACGATACCAAGTCAATAATCAATAATACTTTTTCTTTTCGATTTTTCAATTTTATTGTTTTTCAGAATAACTCTCTTAACCCGTATATGCTCAACTTTTTATTTCGATAATATCAGTACTTTTATTGTTTTATTGTTAGTCTAAATAACATAAATAAACAGAATTTATAAAAAAAAAAAAAACAAAATAATACCAATTTTGATATTTCAACCGCCCCGATTTTGGGGCGTTGAGCACTGCGCCGGACGCGATGAATATCTCCAGAAACTGTTCTATTTCGAGGAAATTTGCGATTAATTTCAAGAAAAGAAAGTAATTTAGTTTTAAACTTAAATGTATTTATTTAATATCTAGAAATACTAGTGCCGCGTTATCACAAACCTGCATAAACCGAAGTATTTGTTCAAATCGTGAGCGAGATATTACATTAGCTACGCCAGGGTGATATGTGTCGGCTCCGGTATCCCAATACATGCGATTCCAGGCCTAAACGTTATAACCACTCAGCAAAAATATTGCTAATACAAGGCGGGTCTCTTTGTTTGATACATCTAATTGCTTGCCTTCAAAAACTGCATATCTTTTCGAATTTTCCACAAACAAGTCTATAATCTCGTCATCGTAAAATAATTCAAACCATTCGACAGGTGACCTGTTATAGTGTCTAAAAATTCAGGACGATCCCATTCTGGTCTTTGATGTTCCGGTAAATCTAATTCAATCCATTTTCTTTTTTCTTATCTGCCTTTTACCTGTAGAACTGGATGCGATCTCCGACAAAGGCACGTTGTCGTCATCACTAAAATCTTCTTGTCCTATTATTTTTGACTGTAATGCTGTCCCTTATTTTCCACACGCATTCAAGTTGCGCCTCAGCCCAAAGTTGATTGCCTGTTAGATAATTGAGATCTCCCACGAGCGCATCTTCCTCATCACTATCAGCATCACTCAACATAAGTTTACTAGGCGGACGTGCATAGACAGTACCTTCAACAATGTCATCTTCTGTCCCTAAGATGTCTATTATTTCAGCTAAAGACAATCCAAAACAAATAAAATATATTGTAAATGAAATATTTAATATAATAAACTAAAAAACTATTATGAATGTAAATAAGATAATTATAACATCTATGACGCGAAGTTATAAATCTACGTGAGCATTCGCGCTCAGCGCCCCAATAATGGGGCAGTATAAATAAAGTCTAAAAAAATCTGTAACTCAACAGTAGCAATTGATTTATGAGACAAAACTCGTTAAACATAGATAAATACATAAAAAAAAACTAATTTACTTAGTCTTACTAACACATAAAGTAATAATAAACTTACTTTTTCTGCAGGCCATCGCGAACATCACACTTGCACTTTGAATTTTTGCAATTGACAGAAAAAATTGGCGCCAAAGCTTTCACTTTTTATTTTTTTTATGTTGCCAAGTTGTAAACACAGGAAATAGAAGCGTTCCAAAACCAATTAAATACTTTTTATTCGATATAGAAAATAAATAAATACCGCTTTAAAATTGGGGCATTGAGCACATATGGGTTAATAACCCTCTTCAAAAAAACAGAATCACCCATTGCGATGTATCGCGCGTCATGTCACTGTGTGCGTGAATGTGATGACCAGTGACGTCTGCCTGTACGAGTCTCCGCCCACATTTCTATGAAACGAACGCGGCACGTACGTTAAACTAAAATGAAGGTCGTTGCTATGGTTACGGGAGCCCCCGCGATGCTCGTCATACCGCATTTCGATTACGACTCGAAAATCTGTTACTGCGCATCGAAGGTTCAACCAACGTGCCGCGATCTGTACAAGTTGTTGTAGCTACAGCAACTTATAGCAAATAATTTTACCTTAGATGTAGTTCGAATTTGAAAATCACAATGTACCTACATTATTGTTTTAAATTTCGCTAAATAATAACTCATTTTTAAGCATCATTACAATGCCGTGGCCAATCTGCCGAGCCTGTTCCCAACTATGTTAGGGTCGGCTTTCAGTTTAACTGTATGCAGCTCACTACATGGAGTGCCAGTGAATCACGTAGGGCGACTGCGTATCAGACCTCAACAAACCAGTTACTTGATAACACGATACCCATTTGTTAGACTAATTGTCTGACTTTCTGGCTTTTGACTACCCGTACCAACGACCATACGGCAGGGCTGTAAGGTCGTTGACCCGTACCGACCCGTGTGGTACCTAACGACCGTCCGAGAGCTACAAATCAATTCGAACCAAAGGCTTTAATTAAGTGCTTACCGAAACACGGGATTTCAATGATGTCCTAGATAAGGGTGAATATTTGAAGATAAACATATTCGGGATTCGTAAATTAAGTTCAAATAATGCTTCCAATTGCAACTTTTAAGGATTTAACGTAAAGTTTATAGTACCGATTAACGAAATAAATGAAACGCACAGTATTTGAACTGCTTTAAAGGTCTGAATCTGAAGCTGAAAATTTTCATCGAACGGTGATGAGATATGGAACAAACGGTAATTAGCATTTAAAATATGGTAATTAAACTTCGTGACTGGTAATTAGCATTTAAAATATGGTAATTATGATTCGTGATTGGTAATTAGAAATAAAATGAATAGTAAACTTGAATCACATATTTATTAATTATTTAGGTGACAATAAATGACATCAAACTTAGCTGTTCAGAAAGATGATTGAATTAAAAAAAAAGTATTCAAAAATCAACCGGTTTTCCTAACTATCAATAACATCCGTCTACAAATTCAAATAAAATCAACTAAAACACTAGTTCAAAACTCAGTGTAAATAGAACTTAGAACTTTATAATATAAGTTTCATCTAAGGTATTTCTTAAACTCGATGAGATCAAACTGCTCATGTACAGACGCCAGCACATCAAGCTACCCGAAATTATCAAATTTTCCTTTAGCAATAAAGTTTAAAAATATTAAAGAAATTTGACAGATTGTAGTAGCTTGATGTACTAGCGTACTTCATCATAAAATAATTCGGTCTTAAGTAGATAGGTAAAATCATCACACGCATTGCCGTATGATGATTTTACCGATCTACTTAAGATTAAACAGGAAAGTACAAAAAATTTGCTGTTCCTATCAAACTTTGGTAAATATGGACCTTGACTTAATTTAAAACAATAAGAAAAATAACAACAAAATAAACATGATATCAAAACAAAAACAATAATAATTATCTTTCTAAAGTCCGGCTACGAAAGAAGAATAAATTCGTACATTAACCTGCCACTACCTGTCTCCGTCACTCTTGCGCAAATACACTGCGTCACGCTCGCACAGATCCAATGTCCTTGGATCGTGCGATCGTGACGCATTACATTTATGCGAGAGCGGCAGAGACAAGCAATAACAGGTCATTGTATGAATTTCTTCGACTTCCGTGGCCGGACTTTAGTAATTTACATAAAATCAACTAAAACACTAGTTCAAAACTCGGTGTATTCAGCAACATGCAAGCTTCATCTAAAATAGTTCTTATATGTAATGAGATCAGAAAACTAAAAAATATTATAACTTGAATCCGAATCTATGTCGCTTTCATGACTAAGAACATTGCAGGTAGTTTCAGAAGCAGTCTCATGTCGATCTGCAAAATCATCACACACCAATGATGATCCAAGAACATTGGGCTGGCCATCAATTATCTTACTTGCGCTTAGTTGTGATGTAGATTGGACGTCTTGAAATACACCCGAAAAACTGCCACTGCCAGAAATATTATATTGATTTACCATATTCTCAATGTGTATATTAGGGTCCAAGTGTAATTTACTATCAGGTTTTAAATCAGACAGCATTTTAACGGTGGTATCATCTCTTTTGCGTTTTGGCTTTACCAAAACATTACTTAAGATTTGAATAGTCCTGTTCTTCGGTGTAGTTTTAGGTATTACGGTTGTGGTCGCATCAATAATATTATTATTTAAATTCTCTTTATTTGTAATATGTGTGGATTCATTTTTGTCTTTACACCATAATCTTCCGACAAATTTAGTATGTTTACAGTTCACGTCCAAGCATATAAAGCAACTAGTTTCTCTGAATATCAGGTGGTCCTTTTCTTTCTGCCACAGTATTTGATGGACTTTCATTGTACCTTTTAATGGTTTCAGCTGTTCTGAAGGTATCAACATATCTTTTTCTAGTATTTGGTATTCTTCAACAGTTGCCAGGTTAATTTTTTGTGTGTTTTGTCTCACTATTTTCAAAAATCCATCTAGTGTTACAACATCTCTACCTTGCGCTACAGCAGCGTCAGCAGTGCGTTTAACAACTGCTCCTACTCCATCTGCAGCACCTTTGCCGTGAGCTGATTCGAAGTAATTCCAGGTGACCATCTTTAGCCCATGAAAATACCAATACATTTTAGAAATAACATAAAACATTGTTTTATTTCTGTACTGGCTACTTGGCGAATCAGATAAAAAATGTAATATGTCTATCTTTTTACTTGCAGAGTTCACAAATTCAAGTAAAGGATTAATGTGCGCCCATACAGCAGCAGAATCATGTCGCAAGTTTTCGCTCACTGTACAAAATGATGTGTTTGTCAAATTGTTTGTATCATCTCTCATATATATAACTGCAGTATGAAGTGTTAACTCTTGCCTACTTCCTCCAAAGTGGAAGGCTTGAACCTCCGACTCATATTTGAAAGCATAATTTTCACTAAAATCTATGTGAATGATAGCTTCATTGTCCTTGAGATGTTCCTTCAGATCTTTTATTGCAGTAAATTGCCACCTACGTGTTCCTTCGTGTTTCAGGAATATAGGAATTACATTTTCTAATTCTTCTATGGCTTGTTTCGGTGACGTTGTCACTTTGGTCTTTGCTATAATCTTTTTAGTCTTCTCTACGCCTTTAACTACGTAAGTGCTTGTCGAATTTTCCCATTTTTTGAACGATAATGAATCATCGTTATCGAATTCTTGATAATCAACTACTTTATTTTTGCACAAATTACATCGTTGTAATAAACATTCAGTTTTTAAGCAACATAGGCTATTGATGAAGTCGTTAGAATTGTTGTATTTAATTACCTTTCTTCTGTGCAACGCTTGAATCAAGAGTTCCATGTTTGCATGAAGTTTGCAGAGACATGTATCTCTTTGATTTACGTTAGGTATGAGTACCCAAAATGGCCTGTTTTTACAAAAGTAAGAGTAACTTACCTTGCAAAATTGAGTTTCAAAAATTTTGTGAAGATTTTTCATAGTATCGAGCAAATACCTCTTTTGCTGTCTGTCTTTCTTCAATGTAATAAATTCTTTTTTGCCTGAAGTCGCTCTCGAAACATCGTCGCGTTCAAAAAAATATTTAATGTCTTGTTTTAGTTTTTCATATACCATATTTTTTTGGTTAATGTTCTTTGTCTCTCTCACTCGGAAATTATTAGTTTCAGACAAAACCTTGAGATCTTTCAAAATCAGCTTTTCTCCAATGACAGCATCACTAAATTCTCTTTTTTCTTTCTTCGATTTTTTATTTTTGTAATTTATTTGTAAGGTATTCTTCATTGCTTCTCCAAATAAAATTTTCTTCTTAACTTCTTCTACTTTAGTTTTATCTTTAAGTAGTGCTGTTACTTTAGAATTAGGACTCTGCAGACGTTTTTTCAGTCTTATAATTAATTTTCTATACGCATCATTTTTTCGCTGCAGGGATTCTAATTGTGATTTGTACATTTGGTCTTTTCTTTCTATTATGTAGCGCATTTTTCTCAATTTGGTTCTTAAGTTCGTGACTAATGTTTCTTGTAGATCGTTAGACGTAGAGGGTTGTGGCTCATTTTCGCAAATTGAGTTTCGTCTACTGGGATTATTTCCTTCCATTATTAATTTCTTTTTTTTATAATGTTTTCTGTAGTTTTCTCTCCATTTCTTCCTCTGTAGCCTTCTAGCTCGTGGCGTCATTTCTACAACTGACAAAAGCTTTTTCTGTTCTCTTCGTTTTTTGTATCGTTGTCGTTCTTTTTCTTTTTCAAGGGCGTATAAAATAGGGTCAGCTTTGATTTTAGCGTATCGATTCCGGCGTGCCATTCTGGCTGTAGCCAATATTTCCTCCTTCGATTTACGAGGCATGTTTACTCTGAAAAAAAAAAACATATTAGTGGTAGGTGCAACAATCAGATAATAGTAACATATTGACCTTGGGGTGACCTAGCGGATTATGGAGTTTCAATATAATAAGAGGCCAGCTTATACTGGTACTAATTACCATTTTCAATTGCTCATTACCATTCGCCAAAATCCGAACGAGAAAAATGGTAATTTTATAAATGGTAATTAGGTATTGGTACACTTTCTCACATTAAACGTTCTTTATAGAACTTAATAATTGGGGGACTTCATCAAAGCAAAAAGTATCCTATGACAACTATTACAATGCATAAAAATGATAAATAAAAATAATAGACTTACCACGGGAAACTCGAACGGTAAGGAGATTTTTATTTGCCAAACACGATTTCTGGGCGATTAATGTAGGCTAGAGTTGGCGCCAAAACACTTTTTAACGTGCGTCCTGCAAGAGTCGAGACGCGGTACTGAGCCCGACCGCTGAGTTACCATTTGAGATAGTAATAAGTACGCGGAAAGAAATTAAACGCGCGAATGTGTTCACAAATGGCAGTGAGTATAAAGTGTTGGGACATTTTTCAAAGTCGTTACAAAGTCCTTAAAAGTGTTCTTTAATGTGTATAATTTTGCTAGTTGGTAGAGCATGTCGTGTACTATCTAAATTACTACGACAAAATACGATCTTTAGGGTTTATTGATAACTTTTCGAGCATGAACTGCTCAATTTTGGGAATTGGGACACGAATGGTGATGAGATTTGTGGAACGTTTATGAACATAACTTTGTTATTTACAACAATAGGAATACATTATATACAGCTGTATGTAGTGCTGGAACTATGTTTTACGAATAATAAATAAAAACGTTACTTTATATCTCTCTTAGTAGTTATTTGGGGAGAGCCGCGTAATATGCACGTATTCAAAGAATCACCCAGAAATTTAAAAAGTACTCACATCATTATGAATTAAAAAAATAACACAATGGTACTTGCTCAGTTGCGAACCCGCAACCTCATGCATGAGAGGAGAAAGCCTTAACCACTGGGCTATTACGATAAATAATAATAGTAGGAAGTAGATACAACTGCGCCAAAAAAAGATCACGTTGGTGTCGTTAGTTACCTATCAGCTGATGAATAAAATGATAGGCGGAGATAAATAAACCTTACAAAGCACGTTAGCAGTTCCTGTTGCACAATTGTGAAACTACGATCGCGAGCGCGTGCGCGGGATTTAGGTAGGCACCTAATAATAATAATAAGGCATGTAGGTACTCGGCGCAGTCGGCGCGCTCTGTAGGTAAATTCACCCCAAGGACGGTTTTTATTTGTAGATTAAATTGGTTGATTTAACATTTTCCTTCCTACTTTTTAACGGGCTGAGGACCGACAGAAATACATCAAGATAATTTTTTGCTAGTTAAGTAGGTAGGTACCCATGTGTTAGGGATTTTAGGTGATTCATTTTGTCTGATAGGTATTTTTGGCGTAGTTAAAAAATTTAAATCAACTTATTTACACTAATCAAGTTGATTTAGCTAACATCGTATTTACAAATTATTGTCTATGTACAAATAAATAAATAAATTAGGTACCTACTTATGTTACCTGGAGATATTGTTCAAAGTTTCCACCGTCACACTCCAGGCACAGTCTAGCACGACGTTGCTGATTTTCCTTCAGCTTACGTAACACAAACACATTCGTTTTTATTGTGTCGAAAGCACTGATCACTTTTGCACGTAGTTAGGTAACACTGGTGATTTCGTCTGTGTACACCAATCTTTTAACGTCTCCCCACAGATAAAAGTCCAGGGGCGTGAGGTCCGGAGAACGCGGAGGCCAAGCCACTGGACCACCGCGACCAATCCAGTGGGTGCCAAACCTGTCACTCAAGTACTCACGTACTTGCCTACCGTAGTGAGGAGGTGCACCGTCCTGCTGGTAGTACATGTTGCGTTCCACTCCCAGGGGAACATCTTCCAACATTTCCTCGACGACGTATTGCAACATCTCCAGGACAGGCAAGCGACAGGCAGGCCTTCGTTGCCGCGACCTTCAGCATGCTGGGGAACGTCGAACTGCCGATGATCGCGCAGTCTCTGCGTAGCAGCCAGCATTACCCTATGTGAGGGACGTTGCCGATTGGGGAATAACTCCGCGAACATTTCGATGGCTCGAGATACATTGTCTCCACTGATGGCATACAAGCGGACCATCTCCACCAACTCTACATTGGAGTATTGGTCCGTCATCTTTACAACTAGGTAGTAGGTACCTATCCCGACCGTTAATCGAAGGCGCACTTGAGGGGCGGAATTTGCAAGCGTATGCACATACCGGCGTCATCAAATACACTAATAAATTGACCCGATTTATGCGTTTGCGATGGCCGCGGGGGCGTGGCGGGGGAGAGGGAGCGGGCGGTGGTTGGTGCTTTGGATTTATGAAAGAAATGTCGGTTGCGTTTGTTTGTGTGTGTGAAAGCGCAGTTTAAGGACACGTACAGATTGGTCGCGTTTTAAAAAGGGGAGTTCACACTTACCGATTTCCGTAAATAAGAATAAAATGAAAAAAAAATACCTGCCCATTTTATTGTTGATTCGGGTCAAGAATCACTAACATAATTACCTCCTAAAATGTTTTGCAGATCTAAAACTGCACCTTGTATATATTGACAAATACGCATTATCTCTGGTAATCGTGAAATACCTAATGTCTTGAAAATGGTTGCCCACAACGCATGAAGCATTACGTCAAAAAATGCTTCGTCTTGTTTTGTTAAAAAACTATTCAGAGCTGCAATTTCATCGAATAATTTGACATCATCGATGTGCACTCCTTTTCCATTCAGATAATTAAATAATAATAATAATTATTATTATTTATTTGTAACAAATGTGGATACAACTTATCTTTCATAAACAAAAACACAATGTACTATCGGCCAAACTTCTGCATGCTCACCTCTAAGGCGATAATCTCATAGCACGGCTCACGACTCGATGGCACAATGCACGAGTTTTGACCAATAGGATGCACAAAGCGTATTTTAGTGGTGTTCGTATTAGTATAATCATGTATAGAATGTGTGACACTCACACTAGGAGAGTACTATGCTCACTTGTTTCTGCTAAGAGACGAGTTTTTAATGGGCACGGCCAGCGCGGCGCGGCGGCGGCGTGAGCTCTTTGTTATTGAATTGAATTGTTTTTTTATTATGGACAAGAATTAATTTTAGTACTCATATCTTCTGTTTGTTTGGTTTAGAAAATGTATTATTGATATTGCAGTATTTACAAAAATAATTTGTAATAACTAATAAACTACAATTTATATGTATTAATCCACTTTAATATTTTCCTCTCTCTATCGGGTCTATAGATATAGGTTATTTATGAACACTTTCACTGCCTCTCCAATTTTCACCATATCCTATGTGATGCCGCATGCCGCAGCAACCGCACCATATTCCCTTCACAATAAGATGAGACATTGAAACGAACCGTTTTATTACAGTCCGTTCCACCGATTTTGACTTCTATTCCGTAGGCTTATGGATGGCATTAAAGGCAAAAAAGTGGTTACAATACCAACTGTTTACTGCAGCTGCCATTTGTCATGCCACCAACACAATAGCATTCAAAATCGATTGAACGGACATTTATGGTTTGTTTACCTTTTATCTCACGGCTCCCTGAATACGTTAGGTATAGGTGCGTTGACCGGCACTGCATGAAGGTATCAAATGTTTATATTGAAATTTTTTGTGTTTAATCGACTTTATTAAAAGTAAATAACTATCTAAATTTCTATGTGTTTGTTTATACTTGGGCAATTTGGGAATACTTGAAAATTACAGTAATATTTGAACCAATACTCTGCGCAGTTCATACAATGTTATCAGAGCTTTTTGTTTGTAGCTAACGCAAGGCCGCAAGCCGCACAACTCTTGCAACTGAAATAAAAATAAGTTCATTATCTAAGACCCATTGTTATTTAGTGGGAATGTCTGGAAATTCGGTTAAACAATAGAGGACGGCTTAATACAAGGGCCATACGTTTTTTTATTACCTTAGGATTATCTCAAATGTTTTGCAGTTGTTCCTTGTATTTGGTTTAATACTTTTAACAGTAGGTAATTGTAATATTACCTTTTATTCATTAAAATAATACAGGGTGAAATTGAATTCATGGGCATCCTTTTAAGGGGTCATTGTACTCATCATTATGAACAACTTCAACTATGAGACCATACCTGAAATCGCGAAAAAAAAATCAGCTGTTCCCTACATTTATGTTTGCATAACTCGACAAAATGTAGGGAACAGCAATTTTTTTTTCTCGATTTCATTTGTTCCCATTGTCAAAGTTGTTCATAATGACTAGTACAATGACCCCTTAAGAGGATACCCATGAATTAAATTTCAGCCTGTATAACGAACAAGGTATCGTTGCAATTAAAATGCCCAGGCATGCCGTGCAGGATGAGCACTTTAAGACTGGATTATAATCAAACCAACACTTTACTCTTTTATAATTCATGCTCTAGTCAAAGTTTGACAATTCATGATTTTAAGCGAAATCAACGCTACAGGCGCGTTACCGGCATTGCATGTTAAGTTTTTTTTTGACAAATCTAACAATGATTCAGTTCCTATGCCACTTTAAAATTCAGAAGCTTATCAAGTAATTAAACTAAACTATAATTTGTGCCTTGGCAGCAGTGAGAGTGAAAGGATTGAAATAAAATGTTGGGTACTAGTGAAATATATATTTTTAGTTTGTGTTCATTTAACATTATGCAGGATTAAAGATTTATTTAGGTTGATATTTAAATCTTATCTGTATAATAAAAGATGTATAGTAAGTGCTTTTTGTATGAAACTATCGGCTGTAATCTCAGTGTGAAAAAATAAACAGTTAGTTAAAATCTACTTGAGAACAATTTTAAGGATTTGCTGTTGTAGAAAAAAAAACAATATAGGTAAGTAACTTAATTTATTTTTAATAGACTTTTTCAAAACATTAAAGATTCATCCAGAAATTAACATATTATAACAAAAAATTACACAGAAATTATCATCAAAATGCAAAATATTATAAGTGAAAAGATTCTTACTCATAATATCATTTATAAACTGTATTTATCTACACTTATATCGTAAAGTTCAAAATATGAAATCAACACAACAATGACAAACAGACAACACAACAACAACAGGCAAAAAGCCTGTCAGTAAATAAGATTAGGAGAATATTGCTCGTGCAGTTCTAATGAAATTGAAAAGTTTTAAGATTAGTAAAATTTAAGAATCTTAATAATTTTTATAATTTGCAATAATTACATTACACTACAGACTAGGTTTATCAAGCAAATGAGATCAATTATTTATGAGGTGGACGGATATGATGACACTACTGAATATGTAAAATAACAAACTAACGAGATCGGGGCTTACGACAACATTGATTGTAAATAAAACAACAAATCCACCAATAAAGGCAACATGACACTAAATTGACATCAATAATTTTACAAGAAGACTTCAAAATCGTTGGCAATATTTTAAACTATGATTACGGTCTACAGTCTACCCTGTGACATTAATCAACGAAGTAATATAATACAAATTGGAATAATAAAAATAAACCTAATAAAAATAGCTATACAGGGTTATTTGCAAGCCGCCGGAGTCGCGGGTTGTTCGAAAGAGATACCATGGCCCTGGCACAGGCAACTGAAGGAACACGGGTGGGTTTTAGTCAGTAAAAGTATGACACGACCTTCCGCTCCGCCCAGAGCGGGAGAAGTCATTTGATGATAAAACACTAATAAGCTCGTAGGACTATAATACTAACATCATAAATAACAACTTTTGTTGTATGACTTTTAATAATTCATAAAAAAATAATTTCATAATACAATTAAAAATATTTATTTTGATCGCTCTAAATTTGAACAACTCTACGCGGTACCAAAATATGTAAGTAGTTAAATAAACAAACAGTGCGTTGCGAATGCAGGGTCGCAGCGGTACTTACTACAAAATACAGATCTAAAAAGTGTTATTACAAATATTACAACAAAAACTTGAAAGTTTACTTTTGGTATTCTAAAAAGTCATAGATCAAAAGTGGTTGTACTAATATAGTCCTACCAGGTGTTAGAAAAATAACCCTGTATAATGTAATTATACAGTATGTTAATTAACGAAAGGCGTTCCCGTTAACCCGCAATAGTATAGCGTCCACATGCTACCAAAATATGACCATTCGAAAATTCACGAAAAAAAATCTGCTGTTCATTACATTTATGTTCGCATACCTAGCTTAACAAAATGTAGGGAGCAGCTGATTTTTTTTCGCGAATTTTTAAATGGTAATATTAATTGTAGCATGTTTGGACTATTGCGGGTTAACGGGAACGCCTTTCGTTAATTAACATAGTGCATGTTAAAAATTATATTAACTTAATATTTCGTCGCTGCTCCTCCCGCATCTATCACAGCATCGCAACGGCTACGCATGGACCTAGCCAGGACTTCGCACAAATTCGAACCTCTGAATGTGTCCCAAACTTGTTCGCAATGTGTGACAAGTGCTTCCTTCGTTCTTTCTGCTCTACTATCCCATCTCTGGACCATTAAACCCCACAAATTTTCAATGGGGTTTAAGTCTGGCGATCGGGAGGGCCATGGCACTGTTTTAATTTGTGGTTGCCCTCGCAACCACTCTTGAACAACCCGCGCACGGTGTATCGGGCAATTGTCCTGGAAAAAATAAAATTCTGGCACGTCCAGTTGTGGATACACCGTGCGCACTGTGGGTACCATGATGGTTTGTAGCACCTCTAAATACGTTTGGCCGTTTGCCCTCCCTGGTATAAAAGCGAGCTCGCCTGGGCCAGCAGCACTCATCCAGCCCCACATGTTCACTACAATTCTTCCCGATTCTGCATTTGGGTTCACATTTCGAGGTTCGTATCTTGTGTTATCTACACGCCATAAATTCCGACGACCTTGTTGGCTAGACCTAAAGCACTTTTCATCAGAAAATATGGCGTAAGAGAAATCGAAGTCCCTGTAGTCACGAGCGAATCGCACGCGAGCAGCTTTCTGCTCCTGCGTCAAAATAATTTTTTTTGCGGGACGTCTGTGATGGACTCCAGCTTGATGCAACTCGTTTCTAATAGTTTGCATCGAAACTTCGTATTCTTGTGCGAAACTGCGAGTGGGTGTGAACGGGTTCTCTTCATACGTGGCTATCATATTATTTAACTCGTTTTCGTTTATAGCCCGGGGTCGAGGTGCACGAACGCGTTCTGTAATTTCTCCTTCTTCATATCTTCGCACCCAGCGGCGCACCGTTGTTCTCTAACGAAAAAAAAAAAAAAAAAAACAATCAGCATCGATTTTTTACATAATATAGGAACTAAGTATAATAATACGAGTACACTACAAAAGTCTTATTCAAAGGGCACAACTAGTACACTATAAATAAAAATTATAAGTATTGAAATACTTAAGGTGTGCATTTTGGTTGACTTCATGATAAATAAACTCTTAACTTTTCTATAACTAATTTAAGTAGTTATAACATTCATAACTATATTTTAAAATACAAGTTGTAAATACAATAACTGAAAATCTCTTAAGGGGTCATTACTCATCATTATAAACAACTTTTACTATGAGAACCAAACCTGAAATCGCGATAAAAAAGCAGCTGGTCCATACATTTTGACGAGTTACGCGAACATAAATGTAGGGAACAGCTGTTTTTTTTTTCGCGATTTCAGGTTTGGTCCCGTAGTAAAAGTTGTTCATAATGATTAGTACAATGACCCCTTAAGAGGTTTTCAGATATTGCAATTTACACCTCGTATACCTATGAGTAAGAAAAATGCCATAGCGTAAATTCCAACATTGTATGAAACTGTCCCAAGCAAATTTGTGCTTTATCTCTACTATTTAAAAGTGTTTATCCCGTGCGGGCTGGCAACGTGGCATTTCTAAAGGTTTTTCGTGGTTAAATACCAACGATCTAGTGCTTGGCCGAAAAAATAGTAAGTACTTGCTATTTTATCGGCCAGCCAAGCACTAAATCGTTAGTATTTAAAACTATGTGTGCAATGTTTTTTAAGTTTTTTTGGTAAGTATTTACGAGCACTACTAACAAAAATTTACATTATTGTCAATTACTTTCCATCTGCAGTATTATGATAAAATAAATGTTAAAAATAATTATAAAAAACAATTATCTTGTGCTTGGGCGAAAAAAAATTGTAGTTTGAAATATAATGATCAAGCCTCTAGAAATGCGACGAATGCGCTCTGGTTTTTCTAATTAAAATGCGGCAACGACGCTGTGAGATAAGGCACCATTGTTTAGGTTGTTTTGGTTTAGGATTTATTATCGGGTCATAAAAGGCTCCAACAACGTCTTTGAAAGCAAAAATAAATAAAAAGAACAATCTTATTTGAATGCATTACTATAAGTAGGTAATATCTTATGAGAATTTAAAAAGATACCATCTGAAAGTTATAATAATGTTATTATTTTTATATATAAATCTGCCTAGCCTTTTCCCAACTATGTTGGGGCCGGCTTCCAGTCTAACCGGATGCAGCTGAATACCAATATTTTTCATGGAATTTGTTTTTAAATTGCAATATAAGGAAAAATGCAAACTATGAAATAATAATATTACTATCACTTTATTTATTTCTATATCTCTCCCTCTATCTGAATACAAAAACATAACTTACTTGCATGTTCAACTCCACTGCTATTTGGGATATATTTAACCCTTGTCTATGCAAAACAATAATTTGATTCCTTTCTTCCTGAATCAGGTTTCGGGTCGTCATGGTTGCACCACGTTAGTCACAGCCCACACACAATACACACACAGTCCAGGATACAAGCTAGGGTCAAGAAGAGGCTTTCGATCACAGTCCGGTATACAAGCAGAGGTCACAGTTAGGCAGGCAATCAGTCCGATAGAAATAAACAGGTCGTAAAATGAAATGGCGATAGGAATTTAAGGGAAGCGTCAAAAATTAGCGAGAGCAAATTGGCACTGCCGCGCTCTAGCTAATGTTTGTTATTTTATGTTACTCGCTCATTACTCACACAAATGCATATTGTCTCTAATTGGGGGAAACTAGGAAGGGGTGTGGTTTGTCACTAGCTGCGCTCTCGCAGGAATATTTTCTTAAGTGAGCATGCTTAACTTGGGCCGATAGTACATAGATACGGGTATTAAAAAGATAGAGTAAACGACGATAAAGCAATCTGATCAAAGTCGATCATTTCGCCCTTTTTCAGCATCAACCAATTAAAAACTTTGAAATCATCTAAAGGCTTCATCGACTTGATCAGATATTCTATGCAAGTCTTATACATATTTTTAAGGTCTTGCTTGAAAACTTCTTGATTTTCCGCAGTACACTTAGCCAGCAATTCTCGCACTTTTAGTGACATGAAGTTTGCGTTCGCTCGTGCAACTAAAATTTCATGTGTGGATTCAAAAAAATCAAAATCAAAAGTCATTTATTCAAACTAGGCTGAGAGTCAGCACTTTTTGAACGTCAAAATAAAATTACATAAGACAGTCCCCCCAAAAACGCCCGCCCTTCACCACTTCCTAGTGCTTTAGCTGGGAAGAAGAAGTAGCGGAACAAACTCCCCAGCAGCACAGCTGTCTGTTAAGTTAGAAGAACTTGTTTCTATACAATAATAGGTAATAAAAATTACGAAACACAAAAAAAAAAAACATAAAATTTGCCATATGTCAGCTAGCACACGCCAATATACCATCAAAGATTGAAAACTAAAAATAATAGAAAATTAAAATAAAACGTAAACAGAACTTCCAATCTAAATAAAAGCCTCTAGGCATAAAGGGCATGCCCGCTTACATATGCAATTCTGCATTATGCAAATATAGCTATAAGTAACTTAAAGTAACAAAAGTTAAACTAGGACCTCTGGACTAAAATTAATAAAAACTTAATACAATTAACAATAACAAAACCATGGTCAGCAAGACGACCAGTCACCACGAGCAGCACTTCGAGCAGATTCGAGGATTCTTTTAATATCGAGAACAGAATTGCTTTCTTTTTCGATGTCTTCAATTCTCGCCTGAAATATTGACATCAATGAGTGAGCGAGAAATAAATAAACTTCGCTGAGTTCATTTTCAAAAAAGTTCTTCAAAGTTACACCAGGAGTAGATAAAAAGTACTGCTTCAACGGCTCATACATCTTCAATATTCTTTCGATCGCTGGAAAGAGACTAAGCCATCGCGTCTTGCTATGAAACAAAAGTTTCTGATAATTAACGTCTATATACTCGCTAATATCCTTCAACGCCTCCGTGCGTACGGTGTATACAGAAAAATAATTAAACAGCTTCATTACTACAGATTCTATATCAATATGAAGATTATCAGTACCATGTTGAATACAATTGTGTAGAATGTGCGCTGGGCACCCAACTCCTACGATATCTTTTTCGAGTATATTTTTTAAATTAGTCCAAACATTTTGTCCCGGTTGCCGATTAACTCCGCCAAAATTAACATAAGCGTTGGACGTAGATAACCAAAAAGGATCCACCCCACAAAATGTTACATTTGATTTATTGAAGATTGAAGTTTAACCTGTGTTTGCTCATTAATAGACTTGCTTGCGTTTATTGTTTCTTAAGAAAATATGTGTGTGCCAATGTATATTTTATTCATACAAATAAATTTTATTGAGTTTAGTTTTATTTCTTGAGATATTCAGCTAAATGTGTGTTCGGATCGTTTTTGATAAAAGCTTTTTTCAATTATGTTAAGCTCATTTTCATTTCGCAAAAACGATTCAAAGTAGCTAATTGCCACTTAAATCGTTAAAAATTGTTCATTTCATTAATAAAACAACTAGCCTTCTAAAATCTTGTTTATTTTTTATATAAAACATTAATTCAATTTACTCTTCTTCCTGTGCGAAGTCCGGTTCGCCGCCAAATCCGTCCATATCGTCATGAAGACTCGGATTGCCCCTTAAAGATTTATAGAAATCCAGGCAGTCTTTAGGTATATAGTCAAAGATTGACTCCAAATCGTCTAATTTTGCTTGTGGTATTTCTTTCCCATTTGGCCATAGTAATGTGAAATCGTTTTCTGAAACCTCCAAAGATTTTCCTTTTATCTTTTTCTCTATATTCAATTCTTGAAACTGGTCTAAGTTTTGAGTTTTCATAAATATAACATACTTTTCTTCTTTTTTCAGTAAAATTTCTTTTGTTTGTAGCCAGTTAGCTTTGGTCTTATCCAAGAAGACTTTCCGATGAACTATATTTTTCTTAATTTTTTTTTTTGTTAAAAAAGTCTTTCTTTTCCATTCTCTGCACTTGAAGAGGATTTTTCTTCTTACTTTTTTTTATTACTGCGACATATTCGTCAGCTGTGTAAATTCTTTCGTGGTATTTTAACTGTGCTTCTATTTTAGAAAAATCGGTATCATTGGGCAAAAAGGTGTGACCCGATTCAAGATACTTGAGTGTAATCGTTTTTAATGTTTGGTGTGAACTTAATATTGCCTTTAACATGAGTACGATTTTAATGTTGTGATTTTGGCCCCCACAGCAGTCACTCCACAAAACCAAATTTTGGACTTCTGGATTAAGTTTTGTTTTTATATATTTAATCAAACACGATCCTACTTCTTGGGCGCCTCTACCAGCTTCGCCTTCAATCCAAACATAACAGTGGCCGTTTTTATCGGAGCCTGGATGTATGCCGCAATTATACAGCCAGAGTTGGCGTTTATAAAAAAATATGCTCGTAGGGATTCGGGGCAGAGGGAGGGTTTTTTCTAAATCAAACGTTAAACATTCAAAATTTTCATCCGTTTTTGCTTGCATTAAATCTTTATTCATATTGTTTCTTAAATCCTCAGCTCGCTTTAAGTGTTTCATTTTCTCTTCAATCAATTTTGCCTGTTCTTCACCAGTACTTGTTTTAATTTTGATGTTAAATGCGTCACATCTACTACAAGTATCTTTTTTCAGACCCTTGCACCGTAGGTTAAAGTATTTATAAAATATGCTTTTTAGCTTAGATAATGAGACGGGATTTTTTGTCGTCCCATACACTTCATTAATTTTTTCTAAATATAACTCGTATATTTTTTGGATAGTCATTCCTACCTTTAAATACTGACAGCTACTGTTTTGCTCTCGCCTGTAATGAGACTCATATTTGGGCAAGGAATTGATCAAATTTTTAACAAACGCAATCAAAGTTGCAAAAACACACGCGTCTGAGCAAACGATGGACAAAAACTAAAGAAATGATAAGAAATATCCGCTACCCTCATTGTAAAGAAAAAGAACGCTAATTTCAAACTCTGGTGAAAACAGAGCAAATCGTTAGCATTGTGTTTGTTGCTTGATTACAATGTGAGTTGACACTACTTTCGAATTAATTTGTAGTCATTTTAATTACCATGAAACGCACTTTTTGTAGGTATAACTTTGATAGTTGTAAGTTTTATACTTTTTGAGAAAATCGAATCAGAGTTCCTAGGTAGCGGGTGGCTCGGTTTATTTGCTGACCAGTGTATTATCTTCAAAGCTTGACCTTTCAATCGATCATTGGAGTTTGAGATGGTGAACTCTTCTGTCTGAATAAAACAGTTGTGAGGAAGTATGGCAAGGTAACTTCCTTGTAACTTGTGGAGATCTTGTTCGCAGGATAGACGTACTTTCGTCGGAGTCGGGAAGCTGATGGTATAGTGTCGGTCATCGAGTTTCTCGTAGGCTGATTTTTGAAGAGATATCGTGACTGGTTTGCATTCAGGAAGTCTCTTCTGCGTGGTGATGAGGGCTCCAATGCAGTCCGGCGAAGATCTGCTTTGTACGTTGTGTATCTCTTCACATAGATACCCTTTAGTGGACTTCGGGCATTCAGCCTCTATGTACTTGAAATCTTTCGGATGGATTGCAAGGAATTGGAAGTGAGGGATGAGTATTTCGTGGTTTTTGTTAGGGACTATGGATATCTTGTATAGATCATATCGACGCTAGAAAGGCAAATTGTATTAACGACCATTGCATAAATTGTTCAATAAATTGATTTGATGTTCTACTTTTCACAAAAAAAATCATAGTAAATTAACTACTGGGGTATTCTTGATGAAACTCAGAATAGTTATTATTTAATATGTTTATTATTTAATTCCTAAGTCAAAAAAATGTACATAAGTTTTTTGATATATTTTTAGGAGATAATACAAGGTTGTGAATAATCTTGGTTAGGTAAAATTGACTTAAGTCACAATTTCAAAATTAGAGGTCCTGTAAAAAATGTTTTAACGATCGAATAGCTGCATACAACCTACAACTAAAGTATCTTACGCTCTATTTGGTAAACTTTAATATTCCAATAAAATGTTTTATCAAACCGAGCATATTCAACCGATGAAAACCAAAAAATCTAATCTCACTCATTAAACTTAGTTCCATCTAGGATCAAGGTATTATATCCCAATATTATTATATTTCATCACTCCATTCATCATTCATTCATTCATTTCTCTTTCATCATTTTTTTTTATTTATTTTTTTTATTTTGTTATTTTTTCATTTATTTGTCACGCTCAAGCCCAGACTTCCGTGTTTAACGCCAGTTGCTGACTCAACATGAACATTGCACTTCGCTGGCCTACAAGCCCCAATTTAGTTGATTTCTAAGTATTTAGTCACTAGCTGCAAAAATAACGACGAATAACGACGTTTGACTTTTATTTATTTTTATTTCTGCTGACGCGCGTAAACACAGCTGCCTTAAGTAGAGCAAGGTAAAAATAAACAAACATGTTGCATTAGTCAAGCAAAGGCAAGCCCCCGCCGCCGCCGCCTCCCGCCCGCGGGCCGGGCGCGCAGCGCGCGGGATGCCATCTTTTAGTGGAAAATATGAAGAATGGCCTACATTTCAAGATTTGTTTACATCGTTAGTGCATACGAACACAACCATTAGTGACGTACAGAAGTTACATTATTTAAAGTGTAGTGTTACTGGAGAAGCAGATACCTTATTGAAACATATACAGGTAACACAGAAAAATTATGAACAAGCTTGGGACATTTTAAAAAATAGATATGGAAACAAACGTTTGATTATGAACTCAGTGTTAAAACAGTTAGTCTATCAAAAGAAAATGAGTTCTCAATCACCTAATCTAATTAAAGGTTTATTGGACACCACAACAGATTGTTTAAATAACCTTCAAAATTTAAATATATGCTTAGATTCATGGGATCCTATAATTATTTTTCTGGTAGTTCAGAAGTTGGACCCTGAGTCACACAAGGATTGGGAACAATACGCATACAAAGAAGATGTCGATGACCTACCCAAATGGAATGATCTGAAAAAGTTTCTTCAGTCCACATATCGAACACTGGAGCTTGTCACACCAGGAACACAAAATAAAGGAACAAAAGAGCGTGCTGTTCATATATCAAGTACGTCATCGCCTCCGTCAGGAAAAACATGTGTTCTATGCAATGAAAATCACACATTATGCCACTGTAAAGAATTCACAAAACTGCAACCTATTGAACGAGTTAATTATGCAAAAACTAACAACCTATGCTTCAACTGTTTAGTACCTGGACATTCAGCAAGAAAATGTAGACTACCAGTGTCCTGTCGTATATGCAAAAGGCGTCACCATAGCCTTCTACATCTTAACAAAGAACCTGAGACTTCGGTACCAGAGACCTCCACGCAACCGAAGACTGCTCAAAACAATGTAGAAGAACAAAAGGAAGTTACTGTCAATACAACGGTCGCCTCACACCACAGTACTAGACAAGGCATAGCACTATTAGCTACGGCAACAGTGACAGTACGAAACGAGCATAATCACACTGTTGTACTACGCGCATTAGTGGACCAAGGTTCGCAGATAGCACTTATTAGTGAGAAAGCAACTCAAATGCTCAATCTGACCAAACGATCAACGAGAGGAAGTATCATTGGAGTGGGTTCAACGAAAACCAATGTAAACCACGTGGTACAGCTGCAAATCGGTTCCCGCTGGAACACAAACTTCAAGATAGCAAATAATAACAAATAATAATAATAATAATAATAAGCCCCCTAAACAACCACACGTCCTGATTGACCATCTAATCACGTGGGGGGCGGACACACGAATGAGAAATTACTGACGTGGCTAACGTGGCTCTGGAAACCCACTTAAAAATGGAGACTCGTTCGAAAAGAAAACGTATAGGACCGCTGCCCGGGGGCGATCGCCGGGGCGCACTTGGAGCTGACGCTGAGTGTCACAGCATGCGAACCGTCAGCGGTGAGGAGTTGAACAGGCGGACTCCCACCGACAAAGATGCTACAGCCGAAACCATTGACGATGGTGATAGACTGACAAACAGGACAGACACCCCTGTAGAGCCTTATAGTCCAAGTACAGTATCGTACACTCCCTCAAGAACATCATCACCGTCAATACCATCTTCCCCGATACACCCCATAACTAGTTTTAATACAGTTTCACCCACTCCGGCCTTGAATGTTGCGCGGGAGGTATCTACCTTTTTACCCGCGTCCACCAAGGCTGGAAAATCAAGAGTTCGCATGAGATGGAGCAAAGAAGTAAACCTATTCATCATGCGAACTTATCTATACATCACTAAATTAGAGACCGACATGACCACCTACAGACACCAACTGCATGAACTTTTTTCGCGTCAATATCCTGAGATTTCTGTTTCGGAACAACGGATTTCAGATCAACGAAGAGCTATAGTTAGAAATAAACTGTTGTCGCAAGAAGTAATAGATCAGTTAAAAGAAGAAGTACGCACACAATTACTACAAGAATCAGAAAACTATGCAGACATTGGCACTATCACAGTAACCCAAAACACAAACGAAAATACCCTACACGAACAACCACAATCACTCACTCAATTACAACCTAATTATCAATCTCAACCATATAACCAATCGCAAGGTTACACGCAAACAGCACACACATCCACACAAACCGAATCTTTAACCCTAACGCTCGAAAATGATATTGAGACTTTAGTTGTCACAGATCAAAATCTTATCACAGATACATACATACAAGAAATACTTGATAAGTTTAGAACAACAATAACGCAATACTCCGGAATGGATCCAACAGTAAGACCAAAACTACCTAAACTTAAATACACCCCTAACCTATTTCGTTTAGTTAATTTATTTAATGAAAATATCCTTATACAATTTATATCTGATGACACACAACTTATAGACATACATTTACTTATATATTGCACAGCGGTAGTTATATCTGAAGAACTAAACTTTAAAATCACAGACCATATAGAAACCACAAGAAGAAGCCACACTATCAAACCAGCGTGGCAACAGAGACTAGAAAAAGATATTGAAAAGTTAAGAGCAGATTGTGGTAGACTGACACATTATATCAATGGCATCAGATCGCAAAAAGTAGTTAAGAGAGTTGCAACAATATTTAATAACTATTCTAATCACACTAGACACGAAACTAATAATAGAAGACCCGAGGAGTTTCTGGACACATTAAAGCAGAAACTAGCACTTAAAGTTCATAGGCTTAGGAGATATGTGAAGGCACAACAGCGCAAAAATGATAATGCAACATTTGCTATGAATGAAAAAGTATTTTACAGAAACATACAGAAAACACACACAGATACTACAATAGAAAACAACATAGACGCACCATCAAAAGAACACCTAGAAACATTCTGGTCTAGCATATGGGAAGAACAAGTACAACACAATGATAAAGCAACTTGGATCACAGAAGAAGAAACAAAATGGAGAGCAATAGATGAAATGGAATTTAAAGAGATAACAGAGTCTGATATTACAAATATAACAGCCAGATTACATAACTGGAAGTCACCGGGTATAGACAAAATACAAAATTTTTGGTACAAAAAACTAACGATCCTCCACAAGTCTATGGCAAAGAACTTGACGGAAATTATTTTAGGACAACAGAACGTACCCGATTTCATTGCAACGGGAATAACATACATGCTACCTAAAACTACATATACAACACAACCTTCCCAATACAGACCAATCACATGCCTACCTACTATTTACAAAATATTAACATCAGCAATCACAACAAAAATCAACTCACACATTGAACATCACAATATAATAGCTGAGGAACAGAAGGGTTGCAGGCGGGGCCACATGGGATGCAAAGAACAGTTAATTATAGACTCCACTATTCATAAACATGCCACCACAAAAAATAGAAATCTTCATTGTACCTATATAGATTACCAAAAAGCTTTCGATAGTATACCACACTCCTGGTTGATTCAAATCTTAGAGATTTACAAAATTAATTCAAAAATAATAGATTTTCTACGTAACATAATGCCACATTGGAAAACTACACTACAGCTTAATAACCGCAATTCTTCTCTTATAACACGACAGATATCTATTAGGAAGGGTATCTATCAGGGAGATTCCCTGAGCCCTCTGTGGTTTTGTCTCGCCCTTAACCCTTTGTCTCACTTGTTGCACCGGTGTCAGGCCGGATACAACCTTAAACATACTACTGAAGAAACAGTTATCTCACACCTCATCTATATGGATGACATTAAGTTATATGCAAAAACCGAAAAAGAAATGAAAAAGCTTATAGAAGTCACGACAGAATTTAGCCAAGATATAAATATGAAATTTGGGTTAGACAAGTGCAAGACATTACATATCATAAGAGGTAAAATCAAACCTGGCAGCTATACAGTTAACGACACCGACACCATTGACGCAATGGAACCAACACACCTATACAAATATTTAGGATACAAGCAACTTAAGGGACTCGACCACACAGCAATTAAACAGACACTAAACACAGAATATCGAAGGAGAATTAACGTAGTTTGCAAAACACAACTATCAGGAAAACATCTTATTAAAGCCTTAAATACTTTTGCTATACCAATATTGACCTACTCATTCGGAGTCATAAAATGGTCAAAAACCGACATCGAAAAGTTAGAGAGAACCACGCGCACAATACTCACAAAACACAACAATCTGCACCCTAAATCTGCAATTGAACGACTTACCATCAAAAGACAGAATGGAGGGAGAGGCCTAATCGACATCCATCACCTTTGGAAGAAACAGATCACTGGTCTTAAAACATTCTTCAATTCAAAATCTCACTCTAGTAATATACACAAAGCTGTTTCTCTAAATGATTCTAACTACACCCCACTTAACTTAAAGGAACCAAATATACAAGTCTCAAATAACCCTGACCCACAGAACCAAAAAATTGAAAACTGGAAAAAGAAAGTCCTTCACGGTAGACACCCTCACGATTTAGAACAATCCCATATAAATATAGTAGCGTCTAATAAGTGGCTTAAAATAGGAAACCTGTTCCCTGAAACAGAAGGCTTCATCATGGCTATACAGGATCAAATCATCAATACCAAAAACCACAGGAAATTTATCATTAAAGACCCTACCATCACTAACGATAAATGCCGCAGATGCCACATTCAATCAGAAACCATCCAACACATAACCGGAGCATGCACAACCCTCACACAGACAGACTACACTCACAGACACAACCAGGTTGCAAACATTATTCACCAAAAACTAGCTCTCAAACATAATCTCATAAAAAATACTAACACTCCCTATTATAAGTACGCGCCACAAACTATCCTAGAAAACGACACACATAAACTGTATTACGATCGGGCCATACTTACAGATAGGACCATCCACTACAATAGACCAGACATAACCCTTCAGGATAAAATTAGAAAAACTACTTACCTCATAGACATTGCAGTTCCGAACACCCATAACTTACAAAAAACAATCACTGAAAAAATAAGCAAATATGCTGAACTTAAGGAAGAAGTAACACGAATTTGGAGACAAGATAAAGTTTATGTTGTTCCTGTAGTTCTCTCCACGACAGGTGTTATTCCCAACCATCTCCTCCGTAGCTTGAAAGTAATAGACCTAGAAGAATCCCTCTATATCAATCTGCAGAAAGCAGCCATCCTTAACACATGCAGAATCGTTAGGAAATTTATGCAGTTGGACGAAAACACACTCTCAACATAAAGTTCACCACTCGCTACATTTACTTGGTTTTGGCCCGTAAATGTAGCTTAAACCAGCCCAGAGCTGAGAATAAGAAAACTCCCAAAAATAATAATAATAAGAACAAAACACGTCGTCACGGACACCACCGACGGCCCGACGGCCCGGACCCCCCCCCCGCTGCCGGACGCGGCGCGGGTTCTCATATGTTGATGTCGTTAGGGTTCACTTTTGTGTGCACTGTTAATTTGTTAGAAAATCACAAATGCGTCTGTCTTCAATGGTGTTTATTAGCGACTAACTTAACGATCCTCACGCAGCTACTTAAATATAAAAAATGACGCAACATACCGCCCACCAAAGGGAACATGGCCCTTTAGAATAATGCTTAGTGGACTGTATACACATAATGAAAAATTAACTTGATAAGCAGTATGCAACGTTCACAAATATCCAAAATTAAACATAAATCACTGAATCATCAATTGTAACTACGTTGTTATTAATTTTCCACGAAATTAAATAGTTATAATGCTTGCTTGCAATTGAATTGAGGTTTGACAATTTTTTACAAATCAATTATTATAATAGTTAACAATCAGTTAGTGTCAACAGGTAGGGCACATAGTTTCGTGACAGATCTCTTTACAATGTTGTTGCTAGATTTAACGCTATACACTCGTGTGATTCCATCAGGACCGGGATGCTTGTCTACAATTCGGCCTAGTAACCATTTTCCTGCTGGTAATCCATCAGTTTTTATTAGAACTATGTCACCAACAGTGAATTCTTGTTTTTTCTTGTGCCAGACAGAGCGTTGTTGTAGACTTGTTAAATATTCGTGTTGCCATCGTCGCCAGATGTCACCTACGAGCTTTTGAGTGTATTGCCATCGTGTTAAGTTGTGAATCTTTGAGTCTTTAAAATCTGGTGAGGGCACGACGATTGGGGCTTCATGTATCAAGAAATGACCAGGCGTAAGGGGTTCTATAGAATCTGCATCTGAGTCATCAATAGGACATAGTGGTCTGGAATTAAGACACGCCTCGATTTGGCACAGTATTGTTGTCATTTCTTCGAAAGTGAGATTTGTTGTCAACACGCGTTTCAGATGAGTCTTCAGGGACTTTACACCAGCCTCCCAGAGGCCTCCAAAGTTTGGACTGTAAGCTGGTATAAAATGCCACTGTGTACCTTCCAAAGCCAACTTGTGTGCAATGTCTTTCTCAAAATTCAAGTTAGCTTCTTGCCATGCTGCGGCTAAAGTCTTCTCTGCACCAACAAAGTTTCTCCCTTGGCCAATCCACCGGCGGATCCGCCCGGCAGCGGCCCGCGAAACCCGCGCGCGCGCGCGCGTGTGGCGGGCGCGGCGGCCTTGGTGCATGTGGCTTGGGGAATTTGGGAATAGATCAATTTCAATATCAATTTAAACTACCAACAACTTCTGTGAACATTACAAAAAGAACAATCTTGTCAGACGTTCAAAGACTATTTGATCCCTTGGGATGGATTGCCCCAAGTGTAGTGATGGCTAAGATGTTTATACAAAGGCTGTGGCTGGAAAAGGTCGATTGGGATGACATAATAAGCCCTTAACAACAGAAGAATTACATACATCATTGATAAAATGCATTAAGCTAGTACAAAGGGAAGAATTTACAGATGACATCAACATATGAATAATTAAATCCGTCACCGACGACGACCACCCGACGACCGGCCCGGCCCCGCGTCCGGCCCGTGGGTCCGGCCCGTGAGTGATCCGTCGTCGTTTATTTCGTTGTTAATAATTCTTTGTACTACAATTACCAACGTTAATGAGCTCCTGTCGCTTGTTGTGTGTGATGAACCATCTTCGTGGCAACATCGTAGTGGAGGCGCGATCTATAGATCGGAATGTGAGGCTCCGTACCTGATAGGAAGACTAATCTATGGACGGGTATGGTAGCATCAGGTGCAGAGAAGTCCCATAATCTAATGAGGAACTCTTCTCCAGAGGAGCCCTCGAAATTGTAGGTCTTTGTAAAGAAGAGTTTCTGTTTTTGCCGGGCATCCATGTACAGGCTGATCGTTGAGTAAACGCGCTCGCGCTTTTGAGGCTCGGAGGGCTTAGCTTGAGATTTCTTATCCATTTCGACAGTCTTGGCCGCTCGCTACAAGAGATCATGCAAATTTTCACAAGCCGCCGGCCGCGGGTCCGTGGGCTGCGGGTCCGCGGGCGGCGGGTTGGTTTTTCATTTCTTGGCTTGGGTTTCTTTTATTTTAAATATTGTTAATAATTCTTTGTACTACAATTACCAACGTTAATGAGCTCCTGTCGCTTGTTGTGTGTGATGAACCATCTTCGTGGCAACATCGTAGTGGAGGCGCGATCTATAGATCGGAATGTGAGGCTCCGTACCTGATAGGAAGACTAATCTATGGACGGGTATGGTAGCATCAGGTGCAGAGAAGTCCCATAATCTAATGAGGAACTCTTCTCCAGAGGAGCCCTCGAAATTGTAGGTCTTTGTAAAGAAGAGTTTCTGTTTTTGCCGGGCATCCATGTACAGGCTGATCGTTGAGTAAACGCGCTCGCGCTTTTGAGGCTCGGAGGGCTTAGCTTGAGATTTCTTATCCATTTCGACAGTCTTGGCCGCTCGCTACAAGAGATCATGCAAATTTTCACAAGCCGCCGGCCGCGGGTCCGCGGGCTGCGGGTCCGCGGGCGGCGGGTTGGTTTTTCATTTCTTGGCTTGGGTTTCTTTTATTTTAAATATTGTTAATAATTCTTTGTACTACAATTACCAACGTTAATGAGCTCCTGTCGCTTGTGATACAGGTTTATCTAACCTAGCACAGGCATCTAACATTTAAATACCTTTGTTAATTATTTTTAAGACTTTTGTATTTTATTTTACCAATTTTACTTTTGAATAAATATTATTATTATTTCGTTTATTCAATCTAACTACATATTTCAATACATTTTTAAATATTTTTATAAAATAACCTTATAAAAAACCATTTAAAAATATAAAAAATAGTGGTCCGCCGGTATCGGGAGCAGGGTCCAAGCTACCGGTGGTTAGGGCTCCAGAGACAGGAACCTCCTCACGATGCGAGCCGTATCGAGGAGTACTGCCTTCTGAATCAGGCCCTTGATCCAACCGCCTAACGAGAGCCTCGAGAGATGTTGATCGAGGCTTTCGGCCATCAGTCCATTGGCTGATACGACAATCGGCACAATGACAGCCGAGTTCACATTCCACATGTCAACAACCTCGTGTGCTAAGTCGAGATATTTAATCTGTTTCTCTTTCTCAGCTTTCACGAGGTTCCCGTCATGTGCAATGGTAACATCGATAATCATTGCGCGGCGCGCTAACCGGTCTATCACCACTATATCAGGCTTATTGGCTACAATAGTCCTGTCAGTAATGATAGACCGGTCCCAGTACAACGTGACATGGTCATTCTCGAGAACTGGGTCGGGCACATACTTGTAATACGGTACCTCGGAATCCACAAGTTTATATTGCAAAGCAAGTTGCTGGTGAATAATCCTGGCTACTTGGTTATGCCTGTGCAAGTATTCGCCATTAGCCAGACGAGAACAACCGGAGATAATATGTCTGATAGACTCACCCGGACGGTGACATGCCCGACACACGTCAACCGTCCCGTCCTTCATAATATGTCTCCGATAGTTATTCGTCAAGATAACTTCGTCCATAATTGCACAGACGAAACCTTCAGTTTCCCCGAAAAGATCACCGAAACGTAGCCAGGATACGGACGCTATGAAATCTACACCGGGTTCATGGAGAGCCCGATAAAAGCGCCCGTGAAGCTCCTTGTTTTGCCATACTTCCTTGCGGTCATCGATAGTTAGTATTACAGGTTTGCGCCAGTTCTCTTTAGCCATGGACAACGGGGTGAGCCCCTTGTCCACTGCGACCACATCACGGTGCATACCCATTTCGGCTTTTAAAAAATATTCCCTGAGACTGCACACCTCGCGGTTGTGGAGGGTCTTCGTATTTAAAAAGCCTCGACCCCCGCACTTCCGCGGGATGTACAGTCTCATCACCGATGATCGTGGGTGATGCATCCGGTTTGCAGTCAGCAGTGTACGGACCCGTCGATCTAGGGCGTCGAGTTCAGTCTGAGTCCATTTGAGTATGCCGAAAGAGTACATCAAAACCGGCATGACCCAACCGTTGAAGGCGCGCACCTTGTTTCCGCCTGAAAGAAGACTAATTAATACCTTCTTCAGGCGACCAAAGAAACGCTCCCTCAACGATTGTTTCATGTCAGCAGCGTTGATGCCTAACGCTTCCGACATACCCAAATACTTATAGCTTTCGGATGAGGAGAGGGATCTGAGGTGTATGGAATCCGAAAGTTGAATTCCCTCGGATTCCATAATCTCACCTCGCTTTACATGCATGACTGCACATTTGTCCACACCAAATTCCATCCTGATGGCGCTACTAAAAGTTTCAGTTACCTTCAGTAGCTCCATCAGTTGTAATTTGTTGGGGGCAAAGAGTTTAAGGTCATCCATGTATAGGAGGTGAGATATAACCTCACCACCTCTCCTCAGCCGATAGCCTAGACCTGAATCCCCCAGCAGTGTGCTTAGAGGATTCAGGGCTAAGCAGAACCAAAGTGGACTCAAGCTGTCGCCCTGAAATATTCCCCGTTTGATCCATATAGGTTCATCATTCCCCTGGATCTGTGAACATCCCGGATAGCGAAGGACTGTCCTCCATTGCCCCATACACGACTCAAGGAAGGTGCGTAGAGTTGCATCAATCTTGTACAACTCCAGCACCTTCATGAGCCATGTATGTGGCACCGAGTCGTAGGCCTTCTTATAATCTATCCAGCATGTCGACAGATCTTTGCGGGATCGACGAACCTGTTGGCTTATGGCCATGTCAATGAGGAGTAGCTCCTTAGTCCCGCGAGACCCATTCCTACACCCATTTTGAGAGGGAGACATAATCGAGTTATTCTCAATGTGTGTATTAATTTTCGTTCTCAAAATGGATGTAAGAAGTTTATAAACCGTCGACAAACATGTGATCGGTCTATAATTCTTGGGTTCCGTGGGACTACCTGACTTATGGAGCAGGTGGGTAACGCCTGTTGTTAGAAACTGTGGTAGCGACCTAGACTCTAAAGATGACTGGAATTGAGATGCCAGGCGACTGTGTGAACTAGTAAGCCATTTTAACCAAAAGTTATGCAGTCCGTCCGGTCCCGGTGATTTCCAATTCGGTAACGGACGGACTGCTCTGGCTACATCTATTGGTGTGATGAAAACGGGTTCCATTTCTGGTATTGGTTCACACACTCGCTCGACATCTTGCATCCAGTCTGCCTCAACGTGACAGACGGGCACCGACCAAATGCTCCGCCAAAATGCACTCGTGGTGGCATCATCTGGGTGGCACACGTCTGTCACATTTTGTTCGGGTCGCTCCCAAGCTCTATATACCCACCTCTCATCGCTCTGGAACATGCGGTTCTGTATGTACCGGTCAACCCGCCGCTTATACCGCCGAATACGGCTCGCCCATGCACAGACTTTCTGCTTCAGGAAGTCAATGCGCTCTGTGACACGGGACATGTATTCTGAAGGACTAATTCCAGTCCCCGAGAAAGCCCGCCTCACAAAGCGCATCACTCGTGGTCGTGTATTGCCCTCCCTGAAGCAGTATAGTTTGCCGATGAGTACCCTGGCCCCATCGATACGACGCTCGATCCTGCATTGCCAGGCTGGTGCGGCTGGTTTCGGTCGAGAAGCTCCGTCACAGCTTGGAAACTTGACGTTAGCTAAACGACATGCCGCAACAGCCGCGCAATACAGGATCGAGTGTGTATCAACGAGATCCTCGCTGCTCTCGAAGAAATTCTTGAGCTGCGAGTCCAAGGCATACACCAGCGCCCTATTTTTCTTGTGCATAGGTAACCGTGGTAATCGGGGTCTAAGTTCGGTTGGAGTGGACCGATACTCACGAAACGCATCCTCCAGTGCGCTCCTCAATCGGGCGTTGTACTGACTACTTACTGTGGCAACCCTATCATCCTCTTCTTCAACATGATTGGACCGCGGCGAGATAGCATCAATAGTTGACGCCTGTGCCGCGGTTTGTGTCGGAGTCGAGACGATATGGTTGCTCAGTACTTCTGAGCGCAGCCTATCAAGTGCGGTGTCGTCCAACCTGTGATTGCGTTGGATGACCCTCACTTGATCCGATAGTCGTTGGGCCGAGACGTTGACGGTTGGTTCAAGTACCTGGAACAGAGACAGCATCCTTACGCGGTACGCAGTGAGGTTAGTTCCCCCCTCTGTAGACCCGTAATATGCGCGCATGACGTTCTCGTTCATAGATTGAGTCCATCTCATGCGCTGCACACAACCACCGGCAGCGGGGACCCGGCTCGGGGCCGGATGGCCCCTAAGTCCCAAACTCCTCGGTGGCCGGCCTCTCCCCTGCCGACGTACAGGTGTTGGCGACGTCGGCGGGGAAAAATATTCGTCGCTCGAGCTCGACGGAACTGCCACGGCCGGTGTCACAGCACTGTCGATGGGGCTGGGTTCCGGCGGCGGCGAGGCGGAGCTGAGCGACGAGTCCGGGGGTGGTAGGCGTGCATTTCGAGTTCCTGATCTCGTCAACATTGGATGTTTTTCACGTTTTTCATATTCCAAATTTTCGTTCCTTCATAGAAGTCTAAATTTGACAGCCGTCATTCTTCGGTTTTCTGTATTTTCTTTTAGTTTTTTCATGATAATGATGCTTTTTATTGTTGATTTATTTATGGTTTTATTCTGAATGATTTGTTGTGATTCTTGTGCTATGCAGCTCACAGGAATTAATAAAAACGGAAAATAGGAGATATGATTTTTTATTACGTGGTTGACGTATCAGTGTTGCTATTATTATTTATTATTATTATTATTTTTTAGCGATAGTTAAAAAATAAAATACAAAATAAAGAAGTATAAAATTGTTTATTATACAAAAGCACACTTCACAAACTTATACAGTTGATAAGTGACAACATAAACGTAAAACAACTTCTTTATAATTAAAAAAAAACTAAATCAACTTTGAGATCACTGTCAGTCACATGAAAATTCAATCTTTTGTTACATGTTATTTACAACAAAACAAAATAAAAAACAACTTATACATTTATAATTAAACAAGAAAACTACTTAAATTTGAGATCAATCAGTCACATGGAAATTATGCAGATGTTCGTATAATAATTATTGCAACAAAAAATAAAGCAACTTATACATTTTAATTAAACTACTCAACTTTGACATCAATCAGTCCTATGAAACATAGTGAACATCAGAATGACTGGCCAAAATGACCGATCAGCTTTAAAATATTACTAAAATCTAATACCCATTTGCTACTATTTGATACCTTTGTTTAAATAATTGGTACCTAATTAACAACTGAGAAAATGAATTTACAAAATTGGCAGTCATTCTGATGTCAGGGTGACTGCCCACATTTAGAAACTCCACGTAAGGGCTCCAAAATTTAAATTCGCCTTTACAAAAATTTGTACCTATTTGATACCTAAACATATATTTTTTCAAAATTTTTAGGGCAAATAATAAAGATTTTATTAGAGGTTTTTTGTTTACTATGTAATACAGAAAGTCATATAAATATATCACAATGAAAAATAAAACAATAAAACAGATTAATCATTTCTTGTATATGTCGGTGCAGGAGACCGATCAGGGTGAGGATCTTTCCCAGAGAACATGATGTGTGGGTGATGTGTTGGTTAGCGAGCAAAACGAAGTTTTTCGAAATCACACTGGTAATTTATTAAGGTAGGTAAGTAGGTTCACTGAATACAACGAGTCGTATGACAGTTCCTAGATTAGTGTTGTCCGCGCGGCTGCCAGCAGAGAAGTGAAATCGTCCCCTCCCTGCGATCGGACATCTTGAGTTAAGCCCGCGCAAACTTTAAATCTAGACTCCGCCGAAGCGTTGACGTCACAGCGCTTCCGCCTCGTTGATAATTCAGCTCCCGTACTATTTACTTCTCCGACACGGCCATCCTACGGGACACGCGTCCCTGTGTGTTACTCTGAAACAATATTCATCACACAGTATCACATAGTTCGGTCACTCCTGACCTATACCTTAAAATCAGTTTGTGGACATCTGATCTATCAGAATTTAATCAAGACGAAATTTGACAACTCTTTATTTAATTTTAAACTAAACTAGGGTACCTTATTACTAAAAATCAATAACACATTGAAGAAAATTAACATCTTATCAATAATCAGGAAATTCAAAGTACAACTGACTACACATTTATCCCGTATCTCGCAAAAGACACAGTCAAACCAAATAAATCAACAAACTTAAGCTCTGCATGTGATCTCTGGCTACGCATAGCCCAGTAACCTCCAGTTACTCATATCTCCTTTATGAAACCCCCCACGGAAGCGCCGAGTCTCTCCTGGACTCTATGGTTTTCACTGAAACCCGACCTCCGCCAGAGTTGACTGCTTACCGCGTACTCACGGACTACTAAAGTAGTAGACGCCGATTTCTATTGAGCTACGGCTACACGACAACCTCTGGTACGGTCCAATCATCATGCTAACTTAAATACTCTCCTCATTGTTACAACTACTACTTTGCTCAACCTCAGTTTCGTCAGTTATACTTTGATTCTCTGGCATTTTTCGCAACCTATCATGTGCGTATTTGTATGTACGGTTAGAATTAAGTGCTTTTAAATTATAACGATCACCGTCAAGAACCTCTATGACCTCAAACGGTCCTTTAAATTTAGGATCTAACTTTGTTTGATTACGCTCCTCGTTCATAATCAAAACAAAGTCTCCTACCGAAAATTTATTGAGTTTTGCCCTTGTCTGGTCGAATCTACGTTTTTCATAAGAAGCCGACTTCTCTATATTGCATAACGCATCATCTCTTATGGTATTTAAATCAACCTCGTGTTCTACATCATCGGCTGTCATCAATGACAGTGGCCGCGCAACTTTGCCAATTAACAGCTCTAACGGACTAGCTTTTGTCGTGCGGTTAACTGTACAATTTATCGCAAGTTGGACTTCGCCTAGCGCATCCTGCCACGAACGGTCTTTTGTCTCTATAGTTGTTAACATCGACTTTAACACTGACATTACACGCTCTACCTGTCCATTCGCTCGTGAAGATCCCGTCGCGATCAAGTGTAAATTAATGTTACTAGAATCACAGAACTCTTTAAATTCCTTACTCGCGAAGCAACGTCCTTGATCAGCGATTATTCGAGTCGGAGTACCAAATAACGCTACGCCATTTTTAACAGCTCTAATGCTACTTTTAGAATCAATATTAACGGTGTGAAACAATAAGACGTATTTAGTGAACGCATCGATAAGGACGAAAACGTATTCTTTTCGATCGCTCTTGCCACTTAATTTTCCCGTCGCATCAACGTGTATAGTATGCCAAGGCGTGCCTACTTTAGGTATTGGGTTTAATTGAGCTTGTACTTTACCCGAGTGTGATTTCGCTACCTTACATGTTACACAACTGTCAATAAACTTCTTAACGTAACGGGGCATTCCATTTGTTCCCAACGAGTAACACCCTCAAATGTCACACTGTTACTCGATGGGATTTTTTTCTGAAAAAATTCCCAACCGGTCACACTACCAGTCACACTGTTACTCGATGGGAATTTCTTCAGAAAAAAATCCCAACCAGTCAAATTTTTGACGGTGAATATTTTGATATAATTATTAACTTTATTATAATTTCTAATGAATGTTTTTTGATATGTGTTCAGCATGTATTATTATCATTTATTCCCGTTGTCCCCGTATGCCATATCCCCGTCACGGGGACAGCGGGACGTGATTAAATTTATTTCCAGTTGTCCCCGTAACGTACATTCGGCTAACGGGGACAACGGGAAGTAAACTTTTCACGAGTCGTTGTCCTCTTATATCTGCATATTTGACCTAATGTTCTTTTGACCTAATTTTCATGTTTAATGGTCACAGTTCTAACCTAACTCAAATGGCACCTAACCAAATCTTAAAATATTCAATGCATGGTCGAGGGTGGGCTTGGTCGACGGAGCCCCGCTTTGCGGGGCTCCTACTTCAGGATGGTTTATAAAAAAATAACCACGAAGGGGATGGCGGGGTCTATTCGCTCGCTTCGCTCGCTCACACGACCCCGCCATCCCCTTCTAACCTAACCTGTCCGAGTCGGGGTGCCCTAAAGTCCAGATTGCATCCAATTTCTACTGGTTACAGTGACTGGTGACTGGTTGGGAAATTAGTAATAAAAAGTTCCCATCGAGTAACAGTGTGACATTTGAGGGTGTTACTCGTTGGGAACAAACGGGGCATTCCCTCGAACCAATAGACGTCATAAAGCTTTTCTAAGGTTTTATCATAGCCGAGATGAATGAGTGACTCATGAACATTGCTCACTACCGACCATCTAATTGCTCTAGGGAGGATTGGTAAACACTTAGTACGTCCGTTACGCTGAATTTTTCGATTAAGAATACCTTTACGAATCTCGTACGTTTTTGCTAAATCGTCATTTAACTGTCCGTTATTTAAATCAGAAACAAGCTTAGAGATTTCAGGATCGCGTTTTTGTTCAGCGAGTAGCCAATTACCGGAGAGTTCGGTCAAGTTAATCATTTTATTTAGCTCTTCCTTGGGCTTCGACTCTGCATTAACTTTAGAATTAAGGAATGGGGGATGATTTCGTGACAAGAAATCTGCGTGTGCCATATCTTTGCCTTTATTATAAAGGACATCAAAATCAAAGCATTGTAAATAGGCCCACCACCTGTGGACTCGCGGTGTCAAGTCAATCTTTTTACGAGATGATTTTAGTGAGTTGCAATCAGTCACAACTGTGAATTTTCTGCCGTGTAAGTATTGCCGAAATTGTTTGATTGCATTAACAACTGCCAAAGTCTCAAGTTCGTAACTATGATAACGCGACTCCGCAGGTGTGGTCCTCTTACTGAAATACGCTACTACTCTACGTTTACCTTCTATGATTTGGAATAAAATAGCACCGTACCCATCAGAGCTAGCGTCTGTGTGCAACTCTACCGGGTATTGGGGGTCATAGATCATTAAAACCGGTTCTTTTGTAAGAATAGAAACAATTTCTTTTCTAATGTCCTCGTGGCGCTGTTGCCAAGAAAAGGGAACCTTATTACACGTCAATTTATAGAGGGGGCCCATAACACGCGAAAAGTTAGGCACAAACTGTCTAAAGTATGTTGCTAAGCCTATAAATTGCCTTAACTGAGCTACGGTGGACGGTGGAGGTAGATTAGACAGTGCTTCAACTTTTCTCCGGTTAGGTCTAATCTGTCCCGACTTGATTTCATAACCTAGAAACTCCAATTGCTTTTTCAAAAACGAGCACTTTTTTAAATTTAATGAAAACCCGGCTTTAGTCAACGTCTCCAAAACAACATTAAGTCTCTCGATGCCTACTTCAATAGTTTCCGAAATAATAAGAACATCGTCGACATAAACAATGACGTAAGTATTCGCTAAATTACCTAGAGCCTTAACAATAGCCCGTTGAAAAACTGATATCGCGTTACGAAGTCCGAACGGCATAGTCAAATACTCGTACTGGCCATCAGGTGTTATAAACGCCGTACGCTCTATAGATTCCTCAGATTTAATAGGGATCAAATGAAAACCTGACGCACAGTCTAACTTCGTAAAATATTGCGCACCATGCAAACGTGATATTTGGTCTGAGATAAGGGGCAATGGATATCGGTCAGGTATAGTGTTGCTATTTAGTTCGCGGTAATCGACGCACATTCTATCGGAACCGTCACGCTTCTTAACCAAAAGTGCTGGACTTGCAAACGGGGAATTACTGGGACGAATAATATTTGCACGCAACAATTCATCTACACGCTCACGCATTATTTTTCTTTCTTCCGCACTAAGACGATAAGGTCGTCGTTGTACTGTCAAACAAGGGTCAATTAGACGAATATCAAGCTCACCGGTTGTTACACGTGTTTGCGGCATACCAGTAATAAAATAGCTCGAATAGCGGGTCAGCACAGAAACGATCGCAGATTTATGCTCAAGGGACACGTCTGTATCAATAACGGCAAAATGATTTATTGAAGGTAGGTCTTTAGCTTTTGACGATTGGACGGTACTCACTGAATCAACCGAGGGTAATTGTAAATTACAATTGTTTACATCGTGGACTTTGGAAATTTTAAAGTGTGTCGCGGTCATACTAACACTGAATCCTTGCAATAGTATTTCACGGCCTAACATAATATCGCTCCTCAAATAGACATCGGGCAAAACATGCAATAAAATCTCGATTAAACTATTATCAATTTCAACAATACAAGTAATCTGAACAGTGCTGAGTACACTTGACTGGCTAATGCCCTTTAAAGTAACTACATTTTGTTCACGCTTACCACTAAATTTACATGATACACTTTCTTTAATAAGTGAACACTCAGCACCAGAATCATAGTGAAATGTGAATAACTGACCTTGATGGCTTAAAATTCCTGCCGGGGGATCAACGACGCACACGTCGACCCGTCGCTCGCTGCGTGTTGCCTCGGTGCTGCCGCCACCTCCATTAGGGCACCGGGTGGAAATGTGTCCTTGTTTTCCACATTTGTAGCAGACGATGGAGCTGGTAGTAGTGGCTTGCTGCTGAGGCTTGCCGTTGGTTCTTGAGGCTTGAACATTTTGTGTTTTCGTTGGTTTTCCTTTTGCTTCCTGCCTATGAAAACAATCCGCCAGTCTATGTCCCATTTTCCCACAGTGGAAACATTTAATTGATGATGTTTGAGATGTCTTCATACGTTTGGTTTCAAATGTTTTCTGATCTGGTACTGTACTTGACTTGCGTTTCAGGTAAGTAAAAGCTTGCAATTCTTGTTGTAGTCGCTGGCGATTGTTTAATTCTGATGTAAAAGCCATTCTTTGTAATCTTGAATCGAACTGGGAAATGTGTGCGACTGTTGTTGCCACCACAATCTGTTCGATGGTGAGATTCTTCCAGCGATTAAATAACAGTGACATGACACGACTGCCGTATGCAGCTAAAGTTTCACCTTCTTTGGGTTTGTCGCCACTTAACTTTATCAGGGTTCCTGCAGGTGTTTCTGTGCTCACAAATCTCGCAGTAAACAGTTCTTTGAAGTCCGCCCATGTCATACCGGGGTAGGACACTGAGGATAACCACGCTGATGCTGATCCTTTGAGAGCCTTGCTAATGGTGATGATCAGCTGACCTCCTTCCGTTGGGTTATCGGCGAAACACAGGTCTGAAGTAGCACACCATGAACGTGCATCTGCGTCGGTCTTGTCCGGGTCAAATTCGGGTAGGTTCACAATCTTGGCAGAACGTTGCGGCTTGCTTAGCGCTTCAATCAAGGCCTTCATATTCGAATTTTGAGTTTCGAATAATAACCGCCAGTTGTTAACGTTCCCGCCATTTTCTTCACAGCGTGGTGTGATCTCAGTGCGATGTTCGTTTGTCTGTTCGTATCCCACTTCTGATGTCGGTGCAGGAGACCGATCAGGGTGAGGATCTTCCCCAGAGAACATGATGTGTGGGTGATGTGTTGGTTAGCGAGCAAAACGAAGTTTTTCGAAATCACACTGGTAATTTATTAAGGTAGGTAAGTAGGTTCACTGAATACAACGAGTCGTATGACAGTTCCTAGTGTAAGCAATCACAAAATAAATTAAGATATTGTATTGAGAATTTGATTTTATTAGTACGCAACTTGACTAGTATCAGTCATTTGTCTCGATAAATATATTACTGCGTTAAAGTATTATGTTATGATTAAATACATTAAAATTAACCTTAATTCAAGTACAAAGAAATAATGCTTAATTTAACAAATTGTTACCATTTTTAATTATGTTTAACGTTCATCTATTGACTTAAAATTCGCGCGCTTTTGCCCCACTTGGTAACGTGGACGCAAAGCTATAAAGGAATTGAATACTGTTCACTGGGGCAATATTTTTTGGATTGTCGAGCTGTTTAGGTCAGACTTGGTATTAAATAATCATATTCGTATAGTGTTAATGTATAGTGTTAATAATTAAAAGTATTTACCACAGTATAAGTGACTTTTTCTTTCAGTTCAGAAGTGGGATATTTCACGTAAGTGTTATTGCCTTATGTTCCATTTCTTTTCAAATGATTTAGTGTGAATCTCATCCTTATGTTGTGCATATTTGAATATTAGGTGATAAGTTTGTTAATGTCGTATCACGAATATTTTTTTATTTGTATTGGAACAACTGATCACTGCCGATCAAGCCTCCTGCTGACCTGGAAGTTGAAATCATACAAGATATTTCGTACTTTCACGACCTTTTACCTAGGTCTTGGCATATTGCAATTTTCTTGTGGTGTTATGATGTCAACGGTCGTATACCAATTTTATACTCGGTAATAGAAGCACTAAAATATAGAAGTACCTTCATGATTTGTGATTTGTTTTTCCGTAATCTAGCCATTCAAATGGTTTAAAAGAATAGCTGTGTCCGTATATTATTTTTGACTGACCAGGTCTACAAATGGATGACGATCGCGATGAAAGTGTGGCTCAAATGCCGCGAACTGCATCACCAGTGTTGGACAAGCAGAGCCGCAGGCGGAACTGGGAGCCGAGCCGCAGGCGGAACCAGGAGCCAAGCCGCAAGACGAACCGGGAGCAAAGCCGCAGCCCTTGCGGCAGTCAGAGCCGCAGGCAGTGCAGCAGGCAGTGCAGCAGGCAGAGCCGCAGCCAGGGCAGCAGGCAGAGCCGCAGCCAGAGCAGTAGACAGGGCCGCAGCACCAGCCGCAGGCAGAGCTACAGGCATAGCAGCAAGCGCAGTCGTGTGTGGAGCCCTGGTCACCGAATTCGACGGCTCGAGACGCCGCCGCCGGGAAGGATTGCAACACATCGGAGTCGCAGCCCAACCAGGGTGAAACCTGGTTCATCGGGGAAGCGGCTCAGCGAAAATTGCAGATCACAGTCAAGACGCAGCACGACCAACACACGAAATCACCAACGAAGCGGGTATAAACGAGGCACCCGTTCACCAAGCAAAATAACCAGGACACGTGAGTCATTTCCTACAAATGATGTGTTTTCTAAATTTACCGATATTCTTGATAAAATCTCGAGTAGGGGTAGTGAGAGAATAAGTAATTTTAACGTAGTTCCTGAGTTCGACCCTTCTTCAAAAAATCAGAACATAAATAATTGGATACACAAAGTAAATGAAATAGCAAGCATATATAGTTGGACAGACCGACAAATCATACATAATACGATTCCTAAACTTACTGGCAATGCAAAGCGGTGGTACGAGGGTCTAACAACAATTAATTTTAGCTGGTTTGAGTGGCAAGAAAAGCTCAAAGCAGCTTTTCCGTGCGATGAAAATTACGGCCAAATGCTTTCGGATATGTTGGACAAAAGGGCGAAGTTTGGGGAATCTTTGGAGGATTACTATTATGATAAAATGGCATTACTAAATAGGTGCGAAATTAAGGGCAAGAGAGCAGTTGAATGCGTAATCTTTGGTATAGATGATAGGGCCATTAGGATAGGAGCGGAAGCAGCTCAATTTGATAACCCTGATAAACTTTTGGCATACTTACGAAATGCAAAAAGTATAAGCAAGAGAAATGATAATATTCAAAGATCTTCCAACAAGAAATTTCTGACTAAGGATAAACCACCTGTTAGTAATAAATCAAATACGATCAGGTGCTTTAATTGTAAAGAAGAAGGGCATATTATGAGTAAGTGTCCTAAACCATTAAAAAAATGTACTAATTGTTCAATAATTGGTCACGATTCTAGTGAATGTTATCGTAAGAAGGAAGACTCAAAATCTGTCTTAGAAATTTCAACCACCAAACCTAAAACTAATGATAAATATGTACAAACTGTTTTGATAAACGGTCACAAAAAAGTAGGTTATTTAGATTCAGGTAGCGAATGTACACTCATTAGAAACTCCGATGCTGTAGAATTATTTGGTAAATGGGATACAACTTATTCAGTGGCGATGACGGGATTTGGTGGAGCGGTAGTTCATGCGATAGGTCGATGTCCAGTAGTTTTGGAAATTCAAGGCGTTATTGTCGAATTGGATGTTATTGTTGTACCTGATAATTTTTTGAAATACTCATTGTTGGTTGGTCAGTCATTTACCGAAGCCACAGGGGTTAAAATCATAAAAACTGATTATGAATTAATAATATCCCGTGAGTTTCCAGAGACTATTGGCGTAGTTAAACTTTTTTCAAAAGAATGTTGTTCAATTCGACCCGGATGTTTCTATGTAGAGGTTGACTCGTCTCCTAACATAACTGGTTCTATATTAGTATACGGAAGTTATAGATCCATCCCTAATTTAGAACATCACATAGAAGAGGGTGTTTACTCAATTGAAAATGGCAAAGGTGTACTATTAGTGGATAATATTTCGTCAAACGTTATAACTTTTAAAAAAGATCAGTTAATAGCTAGAGGACAATTTTTGCAGATAAAAATTATAAATTGTCCTACTATAAATAAGATTGATGTTGCAAGCTCTTTAGAACCTTTTCATTTGAATGACTTGTCTCTGGACGATAACTTAAACCGGGATCAGAAATTGCAACTATTGGATGTCGTAAATCGTTACCGAACGTGTTTTGCTACTAAATTATCTGAATTAGGCTGTACTAATGTAGAGACAATGAACATTGATTTAATGGACCCCCAACCCGTAGTTTACAGGCCTTATAGATTGTCTCATACAGAAAAACAAGAGGTTAGGGGTATGACCGACGAATTGCTACAATGTGGTGTCATAAGAGAATCTTGTTCGCCGTTTGCAAGTCCAATAATTTTAGTAAAAAAAAAGAACGGTGAGAAGCGCCTTTGTATAGATTACAGGGCTTTGAATAGGAAAACTGTGAAACAACACTACCCTTTGCCGAGGATAGAGGATCAGATGGATAGGTTAGCGGGGTATAGCCTGTATACTACCTTAGACCTAGCGTCAGGGTACTACCAAATAGAATTGACTGAAAGTGACAAACAAAAAACTGCTTTTGTCACGCCAGAAGGGCAGTTCGAATTTAATAGGATGCCTTTCGGTCTGACAAATGCACCAGCGGTATTCCAAAGAACTATCAATAAAGTTCTTGATAACTTAAGGTTTGATACGGTTGTCGTATACATGGACGACGTCCTTGTACCTTCGGTTTCGTTTGATGATGGTTTGAAAAAACTAGAAACGGTGTTTGATAAAATTAGAAATGCAGGGCTTACATTGAAACTCTCGAAATGCAACTTCTTCCATTCAAAAATAGAATTTCTTGGCTTCGAAGTCTCTGGGAATGGCATTAAACCGGGGAAGTGTAAAACAGACGCGGTTGATAAATTTCCTATCCCTAAAGATGTCCATAATGTTAGGCAATTCTTAGGCTTGGCAAGCTTTTTTAGGCGTTTTATTAAAAACTTTGCGATAATTGCTCGTCCATTGACCCAATTACTAAAAAAAAATGTTTCTTGGACTTGGGGCAAAGAAGAAGAGACTTCATTCACTCAATTAAAAGCAAAATTAGTGTCCCGACCAATCTTAACTTTGTACAATCCTAATGCTGCTACCGAGTTGCATACAGATGCCAGCAAACACGGTGTAGGTGGTATGCTTTTACAGAAACAAGATGACCAAGTTATGAAACCAGTCGCTTATTTTAGTAGGCGTACCTCACCAGAAGAGCAACACTTTTCATCATATGAATTGGAAACCCTGGCGGTTGTGAATAGTTTGAATAAATTTCGATGTTACTTAATAGGGATAGAGTTCACTATTGTTACTGATTGTAACTCGTTACGTGCCACTTTTACTAAAAGGGATATGATTCCACGTGTTGCTCGTTGGTGGAGTATGATCCAGGAATTTGACTTTAATATAATTTATAAACCAGGGAGTTCTATGACGCACGTAGATGCATTGAGTAGGAATCCTCTGCAAGAAAATACTGCCAGCACCGACCCTGTTGATTTACAAGTTTTTCATATTACTGTAGATTGGTTAGCCACGGTTCAAATGAATGATGATGAGACACAAAGAATTAAACGGGTTTTAGACGATAAAGATTCAAATTTAATTAACTATACAAAACAAAATTTTATTTTAAAACGTGGAGTAGTTTACAAAATAACGGATGATGGACTTAGATGGTATGTGCCAAAAGGTGTCAGATGGCAAGTGTTACGTGCTTGTCATGATGACATAGGTCACTTTTCTTATGAGAAGACTTTAGATAAAATTAAAACAACCTACTGGTTCCCAAAAATAAACAAAATTGTTAAAAAGTATTGTCAAGCGTGTATTCAATGCGCTCACGGAAAGGTGCCGGCTGGAAAGAGGTCTGGGTTTTTACATCCAATACCGAAGGTATCTGAACCTTTCCACACCGTACATGCGGATCACTTAGGTCCGTTCAATGAGAGCAAAAGAAAGAATAAGTACATATTAGCCATAATTGACGCGTTCACAAAATTTATTATCCTAAAGCCTGTTAGAAATACGAAAACTCACACAACGATTTTGGTTTTTAAAGAATATTTTAGTTTGTTCGGGGTACCTTCTCGAGTAATAACAGATAGAGGCACTACTTTCACGAGCTCAAAGTTTAGACATTTTTTATCAGAAAAAAGTGTAAAGCATATCTTAAATGCGGTTGCTACTCCTCGTGCAAACGGGCAGGTAGAGCGCTACAATAGGACGGTATTAGATTCATTAACGGCTATGACATTTGGAAAAGACGAAAAACTATGGGATGAGTATTTGCTACAAGTACAGTGGGGTTTAAATAACACCGCCAATAAAGCAGTAGGTAAAACCCCAGCTCAATTGTTATTTGGGTTGCGACTGACAGGGTTGACTGAGAGTGGACTGGCTTTACCAGTTCAGGAAAATAATGATACTAATATTAGTAACGTTAAAGATATTAGAAACGAAGCACTAGACAAAATAGTACGTACTCAGGAAAAACAGAAGCAAATCTTCGATAGGGCTAGAATTCCCCCACGTCAGTTTGATGTGGGACAACTGGTTAGGGTAGAAAGAGAAGTAGGTCAGAAAGGAAAAAGTAAGAAGTTAGTTCCAAAATGTCTAGGCCCTTATCGCATTACCAAAGTATTACAGAATGACAGATACGAAGTAGAGGATACACCTATCACTAAAAAAAAAGGGTAAACAAAAATATGTAGGAATTTTTTCGGTTGATAAAATTTACCCTTGGCTTGTGTATCAGTCGGTGGACGACAGTAATGAAGACGATAATAGTAATAATTCGGATATGGATACAGACAACTAAATTGTGGAAGTATTGCAATGAAATAGTTATGTTGAACAGTTTATGAATTTCCTATATGTAGAAAGACAGGTTTCGTTGGCAGTGGTTGCGAATAGTATGACTTAGTTAACAAAATGTAGTATGGTTAGTAGTGGTAAACGCCTTTAACAGGCTAGAATCTGCTTTTATGGCTAGTATGGTAGTATGGTAGTATGGTAGTATGGCAGTATGGCAGTATGGTGAAATGGTGAAAAACCACTAGCAGGCGAGATTGACCTGACATGATAGTATTGTAGTAGGGTGGTAATAATGTGTTATGGTAATATGGTTCCAGTAATGTTATGGAACGAGTGTAAATTGTGAATATTGCGACTAAAGATTGCTGGAAAGGGATTGATTATTATGGTTATATTTTTAGAAAATATTGTTAATGTTACCTACTTAGTTGATTGTTTCAGTCAGATTGTTAATAACTAATATTTAATTAAGGAAAACGTATAGTTATTATTTATTTTTTTTGTTTTGTGTACTACTTATTTAGTAAAGAAATCTTTAATATTATTTTATCTAATTCCAATTTGGTATTGTGTGTGAAAACAAATTTTAATTTTTATGTAATTCGCGAGGGCGCGAATCATAGGTCAGGATGGACGAATGTAAGCAATCACAAAATAAATTAAGATATTGTATTGAGAATTTGATTTTATTAGTACGCAACTTGACTAGTATCAGTCATTTGTCTCGATAAATATATTACTGCGTTAAAGTATTATGTTATGATTAAATACATTAAAATTAACCTTAATTCAAGTACAAAGAAATAATGCTTAATTTAACAAATTGTTACCATTTTTAATTATGTTTAACGTTCATCTATTGACTTAAAATTCGCGCGCTTTTGCCCCACTTGGTAACGTGGACGCAAAGCTATAAAGGAATTGAATACTGTTCACTGGGGCAATATTTTTTGGATTGTCGAGCTGTTTAGGTCAGACTTGGTATTAAATAATCATATTCGTATAGTGTTAATGTATAGTGTTAATAATTAAAAGTATTTACCACAGTATAAGTGACTTTTTCTTTCACTAGATTAGTGTTGTCCGCGCGGCTGCCAGCAGAGAAGTGAAATCGTCCCCTCCCTGCGATCGGACATCTTGAGTTAAGCCCGCGCAAACTTTAAATCTAGACTCCGCCGAAGCGTTGACGTCACAGCGCTTCCGCCTCGTTGATAATTCAGCTCCCGTACTATTTACTTCTCCGACATATATATAATGCTATGTGCGTAGAAGCTTTTATTGCTTTTTGTTATTCTGGTGGACAAATCATCAAAGCATTGCCATTTTGTGCCCCTAAGACAATGAGATTTATAATGTCCAATACAGTTAGAACTGCACCCTAATTGCGTAACACGCTATTAATCATAATCGATTTCATTTTGATAGTTCAACAATATTCATTGCGTTATTTACGTTGCTGAGCAGACACATTTTTCGAACAAATGAAGTAATGGTTTAGCCATTTGTTTCAAAACGAAACAAATTATGATGAATCGTGAGTTACGCAATTAGGGTGCTGGGTGGAGGTACAAATTCTATTACAGATAAGATTTTGTATTCAATACCTTTTAATATCATTGTTTTTGGTAAATCAGTAAGGGCCAATTTTACCGTTCAAATTAAACGCGATTAACTGAACATAAACGGCGTTTTAGTTTTAATCTCAGTTTAAGGTTTGGTTTGGGATTTCACCAACCATTTTTAAACTAGTTTGGTGCTAAACGCAGTTACTGTACTAAACGCCCAATTTTGACCGTTTAACGTTTTAAACGCGATTATGCGCTTGACATACCGCACTGCGCTTTTCCGCCATATTGTTTTGAAGAAGTAACACTGTTGTTATATTACCTGTTTTGAATCGTTTAGAGAATATTTTGAGATACATAATGAGAAGAGTTTACTCATTGGCCTTTGAAGAAGATGAGGATGAATTTGTAGTTCGACGACCAAGGTGGATTCGCGAAAGAGAGGAGCACTTCGACACTCTAGATAATCATGATTTTGTGACGAGATTTCGACTTACAAAACCGACAGTGCTCTCTATATTAGAAGCTATTGAAGATAAACTAGAATTTCCTACAAACATGTAAGTATCTCATTAGGTACAAAAACACTTTATTCCTACAAAGTTAGGTTAGGTAGGTACCTAGGTACATGAAGTTGGTTAAACCTTAAATAAAGAATGTTATTTGAAAATAATATTAAAAGCAGTAAGTACCTAGGTAGGTATACATAAAGGGGGTATATAGGTATATACCCCCTTTATGTATACCCTCCTGTACACATTGAATAATCAAAAGGCTTACCTATAGTTACTAGCGTATGTAGTACCTACTTATGGAATCTTTTTATTTCAGAAATCACTGCATATCACCCATTAACCAGTTGTTATGTGCTCTTCGCTTCTATGCAACTGGGTGCTACCAAACTACTGCTGCTGATTTATGTGGATTTAGTACATCTACTGCACACAGAATTGTGCATAGAGTCAGTTGTGCTATTGCTGCTCTACGACCTCATCTCATTGTATTTCCTAGTACACAAAGTGAAATACTTCAGACGCAAACTGAGTTTTACAAAAAAGCTAGATTTCCTTTGGTTATTGGTGCTATAGATTGTACTCACATCAAGTATATGAGGTCACCGGGAGGAGAAAATCCGGAGTCTTTCCGCAACAGAAAAGGATACTTTTCCCTAAATGTTCAGGCTATTTGTAATGCCAAATTAGAATTCACCGATATTGTTGCAAGATGGCCAGGTAGCACACATGATTCTCACATCTTTAATAACTGTTATCGAAGAGCTATGTTTGAACAAGGAACATATAAAGATGCTGTACTTGTCGGAGATGGAGGTTATGCCTGTAAAAGCTACATGATGACACCACTTGAACGGTGTAACACAACTGCAGAGAATTTGTACAATGAGTCACAAATACGAACCAGAAATTCTGTTGAACGTTTGTTTGGAGTGTGGAAAAGGCGTTTTCCAGCAATGGCTATTGGTTTAGGAGTTAGCCTACAAAATTCTTTCCCTATTATTGTTGCCACAGCTGTGTTGCATAACATGGCAAGGCAATCTGGTGAAAGTGTTCCTCCTGATGATTATCAAATTGTACCGCCTGCTTCTTGGGATGCTCTATTAATTCAAGGCAATATTAATGAGGGAAATATGCTTCACTCATCTAGTAGATCACTGAGAGAAAACCCTAACTATAGAAAGCGTAAAGATATTATTAACAATTATTTTTCTACATTAGCAAGGCAAGTAGGTAATGAGTGAAGTGTAAACTTTTGAAATTAACTGTGTAACATAATAAATATAATATAAAAGTAAAGAAATATTCAAAATCAAAAGTCATTTATTCAAACTAGGCTGAGAGTCAGCTCTTTTTGAACGTCAAAATAAAATTACATAAGACAGTCCCCCCAAAACGCCCGCCCTTCACCACTTCCTAATGCTTTAGCTGGGAAGAAGAAGTAGCGGAACAAACTCCCCAGCAGCACAGCTGTCTGTTAACCCTTAGATGCATGATTTTTTATATTTTCGTGAAAAAATACACATATTACGAAATGAGGTCTCTAAAAAACAGGAAAAATAATAAAAAAAATCATTTCAATATTTAAAGTTTATTATTTATTAAAAAACATGTGTTATCATTTTTGATAAATTATGCAGCAAGGTCATAAAAAAAACAAAAATTAATTAGTGTGGAAAACCCTGAAACAGTTATTATTTCTATTGTCACAGAGTGACACATGACATTTCTCACACATTACTGACGTAAGTTTTTTACATTGGGCATATTTACACTGGTTCCTTTTGGAACCATAAGATTTTTCATGCCCGACACCGTCAAAACGTACGTCATCAGGAGGTAATGTTTGAGCGCCTATCTTTGGTCTTTTTTGCTTGTTTACAGGGCCTGCAGCAGTATTCAAACTTGGGCGACCTCTTTTATTTTCCGATGTGCTGCCATATTTACACAAAGTTTCCGCTAGTTCGGTCCTGAAGTCAGCAAGTTTTAAAATATTCTTAGGATTCGCACCCTTCTTCAACAAAACTTTTTTATACAGAATCCAACTATTTATCACAGACATGTCTAGTTGGTGATAAAAGAGTCTATTTGTCCATTTTTTGGATTTCATTCTAATTCTGTATCGACCCAAATAGCTATCCATAGTGTCGACACCGCCCATACTCGCGTTGTATTCGCGGATAGCATTTGGGCAGGATATGGCAATGCTTTTCTTCTGCTTTTTGTCATATCTTTTTACCGTGTTTACAGGTTCTGAACCCACATACGTGGAGAGCAGTAAAACCTGTTTATTATCCTTCCAGCTAGTGGCCGAAAATTCAACCCCATCAAAGGTAGTAACATTTTCATCATACGATCCTCTCGGCACTGATGGTTTGAGAAGATCTTTTTTATCAGGCAGTTTACATGTTTTTCCCAGTCTATTCTTCTGTACTGTCCCCAAGCAATAAATACCTTCTTTGAATAAGTAATGGAATAGTGACAAACTTGTGTAGAAATTGTCAAAATATATTATATGATTTACATTCCTCGGTAGTGGTCGAAGCAAACGTATGACTGTATTCGAAACTACTCCTAAGTCGGGTTCATTTGGTAGTCTTTGGGTATTAGGAGCCCCTGAATAAATTTCAAAATTATAGGCATAACCCATTGGGCAACAAAGCACGTATAATTTAAATCCCCATTTGTGTGGTTTCTTCGGCAAATACGGCTTCATAAAATGGCCAATTTTAGTGGAGCACATCTGTTCATCTAATGACAGGCGATGTTCAAACGGAACTGATATAAATCGGTTATTGAGATGGTCTACTACTGTACGTATTTTATGTAATCGATCGTGCTCAGGATGGTCAGGAGGTAGGTGGTTACTGTTGTCGTTGAAATGAATTATTTGGCGAATCTTTTCGAATCTGTTTACCGTCATTGTCTCTGAAATTGGATGGAATTGTACAGCTCGTGCCCAATAAGATCTGATGCTAGGATAATGATATACTGAAGTGTATATCAAGATGCCAAGGTATTTACGAAGTTCTAATAAGTTGATGGGGTCGGAAAAATTTGGATTCACTTGTACAGCATATTTGTTCGTCTCAGCAATGATCAATTCCAGTAGCTTTTGATCAAAAAAGTAAGAAAAAAATTGGTATGGAGTGGATAAATCTAAAATATGTTGAGGGTAGGCTGTGACTCCAAGAAAGGTAAGAGCTTGATCAACCAAAGGCATGTTTTTCTTTTTCCAAACTAAATTTCTTACTTGAGTATAATTAGTGGACCTTGATACAATTTCTGACAAATCATCAGACACTAATGGGGGATCACAGTCTTGATTAGTATTTAATTCTGTTTGTTCTTCTTCTACTTCCTGTTCCACATCTTCAAGGTCTTCGAGCAATTCATTTAGATTGTCATAGTAATCCAGAGCATCTTCATCGATGTTTGCTTCATCCTCAGAGATGTCGCCGTTTTCCAGTTGAGATAATAGTGTTTCAATATCTCTGTCATTCATATTCTATGTCGTATCAATAGGGATCTAAAACCATAATAAAACCATGCAACCCAACACCAAAAGACATAAAAATTGCTCCAAAAACATAGCAATGTAAGAATAATTATGTACATCCATAGTAAGAAAAACTTACACCGGTAATGCATAGATTATCATTTTTGATAACAATATTCCAAAGCAAATTTAGTACCATGCCACACTATTCAGTTGTAAAATAAACATATCAAAACAAAATATAGATTCTTACCTTTCAGAAAGTATTTTTTTTTTTGTAAATAACCGTTATTTTATACTAGATATGAACCGATTTATATATTCAAATTCGTACCCATGTAAGTATTACGATCTTGCAGCTTGTAATGTCAAATTCAACCAATCACAGCCCAGATAGTATTTTGTCATGTTGACAGATTATAAGAATGACACGTAAACAGTCGTCCAGAAACGTTTCGTTACTTAAATATATTTTATTCGGAAGTTATGCGTATGAAAAAGTCAGTTATCATTTTTGATAAACTATGCACTTAAGGGTTAAGTTAGAAGAACTTGATTCTATACAATAATAGGTAATAAAAATTACGAAACACAAGACACATTAATATACACAGGGAGGCACTGTGTATTAAATTAGTGCAACTTATTGAGCTCTTCTTTTAATATTAAAATACGGAGTTGCTCTTGCTCAGTCCTTAATTTTTCCTGCTTGAGCATTTCAGTCTCTCTTTCCTCTTGCAACTTTAAAATCCTCATTTGAGCCTCGTGTTGTTCTTTTCCTTGTTGACAAGCTGCAAGTAATGAATCAACTTTTTGTTGAGTCAAAGCTTGGCTCTGGTTTAGGATAGGCCTCCTACGGCTTACTGTTTGAGTTTTGAATCTGAAAAAGAAAAGCAATATATTATTAAAAATATACTGTTAAATCTTTTCTCCAAATGCGTAATACATATACAGCAATTCCTTACTTTACTGGTGTAGCTTCATAGGTTGAATGCACAGTACTACTACAACTTGGCTGTATAAGTTCTATATTTTCATATTTTTTTGAATTTGAGTTTTGATCTTGATGCTCAAATTGTGATGGATAGGTTTTGTCAGTTCTCAAAGTATGGTTTTTTGGTGCCCGTAACATAGCTGGAGAGTAATTAGACCAGTCCTACAAAAAAACACACAAATACAAGATTATTTTAACATCAGACACTGAAAAAGTACAGGTAACTATAATTTTATTAAAACATAAATATTGCAGTTTTACCTTTGGGTTTTCAATGAGACTATGTACAAGTTCAACTTGTTTCCCTGTTGATTCATGGCTTTCTTGTATAAGTTCAACTTGTTTCTCTGGTGACGCATGGCTTTCTTCATTTGCTGAAAGAAATATTACATTTTAAAAGATATACCTACTCAAATAACAAAATGATGTAATCATATTACATAAATAACAATAATGAGCCTAACACTTAATACATACAATACAATATCTCTATTTGAGAACTTAACAATAGAATATCTTCATTTTCCCTTTTCTGCAAGTTTATTGGTGTCAGTCTTAGATCACAGTCAGCATTGTTCCCTGAAGCTGAAATAAATTTGATTTACTTAGATAGGTACATGAAAACATCAAATTAGACATAAGTAAAGTTACATACCTACTAGCACTAGGGTTCCATCTGTATCGAATTCATTAGTAAACCCAGTCACAGTGGGTTTGATTAAATTAGTCACCCTTTCGATGATCGAGTCTGCAACAAAACATTTAGGAGGGCCCCCGACCTACAAAAGATAATAATATAGTATATATCATAATAATCTGCACTTTCAATCTGAAGTATTTATTTTTATTATTATATAAAAATGTCAGAAAGCATACCTGTGGCCAAAAAGCTCTGATTTGCTTGGGTAATTTGACTTTTAGCCTTTTTTTTCATGTTTTCCCAGCAATTTTTTATAACCATCCAATCCCTCGTATGCAAACCAGACGTGGCATTAAATTGATCAGTAATTTTTCGCCACTCGTCATTCTTTTCCCGAACACTCACAGCATCAGTTTTCTTGGACTCTATTGTGTTATAATGTTTTTCGACCAAATCTAACAACAGCACCTTTTCACTCTGTTGAAATGCTGGGTCTCTTTTTCTTTTCGACATACTGTTAACCTAAACTAATAAACAAAAATCCACAAATAAAAATATGCACTGCACTGCACTTCAGAAAATATTAACCACGCAAAACTAACAGGAGGTAATAAAAATAACCTCACTTTAGTCACTATACCAAGTTGACAATTGACTTGACAACCAAGGAATACGTTTCGTTATATGTATTGTTGTACAAATATTGCAATAGTTTTGTCCTGTTTCGGTGCAAGAACAAAACGCAACGCGTTGTTGCCGTTCTAACATGCCGGTAACTCGGTTTTCGTAAACGCGATCAACGAGCGTGGCGTTTTGCTCTGTGAAATGCAAGCGATGATAAACGAGATCAAATCTCGTTATTAAACTCAATTAGTCTAAACTCAGTTTTACTGAACGTAGTTTTGGAGACGATCGGAGAAATTAGCCCTTATTTTATCAGACTCTGGTTCAAAAGCAATCACATCTTTTAAATTATAATCAATACTTTTTGTGCCACTGCAACCAAACTTTCTGCAAGTCGACATGTATCAAATAGGTACAAACTTTTTGTAAAGGCGAATTTAAATTTTGGAGCCCTTACGTGGAGATTCTAAATGTGGGCAGTCACCCTGACATCAGAATGACTGCCCATTTTGTAAATTCATTTTCTCAGTTGTTAATTAGGTACCAATTATTTAAACAAAGGTATCAAATAGTAGCAAATAGGTACCTATTAGATTTTAGTAATATTTTAAAGCGGCTAGGTCATTTTGGCTCATTTGTACTCACATCGTTTAATTATAAAAATATAAAAAATGCACAATAAGATTTTACCGCATCTGCCACGGCTGCAACTTAGGCGATGGTGGGACAGTAGGTGTGCCTGGAACCAAGTGACACTCGGTTCGCTCCGGAGATGACTGTTTCCTAAAACAAAATATATTAATAAAAAGGCAACACACCCCTTATCAATATTGTATTGACATCGATTTCCTTACCGCGCCCTTTTACGTGGTAGTGCATCTGGAAGGAGGGTCCGCGAAATTTCCTTGATCAGCTCCTCTTTTACCGACGGATCCATTTTTTTTAATGTTTTCTTAGTCAGAAGTAAAGATTTTTTTAACGCTGCATGCTCTTCTTCAAAACTTCTACAAAATATAAATAAAAGTTTTAATAGAATCAATTATATTATGTCTTTTTCATTAAAAAGAATAACAGCTGATGAAATAATTAAAATACCTTGAACTTGGACCTGCGACTGCAAATTCTTTACTTTCACAGCCTTTTCCTTTGCCGCGTCCTCTAGCACGGCTCGTACCTCGTCCTCTTTCATTATTACTTTTACCTTTTCCACTATTAAAAAAAACGTAAAAATAAACACAATAAAAACATTATTGAACCAAAAGTGAAAAAACAAAACAAAAATCACCATCACCTAATTTATACTATCAATTTTATGCAGGACAAACAATTATTTTTTACATCTTAACACTATTTAAAAATTATTAAAAAAAACATAATTAACTTAGATTTGAAAAAATTACTCGTCACCTTTCACCAATAAATAAAATAAAAATAAGCCAACAAAAAACACCGACCGCTAACCCTAAGCCAAAACACGTATATTGCTTCGCGCAACCAAAGCGGCAATATCAAATTGAGTAGGTAAAAACTTACCGGGTGGCTTAATTTTCGCAATCTGTTACAATCTGAAGAACAGTTTACACAACTTAATACCTTAAATTGAATAAATATAGTAACATATCATTAATAATATTGTATGTTTAAGAAAAACATCGTATTTACGATAATATAGCAGTACAAAATTAAGTTTAGGACTACGACACTGCGAGTGTTTTTAAATGACGATTTTTTAAATGTTGTCTTACAATGTACCTAAAAATATTACTTTAATATAAAAACACACACGTTAGAGATTCATTTAGTATATAAACATCAGCAGAAATCAGTAAAATAATAAACTTACGACATATTTTATCACCTCCTTGAAAACACTATGGCATCACTTCACTCACGTAAACACAACTGACGATATTTCGTTATTTTTCTACATTACTACACCCTATCTCTATTCTTAGCCTCTGCCAATGCTTGCAGCCCTTTCCCCACTGCAGCCACAGCTTCAGCTAATATCCTATATCTCTCTGCACTCCTTTCTTCCATGGCCCTTTCTCTTTCCGCACACCTCTCCAGAAAGGACTGCAGGATTTGTGCATTCAGTCGTTGTATCTCCAGCTGCTGTTCTTCCAACCTCACGAATCTTTCAGTAGTGGTGGAGAATTCCGTTCGCCGTTGAGATGGTGGAGGAGCAGCAACTGAAGACGTGTGACGTGATGCTGAAAAAAGAACACAGATTTACTATGATGCGTAAATAAAAAATCCTAAATAGCAGCTTTTCGTTGTTATTAGGTTGAAAAATGAAGTTTTGATAGTTATTTTTATTTTGTACTCACACACAGAACCAGCACCTCGACTAGCACGAACCATATTTGTCCTAGGCCGGCGAGAAGGCGAAGCAATTGGCGTTGCGTGTCGTGAAGCTAAAAAGATAAATATTTACATACTTACATGAAGGTTGTTTAATCTCGAGTTTTTTCCTAAATCAAATAGGTATAAAATAAAAGTACAAATCAACTCAGATATATATGTTTATGAACTGAGTTCATCATTGAGCATGAGCAAACCACATAATATTGAGTTCCCACCTATGAAATTCTCTTTTTTCTCACAAATAGACAACCTCATCACTTCTATGATTTAAAATATTCATCAATTGCTTGATAAATATCGAATAATGATCATCATAGACAGCTACCAATAGTAAAAAAAACCTTATTACTTATAGTTTTCTAAAAATAAAAAATACCTTAAACATTCTCCTCTTTTGTTAGCAGAAATGACCACTATTTGTTTTAACTTAGCCAAAACTTATTTTTGTTGCTTAATCTAAGTGGTTATCTTAGGTTGTTAAATAAATTAGGAAAATGTTAGTATGAAAAATGCAACTTCTTTAAAATTCTCCATACAAAACACTGATTTCATAGGTGGGTACCTAATAGTAGTGAAAGCTGTTTAACATTATTGGTCACTTACATGACGAAGCAGCAGTTCGACGACGACTCACTGGGGAGGCTACTTGGGTGGAACCGCGGCGTGAAGGAGAGGGTGGGGTGTGTGTGAAAGTGTTATTGGTGGAGGGGACAGGCTAGGATGATATATATGAGGATTTGGAGGAGGAGTATGTTCTAACTGGTTATTCTGAAACAACAGAAACAATCCTAAAAAGGAAACCCACTTACATTATAATTAAATATAAAATTTTAAATAGTGCCGCTGTAAGTAATATTAAAGCACCTAAAATTTCAAAAAAATCTTTATATGTAGGTGTAGGTAGTTAAATAAAGGTATACAAAAAAACCACATGACGTGGTTAACCGAATAAAGCTCTATAGCTTGGGTCAGAGTGTAGCGGATTTGTTCTCAAGATATGATTTGAGTTGTCACAGTCATAGTATACACTTACTGTGACAACTCAAATTGTCTCTAGTAGACACATACCCGGAAAATGCTTTGGTTTGTTCCAACTGTTGAGCTGGATGAGGAAGCAAACAGTCTTCTTCTCGAAATTGCAGAATCAGGTAGTCTGTAATTAAGAGTGTGTTCTTGACTATTCTCAATCAGTTCGGAACCCTGAAAAGTAAATTGGATAAACTGTTACTACATATCTTCCTTGTGGATTAAAATTAGAAAAAAATATATTTTGACTGCAAATAGTACCCTACAGATAAATGATAGTGGGCAAAAATGTTTGGACGGCACACCCACGTCCGCCACAGCTCCGACTACTTTTGTTTGGAAGGTATCACAGTCATGTCTCACTGTGCCAATGTGCATCAAATTCTGTCCGAGGGTTCTCTATATATTTTGAGTAGAATAGGTATAACTTACTGAGCATTAATAAATTAAACAGAGGTTAATTGAAGACATAAGTGGATGAAGGGGTTATGATACAATTTGTAAATGTGAAGATAACGGGCACCAAAGTTTTGTTACTTATCATTGAGATAAATCTTTTTTCCTGTTGTTATTTTACTAACTATTTATGTCGAATTATAGTAAATACACGCAACTACTAATATGGAGTGAAAAAATAAAATAAATGTTTAAACATATGTATTTATTGAAAAAAATATGTTTATAACTCCTTCATTCAGCGCTGAAATATAAATAATTTGTATGCTTAAATTAAGGAAGAATGAGGCAACTACTTAAAAAACGTAATTAAACAAACAAAAAAACAGTTTCACCAAGTTAACCTTTTTTTTTTTTTTTTTTAGGGTGGGAAATCATCAAATAACTTCTCCTGCTCTGGGTGGAGCAGGAGGGCGTGTCAGACTTTTACTGACTAAAACCCACCCGTGTTCCCTCAGTTGCCTGTGTGCCAGGGGCCGCGGTATCTCTTTCGAACAACCCGCACCCCTGGCAGGCATCGGCCCTTGCAGACCCCACCAGATCGGCGCACCAGGACACGTGGCACGCCGTGACCACCCCAGGAACCAAGTCATAAAAGGGCCCCAGACGAACCCGTGTCTGGCGCCCTTGGTCCCCCTGCGACGGGTCAGCGCAGTGGCCCCGCCGCCTACCACTTTTCGGCCGCAGGGGATAGGGAGAGCGGCCAACGCTATACCGACACTCCTCTTCCCCTGCGGCCCCACCGCGTCCGCCATCAAACGGTGGCGGCCCCGTCCAGGCCACGGAAGGGAAGAGCGCTACTCAGAAGTACCGGCACTCCTCCTCTTCCGCAGCCTGTAATCCTCAGCCGCGATGCCTCCCATTCGACATCGCGGCCCGCCTCAGTTGCGGTGCACCTCACCGCAACCTACATTTTGGCCGCTACGTCGTCGGCTTGGAGACAAAAGCCCTGACGAGCGGCCCCACCTTGGGGTTCCTCTTCGCTTCACCGTGGGAGCGGACCACGGCTACTGAGCCCCCCCGCAACGACAATGCGGGAACCCACTGGGGGGGACCAAGTTAACCTTGACCTACAATATTTTCATAATAATATCTATATTCTGGTTTCACTTTCATTTGTTCTTTAATATTAGCTTTCTTTTCTTCAGAAATTGTACCATATTTTCCCTGAACACGTCCAACTACAAAGTCTTCTACTTGACCTCTTTTTTTAATATATCCACTTTTCTAAATGGCATCATTTCGTCATAATTTTCTTTATATAAGTAGGCACCGAATTCTTCTACCCTTATCCATTTAATACCGTCCCTGAAGTTAACTTTTTGCTTGTTTTCCTCCACCTTTCTGTTTGTTGAGTTTTTTTTGCAAGTCGTTGATACTACGAAAATGATCCGTCATGTCAATAACAACATTGTTTCTAGATGTTTTGCCTATAATCTCTCGATATTGCTCAGGCGCATAAACTGCCTCATGCTTGCGCATGATCTTTTCGATGCGGCCAAAATCTCTATCAGAGTTGGGAAAATATCTAACAAATACAAGAATATATCTAGTTTCAGTAAATCTCTTTTATGTATACCAGTGTCGAATGCTGCATGCGAGCGCATATTTTCACAGATTAATTTAATAAAAACGGAACCAAGAAACAGATCCATAAACAAAAATGTATCTGCAATTTTAAAAACCAAACAAGGTATAAAAGATGAAGGAGGCTGTGTGAATTTTAACCCATCAAACAGAATGTTAAAATATAATTCTAATATTTATTGCGATGATGATGATGATTAATAAATAAAAATATGTTTTGAAAATCAGTATTTTTATTGGTATATTTTCCCTGTGCAAGTTGGTATATTTCAGTATTTTTTTAAGGAGCTTCGGTATTTTTGTAAAATTTAATCTGGTCTCACTGTGTAGATTTTTTCTTATATACATGATATTTTCATAAATGAATTGGCAAGGTAAGGTACCGTCATGATATTAATCCTTTTAAACAGTTCCCTGAGGGATTCGCGACGACTTAGATTATAAATGGCTCTGACAGCTCTCTTTTGCAAAATAAAGATGGATTCAATGTCAGCGGCCCGACCCCACAGTAAAATGTCATACGATATAATGCTGTGGAAGTAGCTAAAATAGACCAAACGCGCCGTTTCTACATCTGTTAACTGTCTGATCTTTCTAACAGCATAAGCGGCCGAGCTTAGCCGCCCCGCAAGAGATGTTACTCGTATATGAGGTCCCCATTGTAATTTCTCGTCTAACGTGATTCCTAGGAACACCGTTTGATTAACAAATTCCAGTTTTTCTCCATTCAATATGTCACATTCGCTACTTCTAACATTTGGTAATATAAATCTAATGCATTTGGTTTTTGTGCCATTTAGTACCAAATTCTTTACCTTAAACCAATCTTGGACCTGAAGAATAGAGTTATTCACGTCGTCAAGATTTTGTGAACGTCGGTCTATTTTAAATATCAATGATGTGTCATCTGCAAATAACACCATCTTCGGTTGATTTAGAAGTAAATAGGGTAAATCATTAATGTTAACAAAAAAGAGGAATGGACCCAATATTGAACCTTGAGGAACGCCCATTGCCATTTCAGACCCTAATGAGTTTATGCCGTTTACTTGAACTTTAACTTTTCTGTCTTTCAGGTATGATCTTAGTAAATCAAAAGCTGTATTTCTAACCCCATAGTGCTCCAGTTTCAGCAGAAGTGTCTTATGGTTTATGCAATCGAACGCCTTGGAGAGGTCACAAAAGATTCCAATGGCATCTTTTGCTTCTTCCCAGGCGTTAAAAATGTTCTTTATTAGGGTAACACCAGCGTCAGTGGTACAACGCCCTTTGGTGAAACCGTAGTGCTGTTCATGAAAGATGGCATTTTTATTAAAAGCCGTAAAATACAGAATATTATGACTTCAAATCGGCCGGCAACGGCCGGGCTGACGTCGTCGTCCCAGTGGAACCTGACGCATTGTCGGGAAATACAAAAATCCGGATGGTGTGTACAGTTCAAGTAAGTTCTAACATTTTTGTTCGGAAATTCAATTCAATTTATTATTTATTCAGTAACAATTTACATTGCACAATTAAAATTGAGTCTAATAAGTTGGCAATAGCGATATTCCGAGTTGGGATGTAATCGATTTGAGCGTGCTTAAACCCATACCGAACTAGCGTAAGCGCGTTATCCATGTCCCGTGAATTGTCATGGATGAAGTCATGACATGCGCCATCTTGTGATAACATCGACCATGCCTTATAATAATATTACCGTGAGCGCTGTCAAAAATTACAGTATGTGGGTGTGAGGATGTGTCAGTGAACGCAAGTGAGATGATGTGAGTGCTATGAGCGATTATGGCCAACGTCAACGCCGACGACGAGTTCGATGAACTCTGTAGGTAGGCAGTGAGTGAACAGCTGATTTTACGCGTCGTTCGTTACAGTATTTCAACATCCATTGCTGCGTTTTTGATTTAAGCCGTACTGTTTACATAAATGGAGTGCTGCTTTCAGAGAATATAATTTTACATTGAAATAAAACTGAAAAAGCTGAAAAAACGTAAAAAAATCGTGATATTTCGGTGGAATATGATTCAAAATACGGAGCTAAATGCACCCTGCCAGTTTGTGGAGGGCTGTCCCTTACACCCGTATATCATCACATTTATGCACCGTTACTTCCACGTAGTGCGAACCACTTTTAGGAGCGTGCGCTTACCTGCTATAGCCGTTCGCAATGCTACTGCTACAATACGAATATATAGGCGTTTTTTTACCCATTGGTGCTGATGAAGTGTTAGGCTGGTCTTCATTCTCGCTGTCGTCGCTCCCGAATAATTCAGCAAATGTGCGCAGGTCCGGCAACTTAGCGGGGTTTATTCTTGGCTTCTTGTATTTAGACTGCTTGGATGTTGATGGAATTGGCAGCCTGCTTCGCTTTTTCTTAGGTGGTACCAATACGGTCTCAGAAATCGTCTCAGGAAGGTCCACGCTTGGAGAGTCGTCTTCTGATAGGAGCAGTAGTCCGCTAGCTGGAATATCTTGTACCTGAAATCATAGAAATATTTGATTAGACATAATTTATTAAACTTACATAACATATGTATATTGGTAGGTAATAAGATAAATAATATACAATGGAGTCAGGTTTGATACAAAAAGGTGTGACAACTGCGATCTACTGCCTGCCCTTAATGGCATACAGGTACTATAAAAATAAACTAGGAAAAAATTACTTACATTTTAAAAGATAAATCTGATGATTCCTCACAGTTTAGAACATGCGTTTATCTTCCTTCGAAGGATGAGGGCGTAATAGTGCTCCACAATTTCTTTCGATGATTTAAATACTGACTGTGATTTTGACGCGCGTATTCCCACATGTGCCAAAAACAGAACGATGTGGATTAAAGATCACATAAAGTATAAGGAAATTTCCGGAGAGTTTAAAATATTAGATGAATTATCTGACGGAAAATTTTGTGATTATTTCCGGGAGTCAAGATCAACCTTCCGAACTTCATGATCTAATTAAAGAAGATATTAATAAAAATAATACCCACATGCGAAAAAGTATATCTTCCGAAGAACGACTTGCTGTGTGCTTCAGGTAAGAATGAAATGAAAGTTGTAATCATTACACTGTTGGAACGAAGTTCCTTATCGCGCGTTGTGAAAGGGGGCTAGACGGGTAAAATTCTTACGAAAAGTTGTCACGACACTTTTTGCTAGTACTGGCGGCGAGTACTGGCGGCGAGTACTGGCGGCGAGTACTGGCGGCGAGTACTGGCGGCGAGTACTGGCGGCGAGTACTGGCGGCGAGTACTGGCGGCGAGTACTGGCGGCGAGTACTGGCGGCGAGTACTGGCGGCGAGTACTGGCGGCGAGTACTGGCGGCGAGTACTGGCGGCGAGTACTGGCGGCAAGTGCTAAACGCAAGTACTGGCGGCAAGTGCTGGCGGCAAGTACTGGCGGCAAGTACTGGCGGCAAGTGCTAGACGCAAGTACTGGCGGCAAGTGCTGGCGGCAAGCACTGGCGGCAAGCACTGGCGGCAAGCACTGGCGGCAAGCACTGGCGGCAAGCACTGGCGGCAAGCACTGGCGGCAAGCACTGGCGGCAAGCACTGGCGGCAAGCACTGGCGGCAAGCACTGGCGGCAAGCACTGGCGGCAAGCACTGGCGGCAAGCACTGGCGGCAAGCACTGGCGGCAAGTACTGTCAGCGACTAGTACTGGCAGCAACTACTGGCGGCCAGTGCTAGAGGCAAGTACTGGCGGCAAGTACTGGAACTTCGTTCCATCCGGGTGTCCCTTGACACCTCTCAAGTTTTTTTTGGTTATATTTTGTCAACTCAAAGTTCACAGGGTAGGAACGGATGTCTTCATGAGTAGAAATGTCAGTTGTGTTCTGCGGTGTCATTAAATAATTAGATTCCGGTGATGGATTTTGTACTGAATAAACATGATGTCCAGAGGAATGTGCGTCGGTAGACATATCTGTGTTTTGTTGTGAAAACTGACGATTCAATTCCGTATCATTAGTGTTTGGTGGCATCATTGGAGTACTGGATGCCGTCGGTGGACTTTGTAATGAATAATGGACAGGCGAATTTAAATAATCAGAGCTTGCTGAGTTCGAGCGCAATGAATTAGGGCTAACAGCACGCATCGGCAAATTCAGAGAGCTGGCCGGCGACATATTGTAATTAGTAGCATGTCCTGGACTCGGGTAACTCGGAGTTTCCCCCTTCCCTTACATAAAAAGCCGCATAAAATAGAATGCAGGCCTTATACAGCTAGTCGTTGCAACAAATTTAAAAATAATATAGCCCGTAGAATTACCCCATCTTTAATAGAACATGAGAATCCTAATGAAATCTATGGAGCCCTTTTCGATGTAGTGCATAAAGAATACCAGTCTACTTTCAAGACCAAAGCCATTGACATTAATGGCACCTCCGTTGGCTTCAACCAATGGGCCACTCCAGGTATTTATAAAAGTAGAGCGAGACTATACGAGCTATATGGTTTGAAAAAGTATAGGTTTGATACTCCTTTCCTAAAGTATGTCAGAAATTATTTAAAAAGATCTGTGCTTTTGCTAAATCTAAATTTTTAATCGATACTATAAAAAAATCTAGTAATAAAGTAAAAACCACATGGAAAATTATTAACAATGAAACGGGTAAATCGGTTAAACAGGAAAAACAATTAGAGATTATGGTCAACAACAAATTAGTTGATAAAGCTGCCGACGTAGCTGAGGCATTTAATGAGTTTTTTGCCAACATTCCTATTACTACGACTTGCTCCTTAAATTCGTCCCCGTCTAAAGCTGAAAATCTTTTGCACAGTAGTGTGCCCAAATGTAGTCGCTTATTTAGTTTCGAACATGTAACGCCTCTTGATGTGGTTAACATTTTTAACACACTTAAGTCTAAAAACACTGGAGACTATTGGGGCATCTCCATTAAGCTTTTAAGTAATATAATCGACATCGTAGCCCCCTATCTAGCTGTTACTTTTAATAAATGTGTTGATCTAGGGTCTTGTCCTGACCTCATGAAGAGTAGTAAAGTCATTCCATTATTTAAATCAGGTAATAAAAATAACGTTGGCAATTTTAGGCCTATTTCTGTCTTACCTGCATTTAGTAAAATATTTGAAAAGTTAATACTCAAGCAGTTGCTAAGACATTTTAATTTAAATAGCCTCCTTCACAATGAACAATATGGCTTTACAAAAAGTCGTTCGACTACAGATGCGGGTGTTGCTCTGCTGAAACAAATTTTTAACGCGTGGGAAAACTCGCAAAATGCTATTGGAGTTTTCTGTGATCTCTCCAAAGCCTTTGATTGCGTGCACCATGACACGCTTTTGCGTAAACTACGTCATTACGGTGTTCAAAACGAAGCTCTTAACGTAATAAGCTCTTATTTGCAAAATAGGCACCAATGTGTAGATGTTAATGGTGTGAAATCATCCGGGTGACCAGTTCAGTTAGGTGTACCTCAAGGCTCAATACTAGGTCCATTCTTATTCTTAGTTTATATTAATGACTTACCATTCTATTTAAAGGATATCTGTAACGTTGTACTGTTTGCTGATGATACCTCTCTTATCTTTAAAGTAGATAGGAACAGACAAGATTTTGACGACGTAAACAGTGCACTCTCAATGGTTACGGATTGGTTTACCGTAAATAACCTAGTTCTCAATGCCAAGAAAACGAAATGTATCAAGTTCGCCTTACCGAATGTTAGGAATTTAGGACCCAACATCGTCTTAGATAATGAGGTGCTTGAAACTGTAGACTCGGCAGTTTTTCTAGGCTTAACAGTAGATGCCAAACTTCAGTGGGGATTACATATATCAAGCCTAGCGGGAAGGCTCAGTTCGGCCGCCTACGCCGTCAGGAAAGTAAAACAATACACTGACGTTGATACAGCTCGGTTAGTTTATTTTAGTTATTTTCATAGCGTTATGTCCTACGGCATTCTGCTGTGGGGCAAAGCCGCTGACATTCAAAATATTTTTGTTCTACAAAAACGAGCTGTTCGAACAATTTACCAACTAGGTTCTAGAGTTTCTCTGAGAGATTTTTTAAAAGATGTTGGGATTCTCACGGTGGCATCGCAATTCATCTTCGCCAACATCTTATATATTAGGAAAAATATACACTTGTACACTAAAAACAGTGATATTCATAATATTAATACTAGAAATAAGGACAAACTACGTGTTCCCTTTCACCGGCTACATAAGGTTCATAACTCATTTGTAGGTCTAGGTATAACCTTCTATAACAAGCTACCCTCTTCCTTGCTAGATTTGCATTTTAGTGCGTTTAAAGCTAAAGTAAAATCCACCCTTTGTTCAAAGGCATACTATTCTATTAACGACTACTTAAATGATAAGAATTGTTGGTCGCTGTGATTAACTCAAGACAATGTTTGTGTTCTTTCACCAGAATTAGCTTACCCACTGACAGGTGATATCATTATGTTATTTCATATAATTGCTTTTTTTATCTGACTGTATAATTCAGTTTTTCTTTTTTTTTCATTTATTTGTTGACTTAATCTACTCATTACAATGTTTTTTTTTAATGAGTAGTATTGCAATATGTAGTTAGCTAGCGACCTCGACAATTCATGATTATTCTTGCCAGTGCAACCGGCAGCAAGTTCGTCATGCTCCCTTAGATGTCACTGCTTGCGGTAGCGTCGGGGGTCGGGTTGCCTACTTCCCTCAAATATGGCGAGGGGGGTAATGGCTGATCTTTGCGTTATGCTCGTGAACGGGTGCTGCTCGTGGTGACTGGTCGTCTTGCTGACCATGGTTTTGTTATTGTTAGTTGTATTAAGTTTTTATTAATTTTAGTCCAGAGGTCCTAGTTTAACTTTTGTTACTTTAAGTTACTTATAGCTATATTTGCATAATGCAGAATTGCATATGTAAGCGGGCATGCCCTTTATGCCTAGAGGTTTTTATTTAGATTGGAAGTTCTGTTTACGTTTTATTTTAATTTTCTATTATTTTTAGTTTTCAATTTTTGATGGTATATTGGCGTGTGCTAGCTGACATATGGCAAATTTTGTTTTTTTTTTTTGTGTTTCGTAATTTTTATTACCTATTACTGTATAGAATCAAGTTCTTCTAACTTAACAGACAGCTGTGCTGCTGGGGAGTTTGTTCCGCTACTTCTTCTTCCCAGCTAAAGCACTAGGAAGTGGTGAAGGGCGGGCGTTTTTGGGGGACTGTCTTATGTAATTTTATTTTGACGTTCAAAAAGAGCTGACTCTCAGCCTAGTTTGAATAAATGACTTTTGATTTTGATTTTGATTTTTTGCATCAAATGTTGCTCTCGAACTTCCATTACTATATTGAATAGTTGTCTCTGAATCCTCATTTGAAGATGCTCAGGTAGCTCACATGTGGTATCACACATGCTCATGAAAAACTTTTCCATGCCTTTGTTGCTCGATGATACATTTTTATAATTACTCTCCAGGATTTGTTTCCTCAACATATCTCTCTCAACTGCTCTTTTTTCTCTTCTCTTTAAGTCCTGTTCTAATATGTTTACAATCGATTTGTTATTTCTTTTTCGAGGCTGAGAATTTTCATTACCAATGACAGAAGCAGTTTGCTGTTCTCCACTGGTTGATGCATTAAGTAGTTCCGAGTCATTACTTGCTTCACTACCTTCATTCATTGTGTTTGTGAGTATATTTGTATATTCAGGTCTATTTCTCATATTAGGAAGCAAAAATGACATCTGGTCTTCATATTTCCATTTTGGGGTGTTATTTGACGCTTGACCTGGGGGCCGATTCTACTAACAAAATAGTTTAAAAAACGCAATAGAACCGCAACCGAATCACCACTTTTAAGCGTTTTCTCATTCTACTAAAATGAACAACAGTCCAGCTGCGACACAGCTGCGGTTACGTTTTAGTTACGCCAACGATCGATTGAAACAATGTCAAAACCTATTCTACTAACAAAAACGAACATGAGCGTGACGTTTACTCGTATTCTACTATTATTTTGACACTAGTTAGGATCGAAACAAAACTAAACTTCAGCCGTTCATCTGTCAAAATTAGCGGTTGAACATAGGTTGGTAAATAGCAACTTTTGCCGCATCGATCTAGGATTGATGATGAAACATGATCATTTTATATGGATTTCGGAGGAAGAAATGTTGTGTCAAGTGTACCTATGCAATAATGCTTTTGACCTTACGCGTCGTCAGGTAGTAATGACGTACCGATTCTCCAAAGACCTTGTAAAAGCTTTGGTTGAGATCAGTCCTCACATACCCGTCAATCTTCGTTCTGACGGTATTGATACGGAAACAAAGGTAAGTCCTACATAGTGACTAGGTATCGTTTTAATATGCGCCAGTAGGTGTATTACTCTGTGATTAAGTTATTAACTGGTGACTCTATTCTTGTTTTAGATCTTGGTTGCACTGGCTTTTATGAAACTAGTTAGTACCAAACACTGGTACTACTGGTAGGCCAATCGCAATCTGATGCCATGTCACAACCCTCATTTTCTCGAGCGGAATTACAAGTGGTGAAGGTACATAATAAGCCACATGTTTATTTGAAGTACCTGTGTCAAATTTCCAAGCTATATGGAAGATTGTGATGAAATCAAAAGAAGGTCCCTAATTATTACAATACATAGGTATTTCCATTTCTATTTGTATACAGACAGACCTAGGCCCGTATTACAGAACCTCACTCAAGACTCAAGCGTTACTTAAAACTAGTTTAGAGCCATTTGATTGGTTGAAACTAGTTTTAACTAATGCTTGAGTATTGAGGTAGGTTCTGTAATACGGGACCTAGACTCAGATAACCTAACTTATATAAATAATGCGTTGCATTTTGCAGATTATATAGAAAGTTTGGCAAGTCTGGAGCTCTGGGGTACCTACATTGACAGCACACTGTTGCTATAGTTCCTCCAACAATCCATGAAGAGCAAATGCACCAATCTGCACCATACAACATGTGGTCACATAATATTTTACCATTTTTATGTGGTAGCTTATTTACTATTATTCTTATTCATTAAATAAGGTATGTAACGGTTCATGAAATTAAAAACCACATATGTAACAAAGATTTTTATTTGGTACTATAAGTATAACAATTTCAACGTCAGACAAGTAGATACTTAGGTATATTATCATCTTAAAAAGATGCAGGTTGCTCCACCACTCATCTTAATGCATGTCCAAGATAAATATACAGTATAACTAATACTCAAATACCGCACGCTCAACATTACATGCGCACAACAGCCAACAGTAGGAATGTCTGCCACCAAAAAATTGCAACAGTATCCAGCAAGAGCCGCTCTTGAGTCAGAAATTGATGTCCTAGGTGTATATATGTACTTATACCCATTTGAAGTGCAGATCTTTAAGGAATGTAAATATTCCTTTATCCAGATCTCCATAATGAATCAACAGTTTCAATTCTTTCTTGCATAATCATTACACACAAAGCAGCTCTTGAGTCAGAAATTGATGTCCTAGGTAGGTACCCGTTTGTAGTGCAGATCTTTAAGGAATGTAAATGTTCCTTTATCCAGATCTCCATAATGAATCAACAGTTTCAATTCTTTCTTGCATAATCAATACGCACAATCCTCAAACTCCATCTAGATGGTTTGACTGAAACAAGCGAAAAATCCATTCGCTTCACAAGTTACCGCAAATCTGCAGCAGTCTTGAACAACATTTTCGCACATTGTGTTGAAATATTACTGAATTCTTTTGGAATAAATGCTCTTGAAGATCCATATTAATTATAATCCTTAAGTACACCACAGAGCAGTAAGTAGGTAGGTACTTTTATATATAAAACGGGTATGAAAACTGAAATATTTTGATGCAATTTAAGTAAGAAACGGATTCATCACAGAGCATAATATTATTGGGTTAAAAAGCGAATGAAGTATCGACTGTCAAGTGTTGTTGTCACATTTCTGACTCTCACAGCCACACTCAGAAAGCCACATTAAATTAGTCCTAATGAGTACTTAACTAATTAGCATTAAATCCGTTAATCAATGGTACATCCCAGAGACATAATTTAAGCGTTCATTAGCAAATGACAGATTTAAATATCCGTAGGGCGAAGCATCTCCAAATCGTCATATCGATATCATGTCGATAAAGCCTTGGTGTAGCCATATTTAAAAACAGTTGATATTAAACGACAAAAAAGTTTATATAAACACGTTGAAAACTATTATTCGTAGTAATATAAGTGATAATCAGTTCTTTAACTGTAATTTTTTACTAAAATACAAAGCGAAACAATTATTTTTATTTAAATAAGTTAAAGCGTTTGCCACCTTTTTGGTATGGCATCATTACCATCTGCCAATGTCAAATCAGGGAATATTTTATTATTGTTTTGTTTTCGTTTGTGTTTCATTCACCAGGCGAGAACGTTTTGTGTTGTGAATTTTAAATTATATATACGTGATAATTAAGATCTTGGGAAAAAATTGGCACCTACCATTTATATAGTACCTGAGCATTTTAGAAAGTATCCAGATGTTCACAGCAACTCGGGATTTTTTGGTATTTGTTTATTGCTTGAGCCTAGTAATAGAATTAATTGTTTAATTATTTCCGTAATGTTTTGTTATTAACGTGCACGAAGATCTTTGTCGGCGCCTATTGATAAATATATTGGTGTTCCCTTTTAGTTCTTTATTAATACTTTTAATAGTTTGTAATAACAGTTTCTGCAGGTATTGTTATCGGCACAAGATGTGTTTCTATAGATTTCAAATAAACAACAACCGACCCAATAGACCCAAAAAATCTGTTGAAAAACCGTCATCCTAACACTTTCGACACTTTTTGGTGAAACATAAAATAAAAGTATTATTATTTGATTAATATATGCATTTTTATTTATAAAGGAAACAATATTTAAGTAAAAAACCTTTCAACCAAGGCTTGTCGCACTGTAAAACCATTACTGTAAAACCGTTCTTGAATAGAGTATTTAGTAAAGGGATCAGAATAATCTCGAAAATACCGCCTTGGTCCTACTTCTCTATATCTTCTGGCATAGTCCACAAACTCAATGAAGTCACTAAATCAGTCATTATTGCTTTTAAATAAATGCAAAAGCGAATTCACTGGTAAAAATGAAAATATAACCTCAATCGTAACTGTAAAAATCAATCATTAACAAGTTAAGTAAAGGTCTTGCTGTACTTAACTTTAATTTTCATTAAGGGCCACTAATGAACCGTTAACTGACTCTAGGAGTGAACTTTTTTTAATTTTTACTAAGTAGCACCCTAAGTAACCGTTAGGGGTCTCTGAGTGGGGCTGTAAGTGTCAGTTAAGGATGGGATTCGATTTTAAACTCGTTACTCGAGAAAATAAAGACGCGAGTTCATTTTCTCTCGCGAAGGCTCCCAATTCCACCAATTACTTAGGTAGGTCTAGTACGTAGTAGGTAATCAAAATCATTAAGGAAATATTTACAATTATCGTGTAATAAAGTGCCACAATAGTGGGATGTACAGACGCCAGCACATCAAGCTACCCCAATGTCGAATTTCTTTGATAGATTTTGAACTTTATTACTTAGGTATAAAGTTCATGTTCAATTGGGAAAATTTGACAGTTTGGGGTAGCTCAATGTGCTGGCGTCTGTACCTACTGAGTCAGAGAGTTTTTTAATAAGAGTGAAAATACATGTTCTGTGGGTTAGTATTAGTCAGTTTATAACATGCAATTTGTTTTCGTACCATTGGCATTGATTATCAGATTGACAGTAGAATGTGAGGAAGAGAAAACGCTCCCCAAACAGTCGAGCCGAATGTAGCCCCAATATTGCACGGATAATATTTTAGATCTTGCTATGTTTCTTTTCTTTTTTATTAAACTTTTTTCGAGACGTTTAAAATGTACCCAGCTACTTGAAACCTTCCTCTAGTAGGTAGAGAAGCGAACTTTTATTCAACTCGAATTGCTTCGAGACAATCGAGTAAATCGAGTGCCTGGCCGTTAATAAGTGAGTAACATCACTAACATCATTACTGACAAGCAACCAAAAACTCCAATCCGTTTCACGATGATTTTTTTTTTTTTTAACTACTTTAGCGAGAGTAAGCAAACTTAAAATAGGATTAAACACAGGAGGACCTGCACTGTAATTGGTACATTTTTTTACGTAATAAAAACAGATTTGGTTACTATCTCGAACTGTAGTTGAGTATTTTTATATTGTAAGGAGAATCCTGTCTTACGTCAGTAACTACCTGTCACTTCGCCTATAAAAGCAAGGCGCTGGGGGTAGAACGCCCTGCCCATCATGACGTATGCGTGTGCAATCTTTGCGCACGCGAACCCCCGATTCATCCATAGGATGCAGACCTTACAGAACCGATTCCTCCGGCAAGCCACAGGCGCCCCTTGGTTCGTTCGGAACGAGATCCTCCATCTCGATCTGAAAATCCCCACGGTCAGTCAATTCATGAAACGCACTGCGAAGCGTTTCTTCGATAAAGCCGAAATTCACCGCAATCCCTTGATTGTGAAGGCCGCCACTTATGTCCCCAGTAGGATTAGCTCTGTCCGACGGCCGAGACATGTCCTCACCGACCCAGACGACCACATTACTCTCCTCCAGGAAGCCCTTGCTCGTTGAAGCGCCAGCCCGCGCCGCAGCTGAGCCAGTAGCTTTAAATTCCCCCTATAATAATAATATGCCAATTTCGATCCAGCCTGTCCCCAATAGTGATAGCTGTCCCCCTATCAGTGACGCCCTGAGCCGAGGTCCGTACCCCACAGGGGGTGCCCTCAGCGTGCAGTCGCTTAGTTTATAAATTTAGTTTGTAAGCCCTGGCTGGAGGCATTAAGTGTAAAATCTTAATGGCAGCCCCAGGAAAGCCCGGTTGAGCAGTCACGGCCTCTCAAGGCCAACTGCGAGATGCCCAACAAAAAAAAAAAAAAGTAGAACGCCCTTTTTTGCTGCTCTGCGCTCGGACTGGACGGACGTGAGAATCATCAGCTAGTCATAAGGTTACGTAAGCCATTTGAGTTTAATTTAACAAAAGTGATAAAGTGTTCGGTGTTTCGTTTAGTGGATTTTAAGTCTTAGTGAACTGCACGTAATTTTTTTTGATTATGATTTGAGTCAATTGTTATTGAAATAAAAATGGTTTTTTTGTTGTAAACTGTAAATTTTATTGAATTTCCACTTCTGAATCTTATATCAGAAGTGGGATCAAGGACTTTTAAAGCCCACTTAGACGGAGTTACGTAGCTAAAAATTGTTGTGAACAGAAAAACCGTTTTCTTTCGATCCTTTCAACTTTTTGCAATTACCCACTTTATCGCTTTTATTTTTATTCAATTGTTTGCTTCTCTGATTTGACCCTGATTCTTTTTTGTGACAATGGGGCGAGAACGCTCGCGTACTCGTGAAAAACGGTCACATACTCGGGATGGATCACGCGATCGCAAACGGCGTCGATCTCGTGGGTCATATGATCGTCGTAGTGGTAGATCATACCGCGATTCAAGTAGGAGTCGTCGTACTTCGCGAGATGGCTTACGTAATCGAGATCGGCATGATTCTCGTGGTCCCGAAAGGCACCGATCGCGGACTAGGGATAGGCGCGATTCGCGTAGTAGGGACCGTCCGCGTAGTAACATTGGCTATAGAAAGCGCACACGTACTCCTTCGCCCCCGGTTCAAACGAGTTTTACCAACAAGAATAGCGAGGTTTTGCCAAAAGCTAAGGAGCAAATAATCCCTAATACGCCAGAACGACATCGGTCTACGGAGTTTAGTGTCCCCGGCTCCGAGGTATCCACTCTCGCTCATGCCTTAATGCAAGCAATAAAAACGATGCAACCAGCAAGGTCACAAAACTATTACGTGTCGAACTTTGACCCATCAATTAACGGCATCGAGGCGTGGTGCGACGAAGTCGATCGTGCTAGAGAGGCTAACGGTTGGAGTGACCACGAATGTTTGTCGCGTGTAGCTACCTGCCTTAACCCTAGATAGATAACCATATTTCACTGTACACTAAAGATAACCATACGTCGACTCGACGTGCGAATGTTTGAGTGAGCATATTTTGGATTATGTATATATTAGGTTTATGAATGTGATATTATGTCTTAATGTATGTCATTTTATTGTGGGTAAATGAAAAACATTAGAATTTATTTATATTTTTATAAGAAAAAAAAATTAAGAACAAAACAAGGTACTTCTTACTTTACAAAACTTAAACAATTAGGAAACTCTCCGTCAGTCTTATAATTTACTATTTAAACTTTTCAAAATCAACTTTATGTAAACTCTATAGTATAGAAAAGCTAAGTAAATAATAATTTTTATTAATTTTGGTCACAAAGGCACTTAGGACAGGCGCTGGACTTGTGCTCTCCACAAATGGGATTTTTGCAGCTGTCGCACATTGACTTTGTCATCCTTTTAATTTTTGATGGACAAAAGGCACAATATTTTCTTTTCTTTGGCTCAGGTACACCTTCACGTTGTGTGGGAGGTTCGGCTTGTCTTTTTGGCAATATACCACAAATTTTTTCTTTTATATTAGTCGGCAAAGTAAGCATTTGCTGCCTTGTCTCCAGCCATGGGGTCATCAAGCTATTGCTGAGTTTCTTCATGAAATCTCTGCGTCCCAGCGGGTTTTCTTTCTTTGATAGGAGATTATCACAGTAAATAATGTATGCGTTTATAAATGCCATATTCAAGATCCCATAAAACATAGCCATGGGCCACCTGTTTGTTTTGCGGCTGCACGACATCGTCGAGCACATTTGGTCGAAAGTGTCGACTCCCCCTTTTGTTTCATTATAAAAATGAATCATATTTGGCTTGCCGGTCGTAGGACGAACAGTGCCCTCTTCATCACACGATGATAGAACAAACACCATTTTGCTCGGTTTTGGTTTGTACGACACTAACGTCAATGGCCCATCATAACAGAACATCGATGTTCCTACTCGCCTGCATTGCATTTTTTTCAGCTCGTCAGGTATTTCCCGTTTGTTTGACCTAATAGTACCAACCAAGGTCAAGTTGTATGGCTGCCTTAGCAAATTTTTTGCTAATGGAACTGATGTGAACCAATTATCACATGTGATATTTCTATTACTGCCATGAACTGCTTTTGTAAGTTCTTTTACATAAAATTCACCGAGTGGTAAGCCATTGGTTTGAGTGCATTTGCCTAGATATGGCATAGCATCAATCATGTATCGTGTAGCACTGTCACATGTCATTACAATTTTTATTCCGTATTTATTAGGTTTGTTGGGAATGTACATGCGAAAAGGACACCGACCCCGGAAACCCAAAAGCTGTTCGTCGATGGTTACATAAGGTCCGGGGATGTAATTGGATCGGCAGTGGTTTATGAAGAGCTCCCATATTTTTCTAATTGGTACAAATGTATCAGTAGCCCTTAGTTCTGGCCGCAAAGATTTGTCATCCATTCTCAAACACCTTATCAGAAAATCGAATCTATCTCTACTCATGGCAGCAACATATCTGTTTCCTGAATACGAACAATCAAATAGTTCATCCGTGGTCAAATGATTGTCCTTCATAGCAGCTGTTAGTGTCAGTATGCCGAAAAGAGCCCGAATTTCTTCACAAGTTGTAGTTTTAAAGGTGGCTTTTACATCAGGCCTTTGAATCTTCAGCTGGATTTCAGCGTTGGTCCACTTTGTTACCTCCTCCACAATGTCATCAGTAATAAATATATTGAAACATTCTAACGGCTCATAAAGGCATTTATTCATCCGAGTGGGACCCCTAGAGGTCCGTATAATATTAGCAGATGATACTCTGCTACTTGTTCTGCCTTTAGTGGCCGACCAACGATGATTGTTTTTGCCTCTAAGAATTTGACGCTGTGGCATGACAATACAACTCGGCATACTTGGCGAAGCACTTTCAGGAGTTTCAGGGTCATTTTCAGACACATCTTCAGTATCCAATGGGTTTACCACTGGTGGAGCACTCACCTCATAGTCTTCGGCATCACTCTGTACTTCATCTTCTAATAAATTGTCTTCAGTTTCACTGTCCGACTCCTGAATCTCTTCATCGCTCGTTTCATGCAACAACCGACTGATTTCTGCATCGTCTGCACGATTTTGTGACGTCATTGTGTTATTTTTATCGTGGCCTATGACAAGTAAAAAAAAAACTAATAAAAAACATTACATTTATTCTCAAAAAAGAAAATAACACATTTTCCCAAAAATCTAAAAACTGACACTAAAGATAACCATACGTCACTTCGACGTACGTTAGGTAAATATTGACGAAAGTATTGCACTTACCAGAGCGATACGGACGTGTCCTGCAAGCTCCGACGGCCGACTGAGTTGGCGGGAACGGGCAGTTTAGTGACGCGAAAAACAAACGAGTTATATCGATTTTTCAAAATCGATTACGTCGTTTCGACGTAGGTTATCTATCTAGGGTTAAGGGTGACGCTAAGGTCTGGCTAGGGGAATGGGTGACGAACGATAGGACGTGGTCCAATTTCGTACGCGAGTTCAAACCCCTTTGCCCGAGTAAATTAGACTACGCGAATATTTTGTTCGAAGCTATGAATACTACGTCAGACAAGTATACAACTTACTCAGAATACGCCCGTCGTACCTTATTGCGTTTGAGAATAGTTCAGGGGCTAAGTGATGAATTAAGAACGCTAATCGTTATACGCGGTATAGACAATCCACAGGTGCGTGCAGCTGCTGCTAACGCAAACTTAACCCCTGACACTATTGTCTCGTTCCTGTCAATTTACGCTAAACCTTCAAGGTATAACAAGGTTGTCGATCCTAAAAGGCAAGGTCAAACGAAACCAAACCAATACAATGACCCCTTAAGAGGATACCCATGAATTAAATTTCAGCCTGTATAACGAACAAGGTATCGTTGCAATTAAAATGCCCAGGCATGCCGTGCAGGATGAGCACTTTAAGACTGGATTATAATCAAACCAACACTTTACTCTTTTATAATTCATGCTCTAGTCAAAGTTTGACAATTCATGATTTTAAGCGAAATCAACGCTACAGGCGCGTTACCGGCATTGCATGTTAAGTTTTTTTTTGACAAATCTAACAATGATTCAGTTCCTATGCCACTTTAAAATTCAGAAGCTTATCAAGTAATTAAACTAAACTATAATTTGTGCCTTGGCAGCAGTGAGAGTGAAAGGATTGAAATAAAATGTTGGGTACTAGTGAAATATATATTTTTAGTTTGTGTTCATTTAACATTATGCAGGATTAAAGATTTATTTAGGTTGATATTTAAATCTTATCTGTATAATAAAAGATGTATAGTAAGTGCTTTTTGTATGAAACTATCGGCTGTAATCTCAGTGTGAAAAAATAAACAGTTAGTTAAAATCTACTTGAGAACAATTTTAAGGATTTGCTGTTGTAGAAAAAAAAACAATATAGGTAAGTAACTTAATTTATTTTTAATAGACTTTTTCAAAACATTAAAGATTCATCCAGAAATTAACATATTATAACAAAAAATTACACAGAAATTATCATCAAAATGCAAAATATTATAAGTGAAAAGATTCTTACTCATAATATCATTTATAAACTGTATTTATCTACACTTATATCGTAAAGTTCAAAATATGAAATCAACACAACAATGACAAACAGACAACACAACAACAACAGGCAAAAAGCCTGTCAGTAAATAAGATTAGGAGAATATTGCTCGTGCAGTTCTAATGAAATTGAAAAGTTTTAAGATTAGTAAAATTTAAGAATCTTAATAATTTTTATAATTTGCAATAATTACATTACACTACAGACTAGGTTTATCAAGCAAATGAGATCAATTATTTATGAGGTGGACGGATATGATGACACTACTGAATATGTAAAATAACAAACTAACGAGATCGGGGCTTACGACAACATTGATTGTAAATAAAACAACAAATCCACCAATAAAGGCAACATGACACTAAATTGACATCAATAATTTTACAAGAAGACTTCAAAATCGTTGGCAATATTTTAAACTATGATTACGGTCTACAGTCTACCCTGTGACATTAATCAACGAAGTAATATAATACAAATTGGAATAATAAAAATAAACCTAATAAAAATAGCTATACAGGGTTATTTGCAAGCCGCCGGAGTCGCGGGTTGTTCGAAAGAGATACCATGGCCCTGGCACAGGCAACTGAAGGAACACGGGTGGGTTTTAGTCAGTAAAAGTATGACACGACCTTCCGCTCCGCCCAGAGCGGGAGAAGTCATTTGATGATAAAACACTAATAAGCTCGTAGGACTATAATACTAACATCATAAATAACAACTTTTGTTGTATGACTTTTAATAATTCATAAAAAAATAATTTCATAATACAATTAAAAATATTTATTTTGATCGCTCTAAATTTGAACAACTCTACGCGGTACCAAAATATGTAAGTAGTTAAATAAACAAACAGTGCGTTGCGAATGCAGGGTCGCAGCGGTACTTACTACAAAATACAGATCTAAAAAGTGTTATTACAAATATTACAACAAAAACTTGAAAGTTTACTTTTGGTATTCTAAAAAGTCATAGATCAAAAGTGGTTGTACTAATATAGTCCTACCAGGTGTTAGAAAAATAACCCTGTATAATGTAATTATACAGTATGTTAATTAACGAAAGGCGTTCCCGTTAACCCGCAATAGTATAGCGTCCACATGCTACCAAAATATGACCATTCGAAAATTCACGAAAAAAAATCTGCTGTTCATTACATTTATGTTCGCATACCTAGCTTAACAAAATGTAGGGAGCAGCTGATTTTTTTTCGCGAATTTTTAAATGGTAATATTAATTGTAGCATGTTTGGACTATTGCGGGTTAACGGGAACGCCTTTCGTTAATTAACATAGTGCATGTTAAAAATTATATTAACTTAATATTAGGTCTTTACCTATGAAATTGCCGTTTTGCAGTACTGGCCATTTCAAATCAAAATAATTTTTGTTTGGGTAAGAATTCTAATTTCAAATTAATTTTATTTTAAAAACATGGATTTTTTTTTCCAAAAGTAGTCATTTGTTTATTGATTAGTGTTACATTTTCATCGCATTTCAATCTTTTTCGTCATCATGGATACGTTAAAAATTCGAGTAATTATGGAATATGAGTACCGTCGTGGCAGCAACGCGGCACAAGCGGCACGCAACATCAACGACGTTTACGGAGCTAACACTACAAACCAACGCACCACCTGTTATTGGTTTGCTCGCTTCCGTTCTGGAAATTTCGACCTGAAATGAACCTCGCGGTCGTCCGAAGACTTCGGTCGACAATGACGAATTAAAGGCGATTGTGGAAGCTGATGATACACAATCTACGGCTGAATTAGCAGCAGCTTTCGACGTTAGCGTCAAAACAATATTGGTCCATTTGCGTCAAATTGGCAAGGTAAAAAAGCTTGACAAATGGGTGCCCCACGAACTCAATGATCGTCAGCGCGAAGTACGCGTCGAGACGTGCCTTGCACTGCTCAACAGACACACAAATGAAGGAATTTTGAACCGCATTGTTACCTGCGATGAAAAATGGATTCTGTTTGATAACCGCAAGCGCTCAGCAAGTTGGTTGGATCCTGGTTCAGCACCTAAACAATGCCCTAAACGAAAACTTACCCCTAGAAAAGTGATGGTCACTGTTTGGTGGTCTAGCGCCGGTGTGATTCATCACAGCTTCTTACCAAACGGGGTGAGCATTACTGCAGATGTGTACTGTGAAGAACTGAACACAATGATGGAGAAGCTGGCACATCTCCAACCAGCATTGGTCAATCGCTCGTCTCCGCTGCTCCTGCACGACAACGCGCGACCTCATACTGCACAGCAGACGGTCTCCAAGTTGCAAGAACTGGGGTTGGAAGCTCTCCGTCATCCGCCCTACTCACCAGACCTTGCGCCTACAGACTACTACTTTTTCCAGAATTTGGATAACTTCTTGGCGGGAAAAAAATTCAATACCCGAGAGGCAGTACAAAATGCCTTTGAAGAATTTGTTGCCTCCCGTCCAGCTGATTTCTTTAAGAAGGGCATCAATAAACTGCCACTGCGATGGCAAAGATGCATTGATTGCATGGGTGATTACTTCGATTAATACAAATAAAAAATACATGAAAAAAATTCGTTTAAATTTTTTCATACAAAACGGCAATTTCATAGGTAAAGACCTATTATTTCGTCGCTGCTCCTCCCGCATCTATCACAGCATCGCAACGGCTACGCATGGACCTAGCCAGGACTTCGCACAAATTCGAACCTCTGAATGTGTCCCAAACTTGTTCGCAATGTGTGACAAGTGCTTCCTTCGTTCTTTCTGCTCTACTATCCCATCTCTGGACCATTAAACCCCACAAATTTTCAATGGGGTTTAAGTCTGGCGATCGGGAGGGCCATGGCACTGTTTTAATTTGTGGTTGCCCTCGCAACCACTCTTGAACAACCCGCGCACGGTGTATCGGGCAATTGTCCTGGAAAAAATAAAATTCTGGCACGTCCAGTTGTGGATACACCGTGCGCACTGTGGGTACCATGATGGTTTGTAGCACCTCTAAATACGTTTGGCCGTTTGCCCTCCCTGGTATAAAAGCGAGCTCGCCTGGGCCAGCAGCACTCATCCAGCCCCACATGTTCACTACAATTCTTCCCGATTCTGCATTTGGGTTCACATTTCGAGGTTCGTATCTTGTGTTATCTACACGCCATAAATTCCGACGACCTTGTTGGCTAGACCTAAAGCACTTTTCATCAGAAAATATGGCGTAAGAGAAATCGAAGTCCCTGTAGTCACGAGCGAATCGCACGCGAGCAGCTTTCTGCTCCTGCGTCAAAATAATTTTTTTTGCGGGACGTCTGTGATGGACTCCAGCTTGATGCAACTCGTTTCTAATAGTTTGCATCGAAACTTCGTATTCTTGTGCGAAACTGCGAGTGGGTGTGAACGGGTTCTCTTCATACGTGGCTATCATATTATTTAACTCGTTTTCGTTTATAGCCCGGGGTCGAGGTGCACGAACGCGTTCTGTAATTTCTCCTTCTTCATATCTTCGCACCCAGCGGCGCACCGTTGTTCTCTAACGAAAAAAAAAAAAAAAAAAACAATCAGCATCGATTTTTTACATAATATAGGAACTAAGTATAATAATACGAGTACACTACAAAAGTCTTATTCAAAGGGCACAACTAGTACACTATAAATAAAAATTATAAGTATTGAAATACTTAAGGTGTGCATTTTGGTTGACTTCATGATAAATAAACTCTTAACTTTTCTATAACTAATTTAAGTAGTTATAACATTCATAACTATATTTTAAAATACAAGTTGTAAATACAATAACTGAAAATCTCTTAAGGGGTCATTACTCATCATTATAAACAACTTTTACTATGAGAACCAAACCTGAAATCGCGATAAAAAAGCAGCTGGTCCATACATTTTGACGAGTTACGCGAACATAAATGTAGGGAACAGCTGTTTTTTTTTTCGCGATTTCAGGTTTGGTCCCGTAGTAAAAGTTGTTCATAATGATTAGTACAATGACCCCTTAAGAGGTTTTCAGATATTGCAATTTACACCTCGTATACCTATGAGTAAGAAAAATGCCATAGCGTAAATTCCAACATTGTATGAAACTGTCCCAAGCAAATTTGTGCTTTATCTCTACTATTTAAAAGTGTTTATCCCGTGCGGGCTGGCAACGTGGCATTTCTAAAGGTTTTTCGTGGTTAAATACCAACGATCTAGTGCTTGGCCGAAAAAATAGTAAGTACTTGCTATTTTATCGGCCAGCCAAGCACTAAATCGTTAGTATTTAAAACTATGTGTGCAATGTTTTTTAAGTTTTTTTGGTAAGTATTTACGAGCACTACTAACAAAAATTTACATTATTGTCAATTACTTTCCATCTGCAGTATTATGATAAAATAAATGTTAAAAATAATTATAAAAAACAATTATCTTGTGCTTGGGCGAAAAAAAATTGTAGTTTGAAATATAATGATCAAGCCTCTAGAAATGCGACGAATGCGCTCTGGTTTTTCTAATTAAAATGCGGCAACGACGCTGTGAGATAAGGCACCATTGTTTAGGTTGTTTTGGTTTAGGATTTATTATCGGGTCATAAAAGGCTCCAACAACGTCTTTGAAAGCAAAAATAAATAAAAAGAACAATCTTATTTGAATGCATTACTATAAGTAGGTAATATCTTATGAGAATTTAAAAAGATACCATCTGAAAGTTATAATAATGTTATTATTTTTATATATAAATCTGCCTAGCCTTTTCCCAACTATGTTGGGGCCGGCTTCCAGTCTAACCGGATGCAGCTGAATACCAATATTTTTCATGGAATTTGTTTTTAAATTGCAATATAAGGAAAAATGCAAACTATGAAATAATAATATTACTATCACTTTATTTATTTCTATATCTCTCCCTCTATCTGAATACAAAAACATAACTTACTTGCATGTTCAACTCCACTGCTATTTGGGATATATTTAACCCTTGTCTATGCAAAACAATAATTTGATTCCTTTCTTCCTGAATCAGGTTTCGGGTCGTCATGGTTGCACCACGTTAGTCACAGCCCACACACAATACACACACAGTCCAGGATACAAGCTAGGGTCAAGAAGAGGCTTTCGATCACAGTCCGGTATACAAGCAGAGGTCACAGTTAGGCAGGCAATCAGTCCGATAGAAATAAACAGGTCGTAAAATGAAATGGCGATAGGAATTTAAGGGAAGCGTCAAAAATTAGCGAGAGCAAATTGGCACTGCCGCGCTCTAGCTAATGTTTGTTATTTTATGTTACTCGCTCATTACTCACACAAATGCATATTGTCTCTAATTGGGGGAAACTAGGAAGGGGTGTGGTTTGTCACTAGCTGCGCTCTCGCAGGAATATTTTCTTAAGTGAGCATGCTTAACTTGGGCCGATAGTACATAGATACGGGTATTAAAAAGATAGAGTAAACGACGATAAAGCAATCTGATCAAAGTCGATCATTTCGCCCTTTTTCAGCATCAACCAATTAAAAACTTTGAAATCATCTAAAGGCTTCATCGACTTGATCAGATATTCTATGCAAGTCTTATACATATTTTTAAGGTCTTGCTTGAAAACTTCTTGATTTTCCGCAGTACACTTAGCCAGCAATTCTCGCACTTTTAGTGACATGAAGTTTGCGTTCGCTCGTGCAACTAAAATTTCATGTGTGGATTCAAAAAAATCAAAATCAAAAGTCATTTATTCAAACTAGGCTGAGAGTCAGCACTTTTTGAACGTCAAAATAAAATTACATAAGACAGTCCCCCCAAAAACGCCCGCCCTTCACCACTTCCTAGTGCTTTAGCTGGGAAGAAGAAGTAGCGGAACAAACTCCCCAGCAGCACAGCTGTCTGTTAAGTTAGAAGAACTTGTTTCTATACAATAATAGGTAATAAAAATTACGAAACACAAAAAAAAAAAACATAAAATTTGCCATATGTCAGCTAGCACACGCCAATATACCATCAAAGATTGAAAACTAAAAATAATAGAAAATTAAAATAAAACGTAAACAGAACTTCCAATCTAAATAAAAGCCTCTAGGCATAAAGGGCATGCCCGCTTACATATGCAATTCTGCATTATGCAAATATAGCTATAAGTAACTTAAAGTAACAAAAGTTAAACTAGGACCTCTGGACTAAAATTAATAAAAACTTAATACAATTAACAATAACAAAACCATGGTCAGCAAGACGACCAGTCACCACGAGCAGCACTTCGAGCAGATTCGAGGATTCTTTTAATATCGAGAACAGAATTGCTTTCTTTTTCGATGTCTTCAATTCTCGCCTGAAATATTGACATCAATGAGTGAGCGAGAAATAAATAAACTTCGCTGAGTTCATTTTCAAAAAAGTTCTTCAAAGTTACACCAGGAGTAGATAAAAAGTACTGCTTCAACGGCTCATACATCTTCAATATTCTTTCGATCGCTGGAAAGAGACTAAGCCATCGCGTCTTGCTATGAAACAAAAGTTTCTGATAATTAACGTCTATATACTCGCTAATATCCTTCAACGCCTCCGTGCGTACGGTGTATACAGAAAAATAATTAAACAGCTTCATTACTACAGATTCTATATCAATATGAAGATTATCAGTACCATGTTGAATACAATTGTGTAGAATGTGCGCTGGGCACCCAACTCCTACGATATCTTTTTCGAGTATATTTTTTAAATTAGTCCAAACATTTTGTCCCGGTTGCCGATTAACTCCGCCAAAATTAACATAAGCGTTGGACGTAGATAACCAAAAAGGATCCACCCCACAAAATGTTACATTTGATTTATTGAAGATTGAAGTTTAACCTGTGTTTGCTCATTAATAGACTTGCTTGCGTTTATTGTTTCTTAAGAAAATATGTGTGTGCCAATGTATATTTTATTCATACAAATAAATTTTATTGAGTTTAGTTTTATTTCTTGAGATATTCAGCTAAATGTGTGTTCGGATCGTTTTTGATAAAAGCTTTTTTCAATTATGTTAAGCTCATTTTCATTTCGCAAAAACGATTCAAAGTAGCTAATTGCCACTTAAATCGTTAAAAATTGTTCATTTCATTAATAAAACAACTAGCCTTCTAAAATCTTGTTTATTTTTTATATAAAACATTAATTCAATTTACTCTTCTTCCTGTGCGAAGTCCGGTTCGCCGCCAAATCCGTCCATATCGTCATGAAGACTCGGATTGCCCCTTAAAGATTTATAGAAATCCAGGCAGTCTTTAGGTATATAGTCAAAGATTGACTCCAAATCGTCTAATTTTGCTTGTGGTATTTCTTTCCCATTTGGCCATAGTAATGTGAAATCGTTTTCTGAAACCTCCAAAGATTTTCCTTTTATCTTTTTCTCTATATTCAATTCTTGAAACTGGTCTAAGTTTTGAGTTTTCATAAATATAACATACTTTTCTTCTTTTTTCAGTAAAATTTCTTTTGTTTGTAGCCAGTTAGCTTTGGTCTTATCCAAGAAGACTTTCCGATGAACTATATTTTTCTTAATTTTTTTTTTTGTTAAAAAAGTCTTTCTTTTCCATTCTCTGCACTTGAAGAGGATTTTTCTTCTTACTTTTTTTTATTACTGCGACATATTCGTCAGCTGTGTAAATTCTTTCGTGGTATTTTAACTGTGCTTCTATTTTAGAAAAATCGGTATCATTGGGCAAAAAGGTGTGACCCGATTCAAGATACTTGAGTGTAATCGTTTTTAATGTTTGGTGTGAACTTAATATTGCCTTTAACATGAGTACGATTTTAATGTTGTGATTTTGGCCCCCACAGCAGTCACTCCACAAAACCAAATTTTGGACTTCTGGATTAAGTTTTGTTTTTATATATTTAATCAAACACGATCCTACTTCTTGGGCGCCTCTACCAGCTTCGCCTTCAATCCAAACATAACAGTGGCCGTTTTTATCGGAGCCTGGATGTATGCCGCAATTATACAGCCAGAGTTGGCGTTTATAAAAAAATATGCTCGTAGGGATTCGGGGCAGAGGGAGGGTTTTTTCTAAATCAAACGTTAAACATTCAAAATTTTCATCCGTTTTTGCTTGCATTAAATCTTTATTCATATTGTTTCTTAAATCCTCAGCTCGCTTTAAGTGTTTCATTTTCTCTTCAATCAATTTTGCCTGTTCTTCACCAGTACTTGTTTTAATTTTGATGTTAAATGCGTCACATCTACTACAAGTATCTTTTTTCAGACCCTTGCACCGTAGGTTAAAGTATTTATAAAATATGCTTTTTAGCTTAGATAATGAGACGGGATTTTTTGTCGTCCCATACACTTCATTAATTTTTTCTAAATATAACTCGTATATTTTTTGGATAGTCATTCCTACCTTTAAATACTGACAGCTACTGTTTTGCTCTCGCCTGTAATGAGACTCATATTTGGGCAAGGAATTGATCAAATTTTTAACAAACGCAATCAAAGTTGCAAAAACACACGCGTCTGAGCAAACGATGGACAAAAACTAAAGAAATGATAAGAAATATCCGCTACCCTCATTGTAAAGAAAAAGAACGCTAATTTCAAACTCTGGTGAAAACAGAGCAAATCGTTAGCATTGTGTTTGTTGCTTGATTACAATGTGAGTTGACACTACTTTCGAATTAATTTGTAGTCATTTTAATTACCATGAAACGCACTTTTTGTAGGTATAACTTTGATAGTTGTAAGTTTTATACTTTTTGAGAAAATCGAATCAGAGTTCCTAGGTAGCGGGTGGCTCGGTTTATTTGCTGACCAGTGTATTATCTTCAAAGCTTGACCTTTCAATCGATCATTGGAGTTTGAGATGGTGAACTCTTCTGTCTGAATAAAACAGTTGTGAGGAAGTATGGCAAGGTAACTTCCTTGTAACTTGTGGAGATCTTGTTCGCAGGATAGACGTACTTTCGTCGGAGTCGGGAAGCTGATGGTATAGTGTCGGTCATCGAGTTTCTCGTAGGCTGATTTTTGAAGAGATATCGTGACTGGTTTGCATTCAGGAAGTCTCTTCTGCGTGGTGATGAGGGCTCCAATGCAGTCCGGCGAAGATCTGCTTTGTACGTTGTGTATCTCTTCACATAGATACCCTTTAGTGGACTTCGGGCATTCAGCCTCTATGTACTTGAAATCTTTCGGATGGATTGCAAGGAATTGGAAGTGAGGGATGAGTATTTCGTGGTTTTTGTTAGGGACTATGGATATCTTGTATAGATCATATCGACGCTAGAAAGGCAAATTGTATTAACGACCATTGCATAAATTGTTCAATAAATTGATTTGATGTTCTACTTTTCACAAAAAAAATCATAGTAAATTAACTACTGGGGTATTCTTGATGAAACTCAGAATAGTTATTATTTAATATGTTTATTATTTAATTCCTAAGTCAAAAAAATGTACATAAGTTTTTTGATATATTTTTAGGAGATAATACAAGGTTGTGAATAATCTTGGTTAGGTAAAATTGACTTAAGTCACAATTTCAAAATTAGAGGTCCTGTAAAAAATGTTTTAACGATCGAATAGCTGCATACAACCTACAACTAAAGTATCTTACGCTCTATTTGGTAAACTTTAATATTCCAATAAAATGTTTTATCAAACCGAGCATATTCAACCGATGAAAACCAAAAAATCTAATCTCACTCATTAAACTTAGTTCCATCTAGGATCAAGGTATTATATCCCAATATTATTATATTTCATCACTCCATTCATCATTCATTCATTCATTTCTCTTTCATCATTTTTTTTTATTTATTTTTTTTATTTTGTTATTTTTTCATTTATTTGTCACGCTCAAGCCCAGACTTCCGTGTTTAACGCCAGTTGCTGACTCAACATGAACATTGCACTTCGCTGGCCTACAAGCCCCAATTTAGTTGATTTCTAAGTATTTAGTCACTAGCTGCAAAAATAACGACGAATAACGACGTTTGACTTTTATTTATTTTTATTTCTGCTGACGCGCGTAAACACAGCTGCCTTAAGTAGAGCAAGGTAAAAATAAACAAACATGTTGCATTAGTCAAGCAAAGGCAAGCCCCCGCCGCCGCCGCCTCCCGCCCGCGGGCCGGGCGCGCAGCGCGCGGGATGCCATCTTTTAGTGGAAAATATGAAGAATGGCCTACATTTCAAGATTTGTTTACATCGTTAGTGCATACGAACACAACCATTAGTGACGTACAGAAGTTACATTATTTAAAGTGTAGTGTTACTGGAGAAGCAGATACCTTATTGAAACATATACAGGTAACACAGAAAAATTATGAACAAGCTTGGGACATTTTAAAAAATAGATATGGAAACAAACGTTTGATTATGAACTCAGTGTTAAAACAGTTAGTCTATCAAAAGAAAATGAGTTCTCAATCACCTAATCTAATTAAAGGTTTATTGGACACCACAACAGATTGTTTAAATAACCTTCAAAATTTAAATATATGCTTAGATTCATGGGATCCTATAATTATTTTTCTGGTAGTTCAGAAGTTGGACCCTGAGTCACACAAGGATTGGGAACAATACGCATACAAAGAAGATGTCGATGACCTACCCAAATGGAATGATCTGAAAAAGTTTCTTCAGTCCACATATCGAACACTGGAGCTTGTCACACCAGGAACACAAAATAAAGGAACAAAAGAGCGTGCTGTTCATATATCAAGTACGTCATCGCCTCCGTCAGGAAAAACATGTGTTCTATGCAATGAAAATCACACATTATGCCACTGTAAAGAATTCACAAAACTGCAACCTATTGAACGAGTTAATTATGCAAAAACTAACAACCTATGCTTCAACTGTTTAGTACCTGGACATTCAGCAAGAAAATGTAGACTACCAGTGTCCTGTCGTATATGCAAAAGGCGTCACCATAGCCTTCTACATCTTAACAAAGAACCTGAGACTTCGGTACCAGAGACCTCCACGCAACCGAAGACTGCTCAAAACAATGTAGAAGAACAAAAGGAAGTTACTGTCAATACAACGGTCGCCTCACACCACAGTACTAGACAAGGCATAGCACTATTAGCTACGGCAACAGTGACAGTACGAAACGAGCATAATCACACTGTTGTACTACGCGCATTAGTGGACCAAGGTTCGCAGATAGCACTTATTAGTGAGAAAGCAACTCAAATGCTCAATCTGACCAAACGATCAACGAGAGGAAGTATCATTGGAGTGGGTTCAACGAAAACCAATGTAAACCACGTGGTACAGCTGCAAATCGGTTCCCGCTGGAACACAAACTTCAAGATAGCAAATAATAACAAATAATAATAATAATAATAATAAGCCCCCTAAACAACCACACGTCCTGATTGACCATCTAATCACGTGGGGGGCGGACACACGAATGAGAAATTACTGACGTGGCTAACGTGGCTCTGGAAACCCACTTAAAAATGGAGACTCGTTCGAAAAGAAAACGTATAGGACCGCTGCCCGGGGGCGATCGCCGGGGCGCACTTGGAGCTGACGCTGAGTGTCACAGCATGCGAACCGTCAGCGGTGAGGAGTTGAACAGGCGGACTCCCACCGACAAAGATGCTACAGCCGAAACCATTGACGATGGTGATAGACTGACAAACAGGACAGACACCCCTGTAGAGCCTTATAGTCCAAGTACAGTATCGTACACTCCCTCAAGAACATCATCACCGTCAATACCATCTTCCCCGATACACCCCATAACTAGTTTTAATACAGTTTCACCCACTCCGGCCTTGAATGTTGCGCGGGAGGTATCTACCTTTTTACCCGCGTCCACCAAGGCTGGAAAATCAAGAGTTCGCATGAGATGGAGCAAAGAAGTAAACCTATTCATCATGCGAACTTATCTATACATCACTAAATTAGAGACCGACATGACCACCTACAGACACCAACTGCATGAACTTTTTTCGCGTCAATATCCTGAGATTTCTGTTTCGGAACAACGGATTTCAGATCAACGAAGAGCTATAGTTAGAAATAAACTGTTGTCGCAAGAAGTAATAGATCAGTTAAAAGAAGAAGTACGCACACAATTACTACAAGAATCAGAAAACTATGCAGACATTGGCACTATCACAGTAACCCAAAACACAAACGAAAATACCCTACACGAACAACCACAATCACTCACTCAATTACAACCTAATTATCAATCTCAACCATATAACCAATCGCAAGGTTACACGCAAACAGCACACACATCCACACAAACCGAATCTTTAACCCTAACGCTCGAAAATGATATTGAGACTTTAGTTGTCACAGATCAAAATCTTATCACAGATACATACATACAAGAAATACTTGATAAGTTTAGAACAACAATAACGCAATACTCCGGAATGGATCCAACAGTAAGACCAAAACTACCTAAACTTAAATACACCCCTAACCTATTTCGTTTAGTTAATTTATTTAATGAAAATATCCTTATACAATTTATATCTGATGACACACAACTTATAGACATACATTTACTTATATATTGCACAGCGGTAGTTATATCTGAAGAACTAAACTTTAAAATCACAGACCATATAGAAACCACAAGAAGAAGCCACACTATCAAACCAGCGTGGCAACAGAGACTAGAAAAAGATATTGAAAAGTTAAGAGCAGATTGTGGTAGACTGACACATTATATCAATGGCATCAGATCGCAAAAAGTAGTTAAGAGAGTTGCAACAATATTTAATAACTATTCTAATCACACTAGACACGAAACTAATAATAGAAGACCCGAGGAGTTTCTGGACACATTAAAGCAGAAACTAGCACTTAAAGTTCATAGGCTTAGGAGATATGTGAAGGCACAACAGCGCAAAAATGATAATGCAACATTTGCTATGAATGAAAAAGTATTTTACAGAAACATACAGAAAACACACACAGATACTACAATAGAAAACAACATAGACGCACCATCAAAAGAACACCTAGAAACATTCTGGTCTAGCATATGGGAAGAACAAGTACAACACAATGATAAAGCAACTTGGATCACAGAAGAAGAAACAAAATGGAGAGCAATAGATGAAATGGAATTTAAAGAGATAACAGAGTCTGATATTACAAATATAACAGCCAGATTACATAACTGGAAGTCACCGGGTATAGACAAAATACAAAATTTTTGGTACAAAAAACTAACGATCCTCCACAAGTCTATGGCAAAGAACTTGACGGAAATTATTTTAGGACAACAGAACGTACCCGATTTCATTGCAACGGGAATAACATACATGCTACCTAAAACTACATATACAACACAACCTTCCCAATACAGACCAATCACATGCCTACCTACTATTTACAAAATATTAACATCAGCAATCACAACAAAAATCAACTCACACATTGAACATCACAATATAATAGCTGAGGAACAGAAGGGTTGCAGGCGGGGCCACATGGGATGCAAAGAACAGTTAATTATAGACTCCACTATTCATAAACATGCCACCACAAAAAATAGAAATCTTCATTGTACCTATATAGATTACCAAAAAGCTTTCGATAGTATACCACACTCCTGGTTGATTCAAATCTTAGAGATTTACAAAATTAATTCAAAAATAATAGATTTTCTACGTAACATAATGCCACATTGGAAAACTACACTACAGCTTAATAACCGCAATTCTTCTCTTATAACACGACAGATATCTATTAGGAAGGGTATCTATCAGGGAGATTCCCTGAGCCCTCTGTGGTTTTGTCTCGCCCTTAACCCTTTGTCTCACTTGTTGCACCGGTGTCAGGCCGGATACAACCTTAAACATACTACTGAAGAAACAGTTATCTCACACCTCATCTATATGGATGACATTAAGTTATATGCAAAAACCGAAAAAGAAATGAAAAAGCTTATAGAAGTCACGACAGAATTTAGCCAAGATATAAATATGAAATTTGGGTTAGACAAGTGCAAGACATTACATATCATAAGAGGTAAAATCAAACCTGGCAGCTATACAGTTAACGACACCGACACCATTGACGCAATGGAACCAACACACCTATACAAATATTTAGGATACAAGCAACTTAAGGGACTCGACCACACAGCAATTAAACAGACACTAAACACAGAATATCGAAGGAGAATTAACGTAGTTTGCAAAACACAACTATCAGGAAAACATCTTATTAAAGCCTTAAATACTTTTGCTATACCAATATTGACCTACTCATTCGGAGTCATAAAATGGTCAAAAACCGACATCGAAAAGTTAGAGAGAACCACGCGCACAATACTCACAAAACACAACAATCTGCACCCTAAATCTGCAATTGAACGACTTACCATCAAAAGACAGAATGGAGGGAGAGGCCTAATCGACATCCATCACCTTTGGAAGAAACAGATCACTGGTCTTAAAACATTCTTCAATTCAAAATCTCACTCTAGTAATATACACAAAGCTGTTTCTCTAAATGATTCTAACTACACCCCACTTAACTTAAAGGAACCAAATATACAAGTCTCAAATAACCCTGACCCACAGAACCAAAAAATTGAAAACTGGAAAAAGAAAGTCCTTCACGGTAGACACCCTCACGATTTAGAACAATCCCATATAAATATAGTAGCGTCTAATAAGTGGCTTAAAATAGGAAACCTGTTCCCTGAAACAGAAGGCTTCATCATGGCTATACAGGATCAAATCATCAATACCAAAAACCACAGGAAATTTATCATTAAAGACCCTACCATCACTAACGATAAATGCCGCAGATGCCACATTCAATCAGAAACCATCCAACACATAACCGGAGCATGCACAACCCTCACACAGACAGACTACACTCACAGACACAACCAGGTTGCAAACATTATTCACCAAAAACTAGCTCTCAAACATAATCTCATAAAAAATACTAACACTCCCTATTATAAGTACGCGCCACAAACTATCCTAGAAAACGACACACATAAACTGTATTACGATCGGGCCATACTTACAGATAGGACCATCCACTACAATAGACCAGACATAACCCTTCAGGATAAAATTAGAAAAACTACTTACCTCATAGACATTGCAGTTCCGAACACCCATAACTTACAAAAAACAATCACTGAAAAAATAAGCAAATATGCTGAACTTAAGGAAGAAGTAACACGAATTTGGAGACAAGATAAAGTTTATGTTGTTCCTGTAGTTCTCTCCACGACAGGTGTTATTCCCAACCATCTCCTCCGTAGCTTGAAAGTAATAGACCTAGAAGAATCCCTCTATATCAATCTGCAGAAAGCAGCCATCCTTAACACATGCAGAATCGTTAGGAAATTTATGCAGTTGGACGAAAACACACTCTCAACATAAAGTTCACCACTCGCTACATTTACTTGGTTTTGGCCCGTAAATGTAGCTTAAACCAGCCCAGAGCTGAGAATAAGAAAACTCCCAAAAATAATAATAATAAGAACAAAACACGTCGTCACGGACACCACCGACGGCCCGACGGCCCGGACCCCCCCCCCGCTGCCGGACGCGGCGCGGGTTCTCATATGTTGATGTCGTTAGGGTTCACTTTTGTGTGCACTGTTAATTTGTTAGAAAATCACAAATGCGTCTGTCTTCAATGGTGTTTATTAGCGACTAACTTAACGATCCTCACGCAGCTACTTAAATATAAAAAATGACGCAACATACCGCCCACCAAAGGGAACATGGCCCTTTAGAATAATGCTTAGTGGACTGTATACACATAATGAAAAATTAACTTGATAAGCAGTATGCAACGTTCACAAATATCCAAAATTAAACATAAATCACTGAATCATCAATTGTAACTACGTTGTTATTAATTTTCCACGAAATTAAATAGTTATAATGCTTGCTTGCAATTGAATTGAGGTTTGACAATTTTTTACAAATCAATTATTATAATAGTTAACAATCAGTTAGTGTCAACAGGTAGGGCACATAGTTTCGTGACAGATCTCTTTACAATGTTGTTGCTAGATTTAACGCTATACACTCGTGTGATTCCATCAGGACCGGGATGCTTGTCTACAATTCGGCCTAGTAACCATTTTCCTGCTGGTAATCCATCAGTTTTTATTAGAACTATGTCACCAACAGTGAATTCTTGTTTTTTCTTGTGCCAGACAGAGCGTTGTTGTAGACTTGTTAAATATTCGTGTTGCCATCGTCGCCAGATGTCACCTACGAGCTTTTGAGTGTATTGCCATCGTGTTAAGTTGTGAATCTTTGAGTCTTTAAAATCTGGTGAGGGCACGACGATTGGGGCTTCATGTATCAAGAAATGACCAGGCGTAAGGGGTTCTATAGAATCTGCATCTGAGTCATCAATAGGACATAGTGGTCTGGAATTAAGACACGCCTCGATTTGGCACAGTATTGTTGTCATTTCTTCGAAAGTGAGATTTGTTGTCAACACGCGTTTCAGATGAGTCTTCAGGGACTTTACACCAGCCTCCCAGAGGCCTCCAAAGTTTGGACTGTAAGCTGGTATAAAATGCCACTGTGTACCTTCCAAAGCCAACTTGTGTGCAATGTCTTTCTCAAAATTCAAGTTAGCTTCTTGCCATGCTGCGGCTAAAGTCTTCTCTGCACCAACAAAGTTTCTCCCTTGGCCAATCCACCGGCGGATCCGCCCGGCAGCGGCCCGCGAAACCCGCGCGCGCGCGCGCGTGTGGCGGGCGCGGCGGCCTTGGTGCATGTGGCTTGGGGAATTTGGGAATAGATCAATTTCAATATCAATTTAAACTACCAACAACTTCTGTGAACATTACAAAAAGAACAATCTTGTCAGACGTTCAAAGACTATTTGATCCCTTGGGATGGATTGCCCCAAGTGTAGTGATGGCTAAGATGTTTATACAAAGGCTGTGGCTGGAAAAGGTCGATTGGGATGACATAATAAGCCCTTAACAACAGAAGAATTACATACATCATTGATAAAATGCATTAAGCTAGTACAAAGGGAAGAATTTACAGATGACATCAACATATGAATAATTAAATCCGTCACCGACGACGACCACCCGACGACCGGCCCGGCCCCGCGTCCGGCCCGTGGGTCCGGCCCGTGAGTGATCCGTCGTCGTTTATTTCGTTGTTAATAATTCTTTGTACTACAATTACCAACGTTAATGAGCTCCTGTCGCTTGTTGTGTGTGATGAACCATCTTCGTGGCAACATCGTAGTGGAGGCGCGATCTATAGATCGGAATGTGAGGCTCCGTACCTGATAGGAAGACTAATCTATGGACGGGTATGGTAGCATCAGGTGCAGAGAAGTCCCATAATCTAATGAGGAACTCTTCTCCAGAGGAGCCCTCGAAATTGTAGGTCTTTGTAAAGAAGAGTTTCTGTTTTTGCCGGGCATCCATGTACAGGCTGATCGTTGAGTAAACGCGCTCGCGCTTTTGAGGCTCGGAGGGCTTAGCTTGAGATTTCTTATCCATTTCGACAGTCTTGGCCGCTCGCTACAAGAGATCATGCAAATTTTCACAAGCCGCCGGCCGCGGGTCCGTGGGCTGCGGGTCCGCGGGCGGCGGGTTGGTTTTTCATTTCTTGGCTTGGGTTTCTTTTATTTTAAATATTGTTAATAATTCTTTGTACTACAATTACCAACGTTAATGAGCTCCTGTCGCTTGTTGTGTGTGATGAACCATCTTCGTGGCAACATCGTAGTGGAGGCGCGATCTATAGATCGGAATGTGAGGCTCCGTACCTGATAGGAAGACTAATCTATGGACGGGTATGGTAGCATCAGGTGCAGAGAAGTCCCATAATCTAATGAGGAACTCTTCTCCAGAGGAGCCCTCGAAATTGTAGGTCTTTGTAAAGAAGAGTTTCTGTTTTTGCCGGGCATCCATGTACAGGCTGATCGTTGAGTAAACGCGCTCGCGCTTTTGAGGCTCGGAGGGCTTAGCTTGAGATTTCTTATCCATTTCGACAGTCTTGGCCGCTCGCTACAAGAGATCATGCAAATTTTCACAAGCCGCCGGCCGCGGGTCCGCGGGCTGCGGGTCCGCGGGCGGCGGGTTGGTTTTTCATTTCTTGGCTTGGGTTTCTTTTATTTTAAATATTGTTAATAATTCTTTGTACTACAATTACCAACGTTAATGAGCTCCTGTCGCTTGTGATACAGGTTTATCTAACCTAGCACAGGCATCTAACATTTAAATACCTTTGTTAATTATTTTTAAGACTTTTGTATTTTATTTTACCAATTTTACTTTTGAATAAATATTATTATTATTTCGTTTATTCAATCTAACTACATATTTCAATACATTTTTAAATATTTTTATAAAATAACCTTATAAAAAACCATTTAAAAATATAAAAAATAGTGGTCCGCCGGTATCGGGAGCAGGGTCCAAGCTACCGGTGGTTAGGGCTCCAGAGACAGGAACCTCCTCACGATGCGAGCCGTATCGAGGAGTACTGCCTTCTGAATCAGGCCCTTGATCCAACCGCCTAACGAGAGCCTCGAGAGATGTTGATCGAGGCTTTCGGCCATCAGTCCATTGGCTGATACGACAATCGGCACAATGACAGCCGAGTTCACATTCCACATGTCAACAACCTCGTGTGCTAAGTCGAGATATTTAATCTGTTTCTCTTTCTCAGCTTTCACGAGGTTCCCGTCATGTGCAATGGTAACATCGATAATCATTGCGCGGCGCGCTAACCGGTCTATCACCACTATATCAGGCTTATTGGCTACAATAGTCCTGTCAGTAATGATAGACCGGTCCCAGTACAACGTGACATGGTCATTCTCGAGAACTGGGTCGGGCACATACTTGTAATACGGTACCTCGGAATCCACAAGTTTATATTGCAAAGCAAGTTGCTGGTGAATAATCCTGGCTACTTGGTTATGCCTGTGCAAGTATTCGCCATTAGCCAGACGAGAACAACCGGAGATAATATGTCTGATAGACTCACCCGGACGGTGACATGCCCGACACACGTCAACCGTCCCGTCCTTCATAATATGTCTCCGATAGTTATTCGTCAAGATAACTTCGTCCATAATTGCACAGACGAAACCTTCAGTTTCCCCGAAAAGATCACCGAAACGTAGCCAGGATACGGACGCTATGAAATCTACACCGGGTTCATGGAGAGCCCGATAAAAGCGCCCGTGAAGCTCCTTGTTTTGCCATACTTCCTTGCGGTCATCGATAGTTAGTATTACAGGTTTGCGCCAGTTCTCTTTAGCCATGGACAACGGGGTGAGCCCCTTGTCCACTGCGACCACATCACGGTGCATACCCATTTCGGCTTTTAAAAAATATTCCCTGAGACTGCACACCTCGCGGTTGTGGAGGGTCTTCGTATTTAAAAAGCCTCGACCCCCGCACTTCCGCGGGATGTACAGTCTCATCACCGATGATCGTGGGTGATGCATCCGGTTTGCAGTCAGCAGTGTACGGACCCGTCGATCTAGGGCGTCGAGTTCAGTCTGAGTCCATTTGAGTATGCCGAAAGAGTACATCAAAACCGGCATGACCCAACCGTTGAAGGCGCGCACCTTGTTTCCGCCTGAAAGAAGACTAATTAATACCTTCTTCAGGCGACCAAAGAAACGCTCCCTCAACGATTGTTTCATGTCAGCAGCGTTGATGCCTAACGCTTCCGACATACCCAAATACTTATAGCTTTCGGATGAGGAGAGGGATCTGAGGTGTATGGAATCCGAAAGTTGAATTCCCTCGGATTCCATAATCTCACCTCGCTTTACATGCATGACTGCACATTTGTCCACACCAAATTCCATCCTGATGGCGCTACTAAAAGTTTCAGTTACCTTCAGTAGCTCCATCAGTTGTAATTTGTTGGGGGCAAAGAGTTTAAGGTCATCCATGTATAGGAGGTGAGATATAACCTCACCACCTCTCCTCAGCCGATAGCCTAGACCTGAATCCCCCAGCAGTGTGCTTAGAGGATTCAGGGCTAAGCAGAACCAAAGTGGACTCAAGCTGTCGCCCTGAAATATTCCCCGTTTGATCCATATAGGTTCATCATTCCCCTGGATCTGTGAACATCCCGGATAGCGAAGGACTGTCCTCCATTGCCCCATACACGACTCAAGGAAGGTGCGTAGAGTTGCATCAATCTTGTACAACTCCAGCACCTTCATGAGCCATGTATGTGGCACCGAGTCGTAGGCCTTCTTATAATCTATCCAGCATGTCGACAGATCTTTGCGGGATCGACGAACCTGTTGGCTTATGGCCATGTCAATGAGGAGTAGCTCCTTAGTCCCGCGAGACCCATTCCTACACCCATTTTGAGAGGGAGACATAATCGAGTTATTCTCAATGTGTGTATTAATTTTCGTTCTCAAAATGGATGTAAGAAGTTTATAAACCGTCGACAAACATGTGATCGGTCTATAATTCTTGGGTTCCGTGGGACTACCTGACTTATGGAGCAGGTGGGTAACGCCTGTTGTTAGAAACTGTGGTAGCGACCTAGACTCTAAAGATGACTGGAATTGAGATGCCAGGCGACTGTGTGAACTAGTAAGCCATTTTAACCAAAAGTTATGCAGTCCGTCCGGTCCCGGTGATTTCCAATTCGGTAACGGACGGACTGCTCTGGCTACATCTATTGGTGTGATGAAAACGGGTTCCATTTCTGGTATTGGTTCACACACTCGCTCGACATCTTGCATCCAGTCTGCCTCAACGTGACAGACGGGCACCGACCAAATGCTCCGCCAAAATGCACTCGTGGTGGCATCATCTGGGTGGCACACGTCTGTCACATTTTGTTCGGGTCGCTCCCAAGCTCTATATACCCACCTCTCATCGCTCTGGAACATGCGGTTCTGTATGTACCGGTCAACCCGCCGCTTATACCGCCGAATACGGCTCGCCCATGCACAGACTTTCTGCTTCAGGAAGTCAATGCGCTCTGTGACACGGGACATGTATTCTGAAGGACTAATTCCAGTCCCCGAGAAAGCCCGCCTCACAAAGCGCATCACTCGTGGTCGTGTATTGCCCTCCCTGAAGCAGTATAGTTTGCCGATGAGTACCCTGGCCCCATCGATACGACGCTCGATCCTGCATTGCCAGGCTGGTGCGGCTGGTTTCGGTCGAGAAGCTCCGTCACAGCTTGGAAACTTGACGTTAGCTAAACGACATGCCGCAACAGCCGCGCAATACAGGATCGAGTGTGTATCAACGAGATCCTCGCTGCTCTCGAAGAAATTCTTGAGCTGCGAGTCCAAGGCATACACCAGCGCCCTATTTTTCTTGTGCATAGGTAACCGTGGTAATCGGGGTCTAAGTTCGGTTGGAGTGGACCGATACTCACGAAACGCATCCTCCAGTGCGCTCCTCAATCGGGCGTTGTACTGACTACTTACTGTGGCAACCCTATCATCCTCTTCTTCAACATGATTGGACCGCGGCGAGATAGCATCAATAGTTGACGCCTGTGCCGCGGTTTGTGTCGGAGTCGAGACGATATGGTTGCTCAGTACTTCTGAGCGCAGCCTATCAAGTGCGGTGTCGTCCAACCTGTGATTGCGTTGGATGACCCTCACTTGATCCGATAGTCGTTGGGCCGAGACGTTGACGGTTGGTTCAAGTACCTGGAACAGAGACAGCATCCTTACGCGGTACGCAGTGAGGTTAGTTCCCCCCTCTGTAGACCCGTAATATGCGCGCATGACGTTCTCGTTCATAGATTGAGTCCATCTCATGCGCTGCACACAACCACCGGCAGCGGGGACCCGGCTCGGGGCCGGATGGCCCCTAAGTCCCAAACTCCTCGGTGGCCGGCCTCTCCCCTGCCGACGTACAGGTGTTGGCGACGTCGGCGGGGAAAAATATTCGTCGCTCGAGCTCGACGGAACTGCCACGGCCGGTGTCACAGCACTGTCGATGGGGCTGGGTTCCGGCGGCGGCGAGGCGGAGCTGAGCGACGAGTCCGGGGGTGGTAGGCGTGCATTTCGAGTTCCTGATCTCGTCAACATTGGATGTTTTTCACGTTTTTCATATTCCAAATTTTCGTTCCTTCATAGAAGTCTAAATTTGACAGCCGTCATTCTTCGGTTTTCTGTATTTTCTTTTAGTTTTTTCATGATAATGATGCTTTTTATTGTTGATTTATTTATGGTTTTATTCTGAATGATTTGTTGTGATTCTTGTGCTATGCAGCTCACAGGAATTAATAAAAACGGAAAATAGGAGATATGATTTTTTATTACGTGGTTGACGTATCAGTGTTGCTATTATTATTTATTATTATTATTATTTTTTAGCGATAGTTAAAAAATAAAATACAAAATAAAGAAGTATAAAATTGTTTATTATACAAAAGCACACTTCACAAACTTATACAGTTGATAAGTGACAACATAAACGTAAAACAACTTCTTTATAATTAAAAAAAAACTAAATCAACTTTGAGATCACTGTCAGTCACATGAAAATTCAATCTTTTGTTACATGTTATTTACAACAAAACAAAATAAAAAACAACTTATACATTTATAATTAAACAAGAAAACTACTTAAATTTGAGATCAATCAGTCACATGGAAATTATGCAGATGTTCGTATAATAATTATTGCAACAAAAAATAAAGCAACTTATACATTTTAATTAAACTACTCAACTTTGACATCAATCAGTCCTATGAAACATAGTGAACATCAGAATGACTGGCCAAAATGACCGATCAGCTTTAAAATATTACTAAAATCTAATACCCATTTGCTACTATTTGATACCTTTGTTTAAATAATTGGTACCTAATTAACAACTGAGAAAATGAATTTACAAAATTGGCAGTCATTCTGATGTCAGGGTGACTGCCCACATTTAGAAACTCCACGTAAGGGCTCCAAAATTTAAATTCGCCTTTACAAAAATTTGTACCTATTTGATACCTAAACATATATTTTTTCAAAATTTTTAGGGCAAATAATAAAGATTTTATTAGAGGTTTTTTGTTTACTATGTAATACAGAAAGTCATATAAATATATCACAATGAAAAATAAAACAATAAAACAGATTAATCATTTCTTGTATATGTCGGTGCAGGAGACCGATCAGGGTGAGGATCTTTCCCAGAGAACATGATGTGTGGGTGATGTGTTGGTTAGCGAGCAAAACGAAGTTTTTCGAAATCACACTGGTAATTTATTAAGGTAGGTAAGTAGGTTCACTGAATACAACGAGTCGTATGACAGTTCCTAGATTAGTGTTGTCCGCGCGGCTGCCAGCAGAGAAGTGAAATCGTCCCCTCCCTGCGATCGGACATCTTGAGTTAAGCCCGCGCAAACTTTAAATCTAGACTCCGCCGAAGCGTTGACGTCACAGCGCTTCCGCCTCGTTGATAATTCAGCTCCCGTACTATTTACTTCTCCGACACGGCCATCCTACGGGACACGCGTCCCTGTGTGTTACTCTGAAACAATATTCATCACACAGTATCACATAGTTCGGTCACTCCTGACCTATACCTTAAAATCAGTTTGTGGACATCTGATCTATCAGAATTTAATCAAGACGAAATTTGACAACTCTTTATTTAATTTTAAACTAAACTAGGGTACCTTATTACTAAAAATCAATAACACATTGAAGAAAATTAACATCTTATCAATAATCAGGAAATTCAAAGTACAACTGACTACACATTTATCCCGTATCTCGCAAAAGACACAGTCAAACCAAATAAATCAACAAACTTAAGCTCTGCATGTGATCTCTGGCTACGCATAGCCCAGTAACCTCCAGTTACTCATATCTCCTTTATGAAACCCCCCACGGAAGCGCCGAGTCTCTCCTGGACTCTATGGTTTTCACTGAAACCCGACCTCCGCCAGAGTTGACTGCTTACCGCGTACTCACGGACTACTAAAGTAGTAGACGCCGATTTCTATTGAGCTACGGCTACACGACAACCTCTGGTACGGTCCAATCATCATGCTAACTTAAATACTCTCCTCATTGTTACAACTACTACTTTGCTCAACCTCAGTTTCGTCAGTTATACTTTGATTCTCTGGCATTTTTCGCAACCTATCATGTGCGTATTTGTATGTACGGTTAGAATTAAGTGCTTTTAAATTATAACGATCACCGTCAAGAACCTCTATGACCTCAAACGGTCCTTTAAATTTAGGATCTAACTTTGTTTGATTACGCTCCTCGTTCATAATCAAAACAAAGTCTCCTACCGAAAATTTATTGAGTTTTGCCCTTGTCTGGTCGAATCTACGTTTTTCATAAGAAGCCGACTTCTCTATATTGCATAACGCATCATCTCTTATGGTATTTAAATCAACCTCGTGTTCTACATCATCGGCTGTCATCAATGACAGTGGCCGCGCAACTTTGCCAATTAACAGCTCTAACGGACTAGCTTTTGTCGTGCGGTTAACTGTACAATTTATCGCAAGTTGGACTTCGCCTAGCGCATCCTGCCACGAACGGTCTTTTGTCTCTATAGTTGTTAACATCGACTTTAACACTGACATTACACGCTCTACCTGTCCATTCGCTCGTGAAGATCCCGTCGCGATCAAGTGTAAATTAATGTTACTAGAATCACAGAACTCTTTAAATTCCTTACTCGCGAAGCAACGTCCTTGATCAGCGATTATTCGAGTCGGAGTACCAAATAACGCTACGCCATTTTTAACAGCTCTAATGCTACTTTTAGAATCAATATTAACGGTGTGAAACAATAAGACGTATTTAGTGAACGCATCGATAAGGACGAAAACGTATTCTTTTCGATCGCTCTTGCCACTTAATTTTCCCGTCGCATCAACGTGTATAGTATGCCAAGGCGTGCCTACTTTAGGTATTGGGTTTAATTGAGCTTGTACTTTACCCGAGTGTGATTTCGCTACCTTACATGTTACACAACTGTCAATAAACTTCTTAACGTAACGGGGCATTCCATTTGTTCCCAACGAGTAACACCCTCAAATGTCACACTGTTACTCGATGGGATTTTTTTCTGAAAAAATTCCCAACCGGTCACACTACCAGTCACACTGTTACTCGATGGGAATTTCTTCAGAAAAAAATCCCAACCAGTCAAATTTTTGACGGTGAATATTTTGATATAATTATTAACTTTATTATAATTTCTAATGAATGTTTTTTGATATGTGTTCAGCATGTATTATTATCATTTATTCCCGTTGTCCCCGTATGCCATATCCCCGTCACGGGGACAGCGGGACGTGATTAAATTTATTTCCAGTTGTCCCCGTAACGTACATTCGGCTAACGGGGACAACGGGAAGTAAACTTTTCACGAGTCGTTGTCCTCTTATATCTGCATATTTGACCTAATGTTCTTTTGACCTAATTTTCATGTTTAATGGTCACAGTTCTAACCTAACTCAAATGGCACCTAACCAAATCTTAAAATATTCAATGCATGGTCGAGGGTGGGCTTGGTCGACGGAGCCCCGCTTTGCGGGGCTCCTACTTCAGGATGGTTTATAAAAAAATAACCACGAAGGGGATGGCGGGGTCTATTCGCTCGCTTCGCTCGCTCACACGACCCCGCCATCCCCTTCTAACCTAACCTGTCCGAGTCGGGGTGCCCTAAAGTCCAGATTGCATCCAATTTCTACTGGTTACAGTGACTGGTGACTGGTTGGGAAATTAGTAATAAAAAGTTCCCATCGAGTAACAGTGTGACATTTGAGGGTGTTACTCGTTGGGAACAAACGGGGCATTCCCTCGAACCAATAGACGTCATAAAGCTTTTCTAAGGTTTTATCATAGCCGAGATGAATGAGTGACTCATGAACATTGCTCACTACCGACCATCTAATTGCTCTAGGGAGGATTGGTAAACACTTAGTACGTCCGTTACGCTGAATTTTTCGATTAAGAATACCTTTACGAATCTCGTACGTTTTTGCTAAATCGTCATTTAACTGTCCGTTATTTAAATCAGAAACAAGCTTAGAGATTTCAGGATCGCGTTTTTGTTCAGCGAGTAGCCAATTACCGGAGAGTTCGGTCAAGTTAATCATTTTATTTAGCTCTTCCTTGGGCTTCGACTCTGCATTAACTTTAGAATTAAGGAATGGGGGATGATTTCGTGACAAGAAATCTGCGTGTGCCATATCTTTGCCTTTATTATAAAGGACATCAAAATCAAAGCATTGTAAATAGGCCCACCACCTGTGGACTCGCGGTGTCAAGTCAATCTTTTTACGAGATGATTTTAGTGAGTTGCAATCAGTCACAACTGTGAATTTTCTGCCGTGTAAGTATTGCCGAAATTGTTTGATTGCATTAACAACTGCCAAAGTCTCAAGTTCGTAACTATGATAACGCGACTCCGCAGGTGTGGTCCTCTTACTGAAATACGCTACTACTCTACGTTTACCTTCTATGATTTGGAATAAAATAGCACCGTACCCATCAGAGCTAGCGTCTGTGTGCAACTCTACCGGGTATTGGGGGTCATAGATCATTAAAACCGGTTCTTTTGTAAGAATAGAAACAATTTCTTTTCTAATGTCCTCGTGGCGCTGTTGCCAAGAAAAGGGAACCTTATTACACGTCAATTTATAGAGGGGGCCCATAACACGCGAAAAGTTAGGCACAAACTGTCTAAAGTATGTTGCTAAGCCTATAAATTGCCTTAACTGAGCTACGGTGGACGGTGGAGGTAGATTAGACAGTGCTTCAACTTTTCTCCGGTTAGGTCTAATCTGTCCCGACTTGATTTCATAACCTAGAAACTCCAATTGCTTTTTCAAAAACGAGCACTTTTTTAAATTTAATGAAAACCCGGCTTTAGTCAACGTCTCCAAAACAACATTAAGTCTCTCGATGCCTACTTCAATAGTTTCCGAAATAATAAGAACATCGTCGACATAAACAATGACGTAAGTATTCGCTAAATTACCTAGAGCCTTAACAATAGCCCGTTGAAAAACTGATATCGCGTTACGAAGTCCGAACGGCATAGTCAAATACTCGTACTGGCCATCAGGTGTTATAAACGCCGTACGCTCTATAGATTCCTCAGATTTAATAGGGATCAAATGAAAACCTGACGCACAGTCTAACTTCGTAAAATATTGCGCACCATGCAAACGTGATATTTGGTCTGAGATAAGGGGCAATGGATATCGGTCAGGTATAGTGTTGCTATTTAGTTCGCGGTAATCGACGCACATTCTATCGGAACCGTCACGCTTCTTAACCAAAAGTGCTGGACTTGCAAACGGGGAATTACTGGGACGAATAATATTTGCACGCAACAATTCATCTACACGCTCACGCATTATTTTTCTTTCTTCCGCACTAAGACGATAAGGTCGTCGTTGTACTGTCAAACAAGGGTCAATTAGACGAATATCAAGCTCACCGGTTGTTACACGTGTTTGCGGCATACCAGTAATAAAATAGCTCGAATAGCGGGTCAGCACAGAAACGATCGCAGATTTATGCTCAAGGGACACGTCTGTATCAATAACGGCAAAATGATTTATTGAAGGTAGGTCTTTAGCTTTTGACGATTGGACGGTACTCACTGAATCAACCGAGGGTAATTGTAAATTACAATTGTTTACATCGTGGACTTTGGAAATTTTAAAGTGTGTCGCGGTCATACTAACACTGAATCCTTGCAATAGTATTTCACGGCCTAACATAATATCGCTCCTCAAATAGACATCGGGCAAAACATGCAATAAAATCTCGATTAAACTATTATCAATTTCAACAATACAAGTAATCTGAACAGTGCTGAGTACACTTGACTGGCTAATGCCCTTTAAAGTAACTACATTTTGTTCACGCTTACCACTAAATTTACATGATACACTTTCTTTAATAAGTGAACACTCAGCACCAGAATCATAGTGAAATGTGAATAACTGACCTTGATGGCTTAAAATTCCTGCCGGGGGATCAACGACGCACACGTCGACCCGTCGCTCGCTGCGTGTTGCCTCGGTGCTGCCGCCACCTCCATTAGGGCACCGGGTGGAAATGTGTCCTTGTTTTCCACATTTGTAGCAGACGATGGAGCTGGTAGTAGTGGCTTGCTGCTGAGGCTTGCCGTTGGTTCTTGAGGCTTGAACATTTTGTGTTTTCGTTGGTTTTCCTTTTGCTTCCTGCCTATGAAAACAATCCGCCAGTCTATGTCCCATTTTCCCACAGTGGAAACATTTAATTGATGATGTTTGAGATGTCTTCATACGTTTGGTTTCAAATGTTTTCTGATCTGGTACTGTACTTGACTTGCGTTTCAGGTAAGTAAAAGCTTGCAATTCTTGTTGTAGTCGCTGGCGATTGTTTAATTCTGATGTAAAAGCCATTCTTTGTAATCTTGAATCGAACTGGGAAATGTGTGCGACTGTTGTTGCCACCACAATCTGTTCGATGGTGAGATTCTTCCAGCGATTAAATAACAGTGACATGACACGACTGCCGTATGCAGCTAAAGTTTCACCTTCTTTGGGTTTGTCGCCACTTAACTTTATCAGGGTTCCTGCAGGTGTTTCTGTGCTCACAAATCTCGCAGTAAACAGTTCTTTGAAGTCCGCCCATGTCATACCGGGGTAGGACACTGAGGATAACCACGCTGATGCTGATCCTTTGAGAGCCTTGCTAATGGTGATGATCAGCTGACCTCCTTCCGTTGGGTTATCGGCGAAACACAGGTCTGAAGTAGCACACCATGAACGTGCATCTGCGTCGGTCTTGTCCGGGTCAAATTCGGGTAGGTTCACAATCTTGGCAGAACGTTGCGGCTTGCTTAGCGCTTCAATCAAGGCCTTCATATTCGAATTTTGAGTTTCGAATAATAACCGCCAGTTGTTAACGTTCCCGCCATTTTCTTCACAGCGTGGTGTGATCTCAGTGCGATGTTCGTTTGTCTGTTCGTATCCCACTTCTGATGTCGGTGCAGGAGACCGATCAGGGTGAGGATCTTCCCCAGAGAACATGATGTGTGGGTGATGTGTTGGTTAGCGAGCAAAACGAAGTTTTTCGAAATCACACTGGTAATTTATTAAGGTAGGTAAGTAGGTTCACTGAATACAACGAGTCGTATGACAGTTCCTAGTGTAAGCAATCACAAAATAAATTAAGATATTGTATTGAGAATTTGATTTTATTAGTACGCAACTTGACTAGTATCAGTCATTTGTCTCGATAAATATATTACTGCGTTAAAGTATTATGTTATGATTAAATACATTAAAATTAACCTTAATTCAAGTACAAAGAAATAATGCTTAATTTAACAAATTGTTACCATTTTTAATTATGTTTAACGTTCATCTATTGACTTAAAATTCGCGCGCTTTTGCCCCACTTGGTAACGTGGACGCAAAGCTATAAAGGAATTGAATACTGTTCACTGGGGCAATATTTTTTGGATTGTCGAGCTGTTTAGGTCAGACTTGGTATTAAATAATCATATTCGTATAGTGTTAATGTATAGTGTTAATAATTAAAAGTATTTACCACAGTATAAGTGACTTTTTCTTTCAGTTCAGAAGTGGGATATTTCACGTAAGTGTTATTGCCTTATGTTCCATTTCTTTTCAAATGATTTAGTGTGAATCTCATCCTTATGTTGTGCATATTTGAATATTAGGTGATAAGTTTGTTAATGTCGTATCACGAATATTTTTTTATTTGTATTGGAACAACTGATCACTGCCGATCAAGCCTCCTGCTGACCTGGAAGTTGAAATCATACAAGATATTTCGTACTTTCACGACCTTTTACCTAGGTCTTGGCATATTGCAATTTTCTTGTGGTGTTATGATGTCAACGGTCGTATACCAATTTTATACTCGGTAATAGAAGCACTAAAATATAGAAGTACCTTCATGATTTGTGATTTGTTTTTCCGTAATCTAGCCATTCAAATGGTTTAAAAGAATAGCTGTGTCCGTATATTATTTTTGACTGACCAGGTCTACAAATGGATGACGATCGCGATGAAAGTGTGGCTCAAATGCCGCGAACTGCATCACCAGTGTTGGACAAGCAGAGCCGCAGGCGGAACTGGGAGCCGAGCCGCAGGCGGAACCAGGAGCCAAGCCGCAAGACGAACCGGGAGCAAAGCCGCAGCCCTTGCGGCAGTCAGAGCCGCAGGCAGTGCAGCAGGCAGTGCAGCAGGCAGAGCCGCAGCCAGGGCAGCAGGCAGAGCCGCAGCCAGAGCAGTAGACAGGGCCGCAGCACCAGCCGCAGGCAGAGCTACAGGCATAGCAGCAAGCGCAGTCGTGTGTGGAGCCCTGGTCACCGAATTCGACGGCTCGAGACGCCGCCGCCGGGAAGGATTGCAACACATCGGAGTCGCAGCCCAACCAGGGTGAAACCTGGTTCATCGGGGAAGCGGCTCAGCGAAAATTGCAGATCACAGTCAAGACGCAGCACGACCAACACACGAAATCACCAACGAAGCGGGTATAAACGAGGCACCCGTTCACCAAGCAAAATAACCAGGACACGTGAGTCATTTCCTACAAATGATGTGTTTTCTAAATTTACCGATATTCTTGATAAAATCTCGAGTAGGGGTAGTGAGAGAATAAGTAATTTTAACGTAGTTCCTGAGTTCGACCCTTCTTCAAAAAATCAGAACATAAATAATTGGATACACAAAGTAAATGAAATAGCAAGCATATATAGTTGGACAGACCGACAAATCATACATAATACGATTCCTAAACTTACTGGCAATGCAAAGCGGTGGTACGAGGGTCTAACAACAATTAATTTTAGCTGGTTTGAGTGGCAAGAAAAGCTCAAAGCAGCTTTTCCGTGCGATGAAAATTACGGCCAAATGCTTTCGGATATGTTGGACAAAAGGGCGAAGTTTGGGGAATCTTTGGAGGATTACTATTATGATAAAATGGCATTACTAAATAGGTGCGAAATTAAGGGCAAGAGAGCAGTTGAATGCGTAATCTTTGGTATAGATGATAGGGCCATTAGGATAGGAGCGGAAGCAGCTCAATTTGATAACCCTGATAAACTTTTGGCATACTTACGAAATGCAAAAAGTATAAGCAAGAGAAATGATAATATTCAAAGATCTTCCAACAAGAAATTTCTGACTAAGGATAAACCACCTGTTAGTAATAAATCAAATACGATCAGGTGCTTTAATTGTAAAGAAGAAGGGCATATTATGAGTAAGTGTCCTAAACCATTAAAAAAATGTACTAATTGTTCAATAATTGGTCACGATTCTAGTGAATGTTATCGTAAGAAGGAAGACTCAAAATCTGTCTTAGAAATTTCAACCACCAAACCTAAAACTAATGATAAATATGTACAAACTGTTTTGATAAACGGTCACAAAAAAGTAGGTTATTTAGATTCAGGTAGCGAATGTACACTCATTAGAAACTCCGATGCTGTAGAATTATTTGGTAAATGGGATACAACTTATTCAGTGGCGATGACGGGATTTGGTGGAGCGGTAGTTCATGCGATAGGTCGATGTCCAGTAGTTTTGGAAATTCAAGGCGTTATTGTCGAATTGGATGTTATTGTTGTACCTGATAATTTTTTGAAATACTCATTGTTGGTTGGTCAGTCATTTACCGAAGCCACAGGGGTTAAAATCATAAAAACTGATTATGAATTAATAATATCCCGTGAGTTTCCAGAGACTATTGGCGTAGTTAAACTTTTTTCAAAAGAATGTTGTTCAATTCGACCCGGATGTTTCTATGTAGAGGTTGACTCGTCTCCTAACATAACTGGTTCTATATTAGTATACGGAAGTTATAGATCCATCCCTAATTTAGAACATCACATAGAAGAGGGTGTTTACTCAATTGAAAATGGCAAAGGTGTACTATTAGTGGATAATATTTCGTCAAACGTTATAACTTTTAAAAAAGATCAGTTAATAGCTAGAGGACAATTTTTGCAGATAAAAATTATAAATTGTCCTACTATAAATAAGATTGATGTTGCAAGCTCTTTAGAACCTTTTCATTTGAATGACTTGTCTCTGGACGATAACTTAAACCGGGATCAGAAATTGCAACTATTGGATGTCGTAAATCGTTACCGAACGTGTTTTGCTACTAAATTATCTGAATTAGGCTGTACTAATGTAGAGACAATGAACATTGATTTAATGGACCCCCAACCCGTAGTTTACAGGCCTTATAGATTGTCTCATACAGAAAAACAAGAGGTTAGGGGTATGACCGACGAATTGCTACAATGTGGTGTCATAAGAGAATCTTGTTCGCCGTTTGCAAGTCCAATAATTTTAGTAAAAAAAAAGAACGGTGAGAAGCGCCTTTGTATAGATTACAGGGCTTTGAATAGGAAAACTGTGAAACAACACTACCCTTTGCCGAGGATAGAGGATCAGATGGATAGGTTAGCGGGGTATAGCCTGTATACTACCTTAGACCTAGCGTCAGGGTACTACCAAATAGAATTGACTGAAAGTGACAAACAAAAAACTGCTTTTGTCACGCCAGAAGGGCAGTTCGAATTTAATAGGATGCCTTTCGGTCTGACAAATGCACCAGCGGTATTCCAAAGAACTATCAATAAAGTTCTTGATAACTTAAGGTTTGATACGGTTGTCGTATACATGGACGACGTCCTTGTACCTTCGGTTTCGTTTGATGATGGTTTGAAAAAACTAGAAACGGTGTTTGATAAAATTAGAAATGCAGGGCTTACATTGAAACTCTCGAAATGCAACTTCTTCCATTCAAAAATAGAATTTCTTGGCTTCGAAGTCTCTGGGAATGGCATTAAACCGGGGAAGTGTAAAACAGACGCGGTTGATAAATTTCCTATCCCTAAAGATGTCCATAATGTTAGGCAATTCTTAGGCTTGGCAAGCTTTTTTAGGCGTTTTATTAAAAACTTTGCGATAATTGCTCGTCCATTGACCCAATTACTAAAAAAAAATGTTTCTTGGACTTGGGGCAAAGAAGAAGAGACTTCATTCACTCAATTAAAAGCAAAATTAGTGTCCCGACCAATCTTAACTTTGTACAATCCTAATGCTGCTACCGAGTTGCATACAGATGCCAGCAAACACGGTGTAGGTGGTATGCTTTTACAGAAACAAGATGACCAAGTTATGAAACCAGTCGCTTATTTTAGTAGGCGTACCTCACCAGAAGAGCAACACTTTTCATCATATGAATTGGAAACCCTGGCGGTTGTGAATAGTTTGAATAAATTTCGATGTTACTTAATAGGGATAGAGTTCACTATTGTTACTGATTGTAACTCGTTACGTGCCACTTTTACTAAAAGGGATATGATTCCACGTGTTGCTCGTTGGTGGAGTATGATCCAGGAATTTGACTTTAATATAATTTATAAACCAGGGAGTTCTATGACGCACGTAGATGCATTGAGTAGGAATCCTCTGCAAGAAAATACTGCCAGCACCGACCCTGTTGATTTACAAGTTTTTCATATTACTGTAGATTGGTTAGCCACGGTTCAAATGAATGATGATGAGACACAAAGAATTAAACGGGTTTTAGACGATAAAGATTCAAATTTAATTAACTATACAAAACAAAATTTTATTTTAAAACGTGGAGTAGTTTACAAAATAACGGATGATGGACTTAGATGGTATGTGCCAAAAGGTGTCAGATGGCAAGTGTTACGTGCTTGTCATGATGACATAGGTCACTTTTCTTATGAGAAGACTTTAGATAAAATTAAAACAACCTACTGGTTCCCAAAAATAAACAAAATTGTTAAAAAGTATTGTCAAGCGTGTATTCAATGCGCTCACGGAAAGGTGCCGGCTGGAAAGAGGTCTGGGTTTTTACATCCAATACCGAAGGTATCTGAACCTTTCCACACCGTACATGCGGATCACTTAGGTCCGTTCAATGAGAGCAAAAGAAAGAATAAGTACATATTAGCCATAATTGACGCGTTCACAAAATTTATTATCCTAAAGCCTGTTAGAAATACGAAAACTCACACAACGATTTTGGTTTTTAAAGAATATTTTAGTTTGTTCGGGGTACCTTCTCGAGTAATAACAGATAGAGGCACTACTTTCACGAGCTCAAAGTTTAGACATTTTTTATCAGAAAAAAGTGTAAAGCATATCTTAAATGCGGTTGCTACTCCTCGTGCAAACGGGCAGGTAGAGCGCTACAATAGGACGGTATTAGATTCATTAACGGCTATGACATTTGGAAAAGACGAAAAACTATGGGATGAGTATTTGCTACAAGTACAGTGGGGTTTAAATAACACCGCCAATAAAGCAGTAGGTAAAACCCCAGCTCAATTGTTATTTGGGTTGCGACTGACAGGGTTGACTGAGAGTGGACTGGCTTTACCAGTTCAGGAAAATAATGATACTAATATTAGTAACGTTAAAGATATTAGAAACGAAGCACTAGACAAAATAGTACGTACTCAGGAAAAACAGAAGCAAATCTTCGATAGGGCTAGAATTCCCCCACGTCAGTTTGATGTGGGACAACTGGTTAGGGTAGAAAGAGAAGTAGGTCAGAAAGGAAAAAGTAAGAAGTTAGTTCCAAAATGTCTAGGCCCTTATCGCATTACCAAAGTATTACAGAATGACAGATACGAAGTAGAGGATACACCTATCACTAAAAAAAAAGGGTAAACAAAAATATGTAGGAATTTTTTCGGTTGATAAAATTTACCCTTGGCTTGTGTATCAGTCGGTGGACGACAGTAATGAAGACGATAATAGTAATAATTCGGATATGGATACAGACAACTAAATTGTGGAAGTATTGCAATGAAATAGTTATGTTGAACAGTTTATGAATTTCCTATATGTAGAAAGACAGGTTTCGTTGGCAGTGGTTGCGAATAGTATGACTTAGTTAACAAAATGTAGTATGGTTAGTAGTGGTAAACGCCTTTAACAGGCTAGAATCTGCTTTTATGGCTAGTATGGTAGTATGGTAGTATGGTAGTATGGCAGTATGGCAGTATGGTGAAATGGTGAAAAACCACTAGCAGGCGAGATTGACCTGACATGATAGTATTGTAGTAGGGTGGTAATAATGTGTTATGGTAATATGGTTCCAGTAATGTTATGGAACGAGTGTAAATTGTGAATATTGCGACTAAAGATTGCTGGAAAGGGATTGATTATTATGGTTATATTTTTAGAAAATATTGTTAATGTTACCTACTTAGTTGATTGTTTCAGTCAGATTGTTAATAACTAATATTTAATTAAGGAAAACGTATAGTTATTATTTATTTTTTTTGTTTTGTGTACTACTTATTTAGTAAAGAAATCTTTAATATTATTTTATCTAATTCCAATTTGGTATTGTGTGTGAAAACAAATTTTAATTTTTATGTAATTCGCGAGGGCGCGAATCATAGGTCAGGATGGACGAATGTAAGCAATCACAAAATAAATTAAGATATTGTATTGAGAATTTGATTTTATTAGTACGCAACTTGACTAGTATCAGTCATTTGTCTCGATAAATATATTACTGCGTTAAAGTATTATGTTATGATTAAATACATTAAAATTAACCTTAATTCAAGTACAAAGAAATAATGCTTAATTTAACAAATTGTTACCATTTTTAATTATGTTTAACGTTCATCTATTGACTTAAAATTCGCGCGCTTTTGCCCCACTTGGTAACGTGGACGCAAAGCTATAAAGGAATTGAATACTGTTCACTGGGGCAATATTTTTTGGATTGTCGAGCTGTTTAGGTCAGACTTGGTATTAAATAATCATATTCGTATAGTGTTAATGTATAGTGTTAATAATTAAAAGTATTTACCACAGTATAAGTGACTTTTTCTTTCACTAGATTAGTGTTGTCCGCGCGGCTGCCAGCAGAGAAGTGAAATCGTCCCCTCCCTGCGATCGGACATCTTGAGTTAAGCCCGCGCAAACTTTAAATCTAGACTCCGCCGAAGCGTTGACGTCACAGCGCTTCCGCCTCGTTGATAATTCAGCTCCCGTACTATTTACTTCTCCGACATATATATAATGCTATGTGCGTAGAAGCTTTTATTGCTTTTTGTTATTCTGGTGGACAAATCATCAAAGCATTGCCATTTTGTGCCCCTAAGACAATGAGATTTATAATGTCCAATACAGTTAGAACTGCACCCTAATTGCGTAACACGCTATTAATCATAATCGATTTCATTTTGATAGTTCAACAATATTCATTGCGTTATTTACGTTGCTGAGCAGACACATTTTTCGAACAAATGAAGTAATGGTTTAGCCATTTGTTTCAAAACGAAACAAATTATGATGAATCGTGAGTTACGCAATTAGGGTGCTGGGTGGAGGTACAAATTCTATTACAGATAAGATTTTGTATTCAATACCTTTTAATATCATTGTTTTTGGTAAATCAGTAAGGGCCAATTTTACCGTTCAAATTAAACGCGATTAACTGAACATAAACGGCGTTTTAGTTTTAATCTCAGTTTAAGGTTTGGTTTGGGATTTCACCAACCATTTTTAAACTAGTTTGGTGCTAAACGCAGTTACTGTACTAAACGCCCAATTTTGACCGTTTAACGTTTTAAACGCGATTATGTGCTTGACATACCGCACTGCGCTTTTCCGCCATATTGTTTTGAAGAAGTAACACTGTTGTTATATTACCTGTTTTGAATCGTTTAGAGAATATTTTGAGATACATAATGAGAAGAGTTTACTCATTGGCCTTTGAAGAAGATGAGGATGAATTTGTAGTTCGACGACCAAGGTGGATTCGCGAAAGAGAGGAGCACTTCGACACTCTAGATAATCATGATTTTGTGACGAGATTTCGACTTACAAAACCGACAGTGCTCTCTATATTAGAAGCTATTGAAGATAAACTAGAATTTCCTACAAACATGTAAGTATCTCATTAGGTACAAAAACACTTTATTCCTACAAAGTTAGGTTAGGTAGGTACCTAGGTACATGAAGTTGGTTAAACCTTAAATAAAGAATGTTATTTGAAAATAATATTAAAAGCAGTAAGTACCTAGGTAGGTATACATAAAGGGGGTATATAGGTATATACCCCCTTTATGTATACCCTCCTGTACACATTGAATAATCAAAAGGCTTACCTATAGTTACTAGCGTATGTAGTACCTACTTATGGAATCTTTTTATTTCAGAAATCACTGCATATCACCCATTAACCAGTTGTTATGTGCTCTTCGCTTCTATGCAACTGGGTGCTACCAAACTACTGCTGCTGATTTATGTGGATTTAGTACATCTACTGCACACAGAATTGTGCATAGAGTCAGTTGTGCTATTGCTGCTCTACGACCTCATCTCATTGTATTTCCTAGTACACAAAGTGAAATACTTCAGACGCAAACTGAGTTTTACAAAAAAGCTAGATTTCCTTTGGTTATTGGTGCTATAGATTGTACTCACATCAAGTATATGAGGTCACCGGGAGGAGAAAATCCGGAGTCTTTCCGCAACAGAAAAGGATACTTTTCCCTAAATGTTCAGGCTATTTGTAATGCCAAATTAGAATTCACCGATATTGTTGCAAGATGGCCAGGTAGCACACATGATTCTCACATCTTTAATAACTGTTATCGAAGAGCTATGTTTGAACAAGGAACATATAAAGATGCTGTACTTGTCGGAGATGGAGGTTATGCCTGTAAAAGCTACATGATGACACCACTTGAACGGTGTAACACAACTGCAGAGAATTTGTACAATGAGTCACAAATACGAACCAGAAATTCTGTTGAACGTTTGTTTGGAGTGTGGAAAAGGCGTTTTCCAGCAATGGCTATTGGTTTAGGAGTTAGCCTACAAAATTCTTTCCCTATTATTGTTGCCACAGCTGTGTTGCATAACATGGCAAGGCAATCTGGTGAAAGTGTTCCTCCTGATGATTATCAAATTGTACCGCCTGCTTCTTGGGATGCTCTATTAATTCAAGGCAATATTAATGAGGGAAATATGCTTCACTCATCTAGTAGATCACTGAGAGAAAACCCTAACTATAGAAAGCGTAAAGATATTATTAACAATTATTTTTCTACATTAGCAAGGCAAGTAGGTAATGAGTGAAGTGTAAACTTTTGAAATTAACTGTGTAACATAATAAATATAATATAAAAGTAAAGAAATATTCAAAATCAAAAGTCATTTATTCAAACTAGGCTGAGAGTCAGCTCTTTTTGAACGTCAAAATAAAATTACATAAGACAGTCCCCCCAAAACGCCCGCCCTTCACCACTTCCTAATGCTTTAGCTGGGAAGAAGAAGTAGCGGAACAAACTCCCCAGCAGCACAGCTGTCTGTTAAGTTAGAAGAACTTGATTCTATACAATAATAGGTAATAAAAATTACGAAACACAAGACACATTAATATACACAGGGAGGCACTGTGTATTAAATTAGTGCAACTTATTGAGCTCTTCTTTTAATATTAAAATACGGAGTTGCTCTTGCTCAGTCCTTAATTTTTCCTGCTTGAGCATTTCAGTCTCTCTTTCCTCTTGCAACTTTAAAATCCTCATTTGAGCCTCGTGTTGTTCTTTTCCTTGTTGACAAGCTGCAAGTAATGAATCAACTTTTTGTTGAGTCAAAGCTTGGCTCTGGTTTAGGATAGGCCTCCTACGGCTTACTGTTTGAGTTTTGAATCTGAAAAAGAAAAGCAATATATTATTAAAAATATACTGTTAAATCTTTTCTCCAAATGCGTAATACATATACAGCAATTCCTTACTTTACTGGTGTAGCTTCATAGGTTGAATGCACAGTACTACTACAACTTGGCTGTATAAGTTCTATATTTTCATATTTTTTTGAATTTGAGTTTTGATCTTGATGCTCAAATTGTGATGGATAGGTTTTGTCAGTTCTCAAAGTATGGTTTTTTGGTGCCCGTAACATAGCTGGAGAGTAATTAGACCAGTCCTACAAAAAAACACACAAATACAAGATTATTTTAACATCAGACACTGAAAAAGTACAGGTAACTATAATTTTATTAAAACATAAATATTGCAGTTTTACCTTTGGGTTTTCAATGAGACTATGTACAAGTTCAACTTGTTTCCCTGTTGATTCATGGCTTTCTTGTATAAGTTCAACTTGTTTCTCTGGTGACGCATGGCTTTCTTCATTTGCTGAAAGAAATATTACATTTTAAAAGATATACCTACTCAAATAACAAAATGATGTAATCATATTACATAAATAACAATAATGAGCCTAACACTTAATACATACAATACAATATCTCTATTTGAGAACTTAACAATAGAATATCTTCATTTTCCCTTTTCTGCAAGTTTATTGGTGTCAGTCTTAGATCACAGTCAGCATTGTTCCCTGAAGCTGAAATAAATTTGATTTACTTAGATAGGTACATGAAAACATCAAATTAGACATAAGTAAAGTTACATACCTACTAGCACTAGGGTTCCATCTGTATCGAATTCATTAGTAAACCCAGTCACAGTGGGTTTGATTAAATTAGTCACCCTTTCGATGATCGAGTCTGCAACAAAACATTTAGGAGGGCCCCCGACCTACAAAAGATAATAATATAGTATATATCATAATAATCTGCACTTTCAATCTGAAGTATTTATTTTTATTATTATATAAAAATGTCAGAAAGCATACCTGTGGCCAAAAAGCTCTGATTTGCTTGGGTAATTTGACTTTTAGCCTTTTTTTTCATGTTTTCCCAGCAATTTTTTATAACCATCCAATCCCTCGTATGCAAACCAGACGTGGCATTAAATTGATCAGTAATTTTTCGCCACTCGTCATTCTTTTCCCGAACACTCACAGCATCAGTTTTCTTGGACTCTATTGTGTTATAATGTTTTTCGACCAAATCTAACAACAGCACCTTTTCACTCTGTTGAAATGCTGGGTCTCTTTTTCTTTTCGACATACTGTTAACCTAAACTAATAAACAAAAATCCACAAATAAAAATATGCACTGCACTGCACTTCAGAAAATATTAACCACGCAAAACTAACAGGAGGTAATAAAAATAACCTCACTTTAGTCACTATACCAAGTTGACAATTGACTTGACAACCAAGGAATACGTTTCGTTATATGTATTGTTGTACAAATATTGCAATAGTTTTGTCCTGTTTCGGTGCAAGAACAAAACGCAACGCGTTGTTGCCGTTCTAACATGCCGGTAACTCGGTTTTCGTAAACGCGATCAACGAGCGTGGCGTTTTGCTCTGTGAAATGCAAGCGATGATAAACGAGATCAAATCTCGTTATTAAACTCAATTAGTCTAAACTCAGTTTTACTGAACGTAGTTTTGGAGACGATCGGAGAAATTAGCCCTTATTTTATCAGACTCTGGTTCAAAAGCAATCACATCTTTTAAATTATAATCAATACTTTTTGTGCCACTGCAACCAAACTTTCTGCAAGTCGACATGTATCAAATAGGTACAAACTTTTTGTAAAGGCGAATTTAAATTTTGGAGCCCTTACGTGGAGATTCTAAATGTGGGCAGTCACCCTGACATCAGAATGACTGCCCATTTTGTAAATTCATTTTCTCAGTTGTTAATTAGGTACCAATTATTTAAACAAAGGTATCAAATAGTAGCAAATAGGTACCTATTAGATTTTAGTAATATTTTAAAGCGGCTAGGTCATTTTGGCTCATTTGTACTCACATCGTTTAATTATAAAAATATAAAAAATGCACAATAAGATTTTACCGCATCTGCCACGGCTGCAACTTAGGCGATGGTGGGACAGTAGGTGTGCCTGGAACCAAGTGACACTCGGTTCGCTCCGGAGATGACTGTTTCCTAAAACAAAATATATTAATAAAAAGGCAACACACCCCTTATCAATATTGTATTGACATCGATTTCCTTACCGCGCCCTTTTACGTGGTAGTGCATCTGGAAGGAGGGTCCGCGAAATTTCCTTGATCAGCTCCTCTTTTACCGACGGATCCATTTTTTTTAATGTTTTCTTAGTCAGAAGTAAAGATTTTTTTAACGCTGCATGCTCTTCTTCAAAACTTCTACAAAATATAAATAAAAGTTTTAATAGAATCAATTATATTATGTCTTTTTCATTAAAAAGAATAACAGCTGATGAAATAATTAAAATACCTTGAACTTGGACCTGCGACTGCAAATTCTTTACTTTCACAGCCTTTTCCTTTGCCGCGTCCTCTAGCACGGCTCGTACCTCGTCCTCTTTCATTATTACTTTTACCTTTTCCACTATTAAAAAAAACGTAAAAATAAACACAATAAAAACATTATTGAACCAAAAGTGAAAAAACAAAACAAAAATCACCATCACCTAATTTATACTATCAATTTTATGCAGGACAAACAATTATTTTTTACATCTTAACACTATTTAAAAATTATTAAAAAAAACATAATTAACTTAGATTTGAAAAAATTACTCGTCACCTTTCACCAATAAATAAAATAAAAATAAGCCAACAAAAAACACCGACCGCTAACCCTAAGCCAAAACACGTATATTGCTTCGCGCAACCAAAGCGGCAATATCAAATTGAGTAGGTAAAAACTTACCGGGTGGCTTAATTTTCGCAATCTGTTACAATCTGAAGAACAGTTTACACAACTTAATACCTTAAATTGAATAAATATAGTAACATATCATTAATAATATTGTATGTTTAAGAAAAACATCGTATTTACGATAATATAGCAGTACAAAATTAAGTTTAGGACTACGACACTGCGAGTGTTTTTAAATGACGATTTTTTAAATGTTGTCTTACAATGTACCTAAAAATATTACTTTAATATAAAAACACACACGTTAGAGATTCATTTAGTATATAAACATCAGCAGAAATCAGTAAAATAATAAACTTACGACATATTTTATCACCTCCTTGAAAACACTATGGCATCACTTCACTCACGTAAACACAACTGACGATATTTCGTTATTTTTCTACATTACTACACCCTATCTCTATTCTTAGCCTCTGCCAATGCTTGCAGCCCTTTCCCCACTGCAGCCACAGCTTCAGCTAATATCCTATATCTCTCTGCACTCCTTTCTTCCATGGCCCTTTCTCTTTCCGCACACCTCTCCAGAAAGGACTGCAGGATTTGTGCATTCAGTCGTTGTATCTCCAGCTGCTGTTCTTCCAACCTCACGAATCTTTCAGTAGTGGTGGAGAATTCCGTTCGCCGTTGAGATGGTGGAGGAGCAGCAACTGAAGACGTGTGACGTGATGCTGAAAAAAGAACACAGATTTACTATGATGCGTAAATAAAAAATCCTAAATAGCAGCTTTTCGTTGTTATTAGGTTGAAAAATGAAGTTTTGATAGTTATTTTTATTTTGTACTCACACACAGAACCAGCACCTCGACTAGCACGAACCATATTTGTCCTAGGCCGGCGAGAAGGCGAAGCAATTGGCGTTGCGTGTCGTGAAGCTAAAAAGATAAATATTTACATACTTACATGAAGGTTGTTTAATCTCGAGTTTTTTCCTAAATCAAATAGGTATAAAATAAAAGTACAAATCAACTCAGATATATATGTTTATGAACTGAGTTCATCATTGAGCATGAGCAAACCACATAATATTGAGTTCCCACCTATGAAATTCTCTTTTTTCTCACAAATAGACAACCTCATCACTTCTATGATTTAAAATATTCATCAATTGCTTGATAAATATCGAATAATGATCATCATAGACAGCTACCAATAGTAAAAAAAACCTTATTACTTATAGTTTTCTAAAAATAAAAAATACCTTAAACATTCTCCTCTTTTGTTAGCAGAAATGACCACTATTTGTTTTAACTTAGCCAAAACTTATTTTTGTTGCTTAATCTAAGTGGTTATCTTAGGTTGTTAAATAAATTAGGAAAATGTTAGTATGAAAAATGCAACTTCTTTAAAATTCTCCATACAAAACACTGATTTCATAGGTGGGTACCTAATAGTAGTGAAAGCTGTTTAACATTATTGGTCACTTACATGACGAAGCAGCAGTTCGACGACGACTCACTGGGGAGGCTACTTGGGTGGAACCGCGGCGTGAAGGAGAGGGTGGGGTGTGTGTGAAAGTGTTATTGGTGGAGGGGACAGGCTAGGATGATATATATGAGGATTTGGAGGAGGAGTATGTTCTAACTGGTTATTCTGAAACAACAGAAACAATCCTAAAAAGGAAACCCACTTACATTATAATTAAATATAAAATTTTAAATAGTGCCGCTGTAAGTAATATTAAAGCACCTAAAATTTCAAAAAAATCTTTATATGTAGGTGTAGGTAGTTAAATAAAGGTATACAAAAAAACCACATGACGTGGTTAACCGAATAAAGCTCTATAGCTTGGGTCAGAGTGTAGCGGATTTGTTCTCAAGATATGATTTGAGTTGTCACAGTCATAGTATACACTTACTGTGACAACTCAAATTGTCTCTAGTAGACACATACCCGGAAAATGCTTTGGTTTGTTCCAACTGTTGAGCTGGATGAGGAAGCAAACAGTCTTCTTCTCGAAATTGCAGAATCAGGTAGTCTGTAATTAAGAGTGTGTTCTTGACTATTCTCAATCAGTTCGGAACCCTGAAAAGTAAATTGGATAAACTGTTACTACATATCTTCCTTGTGGATTAAAATTAGAAAAAAATATATTTTGACTGCAAATAGTACCCTACAGATAAATGATAGTGGGCAAAAATGTTTGGACGGCACACCCACGTCCGCCACAGCTCCGACTACTTTTGTTTGGAAGGTATCACAGTCATGTCTCACTGTGCCAATGTGCATCAAATTCTGTCCGAGGGTTCTCTATATATTTTGAGTAGAATAGGTATAACTTACTGAGCATTAATAAATTAAACAGAGGTTAATTGAAGACATAAGTGGATGAAGGGGTTATGATACAATTTGTAAATGTGAAGATAACGGGCACCAAAGTTTTGTTACTTATCATTGAGATAAATCTTTTTTCCTGTTGTTATTTTACTAACTATTTATGTCGAATTATAGTAAATACACGCAACTACTAATATGGAGTGAAAAAATAAAATAAATGTTTAAACATATGTATTTATTGAAAAAAATATGTTTATAACTCCTTCATTCAGCGCTGAAATATAAATAATTTGTATGCTTAAATTAAGGAAGAATGAGGCAACTACTTAAAAAACGTAATTAAACAAACAAAAAAACAGTTTCACCAAGTTAACCTTTTTTTTTTTTTTTTTTAGGGTGGGAAATCATCAAATAACTTCTCCTGCTCTGGGTGGAGCAGGAGGGCGTGTCAGACTTTTACTGACTAAAACCCACCCGTGTTCCCTCAGTTGCCTGTGTGCCAGGGGCCGCGGTATCTCTTTCGAACAACCCGCACCCCTGGCAGGCATCGGCCCTTGCAGACCCCACCAGATCGGCGCACCAGGACACGTGGCACGCCGTGACCACCCCAGGAACCAAGTCATAAAAGGGCCCCAGACGAACCCGTGTCTGGCGCCCTTGGTCCCCCTGCGACGGGTCAGCGCAGTGGCCCCGCCGCCTACCACTTTTCGGCCGCAGGGGATAGGGAGAGCGGCCAACGCTATACCGACACTCCTCTTCCCCTGCGGCCCCACCGCGTCCGCCATCAAACGGTGGCGGCCCCGTCCAGGCCACGGAAGGGAAGAGCGCTACTCAGAAGTACCGGCACTCCTCCTCTTCCGCAGCCTGTAATCCTCAGCCGCGATGCCTCCCATTCGACATCGCGGCCCGCCTCAGTTGCGGTGCACCTCACCGCAACCTACATTTTGGCCGCTACGTCGTCGGCTTGGAGACAAAAGCCCTGACGAGCGGCCCCACCTTGGGGTTCCTCTTCGCTTCACCGTGGGAGCGGACCACGGCTACTGAGCCCCCCCGCAACGACAATGCGGGAACCCACTGGGGGGGACCAAGTTAACCTTGACCTACAATATTTTCATAATAATATCTATATTCTGGTTTCACTTTCATTTGTTCTTTAATATTAGCTTTCTTTTCTTCAGAAATTGTACCATATTTTCCCTGAACACGTCCAACTACAAAGTCTTCTACTTGACCTCTTTTTTTAATATATCCACTTTTCTAAATGGCATCATTTCGTCATAATTTTCTTTATATAAGTAGGCACCGAATTCTTCTACCCTTATCCATTTAATACCGTCCCTGAAGTTAACTTTTTGCTTGTTTTCCTCCACCTTTCTGTTTGTTGAGTTTTTTTTGCAAGTCGTTGATACTACGAAAATGATCCGTCATGTCAATAACAACATTGTTTCTAGATGTTTTGCCTATAATCTCTCGATATTGCTCAGGCGCATAAACTGCCTCATGCTTGCGCATGATCTTTTCGATGCGGCCAAAATCTCTATCAGAGTTGGGAAAATATCTAACAAATACAAGAATATATCTAGTTTCAGTAAATCTCTTTTATGTATACCAGTGTCGAATGCTGCATGCGAGCGCATATTTTCACAGATTAATTTAATAAAAACGGAACCAAGAAACAGATCCATAAACAAAAATGTATCTGCAATTTTAAAAACCAAACAAGGTATAAAAGATGAAGGAGGCTGTGTGAATTTTAACCCATCAAACAGAATGTTAAAATATAATTCTAATATTTATTGCGATGATGATGATGATTAATAAATAAAAATATGTTTTGAAAATCAGTATTTTTATTGGTATATTTTCCCTGTGCAAGTTGGTATATTTCAGTATTTTTTTAAGGAGCTTCGGTATTTTTGTAAAATTTAATCTGGTCTCACTGTGTAGATTTTTTCTTATATACATGATATTTTCATAAATGAATTGGCAAGGTAAGGTACCGTCATGATATTAATCCTTTTAAACAGTTCCCTGAGGGATTCGCGACGACTTAGATTATAAATGGCTCTGACAGCTCTCTTTTGCAAAATAAAGATGGATTCAATGTCAGCGGCCCGACCCCACAGTAAAATGTCATACGATATAATGCTGTGGAAGTAGCTAAAATAGACCAAACGCGCCGTTTCTACATCTGTTAACTGTCTGATCTTTCTAACAGCATAAGCGGCCGAGCTTAGCCGCCCCGCAAGAGATGTTACTCGTATATGAGGTCCCCATTGTAATTTCTCGTCTAACGTGATTCCTAGGAACACCGTTTGATTAACAAATTCCAGTTTTTCTCCATTCAATATGTCACATTCGCTACTTCTAACATTTGGTAATATAAATCTAATGCATTTGGTTTTTGTGCCATTTAGTACCAAATTCTTTACCTTAAACCAATCTTGGACCTGAAGAATAGAGTTATTCACGTCGTCAAGATTTTGTGAACGTCGGTCTATTTTAAATATCAATGATGTGTCATCTGCAAATAACACCATCTTCGGTTGATTTAGAAGTAAATAGGGTAAATCATTAATGTTAACAAAAAAGAGGAATGGACCCAATATTGAACCTTGAGGAACGCCCATTGCCATTTCAGACCCTAATGAGTTTATGCCGTTTACTTGAACTTTAACTTTTCTGTCTTTCAGGTATGATCTTAGTAAATCAAAAGCTGTATTTCTAACCCCATAGTGCTCCAGTTTCAGCAGAAGTGTCTTATGGTTTATGCAATCGAACGCCTTGGAGAGGTCACAAAAGATTCCAATGGCATCTTTTGCTTCTTCCCAGGCGTTAAAAATGTTCTTTATTAGGGTAACACCAGCGTCAGTGGTACAACGCCCTTTGGTGAAACCGTAGTGCTGTTCATGAAAGATGGCATTTTTATTAAAAGCCGTAAAATACAGAATATTATGACTTCAAATCGGCCGGCAACGGCCGGGCTGACGTCGTCGTCCCAGTGGAACCTGACGCATTGTCGGGAAATACAAAAATCCGGATGGTGTGTACAGTTCAAGTAAGTTCTAACATTTTTGTTCGGAAATTCAATTCAATTTATTATTTATTCAGTAACAATTTACATTGCACAATTAAAATTGAGTCTAATAAGTTGGCAATAGCGATATTCCGAGTTGGGATGTAATCGATTTGAGCGTGCTTAAACCCATACCGAACTAGCGTAAGCGCGTTATCCATGTCCCGTGAATTGTCATGGATGAAGTCATGACATGCGCCATCTTGTGATAACATCGACCATGCCTTATAATAATATTACCGTGAGCGCTGTCAAAAATTACAGTATGTGGGTGTGAGGATGTGTCAGTGAACGCAAGTGAGATGATGTGAGTGCTATGAGCGATTATGGCCAACGTCAACGCCGACGACGAGTTCGATGAACTCTGTAGGTAGGCAGTGAGTGAACAGCTGATTTTACGCGTCGTTCGTTACAGTATTTCAACATCCATTGCTGCGTTTTTGATTTAAGCCGTACTGTTTACATAAATGGAGTGCTGCTTTCAGAGAATATAATTTTACATTGAAATAAAACTGAAAAAGCTGAAAAAACGTAAAAAAATCGTGATATTTCGGTGGAATATGATTCAAAATACGGAGCTAAATGCACCCTGCCAGTTTGTGGAGGGCTGTCCCTTACACCCGTATATCATCACATTTATGCACCGTTACTTCCACGTAGTGCGAACCACTTTTAGGAGCGTGCGCTTACCTGCTATAGCCGTTCGCAATGCTACTGCTACAATACGAATATATAGGCGTTTTTTTACCCATTGGTGCTGATGAAGTGTTAGGCTGGTCTTCATTCTCGCTGTCGTCGCTCCCGAATAATTCAGCAAATGTGCGCAGGTCCGGCAACTTAGCGGGGTTTATTCTTGGCTTCTTGTATTTAGACTGCTTGGATGTTGATGGAATTGGCAGCCTGCTTCGCTTTTTCTTAGGTGGTACCAATACGGTCTCAGAAATCGTCTCAGGAAGGTCCACGCTTGGAGAGTCGTCTTCTGATAGGAGCAGTAGTCCGCTAGCTGGAATATCTTGTACCTGAAATCATAGAAATATTTGATTAGACATAATTTATTAAACTTACATAACATATGTATATTGGTAGGTAATAAGATAAATAATATACAATGGAGTCAGGTTTGATACAAAAAGGTGTGACAACTGCGATCTACTGCCTGCCCTTAATGGCATACAGGTACTATAAAAATAAACTAGGAAAAAATTACTTACATTTTAAAAGATAAATCTGATGATTCCTCACAGTTTAGAACATGCGTTTATCTTCCTTCGAAGGATGAGGGCGTAATAGTGCTCCACAATTTCTTTCGATGATTTAAATACTGACTGTGATTTTGACGCGCGTATTCCCACATGTGCCAAAAACAGAACGATGTGGATTAAAGATCACATAAAGTATAAGGAAATTTCCGGAGAGTTTAAAATATTAGATGAATTATCTGACGGAAAATTTTGTGATTATTTCCGGGAGTCAAGATCAACCTTCCGAACTTCATGATCTAATTAAAGAAGATATTAATAAAAATAATACCCACATGCGAAAAAGTATATCTTCCGAAGAACGACTTGCTGTGTGCTTCAGGTAAGAATGAAATGAAAGTTGTAATCATTACACTGTTGGAACGAAGTTCCTTATCGCGCGTTGTGAAAGGGGGCTAGACGGGTAAAATTCTTACGAAAAGTTGTCACGACACTTTTTGCTAGTACTGGCGGCGAGTACTGGCGGCGAGTACTGGCGGCGAGTACTGGCGGCGAGTACTGGCGGCGAGTACTGGCGGCGAGTACTGGCGGCGAGTACTGGCGGCGAGTACTGGCGGCGAGTACTGGCGGCGAGTACTGGCGGCGAGTACTGGCGGCGAGTACTGGCGGCGAGTACTGGCGGCGAGTACTGGCGGCAAGTGCTAAACGCAAGTACTGGCGGCAAGTGCTGGCGGCAAGTACTGGCGGCAAGTACTGGCGGCAAGTGCTAGACGCAAGTACTGGCGGCAAGTGCTGGCGGCAAGCACTGGCGGCAAGCACTGGCGGCAAGCACTGGCGGCAAGCACTGGCGGCAAGCACTGGCGGCAAGCACTGGCGGCAAGCACTGGCGGCAAGCACTGGCGGCAAGCACTGGCGGCAAGCACTGGCGGCAAGCACTGGCGGCAAGCACTGGCGGCAAGCACTGGCGGCAAGCACTGGCGGCAAGTACTGTCAGCGACTAGTACTGGCAGCAACTACTGGCGGCCAGTGCTAGAGGCAAGTACTGGCGGCAAGTACTGGAACTTCGTTCCATCCGGGTGTCCCTTGACACCTCTCAAGTTTTTTTTGGTTATATTTTGTCAACTCAAAGTTCACAGGGTAGGAACGGATGTCTTCATGAGTAGAAATGTCAGTTGTGTTCTGCGGTGTCATTAAATAATTAGATTCCGGTGATGGATTTTGTACTGAATAAACATGATGTCCAGAGGAATGTGCGTCGGTAGACATATCTGTGTTTTGTTGTGAAAACTGACGATTCAATTCCGTATCATTAGTGTTTGGTGGCATCATTGGAGTACTGGATGCCGTCGGTGGACTTTGTAATGAATAATGGACAGGCGAATTTAAATAATCAGAGCTTGCTGAGTTCGAGCGCAATGAATTAGGGCTAACAGCACGCATCGGCAAATTCAGAGAGCTGGCCGGCGACATATTGTAATTAGTAGCATGTCCTGGACTCGGGTAACTCGGAGTTTCCCCCTTCCCTTACATAAAAAGCCGCATAAAATAGAATGCAGGCCTTATACAGCTAGTCGTTGCAACAAATTTAAAAATAATATAGCCCGTAGAATTACCCCATCTTTAATAGAACATGAGAATCCTAATGAAATCTATGGAGCCCTTTTCGATGTAGTGCATAAAGAATACCAGTCTACTTTCAAGACCAAAGCCATTGACATTAATGGCACCTCCGTTGGCTTCAACCAATGGGCCACTCCAGGTATTTATAAAAGTAGAGCGAGACTATACGAGCTATATGGTTTGAAAAAGTATAGGTTTGATACTCCTTTCCTAAAGTATGTCAGAAATTATTTAAAAAGATCTGTGCTTTTGCTAAATCTAAATTTTTAATCGATACTATAAAAAAATCTAGTAATAAAGTAAAAACCACATGGAAAATTATTAACAATGAAACGGGTAAATCGGTTAAACAGGAAAAACAATTAGAGATTATGGTCAACAACAAATTAGTTGATAAAGCTGCCGACGTAGCTGAGGCATTTAATGAGTTTTTTGCCAACATTCCTATTACTACGACTTGCTCCTTAAATTCGTCCCCGTCTAAAGCTGAAAATCTTTTGCACAGTAGTGTGCCCAAATGTAGTCGCTTATTTAGTTTCGAACATGTAACGCCTCTTGATGTGGTTAACATTTTTAACACACTTAAGTCTAAAAACACTGGAGACTATTGGGGCATCTCCATTAAGCTTTTAAGTAATATAATCGACATCGTAGCCCCCTATCTAGCTGTTACTTTTAATAAATGTGTTGATCTAGGGTCTTGTCCTGACCTCATGAAGAGTAGTAAAGTCATTCCATTATTTAAATCAGGTAATAAAAATAACGTTGGCAATTTTAGGCCTATTTCTGTCTTACCTGCATTTAGTAAAATATTTGAAAAGTTAATACTCAAGCAGTTGCTAAGACATTTTAATTTAAATAGCCTCCTTCACAATGAACAATATGGCTTTACAAAAAGTCGTTCGACTACAGATGCGGGTGTTGCTCTGCTGAAACAAATTTTTAACGCGTGGGAAAACTCGCAAAATGCTATTGGAGTTTTCTGTGATCTCTCCAAAGCCTTTGATTGCGTGCACCATGACACGCTTTTGCGTAAACTACGTCATTACGGTGTTCAAAACGAAGCTCTTAACGTAATAAGCTCTTATTTGCAAAATAGGCACCAATGTGTAGATGTTAATGGTGTGAAATCATCCGGGTGACCAGTTCAGTTAGGTGTACCTCAAGGCTCAATACTAGGTCCATTCTTATTCTTAGTTTATATTAATGACTTACCATTCTATTTAAAGGATATCTGTAACGTTGTACTGTTTGCTGATGATACCTCTCTTATCTTTAAAGTAGATAGGAACAGACAAGATTTTGACGACGTAAACAGTGCACTCTCAATGGTTACGGATTGGTTTACCGTAAATAACCTAGTTCTCAATGCCAAGAAAACGAAATGTATCAAGTTCGCCTTACCGAATGTTAGGAATTTAGGACCCAACATCGTCTTAGATAATGAGGTGCTTGAAACTGTAGACTCGGCAGTTTTTCTAGGCTTAACAGTAGATGCCAAACTTCAGTGGGGATTACATATATCAAGCCTAGCGGGAAGGCTCAGTTCGGCCGCCTACGCCGTCAGGAAAGTAAAACAATACACTGACGTTGATACAGCTCGGTTAGTTTATTTTAGTTATTTTCATAGCGTTATGTCCTACGGCATTCTGCTGTGGGGCAAAGCCGCTGACATTCAAAATATTTTTGTTCTACAAAAACGAGCTGTTCGAACAATTTACCAACTAGGTTCTAGAGTTTCTCTGAGAGATTTTTTAAAAGATGTTGGGATTCTCACGGTGGCATCGCAATTCATCTTCGCCAACATCTTATATATTAGGAAAAATATACACTTGTACACTAAAAACAGTGATATTCATAATATTAATACTAGAAATAAGGACAAACTACGTGTTCCCTTTCACCGGCTACATAAGGTTCATAACTCATTTGTAGGTCTAGGTATAACCTTCTATAACAAGCTACCCTCTTCCTTGCTAGATTTGCATTTTAGTGCGTTTAAAGCTAAAGTAAAATCCACCCTTTGTTCAAAGGCATACTATTCTATTAACGACTACTTAAATGATAAGAATTGTTGGTCGCTGTGATTAACTCAAGACAATGTTTGTGTTCTTTCACCAGAATTAGCTTACCCACTGACAGGTGATATCATTATGTTATTTCATATAATTGCTTTTTTTATCTGACTGTATAATTCAGTTTTTCTTTTTTTTTCATTTATTTGTTGACTTAATCTACTCATTACAATGTTTTTTTTTAATGAGTAGTATTGCAATATGTAGTTAGCTAGCGACCTCGACAATTCATGATTATTCTTGCCAGTGCAACCGGCAGCAAGTTCGTCATGCTCCCTTAGATGTCACTGCTTGCGGTAGCGTCGGGGGTCGGGTTGCCTACTTCCCTCAAATATGGCGAGGGGGGTAATGGCTGATCTTTGCGTTATGCTCGTGAACGGGTGCTGCTCGTGGTGACTGGTCGTCTTGCTGACCATGGTTTTGTTATTGTTAGTTGTATTAAGTTTTTATTAATTTTAGTCCAGAGGTCCTAGTTTAACTTTTGTTACTTTAAGTTACTTATAGCTATATTTGCATAATGCAGAATTGCATATGTAAGCGGGCATGCCCTTTATGCCTAGAGGTTTTTATTTAGATTGGAAGTTCTGTTTACGTTTTATTTTAATTTTCTATTATTTTTAGTTTTCAATTTTTGATGGTATATTGGCGTGTGCTAGCTGACATATGGCAAATTTTGTTTTTTTTTTTTGTGTTTCGTAATTTTTATTACCTATTACTGTATAGAATCAAGTTCTTCTAACTTAACAGACAGCTGTGCTGCTGGGGAGTTTGTTCCGCTACTTCTTCTTCCCAGCTAAAGCACTAGGAAGTGGTGAAGGGCGGGCGTTTTTGGGGGACTGTCTTATGTAATTTTATTTTGACGTTCAAAAAGAGCTGACTCTCAGCCTAGTTTGAATAAATGACTTTTGATTTTGATTTTGATTTTTTGCATCAAATGTTGCTCTCGAACTTCCATTACTATATTGAATAGTTGTCTCTGAATCCTCATTTGAAGATGCTCAGGTAGCTCACATGTGGTATCACACATGCTCATGAAAAACTTTTCCATGCCTTTGTTGCTCGATGATACATTTTTATAATTACTCTCCAGGATTTGTTTCCTCAACATATCTCTCTCAACTGCTCTTTTTTCTCTTCTCTTTAAGTCCTGTTCTAATATGTTTACAATCGATTTGTTATTTCTTTTTCGAGGCTGAGAATTTTCATTACCAATGACAGAAGCAGTTTGCTGTTCTCCACTGGTTGATGCATTAAGTAGTTCCGAGTCATTACTTGCTTCACTACCTTCATTCATTGTGTTTGTGAGTATATTTGTATATTCAGGTCTATTTCTCATATTAGGAAGCAAAAATGACATCTGGTCTTCATATTTCCATTTTGGGGTGTTATTTGACGCTTGACCTGGGGGCCGATTCTACTAACAAAATAGTTTAAAAAACGCAATAGAACCGCAACCGAATCACCACTTTTAAGCGTTTTCTCATTCTACTAAAATGAACAACAGTCCAGCTGCGACACAGCTGCGGTTACGTTTTAGTTACGCCAACGATCGATTGAAACAATGTCAAAACCTATTCTACTAACAAAAACGAACATGAGCGTGACGTTTACTCGTATTCTACTATTATTTTGACACTAGTTAGGATCGAAACAAAACTAAACTTCAGCCGTTCATCTGTCAAAATTAGCGGTTGAACATAGGTTGGTAAATAGCAACTTTTGCCGCATCGATCTAGGATTGATGATGAAACATGATCATTTTATATGGATTTCGGAGGAAGAAATGTTGTGTCAAGTGTACCTATGCAATAATGCTTTTGACCTTACGCGTCGTCAGGTAGTAATGACGTACCGATTCTCCAAAGACCTTGTAAAAGCTTTGGTTGAGATCAGTCCTCACATACCCGTCAATCTTCGTTCTGACGGTATTGATACGGAAACAAAGGTAAGTCCTACATAGTGACTAGGTATCGTTTTAATATGCGCCAGTAGGTGTATTACTCTGTGATTAAGTTATTAACTGGTGACTCTATTCTTGTTTTAGATCTTGGTTGCACTGGCTTTTATGAAACTAGTTAGTACCAAACACTGGTACTACTGGTAGGCCAATCGCAATCTGATGCCATGTCACAACCCTCATTTTCTCGAGCGGAATTACAAGTGGTGAAGGTACATAATAAGCCACATGTTTATTTGAAGTACCTGTGTCAAATTTCCAAGCTATATGGAAGATTGTGATGAAATCAAAAGAAGGTCCCTAATTATTACAATACATAGGTATTTCCATTTCTATTTGTATACAGACAGACCTAGGCCCGTATTACAGAACCTCACTCAAGACTCAAGCGTTACTTAAAACTAGTTTAGAGCCATTTGATTGGTTGAAACTAGTTTTAACTAATGCTTGAGTATTGAGGTAGGTTCTGTAATACGGGACCTAGACTCAGATAACCTAACTTATATAAATAATGCGTTGCATTTTGCAGATTATATAGAAAGTTTGGCAAGTCTGGAGCTCTGGGGTACCTACATTGACAGCACACTGTTGCTATAGTTCCTCCAACAATCCATGAAGAGCAAATGCACCAATCTGCACCATACAACATGTGGTCACATAATATTTTACCATTTTTATGTGGTAGCTTATTTACTATTATTCTTATTCATTAAATAAGGTATGTAACGGTTCATGAAATTAAAAACCACATATGTAACAAAGATTTTTATTTGGTACTATAAGTATAACAATTTCAACGTCAGACAAGTAGATACTTAGGTATATTATCATCTTAAAAAGATGCAGGTTGCTCCACCACTCATCTTAATGCATGTCCAAGATAAATATACAGTATAACTAATACTCAAATACCGCACGCTCAACATTACATGCGCACAACAGCCAACAGTAGGAATGTCTGCCACCAAAAAATTGCAACAGTATCCAGCAAGAGCCGCTCTTGAGTCAGAAATTGATGTCCTAGGTGTATATATGTACTTATACCCATTTGAAGTGCAGATCTTTAAGGAATGTAAATATTCCTTTATCCAGATCTCCATAATGAATCAACAGTTTCAATTCTTTCTTGCATAATCATTACACACAAAGCAGCTCTTGAGTCAGAAATTGATGTCCTAGGTAGGTACCCGTTTGTAGTGCAGATCTTTAAGGAATGTAAATGTTCCTTTATCCAGATCTCCATAATGAATCAACAGTTTCAATTCTTTCTTGCATAATCAATACGCACAATCCTCAAACTCCATCTAGATGGTTTGACTGAAACAAGCGAAAAATCCATTCGCTTCACAAGTTACCGCAAATCTGCAGCAGTCTTGAACAACATTTTCGCACATTGTGTTGAAATATTACTGAATTCTTTTGGAATAAATGCTCTTGAAGATCCATATTAATTATAATCCTTAAGTACACCACAGAGCAGTAAGTAGGTAGGTACTTTTATATATAAAACGGGTATGAAAACTGAAATATTTTGATGCAATTTAAGTAAGAAACGGATTCATCACAGAGCATAATATTATTGGGTTAAAAAGCGAATGAAGTATCGACTGTCAAGTGTTGTTGTCACATTTCTGACTCTCACAGCCACACTCAGAAAGCCACATTAAATTAGTCCTAATGAGTACTTAACTAATTAGCATTAAATCCGTTAATCAATGGTACATCCCAGAGACATAATTTAAGCGTTCATTAGCAAATGACAGATTTAAATATCCGTAGGGCGAAGCATCTCCAAATCGTCATATCGATATCATGTCGATAAAGCCTTGGTGTAGCCATATTTAAAAACAGTTGATATTAAACGACAAAAAAGTTTATATAAACACGTTGAAAACTATTATTCGTAGTAATATAAGTGATAATCAGTTCTTTAACTGTAATTTTTTACTAAAATACAAAGCGAAACAATTATTTTTATTTAAATAAGTTAAAGCGTTTGCCACCTTTTTGGTATGGCATCATTACCATCTGCCAATGTCAAATCAGGGAATATTTTATTATTGTTTTGTTTTCGTTTGTGTTTCATTCACCAGGCGAGAACGTTTTGTGTTGTGAATTTTAAATTATATATACGTGATAATTAAGATCTTGGGAAAAAATTGGCACCTACCATTTATATAGTACCTGAGCATTTTAGAAAGTATCCAGATGTTCACAGCAACTCGGGATTTTTTGGTATTTGTTTATTGCTTGAGCCTAGTAATAGAATTAATTGTTTAATTATTTCCGTAATGTTTTGTTATTAACGTGCACGAAGATCTTTGTCGGCGCCTATTGATAAATATATTGGTGTTCCCTTTTAGTTCTTTATTAATACTTTTAATAGTTTGTAATAACAGTTTCTGCAGGTATTGTTATCGGCACAAGATGTGTTTCTATAGATTTCAAATAAACAACAACCGACCCAATAGACCCAAAAAATCTGTTGAAAAACCGTCATCCTAACACTTTCGACACTTTTTGGTGAAACATAAAATAAAAGTATTATTATTTGATTAATATATGCATTTTTATTTATAAAGGAAACAATATTTAAGTAAAAAACCTTTCAACCAAGGCTTGTCGCACTGTAAAACCATTACTGTAAAACCGTTCTTGAATAGAGTATTTAGTAAAGGGATCAGAATAATCTCGAAAATACCGCCTTGGTCCTACTTCTCTATATCTTCTGGCATAGTCCACAAACTCAATGAAGTCACTAAATCAGTCATTATTGCTTTTAAATAAATGCAAAAGCGAATTCACTGGTAAAAATGAAAATATAACCTCAATCGTAACTGTAAAAATCAATCATTAACAAGTTAAGTAAAGGTCTTGCTGTACTTAACTTTAATTTTCATTAAGGGCCACTAATGAACCGTTAACTGACTCTAGGAGTGAACTTTTTTTAATTTTTACTAAGTAGCACCCTAAGTAACCGTTAGGGGTCTCTGAGTGGGGCTGTAAGTGTCAGTTAAGGATGGGATTCGATTTTAAACTCGTTACTCGAGAAAATAAAGACGCGAGTTCATTTTCTCTCGCGAAGGCTCCCAATTCCACCAATTACTTAGGTAGGTCTAGTACGTAGTAGGTAATCAAAATCATTAAGGAAATATTTACAATTATCGTGTAATAAAGTGCCACAATAGTGGGATGTACAGACGCCAGCACATCAAGCTACCCCAATGTCGAATTTCTTTGATAGATTTTGAACTTTATTACTTAGGTATAAAGTTCATGTTCAATTGGGAAAATTTGACAGTTTGGGGTAGCTCAATGTGCTGGCGTCTGTACCTACTGAGTCAGAGAGTTTTTTAATAAGAGTGAAAATACATGTTCTGTGGGTTAGTATTAGTCAGTTTATAACATGCAATTTGTTTTCGTACCATTGGCATTGATTATCAGATTGACAGTAGAATGTGAGGAAGAGAAAACGCTCCCCAAACAGTCGAGCCGAATGTAGCCCCAATATTGCACGGATAATATTTTAGATCTTGCTATGTTTCTTTTCTTTTTTATTAAACTTTTTTCGAGACGTTTAAAATGTACCCAGCTACTTGAAACCTTCCTCTAGTAGGTAGAGAAGCGAACTTTTATTCAACTCGAATTGCTTCGAGACAATCGAGTAAATCGAGTGCCTGGCCGTTAATAAGTGAGTAACATCACTAACATCATTACTGACAAGCAACCAAAAACTCCAATCCGTTTCACGATGATTTTTTTTTTTTTTAACTACTTTAGCGAGAGTAAGCAAACTTAAAATAGGATTAAACACAGGAGGACCTGCACTGTAATTGGTACATTTTTTTACGTAATAAAAACAGATTTGGTTACTATCTCGAACTGTAGTTGAGTATTTTTATATTGTAAGGAGAATCCTGTCTTACGTCAGTAACTACCTGTCACTTCGCCTATAAAAGCAAGGCGCTGGGGGTAGAACGCCCTGCCCATCATGACGTATGCGTGTGCAATCTTTGCGCACGCGAACCCCCGATTCATCCATAGGATGCAGACCTTACAGAACCGATTCCTCCGGCAAGCCACAGGCGCCCCTTGGTTCGTTCGGAACGAGATCCTCCATCTCGATCTGAAAATCCCCACGGTCAGTCAATTCATGAAACGCACTGCGAAGCGTTTCTTCGATAAAGCCGAAATTCACCGCAATCCCTTGATTGTGAAGGCCGCCACTTATGTCCCCAGTAGGATTAGCTCTGTCCGACGGCCGAGACATGTCCTCACCGACCCAGACGACCACATTACTCTCCTCCAGGAAGCCCTTGCTCGTTGAAGCGCCAGCCCGCGCCGCAGCTGAGCCAGTAGCTTTAAATTCCCCCTATAATAATAATATGCCAATTTCGATCCAGCCTGTCCCCAATAGTGATAGCTGTCCCCCTATCAGTGACGCCCTGAGCCGAGGTCCGTACCCCACAGGGGGTGCCCTCAGCGTGCAGTCGCTTAGTTTATAAATTTAGTTTGTAAGCCCTGGCTGGAGGCATTAAGTGTAAAATCTTAATGGCAGCCCCAGGAAAGCCCGGTTGAGCAGTCACGGCCTCTCAAGGCCAACTGCGAGATGCCCAACAAAAAAAAAAAAAAGTAGAACGCCCTTTTTTGCTGCTCTGCGCTCGGACTGGACGGACGTGAGAATCATCAGCTAGTCATAAGGTTACGTAAGCCATTTGAGTTTAATTTAACAAAAGTGATAAAGTGTTCGGTGTTTCGTTTAGTGGATTTTAAGTCTTAGTGAACTGCACGTAATTTTTTTTGATTATGATTTGAGTCAATTGTTATTGAAATAAAAATGGTTTTTTTGTTGTAAACTGTAAATTTTATTGAATTTCCACTTCTGAATCTTATATCAGAAGTGGGATCAAGGACTTTTAAAGCCCACTTAGACGGAGTTACGTAGCTAAAAATTGTTGTGAACAGAAAAACCGTTTTCTTTCGATCCTTTCAACTTTTTGCAATTACCCACTTTATCGCTTTTATTTTTATTCAATTGTTTGCTTCTCTGATTTGACCCTGATTCTTTTTTGTGACAATGGGGCGAGAACGCTCGCGTACTCGTGAAAAACGGTCACATACTCGGGATGGATCACGCGATCGCAAACGGCGTCGATCTCGTGGGTCATATGATCGTCGTAGTGGTAGATCATACCGCGATTCAAGTAGGAGTCGTCGTACTTCGCGAGATGGCTTACGTAATCGAGATCGGCATGATTCTCGTGGTCCCGAAAGGCACCGATCGCGGACTAGGGATAGGCGCGATTCGCGTAGTAGGGACCGTCCGCGTAGTAACATTGGCTATAGAAAGCGCACACGTACTCCTTCGCCCCCGGTTCAAACGAGTTTTACCAACAAGAATAGCGAGGTTTTGCCAAAAGCTAAGGAGCAAATAATCCCTAATACGCCAGAACGACATCGGTCTACGGAGTTTAGTGTCCCCGGCTCCGAGGTATCCACTCTCGCTCATGCCTTAATGCAAGCAATAAAAACGATGCAACCAGCAAGGTCACAAAACTATTACGTGTCGAACTTTGACCCATCAATTAACGGCATCGAGGCGTGGTGCGACGAAGTCGATCGTGCTAGAGAGGCTAACGGTTGGAGTGACCACGAATGTTTGTCGCGTGTAGCTACCTGCCTTAACCCTAGATAGATAACCATATTTCACTGTACACTAAAGATAACCATACGTCGACTCGACGTGCGAATGTTTGAGTGAGCATATTTTGGATTATGTATATATTAGGTTTATGAATGTGATATTATGTCTTAATGTATGTCATTTTATTGTGGGTAAATGAAAAACATTAGAATTTATTTATATTTTTATAAGAAAAAAAAATTAAGAACAAAACAAGGTACTTCTTACTTTACAAAACTTAAACAATTAGGAAACTCTCCGTCAGTCTTATAATTTACTATTTAAACTTTTCAAAATCAACTTTATGTAAACTCTATAGTATAGAAAAGCTAAGTAAATAATAATTTTTATTAATTTTGGTCACAAAGGCACTTAGGACAGGCGCTGGACTTGTGCTCTCCACAAATGGGATTTTTGCAGCTGTCGCACATTGACTTTGTCATCCTTTTAATTTTTGATGGACAAAAGGCACAATATTTTCTTTTCTTTGGCTCAGGTACACCTTCACGTTGTGTGGGAGGTTCGGCTTGTCTTTTTGGCAATATACCACAAATTTTTTCTTTTATATTAGTCGGCAAAGTAAGCATTTGCTGCCTTGTCTCCAGCCATGGGGTCATCAAGCTATTGCTGAGTTTCTTCATGAAATCTCTGCGTCCCAGCGGGTTTTCTTTCTTTGATAGGAGATTATCACAGTAAATAATGTATGCGTTTATAAATGCCATATTCAAGATCCCATAAAACATAGCCATGGGCCACCTGTTTGTTTTGCGGCTGCACGACATCGTCGAGCACATTTGGTCGAAAGTGTCGACTCCCCCTTTTGTTTCATTATAAAAATGAATCATATTTGGCTTGCCGGTCGTAGGACGAACAGTGCCCTCTTCATCACACGATGATAGAACAAACACCATTTTGCTCGGTTTTGGTTTGTACGACACTAACGTCAATGGCCCATCATAACAGAACATCGATGTTCCTACTCGCCTGCATTGCATTTTTTTCAGCTCGTCAGGTATTTCCCGTTTGTTTGACCTAATAGTACCAACCAAGGTCAAGTTGTATGGCTGCCTTAGCAAATTTTTTGCTAATGGAACTGATGTGAACCAATTATCACATGTGATATTTCTATTACTGCCATGAACTGCTTTTGTAAGTTCTTTTACATAAAATTCACCGAGTGGTAAGCCATTGGTTTGAGTGCATTTGCCTAGATATGGCATAGCATCAATCATGTATCGTGTAGCACTGTCACATGTCATTACAATTTTTATTCCGTATTTATTAGGTTTGTTGGGAATGTACATGCGAAAAGGACACCGACCCCGGAAACCCAAAAGCTGTTCGTCGATGGTTACATAAGGTCCGGGGATGTAATTGGATCGGCAGTGGTTTATGAAGAGCTCCCATATTTTTCTAATTGGTACAAATGTATCAGTAGCCCTTAGTTCTGGCCGCAAAGATTTGTCATCCATTCTCAAACACCTTATCAGAAAATCGAATCTATCTCTACTCATGGCAGCAACATATCTGTTTCCTGAATACGAACAATCAAATAGTTCATCCGTGGTCAAATGATTGTCCTTCATAGCAGCTGTTAGTGTCAGTATGCCGAAAAGAGCCCGAATTTCTTCACAAGTTGTAGTTTTAAAGGTGGCTTTTACATCAGGCCTTTGAATCTTCAGCTGGATTTCAGCGTTGGTCCACTTTGTTACCTCCTCCACAATGTCATCAGTAATAAATATATTGAAACATTCTAACGGCTCATAAAGGCATTTATTCATCCGAGTGGGACCCCTAGAGGTCCGTATAATATTAGCAGATGATACTCTGCTACTTGTTCTGCCTTTAGTGGCCGACCAACGATGATTGTTTTTGCCTCTAAGAATTTGACGCTGTGGCATGACAATACAACTCGGCATACTTGGCGAAGCACTTTCAGGAGTTTCAGGGTCATTTTCAGACACATCTTCAGTATCCAATGGGTTTACCACTGGTGGAGCACTCACCTCATAGTCTTCGGCATCACTCTGTACTTCATCTTCTAATAAATTGTCTTCAGTTTCACTGTCCGACTCCTGAATCTCTTCATCGCTCGTTTCATGCAACAACCGACTGATTTCTGCATCGTCTGCACGATTTTGTGACGTCATTGTGTTATTTTTATCGTGGCCTATGACAAGTAAAAAAAAAACTAATAAAAAACATTACATTTATTCTCAAAAAAGAAAATAACACATTTTCCCAAAAATCTAAAAACTGACACTAAAGATAACCATACGTCACTTCGACGTACGTTAGGTAAATATTGACGAAAGTATTGCACTTACCAGAGCGATACGGACGTGTCCTGCAAGCTCCGACGGCCGACTGAGTTGGCGGGAACGGGCAGTTTAGTGACGCGAAAAACAAACGAGTTATATCGATTTTTCAAAATCGATTACGTCGTTTCGACGTAGGTTATCTATCTAGGGTTAAGGGTGACGCTAAGGTCTGGCTAGGGGAATGGGTGACGAACGATAGGACGTGGTCCAATTTCGTACGCGAGTTCAAACCCCTTTGCCCGAGTAAATTAGACTACGCGAATATTTTGTTCGAAGCTATGAATACTACGTCAGACAAGTATACAACTTACTCAGAATACGCCCGTCGTACCTTATTGCGTTTGAGAATAGTTCAGGGGCTAAGTGATGAATTAAGAACGCTAATCGTTATACGCGGTATAGACAATCCACAGGTGCGTGCAGCTGCTGCTAACGCAAACTTAACCCCTGACACTATTGTCTCGTTCCTGTCAATTTACGCTAAACCTTCAAGGTATAACAAGGTTGTCGATCCTAAAAGGCAAGGTCAAACGAAACCAAACCACCGTTCAGGGCCAAAATGTTTTAATTGCAATCAAACTGGTCATCTCAGTCGCCATTGTAAGAGGCCTAGGACAAACGCGACCAATAGCAAGCCTGCTAACGTGGCTTCGGACACATCTTCCAATACGCAACAATCTTCGAGCAATACTTGTACGTTCTGTAAGAAATCGGGACATACTGAGGACAAATGCTTTACCAAAGCTAAAACCGAGCAACGAAATCCGCGCAATGTCAACCTTTGCTCTTATCGATCAAATAACGCACAAAACAACGACATGACCACCGCGATAGTAGATGGAATACCTGTAGACGTACTCATTGATAGCGGAGCCCTTGATGTGTCCCTTATTTCTTCAGATATTTTGAAACATTTTACGTGTCAGCCAAAACCGAGACGTTGCGTGTTGAAAGGTTTGAGTGAGAAAGAAGTTGTCGCCACATCTTACGTCACATTCACTGTGGAATTCAGCGACATTGCTATTGAAGTTGACTTAGTAGTAGTTCCACCGTCTTTTATGAACGCTCCTATCATAATTGGCACCGATGTTTTGAACCGCGAAGGCATCACTTACATTCGTACGAAAGATGAGCAGTACCTCACGCGTTCCAATAACATTAGCGCAAAAGTCAATGCCATTTGTGTGGGTGATCAGGTCAAAGTAAATACACTCCTTCAGGGCACGGAGTTGGATAGCCTTATGTCCGTCATAAACGAGTTTTCCGACTATCTAATTTCAGGGACTGCTATGACCACAGTCCAAACAGTTGAGATGGAGATAAAGCTTACCAGTTCCGTCCCTGTCGTTTATCGTCCGTATAGACTCTCTTACTCCGAGAAACTCAAAGTTAGGAAAATTACGCAAGACCTTTTAGATAAGGGAGTGATTAGGCATTCGAAATCTGAATATGCGAGCCCTATTATACTCGTAAGTAAACGTGACGGCTCAGATAGGCTCTGTGTCGATTTTAGGGCGCTAAATCGAATTACAGTGAAAGATCGATATCCTCTTCCACTAATAGACGACCACATTGATAGGTTAGGCGCTTGTAAATTCTTCTGTAGCCTGGATATGGCTACAGGATTTCACCAAATTCGTCTTAAAGAGGAATGTATTCACTTCACTGGTTTTGTGACGCCGGAAGAACACTTTGAGTACGTCAAAATGCCTTACGGATTAGCTAATTCCCCAATAGTTTACCAGCGCATTATAAATGACACCTTACGCTGCCATCTTAAAGATGGAAACGTCCTAGTCTACGTCGATGACGTTCTTCTAGTAAGTAATTCTGTGTCAGAAGGGATTGAACTGTTGCACAAAGTACTCAGGACGCTTACATCAGCCGGTTTCTCAATAAATTTGGCTAAATGTTCGTTCCTCGTCACAGAAGTAGAATATTTGGGGAGGTTGGTTAGTCAGGGTCAGGTTAGGCCGAGTCCACGAAAAGTGGAAGCCCTGGTTAACACCTTGCCGCCTGAAAACGTAAAACAGGTGCGCCAACTCTTAGGTTTGGCGGGTTATTTTCGGCGGTACATAAAAGATTACTCCACTAAAACTGCTCCCATTGCTCATCTAACCCGTAAAAATGTCAAATTCTATTGGACTCCCGAATGCGAAGCTATTCGCCTCTATCTCATTAAAGAGCTGACCAATGAACCGGTCCTTTCCATTTTTAACCCTAATTTTCCCACCGAAGTCCATACAGATGCCAGCAGTGCTGGATACGGTGCGGTACTTCTACAAGCTCATCCAGACTCAACAAAGCACGTTGTAGCTTATTTCAGTAGGTCCACTCAGGGTGCCGAAGGGAAGTACCACTCCTACGAGTTGGAGACCCTTGCCGTCGTTAAAGCCCTCCAAAACTTTCGACACTATCTGGTTGGGTTGAAATTTGTGGTGGTGACAGACTGTAATGCCCTTAAGGCAACCGAACGTAAGAAAGACCTTTTGCCTCGGGTAGCCAGGTGGTGGATCTACCTCCAAGACTTTGATTTCTCAATCGAGTATCGAAAAGGAGTGATGTTACCCCATGCAGACTACTTAAGTCGCAATCCTGTCAGCGTCAATCAAATTTCTAGACCCAAAAATTGGGCTCAGATTGCACAGTCAGCCGACAACGAGACGCAAAATCTCATCCAAAGACTTCACGATGGCATTCTCGATGCTAATCGTTATTCTGTCCGAAATGGAGTCTTGTATTACAAGTACACCCCAGTAGGCCAAGACCCACGCCTACTCTGCTATATACCCAAAGGGCACAGGCTTAGTCTCTTGAGAGTATTTCACGACGAGCACGAACACATTAACGTAGAGAAGACTCTTGACCTTATCCTAAAGGTGTGTCCAAACACGGCGTGCAAGGTGCGCGGCAGCTACGCGCGGCATTCGCGGGACACAAATTTGCCGCGCGACTAGTTTAGACCTTCTGCGCGGCAGTGCTGCGCGGCATGTCCGAGACACGCCGCGTTCTTTATTTCGTATTCAAACCACAATGAAAGCGGCCGCGTGTGTTGTTGCTCTGCTTATTATTCGTAAATTACGTAGAAGAAGGAATAGAAGAAAGTGTATTAGACAGAGGCAGTGTTGGATGCGACCACTCTTTCAACAGAGGACAAAGAATCTGGAAGTGATCTATTACGAAATCAACTACCGAACGCCACAGTTTTTAAGATTATCTTTGGAAGAATTCGAACACATACATACATTGGTAGAACCATTTATTAAAAAAATGGATAGGTACTCACTGGCGAACGGCAATAACGTCGAAGGAGAGACTTGCAATAACGTTACGATATTTGGCTACAGGAGACTCCTATTCCAGCCTACAATACACGTTTCACGTATCAAAGCAAACAATATCAACAATAATTCCAGAAGTGTGCGAAGCCATAGTGAGAGCTCTTAAGGACATGGTACAGGTAAATAATTATGAACTTTATTACTTATGTTATTTTTATTATTTGGCGAAATATTTTAAACTACAGATTGTTAATTTATTTATTTTTTATTTATTTATTTTCATAATTAAGTAGTAATTAAAAAACAACACAATCATCATTCATCAATCACAGTTGCTCTCAACTAATTCACAATATTATCCATCCGTGTCTAAATCGTGAATCAATTGTGTAAGGCCAGTACCCATGTTACTAGAAGATGATGAGTCAAGATCGGTAAACTGTGAAGTGAAATATCCTCGTCTGTTTTCAGCGTTATATTCTTGTGTTGATAATTGATTGAGGCGCTCCATATCAGCTTCGTATAGTATAGTATTTATTGAATGTTTAACTCTCGTAAACATAGTGGCATCATATTTTCTTAGTTCGGCTGCTATGTGCATGCCAAAAGCAACGTAAGGATCATTACTATTACTGTCATTTTGTTTTCGCATTACTTCTAATGCCTCTTCTATCATTTGATTTTCAGCATCATATTCTGACTCTTGGTATGTCCTCTTGTTAGCTGGCTTTTCTTTTCTTGACGATTTCTTGGTATTTGTATCTTGGTCTCGAGTGCCTTGTTCCGAAGTTCCTGGTTCCGAAGTGCCTTGTTCTGAAATGCCTTGTTCCGGAATAGCTTGTTCTGTATTACCCGGCTCTGAGGGTGAGCCACAATCCTGAAACAAAAATATAACAAAATAAATAAAACGATATTAATATTATTTTTTTCAGCTACCAGTATCAGAGCAAGATTGGAAAGCAGTATCAAAAGACTTCGAGGAAAAATGGAATTTTCCGCACACCATTGGGGCGTTAGATGGAAAACACATAACTATTCAAGCTCCTTTTCGTAGCGGCACTGAATATTTTAATTATAAAAAGTTCTTTAGCATCGTGCTATTAGCATTAGTAGACTCAAACTACAATTTTATGTATGTATGTTAACATAGGAAGCCAAGGTCGAATTTCAGATGGAGGAGTTTATAAACATTCCAAATTGTATCGAAAGCTAGAAAATAATCAACTTAATGTACCAGCACCAGAAATTTTACAAATACCCTACATAACTAAGATACCATATGTAATATTAGGAGATCAAGCATTTGCATTAAGCACACATTTGATGACACCATTTGCAGGAATTCATCCAAAAGGGTCAAAAGAAAGGATTTTCAACTATAGACTATCAAGAGCACGCCGAGTAGTAGAAAATGCTTTTGGAATCTTGTCGGCAAAATTTAGAGTATTGAGAAGTACAATGATTTTAAGCCCAAAATCAGCCAAAACCATAGTTCTAGCTACTGTTCACTTGCATAACTTTCTTCGCAGAGACTCTTTATTAAAAAAATCAAATAATTCAGCGAATGAAGCAGCTACCTTTACTCCAAATCAATTTATTACCACTCCTTCTGATATTCGTATTTTTTTGTCAAGATATTTTATGACAAACGGATCAATTGATTGGCAAGAAAGATATTAAATAATTACATAACCTTAGATTAAACATGGCCAAAATCATCTTAACGTAATTAATAAACGGCCCCTTAGCATGATTTATTATTATTATTATTATCTGATCTCATCTTTTTGTAGTATGCGGGCTGTATGTATAATATGGCCGTTACCTCTAAACTAATATTAAAAAGAGGAAAGATTTATTTGTTTGTTACGATTTAACTCAAAAACTACTGGACCGACTTTGAAAAATTTTTCACTATTATAAAGCTACATCTTCACCGAGTAACATTAGGTTATAATTTATAAGAAACAACCAGACCACGCGGGCGAAGTCGCTGGCGGAAAGCTATAGTCTAATAAAAAAATAAAATAAATAGGTATTTACCACTGCATCAATAGGGTTATTCCTGTCATGTAAAAAACTGAATGCTTCATAAGCAAACCATTTAGATTTATAGGCCTTGTTTCTACCTGCAACAGAAAAAAGAACATTATTAAAATAACTGAAACATAAGCTGATCTTGTGTCTTATTTACTCGCACTACTTTTATAACTAACTAACTAGCCCTCGAGCAGGCCTTCACTCGGCCGTACCCACAGCGACAACAAATAATTTAACGTTTGATATTTGATAAGATTAAGTTAAGTTTTTAAAAGAATTAATTACGCGTTTCATACAAATGTTGGATAATCACGAGAGCAACTAGAAAATTTGCTTTTTTGTTTCTTGAGATATCTTAACGATTATGGTGTCAAATGAAAGGTCTAGGTCTAAAACCATTTCATCAGTTTGAATCATGTAAATCGGTCCACGCGTTTAAGAGATAATTAAGAATTAGTATAGTGAAAATGTAAACGGCCAGAAATGTAATAATAAGTACCTACTGTTACTACTAAAATGTAATAAGATTAAACTTACCACAGCCAGTGACATTACTTGTTTTTTCTCTGTTTCTCTCCCTTCTATAAGAACTCAAAAGACTTTTCATTTTCAATTTTAAAGCTGCTTTTGGTTGTACGAATGTTTTTGCTATTTCATCCCATAGATCTTCTCTCACGTTATTATTGTGATATTCTTTACGTCTAGTATCCCATAATGGACTATGGGAGCCATAAATTTCAATAAGACGAATTGCTGTTTCGTTATCCATTTTATACCTGATAAAATACGTCCGTCCACACACAACCACTGGCGAACCAAAACTAACACCGTTCGCGGCGATCGCCGCACGCGGCAGGTAGCTCGCGGCTGCCGCGCGCGGCAGTCGTCCAATCATAGCGCGGCAAGCCGCGCGCGGCAGCTGCGCTCGAATGCCGCTTTATGTTTGGACACACCTTAAGACCTTTTGGTTCCCCGGACTCAGCCAGTTCGTTAGCAAATATATTGCTCACTGTCTCGTGTGTGTGTCGCAAAAGAGAGTTCCTCGGGCTCCTTTGCAAACTATTACTTCCTGGGAAAAACCCGACACACCGTTCCACACTGTTCACGTTGACGCCTTAGGCCCTCTGCCCGTGTCTGAAGGGTACAAATTTGTTTTACTCATCGTCGACGCTTTTACCAAATATACCCTCCTCTACCCGATTTGTAGACAAGATGCTGGTGAGCTAAAACGCGTCGTTTCCCAGGCTATTTCTTTGTTCGGAGTGCCTAAGCTTATGGTCAGTGACAAGGGACGAATGTTCGAGTCTAGAGAGTTCGTGACTTGGATAAATGAACTCGGTTGTAACCTGCATTACATAACGCCGGAAATGCACCAGGCAAACGGCCAAGCTGAGCGTTATATGCGTACCGTCCTCAACATGCTACGTATCCAGTCGAACTACAAGAACGTACCCTGGTCAGAAACGTTGTGGAAACTTCAGTTGGTGTTAAACGTCACGAGACAGAAGACTACGCAAGTATCACCATTGAATCTTTTGATTGGCACTGAATCCACAACTCCTGTGGTTCGAGCTCTGGTGCGCGATATAGCTGTCGAAGGATTGACACCGAACAGAGAGGCCCTACGTGAAGTAACCAGAAGCAGGGTCCGTGAACTCCTAAGGAACAATCAAGCTAGACAAGACGAACAGGTCAACCAACGGCGACATCCACCTCGCCAATTTAACGTTGGTGACTGCGTGTTTGTAATAAAATTTTCCCAGTCAACAGGAAAACTTGACTCCGGAATGCGTGGTCCGTATAAGGTGGTAGAAGCACTGCCTAGTGGACGCTATACGCTGCGGTTGCTCAGCGGTAGCTACGGTAAAACTACGCAGGCTGCTGCCCAGTACATGGTGCCGTGGCGGGGCGAGTGGTGCCCAGAAACGTGTGCCGCATTCTTTGAGAGTAAGTAAATCACTGTTGTTTGATTTACAAAGCTAGCATTGTGTTTGTTTGAATTTACAGACGGGAGTGATGTTTGGACTGTCGCATTGTACTGCGGTGCCGCCGGTAGCAGGCGCGTGTGTGACTTGTTGCTGAGTCTCGGGTGGCCATATAAATTTGGCCATGTGCGGTCAATTTGTGGTCTCACATGTATGTATACCGTCTGCATGTTGAGAGAACTCGTGCGTATGAATACGGTCTGCGTATCGAGTGGGCTCGTACGCATGATTGCGATCAGTGTATGGGTCAGCTTGCACGTATGAATACGGTCTGCGTGTCAAGCGGGTCTGCGAGTTGTCAGACCATGTTGCAGGTGGCGAAAGCTGAACGCTGGTCGCGGTTGCGGTCGCGGTCGCCGTCAGCAAGACAGCAGCAAAGAAACCGCCACTTGCGCGCTGGACACATACAGGACAATGCCTTGGTTTTGTTTTTGGGTTGAGAAAGATGGATGTGTGTCAAATTTTTGCTCCGTATTTTAAAATAGTTTTATTTAATTTTTAAGTGTAATTAAGGTGTAATATTATAACTAAATGTAAAATAACTAAATAAATACTGAGGATTATTGTTTTCCTGCAAAAATATGAAGTAAAACACAGTGTTTGGTTACACACCAATACCGGTAACCTATTACGAACAGCTGTTAAAAGCTGCGGATTAAAAAAGGGGGAGTATTGTTTATTTTTATTCTTTAGCTAGCACACAATCGTAACTTAGACTCATTAACATATTCATTGAAACTTAGTATCACGAATTTTGGTTAAATTGGCACCCGGCATTGGGTCTTAGTCCCCTTGTTTACCTAAATCATCAAAACTTATTGTCGTGTAATATCAAAATACTGCAATTATAATAGTGTTATATTGTAGATAACGACAGTAACGTTGACCATCGTTTTTGTTTTTAAATTGCAATCTTTATGCAATAAGTACTTGATTTTTATTCTATTTTTTTTTCTGGGTACCCACATAAGCAAAAGTAAAATTATAAGAATATAGAATCAATTAAACTTTGTCCTTGATCGTATAATATCAGTTGCATTTCAATTAGATTCAGCACCCTACCTCATTTACCTAAAAGCAATACTTAACTTCTCTCATTTTTCCTTTCATTTCTAGCTCACCCTTTTGTTTTGCTGTCTAATTAGTTCTCACCGTTTCTATCATTCTACTTTCAGTACTTATTCCTGAAACCATGCCTGTGATGACCCGTAAGGCTGCGGCTCAAGAGTTGGAGCTTAAATTAAAAACGACCCTTCAAGATCTTAAGGCTTCTAACAGTAAATGTGATCAGCTGTTAAATGAAATAGATGATAGTGAGAAGGAAGTCGAGAAGATCGTTTTTAAAAATACAAGCTTGAAGCAGGAGCTAGTAGACCTGCATCAAAAATATCTGGATGTTGTCGATGATCGGGACAAACTGCGATTGGTCACGGATGGTTTCAGTAACTGCAGTAACTTATATGAGGAGGCTTTGTGTAAGGTTAGGGACCTAGAAGAGGAATTAATTCATGCAAATGTTCGAATTAATAAGTTGCAGCAGCAAAAAGAATGTACTCAGGTGAAGGAAACCAATAACTTGTATCATGAACTATTTAAAACTAATTGTAACCCTCATTCCTTAGTAACAATAGACCTAACTGAAGATTCTATATTGAAACATAATAATAGTAGCTATAAAGTAAGTCAAAATAAAATTAAGAAATATGCTAAACTAAATAAAATCATAAATAGATGCAATAAATTCAAGAAACAACAAAAACACAGTTCCAATAATATTAAACTAAGGAAAGAACGTGTTTGTCTAGTAAAAAAATTGAAAAATTATGAATTGAAGTTAGAAGATAGTAAAAACATTTATCAATTTGACACTCAAAGATTACAGGCTGAAATTGAGGTACTTGAAGAGTCACTACATTCACTTTATATTAAGTATGTGAGCTCTCAAAAACAAATAAATGAACACATCCTTGCTGCAAATGAGTTAGTGCAAATGTGTAATGATGACCCAGCTTGAGTGGACCCGATGACTCTAGGCTCTAATCTGTGTTCTTGTCAAAGGGAATCCAACCTTGAGAATCTCCAACCTGAGGTAACGGAGGACCCGTCCCGGTCTGGAGTGGCTCGAGACTGTTTTACCATCCAAGATACACCACAGGATGTACAAGGTTCGTCGCAAGTAGCACAGACAGAAACTTGTGGCCACGCCTGTTCTAGTAAAAATTGTTATTGTTCTATTATGTTTTCAGACAGTTTAGGGAGAGGGTTAGGTAAATTATTGCGTAACAACCTGAGTCAATCTGCTGTTAATTATTGTATGCCAAGTAAATCCTACAAAGAGATAATGTCATCAATAATTGGGAATAATTATGATCCAAAGGCCATTATTTCTGTATTAGTAGGTAATAGTACTAATGTAAAACAGGATGACATTACTGATAGTGTTACTGAAATCTTGAAGATTAACTGTCAGAAAATAATATTGTGTGCTTTTCCATACTTTGAGCACTTGTCAAGTAGGCAAAATCTTAATATACATATGCTAAATAACCATATGCATTTATTAGCTAATTGCTATAGTGACAAACTTATATTTTTTGACACCAACACTTTTGTTGAGAAATTAAAATCGACTAGGGATACTGCGTATCTGCCTATTAGTTATAGACGTCAAATAGCATGGCTATTAGCTTTTAATATAAACTCAGACATAAGTAGTATGTCGAAGTCTACTGTAATTAGCACCACAAAAATTAGTAATAATACTAATATTAAGGTGGTTAGTGATACCAATTTAAACTAGTCAGTAAGACAACAGAAGGTACCAGTAACAATGTTTTTAATCTCACCACCAACAAGGTATCTTCTGGCATTCAATTACTTAATTGTAAAAAAGGGGCTAAGCAGAATTCCTTGAAATTATTTCATCAAAATATTCAGGGGTTTTCTTCCAAACAATTGGAAATTGAATTGTTTTTAGAAAAAACAATGTTTGATATTATTTGTATAACTGAACACTGGTTGAAAGATTATGAAATGTTAATTAATTATGAGAACTATAGTGTGGGCAGCTGTTTTAACCGAAAATCCATGCTTCGTGGAGGTTCACTGATCTTAATTAAAAATTGTATAAAATCTAAAACTCGTACAGACATAGTTAAACTATCAGTGGAACATAGCATTGAACTGTCCTGTGTTGAGCTAGATAAGCATTGTATAGTGTGCGTTTACAGACCTCCTAATTATCAAAACTACTCTATATTTGAGTCGGTAATGGAAGATGTTTTGGCGAAACTTGCAACTGGTAATAAATCAGTAATTATTTGTGGGGACTTTAATATTAATATTTTGGAAAATAATTCAAATAGTAGCAGATTGATAAGCCTCTTTAAATCATTCAATCTTTCAAATGTGTTTTTGGAACCTACGCGAGTAACTACGGCTACTGCTACATGTATTGATAATGTTTTTTGTGACTGCAACTATTTAGATAAAGCCATTGTAAATTATCTCCCTTCTGATCACAGCGGTCAAACCGTTACTTTTGAGTCCAACACACCAATTCAAAAAGTACAGATACAAACTAGACCAATAACATCGGGTAATTTAAATAAGTTTAATAGCACTTTAATTAGCAAGTTAAGTGTTCAGGGCCTAAATGTGAATAATGGTAATATTTTGTATAAAGAATTCTTTTCATTAGTACAAACAGAGTTCATTCACTTTTTTAAGCAGAAATCCAAAACTATTTGCCCTAAATTTTTATTTAGTGACTGGGCAACTAAAGGCATCAGGAAAAGTAGAGAAAGATTATTTGAATTGTATGGCCTTAAGCCGTATATTAACACAGAAACTTTTACTAAGTATGTTGCTACTTACTCTAAAACTTTTAAAAATATCTGCAAAGTAGCTAAAGCTTCATTCATTAGCCACAAGGTTAAATCAGCAGATAATAAAATTAAGGCAGTTTGGAAAATTATAAACAATGAAACGAACCGAAGTAAAAGCCTTAATAATGATTACGCACTGAACACTTCCCGCGGTCTCATTAGCGATAACATCGATGTTGCTCAGGAATTTGCAACTTTCTTTACCAACATTCCTATTAAAACTACAGAAACTTTAAATTCTTCGCCCGCACTTGCTATAGATTTATTAAGACGGAACGTTGCAGCCTGTCCTGTGGAATTCAAATTTAAACATATTAACCCTGTGGTCGTTGTAAAGACATTTAAGCAACTTAAGATCAAAATTACCGAAGATCTGTGGGGCATGTCTACTAAAGTATGTCAATCCATTATTGAGACAATTGCACCCTATTTGGCTTTAATATTTAATTTGTGTGTAGATCAAGGGGTGTTCCCGGATTTAATGAAGTATAGTAAAGTTATTCCACTCTTCAAATCTGCCGACAGTAAAGATACTAATAATTATAGACCCGTGTCGATTTTGCCAGTTTTCAGCAAGGTGTTTGAAAAAGTTATGTTAAATCAAATGCTCAATCATTTTAATCGTAATAACATCCTACACGATCAACAGTATGGTTTCACCAGAGGACGTTGCACAACCGACGCCGGTGTCACGTTATTAAAACACATCTTTACCGCATGGGAAGAGGCGCAAGATGCAATTGGTATCTTTTGCGACCTATCCAAGGCGTTTGATTGCGTGAATCACGAAACACTTCTCTTGAAACTTGGGCATTACGGACTGGGTGAACTTGCGCTTAGCTTGGTAAAATCGTACTTGAATGATAGACTGCAGCAAGTTCAAATAAACGGTGTGAATTCCTTGGGCTTAAAAGTCAAAATGGGTGTACCGCAGGGCTCAATATTGGGTCCGTTCCTCTTTTTAGTATATATAAATGATTTACTTCATTTACTTAAAAACCGACTACAAATGGTGTTATTTGCTGATGACACATCACTGATTTTTAAAGTTAAAAGACATGCACAGGAGCTTGACGATGTAAATAACGCTATAGTTAAGGTCCATAATTGGTTTACTGTAAATAATTTGGTATTAAATGGAAAGAAAACTAAATGCATAAAATTCACGTTACCGAATGTTAGAAGTAGTGAATGTCACGTTGTATTGAATAAGGAGATACTAGAATTCGTCGAACAGACGGTTTTCCTGGGAATCACGCTTGACTCAAGGCTACAGTGGGGTCCTCACTTAACATCACTTGCAGGGCGGCTAAGTTCTGCCGCTTACGCTGTTTGGAAGATCCGTCAATTAACAGACGTGGATACCGCGAGACTGGTCTATTTTAGTTACTTTCATAGCATCATGTCTTACGGTATTTTGCTATGGGGACGTGCTGCGGATATTGAGTCGATCTTCATTCTGCAAAAGAGGGCTGTCAGGGCCATCTACAACCTACGCAGACGCGAATCTCTTAGGGAACTGTTCAAAACAATTAACATCATGACGGTACCTTGTCAATATATCTTTGAAAACATTATGTACGTTCGTAAAAATCTACATCTGTTTAGTAAGATAAGTGACAGGCACAATTTTAATACTAGAAATAGGAACAAATTAGATCAACCACATTTCAGATTGTCTAAAGTACACACTTCTTTTATGGGGTACTGTGTAAAATGTTATAATAAAATACCAGCCGATATTCTTGAACTACATGAAAAGAAATTTAAATTATGCATTAAACGCACACTATGTAGACAAGCATATTATAAGTTAGATGATTACATTGTTGATAAAAATGCTTGGCTTAATGCTGGTCCGACTCCACAGGCACCTGGGCTTGCTATTTAAAATTTTCATATTTGGAAGAGATGCTTCCCTTTTTTGTTTTCTGACATTATGAACATTTCTGTTCCTATTATTTTTATTTTCTGACATTACGAATAAGTTTTTATTTTGACTGAATTAAGTATTATTTATAAAAAATTCAAAAGATATTAAATATTTTTCTTTCTTTTTGGAAATCAAATTTGATTAATTTCTCAAATACATTGCAAACTATATTTTTGTATAATTTAGAAGCATTTTGTTTAAACTTTGTAAATGTGAGTACCATGCATCCGTATAATAATTATATTGTTTTGATGTACGTTGACTTGAAAAAGCGTGGCAGTTGAGAGTATGTCATGCTCACTTAAATGTCTCGCTGATGGTGGCGCGTGTGTTGGATCATTCGGTTCCCTACAAAATGGTTGAGCTGGATGGTGCTGATCCACGCGTCAAGTTCGTGAACGGGCGCCGTCGGTTGAGACTGGTCATCTCCTAACTTCCATGGCTAATTTTAAATTTTATATTTAGAATTGTTTTTTTTTTACATTGTCTCACATATAGAAGCAACAAGAATAATGTTCCCAAGTTTTTGTAATACATAACATGATTAAAAAGAGTGTCCATGGAGTTTCTTGCCCGTTCTTCTCCATAGAGATCTACGTTTTGGAATGGGCAACTAGCTTCAACTTTCCAACTGGTCGACTTTTTGACAATTCAAAGGTGCCTGTAAATGGTTTAATTGAAATAAATGCTTTGAGTTTGAGTTTGTGTGTCTATTCAAACTTATGAACTATTTGAGAGAACGATGAATGAATTAGTTGGCTGAAGACAAACAGAACTTTGTGAGAGGCTGAACGTTCTTACACAAATTGCTTGGGTAGCTGCTAATAAGATTTTGTTTGCAGATGAAGATACTGATGACGACTCTGAACAAACGGCGTCTTCTATTGCAGTCGACCCGTCGCCTCGGCCAGTGGGAGAAGCGGAGGTCGAGTTACCAACCTCCCCCATCGCGGGTCCTAGCGGGGCCCCTCCAAGAGTTTGTGTCGAGGACGACACCTCGTCAGGAGAGGCCGTGTAAGGAGAATCCTGTCTTACGTCAGTAACTACCTGTCACTTCGCCTATAAAAGCAAGGCGCTGGGGGTAGAACGCCCTTTTTTGCTGCTCTGCGCTCGGACTGGACGGACGTGAGAATCATCAGCTAGTCATAAGGTTACGTAAGCCATTTGAGTTTAATTTAACAAAAGTGATAAAGTGTTCGGTGTTTCGTTTAGTGGATTTTAAGTCTTAGTGAACTGCACGTAATTTTTTTTGATTATGATTTGAGTCAATTGTTATTGAAATAAAAATGTTTTTTTTGTTGTAAACTGTTAATTTTATTGAATTTCCACTTCTGAATCTTATAATATATATTCTTGTCATAACACCGATAAAAACGCTTCAATACATGTTTTTTTTTGGTATAATACGATTAATAGACGTTTTATTACAGGGGGGCCCAAAAAAAACAGTCTCCTTCGAGTCTTTGGCATACCGAGACGTTTGGTTTCACAGCTTCGGCCAGCTAGGGACATAAAACGAAACGTTCTGCTGAGTTTTTGTTGAAATGTATTTTTGTGACAATAAAATATATAGGACAAAGTTAATGATAAAATTATGATCATTATGTCTTTTAATTATAGAAAATACTTTTAGTGCCACATATTCGTGTTTAGTAACATTTTTAGATTCAACTTTTTTCTTTGTGGTATTAATAAAACATATTATTTTGGCATGTTGGTAACGCGAGTAATCCGATGTGTTCCCGCTACAGTTCAGTTGCAATTCGTTTTAAGTTTAGTTTCCATTTTGCTTATGAAATAGTAGAATGACTTTTTATGTAACTATCGAACGGCGATCGAAATCGAACTGTTGTGGAAACACAATAGAACGTGTAACGTTGCAAATTAGTAGAATTGGCCCCCTGAAGTTGTTTTCTACTTGTATTACTACAATCCGACGCCTCGGTAATCCTGCCTGTAATAATAGGCCTAGGTATCAGTTTTAGGATTCCGTACCCAAAGGGTAAAAACGGAACCCTATTACTAAGACTTCGCTGTCTGTCTGACACCAGAGGCCTTAGTGTGAGTTTTTTCGACTCACGTTCGAGCGCGTTAGAATTTAGTATGACAAATTAGGTTCTACGAGTGACCACCAGGTGGCACTATAACTAAATTCCCATACTAAATTCTAACGCGCAATCGAACGCGTTCGAACGTGAGTCGAAAAAACTCACAGGCTGTATCTCATGAACCGTGGTGGTTAGACAGTTGAAATTTTCACAGATGTGTATTTCTGTTGCCGCTATAACAACAAATAAAAAATAAAAAAAAATATTAAGAGAAAAATGAAAAAAAAGAGAATAAAATAAATATTTAATCCCAATACTTAAACAAACGTGATTTTTTGCCATTTTTATAGATAATGGTACGGAAAATGCGACTGCCCTTAAATATTTGTTTTATTAAAGTGTATATATTTACAGATAATGTGAATGGTTTGAAATAAAATTGGTAGGTACTTACTGTTTGGCAAATCACAATCCTTTATTACTTCTCGCCACGCAGCTTCTTTTAACTCATTGTCTTTGTAATCACGTGAATCCACTTTCCATAAGCATGGATACTTACGCACGCTTTCTATTAAATGTTCCATGATTTTACGACACGTCCGCTCTTCGAAAGCTCTGGATGGGAACGGTCAACAGACTGATTGACTGAGTGACTGAAACAGACTGTACTGTGTGTGTCTCTGTCTATCACATAAACTTTTTGAACATCCTTTTCGAAGAGAGATATACGGAAATGTATTGAGATGTATTAAGATGTATCGAAATATAAATGTATATTTTCGTATCGCTCTGTATCTTAAGATTCGAAGATATAAAAATATACATTATAGCTGTCGTGTGTGGTCTCCTGACGATTTCTATGGAAAGATGTAATGAGATGTATCGTGCTATAATGTACATCTTTACATTATAGCTGCTGTGTGTGAAGCCCTTAACACGTAATGTAACATAACGCGGTATTTAATTTTTAGCTATGACTGATAATGTTGCCCCTGTATCTACCAAGAATGTACATAACTGTTTACCTATTTTAAATTTAACGCAATCTAGTCCCTGACATGTTAATATTTTATGCTCTAAAAAACTTATTTGGGTTACTCAACTCACGATTTTCTGTCGTACTCTCTTGCTGGTTTGCTCGTTGGTCAGCAACATATGCAGCCTGTTGTTGTTGACTCGACCGTGTCATTGTCGATTATGACATCTAGAACTACGTCCACGTCCATAACTTGGCTGTGATTGGAATCGTGCGGTACTATTTCCTCGTCTTTGATTATAGTAATTATTACTCCGTCCTCTGTAGTTTGAAGTATTGGTGCGTCCACGATAGGAAGAATTATAACAATAATAATTATTACCTTGATTGTAGTTACTTTGATGGTTAAACCCACGGCCGCGATTATTTTGCCATTTTCCTCTGCCCCTTGGCTTACCTCTTAAGTGCATTACCGCTTGCTGGGCCGACTGGTCTGGCTCCTCATCTTATGCTGCACGAATGGCGTCCTTCAGCTGTTGGTAATCGCGAGCAGCAATGATTGTGCTGAGTCTTCTGTTGCGAAGACTAATTATCTGAAAACCGTTTTATGGCATATTTTTCATTTATTGGTTGTAATAATAATAATAATAAATTGATACAGCAGTCCCACATGACGAGAACCTCGTGAAAGCCGAAAAAGATAAGCAGATCAAGTATCTTGACCTGGCACGCGAGGTTGTCGACATGTGGGATGTGGATACAGCAGTCATTGTGCCGATAGTCGTGACGGCCAATGGTATTATAGCCAAGAGCCTCGACCAACACCTCAGGAGGCTCTCGTTAGGCAGCTGGATCAAGGGCTTGATCCAGAAAGCAGTACTACTAGACACGGCGCGTATAGTAAGGAGGTTCCTCTCTCAGCAGCCCTGACCACCGGTAGCTTGGACCCTGTTCCCGATACCGGTGGGCTACTATTTTTTATATTTTTAAATGTTTTGATATATTTTATATTCTAATATTTAAAAATGTAATTTATATGTATTTAATGGAATAAAGGAGATAATAATAATAATTTCTTTATTTGTATAGAATGCAGGTGTTACAATAATGATGTTAGTTTCAGATATATTCCCGGTACATTCTGCCTGTTGGCATACTAAAATATTGTGGTTAACTTACAGATAATTTAAAAACTAGGTACTTATATTCAAAATGAGATCATGAATCAGCTAAGTCTAAAATTATTTACATAATAAATGAGATAAAGTGAACCAAATATTACAGTTCATCATTTATAAAATCGGTAACAGAGTAATAACATTTCTCTGTCAGTCGTAGCTTCGTCATCAAACGTCACTAGTAGCTTCGTTATCATTTGATTGAGAAACAGTTAAATTAAGAAAAAGCTCTTCTAACTTACTACCGAACTCTGCTTACTCAATTCATTTTGTGTTCATTTATTCATTTGCATGAGTAAGGAATTTGCCGACTTTTTTGTTAAAAGAAATGATTTTATATCTGTAATTAAAAGATCAGTACTGGTATAATCTGACTATAACTTTAGTTTTACTAATTTTGTTAGTCTAGTTTTAAGCACAAAAGTAATTAGTCGTTTCTTATCTGCTGCTACAGTTAAACAAGAATCATACCATACCATCATCATACCATTATACATCCACCACCACCATACCAACCACCACCATACCACCACCCACCACCACCATCCACCACCACCACCACCACCACCACCACCACCACCACCACCACCACCACCATACCATCCACCATTATACCATTATCATTTCTATACCTTGTCTCATTTTCTCCGTGGTCTCGTCATTACCATCCATCACAGAAATAAGTGAATTCGCCGTTCTTAAATCGAAACTTGCCATGTTGTCTGATGATTTAGACTCACTGTAACTTAATATTTTTATATATCGAGGGGTGAAAGGCTATTTGTTTGAAGCGACATTTTACGAACTTTACAGGAGAGCCAATTAAACATTCAAAATTTGGAAAAAAAATAGTTATGAAAAAACTACTGGTCTTACTTTAATGGGGATCGCAAATCTTTATTGCAAAAAAATCCCCCTCCCCTTAATGTTTTGGTATAATTTTCAATAAAAAAACAGTTATGAGTTCCAAGATAAATGTCGCTTAATACAAAATGATCTGTATCGCCTTATTTTTAGAGTAAAGAAAAATGATTCAACTTCCAACATTGTCACTAATCAGCAGAAGGCCAAATGGTTTAAGTGACTTTACAGTACTTATCCAGGAGAAAGCAAAATTGAATCGACGTTACTCAATAATAATAGGAATAGGCTATTTGTTTAACTACCAATTGGGTTTTGTTAACGATACAGGCAAGTTGGCTTAAGCAACGATGAACATTCTTAATGAGTTGTTTGATGTCTCAGGATTCGAAAGTAATTTATGGGTGAATTTCAACAAGAGATTTTTATGTATCATTTCGGTGGGATTTTTTTATTTCAATGCAATCTATATATTTTTAGTGACAAATAATACTTTAGTCTATTTTATAACATTGTGCGTGAGTGGACATCAAATATTATCAAAACTTACATAAATATTTAAGGATAAAGTTTTAAGAGTCCACTGAAATTAAAAGTGTCCACCGAAATGATAAAAATTACCACCGAAATGATAAATCCACCGAAATGATACAGCTAAGAACAACCGTGCCCCCAGCCAGGGTTCCGTACTTTGTTAGGTTTGATTTCCACAAATTTTAGATAAACACTGAGACAGGACAGTACACAGTTTTTTTAATATCATCATTAATATACAGATATTACAGTTAGTATTATTACATATATCATTCTTTGAGGTTACAATAACCTCAAAGAATGATATTAATGTAATGTAATGTTTATTATGATATGAATGAATAGTTTCTTTACTTTTATAACCTTTGGTAATTTTTGTGGTTGTTGTTGTGTGAAAATGTTGGAAAACTTTATCGTAAATGCTGGTAACCTTAAATAAATATTTTTGCTTGTTTATGTACTAATACTAATTTACTTGATATATTTTCAAAAGAATCAACGTATCGCGATTAGAAAGCTTAAAGTTTCTGATTAATATGATGGTTGCATTTGTAAGTTATGCCATTAATAGTAATACCTAATGTCTACCTATTGCACTAAGAGAAAAATGCTAGGTATAATTTAGTTAAATTGGTAACGAGAGGAGAATAGTGTTTCTACAGGTATATCAGTAAAACTTCTAAAATTAAATCAACTCTTATATTTTTAAAATACAATAAATGAATAAGAAACATTATAAAAATATCTTAGTAGTAATAGCTTAGTACTTTTAATCCTTTTACATAAACGTATGAAACATAACAGAAACCTGAGATTGAGATCACTTTATTCTTAAATTACTACAACAATAGAGAAACGTACATATCTAAATAGAACAAAAAACAACAAAGTTTTGTTCTACCTATAACTATAATTCGCAATTATGTATAAGTAATTCTTATACCTAATGCGAATTATAGTTATTCCAATAAAACAGTCTTTCTGGGTACGTATTTACGAGTAGGTTCAAGTATGTAGCTTAAAGATTAATTTTTCATCATGTCACTTTAAATCACACAATTATTTCTCAAATTCACTAATCAGCCTCTTTTCATGACTATAAATATAGGTTTTTAATTTAGATATGTACCTAATAAACAAATCTTCTTTAATTATCACACCACAGCACGTCTTTACTATAATTATTATAGTCATCAGTCTTCTTTAATAAGTTTAACTTCCTACCTAAAACAAGTCATGCCATTAAATGACAGCAAATATTTAAAAAACTAAATATACAATAACAAAAATCAAAAAATATTCAAATCAGAACTGGACGAAGACGAAGATAATCTTCTTACTTTTCTCTTCTTGGCTGTAATCATGATTTCTTCTTCGCTGTCAATATTTCTTGTCCGTTCATACTTTTCAATAATTTCAGTATCATTGTTTTCAAAAAATGAACACGATGGAGTGCTAAATTCATTGAAGTTTTCATATTTTTCGAGCAATGATTTGGGTATTATCGATGATTCCTGCTCATTCTCTCCTTTTTGATTATTCATTCCATCAAAGGAATGGGATGTTGAGGGCTTAATAATTGATATTTCAATGTTTGTGATTGAGTGTGTGTGTGGTTCATGTATGAAACTATTCCTTTGTAATTTTTTGGAAAGATTCTTTTCATTGAATGGCTTGGGACGTAGTACTAATTTTTCTGACAGTTGAATTGGACGCAGATGTGCTATATTTGTATTATTTGCAAAATTCGTTGATTGAATCCCAGTGAAGTCATGAAAACCTAAATGCTTGCCGTGAGGGCACCTAATAGTTTTATTTAGGCATTCTCTTTCAATACAGGACAGATGTCGAAGTGCCAAACGGTTTCCTGACTCTTTAGACCAAACAACTTGGTGAACTTTCATAGTTCCCGGAAAAGTCTTTAAGTCTTTGGGCAAGAGCCAATCTTTTTCTGTCACCTGATAATCTTCAACTGTTTCAATTTTCACACCTTTAACATAACACTGTAGGTTTTGTACCAGCGATTCAATATTGGTAATATCATGTTGATATGAGACTTGTTTATCTAGCGTTCTCTTTAATACTCCACCCACTCCATCTGCTGCGCTTTTTCCATGACCACACTCACAATAGTTCCAAATTATGTGGGTCAGCATCGGACAATAGGAGGATAACTGAGTTATTATATATAATATATTTTTATTCCTGTATTGCGCAGATGGTGAGTCAGAAATAACGTAAAGTTTACGAACCAGAGGAGCAGTTATCTCAATTTCTTGCAAAACAGGAATGAGGTGTGCCCATACTGCAGCAGCATCATGCCTTAAAGAGGTACTTACAGTACAAAATGACTGAGTTTTGCAAGTTTCGTTGTCGAGTTTGAAATATATTATGACAGTATGCAAAGTGAACTGTTGTCTGCTACCACCAAAATGAAGGGATTGAATTTCGGATCCATATTTGGCATTATAATTTTCACTGAAATCAATTTGTATAATACAGTCTTCCGTAGTCATATTTTCTTTTAACGTTTTGAAAGCTTGATTTTGATTTTTATTATTGACGCAATGTTTAAGGAATGGTTTCAGGCTATCTTCGATTTTTTTTATTAAATCTAGTGGTTTCACCCAACGCCTTACTTTTTCAACTTTAATAGCAGATTTTTCTACATTATTTTTGACATATATGCTTTTATTCTTCTCCCAACCCCAATACGCTATGTTCACTTCATTATTAAACTCTTGATAATCAATGTGTCTATTTTTACAACTTGAGCATATTCTTTGCAGACAATCGATGTTATCTTTACTACAACATAGGCTACTTAAAACGTCGGATATTGTATTTTCTTTGATAAGGCGGTTTCTTTTCATAGATTCAATCAAAAGTTTCATATTTTCGTGCTTTTCACATAGGCATGTATTTCGTGCATTCACATTTGGTTGAGTGACCCAGAAAGGCTTCATTCTTGAAAATGTTGAATAGCTTATCGGTGGTTCTCCTGATCCCAAATATTTCAAGTGTAAATTTTTAAGTGTGTCTGTCAATAGTCTTTTTTGTTTTTTTAATCCATGTCTAGATATGGTGTCATTTTTTCCAGGACACAGTGTTGAATTTTCATCATCTTCTAAAAATTTCACCACCCTCCTGAGAATTCGATTTTTTTTTTCATCAGGTTTTATGACTTCTACTGCTGGTTTTTCTCCTTTTTGGGTACTTTTCTTCAAAATCATATAATTGCTTTGTAGTCTATTACACCTTTTTTTGAACATTTATTTTTCCTTAGTGACCTGTAATAATTTGTTTTGTAATTCTGTTATTAGCTTAGTTTTAGTTTTTTGATATTTTCGAAATTTGTCTTTAAGTCCTCGCTTGAATTCTACAGATGTAATTGACGAGTCTGAAACAGGGCTGTTGGGGCATAATGTTGACTCGATACTACTTAGATTTGATGGACATGTTATTCGTTGTACGCCACTTGGTTGTACACAATGAGTGCCAGTTACTACATTGTCATCAATATGATGTTGAATATTGGAACCAATTGTACTATCGCTATTCATCGGCAAGCAGCGCCGAGCCGAAGATGGATTCCCTTGACGAGAAGTGCTTGGACCAGGATTGCTATAGTCAAAATTTACAAAATTTTGATGCGTTGATAGCAGGGTTTGTCGTGGACTGCTTGTGTATACCCGATGAAAGCTTCTAGCTTCTGTAGTATTAGAACGTTGGATTTGGATATTCGTACTAATACTATTGCTGTTCAATCGTAAGCTGCGCCGTAAAGTAGGCAAGAAGGAACTGTGACAGGAAGTGCTTAGTCCAGGACCATCACTTTGATCCCCAATTGTCTCATCCAGAGGGTTAGCACGAGCCGCTATAGGAGCTGGAGCTGCTCTATTTTTTTTTCTTTGGTAATAAGCAGCAGCACTTATTTTGTTTTTTCTTCTTAGGATTCTTAATTTTTTAGGGGTCATTAGATGCCTTGAAACAATTAATCCCGCAGCTTTTTTTCTGGCATACCTTTCTCTGTCTTTTCTCAAAAACTCTTCGCGTGAGACTTCATTGCTCTTAATTCTCTCTTTTCTTCTTCTTTCATACAACCTCCTTTTTTCCAACCTTTCTTCTCTAGTCTGTTGCTTAGGCCGCGGCATCCTAAAATCAAAATACACGCTTTTCAATTTTCTTCTTTCTCATATCCACAGACATACATTCATACACACTATACTATGATCCTATAAAATACTATACCTTCAGATACACCACGCGCTCACACACTAGCTCTCTTGCATTGACTCAGACAAACACTCTCACAGGCAATTTCTCATCACATAGGTATATCTCTTTTTTTTTCATATAACGTTTAAATGCTCTTTAACTTATTTGTTATATCTTGTAAAATTAAGAAATTTTGTAATTATATCAAATATTATTTATTATTGTTATTTACTCGTAATAAATGATATAAAAATAAAGGTAAGTGACTTATATTGAAGGTAAACCCTCGAAATAATTATTTTGTTGACAATTAGTAGGTATAATAATCTACACTGTGGTGACCCACACACTCATCACATTTTCGTTGAGCCGAACAAATGTGTATCTAAAGTATAGTAAACATGTACTAACTACATAGATATATGTATATATTATATATCTTAAGCACAAATATTACACAACAAATACACCTAAATAATCTAATCGACACTCTAGGTAAAAGTAGGTACATTACAAAACTATGACTTTGTATTTGACACCAGGATCTCTAAAACTTTATGTTTTTATCATTTCGGAGATACTTTTAATTCCGGTGGACTGTAATTGGTATAACAGTCCACCGAATCCACTGTAATGATAACACTGAGATGATAAAATAGAGGTTAGTTCTACATTTAACTCCGAAAAAAAATTATTTAAAAAATATGAACACTACTCAAACAAAACAGTACTTACTGCGAATTTAATACACAATTTTGAAACAAATTAAACAAATCTAGCACGAGTTATAACAGCCACCGAAATGAAACTATTTTTGTCCCCATATTACTGAAATGATAAACTTACTTTTTTGGCGGGAAACCGCAAGACGTTGGGACCGGTGCGTTCGCGCCGAGAGCTTAAGCCGGACTGATCCGGAGTGAGAAAAGGTGAAAGGGGCGTAACAACGCAATGTTGATGTGGCTATTCTACTAAAACTTACTGTCCTCTGAAATGATAACTTTTTTCCAGACAAAAGTTGACTGCCTGTCAAATCCATGAGAAAGAAGATAAACAAACAAAAATTGTTTTATTTGATCGAATATATTATAATTTAATGATAACAAAATCAATTTAAATCCATATTACGAATGTATTTGCAGGAGAAGGTATGTTATGAGCGGAATTGGGTTCAGGACAGGTCACCGTGATGATAAAATAACACTTTGTAATTTTTTTTTTGGGTATATTAGAGGGTAGATACCAATGATTTTTTTTGCCAAGGTAGAGAAATACTTACGTTGTTGAGAAAAAATATATAAAATTAATAATCAGCACATTGCACTACCGTTCTCAGGTTTGCCGTGTATTTTTTTGCTTGGGCAATTCACCCTTATATAACTTGGTTGTTGATACAAGATAATAATGACAGATTTATGGTAAGTTAAGAGGTTGTAGTATTGAAATGGGTGAATAATTACCAAGTCAGAAATAAAAAAAAGTTCTGTTAATTCGATTTTTTTTATTACGTATCTTTATCTTAATTAACACTCAGTCTTAATGAGATCGTAAGTTTCCTTATACAAAAAATTATAGCACAGTAAATCAAACATAACAAATTATTTTATTTTTTTAAAGAATGCAAAATATTTACTTATTACAAAATAGAGATAATGGCCGAAAAATAAAACATAAATTATGGATATAAGTAAGCATTATTACCAAATCCATTTTCTAATCTAATTCCTCCGTCTCATCTTCAATATCAGTATCCACTAGTTCACAACAACAAACAAAATCATATGGGATTTTTGGTCGCCAACACCCCTTACCGTTGCATACAACTGTAATTATTATCTAAAGCCAAAACATAAACCAAACAAACAAACAAAACCAAACACCCAAACAATATACAAATATGACAAAAAGAAACACTTTTCTCCTGTTATTTTATATTTGTGAATAAATATAAAAGACGTCCTCCGTCCGGATTGCTACAAAAAAAAACTGTGATTATTACCGACATAGTAGTCATTTCACATTCATCAATTGTTACTACATATATTATTTACCTCGTAGTTTGGCTCGGCTTCTGCCTCCTCGTGACATACTACCTCCGGCTCGGTGACCTCGAAATCGAACGAGGAGTCTAGGTACTCCTCCTCTACGACGTCCCCCTGGACGTCCTCGACGTCCTCGACGACGTCGTCGAGGTACTCCACCTCCTCTTCATCCTCCGGCACCTCCAGCATCTCTTCTAGGACGTCCATAGGCTCCTCTAGTACTTCTACGGGATCCTCTGCCTCCTCATCGTAGAGGATCTCATAGAAGTCTGGAGGAGGCTGTCCTGACAAATTGCAAGATGATATCTAAAATCAAAATATAAAACTATAAAACCTGTGCCTATAACAATCACAACAATACCACTGGCGGAGGTCTAAATACATTCGAACAAAATAAGAACCTCCTTTTCATGTGTAGTCGGTCCAATGTAAAACAAGGTAAATATATGAAATAAAACATCGACTTCAGCGATAAAATCTATCGATACGACTGGACTGCATACTATCACTAGTTGCGTCATATAACTGTCAAGTAACTGTCAACGGTCCGAGGGCGAAGCCCCGTTATGGCAAATCATTGAAATGTAAAACATATAGTGTAAAATATACCTCGAATGACGAAAACATATTGTTATTATTAGATTTAGACCATCTAAAATCATGCAGATACACTCAATTCATTGTAAAACTCATCAAAGTAAAAGGACGCCACGCCTAACGGTTTTTTACGAAAATTTTCATTGGCCAAAAAAACTATTTATGATGTTATTTAGTGCAAATATTATCTACAACGATGTAATAACTACTAATAAATAAATATTCATCCACTTACCGTTGCAAATCTTCTGATATTTTAAAATTGAATAGGTTTACGCGGAGCTCCGTTCACACAATGGCGGTTTTGAAGCGTCACGAGAAAGCGTCACTTTAAATTATTATTTTTAATGTTACCAGGCAGTAGTTTTGTCTTTGGATTATTTAGTCGATTAGAATATTTAACTGACAACACAGTTAAATCATCGCAGTCGATATAAAACCTTATTTATTTATAAAAACCGCCTGCATAGGAGCTGGTTCCGCCAGGAACCAGCGGTACGTGACCGGGATCGTTGTATTTAGATTTGGTAATTGCTAACAAAGTTTTATATTTGAGATTGAGACTCTTAGGTTTAGCATGTATTAGTATCTTTTCTTCCAGTGCATCATTCTTCATAGTATACTTAATTTTAATTTCATTTGGAGTAGATTTTTTAAATGTCGCCGTTTGGATTCTGCTAATTTTTCCAACCAGGTTTCCCTTGAAATATTTATTGGAGAACTCTTCAAAGTTTTTGAAGTCAGTATGTGTAAGATTTTCGACATAATAAGACGCTGGCTCTTTTCGGTCTAGCTGGCACACTGTTGCCCACTGAGGAGCCCACACTATCGTATTACGCACGGAGTGCTCAATAGTCGAATGGATGCTGTCTACTGTCATCTCCGTGTGTCAAGTTCATTTGAATAGTTTCTAGATGTTTAGATTGTAACAACGCGTTATGGGCGGCAGCAAGGACAATTTTATTCTTATTTTGTCCAAGGCTAGAGTCGGAATATAAAATTAAAGTTTTTATTGTGGTTCGCGAATCAACGTCTCTTATGTATTTTTGCAAAATTGTACCAATTTCATTGGCCCCTCTCTTTCCTTCTGTTTCTCCCCAGACAAAACAGAAACCATTTCTTGTTATACTTTCATAAAAGCATAAATTATAAACCGTATATTTTCGGGAGTAAAAAAGCAGCATACTGTTCCCATGGGGAGTGTTAAGAACCTTCTGGAGATCAAAAGATGCACACAAAATAGTAGGGTTTTCTTTGCCTAGTTCTCTATGACTTTCCTGGCGTTGTTTTGATGCTTGTTTTTCTTCTAAATGGGCCTGCAGTTCGGGACATTCAGATGGATTCTGGCCTTCAAAACGCAAACATATTATGCATTTATCCTTCTTAGGTACGTGAAACCCTACATTAAAATCAGTATTAAATATTTGTCGAAAGATTTTTTCACTCAAGACATCGACTCCTTTACTAGGTTGTTAGAATTTTGAGATAAAGAACATCGTAGAATAATATTTAAATGAAATCTAACAATAAAAAAATAGACTTCATATACACCCTAAAAAATTAATAAAGCAGTCGGTTACGCCACCCTTAATGAAACAATTTTTTTTTTGTTGAGAAAATTGAAATCTGGTCTCGGTTTTTAGGTAAGTGGGTTATGGATATTCCGAAAAAAGGACCCCTTTTTCTAAAAAGAGGTGGGAAATGGGGGTTTTCCGGTGGGAAATTATTTCCCATTATCCGATATTGCAAAGCAAAATATAATTAAGTGGGAATTTTTTTCTCATTATCCGGAACAGCGCTCAAGTTTTGATACATTTTTACTACAAATTCTATCATGTTAGTTGCTCCTACTTTGCTTGTTTTTTTTATCTAATATAATAAAATAAAATAAAAACAAGCAAAGTAACATGACTGAATAAAGTTATAATATGAAACATCAACGTTAAGAATAATGTTTTAGTATAAACTGAAACTTACTTACTAAGGAAAATAATATTATTGAGGTGGAACAGTGTGAAAGGTTTTGAAACAGTTCTTAGCACACAGAGCTTTTTCACAGGTGGAACATTGTATTTTTGTTCTTTGTTCTCTCTGCTTGGTACTACAAAATCGACATCTTTTGTAAGTATTAGTCTCTTCTGGCAAGTGTATGCTTATATTCAATAAACAAATTTCGTCTGGTACGCCAAACCTACCCCCTTTCTTATTTTTTTTTTAAAGTACACCTGTCTGTGCTTGACCTTTCCGTGTTCCGTGTGATTATCTATTAGGGCATGTGCTAAGCGTAACCTAAATTCTCGGTGTCCGTGCAGCGTCGCAACATGTGTGTAGTTGTAGGTAATGTAGGCATTTATGATTGATGCATCGAATAAAAAAAAGAAAAGTCTCATCCAGTATTTTCTCGATTTGCGGCTTATAGGATACGATGATCTAAAATGGTCGAATAGATTTACTCCGCCCATGCTAATTGTATAGGAAGCAATTGCTGTCGGGCAAAGAATGTCTGCTCTAGAGCCGTCTTTTTGGGTCCTCTTTACAAGCATTGTATCTAGTGGCTGATGGGCTGTCATGAGTACAGTAACTTCTTTTGTATCGAGCCATTTAATGGCTGTGATTGGCTCTGCAGTAACAGCTACAAACTGATGTTTTTCCAATCGCAATGGTTTTCGTTGCTTTTTCTTTATTATATCAGGTAGATCTTTTCTATTGCATCTGACTGTCCCTACTGCATAAATCTTTTTATCATAAAGATCTTCCATAAGATTACAAGTCGTAAAGAAGTTGTCGAAGGCAACTAAAGTATTTTTTGGTACACTACTGCAGAGTTTCATGACAACATTGTAGCCTAATCCTTCATTTTCGGTGCTGTCGCCTTTTCCAGTATAGACTTCGAATTGGTACAAGTACCCGGTTTTTGCATCGCACCTTGCCCAGACTTTAAATCCTCTCTTGATAGGTTTTTTGGCATATATTGCTTTAGCGAACTTCTACCTTTAAATTTCACCATACATTCATCAATTGATTGTACTTCAGAATTAAATGCTTCTTTCTGATAAACCTTGTTGAGTTTCAGAAGAGCCTCTTGGTGGTTCCGTTTCATTGTCATTCAGGTGGAGGTTTTCCGTAATTTTTTTAAATCTTACGTTTGGGAAAACCTGGGAAATTTACTTGTTGTAATAAAAAGGATCTGAAGACCAGTACAGTTCCATGTCTGGAAGAGGATTTCAGCCCATAAGGATTAAAACTCCTAGATACGCCTTAATATCTTGTTGAGTAACTGGTTTCCAGTTGTTGCTACTTTTCTGATGGGCGTATCTATTTGTTTGTTCCACAATTATAACAATCAGTTCATCAGGAAAAAACCGTTCGAAAATACTCAGTGGTGAAGTTTTGTGCGTGTCATTAGCGTTGGGTTTAAAATGTTTTTCGAAAACGGGAATATCATGGGTTTCAGATTTTGTCTCCCATACTCTTGGCTGAGAACGATCTCTGCGTACTTCGTTGCTAGATTCAGACTCTTGTTCATCATCTGCCAAAAACTCTTCCATGGGAACGTGAATGACATCTAAATCTTGCTGAATTTCGTTAAATTCCAGACATCTTCCATCAGACTCTTGTTCATCATCTGCCAAAAACTCTTGCATGGGAACGTCAATGACTTCTAAATCTTGCTGAACTTCAGTAAATCCCATACATCTTCCATCAGAGTCTTGTTCATCATCTGGCAAAACTCTTGCATGGGAACGTCAATGACATCGAAATCTTGCTGAACTTCATTAAATACGTGAATGTCTTGAGGTTGTTCATTACATTCGTCATTTTCAGTATCTAAGTCAGTTGGCAAAGGACTGTCTGTTTTTGGTGAGTTTGTGATATGTGATGATTCTCCCAAGACTGTCAGTAAGGCATCCGTTGAAATCTGTTGGGCTTGTATAGTAGGCGTTTCTTGTTTGTCTTCATTCGATTCACAGCCAAAGATATATTCAAGACGTTGTTCAATTAGGTTATCGTCAGGCTGATTGAGGTAACTATCGGAAGGAGAATGAATGCTGTTGACATAGCATGAGTCGTCTTCAGAATCTGAGCCTGATAAATCGGACAAGTCGTCTAAATTTTGTACCACCTCTTCTAGGCTTTTCTCGGGTAGCACTTTACGTTTCTTTCTAGCCTCCATATTTAAATAGCTGAAAGTAAGTAATAGAAAGTCGGTAAGTATGTAGTCTCAGCAGCACAAATAGTTACAAAAGTTCCTAAAAATTGTAAGTGGCTCAGTTAGCCATAAAAATCAAGTGATCAATCTCGAGAAAGCTCCTTAGCTGACTTACTCGCTGACAACTTTGTGTTAGTTAGGTAAGACTACAAGAACCTATACCTATTTAGCTACTTGTATAGTGCAACAGACAAATTATTTATTGTATATATAGAAATTGGTATTTTTTTCAATGCTGGAACAAACAATGGGAAATAATTTCCCACTTTGTTAAACCTATGGAAATCCAACAAATATCAATGCTACGAAGGCAAAAACCGAAAAACACATTCAAAATATATGTCTAGTTTACAAGAATATTGTGTTTATGCACTTACCAGATTTTTTTCTTCTAAAACTTTGATAACTCTCACCAGAACCGGTTTTTTCGCAAAATATTTCAAACTGTGTTTTTGACACTGACATACGATGACAATTTGCGGCTTTGTAGAAAATGTTGCCATTAGATTAGATTTAAAAAATCTTTAGGACTATTTTGTTCCTGCGGTTGGTACTGATTAGAGTTACCAATATAGAAATACAACAGAAATTTTACGGTAGCGTCAAGTGGGAAATAATGTCCCAATATTTGGTTAAGGGTTAAGACTACCAGCCAACTGGACGTAATTCGACAGCATCTACTACAGATTTACTTGATATTTTAGTTGACGAAAACCAATCCCCAAATAATATAAATTCTGAAATTACTCCAGTTCAAAGTAAACCTAGAAAAAGAGTAAGACACCCTAGCAAATAGAAGAAGAATGTGAGAAAGGAAAAGCGTTCAAGAGGTGAGGAATATCGATACCTTTAGGCTCAAAGGGCGTATCCACCAAAACACGACTTTTCAGGAGAGCCATAAAACAGAAAAACAAAACAGTTTTCCGACATAACTTTTTTGTGGTTATAGCTATAAAAAAGAGCAAAAGACAAAAGTTGTTAGAATTTTGAGATAAAGAACATCGTAGAATAATATTTAAAGTAAATCTAACAAATAAAAAAATAGACTTCATATACACCCTAAAAAATTAATAAAGCAGTCGGTTACGCCAAAAAAAAAAAACTCCTGTACAAACAGCTAAGGGTGTAATAGCAATTCATACGAAATCAACTAACAATTTATGATGTAAGTTACTATCTCTTTGTATTCTACTATCTAACAAATGATGTAAGCTGCAAACCTTTTGTCCACTACGTGGTGTAAGTGACGGGCTGTGGGTGGCATTTCTTATCAATGATTTCTCATTATAAGCTTAGGTAAATAAGTTGAATTTTGCCGATCAGGTCCTTTGTTTTTTAGTTTAGTGCTACACCTACTCATAATATCAGAACAGTCCAAAAATAGCATTAAAAAATAAACGAATACATATTTCAAAAATGTTTAATCACAGCAATAATTGTAATAGAATCAGTCATCGTGAAAACAATAATTGTGCAATAATAATAGTCGTCTTAATTACTATCTTATTAATAATAACATAAAAATGTATTACACTTATTATCACTTATGCAAGTCGGAATCTCATATCCATTTAACGTAATTTGAATGTAATGAGACAAGTTTCTTCTATTGTTATTACCTCTATTATTTATAATACTATAAAGCAAAACAAAACACAGCCTATAATAAAGCAAACTAATTAAAAAAATGTGTTCATAGTGTAAGTACAAAATGTTATAACAAGTATTTTGCATTTCTTGATGTATGTATGTATAGCGAAATTAGGAATGATTAATCAGTAATTCCTAATTTCGCATACATACATGCATTAGAAATCTTAACTAAACTGACCGCATACTTTTTCTTTAAATATTTTTATTAAAATACTAATTGTGGTTGACAATAGTAAACATTATTCCTTATATTATTGAGTTATACTTTGGTCTTTTAAAATTACACAACCGATTTTTTTTTCCAAATTAACAATGTCATAATTATGATATAAAAAAAAACGTAAAAAGAGGTAACTGTAACGAGCAAGCATAAGCATCCCGAACGACAAGGATTTAAAAATAAGACTTATTCTTCTGCTGTATCTTCGTCTTCGTCATCTGTTTCAGGTAATGTATCGGGTACATCATCAGTAGAACGGAGCCGACGATACTCTTCATGAAAGGTCTTGCGGATTGTTCCATTGTCACAAAGTCTCATAAGGTCTTTATATTTCGCTACTGATATCGGTAGTTTGGCGTTATACAAAGGCTTTATAATGTAGTTTTCGTGTTAGGATATATCGGTCACAAAAAAATTATCTGCACTATTCTCAATGGTCTTGTTTTTTAACCGACTTCAAAAAGGAGGAGGTTCTCAATTCGTCGGAACTTTTTTTTTTATGTATTTTCCGCGAGTATTTGAAGATGGCTAGACCGATTTGGATTTTTTTTTTTGTTTGAAGGGGTATACTTCCCAGGTGGTCCCATGATCATCAAGTCAGGATCTGATGATGGGATCTTGGAGAAATAGAGAGAACTCTTCAAATTTTATAGGCACACGAAGCGATTTGGGTATTTTTTGGAAGAGTACTTTCTCGGAGTGGTCTCATTTCAATTTGGTGAAGATCTGATGGAGAACTTTGGAGATAGGCAACGGAACTCCTCAATAAATGATAGCAAATGGACTGGGATTGCTGAAATCTCATGTCTGTCTATTGCTTACACCAGTTCATAACATAACATCACGCCGGTATACTGTGAAGGGGTAAGCACATGTGAACCATTAAAAAGTGAAAAAAAAAACTTTTTCCGAAAAAAAAAACAACCGACTTCCAAAAAACAGTACAAAGTGAAAAAAAAAATTGTTTCCGAAAAAAAAAACAACCGACTTCCAAAAAATACTACAAAGTGAAAAATAACTTGTATTTCGGAAACCGGTGACAAAAAATTAAAATACAGCTCCGAAGACACCGACTTCCGAAAAAGTTATTTTTCACTTTGTAGTGTTTTTTTGGAAGTCCGTTGTTTTTTTTACTATTCCTTGTTTTCGTGTCTTTTCCTTTACCTTTTACTTTTCCTCTAACTTTGCTAAGTCCTTTCTTTTGTGTCTTTTCAAATAATTTTATTTGTTCCTCTGCCACACTCTCTTTCATTGAATAATTTATTTGAATTTTATTTGGATTCTTCTTTTTGAAAGTAGCTGTTCTTATTGCTTTGAAGGAAATATTTTTTAACGTACAAGGCGTAAATGTTTTTTTAGCCCTATCACCTAAATCTAAGAAATCTGAATATGCCATGACGTTGACATGATAGGGTCTCGGCCTTTTCCGGGCTGCTACGAAAAGGTCGCCCATTGTGATGGACTCCAAACAATTATTCTTTTCACTTGTCTTTCGATGACAGCATGGACCGAATCCACGGGCATATAGGTGTGACAGGGGAGTAAAAAGTTGATCTGTATGACTTCCAGATTAATAGACGTCTTTAAAAAGTGATTGAAGACAGCCAACACTGTTTTATTTTTGTTTTGGCGACTGCATGAGTCGCAGTACAATAACAATATCCCTGCCCCCGGATCCCCAGCACAGACTTGATACTCCGCACTTATCAGCGGTTATTTGTCCATGGCCAGTTTCACCTTCCCGGTCATGCCAGAGGCAGAGGCCGGCCACCCTTGTCCATACACGTCGAAGATGCCATACTGGAATATTTCCAGCGACACCCGAGGAGGAGCACCCGGCTAGCAGCTCGTCAATTTGGCGTAAGCCAGTATGTTGTATGGAAGTTACTCCATTCAATGGACATGCATCCATACCATTTATCACGCATGCAAGCTTTGCATGCTCCGGACCCTGGACCTCGTATTGAGTTCTATCGCTGGCTGCAGAACCACCCGCAGGCGAACATTCGATAGAATGTTATGCATAACTAGGGCCCGTGTTAAGAAACGTTCCTCAGCCCAGATATCGGTCGGCATTTACAAACACAAATCTCACATACGAGTACATACACAAATAGTTGCTACTTATCAGTTCGAAACAAAAATCGTTCCGTGTAGGAATCGAACCCGCGGCACTCCGTGCCTCAGCTAATCGCTCAACCACTTCAGCAAACGAGCCGTCTTTCTTATTCTTAACGTATTTTTAGGTAATTCGCTTAATCTACTACGCATTTTTGTTTCAATGGTTTTAGATTATAATAATAATGATTAGTATTCTTTTTTTATTACACATCAAGTTAAAACCCTCGAAATACAGATGAATGTGAGTGATTGTTATAAGAATTTAACATCAACAGGTTTGTTTACATTTCTATCAAAGCTTTACTGATCTTACAAGACGACATTTATTTGGTTTACGGTTTCAAGACACGCGTCACTCAGTGTATCAAATTATTTGCCTACTAAAACTACATACAGCAAGGTGACGTATGTAAGTACACGCGCAAATGTGTGCGTGAGTTTGTAGGGATCAGCCGCAAAGATGTAGAGCGAAATAAATGCTAGCATGTCGCTCACACTCTCGTCATGCTCCATTCATGGGCCATCGCAGCTTACGTCCATACTATTACCTATTTTGGCTATTATTCGTTTTACGCGAGTGCCGTAGGATTTGTATTCTTTTTCATGTATTTTAAGAATATTCGGAACTTTTATTAAATCAATGGTACCAGGCAAAGGTTAGCGTATATGAGTTCTATTTTACTTACACAACATGTCATATTGTTGTCCAGACGCTAAAAAAATTCAGCCGGTATATTCGACTGGAGAGTATACACTACTAATTTTTAATTAGTACAAATACTTAAAAGGGCTTATTATAGAAGGTCTTGTTATTACATATGTAAAGTCTCAAAAAATAATATTCATAAACAGCAAAGTTATTAGCGTTTGTTTATATCCCAAAATGTCACTCAATTTATGGAAATATTGTACAGGCTATTCATCATATTCTCTCGCTCTTGCGTTCGCGTATTTGCGGTCGAACTTGCCTCGCCTCCAACAGCTGTTATCGTAATTGTAGGTAACTAAAACGCATCTTTATGCTTTATGATTGAAAACTAAGAAAAAGAAAAATAAAAGGTTAACGGCAAAATAAGAGGCACTTATTCAATTCAAACTTTTCCTTCGTACTTTGATTGAGCTTAGGACCAACAAAATTACCAACTTTTTTTTATTATTATGAAACACAAGTAGGTTACTAAAGTAAAAAGAAATAAAATAATAATAAAGCTTCATAACTTGTAAAAAAGTAATTTTGGTTTATTTAAAAAGTTTGAATCAGCTGATATTTACAATAATTTACGTATGAAGAAAACAGAAAAACTTACAGGTATATTAACTGTCCTTCAAAATGTCCGCCACCATTATCAATACAAAGACGGGCACGTTTTATTAAATTGTTTTTTAACGATAATAGTATGCTTCGCTCACTTTTCACTTCGTCAAATGCGTCCAATATGTGCTGTTTTAATTGTTGTACACTTGTTGGCTCACTAATGTACACTTGTCTCTTAACTTCACTCCACAAAAAAAAAGTCCAAGGGCGTGAGATCAGGAGATCGTGGAGGCCATGCCACGGGGCCACCTCGACCGATCCACTGACTCCCGAACTCTTCCGTGAGGTATTCACGCACTGCGCTATGGTAGTGTGGACGCGCCGTCTTGCTGAAACCAGAGGCCTCTTAAATTGGCTAATGGAATGTCATCTAACATTGAAGACACCACACGCTCTTCCCGGTACATACGTACAGCGGCACTCGCGATCTCACCAGACAAAAAGTACGCACGTATCATAGCCGTATACTCCCGAGATGAGAACTGGTAAGCCATCGCGACAGTAAAAACGTAAACAAACAATTTAAGTTAAGAAAGCATGCGCACACTTCCGCTAATAAATTGGCACTGCCTGTTTGTTTTACTCGCTCGAAAAGGGATCGCTGCGCTAGCGCAGAAGTGGGCGTGGCTTGACCTTCGACGCGAGTTTGCCGGGACCTATGAATGGCGATAGAAATGGAAAAGTACTGCGCGTAGTATTTTGTAGTAGCAATTGTAATGAATGATTTATTCAATTAGGAATTTACCAATTATGTCAAATTTCCGTGGACAATTTTGGGATTTCGTTGTTTTTACTTTTGACTACACAAATACGATCAGTAACGGGTACGGATAGAGCCTCATTTTTTTTGTACTAATTAAAAATTAGTAGTGTATAGGTCCTGCTTTCTTAGCCCGTTTAATGTTCTTCTCAATGACGGAATGTACCGAGTCTGCTTTATTTTGAATATATCCCCTAATGAGGAATTTGTGTGTAATTGAATTGATCGGCAATGTATTGACAGCATAATAATACATTCCGAAAACAAATCTGAAATTAAAGTTGACATTTATGTTAAAATAAATATTGGAATTGTGACAATCAACAAGCAAGTACATAATTAGAGATAAACTCATCGTGCAAGATACTTACTTATTCTTTTGCTGCCCGCAGCAATTATCAGAAAAAAATGTCTTTATCAGGTTGTTTATAACTAAGTTCTTCCTTTTCGAGTTCCAATCGGGCCTGATTTTTTTCTTCAAGGTGTAATTTATGCTTTTCCATCAATGGTTCTTTGTCGCCAGCGTTTTTGTAGCCTTCGCATTCATCGCATTGGTCTTTACGAGGTGCAAATAAGCCTAAATTAACATCAGTGTTGAAAATTCGATGGTAAGCGTCGTAATTGACGGCTGGTCTGCCAGCTTCTTATCTGAATCTTTGATAGCTGCGATGGAGTTCAGCTATAGTCTGACTTCCATCTATTTATTCTCTGGTTGTATTAGCTCTTAACCCTATTAGCCTGTAAGAAAGCATATATAGCGTTTACAATATCACTCGCCTCTCGTCCAGATTGCCGGCCACCGTAGGCGCGGGCTTGCGGACGACGAGTAATGGGTAGATCGCTGTCCGGTAACGACCAAGCCCGGGTCGACGGCGCGTTGTGTTCCACGCGCGCCTCAAAGAGATGTCAGCACCAAATGGGGGGGTCCGCAAGGGCCGATGCCTGCCAGGGGTGCGGGTTGTTCGAAAGAGATACCGCGGCCCCTGGCACACAGGCAACTGAGGGAACACGGGTGTGGGTTTTAGTCAGTAAAAGTCTGACACGCCCTCCCGCTCCACCCAGAAGTTTTTTGATGATTTCCAACCAAAAAAAAAAAAAAAGTAACCAAACGATTTAATGTCAGGCATTTCTGGTAAAATGATCACTTTCTGCAAATCCATTGATATATTTTTAACTCTGTTTGAATTTTTGCTTGTTCCATCTAATCTGTATCTTTGTAAAGCAGTCAGCTTTAGATTTATGATTTTCGTATTTTGTTCTTATTTCTTCAGGCATCGAGTTAACATCACTGTACTTCTTCAGTTCTTCTTTATACATCGAGCATTCTACACACCTATCGCCTTCAGGTATGTGAAATGATAATATTTTCAGTTCTTTTATTTTTTGCCTGTATGAGTCAATCCCACATTTAAGATGTGGATTTTTTTGCTTAAAATCTTTGGACATTTGCTGTAATGTTAAATGTATCGGCAGATATTTAGTAAATGGCGCATTGTGACGGCGATAATGACTGATAGTGGGCTGAAAAGTCATTATATGCTCGGCTATTATGTTTCCATTAACTTTTCTTCGATTGCCACCCCTATTTCTTTGGATACAGATGCATTCAGTAGTCCCTTTGTTATAGCTCTGCTTAGCTCTGTTATCACGGCATCAGTTTTATACCCAAGGGTTGCCAAAAAAAAAATCGACACACGGAAATTAATTCGTTGTCCTTATTTGGCAATGAAAATAACGACTTTCGTTTTTTTTTTAGTGTCATTAGAATTTGTCATTTGAATTTTACGTCGCTTTATTGAAAATATGTTAATACATTTATTTAGAAAACGTTTTGCCATCCAACGTGGCAACGCTGCCAGCCTTTTGGGCACTTTTCCCACTGACAGCGATGCGGACGAATTCTTTGATGCCCAGTGAGCTTTTCCCTTTTTACTTTTTTTTTTTATTTTTTTTATTATAAATTTAGTTAGCAAACGTCTAGTTCAATGACAATGTTTATTTAGAAAACTACGCCTTGATAATTTTGGTCCCAATATAAAACATAGCGCATTGCCTCTTGCATTTGCCATCACAACTGTCTATGATCATTGGGTGCTTTATTTTATTTTTTATTATAACAATTGGTACAGAAGCATCTATTAATTGCGGGGTGGCATTGTAAGCAAAGACTGGGCTGGAATATGCAGCTACAAAATTTATTTCAGGTTGTCTATTTTGCTGCAGTGTATCACCCAGTACGAAGTCCCGGAATGTCAAATCAGTATCAGAAGAAGTATCTTTTACAGATTCAGACAACTCAAAATCAGGATCTTCAACTGAGTCGTCCAAATCGCTAACTTAGGCCTAAGGACGTGCTAGTCGGTCAATCAGTATTATTTTGCGATGAGGATGTTGATGGTGCAATTAAGCAGTTATTAGCAGACAAACTGAAGCAAAGAAAAGAAAAACATGCAACACACACAAACAAACCCCAACTTCGTTATAATATTATTTAAAAGTCATCAATAACACCTTTTTGAAGCGAAAACGAACAAACTCAAAACCAAAAATACCTACCAAACAATAAACAAAACAATAATAAAGCACAGTGGTTAAAAAACATGAATGTTAGTATTATTACTCTATATAGAGGTATATCATATCAGCGCACGTGTTTATTATAAACTAATAATGAACTTACCTCTCTGTCTCTAAATCACAATCTATATTGTTATTTTTATTATTAACAGCAGCCACAATCTTTTTCGAACGGTAAAATTGCATTTGGCGATTCATTTTATGAAGTACGAACTAATACAGGAACACAAGTTACTTCGTTCGCGCATCGACGCCGATTGAAACGTGAGCGCAAGTGATGCCTGTTGTGACTTGCTGCAGATCCCCCCGCACATCCCCGCCCTTTTTTCGTATTCGACTCGGTTTCAAAAACCTAGTAAGATGCATCGACCATTTAAAAACCTAGTAAGTCCAGAGACTTACTAGGTTTTGAATTGGTTGAAGTGACTTACTAGGTTTTAAACTGGTCACGAGGGAGTGAATAGTGCACTTACTAGGTATCGATGCTTAAATATACTTTCTGCTTTTAAGTGAGTTTTCAACGCTGGTGTTTTTGTATTCGTTAGGGACTTACTAGGTTAGCAAGATTATGCAATAAAACGATTTTTGTAAAAATTGTCCCTTACTAGGTTTTGAAATGGTACAGTCGACCGGTCCTAGCATAAGTAATACCTTTCCTATTTAGTACGTCTGTACCAATTATGACGGGTACATCCAAATTATTGCCATCTACAACACAAAAGTCAATTTCTATTGTTATATCGCTAAACTCAAAGGTTACAAATGAATCTGATCTAATTTCCGTACCACCCGAGCCGCGTAATAACTGATTGGTAGGCTTTACTTGACACGTGAAATGTTTCACAACATTTTTTGACATTAAGGAAACACATGCACCACTATCGATTAGTGCGTCTAACGGTATTCCCGATATGACCGCAGTCGTCACATCACGATTTTTATAACTACCCGCAAGTTCGCGACAAAAATTGACACCATTATTATTCCGCAAATTTGCGCGTTCCTCAGCAAAACAAGTAATCTCGGAATGACCTACTTTTTTGCAAAACGTTTATTTCAACGGGTCGCCACGAGATGTCGCCGGTAACGCGATTGCTTTTTCGTCACTATTACTTGGAATTGTATTCGACCGTTTGTTACAATATACACTCTTGTGACCAAATTGATAATATTGGTAACACTTTATTGATTTTAAACCTTTGGAATCATATTGACGTTTTAACTATTGGAGGACTTGTCAAATCGATTGGAACCATTAGAAAACACTTTCTTATTATGGCTGTTAGAAGGTTTAACAAAGCTCGATAAAAACTCCACTATACAGCATGTAACAAAAACCCTGTCCGATCCGTAAGAGTATTATTCGGCATCGTACTGCGTACATATACGTAACCATTTAATGGATTTGAGATAATTATTTTTCCCCAGTGAAAATAATTAAATTTAAATAAAAAATTAAAACTGGTTAAAGGCAACACTGATCGCTCGACAAAGTTCACGAGTTCACTACCCACGTTTTGTGTCAAAGAAGCCGCCTGAGCGAGACGGTTTTAAGGATCCTTTATGCGTGCCGCCAAACAAAATAACGAAAGAAACCTACGGCTACGTCATACCCGTAGGTATCAGCTGATATTGTTGGTAGGCATAGTGATCCGGATTTCAGACCTATTAATATTTATTTGGGTCCTAGTTCTGGTAGTAGTGATTTCTGGTCGGGATTCCCCAACATAGTAATCCTGGTGAGCTGATGTAGACGGTACAGATTCCAGTTGAATTTGTTCTGAAGGTGCATCAGCAATCTGCACCTGACGCACCTGTACCGAACGGGACCGAGTCGGTTCAGTTTCGGCTAAAAAGCTATTGGAATGGCCAATGTGTTTAAGTTTTAGATGGGTTTTTAAATTGGTAATTGATGTTCGGTAAGAAAGGTTTTTAGAGCACTGATTACAGTTAGCAATTTTATTTTCTCCAGCAACATTGAAAAATAATCCCATATAGGGTTAGTTCGGTGAGACATTGTCACGTTTAACAGTTTATTTACCTACACTAAAATATTTATATACCTGTTCGGGCGCCTTCGGCTTTCTTCGTCAAATTCATCGTATATCGCATCAAATTTACTTAAGCGTCCCTCCAACTCGATACGCTGTAACACGGAAATATCTTCACAACTAAGCAACACAGTAATATAATTGCTAAAGTTCGTTAGCTTCGCTTTCATAGCACTACGTCTCCTAATAAGTAAATCTTCGGCCATAGTGAGCAAAGTATAATGATATATAGATGTTAAAAATTGAGCGTAGCGATAAACAAAGAAAAATATGTTAAATATGAATAGACGCGTGACCTTCACGCAATGACATCGACGCGACGCTCGGAACAGTCAGCTGATACGGCCGTTACAAATTATAACGGTTAACGGCAAGCGATAGATAAGCAATGCGTGAATGCAACAGAAAATGTATGCGTGAATGCGACAGAAAAGTGATATGATGGCTATGGCAGTACCTAATACCAATGAGGCGAAAGAAAAACAAAGAAACAAATAATCTACTAATGAATTTAACACGGTAATCGTTAAGAACGTTTGGAAAGGAAGTAGAAGGGAAATAATTGGAACAAACTCACAAAATATCCTTATCCTTATCCACACGATGAACTTATTTGACTTCCACGAAGGGGTGACTCGGCGTAAATCGACCAGGGCAGTCGTTCTTGCTCCACCGTCGTAACCAAAGACTTCAGGAAGATGTTCGAAGTTCTTCTCTTTGTTCTGACTGTCCGTTGACTTCAATAAAATACCGTTACGAACAATGACACGGCGCTTTTGAACCGACGATTTAACGGCGACGATCTTCAACTGTACGGCCAGTCGTCGACCGTTTTGTATGCTTCAAAACGCGACGTAGAAGAGGCTCGATGGACCAAAATGTAAGGGTCTTAAAATGGACTTTGAAATGAAAGCAGTGGACTGTATAAACTGTTAAGATATATCCAATAGAATTGTACAATATTATAAATACACTCGAGAGCAATTAATCCGGGTCACTTAAAGAATCCTAAAAATCTCGGAAACTAAAAATGCTAGGTTAATGCAATAAATTGTATTTAATAGACAATGTAATACTCCTTAAATGAAGGTATTAAAACTTCATAGTTATTGTAAAGTTATATCATAAAAAAATCTAATTTGAAAAAGGGCCACTTTCGAAGATGGAACTACGAAATTACAGCATTTGGTTTTGCTTTTGTTTGTAATCTGTCATTTATGTGGGTACATAAACCATGTTGATAGTGCTCTATATTCATTATTCAAGCTGAAATTATGTCGCTTACGCCTGAAGAATGCACCAGAATACTTACAATGCTGGAAACCGGCCGGAGTCAGCGCGATACAGCCAGGACTGTCGGTGTGTCGCTGTCAACAGTGCAAAGAGTTCTCCGACGTTACGAAGAAACTGGTTCTAACCTACGCAGACCAGGAACGGGCAGAACCAGGTGTACCACAGCACGAGAAGACCGATACTTGGTGAACACCATGCTTCGAAATCGCTTTCTCACAGGAACTGAACTCACAAATCAGTTTCGACGCCTCGGAGGAAGTAACCCAAGTGCATGGACAGTAAGACGTCGGCTTGCTAAATCTAACTTAAAACCCCTTAGACCTGCAAACGGCCCTAAACTGGAGCGTGGGCATCGTATTTCAAGACTAAGATATGCCCAGAGCCACGTAAATTGGAGTATTGAAGATTGGTCAAAAGTTATGTTCTCCGACGAATCAAAATTTATGCTCTACAAGCACGATGGAAGACACAGAGTGTATCGAAGACCAGGGGAAAGATTCAAGCAAGCATGCATCGAAGAAAAAGTAGCCTACGGTGGTGGGTCTGTACTTGTGTGGGCCGGAATTTCTTCTGAAAGTCGCACAGAGCTGGTGATCATAGAAAACGGCTCTTTAACTAGCGTAAGATATGTGGAAGAAATCCTCAATGATCACGTTGGTCCATTTATGGTCAATTTAGGTGAGGATGCTATATTTATGCATGACAATGCCCGACCTCATACAGGTAGGATTGTGAATGACTACCTTCAAGAGATGAACATTACTCGTATGGAGTGGCCAGCGCGCAGCCCGGATATCAACCCGATCGAGCATGCTTGGGACGAGCTAGGCAGATGCGTAAAACAACGAAACCCTCCCCCAATCACGCTTCGTGAGCTCAAAATTGCTCTCACAGAGGAATGGGAGAATATTCCCCAAAATCGTATAAGGAACTTGGTGTACAGCATGCCAAACCGCGTAAACGCAGTAATGGAAGCACGAGGAGGCAATACGAAGTATTAAAATTCAAGAAAATCGAAATAAAGTTCAAAAATTTCATGTTTCCTATTTTTGTTTTAAGGAGAGATCAGCAGTTTTTTTCTTTATGTAATTTTGTGTTAATAAAATGTATGGTGACTCATATTTTTTTTACTTTCATTTAAGGAGTATTACATTGTCTATTAAATACAATTTATTGCATTAACCTATCATTTTTAGTTTCCGAGATTTTTAACATTCTTTAAGTGACCCGGATTCATTGCTCTCGAGTGTAGACGGTGCGCGTGTGTCGTCGGTTGCTCTCGCTAATGAAGTGTGTGGTCCCTTGGCCCCACTCCTTGACCCGCGTAGTCGCCCGCGCCGTCGTCCACGCAGCCACCCGACGCCTGAGGTTTTTTTTTTTTTTTTTTTTTTTTTTTTTTTTCTTGGTTGTTCACCACCTTCACCAACGCTGTGGACAGTAAAATATGCGAAGCAGTAGAAACTTTTAAAGAAATGTCACTAGACAATGCGTCATTTCTTGGAGGGCAATTATCCGAGGAAGTACCTCCAGGTACGTTAGTAGGTAAGGCAACACTACTTGGCATGGGATCTTGAAAGTTTGATGACTTGGAATCCTCAACATGTAGAAGCGTACTATGTCTACCTTTACAATATTTGCATCCTGTTAATCTACATCGCTTAGTTAAATGGCCGGAACGTAAACAATTAAAGCAAACCTTAAATTCTTTCGCCTTAGCTATACGAGTTTCAACCGGTAATGCTCGAAATGCTTCACAGGTATACAAAAGATGAGCTTTTGTACATAAGGGACATTTTGTTTTATTTTTATTTGTACTCTGATCGGTTGCTATAACCAAAGATTCAGGTTTGTTGGGTAATGTATCAAAATTAGCGTTTGTGTTTGCCTTTGTATTATATTCTAAGGTTTCTAATAGATCAGCCTTTTTACTGACAAATGAACAAAATTGTGACAGTGTGGGGGACTTTGGCAACGTGTTCCGATATTCCTCCCAATTTCTACTGGTGATGGCATCTAATTTTACGGACATCATGTACACGATCAACGTATCCCAGTACTCCGTGGGCTCATTCAATGTTTTTAGGGCTCTAATGTTTTTGTTTATGACGTCAACTAAACGCCGCAAAAAGGTAGACGACTCCCTCGGAATGTGCTCAACATTGAACAAAGCCTGCACGTGATTGTTAACTAAAAGTCTACTATTATCATAGCGGTTACATAGCAACTTCCACGCCATATCGTAATGCTCACTCTTGAAATCAATATTTTTAATGATTTCCATTGCATCACCTTTTAGCGATGCACGGAGGTAGTGGAACTTGCTAATATCATCTATGCAACTACTGTTATGGATTAGTGACATAAAAGTATCTCTAAACTCAAGCCAGTACTGATAACCACCGTCGAAACTAGGCAAATTAATTTTGGGTAAGCGTATAAAGTTACGTTGGAACGATTCACCTGATTGTTTGCCTGCCGAGCCCGCTACAGACCCATTCTCACCAACGCCAGCGGCGGCGACAGCCAACAGACTACGCGCCTGCGCTGCCAGTGCATGGTACCGTTCCTCAAACTTGGATCTCTCTGCATATGCCTCGTCTGGCTTGTCCGACTGCACCTCGATTTGCAACTGTAATTCGTCAAATTCGCAAGGTTGATGCCCGGATCCTGCTCGATAATGGTAGCACAGCCAATTTTATAACACAGACGCTTTTTGATCAATTGGGGTTACCTAGACGCAGCACGAGCTCCACGATCACAGGTATCAACAGTCAGACTACAACTAGTACACAGTCTTGTAATTTAACTATCCAGTCTCGCAACGGTGGTTATGAGACAAATATAAGCTGTTTTGTATTGCCTCAAATTACAAATATATTGCCGTCTGCTACACTAGACAGACATAGTATTCCTGTACCTTCAAATATACAGTTGGCCGATCCTACGTTTCACATTCCGTCAGTAATTGACTTTTTAGTGGGTGCTGAAGTATTTTGGAACGTCCTAGGTTCTGCATCAATTAACCTAGGTAAAAACCAACCCACATTACGTGACAGTAAATTCGGATGGATAATATCAGGCTCTGTGGCTCTTCCAGTACATTCACCCACGAAAATTCAGTCGCATTTGTGTAACGCTTCTTTAAGTGAAATCAATAACAATTTGAGTAAATTTTGGGAGCTTAATTCCATTTCTTCTAAACATTCCTTGTCTCAGGAAGAACGGGCTTGCGAAGAATGTTTCCGTTTGCATACAACCCGTGATGAAAAAGGTCGGTTTGTGGTTACCATGCCTTTAAAAGAGGATCCTAGTATACTAGGCGAATCTTACGCAATGGCTAAACAACGTTTTTTGTCGTTAGAGCGTCGGTTCCAGCGCGATCCTGTCTTCAAGCAGAGGTACATCGATTTCCTGCAGGAATACGAGAGTCTGGGGCACATGACAGAGGACCGCTCGCTGAGGAAACCTCATTCAGATGGTAACTCGGAGTATTACCTTCCGCACCATGGGGTCGTTAAAGAGTCAAGAGTCACCACGAAACTCCGGGTAGTCTTCGATGCATCAGCCGCAACCACATCTGGATTGTCGCTCAACGATATCCAGATGGTGGGACCTACTGTCCAAGATGATCTTTTCTCAATATTGTTACGCTTTCGCCAACACAAATACGTAATTTCTGGAGACATCGAAAAGATGTATAGGGCGATCATGGTGACACCTGAGCAACGTTCCTTGCTTAAAATAATTTTTCGGGCTGATCCAAAACTTCCATTGAAAACGTATAGTCTTAATACCGTTACTTACGGTACGGCCTCTGCTCCTTATTTAGCTACGAAGTGCTTAGTCAGTCTGGCGGCAGCTGCCACTAGTGAACAGGCGAAGTTGTCGATCGCACGTGATCACTACGTCGACGATTTTCTTAGTGGTGGTAACTCCATTTCAGAGGTAATAGCGATGAGTAAGGAGGTCATTTCTGTTTTAGCTTCAGCGAACTTTCATCTGCGAAAATGGCAGTCTAATAGTGAAGAAATTTGAGTTGAAATAACAGGTGTTTCAGGTAGTTCTAAAAGTTTAGATTTGTCTGCGAATAGGAACGTGTCATCAAAAACACTAGGTTTGCATTGGATTTGTGAGTCAGATATACTAGCATTCTCAATTGGTATCGACAACAACGAACATGCCACTAAACGACATATTTTGTCTGTGATAAGTCAGATTTTTGACCCACTGGGTCTTGTAGGTCCTTGTGTTGTCGAGGCAAAAATCATAATGCAGATGTTATGGATGGCTAAGTGTGACTGGGATGAACCAGTACCAGATGACATCTATAGTCGTTGGGTTTCTTTTAAAAATACGCTTCCACACCTAAATGAATTAAAAATATCACGGTGGGTGCTATATGACAACTCCATTGCACACGAACTTCACATTTTTACTGATGCATCTGAAAAGGCGTATGGTGCCTGTGTGTATGTGCGATCGGTAAGTGAGAACGGATCGGCTAAAGTACAATTGTTAGTCTCTAAAAGTCGAGTGGCGCCAATCAAGCCAACGACCATTCCCCGACTAGAGCTATGTGGCGCGTTGTTGGGAACAAGACTATGTACTAATGTGCTAAAATCTCTTACATTGTCTTTCAGTCAATGTCGGTTTTGGTGCGATTCAACAATAGTGTTGAGTTGGCTGTCAATGTCACCAAGTTTATTGAAACCATTTGTTCGCAACCGCGTTGATGAAATACAGGAGAGTACCACTGGGTATACGTGGAGCTATGTGCCGTCAAAGGATAATCCGGCAGATCTTGTTTCTCGCGGGCTGAAGGCTGACCTTATCAGAGAGTGTCCCTTGTGGTGGTCAGGTCCAAACTTTTTGTCTAAGACTAAAAAAGACTGGCCAAAAATGCCCAATGAAAACGTGAGACAGGATTTACCTGAAGTTGTGTCATCTCACTTTATTACTCACCCACCTTGTTCTAATAATAATAATTTAATTTCACATCATCAGTCACATAATAATCACGCATTCATTAATTTCCTTATTCATAAATATTCGAATCTTAATCATTTACAGAGAGTAGTTGCCTATATACTAAGATACATCCATAATTTAAAAAGTAAACGTGATAAATACCTAGGTTCCCTATCTCATCAAGAACTTAAAAATTCTTTAAACTTTATTCTACGTTACGCTCAAATAGAAATGTTTCCTGAAGAGTACGCCTTATTGCAATCAGGTAAACCATTGCCTCGTAAAAATAGATTCATTTCGTTGAGTCCTTTCATTGATACAGATGGTATTATTCATGTAGGCGGCAGACTTGACAACTCTCCGTACGAGTATAATGTCAAACATCCCATTTTGCTATGTAGTAAACATCATATTACTAAAATTATTTTTAATAAATATCATTTTGATTTATTACACGCTGGCCCTCAGCTATTACTGGCAAATATACGGCAAATGTACTGGCCTCTTGGTGGCAGAAATCTTTCCAAATTAATAGTAAAAAAATGCATTAAATGTTTTAAACATAAGTGTCAAGTTGTGCAACCTATAATGGGTCAATTGCCCTCTTCAAGGACACATTTAGAGTTTCCATTTTTAAATTGCAGTGTCGACTATGCCGGGCCAGTAATGATAACTGACCGCAAAGGGCGAGGGTGTAGACTTGTCAAGGCATATTTGTGTATTTTTGTTTGCCTTGCAGTTAAAGCTGTGCATATTGAGCTCGTTACAGATCTGACTAAGGAAGCTTACATGGCTGCCTTAAATCGCTTTGTGTCTCGTCGTGGCAAGCCCCAAAGCATCTTGTCAGATAATGGCACCAATTTCGTTGGTGCAAGCAATGAATTGGGGAAATTCCTACAAGATTCAAACATTGAATTTGATGTCAGTCAGCAAGGTATCGAATTTACTTTTGCGCCTCCTTACTCTCCCCACTTCAACGGCATTGCTGAAGCCGCTGTAAAATCCACCAAACATCACTTAAAAAGGCTTCTCGGCCTAGCACACTTCACATATGAGGAGATGGCCACATGCTTAAATCAAATAGAGGCAGTCTTGAATTCACGTCCACTTACCCCACTTTCCTCTGATCCTATAGATTTTGCTGTCCTAACTCCTTCTCATTTCTTAATTGGACGAACACTTATGTCTGTTCCGCATCCACAGGTGACTGACATTGATATCAGCCGGTTGGAGCGCTACCAGAGAATGGAGCATATACGACAACATTTCTGGAATCGATTCCACATTGAATATGTTTCTCTGCTCCAGCAAAAAACAAAGTGGACATCCTCAACAGGGCAGCTGACTGTGGGAACCCTTGTTCTTATTAAGGAACGGGGACAACCGCCACTCGTGTGGCCATTGGGTCGAGTCACGAAGGTCTTCCCAGGCAGTGACGGAGCTTCACGCGTGGTCGAGCTGAAGACGAAGAAGGGGACAATACTGCGGGCCTACAACAACCTCTGCCCACTTCCCATCGTTTGAACGCATCAACCCGGGGAGGATGTTCGGGCGCCTTCGGCTTTCTTCGTCAGGCGTCGGGTGGCTGCGTGGACGACGGCGCGGGCGACTACGCGGGTCAAGGAGTGGGGCCAAGGGACCACACACTTCATTAGCGAGAGTAACCGACGACACACGCGCGCCGTCTATTTATAATATTGTACAATTCTATTGGATATATCTTAACAGTTTATACAGTCCACTGCTTTCATTTCAAAGTCCATTTTAAGACCCTTACAATACCTAAAAAACGCAAAACTATTATTTACACTTTTATACACAGCCACTTCTCACTGATTTTGACTACCTCCTATTATTTACAGGTGGGTAATGAATGAGCTCTCAGTTTCACACTAAGTATTATCTATTTTAAGTACAATATTAGGCATAAGACGAAAGAATGTAATTATTGTTTATCGAATACGTAAACTAAACTGTCACTATCACATGCCAAAACGTACTGAACTTTGTCACAATCCGAAGCCCACCACGCACGTGCCGCACAAATAATCTCCCGCATTCATTCAATATACGTCCTTAAGTACAAGCTAATCAAAGATAATAAGATACTAATTGCTTGACCTCATTCTTAGCACCACCCTGCTAATAATTTAAATAAAATAAACAATCACACACATTCATTCAATATACGACCCTAAGTGCGAGCAAATCAAAGACAATAAGATTATAATTGCATAACCTCATTCTTCGCAACATCTGCTAAATTGTTAATAATTTCACTTGCGAGCAACGGAAGGGTCACGTGAATCAGATAGATTTAATATTCCCGACTAACCGCGGGTGCGACGGAGAGCGCTCACTACCGCTGCATGCGTCGGACGCGTATGATAGCTATGAAGTACGAAGCGATGAAAATTCACACTTCACAGAATTTCGCTACTACATTTCATTTGCTAAATGCTAAATGAGCATTCACATGCTAAACATGAATGCGAATGCTATTTAATCCATCACTACATGTAGTAAAAAAAGCGCAATGCTAACCGTGGTCCACTGTTTGTTATTTTTGATTGTGCCACCTATACTATTTAGGCGCACGGCTAGTTCCTCCCACTGGCGTCGACTTCGCTCTGTGGCATTTTGAGTTCTCAAGAAACCCTTCGCCATGCCAGGGTTCCTTTCCATAAACTCTACTAGAGTTTCAACCTGAGCCGACGATGGGTAAGAGGAACGTGTCTCATTTGGACTGGGACATTATTGTGGATTAGAAAACAAAATAAATACTATTTTAATTAATATAATTTTTAAACTTTACAACCACAAAATTAAACTTACTTTATGATTAATTCATAATTATTTTCGGCACTGAACGATCAAATCAGACACAAACAAAACAACGCAAGGCACTATCAAAATATTGTCCACAGATTATTATTGATATTGTCTGTCTGACATTTTTTTTTTCGTTTAGAGTTTTCTGTTTTTTTTACTTATTAGCTGCCACAAATTCCTTAAAATAAGACATTTTAATTTAAACATCATATTAAGCTGGGGATACACATGCCAGTAAATCGGAAAAGTAGCTGGCATGAAAGTTACTGGCATGTACGAGTAACTGGCACACTGCGGATACATTTGCAAGTAATACTGGCATGCTTACTGTGCCCTTGCATGCCAGTATTACCATCGCGTATACACAGGACAGTTCGTGAGAGTATTTCGTACCTACCTATTCTTGCGCGCCAAACATGGATAACAATCGAAGCGAATTAAACAAAATTGTGTTGTTACTAGCAATTGAATGTGTAGGTAAATTAATGAGAGATAAAAAGAAAAAATAATAGTTTAAAAAACTAAAAAACACGCTTTAGAAACCAAACTAAAAAAGGAGATAATTTAATTTAATTAGTTTGGTTTCTAAAGCGTGTTTTTTAGTTTTTTAAACTATTATTTATTTTCTATTTTTTAGTTCTGGTAACTACAAAAACGTGTTTTCTTTTCTCATTTTTTTTTTTAATTATTGAATTGTCATCGGTGGTCCTCGACAAGTTTACAAAGTTTCAATGAAATCGGACCGTTTAAAGTGGGTCAAAATCGCGCTCAAAGGAGTCGGTTGCCTCAAAGAGATGTCAGCACCAAAGGGTGGGGTCCGCAAGGGCCGATGCCTGCCAGGGGTGCGGGTTGTTCGAAAGAGATACCGTCGCCCCTGGCACACAGGCAACTGAGGGAACACGGGTGGGTTTTAGTCAGTAAAAGTCTGACACGCCCTCCTGCTCCACCCAGAGCGGGAGAAGTTATTTGATGATTTCCCATCCTCAAAAAAAAAAAAAAAAAAGGAGTCGGTTACATACAAACATACAAACAAACAAACATACAAGTGGAGCTAATATAAAGCGTGTAAAAACGAAGACGGGTTTGGGTAAGAGATTTGATTAGTAGAAGGGAAGATTTTGGAGCAAGTAGTTGTCTGCTTAAAGAAATGCGTCAAGAAGATCATGATGGTTACAGACACCATTTGAGAATGCTCCCAGAGAAATTTGATGAATTGTTAGGAAAAATTGGGGACAAAATAACAAAGAATGATACTCACATGCGAAATGCCATCCCGGTAATAACCAAATTGGAAATAACACTAAGATATTTAGCTACAGGTGATTCATTTGTATCCCTAGAAGCATTGTACAGAGTAGGAAAATCGACGATTTCATAGTTCGTTCCAGTTGTTTGTAGTGAAATAGCTACTACACTAAAGGATTTTATTAAAGTGAGTAAAACAATTTTAAATATCTTTCATGTTTTTTATTTATTTCAGCATAGACATATCACATAAGGCATTATTCCAAGTGTGAGAAAAAATATTCTGTCCTGATTCTTTACCAAAAGTTGTAGTGTTAGTGTTTGACTGTGTGGGTATTGTGAGTATAAGCCGCGCAGATAGAGTATGCGTACCCGCCGCCATTTTCAGATCAATAGATCTGAAAATGGCGGCGGGTACGCATGGTACGGTTGGCAAAACAAGTTCTCAAACATCGATTTTTATTGACTTTTTTTGTAAAATATTATTCTTTTTTAATATTATTAATTAATAATAGTAGAAATAATGACAAAAATATTAATTAAATAAATAAGGAGCAAGGGTACATTAATATCACTGGATTTTAAAATTTGTCTTTATTAATTGTGACATATCAGAATCATATTACAAAAATACCACCTCACATACATACATAAAGTTACGTTCTTATCCCTTAGGCCAGTAAAGTAAAGGCGGAACTATATTAGACCGACGCACACGTCTGAGACGTCGCCGACGTGTGTGATAGGTATGCACACTAGACCAACGCCGCCGACGCGTACGCATGTTTTGCGCGATCATTTCACGCTGGTTTTTGAACAAGACAGGCGATACCTGCCTAGCTAAATGATTATTAGTTCTCTACAAGACACAAGAAAAGGATTTAGCTTAAAAATGTACGAATCAGACAGAGAATTTGAAGTAAATTTCATTTATTTTTATGGCTTTGAAACGACCAACAGGGGAGTTGGTCCAGCAGTATCCTGGTCATCGGAACCCATAATTGGTTCAATTCCCTCCATCAATTCATTATGATCCTCCATGGACTGGCCACTTTCACAGTCCTGGTGTTCATAGTCGTCACTTTCATCTTCGCTGTCGCTGTTCATACCGACACTGATAATGAAGTCCTATTTCACTCTCCCTACCTACATCGCGATTCCAGTATTCTTCTTCGACTCTTTTGATGTGGTTTACTTGTTTCTTCCAGTCGTCTCGCGTAATTGAAGCTATGGCCTCTTTTGTGAACTCCTCAATTTTGTTTTCGTGTTGCTCCACATTTTTATCTGCGACCCGTTGTTTTATTAAATTCCAAACGTGTTCTATCGGGTTCAGGTCGCAGTTGTAAGGAGGGAGTCTGAGGACTTCATGGCCATGTTCACGCAGAAGTTCGTCAACCAAATACTTTTTCTCTGGGCGATGCTTTTTTAGCTGCATGAGCAGCTCTGCTTTAGTCCAGTCTTCTTCAAATGAGACACCGTGCTCCTGCATCCATAATCTTTATGTCCGCTTTGCGGGTTGCAGTCGTTGGCGCTTTATCCAACTGCATACTGTGGTAGGATGCATTATCCATGACGAGAATGGAGTTTTCAGGCAGATTTGGTATTAGTTTTTCTTTTAAATATTTCGTAAAATTATTACCATCCATCTCGTCATGGTAGTCACCTTTTTTTGATTTAGCTTTAAATAATAATCCTGCACCCTCCACAAACCCATCCGGCATGAACCATCACCCACCTTTGTCCGGGACTATCATTTTTGCGAACGCCTTTATCGGTGGATGACTGCCAGCACTTGCTGACAGTATAATGGGCATGGATCCACGACTCATCCATATATACAACTTTCTTTTTTTCCGCACCCATGGCATCATTTTGTCGGAGGCGGCGTAAATATTTAACTCGCCACGCTTTTATGTTATCGCGTTCTATGAGCACCATTCGGTTCTGGCGGCATTTTTTAAATTTAAATCCGAGCTTTTCTTTTAAAATCTTTCTTAATGTCGTTTTGGAGCCTTTATAGTTTAAATCAGCTCTTGCTGACGCCAGAATCTTGTTCAGCGTAGGTACCTCCTTTCGAACGTCGTATATTGAGGCAACAATATTTCTAATGGCACAAATATAGAAGCTGTCCATGGGGACACGCGTATTATTTTTGCCTTTTCTGCCCTTACTCGGCGTACGGATCTTGGTGTTGGTTTGTTCTGCAAGTTTACCTGAAATAAGAGTAAAATATTACTATTACTGTCAGTTATCGTTATAGAGCGACGCCGCACAGTGCGATATTATCAATATCTAACTTGACAATATTATTTTACCGTCTCAATTCGTTGTGACGTTTAATTTACTGAATAAAAAATGATCGTAGGAAGTAAAACAAAGTGATAAACTGTAATAAGCAAGATTTAATACAAATTAAGTATCTACCGATTACAACCAATATGAAACAAAATAAAATTCAAATTAAATGAGGTAGAGTGTAAGCTTGGATTATAATTTTAAAACTATTTACTAATTAAAGAAATACAAAAAAACTACAAAAAGAAACAAAATCAAATACAAATTACATGTAAGTAGTAGTAATTAATCAGATTCGCTGTCAGATTCGCTGGCATCTCTATTACAATCTTGATCAGAATCTTCTGATTGGCTGTCCCTATGTTCCATTATTGGGAGTCTTATTTCCAGTAATTCTAGAACTTCTGGAGTGATTTTTCCACGCTTGGTTTTGGGCAAAGCACGCAAACTTGCGATATATGGGTCGGATGTTATCAATAATCTATTCATTAAATCTCTGTTAGTGTCCACTCGAGAAGTTTTTCTTGTGAATAATTCTCTGAACTTTAAGTTATGTTTGTTTCTTGACTCTTGTGCTTCTTCTGACAGCTGACCAATCGGGAGAACACACGATGAAATTATATCTTTACCGTGAAATAATATTTTATGCACGCTGACAGGCACAGGGTGCTGACAGGGTACCAAGAGTACTCTTTAATATACAAGTCGCATGTTACTTTTGCAAACTCATCAAATTTATCGCTGTTTATTGATAAACCACTATTTATGCACTCCAGTATGACGTGGAATCGCTTGATAAGTGCAACATTAACACCTGTAATCTCCGCTGACTTCTCAGCATTTCTAAAAAAAATTCGCGCTGTGTTTCCATCGTTAGTGTTTCCTGTTTGTTGTTTAGGCATATCCACTAATAATCCTAAGTCACGCCTAAATTTTTCTTGGACTATTTTCTTTTTTTCTGCTAAAAGCTTTTTATTTTCATTTCCCCTGGCGTGCCATGATTTTATGTCAAGACGATATGATATATTCAAAATGCATTCAAAAAATCTTATCCAGGAATGGAGTGGGGATAATCCGAATGATAGATAATCTCTTTTGATTGGTTTGCTTATAACAAGACTTTTGTTGTATATCTCTTTGGGTTTTGCACCACACAAATAACATGTCTGCGTAGATGCACAAGAAGCAACAGCATTACAGACTTTTCCGTCTATCATGCAAAAAATGAAATCCACCGTTACTGACACTTCTACGTCATTAACAAAAAGTTGAGTTGGAGACAGAGTTTGAATAGCACTTTTTATTTTATCGACTTCCATGGTTATCAAATTTGTGGTTTCTTTTTCAAAAATGAATTTAATTGCCCGACAATACCTGGTTGAAGATGGCGAAGGGTTTTGCCACACAATTTTTTTTGCATTTTGTTTTCCTTCTGTGATTTGAAGGGGCACCATAGATATGCTAAACAGACTCTCGTCACTACACTCCTCCTCTGAAAATTTCTGCTTATATCTATTTTGTGCCGCTCCATCACAACCCCATTTAATTATCAGCTTTAAATTTTTAACATAGTTTAACGTTTTTATCACATCTTCTTGCACTTTACATAAACGTGTAACAGTATGATCCACCAAAGCTTGGAGTTCGTTTTCTGCACATGTTTCCGTGACATTAATGTTATTAGGATAACATTGCTCTCTTGCAGCTTTAACTTTATAATATGCTGGATACATTTTAATATTAATTTGTTTTGCTTGTTGCCGTATTACGTTGTACTGGTGCGTTGAGAGATTTGCATCAACAATTAATGCAACAGCTTGGTCTGCGGACAGTTCCACCTTTTTATTCGCGAAACACTTTCGCGCTTTTTTTAAAGTAGTCCCTCTTCGAGGTGAAGCAATAGACAGCTCCTTGACAATGGCTGCCGAGTCTCTTTTTCCCTTGTTGCGAAGTTGCACTTCGGCCGCAAATGACAATTCTCCTTCACTTGATGTATCAAGAAGATGTTGAACGCGACGTTTCTTGGTTTTCTAGCTGCAATTTTCAAAATCTTTGTGTGGTCTTCCGGCTCGGTTACTAGGCCCAGGTGCTAAATTACTAGCTACACTTTCTGTGACTATATTGTCAAACGTAAAATTACCTTTTAACCATTTCGAATTCGCCTTTAAAAAGCGATCTCTATGTCTTCCTGATTTAGACCATTTCTTGTCGATTTGTTGGCTATAACTTCTTATTTTTGATTTTAATGAATCTATAATTTCATCTGGTATAGATCTGATAGACATTTCTTGTAATATATGGTTCAGAATTGCATCCACTCTGCACTCTTTCGCGTTGGCGAACCAGATATCGAAATACGTCAAACGTGAAAATTGGTAGGTCATTCTGAAATTTAAAAAAAAATGTATGAGTGTCGCAGCTTTTCGCAAGTTATTACCTATGTTTCTTAGAGTTTACAAGTGCATCTACTAAAAAAATACAGGACAAGACTGATATAATGTTATTTGAGGTATTAAAAAACTGTTACAAACTGTGTTAGGTCTTATTTTGTCAAATAAAAAAGGATTCGTATTCTTGTAACGTGCCTGCTAGGGCAGGTAAGTTAAAAAAACTCGAAGGTGGAGACAAAATACAATGTTTAATAATATAAGGTAGTAATTACATAAAAAAAGAAAAACGGTTAATCCCAGCAGTAAGCTGGCGTGAGTTCTAATATCGAGCGCGTATTGGTTCTTGGCCGCCTAAAGAAAACCACTATCCTGGTCTGGTAGCTCCGAAGTAGTAGACGACCGGTGGCCGCCAGGTAGGTAGGTCGGTCTTCCCACGGCGATGAGGTCCACCAGCAGGGTTGTTCAGCTACAGCCCTTGCAGCGGCGGTAAATAAGATGAATACCGGTATGGAAGAACCCTGGAAATCCGGAATTGGGCATTTTAGAAAATGACCGAATTCACGCTACTGACTGCAACATCTTGACAATCGTCGATCGTAGATTCTACGGTGGAAAGCGGTGTTCAAGCATCAATTAGCCATCGAGATGAAGCAGTCTAAGCAGCGCGGTACAATTTTAAAAGCGTGATACATGACTAGCAGAAAAAATGATAACTGTTGATGGAAGGTAGATGGAAAAAATTATGATGAAATTATTAAACTAAATTACTTAATTCACTACGACAATCAAGTCATCATTACAGATTTAAAACAAGGAAGGAATACATTTAAAGACGAAAGATAATTAAAAATACCTAGCCGACATGACCTTTGATACGGTCACTCGGTGAAATCAAAGATAATTACAATATGTGTTTAAAATATCAGTCACTGCTTGTACATTAACGCAAATAAAACACATCGGCGTTTCGGTTGACAATAATGATCGTTACTCACAGCGAAATTCTAGCAAGTCATGCAACGAATACTTAAAACTAACTAGTTTTAAGTATTCGTTGCATGACTTGCTAGAATTTATTATAATTTATTATAGTAGGTTTTTGCAACACTCACCCGATTTGGGGTTACACTGAGTTTAAAAAAAGGAGAACGTAGACACGTATGAAGTGTTTTAAATATTGATTATAATCTTGTACTGGAAGTAGTCGCTATATAGTTTAATGTTCACTAGCACGGTCACTGTCTGCGTCGTAGTGTGAAGTGAATGCCGTTCAAGATTGTTCTGCCGCGCGCTAATTTTATTTTTATTTTTATTTTTGTAGGGCATCTCGCAGTTGGCCTTGAGAGGCCGTGACTGCTCAACCGGTCATTCCTGGGGCTGCCATTAAGATTTTACACTTAATGCCTCCAGCCAGGGCTTACAAACTAAAATTTACAAGCTAAGCGACTGCACGCTGAGGGCACCCCCTGTGGGGTACGGACCTCGGCTCAGGGCGTCACTGATAGGGAGACAGCTATCGCTATTGGGGACAGGCTGGATCGAATTGGCATCATTATTATTATAGGGGGAATTTAAAGCTACTGGCTCAGCTGCAGCGCGGGCTGGCGCTTCAACGAGCAAGGGTCGGTCGGGAAACCTCTGCCGCGCGCTGGAAGCGCGCGGACTTTTATAACCGTATGGCGAGGGAAGCACACATGAACAAACCGGTTCGTGTGCGAAGTTCGCGACAGTTTTTAAGGGTGCGTCCACATCTGGCGAATGTGCCGCAAATGTGCAGCACGCGAGCCGATTGCGAGCTGCCCGCAAGCTGCGCGCGTGCAGTCACTGCAATGGTTTGGTGCGCCTCTTTAGCGCAACTCATACAAGGCTCGTATAGAGCGCGCGAGCGGCGCGCGATCTGCGCGCGCTCAGTTCTCGCCCTTACAGTTCCGTTTACTGGCTCAGTACTATCGGAGATGTCAGACGACACTAGTGTTTTTAATATAATTGCTGCATCATTAGCTATTATATTACTGATAAAAAGGAAAAAAAAGAGACAACGGCGTTGGTGGCAAAATCCTATTTTTAAAAGAAAACAGAATATAGTAGCGGAGTTGAAAAGCCATCAATTAAGCGGACACTATGCAAATTTTTTAAAATTGTCACCAGAATTATATGAAAATCTACGACAGATGGTTAGTTTTAAGATTGCTAAAAAGGAAACGCATTTTAGGCTACCAATTTCAGTTGAAAATAAATTAAGTTTGACATTACGATTCTTGGCCACTGGAGATTCCTACACAAGCTTGCAGTACCTTTTTAGAATTTCTAAGCAAAGTATAAGTATTATTATTCCTGAAGTGTGTTTAGCGATTATCAAGTGTTTAAAGGAAAACGTACGTGTGAGTATTTTTCTAATTATCTTTATTTAATAATCACATAGCCTTTTTTATAAGCAACATATAAGTTTACGAAAAGAAAGTAGTTATTATTGAAACAAATCACTGTAGCTGTCATTCGTATCTTCTACCGAATAATTACTTTCCTGACTGTGCGGTCTGGACGTAGAAGCACTTTGAGAATAAGTTGTATAACCTTGCGTCGACACTTGCATATTTGATTGATAATCATAGTGGCCAGAATCGGCTTTCATTATGACATCAAATATTGCCTGTTGAACCATATTTTTTGTTGAACGTGAATAAGATTCCATTTTGGCTCCAATAAAATTTATAAATGAAAGTACTTCTTGTGACAACTTGGAAGTATCGGTTAATTTTTCTGTAGCAGTCTTTAAAACTTGTAGGGCTTCAGTTACGATTTTATCATTCGTCGATTTTTTCTTTTTGGACGGCGGAGGTTCATTAAAAGACAGGTTGATTTCACTGTCAGTATTTATTCCATCATCTTGTACCTGTCGCTCGTCCACTTTATCTTTGGTCTATATCTGCTTGTTCCTGTAGAATAGAATAGAATAGGATAATAATTTATTTGCTCAGAATACTATACTTGTTATATATACTTACATACTTATACTTATATACTTATTATTATTATATACTTATTATAGGTAAGTATATTATTTGCTTGTAATAATGTATTATTATTTTTCAGGTGCCAAGGAGACCAGATATATGGCTAAAAGTGAGTAAAGGATTCGAAGATAAATGGCATTTGCCCCATTGCATTGGCGCAATAGACGGCAAACATATAGTCATACAGGCACCTCCGAAAAGTGGAACTGAATATCATAATTACAAATCTACTTTTAGTATTGTTCTTTTTGCACTGGTAGACTCAGATTATAAATTTATGTTTGCTGATGTTGGTTGCCAAGGGCGTATATCTGATGGAGGGATATTCAAAGATACAGAGTTCTACAAGATGATGCAAAATGGCTCCTTAAATTTACCACAAGAAAAACCATTACCTTATAGGACTAAAGCGATAACCTACTTCTTTGTTGCTGACAGCGCTTTTGCTCTAGATAAACATGTGATGAAACCATACTCCGGTAACCACAGTAAAGGCACACCGGAACGTATTTTTAACTATAGATTAAGCAGAGCTCGCAGAATTGTTGAGAGTGCCTTTGGCATTGCATCATCCATTTTTAGGGTACTTAGAAAACCTATGATATTAAAACCAGAAGTTGCTGAAGTGGTCGTTATGAGCATTATTCACTTGCATAATTATTTGAAACAGAACGCCGCCGATACTTATACTACCAATTCTAATATGTACATAAATCAATCCGTACCTAATTTCACATCTCTTTCAAATATTCAAACACCACAAATAAGATATTCCAGAGAAATAAACGAAATAAGAGATGAGGTTGCTTCTTATTGTGTAAATGAAGGCCGTATTGCATTTCAAGATAAATATTGTTGATTTAATTACTTACAGTATTTAAACGTTTCCTTGGTTTATCCCGATCAGCTAAAAAGGAAAAAGCGTCGTAGGCAAACCATCTACTTTTGTAAGTCTCGGATGCTCCTATAAATATAGAATAATATTAGTCACATAGTCAATTTAATTAATAAAATAAAACACAAAAAGTAACAAGTCGTTTTTTTACTCACCTTTCCCTGTCCCTTTACTTTTTTGACTTTTTCCTTTCTCTCTTCTAAAAGACGATAAAAGACTTAACAGTTTGCTATGGCATTGTTCATAATCGCTTCCCATTATAGCACCTATTTCTTTCCACGCATCATTTTTTAGATTTTTTCTATAGTAATATTGATCTTTAGGATCCCATAATACTGGAAATCTTTTATATGTTTCAATTAAGCGTAAACAATTCTCCTCCGTCCACTCCATGACAACACGTACTTAGCCTCCAGTAATCAGAAACGAACTGAGCGAAATAACTAGCGCGCCGCCCGCGCGCTGATCGCGTACGGCGCTTAGGTCGCGCGCGAACTGCGCGCGGGCGGCGCAGAAGCGGCGCACGAACAAAAATGCACGCGCGCAGCTCGCGGGCAGGTCGCAAACGGCTCGCGAGCTGCACATTCGCGGCACATTCGCCAGATGTGGACGCACCCTAAGAACTGATTGACATGTTTTGCTAGTTAAAACATCAGTTGCAAGCGTAAACTATTATATTGCGTAGTATGCAAATAAGTACATATTATTTTTTGTTTCTTACCAAGAATTAGATGTGTTAACATTTTTAGATAATAAAAAGTACAATTAACGTACAACGTTACATTCTTTATGCTCTAACTATTTAATTTATGGATATTTATTATAAAAATATTGTGTAAACTTACCTTGACACTCAAACTAAAACGGTCACAACACTTAATCACAACTAGCGTACACAAACACAGCGTATTCATCGAGTAAACTCAGACGAATGCTACAAACGTTCACTTTACGCGACCTGTACGCTCCAGGTAGTCGGCCCCTCCGACCCTTTTTTTATTGTTCGGGGCAACTTCTTGGAAAAAATACTTCATGATCTTGAAATATGGTTCATTATCCCTCATTTTACACAAGCTATGACGTGGTACATAAAAGTGCGTATTTTGAATATTGTCCACCTAGATTTAAAAAATATTGCATTGTGCGCCGTTCGCACTTACACCCACTTACAGTAGTCTTAGCGTTAACGGTGTGCCGGTGTTGCCGGCGCGTGGAAAAGATGTAGGGAAGGTGGTACAAAATGATCCCCTTAAGGGAAAACAGCTCTATAACTAGTGTTTACAACTTTAAGATAAACTTAAAACATTAAATGAGAAGCTATTTAATCGAACTACAAATTGAGTATGCGTTGAGTCGCTTAAGCTATAAGGAATAATTCTTATTAATATTTTCGTAAAGGTCTACGTAATGATCATTTTGTACACCCCTGTGTCCAAAACGATCCCCAGTGTGGGGGTAAAATGATCCGGGGATCATTTTACTCCCATCATTTAAAATTCAAGCAAGAAATGAAACATTAGTTAAATAAAAGTAAAATAAGTATAAGTTTCGAACAGTTTTATTGTAAAATCAGTTTTAGTATCAAAAACAAATAATATTGTTTAATTTTCGTAAACCTCTATAACCATTCTGAAGTACAACTCGATAGAACTAGTATCATTGGTATAACAACCTTAAAAATTATAATCAAATAAAAAAAAAATAACAAAATATTATGTCTTAGCAAATAATATCAACTGCCGTTACGGCCTTAATAGTGTTTCCAAAATAGAATTTTAAGTAATCAAAGCTCTTATAACTATTAACATCGTCTTTAACAGTTTTAATATAATCGCAATCAATAGTGCTATATTCTCTCTTATTAACTAGTGTAAGTACAGTCTTTGTAAGGTACAGGTCGGTCCCAGGTTTTACAGTTTTAATTGTTTTCGAGCTCTAGCAAAGGGATTATCAGCACAAAAATCACAAGTGAATTCGTCAGCATTATCGGGATCAACTCCAGCGCAAGCATCGTGGCCCCATCTTAAGCAAACACAGCATTGGATCCATCCTTCACCTCTATTATTATTTGAAAACAGCTCATTACAGAACAAACGTTCTGCATCATCTTCATCTTCTGAAGATGATTCATTTATTTCACACCTCCTTTTTTTAGGTTTTGGTCCCTTAATATTTTTTGACACATTTTCCTTTCCTTTTCCTTTTAAAGAAACTTTTGTACTTGTTATTTTGGAATTTAATTTAGTTGTTTTCTTGTTGTCGTTGCGTTTGTTTTTCTTGCATATCTTCTCATTTTTTTTATTCATTTCTTCTTCTAAGAAACTTTTATAAGGTGTGCTTGTAAGAATCGCTGTGGAGACCCGAGCTTTGTTGGCTTTTTGACGTACTCCTGTCATTTTTGGCAAAGGTCGAATCTGGCTCGGAGGGATGCTAAAAGACGTGGACGCTATTGGTGATGTCAAAGGGCAGCTATTGTCTCTACAGAAAATATTACAAGACGTTACGGCGGCTTCTGCAACAGATGGTGTTACATTTTCAAAAGCTGTATGAGATGGTCTTGGTGATATAAGCGATCGTGTTGCTTCCATAGATGTTGAAGGTGACGGTGAAGGTTTTTTAACTGGTGTGCATGGCAATGAAATGGTACTTAAACCGAGATCCATAACGGCTGCTGTCAGGTTGCGATCCATACGTTCATCGGTATCAGGTGGAACACTTATGAAAGGTGGTGGTTCAAGAGATTGGCTGTTCTCTGTTTCATCATACGCTACACAGGACAAAAGAATAGAAGGCGGAGCCCTGAAATTTGGACCTGGTAAGTTACTATGGATGCTTTCATCGGTAACTTGGGTTCTATAAGGCATTGCAGTTGTTGTCGGATGGGGCTCCACGATTTCGCTTCTCAATTCTTGATCAGTAGTGTTGGCAGCAACGAAGTCTACATCACTGAAAACGTCTGGATTGAGAGGCCATATTCCACATTTTTCAAATCCTTTTATAATGTTTAAGGGTACTGCAGCTTTTAAATATGCTTCTCCAAAAATTTTACCTATTTGAAATACTGTAACTACACGACCCGCATTATTATTCATCCATTTTTCTAAAGCATGATTATGGTACACGCTCAGTGGAAACATTACGGCAACATCGAGTGGCTGAAGTTTGTGCGTGCAGTGTGGAGGCAAGCACAAAATTGTGACGTTGTTTTCTCTCGCTTTTAGTATGACGTCTAAATTTCTGGTGTGTGAAAGATGGCCGTCTAGTATCAGAAGTATGGGGTCTTCTGAAGATGGTTTAGTATGTGACAAAAAATGTTCAAACCATTGTGAAAACACCTCAATATTCATCCAACCGGTTGGATTGCACGCATAAACTGAACCTGGCGGAGTTCCATCCATCAATTCTATTTTCATTCTCAAGCGACGAAAAATTAACATTGGTGGAATGAAGTTTCCTCCAGCTGATCCACAAATTACTGCTGTAGTTGATTCGCCTCTTTCAGCAGACGTAATACGAGCTACTTGTTTGCGCCCTTTTTTAGCAAAAATTTTAGTATTTTTTGTCGGGACAGTGTTCAAACTGGTCTCATCGACATTAAAAATGCGATGAGGTGGATAGAGATGCATCTCATGAACTTTCCGTAAATTGTCATAAAATTTATCAACAATCGGCTTATTAAAAGCTCGCGCTCGTGCTGCTGAAGTTGATTCCGGTGCACGTAGAGTGATATTCGGATGTCTTTGTCGAAACCCCCTTAGCCAATCTTTGCCAGCTTTTCGAGATGTAGTAGAAAACGGGTGTTTTATGTTATTTCTTTCAGCTAACTCAAAAGCAAACTTAAGGACATCATCAACTGTAAATCCGTACATAGTCTCTTCATTATCTTGAATATGTTGTACAATTTCCAACTCTTGTTCATCTGTAAATACTTTTTTTATGCTCCCTAACACTTTAGAAGCACCCACAGCGTAAATGTTTTTTCCTTTAACTCTTCTTTTAAGTGCCATAAGTGGAACTGAGAATTGTTTGGAGGCGGTTTTATATGGCATGCCCTCTTTTACGGCATTTATGGCGTTAAACATGGCGTTTTCATTCCAGTTTTGACGTGCGGTTTTTCGAATATAATTTCGTGGCATGATTTCTAAAAGCAAATAATGTTGAATTAGTCCGGCTTATTTTTAGCAAGAAAATAAGGGGTCTTAAAAACTTATCAGATTATTAAATGCATGATTTATATTCATATACTAGCTGCCCCCTCGGGAACTCCGTACCACTTCAGAATATAAACTACTACACTGCCCTGCACTAATCTATTCTACACTACCGTACGCGCTACCCTATCTTACCCTACCCTTCACTACCCCTCCCTACACTAACCTACCCTACACACTACCATTATATTACTTTACTCTACATTACACTACCCTAACCTACACTGCAACATATAAATCTACACTACACTACTTACTACCTACATACCTACTTTTTTCTCACCATTCAAACCTTCCTTGAACTAAGTACGACAAACATTTCATAACCAAAATCTACCCAGAAAGATATTCGTTATGATTGTGTCCCTATTTAAAATGTATACTATACACCCATTTATTGAAAAGTTAACTGAACACAATTGGCACGGGGTTAAATGATCCTGGGATCATTTTGCCCATCCAATGTAGGGATCATTTTGTCCCAAATGCCTCATTAACGAAAAATATCGAAACATAACCTATGATTTTTAAATAATGAAATGAAAGACGGTTAAATCGATGGCTAATTGACAGCAAAACCCGAGACATACATACCTATCACATAATATGTACATAGACTAAAGCTACATAATGTCAAATAACAGCTTACCTTAGATTGAACACAGGAATTTTAATTTTTTTGTGATAAAAACTTTTCTACCGCGAACAACGCCATGACACTAACACAGATTGTACAGCTAGGCCGTAGGAACCAGAAATTCACATAAAATATGCTAGATGGCGCTATTAAGTCGGTAAAGGAGTCAGGGATTGTTTTACCTCGAGGGATCATTTTGTACCACCTTCCCCTATGTCGTTCTTAACGCTGACGCTGTGATATTATTGCATGTTCTGGTTGACCATTCTGGCGCCTCTCAGGACCTAGACTCCAGTTGGCATAACTCAATACTTTCGTGTTGATGTGGTAAACTGTACACAGGTTCCGTTGTGGTAGTTGGTTGGCCTGTTGTTCGTTGGGTAGATGTCTCGTTGGTAGCGCGTAGGTTTAGTTCTCTTGCTGGTTGTTTTGCAGGCCTGGTACTTGCTCTTCTGGTCCTGTGCTGCAATGTGACTACAATTCATTTTACTATAGCTGGACCGTAGCAAACTATGTAAAAACAAAAAGATTAAAAACATGATTATACACGATATTGCACTTGTTAAGTATGCGTGAGAACTAATTTGACTCCAAACAATACTATCTAATTCGGTTTGTAAAGCATTTTCTTTATTGATTAAATGCTGAAAAATCTCTTTCAAATTATCTATAACTTCTTCTTTGGTAATGTTTAGCATGGGTTTAGTCACCATGTACGTATTAATGGAGAACTCTATTTGTTTTGAGTATGATGTTACAATCGGTACTGAAACAATTCTTTTTGCAGTTAATATGTTATTTGTTGTTTTAATAACGAAGTTATCTGCGATTCGTATTACACCAATATTTCGAAGCTCAACTTCTTCTCTTGCCACAAAGTATTGAAGTCGTAACCCGATCACTTACAATGAATAACCAAGTGTTTGGCATTGTGAAGTTGTTTCCATATTGATACATTTGAAAAATAAAACGTTTTGGTAGGACATTTCGTTTGTTTCTGGTTTTTAAACAATTGATCTACAATGCAATTGCATGTTTTTCACGGTATCGGGAAAGCAAATAAAATGGTTAGTCCATTCTAAACAACGTTTCAACTCCTCATAGTTCAAGTCAATATATAGTTCGTTGTTGTAATCCAACCCTATGTAAGCTTTAGGTACTTCCAGACTTTGGGCAACGTTATCGGCGTTTAGCTTTGGGACTGGTGTAATATACATTAAAGTATATTTAGTTATCTCTTGTATAAGAAAATACGAGTATACTTTTATATGCGTATTGTTTTCAGAAATCTTGGTGTCCACTAACAGTTATTGAACGATTCTTAAATAAGAAGGTATTTTTTTGTTTGCTGATGATATCAGGTTACTGACGTTCTTTGGTGTTAATACACTATATACTGTTGCCTTGGTTAGATATGTTTCTAATAATACGGCATAATAATCCATGATTTCTTCAATGTAGTTGAATGCTAAGTGGTAAGTCTGCATAGTACGTATGTTTACACTGTTGTGGTCGACTGTACTGAACCAATGGTCTTTACACTCTATGTACCCTATAGCTTGGTTTAGTTTAGTTTGAAATCCTATAAGTTTCTGTTTTATGCTTTCTTCAGTTTGGTTGACTTGTGAGATTGTTGATATCATAACTTTGGTTTGATGGTTGGCTGCTTCAATTATTTATTTTTTGGTTTAAAAATGAATCTATATCTCGGTATGCCTCAACATTCACTCCGAAGATAGACGTTAGTAACTGTCCCAATATGCCACTTTTCTTCCTAGTTTGGTTCAATTCTGTCAAATATTCTTTTTTCCCCTGATATTTTGATTCTTCTTCTAAAAAATGGTGGTATAATTGTTTGCAAAATGCGGAATTCGTAATTTTTTCTGCATTTGTACATATAGTTGACCAAATTGTGACGTCATTGTTTTTATTTTGACAGAATCTTGCTCTAGGTGTTGTTTTTCATAATTTATTTCTATCCTAAATATTCCTCTGTCAATGCTTGCTGTTCCTATTTGTTCAACATAAAATCCTGGTGGTACCTTTTTTACTGAGTATGTCGTTGTAGTCGATTTTGCTGATTCCAATATTTGTAAAATTATGAAAGCAATGTGAACCTTTTGGATAGTTTATTATGTCGTTTTGATTGTTTAGTTATGTTATTTCTTTGGATTGTAGCGGTATTTGTTTGTATTACATGTATAGGTTCATTAGTACTGCTATTACTACACGTATTTGTTCTGATTGGCAATGGTATTAATGTGTGGTGGATTGATCGTTTTTGAATTGTTCCTGACGATTTTTGAAATGTCACTACCCGGGTTAAGATGTCGTTACCCTATGAATTTCCTTTATTTTTGCAAGTGGCTATTAGCTGGGAGAAACTTTTTCGCTAAGTCCTTTTTAATTTTTTGGATCTGTTTATGTGATCTGTATTAGTTTCGGATATCGGGTCTGGTACCCCTACTGCTTCTCTTCCTATTAAGAAATGACTAGGTGTTAACACGACATTGTCGTTTATATTTTCACTTAATGTACATAATGGTCTTGAGTTTAAACATGCTTCAGTTTGTTGTAAAAACGTGCTCATTTCTTCATAAGTGAGTGTCTGCTCTCCTATCACTCTACGCAGATGGTGTTTCACAGATTTTACTCCTGCTTCCCAAATCCCACCGAAGTGAGGAGATGGTGGAGGAATAAAGTGCCATTGTGTTCCAATTTTGGTCATCGTGTTTTGAAAGACGTCTGACTGGGTTATGTCTAACATATCTTTATAAATACAAGTTATTGGCAGGGCCTACGAAATTCTTTGCGTTGTCACTATACATGTGTGATACTGGACCTTTGCGTGCCATAAACCTTCGTAGTGCTGCTATAAACGATTCTGTTGAAAAGTCGCCTACCAGCTCCAAATGTACCGCTTTCGTGGATAGGCACATAAATATCGGTATGTAGCCTTTGTAAGATTTATGACCCCTACCTTTCATTGTTCTCACTGATATGAGTCCAGCATTATTCACGCCTAAGTGGCTGAATGGGTACGATTCCGTTACTCTTGGTTTTGGTAGTGAGCCCATTTTTTGTGAGGCAGTGGATGATCTGTATCTAGTACACTTGACACATATTCTAATGATACTTTTCACTATTTGTTTTCCTCCAAGTATCCAATATTTCTGTCGTATACGCTAAGGTCAAACTGTTACTTCCATGTAATGTAGTTAAATGAGCATCATGGACTATAATTAATGTTACATGATGGTCATGAGATAACAGAATTGGGTGTTTTTGATCATTTGGTAGACTGGAGTTTTGAAGTCTTCCTCTCCCACTCGCAGTAAGGCCTCATAATCAATAAACAGATCAAGGCATGATAACCTGTTTCCTTTCTTCAATGCGTGGCCGGCTTTAATGGTTTTGTACTCCCCAGAAAATACTTTTTGTTGGACTAAGAAGAGGACTTTTTTGGTTGTTAAATTAATTTCCACACAACTTAATGGATTTTTGTGCTCTTGTTTAGTTACGAATCTGTAGCAGTATGATAACGCTCGTATCATCCGTTGCATGTTAGGTTTTTTTAATGTGTTTTTATAGGTTTTAGGGATTTTAGTTTTATTGGCAGTAAGTAAAACGAATTCATGCCTTGCTTGACACCAGAGAGGCCAGAGAGACGAGGTGTCTTATTTTTTATTCAGAAAATTATTTTTACCACAGACAATAAGACATCACAACAGATCAAACAATAATTATAAAAAGAATCTTATCGATTAGCTTTATGTTTTTTTGATTAGTTTTCTATGTATTCAGTATTATTTAACATTGCAAGCTTGAAAAGCTTATCCAGATTTCGTTCTTCGGTGTAATAGATAAATGATAACATCGTTTAATCTCCTCACATATCTCTGGTATAGTTTTTGTACTAGGAGTGTTATCACTTTTTTACCACTCTGGTCCATTTTGGTCCATACGTTTTGTAATTTATTTGGCGCAATCCCTCTTGTAATTAGATCTGCTGGATTTTGTAACGTCACATAATTCCGTTTCGCTTGTTGTAACATTCTTTGTATTTCGGATACCCTGTTAGCTACGAATGAGAGTCAAAATGGCGGGTGTACCATAGCGAATTAAATTATACCAATTACCAAACAAATGTACCTAAAATGTACTATTTAGTACCTAGCTCTAAAAAATTTGTACCTCCTTCAGAACGAAATTATTTTACTCTTTTTTTCTTCGTGGTCTTTCGAGCGTCACCTTTGCCCTTCCAATTTTCAGAAAACGAGGGAGTTTTAGAAAAAATTGAGTCTGTTGGAAAATCATCTTCTGTTTTATTTACCTTTGCTTTCGTATTTTTTCTTTTTTTTAAGTCACCCTTTTCTGTAGTTTCTACTTTACCTATAGCTTCTTTTAATTCCCCATCTATAAAATCTGCATGTTTGACGATAAATTGGTCCAATCTCAATCTATTGGATTTCACGTCAATATGACATAAGTATCTCTTGAGCGTTTTAAAGTAACTTTCCACGTTGAATGAAGACGCAGTTTGGTTTTCTGAATGATATATAGGAATCATCACATTTGACCACCTCCACATAATATTTCCCTTCTTTGGTCTCGCTTATCTGTCGGGAATAAACCTCAGCCATCCTTCTTGTTAAATAAGAATAAAGAGGTGGTATATTACCAGTTTTATTGGAGCTCTGTGTTCGGATGACAGTTCCCTCGTTATCACTGTCTTCACCGAATAATTCACCGGCTGTAACTCGAGCTGGTAGCGTAACCGGGGAGATAATCGGTTTCGACTTCTTTGCACTTGACCCTTCACCCGACTTGCTAGATCTCTCCCGTTTCGTTTTCCTTTCCTCCGACTTTCTCTTCAGCTTTACCTCTTCATCAGAGTCTTCACTGGAGAGAAAAAGGTCGTTGGCGAGTAGCTTGGACCTGTAAACAAACAAATAAAATGGTACATATCGTTGTCTGCCTGCGTCGGTCGCGGGTTGCGTCTCTTACTTTCAACTTGAACTGGTGCCGATGAGGAGGTAGACTGGCTCACATTCTGCTTCAAGGGTCTCGAAGGGGTTTCATCCTCATTTACAGGCAAGTATACAATCTGGTTCACTGGGCGCTGGATGGTGTTGCTGCTTGTCTTGAGTGTAACGACTTGCACGTGTCCATCCTTCCCAGGGTGCATTTGCTGGTTAACTTCGTTGTTTAACCGTCGACACTTCACACACAGTCTCAGCTGTCGTTTCACAGCCCTGATACCGCTGACAACCCAGTATTATCCCTGATATAGGATAGTGTTAAACGGCGTCCACCGTGCAAAGTTGTTATGTGAGCCTGGTTGATAACAAGATCAGTAAGTCGGCTGTGGCTTGGTTGTATGATAGGGTGCTTCGCCGAAATGTTTATTCTGGCGTGTTGTAACCGACCACCAACTCTCAATAGACCGTTTTGGTCCACAAATGGATGTAAACTGCAAATCTTGCTTTTTGAGTTTACTTGTTGCCTACGTTGAATATCTTGCAATTCTTTATAAAATTCTAGTGCTTGCACTTATTTTATAATTAAATAATATGCGTTCTTTATTTTTGATGACGATAAAAAATAATCATGTGTTGAAATATGATTGTCACGAGTTCGCATGATGAAACGTGCTACCCAGCATATAGTTCGTACAATTCGTGTCAGTGAACTATGGTTTTGCAGTAATTCGCTTATAAATGTTAAGTTATTTTTCGCTAAAGTTGTGTTCACACTAGTGAGTGTCTTTGTTTCGATGGTGAGGGCGTGGTATATCATCTTAATTGAATCTTTTTTGTCCAAACCTTTTAGCCATTCTGGCTCTTTCCACCATAACGAATGATGTAGCAATTGACGAGCCGTTATTCCACGTGTTGCGCAATCGACTACATTTTCTTCTGAGCAGACGTGGTTCCAGATTTCTGCTGGGATGACTTTCGTTATCACCTGTTTCACCCTGTTAGCTACAAATGATTTCCATCCAGCCTAGGACTATCATGGAATCTGTCCATGCGTGAAGAGACATTTCTTTTTTCCCAAGGAATCGGTAACCTTCTTCACCAGTTGTGATAAAAGTAGCGCTCCACAGAGTTCCAGTCGCGGTAGTGTTGTTTTCTTTGCAACTGGTGCTAACTTTGTTTTTGTAGCGACGATTCTTGATGTGTATTCACCCTTATGATTGTATGCCACTAAGTAAATAACGCAAGCGTAACCTTTGACGAATCGCAAACTGCGTGAAATTGACATTTTGTTTCCATGCTGCCTAAATAAAGCGGAATGCAGAACTTGTCGATGCAGTTGATGTCTTGTTTCAATTTTTGCCAATTATCTTGCAAAACCTTAGGTAGCTCTTGATCCCAATTTGTTTCTAAGGATCATGTTTCTTGAAATAATAGCTTTGCTCTGATTGTAAGTGGTGATAGCCAACCAAGGGGATCAAATAATTTTGAGATATCTGACAACAGCAAATATTTCTAGCAGTTGTAAGTAACCGAACTTTCACTAGACGTTTATTTTCATTGTCATCTATTCCTTTCATTGGATTGCTCAAAGTTCTTTTGGAGGGTGGGCATTCCCCAGGTTTCAGTATACGGGCTCGTTTTTTATCATAAGATGTACTAGGAAAAATCTAAATATTTTTATTATAAGTATTTCTTGGAGGGGAATATTATCTTCGATTACTGAAAGTACGGAATATATTATTGGAGTATCGAAAAAGATGTTGTTCTCTGATGTTATTGTCATCGCTACAGAAGAATTAATAGAGTCTAATACGTTATCTTCAGCTATGATACTGATAACAGAAGTAACTTCATTCATATTCGTTGATGATACGTTCTCATCACAATTCACAACAATCGGTACAAGTATATGGGATTTAGGACACTGACAAGCACATAATCCTGCTACATCTCCACAAAAGCAACTAATTAACCTATGTCTAATTATGTTTTTCTGTCTGGATATAATTTGGCCAAATGTCATTTATAGTTTGTACTGAGGCCAGTATTAAAAATAACAACAGCTGCGTAACAGCGTGCCGCATATGAGTATTTTAAAGAAATATTTACTCGTTTTCCTCCTACTACTTTCGCCACAACGCTGTTAAACTGTTCAGCTCTATTATTGGAATAACAGAACATGAGACTTTTCGAGTGAAATGCTAGTTGGGAAGCTTTTTTTTTTTTAACTTGAGCATCAAGGTTGCGATTAACGGAACTAAATTCTCTTCTGCAGTAATACGCCACATTTCAACCACATCTGCATGGATTGAGCCATACAAGCGAATTGGCATCGTTGGCAATTTCATAGAAGCAGTAAGCTCATTCAGATTGGAAATACCAATTCTATTCATTAATGCTCCTGATACTAAGCCTGTTTTGACATTATTTAAGTTATCTTCGTTGCATGTTTCTAATTTAAAAAGCGATCCACACATTTAACATTTTAAATCAAATTTTGAAATGAGTCCCTTTTGTCCCTTTACAATTTTTAAAATATTCAACCGGCAACCAAATTTTTCGCCATGTTTGTCAATTAAAAGTAAAATCTATAATTCGTCTTCCATCTATATCTTGATTTTCCTGAAACAATGAAAACCGGAAATGTAGATAGTATAAAAAAGAGTAAAATATGTAATTATGTTACGTAGTGTATTTGTTAGTCAGGTCACGGTGGCTAATTCCGGCATAGTTTTTTTTCGACTTACATTTGAGTGCCCGTATAGGATGAACGTTTTGGTTTATTCCCATCTCGGCACCCATGAATTTATTTATCTTGTCTACGAAAAATTCCCATTTCGGCACCCGGAAACACAGTATCAGTATAGTAAGTAAATCAACTTTATTATTTATTAAATCATTTTTGTTACTTTTTAAATTACCATTTTCACAGACAAGCCCTTGAATCGCTTTTTAGAGGATCCATTATCTCTGCCTTGGCAGTAACATAACAAATTTTAAAATATATGAAAAATTCACGGTTCGTAGGAATAATTGTTTTAAAATCTTTCCAGCAATTATGTAAAAACATATTACAAAAATCAACAGTTATGTACAATTAGCGTTTAATCAGTATAACCGGGACGTAGGCAAAAGGGCGTCCATACTTTGAGGACTTTCATACTGGTACTAAATGATACGAGTAGGCTTGATTACGCGTTCACTGTACAGCCATAGCAATTAACTGATCCCCCTTTGCAATTCTTTTATATTTTATTTACTTCGCTCAAATAAATAAAATATAAAATAATTGCAAAGGGGGTACATAACTCGCTGTACATTCATTTTCAGTCTTAATTATCACATAAATCGGAATTGTATATTTTCATACCTACCTACATAATAGGTAAAAATTCTAAATATAAAAAATTATAGTCTTAAAAATATCTGAAATAATAAAATCACCGCAAGTTGTTACTCTTCCTACAAAAAACAAACTAATAAAAAAATATTACACTAATCAACAGTTGTAAATAGACTATTTTTTACTCTTCTATATCACAGAGAAATCAACATTGTACATAATTTTCTTACAATAATAGCAATAATTTTAAACATTACTTATCAAAAATAAATAAAATCACAGTTACTTTGTCGTCGTCCACGAAACAAATATGGCAATTATTGCAGACAGTTGTTCTACGCAGCTTTTTAAATTTATCGAACCATTTTCATAATTTGCTACAATTTGGTTGATTTCGGCATGGGACTTTACGTATTTCTCTTTTTTCTTGGAAATAGGAATGTTACACTTGAAAAATTTGATCATTTTAAATGCAAACCACCTTGTATCATGTTTCACGACACTTAAATATTTGATTAAAGTAGGTCTTTTGCCGACACGCCTATTTAATCTCCCATTCCAACCTTCTACGCTATTGGTGGTACGGTGTCTCTCGCCGTAACAACACCATTTAGCCATCCATTTTCTTGCTTCGTTTGGAGGTCCATTTTCCAGCCATTGTTGAACCATGTAATCGTTGAATTTGGTGTAGTTAGGATCATCATAACTGAAAGGAAATAAAAGTAATAAATAAATAAAAAATACGAATGATGTACCTAGCATGTCAAAATTAATAGAGATAAGTGCCAAAATTAAGCATACCTGTCTACCATAATCAGTATGAATCCCTCTGCTATTGCTGGCTGAGGAAGTAGCGCCAGCGCCACACATTTTTTTACGTGGTTTACGGATTCATCATGATTGGTTAAATAAAGGGATTGCGCTTTACGTAGTAAGCACCGTGTGTAGTGTACAAAGCATCCTTTTATAGTCGCCCTTGGAAAAACTTTTTCTGCAGCCTTGATCGCCGCAACTTCGTAATCAAATGTCATTTTATTCGGCTTCATCTTTGGAAAGACACTACGAATCAACTCAAACATTATTTCGTAGGTTTTCATGTTTTTGCTGATTAATAGGCAATATAAAAGAGGCACTATATTCGTATGTCTCTCTGAACTGCCCAGATCACCCGATATGACATATAATTGTTTAAAAGGACTTGGACAACATCTGAAAGTGCCATCAAGAAAGAAATGTTTTACCTGGTAAATGCATTTCCGGGTTTGTCGACTTGAGAATATTAAAATTCTGTCTTCATCATCATTATAGTCAGCGGTCAAACATTCTTTATAGTCCGGTGGAATGACTACCTGACTCGCAATATCATATTGAGTTTTTGAAACTTTTAAATGTTTATTACGATGCCTGTACTTACAGTCTTGATTTAATATTTTCAAGATCTGATAGCACTTTTGCAACACGAACGCTGCGGTTTTTTTTACAGGCGACTTTTTCGTATATTTGAGACACGGACGACATATCGTCGCACACTTGTTGTTCACACTGATATATGATATCTTTAACTTCATTTTTTTCAAAGTTTGGCACACAGTCGGGTGAATGTCTGTTTTCATTTAGCACTATGTCACCTTGTACAGTCATACGCCCATAACACCCGTTTTTTATTTTTGAGTTCACGCATCGCCACCTTGTAGAGTCCTCATTTTGCTTTTGTACATAGTATTGATGACCTGCGTGTAGAAGTACCTTTTGGCCACGTTGGGATTTCACATAATTTAGCACTGATCTCCCATTACTTGGTCCTGCACTCATTATTATTTCGTAACTCACTTGAACTTAAAACGTGACGATCCGTTTATCTCTAAAAAACTAGAAATGCTGATAAAATGACTGAAGAGTAAACACATGCATAACGAATGTAATTGTACATTAAACTGACTTGGCACCGGCCGCATTGCTAATTGTTTCTATCTCGCTCTTTCTTTTGTTAGTTTGCGCTATTGTCAAAAATGAACCATAATGAGCAGTCGTTAGGTTTACTTTGGTTTGACTGTCTTAACCGAGGCGAAAGAGATAGCCAGAAAATATGACACTTACTTGCTTACTTATTACTTGCGTATTTTTTTTAAAGTCCAATGAAAATATATTTTACTTTGTCCACTAAACACTAAAAATTTTAAATTAAACTTATTTTATAGGTACTTTTTTTACATTTTTTAGTTTTGAGTCAATTTGATTTACTCACTATACTGATACAGTGTATCCATTTTTTGATGACTGTACTTAGCAACGACTAATGACGGAGTGCCGAGATGGGAACTTTTCGTAAAGATGATAAATTAATTCATGGGTGCCGAGATGGGAAGGTGCCGAAATGGGACTAAACCAACGTTTTGATTTGTTTTTGGTTGGGAAATCATCAAATTACTTCTCCCGCTCTGGGTGGAGCAGGAGGGCGTGTCGGACTTTTACTGACTAAAACCCACCCGTGTTTCCTCAGTTGCCTATGTGCCAGGGGCCGCGGTATCTCTTTCGAACAACCATCCAGCCATTCTTAGTGGCGGCATATGTTGATAAGCGTCTGGAAAAGTCCACTCATCCCATACGTTTTTGCCCTTAAAAATTATTAGTGTTGGTGTTTTTTGTCCAGCCCCACTAGCACCCAGAAGTACCGTTGTATTGTCTTTTGCAATCACCCTAGTAGCCACAAAGCCTTTCACTCCCAACTATTTTTGTTTTTGATGGGTCTTTCGAGAAGCTTGTTTCGTCCAAATTCCAGATCGCGTGTGATTTATCTTGTAAATTTCTCTCCCTCACGTGCGCCGCCTTCCTCTTCGCGAGCATTACTGCTTCGCAGAAGGAGGTGACGGCTACCCATGCACTCTCGCTCCGTACCATGGCCTGGACCAGGGCCGGACGCGAGAGATCGCCGCCGCCCATCGCCTCCACGAGGATACGGCGGTGCTCCACCCAAGCCGGGCAGACCTTCACCGTATGCTCCACCGTGTCCTCAGGGTGATCCCGGGCGTTTCATCCCGCTTTATGCGAAACAGGAACCTCCCGAAACAGCCGTGTCCGGTGAGGACCTGCGTCAGGTGGAAAGTGAGGATGTCGTGCCGTCTTTCGAGCCACTCCTCAAAGAGGGGACTTACCGCCGCAATCGTGGCGTGCCCAGCACTGGGTTGCGACAATCGCACTCACCATGTCGCCATGAGATCTTGCCGGAGCTCTGTCCGCTGTACCGCGATTTGTCGTGGCAGCGGAGTTACGCCCCGGCATTTTGCCTCCTCGCGCCACTCCCATATGTGCGTACCTTTGCCTCCAGATCACATGGCGGCAATCCGGCAAGGAGGCCCACCACCTTACCGGGGATCGTGTGGTATCCCCGAACTATCCGGATGGCCATGACCATATAGGGCGACTTCAGCCGGCAGGCTGGTTGGCGCCGCAATGAAGGCGCCCACACCGGTGCCCCATATAGGGCTATGGACCGCACGACCCCCGCGTAGAGCCTCCGGCAGGAGGCGTTTGCCCCCCTAGATTGGGTAGGAGCCGCTTTAAGGCAGCCCCGGCCCGTCCAGTGTGGGAGCCAAACGTCGGTAATGCTCCGCGAAGTTCCACCGGCTGTCCCAGTCCAGCACCCAGTTAGTCCCAGGTACTTCATCATCGACTCGACGTCGATGTGAACCCTTCCTGCCGTTATCTGGGAACCCGTCGGTGGCGCATTCCGAGGACCATGAAAACACATGGCATGGCATTCAGTTTAGTCCAAGTTCACTTCACGAACCGTCAGTCCCGAAAAACTTAAGTTCGACCGCGAAGTCCTTGAATCCGCTCGAAGGATCAAAATGTAGGCGTACGACCTAAGTGGTACCTGGTGGGATTCGTTACGCTAAGTTAAACACTCAAATAACTTTAAAAGGTTTATTGCTCAGAGCTAATAATGTAACGTTTAAGTTAAGCTATCGCTAAAATGAACAAAATGAACAAAATGATGGAAATTAATGCACGCGGTTGCCGTCCGTAATGCACTGAGCTCGCGGCGCATTCAATGCGACCGTATTGTATCGCTAAGTCAGAAAACGTGGTCGATTTCAATGATTGCATCGAACACTTATAATTTGGAAATTATTGTCATTATTGCCCTATCGATTAATGTCAGTTACTGGTACCGAAATACGTGTCACCAATTCTTCTCATTTGGTGTCCAATAACGCAAGTTTTTGTAAAATATTTTGCTGATTATCAAATAGCACTTGTATACAGGAAAAGTTTTTACTCAGTGCGCAAACTTTAAAAAGATGGTAAATTGAAAGAGGTCAGGTACTCTCGGGATGCTGGGAGCCAGGAGATCACCACGCTGTAGCACTAGCAGTCGTATTTCACGATATTTTGGTGTTTTTTCACCGCGCGCGCGCGTTGTCGCCGGCTCACACTTTCTCTCCACGCCATGGCGGGAGCGATGCGTTGTCCTTCTCGCACTCACAGAGGTAGGCGAGTGCAAGTAGCGACGAATTTAAAACAGGGAAGAAAAGGAAAGAATTGGGAAAAGCATCCCGAAGCCTGTTCATATCCCCCCACTTGAAATCAATCAGGGATTTCATAAGATAAGATAGATGAAGTTCGAGACTTACGGCCTATGCAGATTCATTTGTCATCATGCTGATAAGATTTTGAGTTTAAAGTTAAGCTGATAAGATCAAAATAAGTTTAAATGTAATATATAATTTTGATTTATACTAGATACTTGAAAATGTTTAAGTGCTATAATTATAAGTGCGTTAAATTATAAGTATGGAAATATAAATGTAGATAGATTAATTATTTTGTTCTTGGAAGAGGACTATCAAAATTGGCATTTTGATCAATTAACTCAACGCCACTGGTATTTTCCTAAAAGAAACAAAATATAAATCACAAGCGTCCGCGTGGAATCAAACCCAAGTAGCACAAAACTGCATTATAAGATGTCACAAGAGGTAACATCGGTAACTTTAGCACTTATGAAGACTTATTACAGTACACTCGACCTGCAATAGGTGAAAAGTGAGCTTTCACCTGAATAAGAACGTTATTATGCGTCACGGAAACCAGACTGTAACGCTTGCAGCGTTGTTTTTTTTTTTTTTTTTCTCCCGCTCTGGGTGGAGCGGGAGGGCGTGTCAGACTTTTACTGACTAAAACCCACCCGTGTTCCCTCAGTTGCCTGTGTGCCAGGGGCCGCGGTATCTCTTTCGAACATCCCGCACCCTTGGCAGGCATCGGCCCTTGCGGACCCCACCCTTTGGTGCTGACATCTCTTTGAGGCGCGCGTGGAACACAACGCGCCGTCGACCCGGGCTTGGTCCTTACCGGACAGCGAGCTACCCATTACTCGCCATCCGCAAGCCCGCGCCTACGGTGGCCGGGAATCAGCCTGGGATTCCCGACGCCCAGGACTTCTCCCGCGGCGACTACGGCCGTGAGGGCGCATATACTGCCTCTCCCTCACGTGCGCCGCCTCCCTCTTCGCGAGCATTACTGCTTCGCAGAAGGAGGTGACGGCTAACCATTCACTCTCGCTCCGTACCATGGCCTGCGCCAGGGCCGGACGCGAGAGATCGCCGCCGCCGATCGCCTCCACGAGGACACAGCGGTGCTCCGCCCAAGCCGGGCAGACCGCCACTGTATGCTCCACCGTGTCCTCAGGGCGATCTTCGCAATGGAAGCACCCGGGCGTTTCCTCCCGCCTTATACGAAACAGGAACCTCCCGAAACAACCGTGTCCGGTGAGGACCTGCGTCAGGCGGAAGGTGAGGACGCCATGCCGCCTCTCAAGCCACTCCTCAAAGAGAGGGGACTTTAACTAAGCTATATTCTGAATTGAAGACCACAAGTGTACCCTTAGACCACTTGCATTTTAAGAAATAACACGTGAGCTACTGTAATGTAATCAGTTATTCTGTGGCTTCAAATAACAAAGATATAATGCTTTTTGCTGCATACAGTGGAATTTGTGTAATGTTAATCAGCTTGTTACACGCAATCGTATAATAGCTCTTATAAAGCCCACATGATCACTATGGGTGAACATTATATGATGCTAAGTTAAAGCAAACTGCTCTATATTAGCTCACATGCTACCCATAATCTCCGTGAGAGCTGAATACTTGTACTATCGTTGACAATTAATCTACTTGTGCCGTTAAATAAGACCTTGAAGACTTCTTTATTCAGCGCTTCGTAGGTAAGTATACTAATCGCGTCGTTTAAGATATTGTGATATGTGGAAATATAAAAAAAAGGACTGGCGGAATACGCCGAAAAATTAATGCAGAATATTTGAGGATTCATAACAGAAATACAGATGATACAGTGAACATTGAACAGGCTACACGTTTTGTGAACAATGGTCCAAGTGTGAATGAAATTTTAGAACAGGAGGGTTCCGTATTCGAAAATGTTGGTGTAAAAGCACGTGCAGATTTAGATGGACAAAACTCTTCAAGTATACAGCGAATGTTAAAAGATAGTGGTAACGTATTGTGCAGTAATGACAATGAATATAGATGGGCAGATAGATCTAACTATTCTGCAAGTTCAGACAGTGAACAATGTATGTAGTAATTATGATAAAAAAGAAAAATTTCGAGAAAATATAAGAAAATGGGCCATTCAAAAAAATATTGCACACACAGCTTTAAAGGATCTGTCAAAAATTATCAATGAATTTATTCCAAATACATTACCTAATGACCCCAGGACTATTTTAGCTACACCCAGACAAATCACCTTAAAAATAATAGAATGAGGTGAATACTGGCACAATGGAATAATAATACCTTTGCAAAAAATTTTGCTTTGTTGGGAAGAAGCTCCAGAAACAATTTCGTTGAATATAAACATGGATGGTTTACCAATCTTCAAAAGTTCTAAAAAAGAGTTTTGGCCTATACTTTGCAACGTTTTCGAGAATCCTTGCTTCAGGCCATTTGTTATTGGCATTTATGTTGGAATAGGTAAACCGAAAAATTTGAATACTTATTTAGAAGATTTTATTAATGAAATGGAAGTATTGCTTCGGGATGGTATTTACTTTCAGAATTCTGGAAGAAAGTTCACAATAAAGATACGGTGTTTCATTTGTGACTCACCTGCCAGAGCTTATATAAAAGGTACCTACTGCTCACATCAGTTAGTCGAATTTTAACATATTTGTCAACATATTATAAGTACCTACTTCTCTATCTGTTACAGGTGTTTGTAATTTCAACGGGAAGAATGGTTGTCTGAAATGTGTTACAGTTGGAGAGTATTCACACACTTCGCATACCGTAGTCTTTGCCGACTCCAGATGTGCCGATAGAACTGATGATGGGTTCCGGAACAAAGCTTATGGTGCGCACCATAAAACTGACTCACCATTGCTAAGACTGCCAATTGATATGGTAAAGAATATTCCAGTCAGCGACTCACTACACCTTATCGATTTAGGGATCATGAAAAGAATGCTTATAGGTTGGCGTAATGGTAATTTTGGAAAATACATCACAAAATGGCGTGCCACTGACATTGAAACAGTTAGGAATTTTTTAAACCAATGTAAATTACCATTTGAAATTTACCGTTCAGTGCGGAACCTCGATTTTTTAGCGTATTGGAAAGCATCGGAATTTAGATCTTTCTTTTACTATCTCAGCTTAGTTATTCTGCGTGATGTTTTGCCATCTAATGCGTTTTCACACTTTTTGATGCTCTACTGCGGAATAACCATTTGTTCCAGTGAAGCTCACCATTATTTGTTACCTGTGTCTGAAGAACTTTTGAGACACTATGTTAAACATTATAAAGATTTCTACGGAGCAACATATGTAACAAGTAATGTCCACAATTTACTGCACGTTACTGCTGAAGTTAAAATGTACGGATCACTAAATACTTTTAACGCATATCCATTTGAGAACAAATTATATATGATCAAGCAAATGCTCAGGGTTGGCAAAAATCCATTGTCACAAGTGGCCAAAAGGTTAATTGAAGATGATGAGAATTGTGTAAAAAATACTGACCTAAAGAAAAAGAAGTACGCTACGTATCCATTTATCTCGAGGAGTAAAAAAACATCCCCATTTTAAATTATCAAGATTTTAGATTATCTTCAAAAACAGAAGACAGATATTTATTCACAGTACATAGTGATATTTTCGAAATAAGTTCGATTACTGAAGAACTTAATGTTGTGTCCATAAAAGGTTACCGGTTAAATAGCAAAGAGGATGTTTTTGAATATCCTATCAAATCTTCTCGTCTTGGTATATACAAATACTCACGAATTGGCGATACTACTATGGGTGTTTTAGATCCCAAAGAAGTAAAATGCAAATTAGTTTGTATTCCTCATGGAGAATATAACTATTTTATTCCATTAATACATACAATGTAAGAAAATAAAATACTTGAGGTTCTGATTATTTTGTACTTTTATTTATTATTTACATCCTATCCACATAAGAAAATATCACATCCAAATAAAATCACAAAAATATCAATTTTATGTACCTAGTCGTTCCTGACGTTTATTTATGTTTAAAGGGCAAATTAAAGCTAATCAGTGGACTACTATTTTTATCTAACTAGAAGGTAGCATACACGGTAACATTTTCTTATTTAAAACAATATTGTGAGATACGGTAGTTGGTTGGAGATACCCGTTAAGCCCCCTCTACACGTCTACAGACGCGTCCGTGGACGTTGGCAGATGCATCAGCAGACGGATCACCACGAGCCGTCCACACGTCTGTAGGTCGAGCAGTCTATGCTTATACTCGACAGACGCAACTCGTACGTAATATTCCAAAAATGGATATTGAGACCGTAGCTGCCACAGCTATTAATTTATTTAGTTTTTTTATAAATATTATGTATTTTAGATTATTTATATAAAATTTAAAAATAAATACCATAAAAATAAAAATGTTGTATTGTGTACTATTACAATAGCATAGACTGCTCGAGCTACAGACGTGCAGACGTGTAGAGGCTTTCTCATAGTGGAAACATAAACCCTTTTCATTCGCCCGTTATTCATATCTATCTAGTAGGAAGTTTTTCTTATATTTAACAAGTAGGTATGTAGGTATCTACATAAAAATTGTTCACACTTAGGAATCTAGTTTAGAGCAATTATTATTAATCAGTCGTTACTTATATCTATTTAGTAGAAATAATTAACAACAGTCATCTTCTCTTCAGTCTTGCATTTAAAACAAAATATATTATAACAAGATTTCTCTTTTACGGAATGTTTCCTAACAATTTCTGTAAATGATTTCACAACTGTTCAAAAATCAACGTAATCTAAACATAAACGAACAATTATAATATTTTTTATCACAAAAACAATCATCATCATTTCAGCCAAAAGACGTCCATGCAGGACATAGGCCTCCCCCAAGCACCGCCACTTCGACCGATTCTGTGCTTCCCGCATCCAGCGGGTTCCCGCGGCCTTCACAAGGTCATCGGTCTATCTTGTGGGAGGCCTCCCAACGCTACGTCTTCCGGTACGCGGTCGCCATTCCAGAACCTTTCGGCCCGCAAACAACAAAAACAAAAACAATAATTTTGTTAAAATGTATATGTCGTGGCTAGATCATAGAAATTGATCACTTCATGATATGGCCAACTAAAATTGCCCAGATCATTTTAAACTTTAAACTTTGATGATATGTTATTCCTCGTTTGGCCTACTTTCTTTAGACTTTTAATTATCATAGAAATCCTACATCAATGACATAGCCAAACGAGGATTGACGTATCATCAAATGTAATCATTTAAACGATCTGGCCAATTTTAGTTGGCCATATCATGAAGTGATCAATTTCTATGATCTAGCCACGACATATATGTAAAACATGTGTGAGCATACATTTGTGTGCGTGTGTGCATGTTTTGTCTGCGTGGATGAGTATGCTTAAGTTTTAGTATAAAAATTAGCATAGGTTCATACTTTCGTCGCTTCTCGTCTGTTCGTTGTTGTCACCATTTGAAGCTGTTTCAAGTTGTTCTCTTTTTTTGCCTGCTTGAGGTTCTTCTCCATTATTACCATTATCTTCATCACCAACTTGAAGTTCTTCGCTGTTATTGCACAACAATGATAATGTTTTGGAAAGCTTCTTTTTTTTGGGCTTATCAGCTAGATCCGTTTCCAACATTTCAAATTGCTGCTGGTTTTCAATGGGCTGTATAGAAAAACTTTCATTCTCTTCTTCCGTTCTTAATTGGTCTTGCAGCAATGTAACATTTACTGGTCTTTCCTTCTCCTGAGATATTGATGCTTTTGTTTCCTCCAATTGTATTGTTAAGGAAGCCAGCTTAAGTGCAATTTTTTTTTGATTTTCCACAACTACAATAAGCTTTTCTAATATCGCGGCTTGATTAGTAATCACAGTTTGTGTATCTTCTGAGTTGAATACCTGAATAGTGTCTTGCTGCTGACAAAATACATTTGTTGTTAAAGCGCGACTGTCGCTGGCTGACGGTGGTGGATTATCCTGTAACATGAAGTGATTAACCTAAATGATTAAATAAGCACATCAATTTAATTTGTGACGCAAGCATATATTGAGTATTAGTTAGGTACTACATAACAGATACATTACTTCCTTTCAACTAACACGGAACATGTACGCATCGAAACATTACTCGCGCGCACATCGCTATATCTACACTTAATAATGATAATAATATAATAATAATATCTGTTGGCGACGTCAAGTCACCATAGAATAAGAATGATTATTAAAAATAAAAATGATTTGGTATTAGGTAGATATAAGTAAATTATTGTTGCATACCTAAGCGTAGGGCTGGTTTTGATTTCCCGATTTGTGCCTCTGTCGTCCCACTATCTTGTCCCACATTCCAAAGAATTCCTCGTTCGTCCCACTTGAGTTTTAAAGTCACCACTCGTCCCACATTCCTGGCAAATTCAAAGTACAGTTGACAAAAAATATTGTAATATATCTTCCAATAAATTGAAATAATAGTTTTTTCTAATAACATAAAGATATTAAATACTTCCAGTTCTAGGTATGCATCCGCGATGCATGTTTTTAATTTTAATAATTAAAAGATCTATTGCAATTTAGGAAAATCTTTATTATTTAGTATCACAATCAAATCCAAATCACAGTACTATTAGTTACACCTATCAATATACACATTTGTATTTATCTTATAGAAGTACCACGTTAAGATATATATATGTATTACACATGTAATATTTATCTGAGATACTTCAACATAATTAGAACTACTATTTAAAAAAACCTTTATTACGTGACTAATATCACAATCAAATCACAATCACAGTATTTTAATTAACCTCCTATTTATGAAAAAGTGGTATTTTAACAATTAAATTTCCAAAAAATCAACATTTGTATATAAGTAACAGTCAAATAATTATAGACCGTATACACATTTGTATTTACCTATATGTACCTTATAGAAGTACCACGTTATGTTATTTATGTTAATGTGGTATTTCAACATAAATTGAAATATTTATATTTAAAAATCTTTATTACGTAACTAATATCACAATCAAATTACAATCACAGTATTTTAATCAACCTACTATTTATGAGAAAGTAGTATTTTAACAATTAAATCTCCAAAAAATCAACATTTTTAAACTTATCATTAATATAGACACATTAATATCATTAATAAACAAAAGGGCTGATTTTTTCCAGGCAATGGCCCAGTGATATAGTGCCATTCAACATTGCCGTTACAGAATCAAATATATATTTGTCATGAGCTATATCATCAGCACGCCGAGGTTTACCTTGGCGAGCTAAAGAAAGAACAGCGTCGTTTTTGATCACATTCAAAAAGCTAATGATGTTCAGCTTTCCCGAATATGTTCTGTTTAATTTAGCGTTACTGCCTTCCACTGGGTTATTTGTTCTGTAGATATCCCCCCAAAAATCCCATTTGCCTCGATAATATTCGTTGTCAAGCCATGCCGATACAAAATAGTCATTGTATTTCTCAATATTGAGAGTTTTCGGACAATCCTCCATTATATATAGCCATCCATCGCATTTAAGTTCAGGTGGTAGCAAAGCTAACGCTGTGCATAGAGCTATATGCTTTTTGAACATTCTCTTTTTATTTAACTTTAACGCCTTTGCTCTCTTCCAAAGTGCTTGACTAAAATGGAAGTAACAGCCTTTGCATATTACATCCGGAAAGATGTTACGGATTGCGTTCATGGCTGCTTTCTCATAATCTGTTCTGAATGAAATCGGATGCCATTCTGGAATTTGCGATTTGATAAGAGCAAACGCAGTCTCATATGTGAACTCTTTTTTGTCCATTAATAAGATGTATATTAAGGGCACGACGTGAATTTTCTCACTTGTGCTGCCAAGGTCACCGTAAATCACATATAATTGTCTGAATGGTTTCACTACACACTTAAATGTACCATCTGCAAGGTAATGTTTCACGTGTTGATGAAGTCCTTTACTATTTACATCAGCGAAAGCTAATATCCTTGTTTTTCTGTACTCATAATCAAATAAAACAAAACTCATGTAACTTACTGGAATTTTTACTTCAAACGGCGTTTTAAATGTAGCTTTCTTTATTTGCTGGGCTTTGTTTCGAGCACTATACAAGCTGTTCTTAACATTCGATAATTCAGGTAATTTTTCTATCTTGTCAGTACCTTTGTCCAATAATTTTTTTATGCTTGAATTGAAGACAGAAGGAATCGATTTTCCTTCAGAAGATTTTGCTTCTTGCTTGCAGCGATGTATTTCTTCTTTGATGTCATTTCTTGCTATGCTGGGCGTACAAATGTCATGACGAAGAATTTTCGCCACATTATTATTTGAAGTCACCATTCCTCCATGACACCTTCTGTTCACACATCTCCAGACGATTGAGCTATTTTTGTTCTCTCGCTTTTTCGTATATTCGTAACCGGCATGCAAAATAATAGGCACACCTCTTTGTGATTCAATAAAGGTTATCTCTTGGGATGTAGAAGCCAGACTGCAGCCAGTCTGAAGATCAGCTCGGGATGATGAAGCCACTGGCTCCATGTTTCAGGATGAAGAAGCCACGGCTCTATATCTGATCACCTGCAAATACAACGTGAATTAGTTCTGTGCCTCCTGTAAAAAGGGGTACCAAGTCCAATATACCCTTTTCGTTTTTAAATGAATATAAGAGAGCAAAAAATTAGCTTTCATCTGTCTAAGAAAGGTATTCCGAACGAAACTATGTACAATAGTTTCGTTTCGTAGATACGAATCGTGAATAGCTATAATGATTAAAAATCATAGCTGAAAACCGACTTCAACGTGTTGAATATGGTTTTATCATACATGCTATTGTCAGAACTGAGCCAAATTGAAATGAGACTACACGGGAAGCACCAGCTTTCGAATCAAAAGAGTCATCAAAACTGATTCACCCAGAAAACACTTTGTAGTTGAGAACATCCTCATTTTATATGAAGGAGGTTAACTAAATTAAAATGCGACCATATGGGAAGCACCAGCTTTTACATAAAAGAAGAGATTTATCAAAATTGGTTAACCTAAAAAATACAGTATAACCGAGAACATCCTCTTTTTTTGAAGTTTGTTAAAATGGGTAAACAAAATTAATGTGAATTAGGGCTCAAATCAAATTATTATTTGTTCAAATTTCTAGTTAATGTGAAAAAGGGTTACTCATTTAAAAAAAAAATACTAGACGATTTCGTGAAACAGGGCCATAGATAAAGAACTCCATGACAGGACCTAGGAAACAGGAAAAAAAATATTTTTCAAAATTTTATTTGCGTCTCCTAAAAAGTAGCGATGTACTCTTTTTCACAGGAGGCACAGAGTTACAGTCTGTCAAGAAAGCCATGAAAAAAAGGGAGGGCGCCACTATTAATTGTATGGTATCCCTATATATTTCGACCGAAAGGTTTTAATACTTTTCTTTTTATAAAATAGTAATTACTGATTTATTATTATGGTCTCTTTACTGTCAAGTAGATAACCTGGCAGATAGCTATCTGACACTCAGAGTGTAAAAAAAAAAGAGTTTTGACTTTCATTGGTAGTGGTGAACAACATTCCTCTTCCAACAAATTTCCATTCAAATGACTTATAATATTGTAACTGGAGCCTAATATTTAAGTATTCTTTAGTTTGTTTGTGATGTTTATTACCTGATTTTAGATAAATATGTAAATTAGAAAATAATAGATGTGTGTGTAATAAGAATATTTGTTTTGCCCAACCCTTGTTTTCGTCCTTTCATTTGCTAACATTTATCTAACACAAAGAATAATGTTCGATGATGGGCCTGCCTCTTTGCGCTGCCATCTCAACATGACGTTGATGGAATTTTGTGATTAATAAATAAATAAATAAATGAATATCGATATAAGAGTAATTGCAAAAAAAAATGTTAAGAGTTTAATAAATATTTCTTTATTAATCCGAGTTCACATAATCAGAGTCGAGGTATTCGACTCCCGAAATGTTGCCTGAAACTCCTGCATAATTTAATTCGTCCACTTCTGACTCTTCCGATTCACTAGAACTATCATCGCTCACTGCGATGACAAATTTGTCTATAGCATCATAGAGAGTTCCTCCACGGGCAAAATATTCTTTTTCAATTTTGATGACATGGTCAACACAGTTTTTCCATTCTTGTGGAGTCACTGACTGGAATGCTTCTTCAGCCAACTTTGCAACATTTTGACCACAAACATTCTTTTGTGCAATTCGCCTTTTTACTATAGCCCAAACCAATTCAATTGGGTTTAAATCACAATGGTAAGGAGGCAGCCTTACCACTGTATGACCATTTTCACCTAAAAGTTCATCAATGTAGTATATCGGTTCAGGTTTGTGTTTTTTTACAAGCATCAATAAGGATGGTTTCCGCAATGTTTCATCAAATGGAATGTTATTTTCCAGAAGCCACAATTTAATTGCATCAACTCTTGATGCCGATGTAGGAGCCTGGGGAAAAAAACTTAATATAGTACTTGAATTTCAAATTCAAATTAAAAATGGATGGGTAGTTATAATGTAATACAAAGAGAAAATAGTATACCTTGTTTGTTATAATGGAGTGATATGGTGCGTTATCCATCACAATTATTGATGGTTCACATATATTGGGTAATAACTTTTCAGTTACCCATTTTATAAAATTTTGAGCATTCATTTCGGAATGGTAATCTTCTTGCTTGTTTTTACCAGAAAATATTAAAAGTGCATTAGGCACAAAACCTTTCTCACTTCCAGCATGCACAATTATCCACCTTTTCCCTTTAGACACATTTTGTTGGACACCAGCAATATTAGTAGACTGCCAACATTTAGTTACTTTGTAGGACTCGTGTATGTAGCTCTCATCTAAATAAATAATATTTTTTTGGAGCTCTTCAGGCAGTCTTCTATTTTCAAGGATGTGCCTTAAATAATACTCACGTTTTGAAGCAATTGCTGGTTTTTCGATGAGAGCTAGTCTATTTGATTGGCATTTCTTATATTTAAAGCCAATTGAAATTAAAATTTTTCGAAGGAGTTCATGGCTGCCATCAAAATTTAAATCTTCCTTCACCACTGCCAATAGTTTTCTTAATGTAGGAACTTCTTTCTGCACTGTGTAGAAAAACTGAACTTTTTGACGAATGGCACATAGGTCGAAGTCATCGACGTATTTTGTAGGTCGTCCTTTCCTGTGTTTTCCAGGCGTTACAAATTTACCTCCATTCTTTAAGCCTTCGTCCACTATGCGCCGAATTGTGCTTTCGGAAACACCTGAAATCAATAAAAACATGTTAAATAACAAATACTTTAATCATCTAAATAAATCACCCAAAAGGATCAAAACCGTTCAGTAGTAGTATAATAAATCGTAGGTAAATTTTATAACCTCAACGAAATATAAACAATGATTTAAATAGAGAAATTATACTTAAAAACAGAAGATTGTCAAAAGAATATATTTCCTTTACTGTGTTTAACCTATCATAATATTTACGTACCGGTTAATTTTGCTGTTCGACCGTAAACATCGTCTTTGCTCGTCCCAGCTTGAAATTCGGCCATACACTCTTGAAAAACTTTAAATATAATTTGTCTCGCACCGCTCTTATAAACATTCCGATTCATTTTTGTCTTTAAACGATCACACAATTAAAAACACTCGAAATAGCACAATAATATTAGAGAATAACCATCACAAAGCTACGATTTGACAGTATAGGTACTCAGTTCGACAATTATTCAGTGTTGCCAGCATTAGGAACAGCAGTAGTTCCCAAAACATTCTTTTCATGACTTTCTTGACAGACTGTAAGTATGCATATATAATAAAAGACCATAATCCTTAGACAGCAACTAATATAAAAGTAAATAATTACAACAATAGTGATATAAGTCAAATCATTTATCATGACTTCACAAAATATGAAAAAATCGACAAAATTATAATTATTACTTACCCTTTAAAACTTCACAAATATTGAACCTCACTCTATGAATACACCACGCTTAATGTAAACACCTCATATTTAAAATTAGCAGATGCACTTTGTAACCGCATTTGCTCCGATTGCGCTGATAACGCAAAGCCACGTCATTGGTCAATTGATTAATACAAAGAAAGCAGAGCGAGAGAGCAAGCTCTAATCCGGTCGCACAAAAATACCGAAGCTATAAACATTCAAAAACTTGTTCTAGGTTAATAATAATAGTAGTGGTCTAAGCAGTGGGGTGCACAGGGCTTGTACTTAGGGTCGGCTATGTGTACTTTATTAATGCCTTCAATCTAAACCTAAAGTTTGATCAGAAAAAAACTGTCATGGTGGCGTAACTTGTAATTTTATAATTTATATTATAGTGGAGTCTCGGATTGAATTAGTTCATCAAATTTTCCGCAACATGAGGTTATTTATCTTTCTGGTCAGTCAGGTTTTTAGGCTGACTGTACAATTAAATCAAATTTAACTCATATGAAAAAAATGTGGGACGAGCCAGGCATACGAATTGGGACGAGCGGGGAATAAAATATTGAAAATTAAGTTTTGGGACGAGCGAGGCATACAAATTGGGACAAGTGGGGAATTTTTTATGTGGGACGAGACTCTGTGGGACGACCGAGGCACAAATCGATTTCCCATACTCTTAAGTCCATGAATACCTACAGATCAAGTAGGAATGTAATGCTAAGCCAATCACTTAATTAGATTTTGAACTATCTTCAAAGGTACATGATTAAAGGCAAAACCCAATTAGAATTAAGCCTAAATACATAAGTACCTACCTGCATATACCTACAGTACCTAATCTGCTATTAACAAACAACCAAATCTGTTATGCGCAGTTAAATTAAAGGAAAGATGTAAACATTGGTAATATTCCACGAAGAATCGGCACGTGACCGGTTTTCCCACGATCCAAGCGAAGCTTCTCGAAGGAATCAGGAGCAGGTTTAAACTTGTCGAGAGAAATCGAGCTTACGCTTGACCATTAGGCTCCACCCCCTTTAATGTGACTGGTTTAGAACAAATGTTTGATGTCAAACATAACCGCTACTTGTACCCTAGTAGAAAACTACTTAAGGAAATTTCTAAGGAAAATAGTTAAGAATTATACAGATTTTACTCAGTCTAAGTTAGTCGTCAATAAGACAAGTTATGTTCATATTAAATTAGCAGTAATTCAGTATTTTGTAATAGTTATTAGTGCGTGATTAAATAAATGTGAAAAGTGGAATTAACAAAAGGTGTTTCAATAGAATCCCCTACAATAATGGTCCTTCAGAAGCCGAATAAAAAGAACTGAAGCCTGAGTCTGAAGTTACGTGAAGATAAATCGCTGTTTGAAGATTAGCAGCGTTTTAAGAGAAGCTCACGAATACCAAGAAAGCTATTGGTGAAGATCAGTTCTACGAGCCACGCACTAATCACGCCACGAGTCCTACGTGTGCTAAAGAAAATTGCTGGGAATAAACGACTAAGAAGATCGCCTATTCTCGAAGCTAGGACATCTAGGACGTCTAGAAAAATCGATTGGTGGCTACACGACCCGCTGAGTGAAGAATATTGCTGGGAGGTCGGCTACGAACTACGCCGCGCCCTCTCGAAGCCCCTGTATCACTTGAAGCTTTACGTGTGCTGCTGAAAGACCTAGGACGTCTAGAAAATACCTATTGGTGGCTGCACGACCCGCTGAGTGAAGAATATTGCTGGGAGGTCGGCTACGAACTACGCCGCGCCCTCTCGAAGCCCCTGTATCACTTGAAGCTTTACGTGTGCCGCTGAAGGAAATTGCTGGGAATAAGCGACTAGGAAGATCGCTTATTCTCGAGGCTAGGTATTCAAGAAATACCTATTTGTGGGAGCGCAACTAGCTGAGTGAAGAATATTGCTGGGAGGTCGGCTAGGAACAACGCCGCGTCCTCTCGAAGCTCGAATATCACTCGAAGCCCGGCGTAACCCTGTATAATAAGAACGTGTAGAATAAGTATATAAGTGTTAACGTGTGTATGTACTGTAAGTTCGAAGTGTATGTACGTCTCTATAACATAGCAGTCTCCGCTAAGGACTTCATATAAACTCAGGTGAGTCATTGAACAATATATTGACATTAAGTGAAGTGAATAAGAATGATGACGCGAAGCCGTAAAGGAGATAGCACGCGCTCGACCACGGAAGAAGAGACTACGGAGACGTCAGCTACTACCTCCGAAGAGGTGACAGATACTAGCGCGGCTACCGAAGATACAACCATGGTCGAGGAATCTAATGTTACCTTAGTGGAGAAGAAGAAGAAGGCGAAATCTACTTCGAATAAAGCTGTGAATAAGAAGAAAGAGCTAGAAGCCAGATTAGAGTTGGAAAAACTACAGCTGGAAGAAATTAAGCTGAAAACTAAGATGGCAAATACAAAGTTAGAATTAACACGTGTCACCGCAGAAGACACAGACTTGAGTGATAACGAAGAGGATGCTGCAACTAAGGCGGCTGCTGAAAAGGCCACTGAAAGGTGGGTTTCAAAAGCGAAGGAAGCGCAACCCGCAACGAACCCCACCAGTCAGTTGGCAGAAGCGATAATGGAAGCAGTCAAGTCCGCCACTGACAGCAAAGCAGCAACGAATACGCAGCACGCGCCGAAGTATGTCAGTGAGCTACATCAATTCGACGGCGATGCAAGAGACTGGATGGCTTTTAAAGCTACGTACAAAGACTCACAGGCTCTCTTCAGTGGAATCGAGAATATGGGAAGACTAAGAAGAGCAGTAAGAGGAAAAGCCAAAGAGGCAGTGAAGTCCATTCTCTATACACAAGTGGACCCGGAAGAAGTAATGACTGCATTAGAACGTCGATTCGGGAGACCCACTTACCTAATAAGAAGCGAGATAGAAAACATAGAGAAGCTGCCTCCCATGTCAGAAGATGCAAGAGAGTTAGTGAGATACGCTGGAGCTGTGGCCAATACAATCAGCGTTGTAAAACAAATGAAGAAACAAAGTTATCTACACTCGAGTGATATATCGAATCGTATAATAGAGAAGATGTGTATTCTAGTACGATTCAGGTGGTATGAGTACAGAGCATCTAAAGAAGAAGATGATGAACCGATCCTCATTGGCCTTATGAACTTCTTCAATCAGATGGTAGATCAGTTCGAGATGCACGAGTTCACGGGAACCAGAGTGATGAAGTAAGGAATGAGAAGCCGAATGAGACCTTCAGGATCCCGGGGCGTGAACGCCGCTCGAGTTAAACGGCACGATGAGGAAGAATATTCATCATACGACGAGGATTCAGATAGAGAGCAAGACGAACAACAAGCTGCGACAGTATGTTCATGCAAGGACGACGCCAAGAAGCAAGAAAAGATAGTCTGTCCTGAGTGCGCTGGGGAACACGCACTGTTCAAATGCAAGAAGTTCGTCGATGCTTCTATAAAAGAAAGATGGGAACAGGCCAAGCGAGCCTTCATATGCTTCAAATGCCTGCTAGGACGGCACAGAAGGTTCAGTTGCAAAGCAAAACCGTGTGGAAAATGCAAAAGAGGTCATCATGTGATGTTACATTCAAAGGACTGGCCGCCAGAACCACCACAAGAGACCCAAGCCATAGCATCAACGATAAATGCAACTCGAGCAATAGCGAGAGCCTACCTGAAGATCGTGCCAGTGGAGCTATGGGGACCCGAGGCCAAAGCAGAAGTATACGCCCTCATGGATGAAGGATCAACAGTGACCCTAATAGAAGAAGATATTGTGAATATGATTGGGGTAGAGGGTCCTGAAGAAGAACTGAGAATTGAGGGCGTAGGTGGGCATCGAATGAGCCAGAAATCCAAGAAGTTTGACATCAAGATTCGGGGAAGATTCGAACGGAACATGGAGAAAATGTCAGGATATACTGTCAAGAATTTGAACCTATCCCCCCAAGAAGTCAGCAATAAGGATTTAGAAGATTGCCCCCATCTAGAACAAATGGACCGATTTAAGCAAAAATGATTCAGTCCACACTAACCTCATTTCGAGATAATAGAGTTTAAAGTTTATTTCGGTATTTCTCTGGCTTTGTAGTTCTAAATGTTATGTTTTTAATTTTATGTTATTCTAAGTGTTCTAAACTAATTTACATGCATGTATTTAGTAAATAAATTTTAATAGTTTCGTAGATATTCAAGAAAACTTGCGCGTGGATCATTATTACATAATACATTTTGTATGGAATTAGCTGTGTAGGCTGCGGAAAGAAAAATGCAAAAATGTTCCAAACTATGACAAAAATAAAAGCTTAAAAATGTTTATTATTTTTATTTTATTTAAAAAAACACAAATGTTACCCTACTCCTCATCCAAATCAAAGTCGGGTTCATCACAATAACCATCTATATCGTCTATTATTGCATCGTCTCCCTTCAGTTTTTTATAATAACCAATGCAATCATTTGGTATGAGATGGAATAACGATTTCAAATCGTTTAACTTCTTTTTGTTAATCAGTTTTCCTGAAGGCCATAATTCTTGCAAATCTTCTTCTATGACACCCAAATCAACACCTTTTAATTTCTTTTTAATATTCAGTTCTTTGTAGTCCTCATTAAAGGAAGTTCTCATGAACAAAGAATGTTGAGTCTTTTTTGTGATTAAAATTTCTTTTGTTTTGAGCCAGTTTACTTTGCTCTTATCATTAAATATTTTTCTATTAACTATTTTCTTTTCTAGAATTTGAGATCCAACAAAATCACAACTTTCCATTTTATGGACCTGTAAAGGATTTTTGTTTTTGCATTGTTTCATAATGGCAATATAATCATCCACGGAGTATATCCTTTCATATTGCTTGAGTCGAGTCTCAATTTTAGCGAAGTCGTTGTCATTTGGTAGGAAAGTGTGTCCTGATTCTAGGTAACGGAAGCTGATTGTCTCGAGAGTGGGGTGTCTATTTAATAAAGCCTTTAAAATCAAAACGATTTTGATATTCCTGTTTTGCCCTCCGCAACAGTCACTCCACAAAATCATTTTTTTTACTGTAGGAGGTAGCACGCACTTAATATATTTCCTCAAACATGAACCCACTTCTTGGGCCCCTCTGCCTGCCTCGCCTTCAGCCCAAACAAAACAATTCCCAACACCGTTGGAAGCCGAGTGTATACCGCAGTTGTATACCCATAACTGCCTTTTGTAGAAAACTATATTGGTCGGTATTCTAGGTAAAGGCAAGGTTTTCTCCAAATCGTAAGTCAGACATTCAGTTTCTTCACAAGTTTTAGCCTGTTCAAAATCTTCCTTCAGCTTCTTCCTTAAATCTTCGGCAATTTTTTGGTGTTCTTCTTTTTCTCTTTGGGCATTTGCTCTTTCAGCTGAGGTAGTAGAATTTTTCAATGTCATTTCATAAAGATCACATTTGTTACACGTGTCTTTCTTAAGGCTCTTGCACCTCAAATTGAATTTTTGTACAAAAATATGTCTAACAACATTGAAGGATGGACATTTTTCATCTTTTCCAAATTCTTTTTCGAATTCTATTTTGAACAATTCGTAGATTTTTGGTACCGTCATTCCTGGCTGCAGATATAAAGCATCGCTGTTCTTTTCTCTACGATAATGTGACTCGTATTTTGGCAACCTTTTGATAACATCGATAATAAGCTCAATATGTCTTTGTGGCGTTTTATTCCATCCGCCTGCTGTTTCTCCTCTTTTATCTTTTATTTCTCTGTCATTGCGTTTTTTTCGAAGACTGACAGTAACTTTTTGAGGTGTTATTTGCAGAGTTCTACAAAACATGTCTCGACAAACAGGTATATTGCCAAGTGTATACGTGCGAATAAATTCGCGAGGTTTCCTCTTCGACGGGGAGCATAATGTAACGTAACTTCGTTTCTTTTTGCTTTCTGTAATGTTAGATGTTATGTACAAAACTTGAGCTGCGTACGATTCAAGATGTACGAATCTATGAAATTCTCGTTCCCTATCTTCTTTTGAAACTAAATTAGCACAATCTTTTTTGCATGAACATTTAAAATCTATGAATTTTTTAGATGATACTTCCTTCTTTTTAGTTTGGTAAGGTAAATTTTTGTATTTCCTTTCTTTAATTTCCTGACGACTGTATTTTTGTTTGAGTTTCCTTCCTCTTTTTTTACGACCTTCATTTTCGTTTTCTGGTGCATTCTCTAAACTGCATACGATATCGTTAGCAATTTCTTGTCGGTAATTAATTGGTTTTTCCGCTTCTTCACTTCCTTCGTTGTTATTTTCTGTTTCACGTTCTATTTCTTCCATAACATCTTCAACATTAAGTCTCTCCGTTGATTTTCTTTTTTCAGTTGCCGTACTCGGAGAATGGATTAATGCCTGTGTGGTTTTGATTCTTACTTCATCACAATCAGTGTCACTTTCTGAATCTGTGGTATCTTGTGCTATAAAATCTGGATCTCTTACGCTATCGTCACTGTTATATGATAGGTTATCATTATCTTCTAATCTTAGTGATGTTGGTTCTTCAACTATTTGGTCTAATGCAATGTGCGCATCATTAGGAACACTCTTTGTTATATGTGGAGTCAGAGGTGAATATGACGGCGGAGGAATTGACAAATTGGATAGTAGCGTTGGACTACTGACATCATCATTATCTGAAAGATTAATTGCAATAAAATTAAGATGTTGATTATTGTATTTTGAACTTTAGTCTAACGAACATTTTACTGTCCTGGTATTAAATAGTACCTTACCTTCAGATATTCGTTTTTGGAAAACTTCACCAGAAGCCATTTGGCTAACATTGATTGGCGATTTGTTAACTTCGGTTTCTTCAATAGCATTCTCTAAAATAAAAGATCTTTCCCGATCTTTCAAGTTACGTACTTCATTCGTGCAATCTCGCTGTAAACAAGAGGCTAATTCCTCGTCATCACTTGCCTCGATATATGTTTCTTGTCGACTTTGAGTATTGTCAATGCGCTGAACTACTGTGCATTCTGACCCCGACATAGAGTTTATGACATCTTTTGGCTTAAAAGGGCATACCGTTTCCTCATCATTACTGTCGCTTGCTTCTACATATGTTTGCCTTTCATTAAAATGTGAACTATCTTTAATACAGTAGGGCCTCGTTAATCCGGAGAGGCAAAAACAAGACCCTTTCCGGATTATCGAGGCGTCCGGATTATAGTATGCCATATTAAATGTTAATAAAACACATGTTTAACCTTAGTTTCTTTAATCAATTTTTAAATTATAGCATACAGTCAAAATGTACATGTTCAAAATTACATACAAACAACTATGTAAGGAAATCAGCAAGTTAAAATAAAACATTAGTTAATTCTTCTTGAAAAAGTCTGTAATACTCTTCTGTTTATAATTTTCGCACTTCATTTCGAAAGCCCGGTCTCTAAGTCGACGGAGAAACATAACTTCGTGGCTATCAAATTCGTTATCTTCAGCCCATTTTAAAGCTGTGTTTAAAGCTCCTACTGCCTCTGAATTACCAACTTTTGTGATTTTTAGAATTTCAACGCTATTGTCCTCATCTTCCTCATCGTCCTCACACATAGCCGCTCGCACAATCTCCTCATCAGTTAACACTTCATATCTTTGTAACTCGCTTTCGGCACCACCAGCAGCCCATTCTTGAGCTTCTGCCTCACTTATTTGAGGATCATTGGGTCCCCTCAACCTGTTAAAAAGCTGGGCTAAAGGAACATCATCTTCTGGTTCGTCATTATCAGTGAGAAATTCAGGGTGCAAATTCTTCCATGATTTGTTAATTAGCGATGTCTTAACATTGGCCCAGCAATTAGCCAAAAGAAAAACTGTGTCCTTTAAAGTTATCGATTTTAATGAGTCCATGAGGTTTTCAGAACATAATGCAAGACAGTTAACCAAAAGTGATTTGCGGTAATTTAACTTCACATTTTGTATAACGTTCTGATCCATTGGTTGTATACACGCCGTGGTGTTAGGTGGCAGGAACATTGCAAAAATGTGGCCGTCTTCAGAGACAAGTTCATCTGCTGATGGATGCCCAGGACAATTATCCAACAATAACAGTGCCTGAGGAGGCAAATTAACAGACAAAAGATGGCGGCGGACCGCGGGAACGAATTCCGTTTTAAACCACTCAAGAAACAAGTCTTTCGTAACCCAAGCATTTTTTTGTGCACGATAACAAACAGGAAGACGTGTTGATTTAAATGCCCGTGGGTTTTTTGATTTGCCGACAACAAGCAATTGAAGTTTATGAGTTCCAGCCGCATTTGCACAAGGCATGAATGTCACTCTCATCTTCATCATTTTCCTTCCGGAAGCCGACTGCTCATTGCCAGAGGCTAATGTATGATCTGGCAATAATCGCCAGTACAAACCAGATTCGTCAGCATTGTAAACCTGTTCCGCTGTTAATTTTTTCTCTCTAATAACTTTCTGTAACTCTAGTTGGAATGGTCCGATAGCGGCTTCATCATTTGACAGTTTTTCACCGGCCATTTTTAAACGTCTTATTCCGTGGCGTTTTTTAAATTTGTCTAACCATCCCCGGCTTGCATTAAATCCGATATTGGAGTTTGTAATCTGGCGATGAAAAATTCGAGCTTTCTCACAAATCATATCACCACTTACAGGAACATGCAATCGCCTTTGTTGCAAAAACCACGTAAACAAAGCATCTTCTAAAACAGGATTTTCCGATTTCTTTAGTGTTTTTCGTACACCGGGACCACGTTCTGTTAGGCTAACAAACTTCAAGAGTTTGTCTTTGTTTTTCTTTATGTCACCTACAGTTGACCTGCCTATACCAAACTTCCGAGCAATGACAGGGTAGCTGTCACCCTTATCTAACATTTCTATAATCCGTAATTTGTCTTTTATTGTTAATGTCGAATGTTTACGTGGCGGCGCCATGATGTTAGCGAGCGCACTTAATTGACACTACGTATTACACGAAAGGCGATAAACAAAAGACTGACGGCGCATTGGCTCATGACAGCCCCCGCACCTACACGCCGCCGGGCCTCCCCCGCGTATCCCATTGCCCGGCCGGATTACAGCGATCACCGAACAAGCGAGAGTCCGGATTACCGAGGCCCTACTGTACTAACAATCCCCTGAAGTGGATTTTCAGAGCACCGTTCAACAAAAGAGTCTTCACAAGGTTCTTCAAGCATCTCATTTGTCAAAATGTTGAAAATTTTTTCCGTTTCTGGAGACATTTCTCTGATTGGCGATGACGTACAAGATTGTTGATTTTCGTCATCTGAAACAATATGGAGCCGTCGTGTATATTTTTGTATCCCTGATAAGTACTTTAACTCTTTACGTTCCACCTATTTAAAATTACGTCGGGCCACGTTCAATATAGGGTCTCAAACAAAGCGCGAAAAAGCAAATCAGCTGTTTCACACATTTTGGTTAAGTAGGTATAAACATTTTGTATAAAACAGCTGTTTTTTTTTCTAAAAAACACTTTAAAAACAATGTGGAAATAAGTAGATACCTAGTATTATGTGTTCTTACCTAGCTTACTTTGAGCGGTTTGACGAGAGTTTTTATTGCAATAGTCTTTCTGAACCATCCTTATAATGTTATCACTCCTCTTACATTTCTTTGAGAGATGTGAATAATTAAGAAGCGAACCGCCACCTTCTACGGCAAAACAAAAAAAATGCAAATAGGTAAATAATAAGTAAGTAGGTACGTACGGTCGGCTGTAGTTAGATAGTAGGTAGGTTAGTTCCAAATAATTTGGAGCTCACCTATAGCTGTGTTTCTAGGTACCTACCAACTTATTCTGAGTAAAATGTATAGGTAGCAAGCCGGGCATAAAGGTTATTTAGCGGCTAAATATACCTAAAAGTTCATCCGTAGATTAAGTAGATAATGTCACCTGCACGTAATAGTAATTATTGTAACAAAATATGATTATAAAATACATAAACCACAGAAGTTACTGCAATGAAAACAATTTAAAAGAATATGAGTAGGTACATAAACACAACGCGATCGTAAAATATCTACGAGACATATTAATAATTATTACCAGTAGCTATCTACAATAATAAAATTACTTACCATCATCTTTTTGCCCTGCATCTGTTCTTTTACGTACACTTTTTAATATTGAATCTTTTCTATTCATTTCTAGGTTTAAGACTAAACTTTTGATAAAAACTCGAATCACCAACTTTACAAAACACAATTTAACAAATTCAATTACAATGAGATGTTACTCATGCACTTTTCTTTATTTTTACTACGCAGCAATAAATTTCACGCAACGTTTCAATAGACGAGATCAGTACGAAATGACGACGCCCGCTCCCCACTCCGCCCGCTGCAGCCGCACATATTACGCGTTTGCAGCGGCGCGAGTAGGTAAGTTTATTTAAAGTACCTACCCACAACCTAATAAAGTAATAATGTTTGCAATGAGTGCAGTTTTTTGTTTTGAAAAATATTTAATGACACAATAGTATTTACTCAACAATTACTTAATAAACAAATTTGCCATAAATTGCGAAGTGGATCCTTTTTGTTTATTCAATTAAAGTATAATATAGTTTTCATTTCAAAATTGCAAAAACGTTTCAAGCTCTGAAGTTCATTTTGTGTTAAAATTTAAATGAACAAAACACGCAGCAGCATTATTTGCAAAAAAGATTCAAGTGAGGTGGATCGTTTTTGTAAAACTTTAACAGTAATTTTTCACTGCGCTTAAAGTTTTACAAAAACGATCCACCTCACTTGAATCTTTTTTGCAAAACTTTAGCGCATTTGAAATGGTTGGTTTAGAAATATGCAAAAATGATCTTCAATAAGTTTGTCTACATGACCACATTATTCTAAAAAAATAGAATAAATTTCATGCAAAACATACAATTTTATTGCAGGTACAAAAAAATGCAATAAAAGATAGAAGGTTTAAATAGTTATATACGTATTTCATTAAAGTTTTCGGTATAAAAATAATATTTTGTTTACTTTTTAGCCGAGATATTAATGATAATTTTATATTTAACCGTGAATCGTTTTTTAAGAATTGAATTTTTCGTTTTTCTTTAATTAAATAGAATAGTCATGTGGTCTGAATCAGTATACTTCTGTAGTCGAATGTTATTTGGAATTGAGTTAAAATGATTCAAGGTTATTGGAACATTTAAGCAGAATGATTTTTATAATATTTTCCATATTGTATAAAAAGCATTATTGTTCCAAGTAGTTTGAATCATTATAGCAAAAAACAAAAAACCTATATCAGGGCAACCAAGAAAATGCAAAAATGATTCTAATAGCTTGAAACATTTATGCATTATGAAAAAATGATGTTCGCTATGACAGTTGTGGTTTGGACCATACGGATTTTCGTCAATTATTAACATAGAGTTCCGAGTCTTTGATATGTTAAAATATACCTTATTTAGAGTACATAAGTCACAAAAACTCGAAATTGTCGAGATTGTGGGTTGGATCATTTTTGCATAAATCGGTCCAAATAGCAGAACAATTAAAATATCCGAACGCTCGTCCTACGGTACTCATCGGACAGGACAACTGGCATCTGATCGTGTCCCAGGAAGTGAAAGTTGGTGACCGAAGTAAGCCAGTAGCCTCCAGAACCCAGTTGGGATGGGTCTTGCACGGAACCAAGACGAGAAACGATACGGTGCGAATGGTAAATCATCTTTCAACACCGCCAGGAAAAGATGATTATCTTGAGAAGATGATAAGAGATCACTTCGACATAGAAGCTCTGGGAGTAGCAGCAAAGAGACCATCTAGTGACATAGATCAACGAGCTCTCGATGTGCTGCATTCAACAACAACCAGATTGTCGGATGGAAGATTCAGCTCAGGTCTGATCTGGAAGACGGAAGACGAAAGTCTACCAGAAAGCAGAGTAGCTGCAGCGCGACGATTAAGGGGAATGGAGAAGAAGTTCCTAAAGGACAAAGGATTCGAACAGAAATATGAAGAACAAGTTGAAAACCTGATCAAGAGCGAATATGCCGAGGAAGTAACAAACGAACCTACCTCTTCAAGATCATGGTATCTGCCTCATTTTGCCGTTGTCCACCCCCAGAAGAAGAAGATGAGACTGGTTTTCGACGCCGCAGCCAAATCAAACGGAAAATCTTTGAATGACGCATTGCTAGCTGGACCCGAGTTACTACAATCGTTGTTCGGCATTCTGCTCCGATTTCGCCAAGAAGCAGTAGCCGTCGTCGCAGACATCAAGGAGATGTTCCTGAGAATAAAGTTCAACGAAGAAGACAGAGACAGCCTTCGATTTCTCTGGAAAAACAAGGAATACAGAATGACATCCCTAATTTTTGGAGCCGCCTGTTCGCCGTGTACCGCCATATATGTGAAGAACAGAAACGCAGAAGACTTTATTAGTCGCTGTCCGGAAGCTGTTAAAGCAATAAACCGGAATCATTACATGGACGACTACATCGCAAGTTTCCCCGACGCGGCGACAGCTGCCAAAGTATCAAGAGATGTAAACGAGGTTCACAAGAAAGGTGGTTTCTTCTTGAGGGGTTGGGCAAGCAACGACCCTTCAGCAGTTGAAGAGTTCACCGACGATGAAACTAAAACAAATTCCATCGTACTAGGAGAACCAAAGGATCAAGTCGAGAAAACATTAGGACTCAATTGGAACGTTCAAGAAGACAGCCTTCATTTCACTCTGAGTCTACGCAATACTCCCGATGAAGCCAAAGAAGGAAGGCGCGCACCAACGAAAAGAGAAGCAACAAGCGTAGTAATGTCGGTCTTCGATCCTTTAGGATTGGCATCACCCATAACCATACAAGGAAAAGTAATGCTTCAAAACTTGTGGAGGTCCGGAATAGAATGGGACGAAGTATTACCTCCACCCAGAGAAGAGGAATGGAGAAAGTGGCTGGAAGATCTAAGAAAACTTGAAGATCTCCGAATTCCTCGCTGCCTCACATACGACGCGACTGAGGGGGAGCTGCACACCTTCTGCGATGCAAGCGAGAAAGCGTACGCTTGCGCGGTGTACTGGCGCTCTCAATTCCAAGACGATCGCGTGGAAGTGAAGCTGCTGACTGCAAAAGCCAGAGTGTCACCACTCAAGCCAACCTCAATACCTCGACTCGAACTACAAGCGTGTCTACTGGGAAGCCGCTTGGCTAATAATGCGAGCCAGGAAATGGATCTGACTACGACCCGAAGATACTTCTGGACCGATTCCAGAACGGCATTGACATGGATCAAATCAGACCCTAGACGATTCAAACCTTTTGTCGCACATCGCCTCGCTGAAATAGAAGAACTAACGAAACACAAAGAATGGCGCTGGGTTCCAACAAAACACAATGTAGCCGACGATGCTACCAGAGAAACCCCATCTAACTTCGATATAACACATCGATGGTTCGAGGGCCCAGCCTTCTTGCGTGAAGACCCCAGAGACTGGCCTACAGAAGAGAAAAAGGTCGCCGTCACCAACACAGGTGAGGAAAAACCTAACGCCATCACGTTAAGCGTTGTCTTAGGAAAGGCATCCCTGTCATCGTGCCTGATCCAGCAAGATTCTCCAGCTGGATACGCCTGCTCCACGCGACAGCAAGATACCTACAAGTCATAGATGTCTTCAAGCGAAAGATTCAGAAAAAGGTGAATATCACCAAACTCATCATCAGAAAGGCACAAGACCCAGCCTGGAAGAAGATGCAGAAACAGAAAACTCAACGATCAGCCAAGGGACCAAGCAAAAAAGAAGTAGTCTTCTTACCAAAACCTACACTCTACGTGGAAAAAGCAGAAAAGCTGCTGATAAGAAGAGCACAAGAAGATAGCTTCCCAAACGAACTGGCAGCCCTACGCAAGAAAGAAGACATCAATGCAATATCCAACCTGAAGAATGTGACGATCAAATTAGAAGACGGACTTATCAGGTTGTCCACCCGCATCGGAGCGGCCAAGTACCTAATAGCTTCATACAAGAATCCGATCCTGATGGACAAACACCACCGAATAACCCAGCTACTTGTGAAATATCTCCATGAAGCCTTCAATCACGGGAACCACAATACCGTGATGAATGAAGTCCGTCAGAAGTACTGGATACCCTCTCTTCGAGACATGGTGAAGAAAGTAGCACGAGACTGTGGATGGTGTAAAATTCGAAAAAAGATGCCACAGCTCACACCGCAAGGAGACCTACCACCTGAACGTCTGACGAAGACCAGCCCTCCTTTCACCTGCATAAGAGTAGACTACTTTGGACCCATGCTCGTCACAATAGGAAGACGTATAGAGAAACGATGGGGAGCATTATTTACATGCCTGACCACAAGAGCAATCCGTTTAGAACTGGCCACCTCTCTGTCAACCGACTCCATGATCCTCGCACTACGAAGAATGATCACCAGAAGAGGAACACCGAAAATCATCCTGAGCGACAACGGAACCAATTTCATCGGTGCAAACAAAGAGATTGCTGCTGCCATCGCGACCCTACCAGAAGAAACCAACAAGATGGGCATCGTATGGAAGTTCATCCCTCCTGGAGCCCCCCATATGGGAGGAGCCTGGGAAAGAATGGTGCGATCAGTAAAAGTCGCTCTCACAGCAACACTTCACGAGCGACAGCCTAGAGAAGAAATTCTCCACACATTGCTTCTAGAGGCCGAGCACATCGTAAACTCGAGACCTCTCTTCTCCGTTACCACCGATCCAGACGAAGAAGAAGCCCTGACCCCGAATCATTTTCTCATCGGGCGGTCATGCGGAGCCACACTCTTTGGCTCCTGTGACGACACAGAACTCATCGGTTCTCCCAACTGGAAGACATCCCAACGCCTGGCCGATCATTTCTGGTCAAGGTGGTTGCGAGAGTACCTACCCACTCTCTCGCCACGCTACAACCAAAGTCCTCATTATCAGGACCCAACATTGGGCGACATAGTCCTAATTGTCGACCACACTCTGCCACGCTACTCGTGGCCACGCGGCGAAATAGTCGCCACTCATCCCGGACCAGACGGAAGAACCAGGATCGTCGACGAGCGAACAGCAGCGGGTATCCTGCGGCGGCCAGCATCACGTCTAGTCCTGATCATACCTGCAACGTCGCCCCAACAAGATGGAGTGCAACGCACTGAGGGGGAGACTGTTGGCGACGTCAAGTCACCATAGAATAAGAATGATTATTAAAAATAAAAATGATTTGGTATTAGGTAGATATAAGTAAATTATTGTTGCATACCTAAGCGTAGGGCTGGTTTTGATTTCCCATACTCTTAAGTCCATGAATACCTACAGATCAAGTAGGAATGTAATGCTAAGCCAATCACTTAATTAGATTTTGAACTATCTTCAAAGGTACATGATTAAAGGCAAAACCCAATTAGAATTAAGCCTAAATACATAAGTACCTACCTGCATATACCTACAGTACCTAATCTGCTATTAACAAACAACCAAATCTGTTATGCGCAGTTAAATTAAAGGAAAGATGTAAACATTGGTAATATTCCACGAAGAATCGGCACGTGACCGGTTTTCCCACGATCCAAGCGAAGCTTCTCGAAGGAATCAGGAGCAGGTTTAAACTTGTCGAGAGAAATCGAGCTTACGCTTGACCATTAGGCTCCACCCCCTTTAATGTGACTGGTTTAGAACAAATGTTTGATGTCAAACATAACCGCTACTTGTACCCTAGTAGAAAACTACTTAAGGAAATTTCTAAGGAAAATAGTTAAGAATTATACAGATTTTACTCAGTCTAAAGTTAGTCGTCAATAAGACAAGTTATGTTCATATTAAATTAGCAGTAATTCAGTATTTTGTAATAGTTATTAGTGCGTGATTAAATAAATGTGAAAAGTGGAATTAACAAGAGGTGTTTCAATAGAATCCCCTACAATATCCATATCTAAACTAATATTATAAAGAGGAAAGATTTGATTTTTTGTTTGTTTGTTTGTATGTTACGATTTAACATAGAAACTACTCAACCGATTTTTTAAATTCTTTCACAATTATAAAGCTATATGACCTTTTAGTAACATAGGCTCTTTAACATCACACTATGACCAATAGGAACGGAACAATAATGAAAAATGTAGCAAAAACGGAAAAAATAATCCTTTTTGAGAGCTTACGCTGCGTAAAGGGTTGAATTTACGCGAAAATGCAGTATGATAGAAATATTCCCCCTAAAAAGTTCTTATCAAAAGTCCGCGATAGCATATGTCTATTTGCGGACGGAGAGCAATGGGTAGCTCGCCGTCCGATAAAGACCAGGCCCGGGTCGACGGCGCGTAGTGTTCCACGCGCGCCTCAAAGAGATGTCAGCACAATCGACGGGGTCCGCTAGGGCCGATGCCAGCCGGGGTTGCTGCGGGTGTGTCCTACGGGGTTACCGTGGCCCCGGCAATGTACAGGCAACCGAAGGAATACGGGTGGGTTTTAGTCAGTAAGAGTCTGACACGCCCTCCCGCTCCACCCAGAGCGGGAGAAGTCATTTGATGATTTCCCACCCAAAAAAAAAAACAACCATATGTCTATCTTTTTATGGTAATATTCGATCAAAAATAATGCAATACAAATAAAAAACAAACTTTATCTCTTTATAATATTAGTTTAGACTTTGGAAATCCATGGGAATTAAGTCGCAAAGTGCTAATAATTTACCTATACCTATTCTGGTTAATATAAACTTTAATTATTGTGAAGTAGCGTTTAATAGCTGGATCTTAAAGTCCTAACTTACTACAGACACTACAATATCAAACAAAAATCTTACCAATTGTGTCAAATCTTGCGCCAACGCGTCGAAATTTATTTCGCCATCAGCGGCATATGGATACGATGTTCCCGGCACGCTGCAGTGGGCATTGTCGTCGGTATCCGTATTTTGTTCGATTCGACGCAATTCCTTATCTGCCTCTTCGTATGTAGGTATAAAATTTCTCTTTAAAACACATTTGTACGAGTTCCATTCTGGTCCTGGACTAGAATGACCGTCTTTTATTAATTTAGATGCAAATTTGATATTTTTTGGTGGCCAGCGGACAATCTCTTTCGATTCCCACAGCGTGGGAACGATGGTCAGTTTAGGTACATCGTACTCGATCGTCTGTACTATTTTAAAAGCCATAATATTTCTCTGAAAAGAAAAACAATTGATAATTAAATAGGTATAATGTACGTAATTTCTTTTTTACCTATCTACTGTGTATGGACTGTCCCACCCCAACGCACCATGCATAAAACTAAACAAGACGTACCAACTGGAATTAGTTTACGATTGAAACAATACGTCTGTGCACGAATGAAAGTAACGATAAGTCCAATCCGCGATACACACCCGACTGCGGTCCGTCGCACGTCGGCCGATAGGATAGCGAGGCGAGGAAGGGGGGTGTTCCCGCGCCTCACCTCATAGGCGAACATTACACGGTCATGCAAGCGTCAATCATTTCCATCAATCATGAATGTTGGTTGAATGATGGAATTTTATCGCCTACAATTTTCGTCATGCAAACGTCAATCATCGCATTAGACGGTAGGTTTTTCGTCAATCAAAATTTTGTCTGTGGCAAAACTGACAGCAAAACCTATCGTGTAATGTTCGCCATAGACTCATACTCTGACTGCACTTAGATCGTTCATCGTTCATTTCACAATGACCACACTGTTTAAAAGCCTGAGCTTTTAAAAAGTTTTACCTAATTATGTCTACTTTGGTGGAGAAAACTTTGATACTTACTAAGTACATGATTAACATACGCTAATCCAAAAAATATAGGATGATGTGATGATGATGAGGCTTAATTCGCGGATCCCTAAAATTCCTGCAGAGTTTATCGGTTCACTGATGATTACCTACAGTTATTTGCATACATGTTACCCACTATCAAGCTTTACATGAATCTGTAGCTGACTTGTGTAACACAAGAACCACTCGTAACAGCTCGTTACTGATTCATGTACCACGAGTGGACACTTAAACTGCTCATGCCGTTTGATTGTGGTTAATACGGTACACATTGCTTGTCTGCCATTTTTTAGATTCTAACCTATGTATACAATATAATAACAATTAGTTTTTGTTTAGTCAACGAAAATAACAACAGAATTTGAATAGGAAATGTAATGATTTTACACGTAAACAGCTTATTGTCAAATTACAAAGGAAAAATAAAAAGACTTAATTTTTTATAATAATATCATCAACCTATTTTAAACTATAATTTTCAAGTAAACAGTGATATTTTGAGAGCGCGTGAAAATTTTCGTCTATTATTATATAGTATTTGACAATAAACTCTCTTTCCCATTCGAACTTCCTGGACATGGAGGAAAAACAAAGTTTTACTTACCGATAACATACAGGAAGTGATTTTTATACCCTTCCAAATTTAAAGATTGTAATCTTTGTGAAAAATAATAAAACACATATTTTTTCTTTTTACTAAAAGAAAAAATATGTGCGTGTGCGTGTATGTGTGTGTGTATGTGTGTGTGTGTGTGTGTGTGTATTTTTGTATTAAGTGATACTTCACTTAATACAAAAATATTGAGATAGTGCATCACAAAATTGTCCATGAAAAGACAATGTTTATAGACACAATGCACAGCGCGCGCCGTGTCAGACACAAACCGGGTCGTCGTACGCGCGTGGCCCCGCCCCCCAAGCATTGATAACAACCAAAACATAAGTTGCATAAGTTTTCCCTTCATACTTTTACGGGCTTAGGACCGTCATTTGCAAAAGGCATGTCATGCTGTTCTCTGTGATTAGAAAGTACTCGTAATTTGTAATTATTTTAATACAATTTAAAAACTAATTTAAAAAATAAAGCCAGATCACGTCTTTTACATAATGGCGTATTTAAAAAATTTTAATCAACTTATTTACAACAATTTAGCTAAAATCAACTTACGTAAATCCAATATCAATCCTATTAGCACTACTTTAACTGTATTTTAACAATTGTTCAAAATGTCCACCATTATTTTCTAAGCAGAGTCTTGCACGTGTTTGCACATTGTTTTTTTAATTTATTTAGCACTACAGTGTTATTTTTCACTTCTTGAAATGCACTTTCAATTTGATTTTTTAAGTCTGCGAGGCTTTGGGCCTCTTCCACATACACGCGTCGCTTTATTTCACCCCACAGAAAAAAGTCACAAGGTGTGAGGTCGGGTGACCTAGGCGGCCAAGGAACAGGACCTCCGCGACCGATCCAGCGATTATTGTATTCGCTATTTAAATAATTACGTACGGTTTGGGCATAATGAGGCGGTGCACCGTCTTGCTGATAATAAAAGTCATTATAATAAATTAATGGCACGTCGTCCATTAAATCGGAAATCACTCCACGTAACATTTCCAAATACGAGCCTCCGGTCAGCCGCCCCTCAATAAAGTATGGCCCCAGTATTTGGTTGCCTACAATACCTGCCCACACATTTGCACTGAAGCGCACTTGGTGATGAGTTTCTCTTATCATGTGCGGGTTTCGAAATGACCACCAATGTTCATTGTGTTGATTGTAGAGGCCCACGCGAGTAAAAAGAGCTTCGTCCGTCCATAAAATATTGGCATCGGGGTTAGCAATCAGCCAATCACAAAATGCTCGACGGGGTACGACGTCTGCTTCATTTAATGCGTGTACCTTTTGAAAATGGTACGCACGCAATCCTTCGGCCTTTGGCAATCTCCAAACTGCGTGATGACTTACGTCGAAACGTCGTCGTTCTGCGTCTCGCGTACTCGCCCTTGGGTTTTGCTCAAAAAAATCCAAAATATCATCTTGGATTTCTACTGGCAGCCTCGGTCTACCACGTCCCTGTGCGTGAAGTGGTGTTGTGAATTGGCCATGGTCTAATAGTCTTTGATTAGCAGCCAATATTGCTTGACGACTTGGTCTAGCTGCACTCACTAATCCCTGTCGACGAAGTCGAGGAATACTTTCTGCTTCGTACATCCTCTGAGCTCCGTTTAAACTTTCACCACTGAGTAGGTAACATCGCACCATTTCATAATATTCACGATTCGAATACATTGTTTACGCGGGCGGCGCCGTAGCGCGGCGCAGTGCGACTCACGGGAACGCGGGCGGAACTAGGAATTGCACAAGCGCCGCTTGCAATCGTGTGACGTCGACTGAATCGAGTCGGGGGAGCGCGGAGCGCGCGCGCCGGGCTGGCTCTCCCCGCCACCCCGCGCCACCCCGCCATTGTGTGACCACGCAAATTGGAAATTCCAGAACGTCTAATTATTTTTTTTGAAAATTTTACCTACCAATTTTATTTTAAAAATTGAATCTTTGAATGAAACCTACTTCTTAAAAAAAAATTGGAAGGGTATAAAAAATCACTTCCTGTATATTTTGCCTATATTTCCCACAAACACTTTACAAAATGGTTCACACAAAACATATCAAAATAATCAGTAGTAGGGTGAAAATTATTCACAATTTTGCCACTTGTGAATTGTCAGCTCCATAAAAGAGTTACTAATAATCCTGGAGTGTATTTTGTGCTGAAAAATAGGTAATAAGTACCTACTCTATTATTCAGCCCTTGTGGTTTATAAAAGGTAACACATACCCTGATAATCAGTCATTATTCAGCGCTTGGGGCGACTGTTACCTTTATTAATGCTCAAATAACGCTGATATAGTGCAACCAGCTCCATTATTCAGCTAACAGCTGATTAATTTGTGCCCAAATCAGAGTTATATCAGCTGAGTAGGCGCCTCTAACGCTCTTATTCAGCAGGTTTATTCAGCTGAAGATTCCATTGTGAACAGTGATTCAGCTACTATTCAGCGCTTCTGTGCTACTTGGGAAATTTCATACAAACTTACCTTTAGTGATTGATTTTTGTAATAAAAACCTATGTCCTTCCCAGGGTCTCAAACAAACTATTTCCATACCAAATATCATTTAAATCGGTTCAGCAGTTTAAACGTGAAGAAGTAACAAAAAATACTCACCTTCGCATTTATTTAACTAATTTTTGATTAGAGTAAAGAAGAAAAGATTGTTACTAACTAGCTTTTATCCACGACTTCGTCCGTATGGAATTAATACCTCATACATAATTCTACTCCCCTTATCGTCCCGTTTAATGATAATTTTATACTAAAGACTATCCTATGTATGTCCTTCCCAGTGTCTCGATCTATCTCGATACCAAATTTTGTCTTAATCAGTTCTGCGAAGCATGAAAAAGAGTAACAAACAAACTAACTCCCTTTCACATTTACATTAAGGGCCTACGTCCCGTTTGGTAGCGTAACACGGTCACTTTATGAACCCTACTGCTCATTAACGGCTTGTCTTGAAGATTTGAAAAATATATGATTTTGCTATAGATTCATAAATAGATCATTTTGCCGGAAGTACTTTTTTTGTATGGTTAATACTTTTGCTGTAAAAAAATATTTTCCAACACGCAATATTTTGGCTTCTATTCCATACTCCTACTAAACGGCTTCGTTATTTGGAAAAAAAAAATACACTGAAAAATAGATAGTTAGAGGTACCACAGAATCGCCGAAGCACAATTGTAAATTAATCAAAGGAATATCCCCATTTTGAGATAAAGGCTCAGAGGTGCCCTGCGCGGGCGCGGGCGGCAGTCGTGCTTTAGCATACAAACGGGAGATGAGGATACTATGGGCCTTAAGGAGGATGTTCCGATACGCTATCCATACATTTTTCTTTAGGATTATACGCTAAACATAGACACCGTTTGTGGAAAACGAATCATATTATCACTTTTCTATAATGAAATGTCGGTTGAGTTTTTTAGGAAATAACTTACATTATTTACTGAGAAAACCGATCATAAATTCCAAAGAAAATTTGACATTTGCTTAAATGTGTGCGTGTGTTTTGACTGCTAGGAGTAATAGTGTTCTGTGGTTTTGACACGCAAATGACGCGCCCTGGTTGCGATAGTTAAGAAATGACAAAGCTAGATGGCGTGCAGGCGTTATTATAAATAAATTCTGTTAAATCAATATAATACGTAGAATAATTGATTTATTTTCTTTCTTACCTTTCATGATCAGGTTCACCAAAAAGAACTTTATCATTAATGATAAATTCATCATAAATTTTATACAGGGTGATTGGAAGATGGGTGCAAAGCTTTAAGGTGAAGATAGTATAGACAATTTAGAACCATTTAAGTCATGGTTGTCTTAGACGAAGTCTTACCAATTTTTTTTTTTTTTTAATAAGGTTTAAAAGACGTATTGTACAATTTTTTTATTTTTTCTGAGCTTTAAATGTCTGTAAAAAAAATGTCTAATGACACAGAAGCCTAAAACATGTTTTGCTTGATTGCTTACACATTACTTTAAATCATTCAATTTGGCCATAATTATGCAGTTTACATTAAATTTTGAGAATTTCCGAAAAAAAACTTAAAAATTTGGTTAAAAATATTTGGTAAGACTTCGTCTAAGACAACCATGGCTTAAATGGTTCTAAATTGTCTGTACTATCTTCGCCTTAAAGCTTTGCACCCATCTTCCAATCAACCTGTATAATAGACCTATAACTTACGTAAACCACTTATTGACATAATTTTGTTCTGTGGCAAAATAAATATCATTATTCGTAGATAGAAGCGACGTTGTCGTACTGAGCGTCCGTCAAGGGCGTTGCCAAACTTTTGTACCGCCCGATCTACATATAATGAAAAACAATTTTGAAGCTCGCTTGTATGCAGTGGCGTGCACAGATTTTTTGACAGGGTACAACTACTTTTCACGATCACAGGTTTTTTTATGTTCACCGAAAGATAGTTTTGAAAATGCATAATTTTTTCTTTTCTCTATACACACACCACCTGAACAACATACACAGTGAATATTATCTATTTTTCACACTATTATCAACGTTAAAACCTTAAATCCTTGCTATCATGCATAGCTCACAAGGTCACAACCAAAACAAATAAATCTAAACTTGATCGAAGACCAAAAATTCAATGATACAATGCTACCTACTTTAAAAAATTGTCGCATAACCAACTTTGTTCGGAAAACTTCGGTAAGTTTCGTAATTCGTCGTGTCAATAGTCAGTGACTACCCTGTACGGTTATGTGTGTAAATTGTTACATTGTGTGCCACGTAAGTATAGGAATCCAATAAATCTGCATGACCACGAGAGCACATATACACATTAAGCCGCGAATAGTTCGTGTCTCTCCCGATGCACTCAGCGGCGCTAGTGCATCGCAATGCGAAGTTGCGTCAAATTGTACGAACGAACGGGTATTGCATCGATGAGCCTGATGATACGACCGACGCTCGACAGGTGGAGCTGATTTATGAATAAAGATTTTTTGTTTACTGATAAATTACTCAGTATTTATATTTTTTGGTCCACAATAAATTAAATATGTAAAACATATTATAATTCGGTAACCCAACGAGTTTGCAAATATTTGCAAAATCGAAGTACCTACAAAATAGAATACCATTCATACCCTTTCGCTTTCTTACCGTCCCCGTATGTACCTAAGCACTCACCCGCCGTCTTTTTACATCGTTCTCACATTGATAATTTCAACATAATGATGTAACCAACTGTTTGTAACAAAATCATGATTTTAAAAGAGTGTCCATGGAGTTTCTTGCCCGTTCTTCTCCATAGGTACCTACGCTTTGGAATGGGCAACTAGCTTCATCTTTCTATCTCACCGACCTTGACAATTCAAAAGTGCCTGTAATTGGTTTATTTGAAATAAATGCTTTGAGTTTGAGTCCACGCGATGATTTGCGTGAACTCATTACATATTATCGACGCATTCTTCCTCCAGTCGATCGTGCCCACACGCTCGTCGATCATCGCCTGGAATCGGTCCTAGTCCACACCCCGCTCCCGAAACCTTACTGGCGCTACCGAGGGCTCCTCTATCGTTGCGGCGCCCTGGACCCGTGCACCACATAGCCTGAAGATGATGAGCCGGTGATCACTGTAGCTCGCATGCTCGTGCACCGTCCAGTCAGCGACACTAACACCTCTTGTGGAGAAGGTCACGTCGATGTTGGACTCACCATTGGCAGTGGCGAAAGTTGGTGGCTGGTCTGCAAGGTTGTGCACCATCAAGTCTTGGGCCAACAGAAAGCCCTCCATCTCTTCCCGATGACGTGCCACTTCGCGACCTCTTCCGACATAATGACGTGGCATGCAATGGCACAGAGGTGAGTGTGCGATGGTGTTCGCCCCCACGTGCACGCGTTGTCCCCGCAGTTGGTCCAGTACCCTGGTAAGGTGCTCCAAGTGGGTAGATATGTTCTCAGAGTACTGGAAGTACGCGCTGATCAGGTAAGTTTGTTTCCCCTTCCAGGCTACGTGGCACATCATGTAGTGGCTCGTTGAGAGGTGGTGCAGTATGGCACACACCACGTCCAGGCGCGGCAAGTAAATCCCTGCCTTGGGGAGTGACCCCCCAGTGCATATGGCTCCTGCTCCAGGACGACATCCAGCCCCAAGTCCGCGGCAATCGCGTGGATCTCCGACGTAGCAGCGGCTGAGCCCTGCAGGTTCAACTGCCCAATGATGAGACTATCCATAATAGGTGCTGGTGACTGACCTCTTTTCGGCGTGTACTCCGGCCGGCAGTCCCTCGATCCAGTGCGGTGTGACCTGGACTCCTTACGGCCGGCCTTAGCCCTGCAGTACTTCTCCGGGTGCCCGTCGAGTTGGCACCTGCTGCAGCAGGTCACGTCCACGAAGTCAGTGACCTCGACCGCGTCTCAACCGATGTAGACGCGTTCCCAGGTAATCAGGGCCCGGCGTACCTCGTGAGACGCTTGGCAGACCCATTTGGTCCTGCCATTATGGCGGTTCTTTTTGAAAAGTAGGCGCAACTCGCTGGCCACCTTCGTCGTCCATGTCACATCCTCTTGCAGATTTTGCTCGACCAGTTCGCTTATGACCGCAGCCGTTGTGGCCCCCTTATCGATCCCAGTTAGTGCGATAAGGGGCTGCCTATTGATTGTTTCCGCCGTTCGTGGAGTAGCCGGGATCGCCTTGCGCAGGGCATTCGCTGCTACCGCGGAGGTCGTCTGCACAACGGTCCCCGCATTTCCTACCTTTCTGAGACCCGCCACTTGGATCCCCAGTGATGCAGGGTTGACCGCCATGCGCAGCGCCTCCTTAGAATAGAATAGAAAACATTTATTCGACACAGACACAACACAACAGCAACAAACATAAAAAAGAAAGAAAACAATAAACATAACAATAAAATTGCAGTAAAATTGTGCTGAGCGTGCCCATACCGAAAGGGTTACCATCTCAGCATTTGCTGGACGTTAGACACCCAGCGCTGGTTTTCAGTTGGCACCCCGCAGTGACACACAAACGCAGGTAAATAAAATAGATACATACTTGAATATTAGTAATAAAAATGCTTATGAATACATAAATCGATGATTCATAAACATTTTTATTACTGCGGATCATTGTTGTCCGATAATAAAGAAAATAATAATAAAATAAATAATGTAAAAGATTTTTTTGTGTGCTACTTCAGTTCAGAGACTTTTTTTTAATACCTACGAAACTACAACATAAAATAGCGCCTGTGACCTGACGCGGGGACGCATTATCGAGCAGCCGCAAAAAGCCAGCGAAGGAAATGTGCTTTCCATAAAATATTTCAAAGTGCCAGTCAATTCATATTACCTTTTGTTTCTTCCCGTGTCATTACAGGACAGCTGCAAAGGAGATGGCCCAAATCCCATACAAAAAAAACCCAGGCCCGGCGCAAAAGTATTGTGTCTCAGATTTTAGAGGATATTTCAAAATAATATTTAAAACTATCAGTATCTCTTTATCCGGTGGCTAACATTCTTTTTTTTGCTCTAGAAGTTTTATTGGCGTTCTTATTAAAAAATCATTTATCGACCAAAATAGTTTACTTTAATTCGTTAATCGTTTACTAACAGGCATACTGATACAAAACCTATATAAACATACCTATAGAGTTTATTAAAAATACATAACACTTTACTGTAATCTAATTCTTTAAGTCATAGCATAGTAGGTACTTTAACGTAAAGCATTATTTTATGCATTCTGTATTGATAGGATATATTCATAATTACCTGCTGGTGCACTATCTCACTTTACGCGTACCAGTTACATTAGTAAGAGGGAAAACCATATCTACAAACTCAGCGATCGCGCGACTCGGGTTATCTGCTACCATGTCGTTTCACTCATACTAACTTGTTGCATTAAAGCGAGAAAAATAGTGACGCCCTTTCATTTCAACCAGCAATTATGACGTAGCCGCACAGGGCAATGCCTGCGCAGTCGTTCGCTAGTGTTTACTGTGTTCTGTGCTGTATATTACAATTTGATCTGATCAATTCGATTTTATTTTTTAACGACTTCGGTTCTTTATCGCAATCACATTCAAGATTATCTGAAAACTATTGGGGTAAATAAAATAAACACAAAAAAAGGAATATGAGTATTTAATTGATCAAAATATGGATAATTATCAATTATTTTCTAAATCTAATAACACATAATCTAACCCTCCAGCCGGATGATCAAATTCTCTTTGATTATGTCTAGCCCAACCTAAGAAGTAAATGACACTTATTACATGTGCGCAGCTCCCCAATGTCCGTTGGCCGTGTATGCAAGAACAATACGCACCTTCGGTAGAACAAGGGCATAATTGCAGTTTTTGCTATTTTACAGGAGAGCTATTTTAAGATATTTATTGCATTCAGTGAGGTCTTGCTCTGTTAATATTGCTCGAAAGTTTTTCTTCTTTGCATGATATAAACTATATACTATATCCTTTTTAGGCGTATAGTTAACAAGAATTAAGAACTTTTAGTTTTTTTTCAATTAATTTTAATTTTAAGGAAGGGATACATTTGTGCCCTTGTTCTACCAAAATGTATATTATTTTGTAATTAGGACTAAATTTGAGCTTTAATTTAGGATGATTTTCGAATAAAAATACCTTGTTTTTCCGTATAAACTTTTTATTTTCTTATAAAGTAAAAAAAATGTAGTAACTTTCACGAAATATAATACTTAAACTATCATTATAGTCTTACTAATCAGTCGTCAATAATCTCACGTTTGTGTCTCTTTGGAATCACAATGAAAATAGAATTATAGAAGATAACAAAAATAACAGTGACATTATTTTTAACAAGATTCACTGTTATGCAAATGAAATTCTTTAGAATCACACTTCAAAAAATATTAATTAAAAAATATAAAAATATCTTTATAACAATTATTTTTTTCTTACTAACGAATCAGTTCTAGCTCTCTCTCCTTTTCTTAAAAAAGGTTGTTAAAATATTGTTCATAGAACTTAGGAACTATATTTGAGGATATCAATTGACGAATGTCTTCTTTTTTTCTGTGAGGGATTGGTAACTTTTCCTTATAGAGCTGGTTTAGTGTGACATCTTTCACACTTTTTTTATTACCGATACGACCTGTTCGAATTCTCGCTGCTGTCCAATCGTCGGTTTTGTAGCTGCACTTAAATTGGTATATCTCTGAATCTTTCATAAATTTGATCGCTTTCGTATCCAATATTTTAAAAGTATTTCCTTCAACATCCTTGTTTAAATTCAAATTAATATCTTCAGATAACAGCTTCATATCAATGAAAGAATCAAAATTCATTTCTTTAACGGTAAATTGAACACCCTTTTTCTTAGCATTTTTAATAAGACTGATGTATTCTGCTGGAGTGTATATAGGTCCAGCCTTTTTAGCTCGCTTAACGTTTTTTTCTATTACAGAATGGACGGCATCAGCTTTATTCTGGGTATGACCCCTAATAAGGAATTTGTGTGTTATTGACTTTATAGGCAATGTGTTGACAGCATAATAATACATTCCAAAAACGAATCTGAAACAAGTAGAAATAATTATTTACATTATAAGTACATTACCTACCTATATTGTTCAGTATGAATTATAACAACAATCACTCCTATTTATCTAAATCTACTGTAAATTAATTGTATTATAAAAGGCAACAAACTTACTTATTTTTTTGCTGCCCGCAGCAATTATCCGAATAAAATATTATGTCTTTATCTGGTTGTTTGTTAGAAAGATCCTCCAAAAACTTGTAAAGGCATGTTCCTATTTCATTGGCGCCGCGTTTGCCAAGACCCTCGTGCCAGAAAAAGCAAATTGTGGTATCGTCTTTTATATTGGATACCTAAAACAAAATATACATTAGGTACATTCGAACATAAATTGATTAATTTTAACACTATAATTAACTAATTAGAAAATGAGTCCTCACCGTAAAATTGTAACAATTTAACTTGGACTTATAAAAGAAAGCTGATGACTGGCCAATTGGACAAGGTAAGACTGCCTGTAGATCGAAAATGGCAACTATATTATTAGAATCACTATTTTTGCATTGTTCTGTGTCGTGTTTTAGTTCTAATCTGCTTAAACTTTTCTCTTCTAGGTGTTTTTTGTATTTTTCCATCAGTGGTTCCTTATCGTTAGAGTTTTTGTACGCCTCACATTCATCGCACTGATCTTTTCGGGGAATAAACAAACCAAGATTGAAATCAGTATTAAAAATTCGATAGTAGGCATCATAATTTGCAAATTCCTTTCCAGCGGTTTCTTGAATCTTTTTGTAATCACGATGAAGCTCCGCTATAGTTAAACTTCCATCTATATATTCCCTGGTTGTATTAGCCCTTAAGTAGTGACTTTCTGTTCTAGGAATGGAATTTATATGATTTCGGACCGATTTCACGACTTCATCGCTTAAATTACAATGGTTATTATGCTTTCCGCGATTATCGGCAGGACTCATTATAAACAAGGCTTGATCAGATATTTTGTCAATTACATTCCGCAATGTTTTTTCACCAATACATAAAGTATTCAGCAAAAAAGTCTTACAAATCCTGATTTCCTCACCATTTATCAGAAAATGATAGGTTTTTTTTTTTTTTTTTTTTGTTTTTTTTTTTTTGAGGGTGGGAAATCATCAAATAACTTCTCCTGCTCTGGGTGGAGCAGGAGGGCGTGTCAGACTTTTACTGACTAAAACCCACCCGTGTTCCCTCAGTTGCCTGTGTGCCAGGGGCCGCGGTATCTCTTTCGAACAACCCGCAACCCTGGCAGGCATCGGCCCTTGCGGACCCCACCAGTTCGGCGCACCAGGACACGTGGCACGCCGTGACCACCCCAGGAACCAAGTAACAAAAGGGCCCCAGACGTACCCGTGTCTGGTGCCCTTGGTCCCCCTGCGACGGGTCAGCACAGTGGCCCCGCCGCCTACCACTTTTCGGCCGCAGGGGATAGGGAGAGCGGCCAACGCTATACCGACACTCCTCTTCCCCTGCGGCCCCACCGCGTCCGCCATCAAACGGTGGCGGCCCCGTCCAGGCCACGGAAGGGAAGAGCGCTACTCAGAAGTACCGGCACTCCTCCTCTTCCGCAGCCTGTAATCCTCAGCCGCGATGCCTCCCATTCGACACCGCGGCCCGCCTCAGTTGCGGTGCACCTCACCGCAACCTACATTCTGGCCGCTACGTCGTCGGCTTGGAGACAAAAGCCCTGACGAGCGGCCCCACCTTGGGGTTCCTCTTCGCTTCACCGTGGGAGCGGACCACGGCTACTGAGCCCCCCCGCAACGACAATGCGGGAACTCACTGGGGGGGAGAAAATGATATGATAGGTTGAGTTCGGTTTCCTCGGTGGTTTAAATGTGTTATTTGCTGTGATCTTGATTCTTCGGGTTGTAGAATTTGTTTTTTAATACATGATGCAAGAAAATCTCTTTGCCTTTGGTGTGTTCCCAATTCCCAGTAGGATTTAAAAATCACACTCCTCGTTTCAAAAGAAACTTTAGTAGAACAAGACAGACGACACGAGGTGTTGCATGGAGGGCGCATGGATTTCGCTGGTGCGATCTTGCCTCTTTTGGTCGTGTATTCTTGGCCACTATTTTTTAAACGTTTTGAAACAGCTTGTTTCCATTGCTGTGTATTTTTTTGTCGCTTTCTTGACTGCTTTTTATTAATTACTTGCTCAGTGTGATCTTCACTCGTATCCACAAGGGGTCCTGGGTCGTTATAAACTTCAACACTTTCCGTATTACCATCAGCCTCATCAATATTACCCCTATTATCAGTGTCAGAAGAACTCGACGAACTAGATGAGCTGCTGCTGTTGGAACTAGACGAGCTACTGCTGGAACTTGAAGAACTGGACGAGGTGCTACGTTTGGGAGATCTAGTTTTAAATATACTCTTATGTTTCACAGTTCGTGGCGGTTTATAATCTGATCCTTCAGATGGTGAAAAATCTCCACTCTTTGAGGAGTTAAGCTCACTTGCAACCTCTAAAAAGGTGATGAAAGAATAATATCTCAGTTACTTTACACATGAAATAATCCAGATATTTGTATAGCAGTTTTATTATCTTACCTGTAGTATTTACCGCAGGAGAAATTTCTGTTCCAAAATTGTTATTTTCCATTTTTTCAACATCAGAATTCTCGAAATCTAGAAGAGGTGACGGTAATGATTCAATAGGTGTATCCGTTGTTTCTGAAATGATGCCTTCCATTGATTTAACAGGACCCTGGTTTTTTATATTCATATCTATCCATGTTTCAACCATGTTATTAGCTGTAAAAAAATATATATTTATATAAAAAACTTAAGTAACATACCAATATGAATTAAGAAATAGCAACAATATACTTACACATTGACGAGTTTTCGATTGAATTTGCTGCTCTGTTAGAGCCCACATCTCCTTCGCGACAAGATCTATTAGAATTTGTGTCAGTTTCTTTGATTTGCAAATTATTTTCGTCATTAAGCATCATTAAAATTTTTTTACTACGAGATCCCATTTTAAATTCTGAAAATTTTATTAAAATTTAAATTATACAAAGAAACTATTCATATCACAATTCACAAATAATGCATACCTACTAGTCGTAAATACATAAAAATACCAATACTAATAAATAAACAGAAAATTTATCACAAAATTTGTATTAAAAAATAATACAAATTTATTTCATTAACTTAAATAACAAACATTAATATTAAATCAAGTCAATTTGGAATGACAAAAACGTAATTGTCATTAAGTCTAGCAAAATAGCATTGCAATTGGAATGACAAAAACACATTTACTTTTAAGACCAAGGAATAAAACAAATCTTGAACGGACAAGGGCATAACTGTCTGAACGACTTTGTCCTTCCAATTTTAAAATTATAAATTAGGCATAAGTGTAATAGATGTGGCATTGTCGCTCCAGAAACCAAAAAATTAAAAGGGCATATTTACCTTTACGACGTTAGCGGTCCAAGTGACGACTGCCTCTCTCCCCACCGACGGCGCAACTGACCAATGAGACTATGTCCAGCCAAGAGAGCAGTAAAAAGGCACCAATAAGACAAAGTCACTATTTTCGCCTAGCGGATTTTTAAAGGAATTAAATGACTGTCTTTGTTCCTCCAGTTCAAATAGCATTTTTAAGGCATTTCTGTATACTTAACTCATTTTTGCAATTTTTGACAATTGTGCCCTTGTTCTACCGAAGGTGCGAATAGTACTCTTTTATGGCATTAATTCCACCAACTGTTGCGTTATATAGCACGTAGGTATAATATGTTTTGCTTCGTACGTGTCGTGATTGAATGCGGCAACGGATGAGCACATTGTTGGTAGATACTTCAGATCGAACAATTGCATTACCTTCTATGGTGAGATCCTCTGAGTGCCTAAACACCTCTATTTCATACACGCCCGTTGCTTTCCGCGCCGCAGCTGAGCCAGTAGCTTTAAATTCCCCTAATAATAATAATGCCAATATTTCGATCCAGCCTGTCCCCAATAGTGATAGCTGTCCCCCTATCAGTGACGCCCTGAGGCGATGTCCGTACCCCACAGGGGGTGCCCTCAGCGTGCAGTCGCTTAGTATATAAATTTAGTTTGTAAGCCCTGGCTGGAGGCGTTAAGATTAGTTTCTTAATGGCAGCCCCAGGAATGACCGGTTGAGCAGTCACGGCCTCTCAAGGCCAACTGCGAGATGCCCTACAAAAAAAAAAAAAATTCACATACTCGCTACAGTATGAGCGCGATATTTTAAGATGGTATGTTCCTATGGCAAACTTAATCAAGTCCACGTATGATACCTCCGGAAAATCCGCTACTTGTGGAATGTTCGCCTCTAATCTTGTGAATGTTGCTCGTTGCCTATTTAAATTATTTTCATGTACATATGCGGCTAAGAGGTTGGGCTTATGTAAATTACGGCTTATAGTTTCAATAAAATCGTTAGTATAAGCGCTATCTTCATATGATTCCTGGAAACAGTTTATCAACGCTGCTGCTATTTTATAATCGCTAAAAATGGTAGTCATGGTAATGTTGAACATTCTGTGCCGGAATAACTTATAGTCCCGTTTGAATTTCTGTGGTTAAAATATTAACCTGTTTACTTAACCTAACCTTTAACCTTTAAAAAAAAATCCGTTGACTGTCTCGACAACCCATCGACATAAGGTTACTAGCCGTGATTTATTTGACTCTTCGGTTGTAAGTTGAGTTTCACCTCGTCTCTTAGAGGGTGGCATGTGTGCCACATAACCATGCTCCTCTAATAATGGTATAGAGTCACGATAACCCCTATCCAGAATCACAATATCACCTTCTTCAAAGAAATAGTGAAACGGGTTCGATTCTGTAGGCTCGCCGTTTGATAGAATTTGAGTCATTATGTCAGCATCACTTGTTACAGCGTTGTACGGTCCTGTCACATCTAAGATGTAGCCGTCCCCACAAACAATCATAAATGGCTTTATTAAGTTGCGATATTTGTGTAAGCTATATGATTGCCTTTGGAATAAAAAGTTTGAGCTCTTTTCAACAAATAAGTATGTGCCATCACATATTATAATCGCTTTTGGGGATTTTTCACTACCAAATATACGTACAGGTAAAACTCTATTACGGTTTATTACATCATTCCGGGTGATGTGGTCTAACCCTAAATGCAGGGGCACGAAATCTGTTAACAGGCATCTTCTCGTTAGATTATTTTTTCTGCTCACAGTTGTATTAGGTATACTCAAAATAGAGCCTAGTCTTCTGTTAGGCTCTCCTGTTCTAATTTTGCACAGGAACAATCCTAAGTCTGTTCGTGGAGTACGAGATTCCCGACGCAGTGATGGGGTTTGTCGTAAAAGTCGTTCGAATTTTTCGTGATTTAAACCAGTCCAGTAGTGCAGGTTGTCTTCAGCTATTTCGCTTATATTTTCAAAATCTAGTTGACCTCTTCGTTCAAGGGCCAACGTATACATGTTAACAATATCAATGATACTTTGAGCATTAATTAAAGTCGGTGTGCTGATTGGCTATATTTGCGGAAAATTCCTCTAAAGGTGTTTGTTGTAAATGTGATTGACAAATACGACCCAGATCAGGAATATACAAATGATAATAACTTAGAAGGTACGTTTTTATAGAATTTGGAACACATCGTAGCTGTAAGTTGTTGCAATTGTTCATCATGCAGCGACGGGACGTGTTAGCTGCTCGAGTAAACTCAGGAATATTCAATGAGGCTCCAACAGCGGGAAGGACGGGAGCAACGACGCGGGCAGGCGGGCGGTCTTGATTCCTGAGATCCGAGTCAATTCGATGCCAGCATGCGTGACAAATTGATCTCGTTCCATCAAATGGAATCTGTAAAAAAACAGTACGTCTGAAAACAATTTCCAAGTTATGTGCTTTCCTTGTTAACTAAATACAACGGATTTCAGTTTTGACGCTGTAGCTCGGGAATGGGTCACATGTACCCAGAGCCATCCTTAATAAAAAAACCAGTTCTAGGTAAACGGCGCAAGGTCGCATGCGGGGAGGCAAGCGGAGCGGCTAGTGAACAGGTAGAACCACGATAAAGGGTCGCTGTATCCAGAACTACTACATCGCGACACATGCGAATTGCTTCAATTGTACATGTACCTACTTATTTATTTAACCATTTATTTTACACAAGTAACAAACAAAGAGACAATACCTACATAAAAAAACGACGCGACAGGCACTGCTTATTTGTAAAAGAAATATCTTACAGCAGAGCTATATTATTATTATGGTGACAATGTGAGAAAATATCAGCCAGCTATACACTATATTCCCATTATTATTCAAGTACATTTATAATCTATATTTCCTTATTCGCAGGTATTTTTTATAACTGATTTATTAATTAAGAAAATCAACAGCTTCATTTAAGTATACTATCATAACTTGGCTAAGACATAAGCCAAACAAATCCCGAGATTAAGTTTTTGTACGTAATATATAAATACCATGAAGCACTTACCTCTTGAAATTGTGCTATAGCACGCATCATTTGTTCTACAAAGCCCCGTCGTGACTGCAGAAAATGTTCAGTTAGAACATGTCTTCGCCGCCGTCGGCGTCGTAGTGAACGTTCACATACGATACAAACGTCAGCCATTGTCACAAAGCAAAACAAAAATCCAGTATGAAAGAGCCGAAGTCGTTAAAAAAATAAATCGAATTGATGAGATGAAATTGTAATATACAGCACAGAACACAGCAAACACTAGTGAACGACTGCGCAGGGACTGCCCTGTGCGGCTACGTCATAATTGCTGGTTGAAATGAAAGGGCGTCACTATTTTTCTTGCTTTAATGCAACAAGTGTGAGTGAAACGGCACGATAGCAGATAACCCGCGTCGGGCGATCGCTGAGTTTGTAGATATGGTTCTCCCTCTTACTAATGTAACTGGTACGCGTAAGGTGAGATAGCGCATCAGCAGGTAATCATGAACATGTCAAAACAATACAGAATGCATAAAATAATACTTTACGTTAAAGTAATATGCTATGATTTAAAGAATTAGATTACAGTAAAGTGTTATTTATTTTTAATAAACTCTATAGGTTAGGGTGTCCCAAGACATAAGGGATTTTTTTTTTCGCGAAATCAAATACGCATACCCTCTATTTTTATTCGGATTGACCTCATTGACTCAAATAATAAATATTATTGCGATTAGACAACGATAACCCGTGCCGACTTGATGCCAAACTTTTGACATGAAAATTTGTACTGACTAACTGTAGGAGTAATTAAGAACTAAATTTTTATTACTTAATAAATACTCCAATACACCCAAATAGTATATTATTTATTCATTTACATTAAAAAATATTATTATTGTTCAAATTTTCTTTTTAACGTTTGTTTTTTTTTTAGAGTCAGGATAAATTTTCCGGTGTTCTTGTACGCAACGTAATAAAAATTGTTTTTGTTCCTCCTCAACAGTGAGTAATCCATGAAAGTCTTGCATTAACTTAACTGCTCTTTCGGCTACGTCGTTTACTACCCTCAGTGCTGAAACTTTGTTCTGGCTTCTTGAAACAAAGCATTATTTGACCAAAAAGTAAGACATTCATGTAGAAAACTGTCTTCAATTTTAAGACCAATTCATACATGATGTCGACAAGCGAAAATAAGCATTTCTCTGTTCAGTTTTTGTTCAAGAAGCACACAAGCACCATTTATATGGCCTGTATTTGAAGCAGTAGTATCACAAAAAAAACGTTTGCACTTTATCTTCTAAATTCCAGTCTACAATCGCGTTCCAAACTGCCTGTGCTTGTTCACTTCCTATAGAACTTTGTAGTCTTGGTACAGCAATAAGTTGTTCTTTGTTTTCATAAGAAATAACTATAGGAAGACGTTCTTCTTTTGATTTCCGAGCATTTAAAGCAGGCAAAAGCTTGCCGCCCCAATGAATGGTAACAACTTCCGGTACCTTATTTTTGAAATCAATTTTAATAGCTTCAGCGCGTTCTTTCCGTTTTTCTGTGCGAATTCATTGGATAAAAGACTTGCTTATCGGAAATTCATCAATATTATATCCAAGTGCTTCAATAGTTGCTTCAAGAATAAACACAGAATCTCTCATACTCAATTGACACCTATCTAGTGCTGATACTAATTTTGGAGTAATAAAATCTCTCCGCAGAGATGTTTTGCCGCGTTGCGTGTTCTCGACAAGCTTCGGTACGTCCTCTTGTAAATCTAAGTTTTCAATAGATTCAGATGATGAGTCGTCTTGTAACGGTACATAAGGTGATGTCGAAGGAGTCGGCTCAGACAAATATTTAGTACGTTGTTTTTCTTCTTCGATAGTTCTGAGGCGCGCTCTTTCCTCTCTATCAGTCAATTTTTTATCCACTCCTGCTAAGTGACCAGGTCGGCTTGGTTCTCTTTGACGTTGTAAAAAGATCCTATCTTCATTTATTTTTATTATTTGAAGCGCATCAGCGTGTGCAATGTCAAACAAATTATCTAAACTTTTGATAAAGTGTTGACGGCGCTGCTTAAATACGTCTTGTGTCTTTTGTACATTTTTTTGCAAGTCCCTCCAAACTTGATATAAGTTTACAAATTTTTTAACACAATTAGGCAAATATTTAGTAGGAATACGCGCCTTTTCCCAATAGATAATACATTCGCGAATAGTGAGATTCGCGCTTTCATTGACAGTTAAATTCACTTCGCTGATATTGTAAAATAAAACTGCTACAACTTGTCTATTAGACGAAAGTTTTGAACCAGTTATTTGATGTTTTACGTCACCTATTAAAAATATACCCCTTTTAGAACTGCGTAATTGCACTGACATGTTGACTGATTGAAAACAATGCAAGTTCTATAACTAAATAACGAGTAATCACAAGCACATCGACACGTTAGGTCGCGTCAGCCTTAGAGAGCAAGTACTGACATTGATGTAAGTCGGCACGGGTTACCGAGATCCTACCTTCTTAAAATTTTATTTATAATTGTTTTGACTTAAAAGTAAAAAATTAAGAGGGTATGCGTTAAAACAAAACGACTTTTATTTTTCTGGGACACCCTACTATAGGTATGCTTATATAGGTTTTGTATCAGTATGCCTGTTAGTAAACGATTAACGAATTTAAGTATAATAGGTAACTATTTTGGTCGATAAATGATTTTTTAATAAGAACGCCAACAAAACTTCTAGAGCAAAAAAAAGGATGTTAGCCACCGGACAGAGAGATACTGATAGTTTTAAATATTATTTCGAAATATCCTTTAAAATCTGAGACACAAAACTTTTGCGCCGGGCCTAAGTTATTTTTGGGCCATCGCCTTTGGCTTTTAGATTCTAGTCGTACCGTTAATCGTCGCCCTTATAGGCTTAGTGTTAGTAGACACGAAGTTGTTACTTCAAACTGTTGAGATTAGATTAATAAACAAGACTTCTTTGAGTTTGAACTTAATAATCGTTTTTATTAGCTAGTTCACACAGTGCACAGTAAAAGTCATTATACAACATGTCAGATGAAAGCAGTATAAAAAAATTTAGCGCCATCTGGCGTTACAATATAAAAGTAAACAGGCAAACAAGTAGCTTGCAGCCTAGAATTAATTATACATTTTTATCTAAAACTCCCACTAAATTTTATAAACAAAAATTACTCATATTTGCCTGCTTTTAATAGAAAATAAACTAACTTACATAACTGACAATATTTCATCTCTTAGAGTGAGTTGCACCAAGAGCTACGTTATAGTTGTCGTCAAAGTTAATAATAACGGTAACATTAACAATAACCATAGAATATAACTTCCTGCTGTTGCACCGTCATGTCAAATGTGAAAGTTAAAGTTAAAAGGGTGAAAAGTGAGAAGACGTCTTGTTTTCCCAAAATGTTCGTGGGTAATTTTTTTAGCAATGGCAATATTTCAAGTTTATTGTCATCACGCTGTCAAAGACCGCCAAACTCAAATTCACAGCGCATCAGTTCAAATTGTTTTCCAGCGGGATTTACATGATTTTAGGCTTGAAATTTAAACACTATTCTGCTGTAAAATATAAGTATAATATTATAAGTTTGTGCAAAATATGGAGAGTTCAGGAGGAATACCAAATAGCAATTTACTCCACAACTTCAATACAAAGTGAGTACAGTTTTTATAATATTATTTCTTCGGTTCCTGGTTCCTTCTGTATCGATCTAAATCGATCAATGCGAGGGCGATAAACTTTTCTCTTCCTAACTGGCAAATTGAATTCACTATTGGTGTCACTATCATCGCTAGAAGAGCTCGATTTCCACAATATATCGCGGATTAAAGATATACTAATTTCGTTTCAATGGTTTATTCAATATTTTTATAGGTTACAACTGCATATCAGATGATCCTACAATGACACAAACCGTAACTATAGCCCTTAACCGCCCGAATTTGAGCGGTTAATGTTATCGTTATTTGTGACGTAATTTTAACAATTGTTAAATTGGTGCAACACTTATTTCGCTTAACCGGGGATTTGACGGCTGTCACGGCGTTGGTTATTGTTAAAGTTAGTTGGTGCAACTCACTCTTATACGTTCGAATTTAACAATAGGTAGAGCGTTAGTAAAAATATCAGCCAGTTGACCTGAATTTTGCACATACTTAATAACAATTAATTTTCTTTTAACCTTTTCTTTAATGAAATGGACAATGTGTTTTGTCTTTTTATGATAAACAGGATTATTTATTAGTTTGATTGCACTTTTATTATCAATACACAGAGTTGTACAATTTTAAATGATATCAATTGCTTTGAAAAACTGTCTTAACTGTCGTATACTGATGCCGGGGCTGCCTTGAAGCGGCTCCTGCCCAATCTAGGGGGGCCAAACGCCTCCTGCCGGAGGCTCTACGCGGGGGTCGTGCGGTCCATGGCCCTATACGGGGCGCCGGTGTGGGCGCCTACATTGAGGCGCCAACCAGCGCGAAAGCTGAAGGCGTCCCATAGGGTCATGGCGATCAGGATGATCCGGGGATACCGCACGATCTCAGGTGAGGCGGCAGGCCTCCTTGCCGGATTACCGCCATGGGATATGGAGGCAAAGGTCCTCGCGCATATCTGGGAGTGGCGCGAGGAGGCCAAACGCCGGGGCGTTACTCCGCTGCCGCGAGAAATCGAGGTGCAGCGGACAGAACTCCCGCGGGATCTCATGGCGACATGGAGAGCGCGATTGTCGCAACCCAGTGCTGGGCACGCCACGATAGCGGCGGTAAGTCCCCTCTTTGATGAGTGGCTTCAGAGGCGGCACGGCGTCCTCACCTTCCGCCTGACGCAGGTCCTCACCGGACACGGTTCTTTCGGGAGGTTCCTGTTTCGCATAAGGCGGGAGGAAACGCCCGGGTGTTTCCATTGCAAAGATCGCCCTGAGGACACGGTGGAGCATATGCTCCACCGTGTCCCAAGTAGCACAAAACTGCATTATAAGATGTCACAAGAGGTAACATCGGTAACTTTAGCACTTATGAAGAGTTATTACAGTACACTCGACCTGCAATAGGTGAAAAGTGAGCTTTCACCTGAATAAGAACGTTATTATGCGTCACGGAAACCACACTGTAACGCTTGCAGCGTTGATATAGGTAACAAGTTCAGTATTATACAGCTTTAAGCAATTTAAAGGTTTTTTGTGGACTTTAACTAAGCTATATTCTGAATTGAAGACCACAAGTGCACCCTTAGACCACTTGCATTTTAAGAAATAACACGTGAGCTACTGTAATGTAATCAGTTATTCTGTGGCTTCAAATAACAAAGATATAATGCTTTTTGCTGCACACAGTGGAATTTGTGTAATGTTAATCAGCTTGTTACACGCAATCGTATAATAGCTCTTATAAAGCCCACATGATCACTATGGGTGAACATTATATGATGCTAAGTTAAAGCAAACTGCTATATCCGCTCACGTACTGGTAATTTGAAACGTCAAGTCCCCTCACGCCCCGCCCCGCTATCAGCCAGATGACATGTTTACGACCGCGCTCACAAAAAAGGGTCTACTCAAGTTTCTATTGCTTGTAGCTACCTGAAGTAAGTTGTGTTGGGTTTCTGAAACATCTGGCCATAATATAAATACGAAGGGTTACTCAAATTACATCATTTGTATTTGTAAACAAATGTTGAAAACGGACAAGTGGTTGAAAGTGCGTTTGTTCCCGTGTTATGATGATTTCTGATAAAATTACAATGTTATTTTGCACGAAATTTTGCTTGTGTCTTGTTGAATAAACAAGTAATCTAACAGCAGCGTTTTTTTGAAAGTTGAACCTAACATTTTCATATTATTGAAACTCAAACTTCATACTACGCGGCAGCCATTTTTATGAATTCGCGTATTACAACGCATGACTTTGTAAACGCTCATCCTAGTTAGATTGAGTGTTTCCAATAAACAAATGTTACAAGAATACTACATAAACCCTTTATCTACCCATATCTATCTTTATATTGTAAAAATATGCCAGTCTAATTGTAATCTGATAAGAATTTCTGGAAGAGAGAACTAATCGGCCATGTCTTTGTAATAGCTAATTTTACATGGTACTTTGTTTTAGAATTTGAATAATATTAGTCTAAACTGCAAAAGAATGAACTATATTTGCTAATTACTGTAAAAACTTATTCATTGTAATGGAAAAAAGCAAAGATATCAAGCTTTGAATTACCCATAAAAATGTATGGAGTTCGAGAAATTTCGAAGTGATGTGACTCACTCACTCTACGAAAATATCGATAAGTTTGGTTTAGGCTTTAGGAATAGGAGTTCATTGTAGGATATGATAAAAAAAAATCAGTTACATGATTTCATTAGATTTATTATAAAAAAATATTTTATTATGTATGTGTGTGTGTATGTTACATAGGGAAGATTCAGATAGCTTTATTTGATCTAACATGTAATAAAAAACAATTCTTGGAATAGGTTATTTTATTTTATTTGTACATGGCATCGTAAATACCCACATTTATGGTATCTTTATAAGTAGTGTGTATGTTACATAGGGAAGAAAAATAATAAACGTTATACTTTGAATAAGTTATTTTGTTTTATTTGTACATAACATCATATATATCTACTAACCAGTTACACATAACATCAAGCTTGTTTTATTTGTTCATAAAATCATATACATCTACTAACCAGTTACACGTAACATCAAGCTTGTATTCCCTGAAGGCGTAAGCAGAAGTGTATACACCCACAATTATGGTTTCAACAGGTACCTCTATTTTTAATCTAAGTATCAGATTTATGCATAAAAAAAAACATTTAGTCTCGGTACGAAACTTCCGATACTTGAGATGCTTGTAAATAACAAATATTACTGCTACTTATTGTACTAACGACCATCTATTAAAATTAAATAAACACTTCTTCAAACTACCATTCATTCTAAACAAAAAACCCAACGCTCTAAACAAGCCACTTAGAAACATCGTCATAAATAACCATTGTTTACGACTTTGCGATAAGAACGGGCCGCCCACGGCGCGGCGGGTGCGATGACGTAATCGTGTGATCGCTCAAGCGGCTAACCAGTTACACATAACATCAAGCTTGTATTCCCTGAAGGCGTAAGCAGAAGTGTATACACCCACAATTATGGTTTCTTTATAAGTACACTGTGCATATGTTACAAGTTATTTTGTTTTATTTGTACATAAAATCATATATATCTACTAACCAGTTACACATAACATCAAGCTTGTATTCCCTGAAGGCGTAAGCAGAAGTGTATACACCCACAATTATGGTTTCTTTATAAGTACACTGTGCATATGTTACCAAGTTATTTTGTTTTATTTGTACATAACATCCTATATATCTACTAACCAGTTACACATAACATCAAGCTTGTTTTCCCTGAAGGCGTAAGCAGAAGTGTATACACCCACAATTATTCGCCAAGATCGTGCCAAACGGAGCCACCGGAGCCAACGGAGCCACCAGAGCCACCGGAGCCGGCTGAAAAAATAAAAGCTTCAATAAAACAACTAGTATTATATATAACATTACTCGCTGCCTGCAACTGTAATTACCTATTATCTAAAGCCAAAAGATAAACCACACCAACACAACAACAAACAAAATCATATGGGATTCTTGGCCGCCCTTACTCGCTGCATGCAACTGTAATTACCTATTATCTAAAGCCATAAGATAAACCACACCAACACAACAACAAACAAAATCATATGGGATTATTACTGACATATTAGTAAATTCACATTCATCAATTATTAGTACATATTTACCTCAGAAAGCACCTCGGCCTCCTCGTCCTCCATCTCGCCATCTACCTCCTCCGCCTCCTCCTCCTGCTCGTCCATCTCTTCTGTGGGCTCCTCCAGCTCTTATACGATATCCTCAATGTCATCATCGTTGAAAATATCATAACAGTCTGATGGAGCATCGCCGGACATGTTCCAGGATGCATCTAAAATCAAAATATAAAAAGATGTATGAATAAAAAGGAAAAGGCATAACCCCTGTAATGTCGGACAGCGATGATTCAGCCCCGTTCGATTTGTCCATAACTGTCAGGCGAGCTGAATAAGCCCCGTTGCGACTGTGGTTCGCTTTCGGCTTTTTTTTGTAATATAATCCGCTGCTCGAACGACCACGGGACATACCCTGTCCCAGTAGTAAAAACCCGTTGAGCGACCGCGGGACACACGCTGTCCCAGCGGCACACAACCTCCTTTTTATGTGAAGTCGGTCAAATATAAAATTATCTATCTTTTGAAACAGAATAATTCACTAACACACCGATTTCATCGATAATGTCTATCGACACGACTGGACAGCAAATTTGCGCGAGTTACGTCATAGAACTGTCAAATAACTGTCAACGGTCCGAGGGCAAAGACCCGATACGGCACTCAACTTAGAAATCATTGAAATGTAAAAAAATTAGAATGAAATACACCTCGAATGACCAAAACATATTGTTATTATTAGTTATAGAGCATCTCAAATCATACAGATATACTCAATTCATTGTAAAACAGTCAAAATTTATCAAAGTAATGACGCCATTAGCCCAACGGATTTTTACGTAAAATTTATTTGGCCAAAAAAAAGTATTTATGACGTTATTTTTAGTGCAAATATTATCTACAACGATGTAATAACTACTAATAAATGAATATTCATCCACTTACCGATGCAAATCTCCAAAAAACCCACCAAAATTGATTAAAAAACACGGAACTCGCCATTTCCCTTTGCCGTGTCGAAGCGTCAGTAATGGCGTCGTTTTCTTTAATTTTTTACATGTTGGCAGACTAATATTTTGGCTATGGAAGTAGTAAGTCCGCGAGAATATTTATCTGGCCATAGACTGAAATGATCGCAGACGATATAAAACCTTATTTTCATTTAAAATAAAGCCAAAAATTGTGTGAATCGGGGGTGGATCACCCGGGCGACCAGCCGGCCTTTACGAATGGGCGACGGTGGGCGTCGCGGTTGCCATCCCGGATCGTACCGGTTGTGGACTTTAACTAAGCTATATTCTGAATTGAAGACCACAAGTGTACCCTTAGACCACTTGCATTTTAAGAAATAACACGTGAGCTACTGTAATGTAATCAGTTATTCTGTGGCTTCAAATAACAAAGATATAATGCTTTTTGCTGCACACAGTGGAATTTGTGTAATGTTAATCAGCTTGTTACACGCAATCGTATAATAGCTCTTATAAAGCCCACATGATCACTATGGGTGAACATTATATGATGCTAAGTTAAAGCAAACTGCTATATATTAGCTCACATGCTACCCATAATCTCCGTGAGAGCTGAATACTTGTACTATCATTGACAATTAATCTACTAGTGCCGTTAAATAAGACCTTGAAGACTTCTTTATTCAGCGCTTCGTAGGTAAGTATACTAATCGCATCGTTTAAGATATTGTGATATGTGGAAATATAAAAAAAGGACTGGCGGAATACGCCGAAAAATTAATGCAGAATATTTGAGGATTCTGAACAGAAATACAGATGATACAGTGAACATTGAACAGGCTACAAGTTTTGTGAACAATGGTCCAAGTGTGAATGAAATTTTAGAACAGGAGGGTTCCGTATTCGAAAATGTTGGTGTAAAAGCACGTGCAGATTTAGATGGACAAAACTCTTCAAGTATACAGCGAATGTTAAAAGATAGTGGTAACGTATTGTGCAGTAATGACAATGAATATAGATGGGCAGATAGATCTAACTATTCTGCAAGTTCAGACAGTGGCAATGTATGTAGTAATTATGATAAAAAAGAAAAATTTCGAGAAAATATAAGAAAATGGGCCATTCAAAAAAATATTGCACACACAGCTTTAAAGGATCTGTCAAAAATTATCAATGAATTTATTCCAAATACACTACCTAATGACCTCAGGACTATTTTAGCTACACCCAGACAAATCACCTTAAAAATAATCGAAGGAGGTGAATACTGGCACAATGGAATAATAATACCTTTGCAAAAAATATTGCTTTGTTGGGAAGAAGCTCCAGAAACAATTTCGTTGAATATAAACATGGATGGTTTACCAATCTTCAAAAGTTCTAAAAAAGAGTTTTGGCCTATACTTTGCAACGTTTTCGAGAATCCTTGCTTCAGGCCATTTGTTATTGGCATTTATTTTGGAATAGGTAAACCGAAAAATTTGAATACTTATTTAGAAGATTTTATTAATGAAATGGAAGTATTGCTTCGGGATGATGATGATGATGATGATGATGGGACTCCCTTTTCCGCACGTAGACTCCCATTCGGTCCGTTGTGCGTGGGGATTCTGGCTAACAAAGCCAGCCTAGCTCCGCCCAAAAGCACAGAAGCTTCCTGGGAGCTTCACAGGCTTCGCGGAGCGACCTCACTGTGTTTTATATTTAAAGATTCAATATTTAATTAATGTTTATTATATTAGCTCAACGGAATCAACTTACATGATCACTACTAGAATCGAGCCATAGACATCCCTAACATAGATAATCTACAAAATACCATAGATTAAAATATACTATTCTAGAACACCTCCCCCTTAGGCACTGAATATACCTGTTACAAACCCAATCAACAATATCAAACATAATTCAGTATAACCAACATTATTGGTCACTCATTACAAATCTAAAATCTGTCTAGGCTTAATAATTCTGCCAGATCTAGACTGATACAAACTTGAACTATTATTAGTCATATTATTAAAACTATCATTTTTTTTCACATCAGGTGAAACACTTTGTGAACAGTTGGAACTTAAATGACAATCATTATCGCTTACATCTATAAACATTTTATTATCTCTAGGAGCATAACTTACATTCGTTTGAGACCTTTTCATGTGATAAGTATTTCGTCTTACTGGTTTAGAGCTACCGTTTACTATGTAAGATCTAGGTTCTTTGGCTTTATTTAATACTATTCCCTTTTCCCAAATTTTCTGTTTATCAGTTTTATATACTATTTGTTCCCCTATCTCAAAACTTTGTTCCCTTCTTCTAGCTTTCCTATCATGAAAGTTTTTAGTCACAGACTTTCTCATATTCAACAAAATATCAATATTCTTTTCTATCTTTGGTTCTAAAGCTATACTGCTAGTAGGTAAATTAGTTCTTAAGCGTCTACTATGTAAAATTTGTGATGGTGAAACCTGCAAGCCAGCTAAAGGTGTGTTATTATAATGTAAAATGGAATCTCTTTAATCAATGTTTTCATCATGAGATTTCTTTAACAAAGTCTTAGCAATATGAACAGACTTCTCCGCTAACCCATTACTTCTATGGTAATGTGGACTACTAGTTACAATTTGTATCTCTTTAGATCTATAATACTGTTTACACTCATATGACAAGAACGGATTATTATCAGCAACTACAGTCTCTGGGTAACCAAATCTCGTAAATACTTCCTGCATTGCATTAATTATGGCCTTAGAGCTCTTATCTAACAAAGGCATTATTTCAAGCCAATGTGACAGGTAATCAACTATCACTAAATATGGCTTACCAGCAAACTCTAATATATCTGTCCCTACTTTACTAAATCTCTGCTTAGGTATCTTATGACATAACATAGGCTCATAATAATTTTTAGGTCTAAATTTTTCACATGTTCTACATTTAACAATTAAATTTTTAATATTCTGAGACATCCCGGTCCAATAAAATAGCTGTCTAGCTCTATTAATACTTTTATTTACCCCAGGGTGTCCTTGGTGAATTAAATTTAGCACATAAGATTTCAAGGATTCTGGCACAATTATTTTAGAACCAACAAACACTAATCCTGCCTCGACGTAAATATCCTCTTTAAGTTTATAATATGGTTTACATTCCGGGGAAACCCTAGATTCATCAGGCCATCCACTAAAGTAATACTTAGTAATCTCTGTCAAGATGCTGTCTTTACTAGTTGCTAATCGAAATTGAATTTTCCTTTCTGAACTCATAGGTAAATGTACTGAAACTGAATGTAAATTTCTACTATTCCTTGATAGCATATCAGCAAAATGTATCAATTTCCCAGGAACATATACAAGATTTAAACTGTATTTTAGTAATTTTAACCTTAAACGTCTTAATCTAGGTGAACCAATCTTACTAATCTGTTTTGACATAATTGGTAACAAAGGCTTATGGTCAGTTTGGACACTTACTGAATTACAACCATATACATACTTATGAAATTTTTGTGTACCATAATAAATGGCTAATAGCTCTTTCTCAGTTTGACTATAATTAATTTCAGCACTATTCATAGTTCTAGAAACACAGGCAACTAATCTTAAAATATTTTTATCATCTTTTTGAAACATACAGCATCCAATACCATTTTTAGAAGCATCACACTGCAAAATTATTTCTTTATCGGTACAAAATGGGCTCAATGCTGGTGCCTGAGAAATTATACACTTTAAATTTCTTAATATTTTTTCGTGATGTGGCAACCACTGAAACTCTACATCTTTTTTTAAAAGTTTACACAAGGGTGACATTAATTCTGCCATCTCAGGTACATATCTCCTTACATAATTGAAAGATCCAATTAATCTTTGTAATTCTTCCTTAGAACTGGGTGATTTTAACTGTAATAAAGACTACTCTATCACCATCTACTCTCATACCTTCTTTGCTGAATATTTGACCAATATACTTAACTTCTCTTTATAGCACCTCGCTTAACTAACCTGTCTAACTCACACTTCAAGGGTTCAGACAAAGCTAAGGGAACCTTAACGGACTTAGGTCGGACATATTTGCTAATAGCGTCTACTAAATTTTCATATTTTACCGTCTTCTCACTAGACACCGGAAGAGTTGCAAGTATTCTGGCGGACTCCAACCCCATCATGTTCCTCATCAGAGCTACTTTTACATGGTCTGCGGCTTCATCTTGACCAATACCAATTAAATAATCGAGAAAACATTGTTTCCACAATGGCCACTCATCGCCGGCATTACTCGCCCGCATGTCAAAATTTGGCAAAACTTTCACACAATTCTCCATAATTACTTTATACTTCTTGAATCGTAAAGAATAATATTTGCAATACTTTGTTTTACGGCTGCGCCATGTTTTATATTTAAAGATTCAATATTTAATTAATGTTTATTATATTAGCTCAACGGAATCAACTTACATGATCACTACTAGAATCGAGCCATAGACATCCCTAACATAGATAATCTACAAAATACCATAGATTAAAATATACTATTCTAGAACACACTGTTCCGAGGATTTCTTCACGTTGAGAAGCCACGGCCTCGCATTCGAGGATGACGTGGGCGGCTGATTCCTCGGCGTCAAGGCAGCCTCTGCAACGCGGGCTGTCTGTGGCGCCTATATTATGAAGATGTTTGTTAAGGGGGTTATGGCCCGTAATTGTTCCTATGATTATTCTAAGGTTATTTCTAATCAGGCTGAGAAGCTTTTTGGTTAGTCGCGGGTTTAGAGTCGGCAAAGCCAATTTTGACTGTCTACTTGCTTCGGGATGGTATTTACTTTCAGAATTCTGGAAGAAAGTTCACAATAAAGATACGGTGTTTCATTTGTGACTCACCTGCCATAGCTTATATAAAAGGTACCTACTCTGCCCCCGATAATTGAAAAGACGTATCTAACAAAAAGTAAAAACGGAGAAATAAATGTTTTAATGAATGAAACGGGAAATCGTTTGCTGTCTTCGAGTTAATTAAAATATTTACATACTAAAAGTTGAAAATAATGCCCACTATAATAGGCTTTAACTTGATTTAATAATAATATGAATTAATTAAATTATTATAATAAAAATAATAAAAAAACATTTTCATCTTAGCATAAAAATGTAAGAAAAATATAACATATTTAATTGAATAGACGTAAATGGCTAGATGCGTCCTTTAAATTTCAAACGCTTTTGGCTGTACTTTTCTTCTAAGTATTTAGTTTATCTATTTAGTATATGCTTTTAACAGAAATGGGCGCATATAGGTACTTCCGCCTTTTTTCTTAAGAATTAAAAACTATGTAGAAAACCCTTGGCTTAGATAAAATGTTTATAAAATTATTAAATAATCCATTTATCTAAAGAATATCTATAATATATATCTGAAATAGTACAGTAAGTTTGTGGTTATCTTAATAAGCCATAGCCTAATTTATTATTAGTAAATAAAACACAATTGTTATAGTCAAGTACCTATTTATTTAAGTCTTTTGACCCACAACAAAAAATGCTCTTCATGTCACAGTAAATTATAATGAAAATCAGAACTATGTACTTTATATGTCTTATTTAGATACAGATCTATTATATCTCTTATATCTTAGTCTTTATTAACACGTCTTAAAAAATATAGATTCTTAGAGTAATTAAATAATCCCACTACTAAGAGTTTTTAAAAGTAGTTAACAAACAACATTATGATATTTATGTAACTAAAATATCAAAGTGAAAAACATAATAAAAAGAATATTATAATATTTGAAAACATCGGTCTGCATCGACATTTTAACTGCCTCTAGATTCTTTTAAAATCTAACTTTAAGAGCGTTTATTCTGAAAATGGGCAACGTCGCAAATAGCTGTCAAATATTTCACTGTTTTATTAATTTGGCAAAATTACTGTTTGGAAATACTTATGAAATAACGCTAAGTAGTGACCTAAAATATTGATTATGAAATGCAATACTTAATTAATATCTTAACACCGAATAAGTATTTAGTTTTAGATGTAAAAAAAGAACTTGGAAACTTTCAAAATGCCCTTTTTACACCTAAAACGGTTACAACATCAAATTCAGTGTTATAATTGCTCAAAATCAAAATCAAAATCAAAATATTTTATTTCACATAAGCCTGCATGGGCACTTATGAAACGTCAGAAGCTAGGTGCACGGTTCCAATTTGTCGTTTCCTATGGAGAAGAGCCGGCAAGAAACTCCACGGTTACTCTTTTAAAAATAATTGGCTTTTACAATGTTTTCAAATTACAGTGATAATAGGTATGGGAGGACAGTGCAGGCCAGTCAATAAGTACCAGGTACTTAGAGGAATGAAAATACAGAATAGAAAAACGTCTACAGATCTAGTCTCTAAGGCCTACAACGTTCTCTCATTCACAATATGTAAAAGAATCTACCTATATAAAATGAATATATTTGAACCAAGTGACATGATTTCGATGACAATCACTGAAAATAAATAGTAGGTAGTAAAATTGATGTATAATGTCAAATAATGACGAGAATATGTCAGACATTGTAAAAAAAATAATAATAATAAAAAGAATAAAAATTAACATTGCAATTTGGGAGCAGTTAATAGACTTTCACACGGTTTTGCTGTTAATGAGGTACCAGGGAAGCCACATGTGCAGAAGGAATTAATGCCAAACTTCCCTGTCTTCAACGTAGTCTTTTATCTTATAATATGCTTTTTTGATAAGGACACGTTTGATGTGAGTTTTAAACTTTCCATCGCTAATCCATTATTCATATTTTAGGCCACTAGTTTGCGATATTTCATATTTCCATATTTAAAAATATATTAACAAATTTATAAAAACAGGTAAATATTTGACAGCTATTTGCGACGTTGCTATCTGTCAGAATAAACGCTCTTAACGTGAGATCACAGACAATTATCAATCTTTGGAAAAATCTTAAAAAATAAGTACCTACAATAATAAATTTTTTGGTAAACTATTGTCTAAACTAAAAAATCTAAACAGTATTAACCAGTTGGTATTAGTTTTTAATTCATTCTTAGCTACGCTCTCGCAATGAAGTATCGTAATGTTTGCATTTTCAGAATCCAGCTGATTTTCGGGCTCAAAATCTTCTCGTTCAAGTGACTCTGTTACGCGAATGTAATTTTTTTTGTAAGTTCTCTATGAAATCAATATCTGATCGAGTTGATAACACTGATTTTGTTGTTTTTTCTTTGTGGGGGAACGTAGTCTTTATCAAGAACTGAATCATCAGAGTCAAATTCACTTTCTGAACTGCTGCTGCTGCTGCTGATAGTAGCTGCATGTGCTGTATTATCGCAGACTTTATCAGGGAGAATACTGTCAGTTGTAGAGATGTGGTTAATTTCTTCACCATGGCTTATTTGGTGAGGGTGTTGGTCGTTAATTAAGGGATACAGCGAAATTCGCTCTGCATTTTCTACTGCATTACTATTTGTACTTTCCATACTTGTGGAAGCTAAAGCTTTAGTAATTAACTCAAAGCATCAACCTTTTTTCATGTTGGTTTTATCTGTAACAACCAATTAATAGTATTAGAATGCACTAAAAAAAGTGTTATAATTAAAATGCACGTTAAATGTTTGCAAGCGATATAACGAACATCAAACTTTACTTTTATTAAGCGAAAATTAAATGTGATCACAAAAAAACACAAATAATTCAATAAGAATAACTGAATAAAAGCTTACTTCAGTTATTATCACTAATAATAAATAAAAAAATAAAAAAACTTTTTATTTCGGACTGAAAAATAATCCATAGATGTTAGTAGAGTACAACTTATGAAACTAGTGTTAGTATATTATATAATTATTTAAATTCTAATGTGGGTATTAACCCAGTGCTGGACGTACCGCGTGTCCAGCCTATCCGCAATAACAGCCAGGATGCTGTTGGTGCTGGCGCGCAACCTGACGAGCGCCGCGGCGCATCGCTTGCGGAGCACGGCGTGGAAGCCGTCAACGTGTGCGTCCGCGAACATGCCCGACGCACTGCACCAGCGCGGCAGCCCCAACAACGCCCTAAATGCATTGTTATATTGAACGCGTAGGGCGCTGAATGATTTTTGCGTATATTTAGCCCACAAGCAGCACGTGTATAACGATGTACAATGCGCTCTGAACAGTGTAATTTTAACTTGAGCATTACAACGTTTAAACCTGTGGGCTATCATGTTCGCTCTGATCGACAGCGCCCTACGCTCCCTGTCCATGTCCTCATCGTCACGTAGGAGATCGGTGACTATGTGGCCAAGATATTTAAAACAGGTGACCACATTCATGGGTGTTCCATTCAAAGTCACTGGAGGAATCTGATCTGGCGACTTGGTACCTGCTTTAAATACCATGAGCTCACTTTTTGACACATTATATTTGAGGCCATGACTAGCCGCGTACGTCTCACACACACTAACTAGTTTCCTAAGTCCGCCGATCGTTGGGCTCAGCAGCACCATGTCATCTGCATAACTCAGATTATTTATACAAATATTATCTATGTGACAGCCGACATGCATGCTGCTGAGCTCACCGATCAGCGCATTTATATACAGATTAAACAAAACTGGGGATGACAATCCACCCTGTCTTACTCCACATTTTAGTCCATAAGGATCCGATAAGATGCCCGCCCACTTTACATAATTGACCTGACTTTGATACCAAAACTTTAGGATATCAATTGTCTCACCAGGTAAATCGGTTTCTTTAAGCTTATCCCAGAGTTTATCATAATTAACAAGGTCAAAAGCTTTAGAAAGGTCTAAATAACAAGCATAAATGGGCGTTTTCCTACTCGTGTAATACTCAACAGTGTGCTTTAGGCTCAGTATAGCGCTCTCTGTAGAAAGTCCAGCGCGAAAACCAAACTGAGCATCGTGTAGGTGTACAAACTCTGTCAACTGAGCCTCAAGCACACTGTCCAGAACCTTTGCAATAACGGTGGCCAGTGAGATTGGCCTATAATTCGATTTGGCCGAGCTATCTCCCGTCTTGTTTTTTATTATGGGAGTAATTATTGTTTTCGTTAGTTCACTGGGTAGGTAAGAGTGTCTAATGCACAGATTATAAAGCATCGATAAAAGTCTAGAGATATGCGGCCCTGCATTTTGCAGATGTTCGACGCTGAGCCCGTCATGTCCTGGTGATTTCCCACCTTTCATATTACTTAAAATCTTTCGTATGTCCATAGCACTCACTTTCAGTCTAATATTTTCACACACGGGTTCAGCGTCCAGCATCCACTCGGAAGCGCCCAAAGGGGATTCCACTGTGAAGTGATCTTTAAACATGTTAGCAATCATCTTCGCATCGGTGGCACCCTCGATACTCAAAGGAACGCCAGACCTGATGTTCAGCTTATTGGTGTGTTTCCAAAATAACACATGCACTATACATCACTCATCACCATGCACTAATGCATTATACATCTTATTCAAAGAAATGATATAAGTACCTAATAAAAATGTTTATTAATGAAATAAATCCGAAAGAATTACTTACTTTAATTTATTATTTTAACTTTATACATAATTATAATATACTAAATGTAGGCACTTACAATAATTATTAGGACGTGCATAACTTAGGTAGTTGTAAGACATTGATATATTTTTTTTATATATTAAAAAAGTCTTAACCATTTTATTATATTATTTGGTACACTACGGTTGAATAAAATTGCACACAGTTCTGAATATGTAATTAAAGCCTACAAATTTTGCAAATAAGAAATACTTACTTTATTACGACGACTCACGTAGCGAAAAATTGCGCGACCGCGATACGTCTGTGCTGCTACAGCTTAATTGGGCGCAACTGACATGAAACTGATCAGGCGCCGTACTAAACATACACCGCACAATCCCCGTTTGATTCAGAATTCCAGGAAAAAAGGACGTTTCTGCACACTTGCGCCTTTTTTATTAAGTATCATATTGTATTTTTTAATTCAATGTAAAGTATATGGCAAATGCGCCTATGCTAAAACAATTTTACGAAGTAAATAGGGCGCAAGTGGTCAGATACGGTCTTTTTTCTTAATGTGAAAGCAGTTTTTAATTAGCGCGTTGGACGCAAATACTTATTTGCGTCTTATTAACTTCCTCTTAGAAATAGGGACAAATATGCGCCTTTTATATTACTGAACTAAAAAAAAAACTACAAAGTATAAGGACATTATCTACATAAATGCGACTTTTCAATTAAGTTTTAGATAAATTCGTCTTTTCATCTTCAATCGGTTATAAAAAAATGTACAGAAGCGCCCTATTTTGTTCTGCTAAAACCGCACTGGAGGAAGTTAGCAAAATATTAAAAATACAGGCAGATGCGCCTTTTTTTCCTGATTCCGGCAATGTATATAACTCAAATCTGGAAAAAATGTTAGATGCGTCTTTTTTATTATCGGGGGCAGTACTGCTCACATCAGTTAGTCGAATTTTAACATATTTGTCAACATATTATAAGTACCTACTTCTCTATCTGTTACAGGTGTTTGTAATTTCAACGGGAAGAATGGTTGTCTGAAATGTGTTACAGTTGGAGAGTATTCACACACTTCGCATACCGTAGTGTTTGCCGACTCCAGATGTGCCGATAGAACTGATGATGGGTTCCGGAACAAAGCTTATGGTGCGCACCATAAAACTGACTCACCATTGCTAAAAAATAAAATAAAAATTAAAGTTAATAAAAAAAAAAATATTTATAATTTATTATTTTTTATTAACTTTAATTTTTATTTTATTTTTTATTTTTATTTTATTAACTTTAATTTATTATTTTGTACTAAATTTAATTTATTATTTATTTGTTAATGTATAATTTATATGGGATAAATTCCTGAAATAAATGATTATTTAATTTAATTTAATTGCTAAGACTGCCAATTGATATGGTGAAGAATATTCCAGTCAGCGACTCACTACACCTTATCGATTTAGGGATCATGAAAAGAATGCTTATAGGTTGGCGTGATGGTAATTTTGGAAAATACATCACAAAATGGCGTGCCACTGACATTGAAACAGTTAGGAATTTTTTAAACCAATGTAAATTACCATTTGAAATTCACCGTTCAGTGCGGAACCTCGATTTTTTAGCGTATTGGAAAGCATCGGAATTTAGATCTTTCTTTTACTATCTCAGCTTAGTTATTCTGCGTGATGTTTTGCCATCTAATGCGTTTTCACACTTTTTGATGCTCTACTGCGGAATAACCATTTGTTCCAGTGAAGCTCACCATTATTTGTTACCTGTGTCTGAAGAACTTTTGAGACACTATGTTAAACATTATAAAGATTTCTACGGAGCAGCATATGTAACAAGTAATGTCCACAATTTACTGCACGTTACTGCTGAAGTTAAAATGTACGGATCACTAAATACTTTTAACGCATATCCATTTGAGAACAAATTATATATGATCAAGCAAATGCTCAGGGTTGGCAAAAATCCACTGTCACAAGTGGCCAAAAGGTTAATTGAAGATGATGAGAATTGTGTAAAAAGTACCTACTGACCTAGAGAAAAAGAAGTACGCTACGTATCCATTTATCTCGAGGAGTAAAAAATACATCCCCATTTTAAATTATCAAGATTTTAGATTATCTTCAAAAACAGAAGACAGATATTTATTCACAGTACATAGTGATATTTTCGAATAAGTTCGATTACTGAAGAACTTAATGTTGTGTCCATAAAAGGTTACCGGTTAAATAGCAAAGAGGATGTTTTTGAATATCCTATCAAATCTTCTCGTCTTGGTATATACAAATACTCACGAATTGGCGATACTACTATAGGTGTTTTAGATCCCAAAGAAGTAAAATGCAAATTAGTTTGTATTCCTCATGGAGAATATAACTATTTAATTCCATTAATACATACAATGTAAGAAAATAAAATACTTGAGGTTCTGATTATTTTGTACTTTTATTTATTATTTACATCCTATCCACATAAGAAAATATCACATCCAAATAAAATCACAAAAATATCAATTTTATGTACCTAGTCGTTCCTGACGTTTATTTATGTTTAAAGGGCAAATTAAAGCTAATCAGTGGACTATATTTTTATCTAACTAGAAGGTAGCATACACGGTAACATTTTCTTATTTAAAACAATATTGTGAGATACGGTAGTTGGTTGGAGATACCCGTTAAGCCCCCTCTACACGTCTACAGACGCGTCCGTGGACGTTGGCAGATGCATCAGCAGACGGATCACCACGAGCCGTCCACACGTCTGTAGGTCGAGCAGTCTATGCTTATACTCGACAGACGCAACTCGTACAGTCTGTCAAGAAAGCCATGAAAAAAAGGGAGGGCGCCACTATTAATTGTATGGTATCCCTATATATTTCGACCGAAAGGTTTTAATACTTTTCTTTTTATAAAATAGTAATTACTGATTTATTATTATGGTCTCTTTACTGTCAAGTAGATAACCTGGCAGATAGCTATCTGACACTCAGAGTGTAAAAAAAAAAGAGTTTTGACTTTCATTGGTAGTGGTGAACAACATTCCTCTTCCAACAAATTTCCATTCAAATGACTTATAATATTGTAACTGGAGCCTAATATTTAAGTATTCTTTAGTTTGTTTGTGATGTTTATTACCTGATTTTAGATAAATATGTAAATTAGAAAATAATAGATGTGTGTGTAATAAGAATATTTGTTTTGCCCAACCCTTGTTTTCGTCCTTTCATTTGCTAACATTTATCTAACACAAAGAATAATGTTCGATGATGGGCCTGCCTCTTTGCGCTGCCATCTCAACATGACGTTGATGGAATTTTGTGATTAATAAATAAATAAATAAATGAATATCGATATAAGAGTAATTGCAAAAAAAAATGTTAAGAGTTTAATAAATATTTCTTTATTAATCCGAGTTCACATAATCAGAGTCGAGGTATTCGACTCCCGAAATGTTGCCTGAAACTCCTGCATAATTTAATTCGTCCACTTCTGACTCTTCCGATTCACTAGAACTATCATCGCTCACTGCGATGACAAATTTGTCTATAGCATCATAGAGAGTTCCTCCACGGGCAAAATATTCTTTTTCAATTTTGATGACATGGTCAACACAGTTTTTCCATTCTTGTGGAGTCACTGACTGGAATGCTTCTTCAGCCAACTTTGCAACATTTTGACCACAAACATTCTTTTGTGCAATTCGCCTTTTTACTATAGCCCAAACCAATTCAATTGGGTTTAAATCACAATGGTAAGGAGGCAGCCTTACCACTGTATGACCATTTTCACCTAAAAGTTCATCAATGTAGTATATCGGTTCAGGTTTGTGTTTTTTTACAAGCATCAATAAGGATGGTTTCCGCAATGTTTCATCAAATGGAATGTTATTTTCCAGAAGCCACAATTTAATTGCATCAACTCTTGATGCCGATGTAGGAGCCTGGGGAAAAAAACTTAATTTAGTACTTGAATTTCAAATTCAAATTAAAAATGGATGGGTAGTTATAATGTAATACAAAGAGAAAATAGTATACCTTGTTTGTTATAATGGAGTGATATGGTGCGTTATCCATCACAATTATTGATGGTTCACATATATTGGGTAATAACTTTTCAGTTACCCATTTTATAAAATTTTGAGCATTCATTTCGGAATGGTAATCTTCTTGCTTGTTTTTACCAGAAAATATTAAAAGTGCATTAGGCACAAAACCTTTCTCACTTCCAGCATGCACAATTATCCACCTTTTCCCTTTAGACACATTTTGTTGGACACCAGCAATATTGGTAGACTGCCAACATTTAGTTACTTTGTAGGACTCGTGTATGTAGCTCTCATCTAAATAAATAATATTTTTTTGGAGCTCTTCAGGCAGTCTTCTATTTTCAAGGATGTGCCTTAAATAATACTCACGTTTTGAAGCAATTGCTGGTTTTTCGATGAGAGCTAGTCTATTTGATTGGCATTTCTTATATTTAAAGCCAATTGAAATTAAAATTTTTCGAAGGAGTTCATGGCTGCCATCAAAATTTAAATCTTCCTTCACCACTGCCAATAGTTTTCTTAATGTAGGAACTTCTTTCTGCACTGTGTAGAAAAACTGAACTTTTTGACGAATGGCACATAGGTCGAAGTCATCGACGTATTTTGTAGGTCGTCCTTTCCTGTGTTTTCCAGGCGTTACAAATTTACCTCCATTCTTTAAGCCTTCGTCCACTATGCGCCGAATTGTGCTTTCGGAAACACCTGAAATCAATAAAAACATGTTAAATAACAAATACTTTAATCATCTAAATAAATAACCCAAAAGGATCAAAACCGTTCAGTAGTAGTATAATAAATCGTAGGTAAATTTTATAACCTCAACGAAATATAAACAATGATTTAAATAGAGAAATTATACTTAAAAACAGAAGATTGTCAAAAGAATATATTTCCTTTACTGTGTTTAACCTATCATAATATTTACGTACCGGTTAATTTTGCTGTTCGACCGTAAACATCGTCTTTGCTCGTCCCAGCTTGAAATTCGGCCATACACTCTTGAAAAACTTTAAATATAATTTGTCTCGCACCGCTCTTATAAACATTCCGATTCATTTTTGTCTTTAAACGATCACACAATTAAAAACACTCGAAATAGCACAATAATATTAGAGAATAACCATCACAAAGCTACGATTTGACAGTATAGGTACTCAGTTCGACAATTATTCAGTGTTGCCAGTATTAGGAACAGCAGTAGTTCCCAAAACATTCTTTTCATGACTTTCTTGACAGACTGTACGTAATATTCCAAAAATGGATATTGAGACCGTAGCTGCCACAGCTATTAATTTATTTAGTTTTTTTATAAATATTATGTATTTTAGATTATTTATATAAAATTTAAAAATAAATACCATAAAAATAAAAATGTTGTATTGTGTACTATTACAATAGCATAGACTGCTCGACCTACAGACGTGCAGACGTGTAGAGGCTTTCTCATAGTGGAAACATAAACCCTTTTCATTCGCCCGTTATTCATATCTATCTAGTAGGAAATTTTTCTTATATTTAACAAGTAGGTATGTAGGTATCTACAAAAAAATTGTTCACACTTAGGAATCTAGTTTAGAGCAATTATTATTAATCAGTCGTTACTTATATCTATTTAGTAGAAAATTAAATAATTAACAACAGTCATCTTCTCTTCAGTCTTGCATTTAAAACAAAATATATTGTTGGATAGTATACTGCGTGTTGCTACCCGGCTCAAGGACGCGGGGAGCCCAGCCACTATAAAAACGACCGCAGGCGGCGGTTCGTTCCTTTTTCTTCGTTTGGACGGCGCCGTGTGCGGAAGCACTGTCCGTCGGCCGTTCGGTGCAATCTGGTATCTCTGTTACTCGTTATTCTCCTGTTATTTTTATAAGTGATGGTTTTGTTCCTCTGATTGTATTTTTGGATAATTATTTTTATAAAATTCATGTGATTCGTTTTTAGGTTAATAAATAATTCATTTCTTATTGTGATTTCACTTCTGTCCTAACATCAGAAGTGGGATAACAATCCAACCCCAATTTAGGCCCCTTGACTAGTTTGAATCTCATAACAGAGGAACTTTGTCGTTACTTACCCGCGTGTGTGAATTTGTTGTTTTTTTTGTTTTGTTTTGTGTACATAGAACTTGTTTTGTCGGATGAACATGCCTAACACGCATAGTTCACGGAGCAGATCGCACCGACGGCATCGTAGGCGCGATCAGTCGGGAGATAGCTCACGAAAATGTCGAAATATGTCATGTAGTCGTCGCGAACGGACTCCCTCTAGAGTACAGTCGAACGGAACGCCACCGCGTGCGTCATACATTAACCAGACAACGCGGTCTACCCCCGTAGAAACGCGAACGCTAGACACAATCTTATCCCGTCTGGAAATGATCGAGAATAAATTCACGTCTACCCCCATTTCGCCACCGGACTCAACGGCGCCGTCCGTGGCTCAAGCTATAGTAGATGCGATTCATTCCGTAAATCCGGGACGTTCATATTTTGTCCAAACAATAATAAATAAAAAATCCAATAATTTTGTTGTTTGTTTTTGTTTGTTTTGTTTGTTTTTTTGTTGTTTTGTGTTTTGTTCAAACTTTGACCCATCTATCCATGACGTGGACTCTTGGTGTGATGAAGTGGATCGTGCACATATAGCCAATCGCTGGGGTGACAGAGAATGCCTGTCACGCGTAGCCGGATGTTTAAAAGGCGACGCGAGAATATGGTTAAATGAATGGGTAACCTCTGATAGATCGTGGAGTAGCTTTAAACGCGAATTTAAACCACTTTGCCCCCGAAAATTAGATTATGCGACGATACTTTTTGAAACAATGAACACAACGTCTAACACATTCTCGTCGTACGCTGAGTACGCGAGACGTACCCTGCTCCGCTTGCGCATTGTCAAAGGCCTTAGTGAGGAATTAATGACGCAAATAGTGGTTCGCGGAATAGACGATGCACAAGTGCGGGCAGCGGCGGCAAACGCAGAACTTTCTTCAGAAAATCTGGTGTCTTTTCTATCTATATATGCAAAACCAGATCAAACGAAGGGTGGCTCAGTTAAAACTACGGCCTACCCTCTATCACGAAAACGCGGCACAGAACATGCAGGTTCGAATCAGCGTAAGACCTGTTTTAACTGTAAAGGCCAAGGTCACTTGTCTCACAACTGCCCAAAAAAATCTAAACCGTCCGAACCAGCGTCCAAAGTACGTCCCAACGTTCCAACCTGCACGTTCTGTAAAAAGATAGGACATACGGAGGACGCTTGTTTTGCCAAAGAAAGATCGTCTGGACCACAGGGTCAGCAGAACAAACGCAACGTAAATTTTTGTCAGGATCCTGTGGAAGAAACAGCGATATAACCACCGCAGTAGTGCACGGTATACCGGTCGACGTGTTAATAGATAGCGGCGCGCTTAATGTCTCCCTCATATCATCCGACGTGGTAAAACATTTGGCTTGCGCAGTAAAACCTACTAAGTGTGTATTGAAGGGTATTAGTAACCACGAAATTGTGTCCACATCTTACGTAACCCTTACGATTGAGTTTACAAATATTTCACTAGAGGCTGATTTCGTTGTAGTACCAGCCGCGTTTATGAGTACACCCCTGATAATTGGAACTGACATTCTGAATAAGGATGGCATAACGTACATCAGAACCAAAGACCGACAATATCTCACACGCGCACCTGAAAGTCAGAACACGTCTCATGTGTTCACGGTCTCTAAAGAAATTGACATACCTATAGTTACACCACTGCAGGGTGTAGAGCGGGAGTCTCTTATGAGGGTAATTGATGGTTTTGCGGATTTTTCTATAACAGGCACGGCGACCACTACTGTCACTACGGGTGAAATGCATATCAATATAACCAGTGACGTACCGATTACATATCGCCCTTATAAACTTTCAATTGCTGAGAAAACAAGAGTGCGCGAAATCATTAATGACCTTCTACAGAAGTGCATTATCCGAGAGTCCGAATCCGAATATTCTAGCCCGATAATTTTAGTGAAGAAAAAGGACGGATCGGACCGGCTTTGCGTTGATTTTCGTGCTTTGAACCGGGTGACTGTCAAAGAGCGATATCCGCTCCCGTTAATAGATGACCATATCGATCGTTTAGGTGATAAAAACATAACGCGATACTCAACTCTTGACATGGCCTCTGGTTTCCACCAGATAAAAATTAGTGACGAGTCAGTTCATCGCACCGCGTTTGTTACGCCCGAGGGGCATTATGAATACCTAAAAATGCCATACGGTCTGACAAATTCGCCCGTTGTGTATCAACGCATCATCAACAAAACGCTTCGCAAATTCATTGACGCGGGTCAAGTTCTGGTTTACATAGATGACGTACTGTTGATGAGCGCCACAGTGGACGAAGGTGTCGACCTGTTGCGACAAGTACTTACGACCTTGACCAAGGCAGGGTTTTCGATAAACGTACGCAAGTGTGTTTTTCTCACCAACGAGGTTGAATACCTTGGACGAATAATAAGTCAAGGTCAGGTTAGGCCGAGCCCTCATAAGATCCAGGCATTAGTAGACTCGCCCGCCCCGGAAAGTATCAAACAAGTTAGGCAGTTCTTGGGACTGGCCGGTTACTTTAGGAAGTACATTAAGGGCTATGCAACGATGACGTACCCAATCTCCCAGTTAACTAAAAAAGATTTTCAGTTCAAGTGGGGTCCCGAACAAGAACAAGTGCGACAGGAAATTATTTCAATTTTGACCAATGAGCCTGTGTTAGCAATTTTTGACCCGAGTCTACCCACAGAGGTTCATACTGATGCGAGCAGCATTGGTTACGGCGCAATTCTTTTTCAAACCCACCCAAACAATAGTAAAAGAGTTGTAGCTTACTTCAGCCGGACCACTCAAGGCGCAGAGAGTAGATACCACTCTTATGAGTTGGAGACATTGGCGGTTGTGAAAGCATTGCAGAATTTTCGACACTATTTGATCGGACTTCAATTTAAACTAATTACAGACTGCAATGCTCTCAAATCCACCGAACGTAAAAAGGATCTGCTGTCGAGAGTTGCCCGCTGGTGGATGTATCTCCAAGATTTTACCTTCGAGATGGAGTACCGAAAAGGTGCTATGTTGTCACATGCCGATTACTTGAGCAGAAACCCCCCTCGTAAAGTGCTTCATGTCACTCAACATCGCAATTGGGCTCAGATAGCACAAGCCGCAGATGAAGAGACACGAAAGCTTCTCCAAAGACTAAGAGAAGGCAGCCTAGATCCTAATCGCTATGTTGAGAAAAATGACCTTTTGTACTATAAGTATACTGCGATTGGCGAGCAGCCGCGATTCCTTTGCTTTGTTCCCCGAGGTCACAGACTTAGTCTGCTTCGAGTGTTCCATGACGAACACAATCACATTGGCTATGACAAGACCTTGGATTTAATCCTAAAGCACTTTTGGTTCCCAGGCCTTAGGCAATTCGTTAAAAAGTACCTCGAACATTGCTTGATTTGCATCTCCAAGAAACGCGTGCCTAGGTCTCCACAACAAAACATAACTTCGTGGGAAAAACCCGATCAACCTTTTTCGGTTGTACACTCAGATGTACTAGGTCCACTTCCCGAGTCAAACGGCTTCAAGTTTGTTCTTCTTATTGTGGATGCGTTCACTAAGTATACGCTTCTTTACCCCATTTATAGGCAGGATGTAGCAGAACTTTTAAGAGTGTTTACAAACGCAGTTTCACTGTTTGGTGTACCAAAAATGATTGTAACGGACAGAGGCAGAATGTATCAGTCCGCTAGGTTCCTAGATTTTGTTAAAAATATGGGATCGGAGATACATTTGGTTACTGCAGAGATGCACCAATCAAACGGCCAAGTCGAGAGGTACGGCCGTACCGTCCTGAACCTTCTTCGCATCGAGACTAATCACAAAGGGACAGCCTGGTCCGAGACGCTGTGGAGACTCCAACTGACCCTCAACGTAACCAAGCAGAAAACGACTCAGGCATCGCCATTAAATTTACTGGTGGGCACCGACGCGGCGACCCCCGTCATCAGGTCACTGGTCCGTGATGTCGCTCTGGAAGTTGTACAGCCGAATCATGAAGCACAAAGAGAGTTACGCCGAGCCCGCGCAACTGATCTACTAAGACAAAACCAGTCTCGACAGGACAATTATGTAAATCGAAACCGACGACCACCAAAAGTTTTTAATGTCAATGATTTGGTTTTCGTCATCAAGATTTCGCAGGCAACTGGAAAGATGGACCACGGGATGCGAGGGCCGTACAGGGTCACACGCGTGCTGCCGAGTGGGCGGTATGAGCTGCGCCTGCTGACCGGCTCCTATGGCAAGACGACGCAAGCTGCTGCTCAGTACATGATGCTCTGGAAAGGGGAGTGGTGTCCTGAGACTTGCGCTGCATTCTTTGAGCGTGAGTATACTTGCGTACTATGAGTGGTCTGCATTGCCATAGAGGGTTGTGCAGATCTTCGGGTGAGATATTAGACGGACTGCGAGACGTCTACGTCAGGTAAACTGCGAGGTACCTGACCGGTCTCACAAAGAGTGGCCTTGCCACCCACGTATACGTGTGTTTTGACGTGTAGAGGACGGACTGCGAGACGTTCCTTTTGGTGATTTGGTAATCGCCCTACACGATGGGTCATGTAGAGGACGGACTGCGAGACGTTCCTTTTGGTGATTTGGTAATCGCCCTACACGATGGGTCATGTAGAGGACGGACTGCGAGACGATCCTTTTGGCGAAAAACGCCCTACATGACAGTGAATGAACATGGATCAATGTATGTTGAATGATGTATGAATGTCGATGATACGAGTTATGATGTTTATGTGTGATGAATGAGACTCTGTGGGAGTACTCAGATGACGCCTTGGTACCCCACAGGCTATCTAGCTAGTCAGCTTATGTATCTGATGAATGAAAGAAAAAGGCCATGTGAGAAGAATTGAATGCAAGCAAAAAGAATAGGCAAAGGTGCTTGCTTTCCGAGAGACATTAAACTTCTTTGTTGGTTTCACAGAAGACAACCTGACTGATGACACCACTCCTACTCATCATGGTGTAGAGCCAGTCGCTGGGCCTTCCCGTCCAGGTGACGAAACCCATCGAGCAGCCATGCAGAGCCTGTCGGACCTTTCTGATGCTGTCGCGGACGACGCATGATCAGGATGGCCGTGTTGGATAGTATACTGCGTGTTGCTACCCGGCTCAAGGACGCGGGGAGCCCAGCCACTATAAAAACGACCGCAGGCGGCGGTTCGTTCCTTTTTCTTCGTTTGGACGGCGCCGTGTGCGGAAGCACTGTCCGTCGGCCGTTCGGTGCAATCTGGTATCTCTGTTACTCGTTATTCTCCTGTTATTTTTATAAGTGATGGTTTTGTTCCTCTGATTGTATTTTTGGATAATTATTTTTATAAAATTCATGTGATTCGTTTTTAGGTTAATAAATAATTCATTTCTTATTGTGATTTCACTTCTGTCCTAACAATATTATAACAAGATTTCTCTTTTACGGAATGTTTCCTAACAATTTCTGTAAATGATTTCACAACTGTTCAAAAATCAACGTAATCTAAACATAAACGAACAATTATAATATTTTTTATCACAAAAACAATCATCATAATTTCAGCCAAAAGACGTCCATGCAGGACATAGGCCTCCCCCAAGCACCGCCACTTCGACCGATTCTGTGCTTCCCGCATCCAGCGGGTTCCCGCGGCCTTCACAAGGTCATCGGTCCATCTTGTGGGAGGCCTCCCAACGCTACGTCTTCCGGTACGCGGTCGCCATTCCAGAACCTTTCGGCCCGCAAACAACAAAAACAAAAACAATTATTTTGTTAAAATGTATATGTCGTGGCTAGATCATAGAAATTGATCACTTCATGATATGGCCAACTAAAATTGCCCAGATCATTTTCAACTTTAAACTTTGATGATATGTTATTCCTCGTTTGGCCTACTTTCTTTAGACTTTTAATTATCATAGAAATCCTACATCAATGACATAGCCAAACGAGGATTGACGTATCATCAAATGTAATCATACCCTTTAACCGCGCGTGTCGCATATATGCGACAAATATTTCCGTGTCCCTACCGCGCGTGTCGTATTTCTGCGACTGAGAACATGCATGATTTTTTCGTTCTATTTTCGTCCTATTAATTGCGTGGTACAACTAAAACTATTATTAAATAGAGCTATTATTTACAACAATTACTTAAAATTATGTGTCATAACTCTAAGCATTCAAAAAACTTAAACAAAAATAAGTAATTGGCAGCTTGAAATTTTCTTCGGCGTCTATCGCGCGCGTCGCATAAATATGACCATAGGGATGGGATACAATGCAATGCGCATTTTAAAAACGAAATAACAAACAGTTAAATAATCAGGTATAATGCATCATTCAGCATAAAATAAACGGTGTCATACCAAATAAAGTTAAATTTTACATATTGCCTTGTGTTATTAATTCTTTTCCTTATTATTCATAAGAAAAATATCCCTCACGATCTTTGTATAATGCCAACATTTGACGTTAGTTCCCATCCCTTGACTCCTATGCTTGCAACATATTTCTCTAGTTAGTCTAGCGCGGCTGTCACATTAATACGACCACTGCCTACGTCACAAGCGGATCAAACGAATGGAAAGTTCCATTAATGTTGTTCGTTGGTATTTGTGCATTGTCGATAAAATAGTCACATTTCAATTTTCAATAATGACGACTACTGAGGAATTATTAAGAATATTAGAAGGTGACGACGACGAGTGTGACGACGAATTGGAATTATCCGATTCGATAGAATTTAGAAGTGATGGAGAGGTAAGTACCTATTTCAATTTCTTCTTAGGTTATTTGCACATTATTCAGTAGGTATAGGTATAAATAAGACTTTCGTTGGGTTTAGGTAACTCCTTGATGAATCGAAATAGTATTTTAAATATTGTGATGTAATTCTGTTATTACCTATATTACCTACTTAACTACCTACATATCCTATTGATTGTTCAAATTTGGAACCGTGTTGTATGTTGTCCTTACCATTATTAAGGTACTGTGACAGTACCTACCAAGCCGGACAGGCACTCGCACTCGCGTTTGTCTCTTTTTCTCTCTCTCTCTCTCTCTCTCTTTCATAAATCATTATTCGAGTTTGGGTGTAGCACGCCCGCCGCACAGTTACACTGTAGAATACGAGTCGCGCGAAGCCCGCCACCGCGCCGCCACCGCGCGCGTTCCCGTCCCTGTCTGTTTGATTCATTCCATTAGGTACCGGCTGCGTGCGATCTCGCGGCGTGCACGTTCGTACGCGGTCGGTAATGGAATCAATGGAATGAATCAAACGAGACAGGGACGGGAACGCGCGCGGTGGCGGCGCGGTGGCGGGCTTCGCGCGACTCGTATTCTACAGTGTAACTGTGCGGCGGGCGTCGGCGCGGCGACGGCGTGGTGACGGCATCGTGTGCAGGAACGCTAACTAGGTTCCTTTTTGTTAAAGTTATATACCTACCTAATGAATATAAAAAATAATATACTTACGTAATAAATTTTAATTTGTCATTTCAGGATCATGACGACAATGAAGGCATTAATTGGACGTTAGACATAACTGTACCTGATAAAGAAAACTTTGACGAATTTATTTCGGGGGTATCACCTTCAGTACCTTTGAGCAGCGACTCCTCGGAACTGGATATTTTTGAACATTTTTGTGGCAATGATTTAGTAGAAAAAATATGTTATTTTACTAACAAATATCACCAATTCTATGTCAGGCATACGGATCTAAGGGTGTACGCTCGTTTAAAAAGGTGGCAAGATGTGACTGTTCATGACATTTATATCTTTTTAGCCCTTACGATGCTCTTTACAAGGAATAAAAGGCTCACTATTGAAGAACATTGGTCTGTAGACCCCCTTTTAAATAGTCCCATATTTCATAGTATTATGTGTAGAGATAGATATTGCGCAATACTGGCAATGCTTTCATTTTCTGAAGTACACGATGTAAGTAATTTATCAAGATTATATAAAATTGAAATGATGATTGACCACGCACGACAAAAATTTCGACACACATTGGTCCCCGGAGGCAAACTATGCATTGATGAAAGCATTGTGCCTTTCAAAGGTCGTCTGGTAATCAAACAATATTTGCCAAAAAAGCGAAACAGATTTGGAATAAAACTTTTTGTTTTGTGTGATGTCGAATCAGGGTTTATAATTGATTTCATTGTTTACTGTTAGTAACTGTTAAAAACATTTACTTATTAGCTTAAAGATGAACGATTGTGATACGAAGAAAGTGATTAGGGTGGTTAATTTAAAGGTCCTACAAACAGGCGCGACACGCGACACAAAAACATGAGCGGTTTCTTTGTGTCGCGCCTGTTTGTAGAAGCCATAAGGCTGATTTAAAATAAAAACATAAAAAATTCTTTGACTTTTTTTTATCGATACAACGATTGCCCCTCCTTATTTATTGTAGGTATTATTTTGTCGATTTGTAGCCTCGCGCTAGGGGCACGACAATTGATATTTAGCCAAGCGGTTAAAGGGTTAAACGATCTGGCCAATTTTAGTTGGCCATATCATGAAGTGATCAATTTCTATGATCTAGCCATGACATATATGTAAAACATGTGTGAGCATACATTTGTGTGCGTGTGTGCATGTTTTGTCTGCGTGGATGAGTATGCTTAAGTTTTGGTATAAAAATTAGCATAGGTTCATACTTTCGTCGCTTCTCGTCTGTTCGTTGTTGTCACCATTTGAAGCTGTTTCAAGTTGTTCTCTTTTTTTGCCTGCTTGAGGTTCTTCTCCATTATTACCATTATCTTCATCACCAACTTGAAGTTCTTCGCTGTTATTGCACAACAATGATAATGTTTTGGAAAGCTTATTTTTTTTGGCCTTATCAGCTAGATCCGTTTCCAACATTTCAAATTGCTGCTGGTTTTCAATGGGCTGTATAGAAAAACTTTCATTCTCTTCTTCCGTTCTTAATTGGTCTTGCAGCAATGTAACATTTACTGGTCTTTCCTTCTCCTGAGATATTGATGCTTTTGTTTCCTCCAATTGTATTGTTAAGGAAGCCAGCTTAAGTGCAATTTTTTTTTGATTTTCCACAACTACAATAAGCTTTTCTAATATCGCGGCTTGATTAGTAATCACAGTTTGTATATCTTCTGAGTTGAATACCTGAATAGTGTCTTGCTGCTGACAAAATACATTTGTTGTTAAAGCGCGACTGTCGCTGGCTGACGGTGGTGGATTATCCTGTAACATGAAGTGATTAACCTAAATGATTAAATAAGCACATCAATTTAATTTGTGACGCAAGCATATATTGAGTATTAGTTAGGTACTACATAACAGATACATTACTTCCTTTCAACTAACACGGAACATGTACGCATCGAAACATTACTCGCGCGCACATCGCTATATCTACACTTAATAATGATAATAATATAATAATAATATCCATATCTAAACTAATATTATAAAGAGGAAAGATTTGATTTTTTGTTTGTTTGTTTGTATGTTACGATTTAACATAGAAACTACTCAACCGATTTTTTAAATTCTTTCACAATTATAAAGCTATATGACCTTTTAGTAACATAGGCTCTTTAACATCACACTATGACCAATAGGAACGGAACAATAATGAAAAATGTAGCAAAAACGGAAAAAATAATCCTTTTTGAGAGCTTACGCTGCGTAAAGGGTTGAATTTACGCGAAAATGCAGTATGATAGAAATATTCCCCCTAAAAAGTTCTTATCAAAAGTCCGCGATAGCATATGTCTATTTGCGGACGGAGAGCAATGGGTAGCTCGCCGTCCGATAAGGACCAGGCCCGGGTCGACGGCGCGTAGTGTTCCACGCGCGCCTCAAAGAGATGTCAGCACAATCGACGGGGTCCGCTAGGGCCGATGCCAGCCGGGGTTGCTGCGGGTGTGTCCTACGGGGTTACCGTGGCCCCGGCAATGTACAGGCAACCGAAGGAATACGGGTGGGTTTTAGTCAGTAAGAGTCTGACACGCCCTCCCGCTCCACCCAGAGCGGGAGAAGTCATTTGATGATTTCCCACCCAAAAAAAAAAACAACCATATGTCTATCTTTTTATGGTAATATTCGATCAAAAATAATGCAATACAAATAAAAAACAAACTTTATCTCTTTATAATATTAGTTTAGACTTTGGAAATCCATGGGAATTAAGTCGCAAAGTGCTAATAATTTACCTATACCTATTCTGGTTAATATAAACTTTAATTATTGTGAAGTAGCGTTTAATAGCTGGATCTTAAAGTCCTAACTTACTACAGACACTACAATATCAAACAAAAATCTTACCAATTGTGTCAAATCTTGCGCCAACGCGTCGAAATTTATTTCGCCATCAGCGGCATATGGATTCGATGTTCCCGGCACGCTGCAGTGGGCATTGTCGTCGGTATCCGTATTTTGTTCGATTCGACGCAATTCCTTATCTGCCTCTTCGTATGTAGGTATAAAATTTCTCTTTAAAACACATTTGTACGAGTTCCATTCTGGTCCTGGACTAGAATGACCGTCTTTTATTAATTTAGATGCAAATTTGATATTTTTTGGTGGCCAGCGGACAATCTCTTTCGATTCCCACAGCGTGGGAACGATGGTCAGTTTAGGTACATCGTACTCGATCGTCTGTACTATTTTAAAAGCCATAATATTTCTCTGAAAAGAAAAACAATTGATAATTAAATAGGTATAATGTACGTAATTTCTTTTTTACCTATCTACTGTGTATGGACTGTCCCACCCCAACGCTCCAAGCATAAAACTAAACAAGACGTACCAACTGGAATTAGTTTACGATTGAAACAATACGTCTGTGCACGAATGAAAGTAACGATAAGTCCAATCCGCGATACACACCCGACTGCGGTTCGTCGCACGTCGGCCGATAGGATAGCGAGGCGAGGAAGGGGGGTGTTCCCGCGCCTCACCTCATAGGCGACCATTACACGGTCATGCAAGCGTCAATCATTTCCATCAATCATGAATGATGGTTGAATGATGGAATTTTATCGCCTACAATTTTCGTCATGCAAACGTCAATCATCGCATTAGACGGTAGGTTTTTCGTCAATCAAAATTTTGTCTGTGGCAAAACTGACAGCAAAACCTATCGTGTAATGTTCGCCATAGACTCATACTCTGACTGCACTTAGATCGTTCATTTCACAATGACCACACTGTTTAAAAGCCTGAGCTTTTAAAAAGTTTTACCTAATTATGTCTACTTTGGTGGAGAAAACTTTGATACTTACTAAGTACATGATTAACATACGCTAATCCAAAAAATATAGGATGATGTGATGATGATGAGGCTTAATTCGCGGATCCCTAAAATTCCTGCAGAGTTTATCGGTTCACTGATGATTACCTACAGTTATTTGCATACATGTTACCCACTATCAAGCTTTACATGAATCTGTAGCTGACTTGTGTGGGTGATTCTTTGAATACGTGCATATTACGCGGCTCTCCCCAAATAACTACTAAGAGAGATATAAAGTAACGTTTTTATTTATTATTCGTAAAACATAGTTCCAGCACTACATACAGCTGTATATAATGTATTCCTATTGTTGTAAATAACAAAGTTATGTTCATAAACGTTCCACAAATCTCATCACCATTCGTGTCCCAATTCCCAAAATTGAGCAGTTCATGCTCGAAAAGTTATCAATAAACCCTAAAGATCGTATTTTGTCGTAGTAATTTAGATAGTACACGACATGCTCTACCAACTAGCAAAATTATACACATTAAAGAACACTTTTAAGGACTTTGTAACGACTTTGAAAAATGTCCCAACACTTTATACTCACTGCCATTTGTGAACACATTCGCGCGTTTAATTTCTTTCCGCGTACTTATTACTATCTCAAATGGTAACTCAGCGGTCGGGCTCAGTACCGCGTCTCGACTCTTGCAGGACGCACGTTAAAAAGTGTTTTGGCGCCAACTCTAGCCTACATTAATCGCCCAGAAATCGTGTTTGGCAAATAAAAATCTCCTTACCGTTCGAGTTTCCCGTGGTAAGTCTATTATTTTTATTTATCATTTTTATGCATTGTAATAGTTGTCATAGGATACTTTTTGCTTTGATGAAGTCCCCCAATTATTAAGTTCTATAAAGAACGTTTAATGTGAGAAAGTGTACCAATACCTAATTACCATTTATAAAATTACCATTTTTCTCGTTCGGATTTTGGCGAATGGTAATGAGCAATTGAAAATGGTAATTAGTACCAGTATAAGCTGGCCTCTTATTATATTGAAACTCCATAATCCGCTAGGTCACCCCAAGGTCAATATGTTACTATTATCTGATTGTTGCACCTACCACTAATATGTTTTTTTTTTTCAGAGTAAACATGCCTCGTAAATCGAAGGAGGAAATATTGGCTACAGCCAGAATGGCACGCCGGAATCGATACGCTAAAATCAAAGCTGACCCTATTTTATACGCCCTTGAAAAAGAAAAAGAACGACAACGATACAAAAAACGAAGAGAACAGAAAAAGCTTTTGTCAGTTGTAGAAATGACGCCACGAGCTAGAAGGCTACAGAGGAAGAAATGGAGAGAAAACTACAGAAAACATTATAAAAAAAAGAAATTAATAATGGAAGGAAATAATCCCAGTAGACGAAACTCAATTTGCGAAAATGAGCCACAACCCTCTACGTCTAACGATCTACAAGAAACATTAGTCACGAACTTAAGAACCAAATTGAGAAAAATGCGCTACATAATAGAAAGAAAAGACCAAATGTACAAATCACAATTAGAATCCCTGCAGCGAAAAAATGATGCGTATAGAAAATTAATTATAAGACTGAAAAAACGTCTGCAGAGTCCTAATTCTAAAGTAACAGCACTACTTAAAGATAAAACTAAAGTAGAAGAAGTTAAGAAGAAAATTTTATTTGGAGAAGCAATGAAGAATACCTTACAAATAAATTACAAAAATAAAAAATCGAAGAAAGAAAAAAGAGAATTTAGTGATGCTGTCATTGGAGAAAAGCTGATTTTGAAAGATCTCAAGGTTTTGTCTGAAACTAATAATTTCCGAGTGAGAGAGACAAAGAACATTAACCAAAAAAATATGGTATATGAAAAACTAAAACAAGACATTAAATATTTTTTTGAACGCGACGATGTTTCGAGAGCGACTTCAGGCAAAAAAGAATTTATTACATTGAAGAAAGACAGACAGCAAAAGAGGTATTTGCTCGATACTATGAAAAATCTTCACAAAATTTTTGAAACTCAATTTTGCAAGGTAAGTTACTCTTACTTTTGTAAAAACAGGCCATTTTGGGTACTCATACCTAACGTAAATCAAAGAGATACATGTCTCTGCAAACTTCATGCAAACATGGAACTCTTGATTCAAGCGTTGCACAGAAGAAAGGTAATTAAATACAACAATTCTAACGACTTCATCAATAGCCTATGTTGCTTAAAAACTGAATGTTTATTACAACGATGTAATTTGTGCAAAAATAAAGTAGTTGATTATCAAGAATTCGATAACGATGATTCATTATCGTTCAAAAAATGGGAAAATTCGACAAGCACTTACGTAGTTAAAGGCGTAGAGAAGACTAAAAAGATTATAGCAAAGACCAAAGTGACAACGTCACCGAAACAAGCCATAGAAGAATTAGAAAATGTAATTCCTATATTCCTGAAACACGAAGGAACACGTAGGTGGCAATTTACTGCAATAAAAGATCTGAAGGAACATCTCAAGGACAATGAAGCTATCATTCACATAGATTTTAGTGAAAATTATGCTTTCAAATATGAGTCGGAGGTTCAAGCCTTCCACTTTGGAGGAAGTAGGCAAGAGTTAACACTTCATACTGCAGTTATATATATGAGAGATGATACAAACAATTTGACAAACACATCATTTTGTACAGTGAGCGAAAACTTGCGACATGATTCTGCTGCTGTATGGGCGCACATTAATCCTTTACTTGAATTTGTGAACTCTGCAAGTAAAAAGATAGACATATTACATTTTTTATCTGATTCGCCAAGTAGCCAGTACAGAAATAAAACAATGTTTTATGTTATTTCTAAAATGTATTGGTATTTTCATGGGCTAAAGATGGTCACCTGGAATTACTTCGAATCAGCTCACGGCAAAGGTGCTGCAGATGGAGTAGGAGCAGTTGTTAAACGCACTGCTGACGCTGCTGTAGCGCAAGGTAGAGATGTTGTAACACTAGATGGATTTTTGAAAATAGTGAGACAAAACACACAAAAAATTAACCTGGCAACTGTTGAAGAATACCAAATACTAGAAAAAGATATGTTGATACCTTCAGAACAGCTGAAACCATTAAAAGGTACAATGAAAGTCCATCAAATACTGTGGCAGAAAGAAAAGGACCACCTGATATTCAGAGAAACTAGTTGCTTTATATGCTTGGACGTGAACTGTAAACATACTAAATTTGTCGGAAGATTATGGTGTAAAGACAAAAATGAATCCACACATATTACAAATAAAGAGAATTTAAATAATAATATTATTGATGCGACCACAACCGTAATACCTAAAACTACACCGAAGAACAGGACTATTCAAATCTTAAGTAATGTTTTGGTAAAGCCAAAACGCAAAAGAGATGATACCACCGTTAAAATGCTGTCTGATTTAAAACCTGATAGTAAATTACACTTGGACCCTAATATACACATTGAGAATATGGTAAATCAATATAATATTTCTGGCAGTGGCAGTTTTTCGGGTGTATTTCAAGACGTCCAATCTACATCACAACTAAGCGCAAGTAAGATAATTGATGGCCAGCCCAATGTTCTTGGATCATCATTGGTGTGTGATGATTTTGCAGATCGACATGAGACTGCTTCTGAAACTACCTGCAATGTTCTTAGTCATGAAAGCGACATAGATTCGGATTCAAGTTATAATATTTTTTAGTTTTCTGATCTCATTACATATAAGAACTATTTTAGATGAAGCTTGCATGTTGCTGAATACACCGAGTTTTGAACTAGTGTTTTAGTTGATTTTATGTAAATTACTAAAGTCCGGCCACGGAAGTCGAAGAAATTCATACAATGACCTGTTATTGCTTGTCTCTGCCGCTCTCGCATAAATGTAATGCGTCACGATCGCACGATCCAAGGACATTGGATCTGTGCGAGCGTGACGCAGTGTATTTGCGCAAGAGTGACGGAGACAGGTAGTGGCAGGTTAATGTACGAATTTATTCTTCTTTCGTAGCCGGACTTTAGAAAGATAATTATTATTGTTTTTGTTTTGATATCATGTTTATTTTGTTGTTATTTTTCTTATTGTTTTAAATTAAGTCAAGGTCCATATTTACCAAAGTTTGATAGGAACAGCAAATTTTTTGTACTTTCCTGTTTAATCTTAAGTAGATCGGTAAAATCATCATACGGCAATGCGTGTGATGATTTTACCTATCTACTTAAGACCGAATTATTTTATGATGAAGTACGCTAGTACATCAAGCTACTACAATCTGTCAAATTTCTTTAATATTTTTAAACTTTATTGCTAAAGGAAAATTTGATAATTTCGGGTAGCTTGATGTGCTGGCGTCTGTACATGAGCAGTTTGATCTCATCGAGTTTAAGAAATACCTTAGATGAAACTTATATTATAAAGTTCTAAGTTCTATTTACACTGAGTTTTGAACTAGTGTTTTAGTTGATTTTATTTGAATTTGTAGACGGATGTTATTGATAGTTAGGAAAACCGGTTGATTTTTGAATACTTTTTTTTTAATTCAATCATCTTTCTGAACAGCTAAGTTTTTTTTTTTTTTTTTTTTTTTTTTTTTTTTTTTTTTTTTTTTTTTTTTTTTTTTTTTTTTTTTTTTTTTTTTTTTTTGGGTGGGAAATCATCAAATAACTTCTCCCGCTCTGGGTGGAGCGGGAGGGCGTGTCAGACTTTTACTGACTAAAACCCACCCGTGTTCCCTCAGTTGCCTGTGTGCCAGGGGCCGCGGTATCTCTTTCGAACAACCCGCACCCCTGGCAGGCATCGGTCCTTGCGAACCCCACCTATTGGTGCTGACAACTCTTTGAGGCGCGCGTGGAACACAACGCGCCGTCGACCCGGGCTTGGTCCTTACCGGACAGCGAGCTACCCATTACTCGCCGTCCGCAAGCCCGCGCCTACGGTGGCCGGGAATCAGCCTGGGATTCCCGACGCCCAGGGCTTCTCCCGCGGCGACTACGGCCGTGAGGGCGCATATACTGCCTCTCCCTCACGTGCGCCGCCTCCCTCTTTGCGAGCATTACTGCTTCGCAGAAGGAGGTGACGGCTAACCATTCACTCTCGCTCCGTACCATGGCCTGCACCAGGGCCGGACGCGAGAGATCGCCGCCGCCGATCGCCTCCACGAGGACACGGCGGTGCTCCGCCCAAGCCGGGCAGACCGCCACCGTATGCTCCACCGTGTCCTCAGGGCGATCTTCGCAATGGAAGCACCCGGGCGTTTCCTCCCGCCTTATACGAAACAGGAACCTCCCGAAACAACCGTGTCCGGTGAGGACCTGCGTCAGGCGGAAGGTGAACAGCTAAGTTTGATGTCATTTATTGTCACCTAAATAATTAATAAATATGTGATTCAAGTTTACTATTCATTTTATTTCTAATTACCAATCACGAATCATAATTACCATATTTTAAATGCTAATTACCAGTCACGAAGTTTAATTACCATATTTTAAATGCTAATTACCGTTTGTTCCATATCTCATCACCGTTCGATGAAAATTTTCAGCTTCAGATTCAGACCTTTAAAGCAGTTCAAATACTGTGCGTTTCATTTATTTCGTTAATCGGTACTATAAACTTTACGTTAAATCCTTAAAAGTTGCAATTGGAAGCATTATTTGAACTTAATTTACGAATCCCGAATATGTTTATCTTCAAATATTCACCCGTGTAACACAAGAACCACTCGTAACAGCTCGTTACTGATTCATGTACCACGAGTGGACACTTATTTATTTATTTATTTATTTATCTAAACACAGGTTATTGTTCTTAAAATTATACAAGGCACACTATTAGACCTCTGGGTCTGTCTTAGCATGCCATGGTCTGGAATTAATCAACGCGCTACTGTGAAATTAAGGTAAAATGGAGTGGTAATATTCTTTGAGCTTGTGTTTTATGTTTTTCCTGTTCATTGAGTCGCGAATGTCTATAGGTATTTGGTTTAATAAGACGGGTATTGTGAAAGATGCAGTGCGCCTACCATAAAAATTGTTTTTACGTGGCACTTTAAGTGATTTTATCTTTGACTGGCGGGTATTCACATCATAATTCACTGGAATCTGTATCCCAGTGTTGTCAAAATGTTCAATGAGAAACAAGTACTCAGCGCGGGCTAGAACTGGTAATACATTGCAATGTTTAAATAGACCTGTATAGTTGTCGCGGTATTTATTTCTTACATACTTTGGTACCACCAGTTTCAGCAGACGTGTTTGCAGATTATGAATTTTATCCAGGTAGCTTTTAAAAGTGCGTCCATAGCTGGTGAGTCCATACGAGATTATAGATTCAGCAAGAGCTGTGTACATTTGTAGGAGGGTTTTGTACGGTATATTCCGCTTTATAATGTAAAATTTAGTGAGTATTCCACGCAACTTACCGCAGACCGATTCCACCTGAACACTCCAGTTGAAGCGATTATCAATTATAACACCCAAGTAGGTATGATATGGAACTTGCTCAATAGACGAACATTGGCAATCTGTTACATTTACATGCAAACAATCATGGGTATGAGCTTTAATTTTAAAAGAGTGGGAGGTATTTATATGGCTTGAATGTACATGTATTAGTTTGGTTTTCTGTGGATTCATAACAAGTCCCATATCATGGGCCCACTTGGTCATACTAGTAAAATCCGCTTGCAAACATTCCGCGGCCATCATAAGATCTTTATTAGCCGATAGTATACAAGTGTCATCAGCATATTGGTAGAGGGAACAGTATTTTATAATATTTTCCAGGTCATTGACGTAGGCCAGATAATGGAGGGGACCCGTCACTGACCCTTGGGCTGTACCTTGTGTAACGTTGACAGGTCTGCTTAGGCTGGGACCAACTTTGACGTGATAACTTCGGCTACGAAGATATTCTGTACACCATTCTAGTAATTTTCCTCTTATCCCGGATTTTTCTAGAGTTTTCAATAGCATATTGTGTCCGAGAGTGTCAAACGCCTTGCTGAAATCAATGAACAATAGCACCACATGCTTCTTCTCGTCTAGATGGTTGTTAACTTCATCGGTAAAATTGGAAAGTAACTGGGCTGTGGATTTTTTACTTTGGAAGCCATATTGTGCTTTGGAAATGATGTCATTGTTACGATAAAACGAGTGTATTTGGTCACAGATATATTTTTCAACTATTTTATTAATGACTGGTAATATCGTTATCGGTCTATAATTTGCTAATTCATTGAATTTACCTTTTTTATGAATGGGTCTAACTATACCGGTTTTTAATTCAGACGGATAATTACCTTGATGGATACTCGTATTGATTAGTTTCACTATTGCATTCACAATTTTCTTTCCTATCATTTTAATATCTATGACTCTTATAGTGTCAAATCCAGCTGATTTCTTAGTGTTTAAGTTGTTTATGATTTTAAGAATTTTACTGGATGTAGCTTTTTTGAAGAAAATAGACTTATCTTGTGATCTCATGTATTCTGACTCATCCAGCAAGGGTCTGTCACACCCGGGCACAATATTAGACACACTTGTTTCAAATTCCATTGCGAAGTCATTAGCGATAATCATTTCATTATTTGAATCATTTAAGAGGGCGCTCGTTATTACCTCATCTACTGACTTGACTATTTTGCCGGTAAGTTTATTCAATATTTCCCACAATATTTTGGGATTATTTTTGTTACCTGCTATTTCTTTTCTGTAATAATTGTTTCTAGTGTTTAGTATAATTTTATTTACTTTATTTCTAGATTTATTATATTCTAACTTGAGAGTTTTATTGTTATGGTCATTTTTCCATTTTAAAAACAGTTTGTCTCTATTGGCGCAACTTATTTTTATTTTATTGTTAATCCATTTTTCACAATTTCTTTTGCTAGAGTTATTTACCTTTTTAATATATTTGCATTCATTGTAGCACTTTACAAAATTTTCTTTTATGTACTTATATATATCGTTTGCGCAGTCTAATTCATCTATCATTTCCCAGTCGGTGCAAGCTAAGAGAGTTTTTACTTAAACTGCTCATGCCGTTTGATTGTGGTTAATACGGTACACATTGCTTGTCTGCCATTTTTTAGATTCTAACCTATGTATACAATATAATAACAATTAGTTTTTGTTTAGTCAACGAAAATAACAACAGAATTTGAATAGGAAATGTAATGATTTTACACGTAAACAGCTTATTGTCAAATTACAAAGGAAAAATAAAAAGACTTAATTTTTTATAATAATATCATCAACCTATTTTATACTATAATTTTCAAGTAAACAGTGATATTTTGAGAGCGCGTGAAAATTTTCGTCTATTATTATATAGTATTTGACAATAAACTCTCTTTCCCATTCGAACTTCCTGGACATGGAGGAAAAACAAAGTTTTACTTACCGATAACATACAGGAAGTGATTTTTATACCCTTCCAAATTTAAAGATTGTAATCTTTGTGAAAAATAATAAAACACATATTTTTTCTTTTTACTAAAAGAAAAAATATGTGCGTGTGCGTGTATGTGTGTGTGTGTGTGTGTGTGTGTATGTGTGTGTGTGTGTGTGTGTGTGTATTTTTGTATTAAGTGATACTTCACTTAATACAAAAATATTGAGATATGGCATCACAAAATTGTCCATGAAAAGACAATGTTTATAGACACAATGCACAGCGCGCGCCGTGTCAGACACAAACCGGGTCGTCGTACGCGCGTGGCCCCGCCCCCCAAGCATTGATAACAACCAAAACATAAGTTGCATAAGTTTTCCCTTCATACTTTTACGGGCTTAGGACCGTCATTTGCAAAAGGCATGTCATGCTGTTCTCTGTGATTAGAAAGTACTCGTAATTTGTAATTATTTTAATACAATTTAAAAACTAATTTAAAAAATAAAGCCAGATCACGTCTTTTACATAATGGCGTATTTAAAAAATTTGAATCAACTTATTTACAACAATTTAACTAAAATCAACTTACGTAAATCCAATATCAATCCTATTAGCACTACTTTAACTGTATTTTAACAATTGTTCAAAATGTCCACCATTATTTTCCAAGCAGAGTCTTGCACGTGTTTGCACATTGTTTTTTTAATTTATTTAGCACTACAGTGTTATTTTTCACTTCTTGAAATGCACTTTCAATTTGATTTTTTAAGTCTGCGAGGCTTTGGGCCTCTTCCACATACACGCGTCGCTTTATTTCACCCCACAGAAAAAAGTCACAAGGTGTGAGGTCGGGTGACCTAGGCGGCCAAGGAACAGGACCTCCGCGACCGATCCAGCGATTATTGTATTCGCTATTTAAATAATTACGTACGGTTTGGGCATAATGAGGCGGTGCACCGTCTTGCTGATAATAAAAGTCATTATAATAAATTAATGGCACGTCGTCCATTAAATCGGAAATCACTCCACGTAACATTTCCAAATACGAGCCTCCGGTCAGCCGCCCCTCAATAAAGTATGGCCCCAGTATTTGGTTGCCTACAATACCTGCCCACACATTTGCACTGAAGCGCACTTGGTGATGAGTTTCTCTTATCATGTGCGGGTTTCGAAATGACCACCAATGTTCATTGTGTTGATTGTAGAGGCCCACGCGAGTAAAAAGTGCTTCGTCCGTCCATAAAATATTGGCATCGGGGTTAGCAATCAGCCAATCACAAAATGCTCGACGGGGTACGACGTCTGCTTCATTTAATGCGTGTACCTTTTGAAAATGGTACGCACGCAATCCTTCGGCCTTTAGCAATCTCCAAACTGCGTGATGACTTACGTCGAAACGTCGTTCTGCGTCTCGCGTACTCGCCCTTGGGTTTTGCTCAAAAAAATCCAAAATATCATCTTGGATTTCTACTGGCAGCCTCGGTAGACCGACACACACCACTTCACGCACAGGGACGTGGTCTACCACGTCCCTGTGCGTGAAGTGGTGTTGTGAATTGGCCATGGTCTAATAGTCTTTGATTAGCAGCCAATATTGCTTGACGACTTGGTCTAGCTGCACTCACTAATCCCTGTCGACGAAGTCGAGGAATACTTTCTGCTTCGTACATCCTCTGAGCTCCGTTTAAACTTTCACCACTGAGTAGGTAACATCGCACCATTTCATAATATTCACGATTCGAATACATTGTTTACGCGGGCGGCGCCGTAGCGCGGCGCAGTGCGACTCACGGGAACGCGGGCGGAACTAGGAATTGCACAGGCGCCGCTTGCAATCGTGTGACGTCGACTGAATCGAGTCGGGGGAGCGCGGAGCGCGCGCGCCGGGCTGGCTCTCCCCGCCACCCCGCGCCACCCCGCCATTGTGTGACCACGCAAATTGGAAATTCCAGAACGTCTAATTATTTTTTTTGAAAATTTTACCTACCAATTTTATTTTAAAAATTGAATCTTTGAATGAAACCTACTTCTTAAAAAAAGATTGGAAGGGTATAAAAAATCACTTCCTGTATATTTGCCTATATTTCCCACAAACACTTTACAAAATGGTTCACACAAAACATATCAAAATAATCAGTAGTAGGGTGAAAATTATTCACAATTTTGCCACTTGTGAATTGTCAGCTCCATAAAAGAGTTACTAATAATCCTGGAGTGTATTTTGTGCTGAAAAATAGGTAATAAGTACTCTATTATTCAGCCCTTGTGGTTTATAAAAGGTAACACATACCCTGATAATCAGTCATTATTCAGCTCTTGGGGCGACTGTTACCTTTAATAATGCTCAAATAACGCTGATATAGTGCAACCAGCTCCATTATTCAGCTAACAGCTGATTAATTTGTGCCCAAATCAGAGTTATATCAGCTGAGTAGGCGCCTCTAACGCTCTTATTCAGCTGAAGATTCCATTGTGAACAGTGATTCAGCTACTATTCAGCGCTTCTGTGCTACTTGGGAGAGTAATGCTCGCGAAGAGGGAGGCGGCGCACGTGAGGGAGAGGCAGTATATCCCAAGTAGCACTGGGGGTTCTTTATCGGTTGACTAATGGTACACATTTATTCTTTAAGCTCTCTAAGTAGGCTGTATGAGAGCTCTATAGCACGCTATACAGCCCTTACACGACCGATTTGGGCACAAATTATTCAGCCTTAAGTTCACAAAAGGTACACAGTAGCTGAATAGCAGCACTTTAACGGCAGTTTAAGAGAGAATAGTGGTCTTATAGCTGATCTATCTATCTATCTGATCTTCATACCGACAAGAGAGTTATATAAGAAGTAACTAGTGAACAATTATACAGCCTCTATCTCGTATTAAGCTCACAAGTGTACCCTACAAACTATTAGTGGCCGCTTTTTCTCCAATTATCACTTGAGTACCACATTTTGTAATAAATATTTAGGAACGACACAGCTATTTTTATTGTGATATAATTAATTACTGGTAAGTACTCTGTGTTTATTATATTCTATTGTGTTAAAATTATGGGTAATGTAAATTGATTATAAAGTATACATATATTTAGAGTTATAATTTTCACACGCCTCAGAAATAATGCCGTTTTATCAAACCAAATCTTTCTAAATGAGCAGAGACGAACCATGCATTTTTTGATATTTTTGTTTTTATAGCATTACAATCAGTCTGTGATTTTGTATTTGAACATTAACCACAAAATTAATCACGAAAACTCCGTAGTATGTGATAAAGTCATAATTAATTTAGAAATATTATAGGTAGGTTATGTTTGAAAAAAATGGTGGACATTGGCTCCAGCTACAGTGAACCATTGTAACTCCAGATTAAAGTTGTCACCTCTCTATAGTCTCACATGTGTACCATTATAGTGTCTCGTGAGCTATAGAAAGGTTCACATTGTGTACCATTATAATGCTGTGACGTTTTTGAACCGTAGGTGCGGTATGCTCGTTAGGCTTATATTCAGCCCTGGGCTGTTATGCAGTTCTTCAATAGTTCACGTGAATACCCTTTTAGATATTTTAGCACACTAAATTTTAGAGATCCGCATTGAACATTTGAATTTTGTTTGAATACGTACTACAAGTTAGTACGAAGTCTTCGATAGTAAATGCAGTAGGTGGTATGATTGAAGTAATCGTTAATTTTAATAGACGAGATTGTATTGTTAGAATACGGACTGACAACAAATAGTAGTTTATGCAACTGTTAAATACCTGATGGTATTTGGGGAAGGTTGACCTGAAGGTACACTAGTGATAATATGATATGATCATTGTAAATAAAACCACTGTGCACTGATCTGATACAATAGCTCACTTTATTAAAAAAATACTGTTTGCTTATATACTAGTCGCGGTAACGAAACCATAGCGAGTTCTAACTCGACGCCAACGCCATCTATCGAGCAAGCCGGAAGCTTTACAAATAATTGAGTCGTAAACATACCGCCCACCAAGGACGTTACTGACGGAATGTCCTTCGAAAATGAAATAATGTGGCACGTTGCGAAAGTAAGTTGAACTGAACATTTGTGTTTTATAAGAAAATAATTTGAACTAAAATCGACAAGCTATGGTTCTTAAATATAATTAACACTAATTTAGTAATGCTTAACAAGAATGATACAAAACTTAGAGCTAAACATGAATTATTCAAGGTTGTAAAAAGGTGTACTTTACATAAAATAAAATTGTAAACAGTGTAAATAAAACTTAAAACATGTGTATTAATTGATTTTTCACAATTGATCTAAAGTATAAAAGCGTAAAAATGGTTGTATAAATTGATTATAACAGGATAAAAGGTGTAAATTTGTTGTAAAAATCACAGTTAAATAAAATATGTAAATAATAAATACAATCCACTTTCTTATTCGACTACTGGTAAAATACATATTTTGGATGTTGGCCTTTTGATTGTTGAGGATTTGGTGCGTAACGTGACGACACGGGTGATGTTATCATCACCAGGATGTTTTTGTACAATCCTACCCATCAACCAACGACTTGGCGGCAAGTCGTCTTCCTTGACTAACACAATGTCTCCAATTTTTGGCTCATCAACTCTGGAAGACCACTTGTAACGATTCATCAAAGTAACTAGATATTCGTGAGACCAACGTCTCCAAAATGACTGGAGCATTCGTTGAATGAATTGCCAGCGGGATAAATAATTAATATTTGAATCTTCGTACTTGTTATCTGGTACATTCACTAAGGACTCTCCAATTAGAAAATGTCCAGGTGTTAGTGGCAACAGTTCACCAGGATCATCAACCTTAATTGTGCTCATAGGTCGCGAGTTCAAGCACGCTTCTACTTGACTGAGAAGTGTCGTCAATTCCTCAAATGTGAGAGTCGCTTCACCGATCACTCGTTTCAAATGAAACTTTGTAGACTTTACCCCTGCCTCCCAAAGTCCGCCAAAGTTAGGACTGTGAGGAGGAATGAAGTGCCACTCCGTACCATTCGCTTCGAGGTGTTCGGCTATGGATGACTGAATAGCTGTCAACTGCTGCAACTCCCTGGAGGCACCTACAAACGTGGTGCCATTGTCACTCCACAGTTTGGCAGAGTGACCTCGTCTCGAGACAAAACGTCTAAACGCCGCTAAAAAGGCTTGAGTGCTCATATCACTCACTGCTTCTAAATGCAGTGCACGAGTGACCATGCATACAAACAGGCATATATAGCCTTTGTATGAACGATGGCCGCGACCTTTCGATGTCCTCACATGGATTGGACCAGCATAATCAACCCCGCTATGTAAAAATGGACGAGCTGGGTGCACCCGCACCGAACAGCTGGTAGAGAACCCATAAATTGATTTTTAGTACTGGCTCTTTGCCTGGCACATGTCACACACTTGAGGACATGGTGTTTGACCAAATTTCTGACCCCTAAAATCCAGTAGGCTGTCCTCAGGTAATTTATCGTGAGCTGAGGACCCCCGTGAAGGGTTTTATGATGTGCGTCAGCTATGATTAGCCGAGTTAGATGACTGGAGTGAGGCAGGACTATCGGATGTTTCATTTGTTCGCTCAGCTCTGATTTCTCCAGTCTACCTCTAACTCTCATAATGTCCTTATCATCGAGGTAGGGGCAGAGTGACCTTAATGGACTGGTTTTAGACAGTATATAGCCTTTGTCCTTTAGTTCCTTATATTCTGTTGTAAATAGTTCTTCCTGTGTTTTCCTAATACAACATTCGAGTGCAGCGTCTAATTCTGTTTTTTGTAAGTATCCTTTTCTGTATACTTTGTTCTCCTTTAAAAATCTTCGGCAGTATGCGACAACCCTAACCAGTCTTCGTAATTGAGAAAATTGATCGAAGAAGGGATCGTTTGGAATTATCGCTACATGTGCCTTTGCTGACTCTTCTAAATCTGTACTGCAATAATTATTTGGCCTATTATAAATTACGTTTGGTAATTTAAGAAACGATGGTCCAGAAAACCATACATCGTTTTCTAACAGTGAACTGGGAAGTATCCCTCTAGAAGCGCAGTCGGCTGGATTGTCTTTCGTGGGGACGTGAAACCATTGCGACGCTTTCATCGAGGTCAGTATTTCAGACGTCCTATTGGCCACGAACGTCTTCCATTTACTTGGATGACTATTTATCCAGGCCAAAACTACAGTGGAATCTGTCCACGCCTTGACCTTGTCTTGGGAGATACTCAAGACTTCAGATGTTTGAGACAGTATCTGTGACAGCAAGACTGCTCCGCAGAGCTCTAAACGTGGTATACTTATCTGCTTTACTGGTGCAACCCTGGTCTTAGCAACGACACTCGAACATTGCCGTCTACGTCTACAATACGCAAGTAAATCGCAGCTGAGTACGCTGTTTTGGAGGCGTCACTAAAACCGTGAAGTTCCAGATAGTCGTTCGCCTTGGTGCCAAGCCAACGAGGAATCCGAACCTGGGTGAGTAGTACCAACTCCTCACGATATGATCTCCATTCATTTCTTAAGTCGTTGGTTAGCTCCTCGTCCCAACCAACACCTGCGAGCCACAATTTCTGGATCAATACTTTCGCTAAAACCACACTAGGGGCTAACCAGCCTAATGGATCAAAAAGTCGTGCTATTACAGAAATAATGGATCTTTTAGTTACAGGTGCGGTCGTCGGCGGCGGGAGATTCACCGTGTACTGGAAAGTGTCTGCGGTGCGGTTCCATGTAAGTCCTAGAATTTTGATAGTACTATCTAATTTTATTTCTACTCCATTGTCTTTGTGTTCTGGTTTCTTTGGTTTGTTGTACTCTATTGCTTGTTTTGTGTCCTGTATGTTGATCTGCTTATTTGTGTTGTCCTTGTTCATGCTGTCCTTTGTCCTAATTTGATCTGTTTGCCCTTTCAATGTATTACTTTCTATTTCCTGTATCCTATCTACTATTTCTTGGTTGTTACTATTCCATTTTTGGAGCGTGAACCCACACTTTCCTAATAACGCTGTCATTTGCCGGTAGATTTCCAGGCCTGCTTCTACGCTATTACAACCGGTCATCAAGTCATCCATGTAGGAAGCAGTTCAGAACCATATCGGCAGCCAAATTGTAATTTTTACCTTCATCGTAGGCAACTTGATGTAGGGTTCTAACTGCTTGATATGGTGCCGATGCCGTACCAAAGGTAACCGTCACTAGCTCGTAGTCCTTGATTTCGGTTTCAGGACTGTCTCGCCATAATATGCGCTGAAACATTGCGTCTTCTTCCGAAATCCTGACCTGGCGGTACATTTTGACAATGTCCGCTACCAGTGCTATGGGATGAAGTCTCCATCTTAACACTGTGTGTCTTAAATCAGACTGTACTGTAGGTCCTACCATCAAAGTGTCATTGAGTGAGACTCCACAGTTGTTCTTCTCGGATGCGTTGAAGACAACACGTACCTTGGAGGTTATTTTGTCTTCCCGGATTACAGCGTGGTGAGGTAAGTATACCGCCACTTCTTTATTGTTATCATTTTGGTCTATCTGCCTCATGTGTCCTAGTTGTAAATATTCTTCTATTACCTGCTTGTATCTTTCCTTTAGATCTGTATTTCTTTCTAGCCTTTTTTCTAATGACTTAAATCTTTTTTCAGCGATAGCACGAGAGTTTCCACCTTTACAAGAAGGATTTTCATCGCGGAAAGGTAGTCTCACTACGTACCTTCCACTGCTATCCCTTACTGTAGTTTTAGTATAAAACTCTTCACACTTCTTTTCTTCAGGTGTTAGTATTTTCTTTGAACTAATTTGCTCTTCAATTTCCCAAAATTTTCTCAATATTGCGTCCTCATTAACTTGTGCATGCAATACATTAAATTTTGGTGCACCTTTAGATGCATCCCTACTAACTGCACCGGACAGTATCCACCCTAAGGTAGTGCTCTGAGCAATCAGAGTACCTGACGGGCTCTTAACCATGCCTGCCTCAATAATGCAGCTGTAAGCATCAGCGCCCAGTAAAACATCTATTTTATTGGGAGTGTTGAACTCTGGATCTGCAAGCTGCAGCGTGCTAACTCTTAACCAATCTAAAGTAGTGTCGATTCTACACTCAGGTAAGTACGATGTAATTTTATTTAGTACGTAAGCATTAACTTTAAGATTAAACTTTGAATCTACCCGAGATTGGATATTCAAATGTACCATGTAAGTTGCCATGGTTGAACTATTACCACCAAGGCCTGAAATAGTGCCTTGAATAGGGATTTTTTTCAGGTTGAGTAGCTGAACTACGACCTCTGTTACAAAACATGCCTGCGAACCCTGATCGAGTAAGGCTCGGACAGTCTGAAATTCACCAGAGCGTGACTCGGCTTTAATTAGCGCTGTGGCTAATAAAACCTGTCTGGGCTTGGGAATATTACCTGTCGACAGGCACGACACAATCGGACTAGTATTAGGTGAGCTAACACTGTCGATAGTCGATGATGTCGAAGGTTGGTCCCCTTTGTCCGACTCCTGACCTAAATGCAACAGCGAATGATGGCGCCTGTGACAAACCTTACATGTGGTAGGTTTTTTACATGCAGAAACAATGTGATTGCCACCCAAACAGTTAAAGCACATTTTATGTTTTGCTACAAAATCACGTCTAACGTCAACTGTCTGCTTTGAGAATTTCTTGCAGAAACAAAGTTTGTGTCCTTCTGAGCAGAATTCACATCGTATTGATGAACTCGTGGCCAACATTGCCTTTGGAGTATGAGCAAATGAACCTTTACTATTGTTGGTGCCCGGATGAACTGGTGCCTTTTTTGGCTCTAAATTCTCTAACGCACGAAACCGATTTTCTATAAAAGTTTTAAATTGGTCGAAAGTTGGTAAGTCATCGTTGGAGTCATTGTTGCAAATACTAAACTCCCATTGTTTACGCGTTTCGTTGTCTAATTTAAAGGTAACAATGTGTATTATAATGACATCCCATGTACTCACGTCTATCTTCAAATTACTCAACGCATTAAGACAATCGCACGTGGTATCAAGCAATTCCTTCAAAGCTGTAGATGATTCCACCTGCATTCGTTTTTGACCGAACAACCTCCTAAGAGTACAATTTGTTAAGTATTTCTTATTGCTATAACGCTTCTGTAACTGAGTCCAGCACTGAGTATAATTGGCCTCAGTTATAGGAGTATGACGTATTAATTGCTCTGCTTCGCCAGCGAGGTGACCCTTTAAGTAATGGAGCTTTTCAACATTACCTAACGTATCATTTTTGTGTACTAATGATGTAAAAAGATCATGGAATGTTGTCCATTCATCATATTTTCCTGAGAATATTGGAATGGATATTTTGGGTAACTTAACAAAAGAACTACTTGATTTGTTTATACTAGTTGAAGCATTATCGGTTTGATTTTCAGACTCCGTAGGTAACCGAATTTTATTATGAGCTGTTTTCATTAAACTTTTATAAATTATATAAGTGTCTTCTGTCGTATCATAGATATCAACCACTTTCTGTACTATATCTTCTGCTTTATAGCGTTCATATAATTTAGTGTTATTTTCTTTAAACAATGCCCAATCCCTTTCCAATAATTCTTGCCTTGTTTCTATATATTCTAGCGTTAGTCTATCTTTACCACATTTCTTAAAATTTGTCAAACCCTTTGTGATAAGATTCTGCTGATCCTTCAAAACGTTAATTAATCCATCCATTTTGTAACTGTTAAATGTACTCGATAAATAAATCGAATGCGTTTAAATTGATTTTAACTTGATACAATAAATAATAAACACAACAAATGTATAAGTTGATAAAATCAATATAAGCAAATGAATAACAAATTTCTCAAAAGATATAAAATATGCAAAATTTCTGTGTTGCAAGCTTAGTAGTAAAATTATAAGTTCATACAGCCGACTACAATTTTAACAAACAAAAATATTACAAATCCCAAATCACTACTTAAAATTTTACAAGTGTATTGGAAACATACAAAATCTGGTGTAAATCGGGTATAGGTTCCCCGTTCCCCCGTTTTCTATAAAATATTCTAAGTCCTAATTCTAACATGCACACAAATTGATATTATATACTGTCATGATTGCTAGTTTTGAAATACTGAAGTTTGATTTATTTCAATCGGCAACACAGAAAACGGCGGGGAAAAATGACATTCAGACGTTTGACATTAGATTCGGGCGGCCAGTTCTTTTGGCGGGGAACCGGGGTTTTTTTTTTGGATCGATGGTAAAAAGAGAGCGGTCGACCGACCTAAAGTTTTTATTGATTGTAACGATTGCCATATTTATCGTAGAAGTGAGAACAATACAACCTTTTAGTTTAACAAGTACATAGTTTTATTTTATTAAATATCAGAAGTGACACGTCCCACAGTACGCGCCCACCGTCGCTAAGACTTATCTAAAAGGTATGTACCCTCTAAATAACGTATATCGTAGCGAGTATAGAATGGACTGACAGAGTTTGTAAGGTTATTATAAGATGAAAGACTGCGTCGAGGACAGGGAGGTTTGGCAGTGACTCCTTGTGCACGTGTGGCTTCCCTGGTGCCTCATTGCCGGCATGACTGTGTGGATGTCGGTTTGGCAGACAGATAATCATTTTAATTGCTTATAGGTATATTGCAATAATTTAGTCCTCATTGTTCAATGACCCTGTGTCCTTATTATCATTGTCCACAACTTGCCAAGAATCATTAATTTTCTTTAAATGTACTATATTCCGACGATACTCTTTACCTGTTTCGTCGTTCCGCACATGAATGTCACCATCGGTGACTCCCGTCACTGTGTGAGAGGTAGGGTTATAGTTAGGTGTCAATTTGTTATCCTTAGTTATATTTTTTAACATTACCTTTTCCCCTATTCCTAAACTAGACTCAGTAGCTCTTCTTTTTCTATCCCCATATTCTTTCCCTTTTTCTTTCATTAGCATATCCCTATCTCTCACATCGGAATCTATGAGTTTATGTTCTACATCTGGAGCGAAAGGAACTTTATCTCGGAAGCGTCTTTTAAAAAATAACTCAGATGGCGATGTACCTGTAACAGAGTGGGGTGTACTATTATACATCATTAAATAATTTAAAATATCCTCTTTCCAGTCCTTATTTTCAGCTTGGCTAATTTTAAGTCTCTTTAGTACATCTCGATTTTGTCTTTCGACTTCCCCATTCATTTGTGGCCAATAGGGAATAGTATTATTGACAACGATACCGCATTCTTTGCAAAAGTTGCGGAACACATCGCTCGTAAATTGATTCCCGTTGTCACATGTTATAGTTGCGGGATAACCTAGCCTTGAAAACATTTCTTTTAGGACTTTAATAGTGTCAAGTGCAGTGATAGTTCTCATAACCTTAATTTCTTTATACCGGCTATAATAGTCAACAAGAATTAGTATGTAGTCTCGACTCGGAAGTGGCCCTAGAAAGTCAACGGCAACATCTACCCATGGCTCTTTAGGTAATGATCGTCTTTTCATCGGGTGTGGTGGATTAGGAGCCGATACAAGAGTGCATCCGCGACAACCTTTCACTACACGCTCAGCATCCCCATCGATCCTAGGCCACCACACTTTTGTCCTTAGGCGACCTTTCATCGCGACTATACCAGGGTGCCCTTCGTGAGCAGCTTCTAACACCCTCTGGCGTAGATCTTTTGGTATGACTATCCTAGTACCCCGCAGCAAAATATCTCCGCAAAAACAAAGCTCGCTTCTTATGATTTTGAAACAATTTACGGATTCGTGCCAATCTTCACTGAAAATACCCCTTTTTACCTTTGAGACTTCGTCATCTTTTGATGATGATGCCTCTATTTCATTTAGGGACACAGCGACAGGTCGAGAATATGTCACAATTTGGTTTATATAATTTTCGCTATCAAATGGCTTCGTTGGAGCTATTTGACATAGTCTAGAAATGGGGTCGGCAATATTTGACTTACCAGGGCGGTAGATAACTTTGAATCTGTATGCTTGAAGCCTGAGTACCCACCGTTCAATTCTCGCGCAAGGTTTGGAATGTCGTCCGAAAATCGTTTCTAACGGTTTGTGATCGCTTATGAGCTCAAAGTCCTTGCCAAAAAGGTATATTTTAAAATGCTCAACAGCCCAAACTAATGCCAATGCTTCCTTTTCAGTTTGGCAATACCTTTTTTCACAATCAGTCAGAGCTTTGTGTCCATAAGCGATAACTCTAGGACCTTCCGTATCTATTTGGACAAGGACAGCACCCAGTCCCACCGGTGATGCGTCAGCAATAACCTGCGTTTGGTCGCTGGGATTGTAGTAACCAAGACATTTTATATTGGTTAAGCTAAGCTTTAGAGCTTCAAAAGCTTTATTTTGTTTGGAAGTCCAAAATTTGTCGACAGTTGCCGATTTCCCAAGCCCTAATCTCAACATCTGTCTAAGGGGGTCGGTAAGTGTTGCCAAATTTGGAATCCATTTCCCCACAAAATTTACTAAACCGAGAAAACTTTGTACTTCTTCAATCGTGTTTGGGCGTCTACTAGTTTTAATAGAGGTTAAGTATTTTGCAAGGGGTTTTATTCCATCTTCTGTAAGTTCGTGACCAAGAAATTCGATTTTGTTTGTTTTATATATACATTTCCTTCCGTTTAAAAGAACATCATTTTCTTTTAAAACCCTTTGCACCTTACTCAACCGCTCATCGTGTTCTTTCTCTGTTGCCCCATACACAATAATATCATCAATAAAATTGAATGTACCTTCACATCCCAACAACATTTTTTCAAGAATTTTTTGGAACATTTCCGGAGCACAAGATATACCAAACATTAATCTTTTATAACGGAATAGTCCCTTGCTAGTACTAAAAGTAGTTATGTATCTACAATCCTCATTAATTTCAAGCTGATGGAATGCTTGTTTAATATCGAGCCTAGAGAACCATTTAGCCTGTCGAAAATTTGGAAGCATCTGGTTCATCGTTGGAAGTGGGTGATTTTCCCTTATAATAGCTTCGTTGGCTCTCCGCATGTCTATACAGATACGTACCTCATCATCTTCTTTTAGTACAGGTACCATGGGTGAAACCCACGGTGATGACTCGTCCACTTCTTCTATGATGTCGGCTTCCTTGAGTTCGTTTAACTTCTTGGCAACCTTTTCTTCTAAAGGAATAGGCACCCTTCTATACGGTTGAACTACGGCCTTTATCGTTTTGTCGATTGGGATTTGGACAGTTACCCCTTTGAACTTGGGAAAGACTGCTGGAGTCTTGTTTTCAACTGTGTTAATGTGGAGGCCTATCTGGAGCACTCCCAATTCGATCGCGGTAGCTTTACCCAACAGATTGCGCGAACCATTTCTGATGACGTAGATAGTGGATTCTTTATTTCTTTCACCCACTGATATAATCGCGTTGAATGAGCCTATGACGTCTAAAGGCTTCTTGTTGCCATAAGGAACTAAAATTTTGTTTGGTTTCCGGATTTGGTTAGTGACATAAATCTTACTTTCTTTTAAAAACTGCCAGGTCTTATCTGTGATTACGTTGCATTTACTCCCGGAGTCTATCAACATGTCTAAGTCTACTCCGCCTATATTGCAATTAATTACGCTGTCTTCATCTAAATGGAAAATGTAGTCAATTTCAGATTTTTGGTTTCGCGTCGAGTCTAATCTTTGTTTTTTATTTGCTGGATCCGTGGTCTTATTATTTGTAAACCGTCTTTTCCGCCTAGTCCGGCAACATTCTCGGAAGTGACCAACAAAGTCGCATTTTAAACATCTTTTGTCTTTCGCTGGGCACTTAGCATCATTTGATTGGTGATTAACGCTACCACAACGGCTACATCCGAGATCTTTATTTAGTTTAAGGTTTTTATTGAAGGGTTTCTTGGAATCAATTTTATTTATTTCAATTTTTTTGCTGTCAGTTTGGTTGTTGGAGTTACCGAACTGCTCAAGTTGTCTAGTAACAACTTCTAAGGCATTTGCCTTAGAAATGATTTTATCTAATGTAATTGAATCTCCAACTTCTAAAATATTTTTCCTCAAATCAACATGTCTACATTTTTCTGTGATTTGGTCTATCAAATGTTCATCTTTATTTGTGAAGTTACATTTTCCAGCCTGATTCCTTAACCTCAATAGAAACTTTTCGAATTTTTCACCTTCTTCCTGCTGCATGAGCCGGAAAAGGTATCTTTCATAAATATGGCTTTGCTTTGGGGAAAAATAATCGTTAAGTTTTCCCAGTGCAATTTTATACACATCTAAGTCTTTGCCATCATCATCTTTACCTTCCTCTGCATGGGCCCCGGGCAAATTGTAGTAAATCTCCTGTAGTGCTAATCCACCAACATGGAGAAGAGTAGCTCGCTTTTTATTAGGGGAATCAATATTAGCAGCTAAAAGATAAATTTCGAGGGCCCGTTTCCATTTCTCCCATCGGGTACAAACCGATGTCGTGTCACCCTCACAATCAAAGTGATCTAAAGTTGTCAACATTGAAGTTGCGTGAGCCATTTTTTGGGGCGACCTGTAACAGGATTTTGAGACTCGTATGCGTGGCCTTTTATCTTTTATAAAGATAACATTAACACTACTGCATAGCCTTAGGATACTTGTTAGTATTTGCGTGCTCATTAGAGCATTTCGGATTCAGCATGACCTTTGACGTAAGCGTAAGTGTGACTAACTAAATATACTAAATAACTTTATTCAATAACGTTACTTTACTATTATTATGGAAATTGACTGATAATAACCTTTATCTATTAACAAATTAGGTTTACTAACTGGTTAGCAATAAATAGGTATGCTAGTAATTAAGCCATTATTGATGCTTACACTAACGTTTCCCGGTCTTTTCTCACATTTATTATTTAAGCATGGTCGTATGTGCGAACAGTGTTTGCGTGACCTTGATATTTTTGTGTCGAAATGCAAACAATTGATCATAGCAAAACCAGTTACCTGATTAAAATACTATCTACTGATTTTGTTTTATATTTACAATAAGTGGGTATGTAGGTTATTTACAGCAGAAAAGTTAAGTATGTCCAAGTAACCAATTATGTCCATTTATGATAATAATTAGTTATTATTTTTATTTAAAATAAGTAGCGTGCAAATAACTCAATTATCTTGATATTTAAATGAAAGCACTTACTCAATAATAATAATTATCAATAAGTTACTGTTTGCATTACAACACATTTAAAATAATTGCGTACTATTCAGGCATGGCCCTTTGTTTTGTTGTAAACAACATTAACTGCATGGCCTTTGTAACATTTACGCTTATCAGTTGTTTACCTCAATCGAAGCAGAACTTATTTTTTGTTACTTAATCATACGAAACTGAGGCAACAAAGCAGTCATTAGATGTAACCATCTACCTTGGTAACGATTTATTTACGTGTAGGTAGGTAGGTTCAGCTTGACTACGTTCTGTTTTCACTTTAGTATCCAAACTACTAACGATCCTTATCGAAATATAGTCGCTTAATTGATCGTAAACAACTTTCAAAGTGCATTATTTTTTAGCGTGCATTCTTCCCCCTTTTTTTTTTGGTAAATGTTTTCAGTAATTACTTTTATCCTCGTCGCCACTTGTAAAGTACTCTTGAGTTAATAAAACACACTTTGACAGATCACGCAGGTGAAGTAGTATATGCGTCTAGCGCACGTCCGCTCTCGCTCACGGTTAGCCACCGACTACCCGCGCGCCGCCCAGGCGCATACACTACATCCCTTCTTTATTTTATAAATTATTAAGTTACAATAACTTGAACAACAATATTAACAATGAAAGAACAGAATAGATTTAGTAATATATAAACTAGTGAATCAGGCATACAACATTATACGATTAACATCAACAAAGTGACAGACAGATAATCATTTTAATTGCATAAAGGTATATTGCAATAATTTAGTCCTCATTGTTCAATGACCCTGTGTCCTTATTATCATTGTCCACAACTTGCCAAGAATCATTAATTTTCTTTAAATGTACTACATTCCGACGATACTCTTTACCTGTTTCGTCATTCCGCACATGAATGTCACCATCGGTGACTCCCGTCACTGTGTGAGAGGTAGGGTTATAGCTAAGTGTCAATTTGTTATCCTTAGTTATATTTTTAAACATTACCTTTTCCCCTATTCCTAAACTAGAATCAGTAGCTCTTCTTTTTCTATCCCCATATTCTTTCCCTTTTTCTCTCATTAGCATATCCCTATCTCTCACATCGGAATCTATGAGTTTATGTTCTACATCTGGAGCGAAAGGAACTTTATCTCGGAAGCGTCTTTAAAAAATAACTCAGATGGCGATGTACCTGTAACAGAGTGGGGTGTACTATTATACATCATTAAATAATTTAAAATATCCTCTTTCCAGTCCTTATTTTCAGCTTGGCTAATTTTAAGTCTCTTTAGTACATCTCGATTTTGTCTTTCGACTTCCCCATTCATTTGTGGCCAATAGGGAATAGTATTATTGACAACGATACCGCATTCTTTGCAGAAGTTGCGGAACACATCTAAGTCTTTGCCATCATCATCTTTACCTTCCTCTGCATGGGCCCCGGGCAAATTGTAGTAAATCTCCTGTAGTGCTAATCCACCAACATGGAGAAGAGTAGCTCGCTTTTTAAACTCAAACTCAAAGCATTTATTTCAAATAAACCAATTACAGGCACTTTTGAATTGTCAAGGTCGGTGAGATAGAAAGATGAAGCTAGTTGCCCATTCCAAAGCGTAGGTACCTATGGAGAAGAACGGGCAAGAAACTCCATGGACACTCTTTTAAAATCATGATTTTGTTACAAACAGTTGGTTACATCATTATGTTGAAATTATCAATGTGAGAACGATGTAAAAAGACGTGCACATTATAAGCGTCCGTAATTAAAACAAAATAAAATAACAATTTAGAAATTAAAATAAGCCGTGGGAGCTAAGAGATGACCAGTCCCTACTGGCGGCGCCCGTTCACGAACATGACGTATGGATCAGCACCATTCAGCTCAACCATTTTGAAGGGAACTTAATGATCCAACACCCAGGCCACCACCAGCGAGACATTTGTGTGAGCATGACATACTCTCAGCCGCCAGGGCACATTCAAGTCAATGAAAGACGTACCCTGTAAATGTTAGCTATATAGTAAGGACATAGTGCTCACACATATGCTATGCAATTATACAATACTAAAATTTTGAATTTATACAATGCAAATGTATCTAGTTTTTACAGTCTTCAGCAGCTCCAACAATGTTTACAAATGCTATTCAATTTAGTTTAAGGTACCTTGTGGAGCAGGACAAGCAGTGTTTAGCCAGGCATTGTTGTCAGCGATGCAATCGCCTAACTTATAATAATATGCTTGGCTGCATAGTGTGCGTTTTATACAAGATTTAAATTTCGTTTCATTCAGTTGGAGTATGTGGGGAGGTATTTTATTGTAACATTTTAAACAGTACCCCATGAAGGATGAATCTACTTTAGCCAGTCTGAAGCCTGGTGGAACTAATTGGTCCCTATTTCTAGTCCTAATGGTGTGTCTTTCACCTCTTTTACTGAAAAGATTTAGATTTTTCCTGACGTACATGATGTTCTCATAGATATATTGACAAGGTACCGTCATGATATTAATAACTTTGAACAGTTCTCTCAGAGAATCCCGCCTAGGGAGGCCATATATTGCTCTAATGGCTCTTTTCTGCAGAATAAAATTAGACTCGATATCTGCAGCCCGTCCCCATAGTAAAATACCGTAAGACATGATACTATGAAAGTAACTGAAATAGACTAGCCTCGCGGTTTCTACATTTGTGAATTGGCGGATTTTTCTTACAGCATAAGCTGCTGAACTTAGCCGTCCTGCAAGAGCTGTTAAATGAGGACTCCTGGGCCTTGAGTCGAGCGTGATCCCTAGGAAAACAGTTTTATCGACGAATTCTAGTTTCTCGTTATTCAATACTATGTCACAGTCAGTACTTTTAACATTTGGTAAAACAAATCTTATGCATTTCGTTTTTTTTTTTTTTGCCATTTAATACTAAATTATTAGCAGTGAACCAATTTTGTATCAGCAGTAGGGCGTTATTTACGTCGTCAAGATTTGATGCACGTCTATTTATTTTAAAAATTAAGGATTTATCGTCAGCAAATAACACCATTTGTGGTTGTTTTTTTTAATAAATGGGGTAGATCATTAATATATACTAAAAAGAGGAAAGGACCTAATATTGAGCCTTGTGGAACACCCATTTTTATTTTTAGACCAATTGAATTGACACCATTTATATGAACTTTTTGCTGTCTATCACTTAAATAAGATTTTACTAGACTGAGCGCAAGTTTACCTAGTCCGTAATGCTCAAGTTTTAAGAGCAAGGTTTCGTGATTAACGCAATCAAATGCCTTGGAGAGGTTACAAAATATTCCAATGGCATCCTGGGCCTCCTCCCAAGCTGTAAATATGTGTTTTAACAAGGTAACACCGGCGTCAGTCGTACAACGTCCTTTGGTGAAACCTTATTGCTGACCGTGTAAGATTTTGTTGGTGTTAAAATGATTAAGCATTTGATTAAGCATTATATTTTCGAACACCTTGCTGAATACCGGCAGCACGGATAATGGTCTATAATTGTTGGCGTCTTTGCTGTCCCCAGTTTTGAATAGTGGTATAACCTTACTATATTTCATTAAATCCGGGAAGACTCCTTGATCCACACACAAATTAAATATTAAAGCTAAGTATGGTGCTATGGTCTCGATTATGGATGTACAAACTTTTATAGACATTCCCCATAGATCATCGGTCAATTTGATTTTGATTTGCCGAAAAGATTTTAAAACTATCATAGGGTTTATGTGCTTATATTGAAATTCTTAGGGGAAATTATTAGGGGAATCAATATTAGCAGCTAAAAGATAAATTTCGAGGGCCCGTTTCCATTTCTCCCATCGGGTACAAACCGATGTCGTGTCACCCTCACAATCAAAGTGATCTAAAATTGTCAACATTGAAGTTGCGTGAGCCATTTTTTGGGGCGACCTGTAACAGGATTTTGAGACTCGTATGCGTGGCCTTTTATCTTTTATAAAGATAACATTAACACTACTGCATAGCCTTAGGATACTTGTTAGTATTTGCGTGCTCATTAGAGCATTTCGGATTCAGCATGACCTTTGACGTAAGCGTAAGTATGACTAACTAAATATACTAAATAACTTTATTCAATAACGTTACTTTACTATTATTATGGAAATTGACTGATAATAACCTTTATCTATTAACAAATTAGGTTTACTAACTGGTTAGCAATAAATAGGTATGCTAGTAATTAAGCCATTATTGATGCTTACACTAACGTTTCCCGATCTTTTCTCACATTTATTATTTAAGCATGGTCGTATGTGCGAATAGTGTTTGCGTGACCTTGATATTTTTGTGTCGAAATGCAAACAATTGATCATAGCAAAACCAGTTACCTGATTAAAATACTATCTACTGATTTTGTTTTATATTTACAATAAGTGGGTATGTAGGTTATTTACAGCAGAAAAGTTAAGTATGTCCAAGTAACCAATTATGTCCATTTATGATAATAATTAGTTATTATTTTTATTTAAAATAAGTAGCGTGCAAATAACTCAATTATCTTGATATTTAAATGAAAGCACTTACTCAATAATAATAATTATCAATAAGTTACTGTTTGCATTACAACACATTTAAAATAATTGCGTACTATTCAGGCATGGCCCTTTGTTTTGTTGTAAACAACATTAACTGCATGGCCTTTGTAACATTTACGCTTATCAGTTGTTTACCTCAATCGAAGCAGAACTTATTTTTTGTTACTTAATCATACGAAACTGAGGCAACAAAGCAGTCATTAGATGTAACCATCTACCTTGGTAACGATTTATTTACGTGTAGGTAGGTAGGTTCAGCTTGACTACGTTCTGTTTTCACTTTAGTATCCAAACTACTAACGATCCTTATCGAAATATAGTCGCTTAATTGATCGTAAACAACTTTCAAAGTGCATTATTTTTTAGCGTGCATTCTTCCCCCTTTTTTTTTTGGTAAATGTTTTCAGTACTTACTTTAATCCTCGTCGCCACTTGTAAAGTACACTTGAGTTAATAAAACACACTTTGACAGATCACGCAGGTGAAGTAGTATATGCGTCTAGCGCACGTCCGCTCTCGCTCACGGTTAGCCACCGACTACCCGCGCGCCGCCCAGGCGCATACACTACAGTATTACTAAAAGCAAGTCGGCAATCTGTATGGCAACATTCGATCATACGTCACTCCAAATTTTAGTTAACAAACTGTCAGTGTCAGTTTCATTGTCAGTGCGGATACTCGCTTTTTACCGGCTCTCAGGAAAATTTCATTTTGTGAGTATTTATGCTTTATTTTCTAGCGTAATATGTTATATAGCAAAGAAAATATGCTCTTTTATGTATTTAAACTGTTTTTTTCTCTATTATATCTTAATTTAAACCGTTAAATCATGGTCGGCAAAGTTGTGTCAGATTTTCGCAACTTTTTATTCAACATTATCTAGGGTTAGGGCTGCCACTTTCAATTTTTTCAACAAACTGTTAATCGACCGTGGTTTTGCTTGTGTAATTGTTTTTTTTTGTAATTGATCTAAGAACGTTTTATAGAAGCTAGAACTATTGTTTCTTTATTTATCATCATCAGAAATTAAGGATGTCGAATGTAATTTTCTTTAAGTCATTTATAGTACCTATGTTATTGTTCGACAGATTTTAAACATGAGCAACCCACCCAAGAGCAGAAGAAAACCAGGGGCTAGACAGTACTCCGATTATTCGCAGGAGATGCTGAATGTGGCGGTAGATTTAGTCGCATGTAAGAAAATATCTTCATACGAGGCGGAGAAGCAATTCGGTATTCCTAGGCGTACTATTCTTAACAAATGTAAGAATCTTCATGTAAAATCTGTGGGCCATCCTACAAAATTATCTGCAGAAGAAGAAAAGCATATAGCTGAGGTTGTTAATTTATCAGCAGAGTTCGGTTGTCCATTGAGTATGATTGACTTGCGTATTGTTCTGCACGATTATTTAGAAAAAAATGACCGATTGCAAGTTTTTAATGGAAAAATGCCAGGCGAACGATGGGTACGTTCTTTTATGGCGCGTCATAATTTTACTCAGCGTGCTACACAAAATATTAAAAGATGTCGTGCTGAAAAATCTGTTTCAGAAATGATCGATGTGTTAATAGGTACCAACATTATTATTTTTTAAATGTTATTACCTATCTACATATTTGTTTTCCTATGATAAAATGTTATTAGAATTTAAGTACAACAATTTGATTTCTTAAAAATATATTTGAATATTAAGAAAAATTGTTGCATTTCCTTTGGGGCAGCCCTACACCGAACTCACTTTTGTATGGGAGTTTTAGAGATACCTGCACAACTTTGCCTAGCATTGTAAAAAAAAAATTCTTGTGCTATTCAAGATTCAGTGAAGTCTGATGTGGAAAAGAACTTCATGGCAATATGGGTGTCAAATCCGTTACCAAAATACCTATTCATTTAAAAAGATATTATGACAGGCAATGTTGTAGTTTTTACCTCAACTTTGCCTACGTTTTCAAAGCAATTTTTTTGTGCTTTATAGGTGTTTTTTTTACTAGTAGCAAATGTATTCCTATAGCTTAAAGTCCAATATTGGACAGTAATTGAAAAAACATACGACGTTCTTAACGATTAAAGATTTATCGAAGAAAAACGTCAAAATCCGTGCAAAGTTGCAGCATTTTACGGTATTGTGAATTTGAGAATGTTGCAGACAAGATTTGTAGACTGTTTTCTATTCTTAATTTTCATTTCTCTTATTAAGTATTTGGTACTTAATGACAGGCCTGCACTGTCCTCCCATACCTATTGACACTGTGATTTGGAAACATTGTAAAAGCCCACTAAAAACAAAAAAAAAAGAAGAGAAAAAATAACCATGGAGTTTATTTGCCGGCTCTTCCTCATCGAGTGTGACAGACTGAAACCATGCACCTAGCTTCTTACGTTTCATAAGTATAATTTGAATGATTACATATCTTATAACTTGGAGTTATTAATTAAATAGCAAAACATTGGCATCTTATTCGGGGAAGTCATTGATAGTGTTACCGGACCTAAGAGACCTTCACTATACTGTTGCCTTAAATGCTTGGGTGAGGCTACCCTTCATCAGTAGTTTTGTTGGGATATAGTGCACTTAAATAATGGAGTAAAATGCTACTTCTTTTAAGCTAAGCCAACCATGAGTATCCTTTAGTAACTTAACGGATATACAATATGTAACATAATTAACGCAGGACCTCACACACCCATAATTAAAAGAGTAATGATTTATAAGCATAATGGCCATACCTTGTTTTTTGTTAACATACTTAACTGTTATTATTGAGAAAATCGTGTTGACCCTAGAATGTATTTAAAATTGAGTCTTATAACCTTGGGATAAGATTTAATTTTCTTTGTCTCAATTGGCGGTAGGTATGGCAAAATAAAATAATAACTATAATACATACCTATATTAATGGATTCAGTGGTCAGTTATGAACAAACCACTTGACTTGGAGGCTATTGCCACTTGACTTGGAGGCTATTGCCACTTGACTTGGAGGCTATTGCCACTCGACTTGGAGGCTATTGCCATTTGACTTGGAGGCTATTGCCATTTGACTTTGGAGGCTATTGCCACTTGACTTGGAGGCTATTGCCATTTGACTTGGAGGCTATTGCCACTTGACTTGGGAGGCTATTGCCATTTGACTTGGAGGCTATTGCCACTTGACTTGGAGGCTATTGCCACTTGACTTGGAGGCTATTGCCATTTGACTTGGAGGCTATTGCCACTTGACTTGGAGGCTATTGCCATTTGACATGGAGGCTATTGCCACTTGACTTGGGAGGCTATTGCCATTTGACTTGGAGGCTATTGCCACTTGACTTGGAGGCTATTGCCACTTGACTTGGAGGCTATTGCCATTTGACTTGGAGGCTATTGCCACTTGACTTGGAGGCTATTGCCATTTGACTTGGAGGCTATTGCCACTTGACTTGGAGGCTATTGCCACTTGACTTGGAGGCTATTGCCACTTGACTTGGAGACTATTGCCATTTGACTTGGAGGCTATTGCCACTTGACTTGGAGGCTATTGCCATTTGACTTGGAGGCTATTGCCACTTGACTTGGAGGCTATTGCCACTTGACTTGGAGGCTATTGCCACTTGATTTGGAGATGGCTGCCACTTTATGTAAGAGACTATGTATACCATGTGTTCGATTTTGGCCATAAATCATGTGAATCCTGATTTATTAATCACAAAATACTTAACAGCTATTATAACAACAAACATTCTCCCTTCATACACACATTTATACTTTTACAAACCCCATCACACACATGCACCGTGGCAAGATATTTCCAGTTAATGACATTGATAATGTGAATAGAATGTAACCAGATGTTATGGAACCTTTCAGTTACCATGAGTGATGCAAACTCCGTTGGTGAATCGCATACTCCTACTCGTAAACGTAGTAAACGCAAGGAAAAACGAAGACGACCGTCGCCACCATCATCTTCGTCCTCGTCTACATCGGAAGAAAGGAGACAACGGCAGTCTCGGAAACGCTCTAAGGGATTGACCACGGAGGACGTGCTGAATATCTTGACTTCCTGGAAAACTGAACCTAGTAAGAGCACAAATTCTTTGCAAAGCAGTCAACTTTATAATGTGATACCTGAATTTGACCCGGCCAATAGGTCACAAAGTATTGAAGCTTGGATACGGAAAGTTAATGAATGTTCACAAATTTATAACTGGGATCAAAAGCAAACCATTCACTTCTCCCTCCAAAAACTAGTTGGACTTGCGAAGAAATGGTTCGAGTCTCTTCCTACGGTCGTATTTTCTTGGGACGAGTGGCAAGCCAAATTAAAAAGGGCGTTCCCCAGTGAAGAAGATTATGGTAGACTTTTAGAAGAAATGCTGGCTCGCACCACTCGTGTCGATGAAAGTTTACGAGAGTATTTTTATGATAAATTGAATCTATTGAACCGTTGTGAAATAAGGGGAAAGAGAGCTGTTGATTGTGTAATACACGGAATTACTGATAGGTCAGTTAAAAGTGGTGCACAGGCACTTAACTGCGAGGAACCCGAGGACTTACTTAACTTTCTTTGTGCTCAACGTATCACGTATTATTCGACCAGAGTAAAAGACCGAAATAGGCAGAGATCAAATTCTAGTACGGTAACCAATAATTCCGGGCGTTACGAAGGTCCTATAGTATGTTTTAATTGTCGTAATAAAGGCCACCCTTATCATAAGTGCCCAAAACCTCTGATAAAATGTAAGCAATGTAACAGAATAGGTCATGACCATGATGATTGTAAACTGCGACCCGTGGCTGAAAATTACATTCGCAGATCCAAAGCTGATGATACTCGGAGTACCGTGGAGAAAAACACATTAAAGATCATCGCGTTTGATGACCAAACAAGCCCTAAACCTGTTGACACCTCTAAAGCGTCGACTTCAATCACGGCATGCAATGACAAGTTCTTCAAATCTGTCTTAATAAACGGTCGGCCTTTTGTAGCTTACATAGACTTCGGTAGTGACTGCAGCTTGCTTCGAGAGAGCCTTGCCAGACAACTTCAGCTAGCGCAAAATCCTGATAGCGTTCCAGTTATTAAAGGTTTTGGTAATTCACGCGTTTCACCTTTGTATAAATCTACTCTAAACTTAAAACTTGATGATATTGAGACCCAGTTAGACGTCTTAGTAGTCAGTGACGAGTTCATGACAAACAGTCTCCTAATCGGACAAAACTTTACCGAACTACCTTTTATTACAGTCCTTAAAAACTGTAATCAATTAGTCTTTTATAGAACTCCAGGAGAAAATCTCTACCCAATTGAAATCCCTCTTAAAATATTTACCTCAAAGCCCATCGTGATTGCAAATACCGGTATGGTACCCATCACAGTCAGGGATGTTTATTTTTCCGGTGACGTCTTTGTCGAAGGTTATAACTCATTGGAGCCTGGTAGAGAATTTCGTTTGTTGCAAGGGACTTATGGCATCTCGAATGGCACTGGAGAAATAGCCGTAACGAACTTGTCACGGAACCCTCTTTTATTAAAATCTGACACATTAATTGCGCGGTCGTCACCAGTAACTGAGATCAAAATCTGTCGAGTTAATCGTATTTTAGAAAATCCTGGTCTCTCTTTAGAACCATTAGATAGAACACATGTTCAAGTCGGTGAGGACGTAATGAGTATTAACAAAGACAGGCTATATACGTTATTACAAAAGTATCGCGATTGCTTTGCTACCAACATGAAAGAAGTAGGTTGTGTTAAAGATTTTGAAATGAAAATAAATCTTACAGATAACAGACCCGTTGTTTACAGGCCTTACAGGTTATCGTTTTCAGAACGCGTGCAGGTGCGTGAAATTGTTGATGAACTATTAGATACAGATATTATACAAGAATCTAGTTCGGATTACGCAAGCCCAATATTAATGGTCCGTAAGAAATCGGGTGAGCAAAGACTCTGTGTAGATTTTAGAGCCCTAAATAACAAAACCATTAAGGACAGGTTTCCTCTTCCACTTATCGAAGACCAGTTAACTAATTTAAGCGGCAATCAGTTTTTTACGACACTAGATCTTGCATCTGGGTATTACCAGATTCCTATGTCTCGCGAGAGTCGGCATCTCACTAGCTTCGTCACTCCTGACGGCCATTATGAATTTAAAAGAATGCCGTTTGGATTAGCCAACGCCCCCGCCGTGTTCCAGCGAATGATTAATAAAATTCTTGGGAACAGACGATTTGATTATGCACTTGCATATTTAGATGATTTACTTATTCCATCTAAAACTATAGACCAAGGGTTTGAACGCTTAGAAGAAATTTTGAAATTACTTCGCGAATTTGGACTTACACTAAAATTAACTAAATGCCGGTTTTTCGATACCACGATTAGCTATTTGGGTTATGAAATATCAACGAAGGGAGTAAGACCCGGGGAAGCAAAAGTCATGGCTGTCAGAGAATTCCCTTGCCCCAGAAACATTCACGAAGTCCGTCAATTTTTGGGGCTTACGGGATATTTCCGTAAATTTATAAAAGGATATGGGGAGATAGCGCAACCACTAACCAAATTACTTAAGAAAAATGTTGCTTGGCATTGGGGCAGTGATCAACAAATTGCATTCAATTCTTTGAAGGAAAGTCTATTAACCAGGCAAGTGTTAGCATTATACGATCCGCAGTTAGAGACAGAGTTACATACGGATGCCAGCGGCCTTGGTATTGGCGGAATCCTGATGCAATGGCAAGCATCCCCCCGCGTTCTAAAACCTGTCGCTTACTTTAGTAGACAGACTACGGTGGATGAAAAACATTTTCATTCTTACGAGTTAGAAACTTTGGCCGTAGTCTGTTCATTAAAGAAGTTTAGGGTGTACTTGTTAGGAGTCCCGTTTAAGGTGTTTACCGATTGCGCGGCCCTTAGGACAACATTGACAAAGAGAGATCTCGTTCCACGGATAGCTAGGTGGTGGTTGCAAATAAGCGAATATAACTTTGAAATTGAATACCGCCCGGGTGTTCATATGGCGCATGTAGACGCCTTAAGCAGAAACACTTGCCTAAACGCAGAAGGACATGTTGGGCCTGTTAATGTTTTTAATATTGAATCGGAGAACTGGCTCCTAACCTTACAAATGGGTGACCCCGAAACCTCTCGAATTGTAAGAGTTCTTAAACCTGAAGCCGACCCCGAATTTGAAGATCTAAAACAAAAATATACAGTCAAAAATAATGCACTCTATCGCAAAATTGATAACAGTTTATGTCTAGTGGTACCACGAAGTGCTCGTTGGCAAGTTTGCAAAGCTAACCACGACGAAATTGGGCATTTAGGCTATGCGAAAACGTTAGAAAGAATAAAAAGCCAATTTTGGTTCGCAAAATTACAACGATTTGTCAAGAAGTATGTAAGTTCTTGCATAGAATGTGCTTATAGTAAGGATAGTGCGGCTAAAAAGAAGCAGGGTCTACTTTTTCCAATAGAAAAAAATTGTATACCGTTCCACACAATTCATATTGACCATTTGGGTCCGTTCGTAAGGAGCAGAAACGGCAACTCTTACATACTTACGATTGTAGATGGGTTCACTAAGTACGTATTCGTCAGAGCAGCAAAAGATACGAAAACAAAGAGCACAATTAAAATCTTGGAGAATATTTTCGCTGACTTTGGTACACCGGCAAGAATCATTTCTGACCGTGGCACTTCGTTCACATCAACAGCTTTCGAAAACTTTTGCAATTGCCTTGGTATAAAACATGTCCTTAACGCAGTCGCTTGTCCCAGAGCAAACGGACAAGCCGAAAGGTTTAATCAAACTATTTTAAATTCACTGTCTGCTCAAAATTTTAATGGAAATGAGCGTGACTGGGACAAGTGCCTAGGTAAGGTTCAGTGGGGTATTAACAATACTGTTAATGCAACCACAAAAAAAACTGCAACAGAGGCTTTGTTCGGATTGAAAATGCGCGATAGTTTATCAAATAAGTTGAATGTTCCACAACAATCACAAAACCAAGATTTGATTTCGTTACGCGAGAATATTAGCGACTCTATTAAAAAGAATCAAGAAGAACAAAAGCGTAAACATGACATTGGTCGTACTTCTGCCCCCGAGTATCATGTTGGCGACTTAGTTAAACTAACCCGCACCAATTATCATAATGACGGCAAGAGCACAAAGCTTCTGTCAAAGTTTATAGGCCCTTATAAGGTTGTAGAAGTATTGGGTAATGATAGATATAGGATAAGTGACGTACCTGGTTTTAATAACAAGAGGAAAAGTAATTATAAAACTGTTGTAGCTTCAGATAGAATTCGACCTTGGATACATCTCAAGGCTCTTGAGAATGATGACAATGTCAATAGTAGCTCAGATGAGGAAACAAGTTGCTAAATGTTGTCTAACAGTGTTGTTGATTTTGACAATAATAATTTTGCAAAGGTAATTTAGTGACCATAACAATAATTAGGCTATTATAAGATCCCGTATGTCATGATTTATCTTAGCTTAGTAAAAACATAATTTTATAAAATGTTCACGATATTTTTATTTAATTTTTAGTGTAAGATTTATTGTTTCTAGAAAAATAAGATTGTTAATAATTTAACTCATTTATTTACACTTCAAAGTCTCAAACATTTGCCCTGTATCATGCACATGTTATCATGCATATGTTATTACTGCTTCTTTTATTTAGTTTTTCATAATACTTTTATTATTTCTTAAAATAACTGATTGAGCGGGTTAAAGTGGGAGTAGTGCTCCGGGAGTAGCACGCTGTCGGATGGCCGAATGTCATGATTGCTAGTTTTGAAATACTGAAGTTTGATTTATTTCAATCGGCAACACAGAAAACGGCGGGAAAAATTGACATTCAGACGTTTGACATTAGATTCGGGCGGCCAGTTCTTTTGGCGGGGAACCGGGGTTTTTTTTTTGGATCGATGGTAAAAAGAGAGCGGTCGACCGACCTAAAGTTTTTATTGATTGTAACGATTGCCATATTTATCGTAGAAGTGAGAACAATACAACCTTTTAGTTTAACAAGTACATAGTTTTATTTTATTAAAATACTAAGGAAAGTTAAATTTATAAGTCCAAGATTGCGAAATAATTTTCTAAGTCGAAACTTCTTCACTATTTCCAAGTTTAACTTCTCGTTGGAATAGAGTTCAAAATCGTTTGACTCGATCTGTTTGTCCACTGCGTGGTCAATATAAATAAATAAATGTACTCACAAAACTGCACTTCACACAAACACCGTTTTCAACCTGCAAGTGGCGCCCTCTGTGGCCGCTATCTGAACTGCGCTTGTGACGTCGCGTAATGGCTGCGCCTGCGTCACCTTGCTGTCTTCCAGTGAAGTGTTGATCTGATAGTGGCGCCCTCTGTGGCCACTCCTTGAACTAGTCCGCCAATGCTGGCTCAGCTCACCGCCAATGCTGGGCGAAGCTGTCGCCGCTAGTGTGGAGGACCGTGTACCTTTCTGCAGCGATCCACTGCAAGTACACGTGACGGAGAAGCGGGCCACCGGTGGCTCCACTGGTATCAAAAAGCTGTCCAAAGACCCGGCTCGTAGGACCAATGTTAAATACCTGATGGTATTTGGGGAAGGTTGACCTGAAGGTACACTAGTGATAATATGATATGGATAATTGTAAATAAAACCACTGTGCACTGATCTGATACAATAGCTCACTTTATTAAAAAAATACTGTTTGCTTATATACTAGTCGCGGTAACGAAACCATAGCGAGTTCTAACTCGACGCCAACGCCATCTATCGAGCAAGCCGGAAGCTTTACAAATAATTGAGTCGTAAACAGCAGCAGTCATATAATAGGGTTTAGGCGTAGGCAAAGCAGAGTGTGATAATAATATCACACGAGTGTTTTAATACCTAATTATATGCCGTTGCATATACTGTTTTATCTTCACTCATACAGTTAAAATAAAACAAAAGTGGAAAAATGAGTTAAGTATTTATTTATTCCAAACTCACAGCCACGGAAAAAATATGTGGTATGGCGGACAAATTAGATTCACATTGCGCATTACTGCGCAGCGCGCGCATCCATAGAAAATGACACTATTTTTCTGCATTAAGTCAATGAGCCCATATGCACCAATAAATTAAAAAGTAAAAGTGTGCTATAAAAATTAAAAAGTCATTTTATGATGCAGTTGTTTGAAAATCGAAGGAAAATGCTGCACTGTAATGGTTTTTTTTTATTTACCCATCCACGAAAGAAAAGTACCTACGTGTTTATACAATATTTTTTGAATTCATAATTGGAACATTACGTTATGAGTGTAGATAAAATGTGTTATGAACTTAAATTGAAACATATAATTATAAATACCTGTCTAAATCTACTGAATGCGAATTCATAATAATCGCGGGCATTCCTTGTGAGAGATGCACGTAAGGGTATAAGTGAGAGGTAAGTACAAGCGGAAACAAGATGCCACAAAATTTCGCTATTCGCTTGTTATTGTCATCAGTTGCAAAATAAACACGAAGCCAAGCGCAGGCACGTTGCATATCGCCGTCGTCAACGTCATTGTTTGGGTGCTTTTATAATTTGCCGTTTCACGGCACGGCACGATATTACCGTGGACGAGATAGAAGTTTTGTGGCAGTGGACGGCATGCCGTGCCGTAGGGTGATTTTATAATTCGCCGTGAAATTATTACGCTTTGCGCGTCTTTAAAGTGCAGACATGTTCTCGAAGAGACAGCGACTACTTTTGCTCTATTTGTTATATTTAAGACGTAAAAAGACATATTACTAGAAAGTATTGGCAACATCCGCTTTTAAAAGTAAAATATTTAGAAGGGTCATACTACACGCTATTTGATAAGCTCAAGGAAGACCCAAATAAGTTTTTCAATTATTTTCGGATGTCAACAAAATCGTTTTATTACATACTTTCTCATCTGAGTAATGATTTAAAAGTTCGCCGAACACACGTATCGCTACCTCCTGAAGAAGCACTAGCCGTCACATTGAGGTAAGTAATATGAAAATATTTTTTACTAGTTGATAAAAAAAGAAAAAATATTTAAATAATATTATTATTATTAAATAATATTAATAGTTAAAATATTTTTTACTAGATGATTGAACTAACCGGAAGATTTTGTCCTAAAAGTCAATTTTATTGTAATTTTAAAACTTAGACAACGTGATAAAAAACACGTGAAAAGAGCTTCCTGCCAGTTCCATCAATAGACAACAATTACCTAGAAAAGAGCATAGTCAGGTTAATGGAAAATTAAAATTACCTTAATTAATTATTGTAATCAGTGTTTTATAATTCACTTATGAACTTAGTACATACTAATAATCATACATCATCGTAAGTTATTTTATTTAAAAAAAATTGATACACATTTGGATCCACTCGTTCCGTTTGTATATCATCTTCCTTTGCTGAGCCATGTATGTGGTGTTTGGTGATTCTTGGATTGAACGTGGATTTAGTGATGTAAAATTATATTTATAGGTACGGTGCTTCATCTTTGCTGTCGTTTGGTGGACGATGAATTTGAGCATCGTGATAAATCAAGTTTGTGATGGATTGTGAAGATTCTTGAGTCAGGAACTGTTGGTCGTTTCGAGGCACTGTAGACTGGGATGTAGATGGCTGTGGGTTTTTTTATCATAAAAGGCGTTTGCAAAGTTTGTTTTTGGTTATTCTTTGTTGTTGGATCTTGTGTGGTTCCCTTATAATATGTCCTTTCATCGTTAGCTTTAGATTTAGATAGTGTATAAGTATCAGGGGTACTCCTTGCTTGACCGCGATTTTGTTTATATTTTTTTATAGAATTCAATATATCCATTTGTAAATCAATTTTCTCGCTCTCAGACATATCGCTTAAATATGGAACAAAGGATACAAAGAATTTATCGTCAGGAGATGAGTGTCTTTCTGGCTTTTTCAATTCTTCAATTATTTGCGATTCAATATTTTCTAATTTTCTTGACGACATTGTAACTTTCTTAGTATTCTTTTTGCTTGGTGAACGATTTGTGTCGTCATCAATATATTCATCATCAATACAGTCTGTTTTATTATTTGCTGCAGAAGTACTATCTTGCCCAGTCAACGAGCTGTCAGTGTTACTAAGTGAATCTGTAGTATTTTCTTTCTGGCTGCATTTTAACAAAAATTGGAGATGATGTGCATAGACGTATGTTTTTTTAGATCCTTGCCCTGACTTTGTTTTTAGGGATTTAAGAAAGGAATCTTTTATATTAATCCACTTCGTTGTAATTTTTTCACCTAAAACAGAAAAATAGGTTTATGAATAAATGAATATTCTGTTCCAGATACCTAGCAACTGGTTCAACATTGACGGATATGTACTACAATGACCGAATTGGCGTTGCGACTCTCAGCCAAATAATAAGATACGTTTGTCAGAAAATATGGATTTTATTAAAACATCGACATCTTCCAAAACCAACAAAAGAGAAGTGGCAAAAGATTGCAAATGGCTTCAAAAAAAATGCTCATTTTCCATTTTGCTTAGGAGCAATCGACGGGAAACATATCCGAGTACAAAATTTTCCACATACAGGTGCATTACATTATAATTACAAAGGATATTATTCCATTGTCCTTACGGCTATATGTGACTCTGAATACAAATTTATATATGTCGATACTGGAGCATACGGAAAAGATTGTGATTCTGCCACTTTTCAGAATACATCTTTTTGGAAACTATTGAATACTCATGATCTAGAAATACCAAACCCACAGAGTCTGCCACCAGAAAATTTGAAAGTTCCGTACAGTTTTGTCGCAGATGCAGCTTTTCCAGAAAACGAGCAAATTTTAAAACCGTATGGTTGACATAACCTGAGTGTGAAACAACGAGTCTTTAATTACAGACTTTCTCGAGCGCGGCAATACGTCGAATGTGCATTCGGAATACTATGCAATAAATGGCGTATATTGCATCGGCCACTAAATGTATCGAAAATGTTTAGCATGGATATAGTAAATGCCTGTGTTGTACTTCATAATATTGTCAGAGAGTATGATGGATTTTGCGCAAAAGACTACATCATTTCAAATAACCAAGACGGATTCACCAGTTTATCCTCAAGTAAAACAAAATCAACACACAAATCAGTACGTGGTGTCCGCACATGTTTTGCGAATTATTTTATTTCCAATGAAGGTTCTTTGCCCTGGCAACTACAAAAGATATAAACATATTCAACATTTTATTCAGTCAAAAATAAAAAAATATACCTTACCAACTTGTTTCTTTTCATTCGTAGTTAATTCATCATATCCTTCGTCCAAGAAACGGAATATTTCGTTCCATGCCTTTTGTTTAACAATTTTATCTTTATAAGCTTCTAACGTTTTATCCCATAGGCATGGTCTTGATTCAACAAGTTTCAATAAAGTCACCACATCGTATTTAAATAACGCCATTTTGCTTGTACTATTTGTGCAAAACTGAAGCGGCCGCCGCCGGCGCCGCCCTGCCACCCGCGCCTCTTGGCTACGCACGCACACATACAAATTTCTTGTACGCACACACTACACTCTCAACAATGCCGCGACGATTTGATAGGGAGCGCAGTATGCTACGGCAACGGCACGGTAGATCGTTGCTGTTCACGGCGTGCCGTTGCCGTGGACGGTAAATTAAAAGCGTTTGCATACAAATGCCATTTTGCTTTCCTACTTAACCGTGACGATAAAAACGTGCCGTACCGTGCCGTGCCACGGTAAATTATAAAAGCACCCTTTCGCGTAACTTTAACTTTAAAATTTACTATAGTTATTACTCAGTGTGTATTGTTTTATAGTATTTTTGTGGTGGTTAAGGCAAGGTCTGTAGGCATGTCTTCGTAGTTTGCTTATGAATTTCAAGTAGTAGCGGTCAACTCCAGATACAATGTATACCTAATGGATGGAAGAATGATGGATGAATAACGACAGTTTCAATACCTAGTTAATGTTTCATTTGTTGTTCAAACTCAAACTCAAAGCATTTATTTCAATTAGACCATTTAAAGGTACTTTTGAATTGTCAAAAAGTCGACCAGTTGGAAAGTTGAAGCTAGTTGCCCATTCCAAAACGTAGATCTCTATGGAGAAGAACGGGCAAGAAACTCCATGGACACTCTTTTTAATCATGTTAAGTATTACAAAATCTTGGGAACAATATTCTTGTTGCTTCTATATGTGAGAACCATGTAAAAAAAAAAAAAAAACAATTCTAAATATAAGATTTAAAATAAGCCATGGAAGTTAGGAGATGACCAGTCTCAACCGACGGCGCCCGTTCACGAACTTGACGCGTGGATCAGCACCATCCGGCTCAACCATTTTGTAGGGAACCGAATGATCCAACACACGCGCCACCATCAGCGAGACATTTAAGTGAGCATGACATACTCTCGACTGCCACGCTTTTTCAAGTCAACGTACATCAAAACAACATAATTATTATACGGATGCATGGTACTCACATTTACAAAGTTTAAACAAAATGCTTCTAAATTATATAAAATTAAGAAAGAAAAATATTTAACATCTTTTGAAATTTTAATAAACAATACTTGATTCAGTAAAAATAAAAACTTATTCGTAATGTCAAAAAATAAAAATAATAGGAACAGAAATGTTCATAATGTCAGAAAACATAAAAAAGGGGCGCATCTCTTCCAAATATGAAAATTTTAAATAGTAAGCCCAGGAGCCTGTGGAGTCGGACCAGCATTAAGCCAAGCATTTTTATCAACAATATCGTCACTGGAAATGCAAAATTACTTAACCGCCAAAAAGACATTTCGAGAAAAAGCCATTTAAAGTTTTTTTTTTAACAAAAAAAATTGTATCTTTTTAATTTATCATCCGATTTTAATCAAATAACTTGATATGCAAACCTTTTCCTTATTTATATCTTTATTCATTTAGTTTAAATCACTGTAAAGGCTATTTTAGGAAGTAAGTGGCGGATAAGTAAAAAATACCTCATTTCAGAGTAAGTCAGATTTACCTTAACGCCGTCAAGTAAAACTTTCTTTGCAATTTAAACGTACTGATAACACATAACTCAGAGAAATAGAATACGACAAAATTTCTTTTAATATAAATATACTGATAATCTGGTAAAGCAGAATTACTTCAAGGACACATTTTGCATTTTCACATGTTTAGCAAAAGTACTTAAGAGGTGATCAGTTAATTTACCAAGTTTACCACAATTTCTTTAGAGTAAGTTTGCCGTAATTATTGCATAGGATAAACGACGTAAGTGTTTAATGATACTTTGAATAACTGCATTAAAAATACTGATGACTATAATTGATTTAAAAAGATGGCTATCTATTATACTGAAGTGTCTAAAATAAAATCATTAGACACTTGGAAATTACGTAACAACTGTTACTTATGTATAAACTGAACATTTTTTTTCTTAAGCCTAAAGATCCCAACACAGGGTAACATGAAACACCACCACGCACCTGGTCTACCACATGCGTCCAGCACGTACCAAATTATTGACTACGTATCAAGCTATTGAACGTTTTTAAATAAAATACAGACATTATCAAAGTAACCTTTAATTTAAATTAATAAGGAACAATAACTTTCAATTATTTTAACAAACTTACGAATAATTATTTAAAAAAAAACTTGAGAATCAATGTTTTCTATCAGTCTTCAAAATAAAATTAAAAAAAAAACTTTTACGTAAAAAAAAAGTTCCTACGGTAATTTAACGCAAAATCTTCTCATCAACTATAATAAATTGTAGTTGTATTATTATAGTTGTACCTACTTAATGTACGTTTGTAGTTAAACTTAATGTAGTGTTTTTCAGTATCAGTGTATTAAGTAATAAAAAAAAAACAAAAACAATAAAGCAGATGAAGAGTATGACTATCCCATTATTCGGCAGTGTCTTCGTCCTCTATATCTGTATCAATTAAACAGTCTTGAATACTAGTAGCATAGCTTAACCTTTTGTACTCTTCATGATACACCACTGGTATGACTTTGTTAGTGCACAATTTGTTGAGATCCATGTATTTCTTTTTAGATACTGGCAGCAACGCTTTGTAGCATGGTTTCAGTTGAACGGCGTCGTTTTTCTTCGTAATTTCAATTTGTTCAGTTTCGGCATCTGGATTCATAGAGAATTTCACGTAGCACATATTTGTGGTGGATTTTTTAAATGTAACCGTTCTTAGTTTGCTTATTTTACCCGTCAAATTTCCCTTGAAGTATTTATCTGCAATTATATCCCATTTATTAAAGTCAGTATACTTAAGAACCTCTACTTCATAGGGTTTTGGTGACTTCCTAGCCAGGGTGAAAACTGTACTCCACTGTGAAGGTGCCCAAATTATAACGCCACCTAAGCTTTTTTCAATTACGGAATGAACTGAATCTACAGGCATATATGTATGCCCAGGAAGCAAGTAATTTATTTGTATCGACAAAAGATTGTTACAATTTTGGAGAGTTACATTTATGCAAGTTAAAACTGTTTTATTTTTATTTTGTCCTGGGCACGAATCACAGTAGAGTAACAAATGTTTTATTGTACCCCTTTGATCCACCTCGTAGATGTACTTCTGTAAAATTGAAGATACTTCATTGGCTCCTCTTTTACCGTCAATTTCAGACCATGTGTAACAGAACCCATTTCTTGTGCCTGATTCATAAAAAGTTAAATTGTACACTGCTAATTTGCGGCTGTAATATAGCATCATATTTTCGCCGTGAGGTGTATTCAAAACTTTTTGGAGGTCAAAAGTTGTACACAAAATAGTTTCATCTTTGTTATGAATATCTTGATGTGCTTTGAATCTCTCAGTTGTTTCTTCTTTGTCCTTCAAATGTTTCTGTTTTTCTTCTTCGTTAAAATTTTTGTCATTTTCAAATTGTGTACATTTCAAACACTTGTCTTTGCGGGGTAAATGAAATCCTATGTTATACTCAGTAGTGAAAACTTTTTTAAACACCTTTTCTCCTACGTACTGCAAGGCATTTTTTTCTTGATTCTCTTTGTAAATTCTATATAAGTTTGTTAAATTTCTGAATTCCTGGGGCAAATACGTTCTTTTACTGTTTTTCCTGCAGTAGTGTGAGGGTAATGCTGGTAATTCCTGTATATATTTTCGTAAATTTTCTATAACTGTATCAGGGGTTTTGTTTTTGGGCACATGTTTGCCTCTCATATCTTCACTCGCTGAGCCTTGAAGAGAGTTTGCAACTGTATTGTATAATGTTTTTTGCTTTATATCTAGTGTGCAAATCAAAAATTGTTGACACACTTGTCGTTGCCCTTCGCCTTCGTTAATAAAGTAATGGAAAGTGTTTGTACGGCTACTTTTATCCGATAATCGATGTCGTTTTATACTTAGCTTTTTTGAGTGGCTTACCAGCCAATCTTTACGTCTCATGCTATCCAGACTCCAAAAATGTAAAAACAAAGTTTTTCTTCTTTCTTCATTGATTTCGTAGCATTTATTTGTACAATTATTTAAGGAACACGGATTTGGTTTCATGTCTTTAGCTGGCACAATATTACCTTTCATGGTTGTATACTCTTCACCACTTGCTCTCTTTCTTTTGGTTTCTTTTCTAATATTCTTTCTTTTCTTTTTTTCTGCCACAGCACTTGCACTGCAATCTGCCTTAGAAATTTTATCTGTCCGTCCATTGTCCGTTGATTTAGAAACTGAAGTGGAAAGTTTTTTTTTCTGTATTGTTTTCTTTATTTTTTTCTTAGCGACTTCAGATTCTGATGATTCTGAACCACTTGCTTCCCAAGATGAAGAGCTCCATACAAAATCTTCGTTGTCTGACAAAAAGTCTACATATTTTTGCCGCTTCTGCTGTCTTAAATGTTTATTTTTTAAATATTTATCACGTTTCATTTTTTTAAGCATCAGAGTTTCATTTTTTTCATGTGTAGAATCCCCTCTGTTATAGTTACCTATTTGTTCAACGTGTTGCTGGTTTAAATCGAGCTCATTGTTTGAATCTCTCTTAGAAGAATCATATACATCTTTGCTATTTTTTGCTAAATCAGGCAATGTCAAGAGCGATTGTATATCATTTTCATCTGATGCTATGGCGGATTTTATAACGTCATCAAGAGTTATACATTTATTTGTATTATCTATCTGATTTTCTTCTCTTTTTTCCAAATTTGTACTGTTTTTTTCTGTTATATAATCGTTAGTTTTGTCTATTTCGAAAGCTATCATATTTTTTGTTTCTTCATTTTCATGAAAATCAATATTATCTATTTCTTTAAAATCTTCTACGCATTGTAAGTCCATTGCATTTTTAGATAAACCAAATGTCTCATCCGTACTTTTTAATTTATTTTGAGGAAAAATGTTTACTTGCGTGTCATCATTCAGAATTTGTAGTTCGGTTTCGGTCAACTGATTCTTACATTTATCAAAATTAAAATTTGGTGATAATATACCTTTGGTTTCTAAATTATATTCGTTATTATTAATTTTATTTTTGCTATCATAATTCTCATAGTGTTCCCGTTGTATTTGATGGCAAGCCTCTTCAATTTCGTGTTGTCTTGCGATTTCTCTAAAAATTTCTGATTCTTTTTTAATTATATTAGGTCTTTACCTATGAAATTGCCGTTTTGCAGTACTGGCCATTTCAAATCAAAATAATTTTTGTTTGGGTAAGAATTCTAATTTCAAATTAATTTTATTTTAAAAACGTGGATTTTTTTTTCCAAAAGTAGTCATTTGTTTATTGATTAGTGTTACATTTTCATCGCATTTCAATCTTTTTCGTCATCATGGATACGTTAAAAATTCGAGTAATTATGGAATATGAGTACCGTCGTGGCAGCAACGCGGCACAAGCGGCACGCAACATCAACGACGTTTACGGAGCTAACACTACAAACCAACGCACCACCTGTTATTGGTTTGCTCGCTTCCGTTCTGGAAATTTCGACCTGAAAAATGAACCTCGCGGTCGTCCGAAGACTTTGGTCGACAATGACGAATTAAAGGCGATTGTGGAAGCTAATGATACACAATCTACGGCTGAATTAGCAGCAGCTTTCGACGTTAGCGTCAATACAATATTGGTCCATTTGCGTCAAATTGGCAAGGTAAAAAAGCTTGACAAATGGGTGCCCCACGAACTCAATGATCGTCAGCGCGAAGTACGCGTCGAGACGTGCCTTGCACTGCTCAACAGACACACAAATGAAGGAATTTTGAACCGCATTGTTACCTGCGATGAAAAATGGATTCTGTTTGATAACCGCAAGCGCTCAGCAAGTTGGTTGGATCCTGGTTCAGCACCTAAACAATGCCCTAAACGAAAACTTACCCCTAGAAAAGTGATGGTCACTGTTTGGTGGTCTAGCGCCGGTGTGATTCATCACAGCTTCTTACCAAACGGGGTGAGCATTACTGCAGATGTGTACCGTGAAGAACTGAACACAATGATGGAGAAGCTGGCACATCTCCAACCAGCATTGGTCAATCGCTCGTCTCCGCTGCTCCTGCACGACAACGCGCGACCTCATACTGCACAGCAGACGGTCTCCAAGTTGCAAGAACTGGGGTTGGAAGCTCTCCGTCATCCGCCCTACTCACCAGACCTTGCGCCTATAGACTACTACTTTTTCCAGAATTTGGATAACTTCTTGGCGGGAAAAAAATTCAATACCCGAGAGGCAGTACAAAATGCCTTTGAAGAATTTGTTGCCTCCCGTCCAGCTGATTTCTTTAAGAAGGGCATCAATAAACTGCCACTGCGATGGCAAAGATGCATTGATTGCATGGGTGATTACTTCGATTAATACAAATAAAAATACATGAAAAAAATTCGTTTAAATTTTTTCATACAAAACGGCAATTTCATAGGTAAAGACCTATTATTATTATCTTCTTCTCTCTCTTCACTTTCATTCGTCAAATCATAAATGTGTTGCATATTGGTATCTATAGGTGTAGTTTGTTCATCTGCATTAATTAATATAATAGGTTCAGAAAGTTCAGACTTTTGTGTGGACTTGTTATTAGTGTTTAAAGTAGTTTTCTTAGTACTTTGAGTATACTTTTGTTTTTTTGGAGTTTTAAAAGTCAGTTTTCTTACTACACTTAACCTTGAATCATTATTTTTCGAGGTGCCGGCTTGTGGTTCCTGATTATCGGTCGAGTTGGAGCTTTTCACGTAACCTTTGAAATAATTTCTCCTCTTACTATTCATGATGATCTGAAATCAAAATGAAACTGATTTCAAAAAAATAATACGACTTAGGGCTAGTCTAGTAATCGTGAAGACGCTATCTTGTTTATTAGTAGTTCTTATGACCACTTTCCAGCTCAATCATGAGACCAGCTCTATAGTACCATTTATTATTCCATTGTTACCGAATGCCAAACTTTAGCTTAACTGGATGCCATCGTAAGTAATTAAAGTAGTAGGTAATTAAAAAATAGATTGCAAAATTTCATTCTTTTTTTTTTGGTGGGTGGAAAATCCTGAACCCCCCCCCCCCCCGCCCTTGGGCAGAGCGAAGGGGAGTGTCAGACTTCTACTGAATAAAAACCAACCCATGTTCTTTCTTCGCCATTGTGCCGAGGCCGCGTTATGCCTTTCGATAATCCGCAGCACCGACGGGCGTCGGCCCTTGCCATGTTGCTGACATCTCTTTGAGGCGCGCGTGGAACACGAACGCGCCGTCGACACGGTCTGTTGCCGTCATGACGACGGCCGGACGGCGAGCTAGCCCATTACTCACCGTCCAAGACACTATAGCCTCATGCCTATTTTCGAGTATGACCAGCGCAAGCGGCTATTGGCAATGCAAGCCGTCCGTCTCTATCTGGGTTAGACCAAGACAGTCACTAAATTGATATACCTACACGATAAAAGATCAGATGAGGCAATTTATTATTTCATGGAGTCTAAGGGACGCACGGCAGTTTACAGTTTAGTTAAATACCTATTACGTCAGCGTTAGACAACTTTAGGTATTGGTTTGTTTCCATACCAACAAGACCAGCTTTTATAAAAATAGTGTTTTCATCTTTCTTTTCCTATAGTTATGTCCATGTAAGGTTTTTATTGTTATCAGTACAGCAAATCAAACTAAATTATTTAATCACGAAAGACATAGTAAACGATTGTAGTTTACGATCGGATGGCATGACATAATAGGGGATCGGACAAAAAAAAACTAATTAGTCCGTCAGATAGATTTCCAAAAATTATTGGACACGTATTTTTTCTTTTTTCACGTAAGCTTAAAATTAAGACGATACAGTGCTTCGAAAACTCGTGTGACGTCATAATTATGATAGTACATTTTGACGACACAAGTGACGTTTCAAGCCCCACTCCAAGATCTTTGACGCGTTTTATCTTCGTCATTTTTTTTTGATTTGATAAAACAAAAAACACGTAATCAATATTTTTCGATAATCTAACTGACGGACTAAACAGAATCATATTATTATTTTGACCCAGTCCGATCCCCTATTATTCCGACAGTTTAATTCACTTTCTATCAAATTAAAATGTCTTATATTACTATAATCAATGAAATAAATATCTTACTTACCTATTTAAAACAACGTTACCGCACTGTCACACCAATATTCACTCGTATGTTAATTTCCGATCAAATTGTTCGCAGCAGCGAAACAAATATGCACGTCCTTTCGCTATAGCTCTGTCGAGCCGACTGACGTAACCGCCTGCGCAGGCGCGTTCACGTACAATTTTGGACTAGCAAGTTGATACTTATTCAACAATAATAATGATTTGTACGACTAGTAATTTTACTTAAGTGATGTAGTTTACACGTGGACGGAAAGGGTAATATACTTTTGTGACTTTTGCCGAAATTTAACTGCAAAGCAACTTTGCTGATAACTCGCAAACTGCTCAATAACAGTCAGGCTAAATTACTTAAACGCCATTCACTGGATAAAAATAATAAGGCATTTTTACGTAAACGCCATTTCTCATCCAATTTACGTAAATCAAAATTACTTAACCCAAGTTATTCTTAGATTCTAAGAAGAGCATAACTACTAATTCAACATTATTTTCAAGATAGCAGAAAGTCAGATTTACTTTAATTGAAATTTGTATATTTATGTAGTAAGTAAACATGACTTAAGCGACCTTCGTATAAAAAAGACCGAAAAGTGTGTCGCTTCAGTAATCGAAAAAAAAAAATCCGCCTTTTTACGGGTTACTGAAGCGCCACAAAAGTGATCCGATTGCAATGCTACATAGACAGATCGATGCAAAAAAAATCGCTGATTCCGTATATGTATGTAACTCAATATGCCTAATTTGGCGGTTAAGTAATTTTGCCTTTCCAGTGACGATATAATCATCTAACTTATAATATGCTTGTCTAGATAGTGTGCGTTTAATGCATAATTTAAATTTATTTTCATTTAGTTCCAGAATATGGGCTGGTATTTTATTATAACATTTTACACAGTACCCCATAAACGAAGTGTGTACTTTAGACAGTCGGAAACGTGGTTGATCTAATTTGTTCCTATTTCTAGTGTTAAAATTGTGCCTGTCACTTATCTTACTAAAAAGATGTAGATTTTTACGCACATACATAATGTTTTCAAAGATATATTGACAAGGTACCGTCATGATGTTAATTGTTCTGAACAGTTCCCTAAGAGATTCGCGTCTGCGTAGGTTGTAGATGGCTCTGACAGCCCTCTTTTGCAGAATAAAGATCGACTCAATATCCGCAGCACGTCCCCATAGCAAAATACCGTAAGACATGATGCTATGAAAGTAACTAAAATAGACCAGTCTCGCGGTATCCACGTCTGTTAATTGACGGATCTTCCAAACAGCGTAAGCGGCAGAACTTAGCCGCCCTGCAAGTGATGTTAAGTGAGAACCCCACTGTAGCCTTGAGTCAAGCGTGATCCCCAGGAAAACCGTCTGTTCGACGAATTCTAGAATCTCCTTATTCAATACAACGTGACATTCACTACTTCTAACATTCGGTAACGTGAATCTTATGCATTTAGTTTTCTTTCCATTTAATACCAAATTATTTGCAGTAAACCAATTATGGACCTTAACTATAGCGTTATTTACGTCGTCAAGCTCCTGTGCATGTCTCTTAACTTTAAAAATCAGTGATGTGTCATCAGCAAATAACACCATTTGTAGTCGGTTTTTAAGTAAATGAGGTAAATCATTTATATATACTAAAAAGAGGAACGGACCCAATATTGAGCCCTGCGGTACACCCATTTTGACTTTTAAGCCCAAGGAATTCACACCGTTTATTTGAACTTGCTGCAGTCTATCATCCAAGTACGATTTTACAAAGCTAAGCGCAAGTTCACCCAGTCCGTAATGCCCAAGTTTCAAGAGAAGTGTTTCGTGATTCACGCAATCAAACGCCTTGGATAGGTCGCAAAAGATACCTATTGCATCTTGCGCCTCTTCCCATGCGGTGAAGATGTGTTTTAATAAGGTGACACCGGCGTCGGTTGTGCAACGTCCTCTGGTGAAACCATACTGTTGATCGTGTAGGATGTTATTACGATTAAAATGATTGAGCATTTGATTTAACATAACTTTTTCAAACACCTTGCTGAAAACTGGCAAAATCGATACGGGTCTATAATTATTAGTATCTTTGCTGTCGCCAGATTTGAAGAGTGGAATAACTTTACTATACTTCATTAAATCCGGGAACACCCCTTGATCTACACACAAATTAAATATTAAAGCCAAATAGGGTGCAATTGTCTCAATAATGGATTGACATACTTTAGTAGACATGCCCCACAGATCTTCGGTAATTTTGATCTTAAGTTGCTTAAATGTCTTTACAACGACCACAGGGTTAATATGTTTAAATTTGAATTCCACGGGACAGGCTGAAACATTCCCTGTTAATAAATCTATAGCAAGTGCAGGCGAAGAATTTAAAGTTTCTGTAGTTTTAATAGGAATGTTGGTAAAGAAAGTTGCAAATTCCTGAGCAACATCGATGTTATCGCTAATGACACCGCGGGAAGTGTTCAGTGCGTAATCATTATTAAGGCTTTTACTTCGGTTCGTTTCATTGTTTATAATTTTCCAAACTGCCTTAATTTTATTATCTGCTGATTTAACCTTGTGGCTAATGAATGAAGCTTTAGCTACTTTGCAGATATTTTTAAAAGTTTTAGAGTAAGTAGCAACATACTTAGTAAAAGTTTCTGTGTTAATATACGGCTTAAGGCCATACAATTAAAATAATCTTTCTCTACTTTTCCTGATGCCTTTAGTTGCCCAGTCACTAAATAAAAATTTAGGGCAAATAGTTTTAGATTTCTGCTTAAAAAAGTGATTGAACTCTGTTTGTACTAATGAAAATAATTCTTTATACAAAATATTACCATTATTTACATTTAGGCCCTGAACACTTAACTTGCTAATTAAAGTGCTATTAAACTTATTTAAATTACCCGATGTTATTGGTCTAGTTTGTATCTGTACTTTTTGAATTGGTGTGTTGGACTCAAAAGTAACGGTTTGACCGCTGTGATCAGAAGGGAGATAATTTACAATGGCTTTATCTAAATAGTCGCAGTCACAAAAAAACATTATCAATACATGTAGCAGTAGCCGTAGTTACTCGCGTTGGTTCCAAAAACACATTTGAAAGATTGAATGATTTGAAGAGGCTTAACAATCTGCTACTATTTGAATTATTTTCCAAAATATTAATATTAAAGTCCCCACAAATAATTACTGATTTATTACCAGTTGCAAGTTTCGCCAAAACATCCTCCATTACTGACTCAAATATAGAGTAGTTTTGATATTATTAGGAGGTCTGTAAACGCACACTATACAATGCTTATCGAGCTCAACACAGGACAGTTCAATGCTATGTTCCACTGATAGTTTAACTATGTCTGTACGAGTTTTAGATTTTATACATTTTTTTATTAAGATCAGTGAACCTCCACGAAGCATGGATTTTCGGTTAAAACAACTGCCCACACTATAGTTCTCATAATTAATTAACATTTCATAATCTTTCAACCAGTGTTCAGTTATACAAATAATATCAAACATTGTTTTTTCTAAAAACAATTCAATTTCCAATTGTTTGGAAGAAAACCCTTGAATATTTTGATGAAACAATTTCAAGGGATTCAGCTTAGCCCCCTTTTTACAATTTAGTAATTGAATGCCAGAAGATACCTTGTTGGTGGTGAGATTAAAAACAATGTTACTGGTACCTTCTGTTGTCTTACTGACTAGTTTAAATTGGTATCACTAACCACCTTAATATTAGTATTATTACTAATTTTTGTGGTGCTAATTACAGTAGACTTCGACATACTACTTATGTCTGAGTTTATATTAAAAGCTAATAGCCATGCTATTTGACGTCTAAAACTAATAGGCAGATATGCAGTATCCCTAGTCGATTTTAATTTCTCAACAAAAGTGTTGGTGTCAAAAAATATAAGTTTGTCACTATAGCAATTAGCTAATAAATGCATATGGTTATTTAGCATATGTATATTAAGATTTTGCCTACTTGACAAGTGCTCAAAGTATGGAAAAGCACACAATATTATTTTCTGACAGTTAATCTTCAAGATTTCAGTGACACTATCAGTGATGTCATCTTGTTTTACATTAGTACTATTACCTACTAATACAGAAATAATGGCCTTTGGATCATAATTCTTCCCAATTATTGATGACATTATCTCTTTGTAGGATTTACTTGGCATACAATAATTTACAGCAGGTTGATTCAGGTTGTTACGCAATAATTTACCTAACCCTCTCCCTAAACTGTCTGAAAACATAATAGAACAATAACAAATTTTACTAGAACAGGCGAGGCCACAAGTCTCTGTCTGTGCTACTTGAGACGAACCTTGTACATCCTGTGGTGTATCTTGGATGGTAAAACAGTCTCGAGCCACTCCAGACCGGGACGGGTCCTCCGTTACCTCAGGTTGGAGAGTCTCAAGGTTGGATTCCCTTTGACAGGAACATAGATTAGAGCCCAGAGTTATCGGTTCCACTCTAGCTGGGTCATCCTTACACATTTGCACTAACTCATTTGCAGCAAGGATGTGTTCATTTATTTGTTTTTGAGAGCTCACATACTTAATATAAAGAGAATGTAGTGACTCTTCAAGTACCTCAATTTCAGCCTGTAATCTTTGAGTGTCAAATTGATAAATATTTTTACTATCTTCTAATTTCATTTCATAATTTTTCAATTTTTTTACTAGACAAACACGTTCTTTCCTTAGTATAATATTATTGGAACTGTGTTTGTGTTGTTTCTTGAATTTATTGCATCTATTTATGATTTTATTTAGTTTAGCATATTTTTTAATTTTATTTTGACTTACTTTATAGCTACTATTATTATGTTTCAATATAGAATCTTCAGTTAGGTCTATTGTTACTAAGGAATGAGAGTTACAATTAGTTTTAAATAGTTCATGATACAAGTTATTGGTTTCCTTCACCTGAGTACATTCTTTTTGCTGCTGCAACTTATTAATTCGAACATTTGCATGAATTAATTCCTCTTCTAGGTCCCTAACCTTACACAAAGCCTCCTCATATAAGTTACTGCAGTTACTGAAACCATCCGTGACCAATCGCAGTTTGTCCCGATCATCGACAACATCCAGATATTTTTGATGCAGGTCTACTAGCTCCTGTTTCAAGCTTGTATTTTTAAAAACGATCTTCTCGACTTCCTTCTCACTATCATCTATTTCATTTAACAGCTGATCACATTTACTGTTAGAAGCCTTAAGATCTTGAAGGGTCGTTTTTAATTTAAGCTCCAACTCTTGAACCGCAGCCTTACGGGTCATCACAGGCATGGTTTCAGGAATAAGTACTGAAAGTAGAATGATAGAAACGGTGAGAACTAATGAGACAGCAAAACAAAAGGGTGAGTTAGAAATGAAAGGAAAAATGAGAGAAGTTAGTGTTGCTTTAGGTAAATGAGGTAGGGTGCTGAATCTAATTGAAATGCAACTGATATTATACGATCAAGGACAAAGTTTAATTGATTCTATATTCTTATAATTTTACTTTTGCTTAAGCGGGTACCCAGAAAAAAAAAATAGAATAAAAATCAAGTACTTATTGCATAAAGATTGCAATTTAAAAACAAAAACGATGGTCAACGTTACTGTCGTTATCTACAATATAACACTATTATAATTATTGCAGTATTTTGATATTTCACGACAATAAGTTTTGATGATTTAGGTAAACAAGTTGACTAAGACCCAATGCCGGGTGCCAATTTAACCAAAATTCGTGATACTAAGTTTCAATGAATATGCTAATGAGTCTAGGTTACGATTGTGTGCTAATTATAGAATAAAAATAAACAATACTCCCCCTTTTATAATCCGCAGCTTATAACAGCTGTTCGTAATAGGTTACCGGTATCGGTGTGTAACCAAACACTGTGTTTTTCTTAGTATTTTTGCAGGAAAACAATAATCCTCAGTATTTATTTAGTTATTTTACATTTAGTTATAATATTACACCTTAATTACATTTAAAAATTAAATAAAACTATTTTAAAATACGGAGCAAAAATTTGACAAGTCACTCGGGCAGTGTTGCCAGTATCAACCCAGATACTGGCAACGCAATGTTGTTTAGATAGTAGGTAAGTAGAATGTAGTATGATAACTAATTTAATTATTTATATGTTTTTTTAGACCATGCCGTTCAAGATTGTCCAAACAGTAGAAAAAGGGCGACGTAGACTAAGTATTGTACCTTCAATTTGGGAAGAAAATGGGAAGCTATTTTGGCCATCAGAAAAAATTAAAAACCGAGCGCGTCTAGTAATAGACGATTCATCATTTCCAAGTCCAAACTGGGATATTCTAGACTGTATAGTGAAACGAAATAATTATCAGACCTACATGGCAGCGGAACATGATATTCAGATTATGGAAAATGAAACGGATACTGACAATGAAACCCCAGTAACAACAACTTGTAACCGGTCAGCGCTAGTGATAAACAACTTTGAAGATATGGTGCAAAATTTGGTAAGTAGAGTTTGAATATTTTCAGCACTTTTCACAATTTCCTGAAAGTGAGCGACGGGCGAGCGGTGGCGGTGCGGGGAGCTGCGTGCGGCCGCGTGACCCGTCATTGAAGTCAACGCTCGCTCATTGACTGTTCCATTAGATACGATTGTACCTACATTATATTATTCGAAAGCACCGCTTCCCGCGCCGCCGGGATCTATACATTTTATCTCCAATTCAATTAACGAAATACGTACATACCTTTAAAAGCTCGTCAAGCTTTACATTTGTAGTGCGAGTCTTACCGCTAAGGCGATTTTTGTATTTTTTTTTTGTTTTTCAGACGCATAATGAAAATAATGTGGGTCTATCTTTTCAAGCCGATAATGACATGATAACGGATGAAACTTTGAAATTGTTACCTACGCTCGACTGTGATCACCTTATTGGTAATCAAAACCTATTATTACAAAAAATTTATAACCAGGACACAATACTCAACAATATTGTTGAAAATATGCAAAAACTCACCCAGAAGGTGGCGATGTTGTCTGTACAAATCAACGAGGGCTTAGCAACAAATATGGAAAAAATTTATCAACCAGTGGCCGTAACTTTATTAAAAGACGCTAACCCAGAAGATAATGAGCCGTTCCATCTCAAGCAGATTGTAGATAAAGAACAACTAGAAATTCTAGTAAATACTCTAATGGATAAAGCTGAGAGATCAAAATTACAAAAACAGTTATCATTTTTATTTCAACCCTGTGAAGGAAATGGCTTAACATTTGCTTACAAATTGCTCGACTCATTGATTTCACGCGAGTTTTTGTGTAATTGTTCTTGGTCTGGAGGTAGTCGTGGTAATCTTTCAAAGATCCCGTTTTTTTTTTTTAAACTTTATCAAATTCTTTTGTGACATGATACGTTCACGGGATCACATTCACCATGGGACAAACCGAAAAGTTTTTTAAAATATGTGTGAAAAATGCTGTAAAAAGAAAGGCAATGAAAGACTTAAGATCTTCAACTAAACGAATTCGAAAAACTAAACCTAAAAACCAGAACTCCACAATTAAAAAAAACGAACCGAAACCATCCACAAGCAAAGTCGACTCTCCAAACGATCAAATAGATGAGATAGAAAACTCTGATTATGAGGATTTGTGTTAAAGACTAGATCATTTAAAAAACAATCGTTTTGACGTGAAGTTATTTTGTTGATTGAAATTTTGTAGGAGTAAAAGTTATATAGAAACTTTTCAACCGTTTTTGTTAAATTTGTATTATTTTGAAAAACAATACTTATTAGTCTTTAAATACTTATTAGAAAAAAACATTAAAATTTAATGTTATATGATAATGAGTAGGTACGTGTCAAAAAAGAAAAAAGGAGTATGTACGTTTCAAAAAACGAGTAACAATACTGGTCTGGGTGATAATATTAGTCATACTGAACAAGTTTCTGTACTATGGCAAAATCTGAAAAAAATATCATTTGGGCGTCCCGCGTGCGTTCAATGATTCTTTTTTCAGATTAGCCATATATTATGCTCCACGAAGAAAGTTGTTCAGTATGACTCATACTATAACCCAGCTCAGCATATCCCTATTGCTGTCACTCACGTGTACGTCTGTCTATCCGTCTGTCTGTCTGTCCGTCTATCTGTCTGTCTGTCTGTCCGTCGGGTGTCACATAATTTTGTTCCGAAGAATTTTTTAACTTCCTATTGACTTTTAAACTTGAAATTTTGTGATAATGTTTATTATTACGTATATTTTACCAACAAATATCAATATATTGATAAATTTGATTTTTTCTTTGGTACGGAACCCTAAATGTACGAAGTAAAAAGTAAGTCTGACAAGTACTTAGCCGGTTATTTTATACGTTGTATAGTAACTAAACTGACTAGACTGGATAAATGATTAGGATTACATAGAAATATTTCTTAGTGTGTGTGTATTTATGACAGTGTTGGCATTAATCAATTAATTTTTTAATCAATTAATTAATTTGATTAATTTTAATCAGATTACATTAATCATGATTAAAATAATCATGATTAAAAAAGTAATCTTAATCATGATTATTGTCCTTAATCTTTAATCACTAATCATTAATTGATTAACTTGATTATAAACTAGTACATCCATCAATGTTAATAATTTTATATAAAAGAAATGATGGAAAATAATGACACACATTTCATAAAATATTTTTATTTATTATTCAAGGAACAAAAAAATAATTTCTAACGTTCAAATACACTGAATTCTAATTTTGAAGAATATTTTTAATCAACTAACCTCCGATCTTTACATTTCTGATTTTTTTATGTTTTTTTTTGGGTGGGAAATCATTAAATAACTTCTCCCGCTCTGGGTGGAGCGGGAGGGCGTGTCAGACTTTTACTGACTAAAACCCACCCGTGGTCCCTCAGTTGCCTGTGTGCCAGGGGCCGTGGTATCTCTTTCGAGCAACCCGCACCCCTGGCAGGCATCAGCCCTTGCGGACCCCACCAGTTGGTGCTGACATCTCTTTGAGACGCGCGTGGAACACAACGCGCCGTCGACCCGGGCTTGATCCTTACCGGACAGCGAGCTACCCATTACTCGCCGTCCGCAAGCCCACGCCTACGGTGGCCGGGAATCAGCCTGGGATTCCCGACGCCCAGGGCGTCTCCCGCGGCGACTACGGCCGTGAGGGCGCATATACTGCCTTTCCCGCACGTGCGCCGCCTCCCTCTTCGCGAGCATTACTGCTTCGCAGAAGGAGGTGACGGCTAACCATGCACTCTCGCTCCGTACCGTGGCCTGGACCAGGCCCGGAAGCGAGAGATCGCCGCCGCCGATCGCCTCCACGAGGATACGGCGGTGCTCCGCCCAAGCCGGGCAGACGACCACCGTATGCTCCACCGTGTCCTCAGAGCGATCGTCGCAGTGGAAACACCCGGGCGTTTCCTCCCGCTTTATCCGAAACAGGAACCTCCCGAAATAACCGTGTCCGGTGAGGACCTGCGTCAGGCGGAAGGTGAGGACGCCGTGCCACCTCTCAAACCACTCCTCAAAGAGGGGACTTACCGCCGCTATCGTGGCGTGCCCATGATTTCTTGACGTTCAAGTTATATTTCATAACTACTTTTTTTTTCAAATAAGTCGTCAGATAATTTGTGTGACCTAGGTTTATTTAGCATAGTTGCAAAAGAAAACATTGTCTCTACCGAGCCAGAGGACGGCATTGGTGCATTGTTCTTAATAAACTCTTGAAATTTGGAACACCATGCTACTATTTGAGTCATCATCACAATTCATGTTTGTTTTTAAGTTAATCACTGAGTTAAACAATATCACAAAAAGTTGCAAAATCTGAAAAAATTAGCGCCAACCGAGTGCGAGCGAGCGTCTGTGAGTCAGATAGTGTTAAACGTGACTAAAGTAGTTTAGTGCTATAAAAGACGAGAGAGTGAGAGAGAGAGAGAGAGAGAGAGAAGTTAACGCGAAGTACCTCAGTCCCACCCCCTCCACGGTGTATACGCAGTAAATAGGCCATAAAATTGGAATAAGGAATGTTTATACTTTGAATTAATTATTTTGCTCTTCCAATAAATTAAATAAATAAATAAGTACTTAGTTAAAAGTTAATCAAATAATCAAATTAACGATTAAAGATTATGATTAATAATCTTAATCATTTTAAATTTGATTATGATTAATTAATCTTAATCAAATTTTTTGATTATGATTTTTAATCATTAATTTTTAATCGTTAATCAGATTAACTTTGGGCCAACACTGATTTATGAAAATGGTCGTTTTAATAAAAGTTATCATGTTGATGTTTTGGAGAATTGTTGTCATTTAATTTTGAAATGTTTTTATTGGGTCTAATTTTCGGTTAGTTTTATTTTGAAAATTAAAATTTATTAGATTTAAGAATTAATATACATTAGGTGCCATGATGTTGAGTACTTATCTACCTGTATAAAACTGATAAGACTGATTTTTAATTATTGTAATAAGTGTATTTCTTACTATGAAGATCTTTTCGAAACAGATGGCTATATAAAAGTTTATTCAGACGCCTAATTATGAAAAAAATATTAAAGTTCAAAGTATTGTTATTATATTTTACATCCTCGCTATTTTTAAGATTTTTGAACTGTTTCAAAAATATTCTAAAGAATACAAGATGTACCTAAGAGACTGAAAGTTTACGTTTTATTATGTGATTTAAAAATAAAAATGATCAAACATTTGTAAAGTTGTATTATTATTTTAATGTATGTAATAAAGGTATAAAGTATTGGAATTCCTTGTATTCACAAATTAGAATGAGTATCAATGAGACACTTTATATCGCGAAAAAATCCGGTTATCACTGTATTATTGTAAGTCAGGCGGTGGAAAATATATTAATGGCACTATACATTCAATTTAGTTCATAGTTTCGTTTAGACCGTAATGAATTTATTATAACACCAAACGATTTAGTATTTTAACTTGTTATGAGAGATATTAATCCATACAATGAGAATGTCAGACGAGTCAAACTAACCTTTTATGTAGACTCTTGCTGGTGAATCGCAAATGAAACACTTTAATTTTTGTATTTTTTTCTTAACGTGGTACCCAAGTACCACTCAGGACAGGACTCCAAAGTCCTTCTTCTAGTAATGTATTCATATCATGTACAAAATCTTCAAAAAACTCATTTAGATTTCTTGGTTTTCCTTTCCCAAAGTATATTCCAACTACAAAAGGCCTTATTCTAGGATTCTCAAAGATGTTACACAATATAGGCCAAAATTCATTAGAAGAACTTTTGAATATAGGCAAACCATCCACATTTATGTTTATTGAAATTGTATCTGGAACATCCATCCAATTTTCTAAATATTTTTCAAGTGGTTTTGCTATTCCATTATGCCAATATTGTCCGCCTTCAATATTTTTAATAGTAACTTGTTTGGGAGTACGTAAAATTGTTCTAGAATCTTTTGGCAGTATTTCTGGAATCAGTTCGTTAATGATGACTGACAATTCATTTAGAGCGACATGACTTATATTATTTTTTACAGCCCATATACTTAATTTTTCACGAAAAGATACATGTTTTTTGTAATCGCATTGAAATTCACTTTCACTAGAACTGAAATCGTATTACTGGTCTCACCTTTAGGCACTTTTTCCTCTATATTATGTACGGAACCGTCATTAATAAAGTTTGAAGTCGCACTTGAAATGGTTTCGATGGTCTTAGCTTCATACGTCGTCGTAGTACTAACAGGTTGCTGTTCAATGTGTTGATTATTTGGGCTTACTATCTGTAAATATTCTTTTAGGATTTTTCTTTTGAATCCTCCGGTCCTCACTCTCTTTTTCCAATTGATTTTATGCATTTTTATTATTTTGGGTTATTACGTCTAAGTGTTATTGAAAACCACGTTCACATAGTTATTCAGCTCAGAGGATAACAATGTGGTACTCGTGAATAAATAAACAGCTGTCAGTATTACTAGATATCAATAGTGGTGCTCATACTATACTTTACACGTACATTTGAACTCATTAAACGCTCTTTTACAGAATAATATAAAGGCTGATTAATATATCACAAACTAGACCCGCTTACTATAAAGCTCCACAAAAGATTGCATTTGTTCCCAACGAGTAACACCCTCAAATGTCACACTGTTACTCGATGGGAATGTTTTTAAGAAAAAATTCCCAACCAGTCACACTGTTACTCGATGGGAACTTTTTATTACTAATTTCCCAACCAGTCACACTGTTACTCGATGGGAACTTCTTATTAGTAATTTCCCAACCAGTCACAATATTATAGTAGTTAATGAAAAGAAGAATTAAATCGGTTTTTACTTTAAAAACATTTATTCGTCATATTGCTGGTGATTCTCCTTTGAACGTTTTATTCTTAAATAATTAAATAAAATTACAATACCTAAATACATACATACATACATAGACTCACGCCTGTATCCCCGAAGGGGTAGGCAGAGGTGTAATATTACACCCACATCTCGCCATCTATATTTAAGTCCCACGTAATAAGGGGGGGGGGGAGGTACCTAAATACAATCAGCTTTATATAATATATCAGAGTAAATCATCACATTTTACAACAATTATCAGTTCTAATTTCTAATGTTAATTTGAACTTTAAACAATTTTCCAAATACATATAATTAGCCATAAGTATGTTGTGACAATTAAAATTATGTATAGCAAAATAAAGTTATGATAAGCCGGCAACATCAGTTATCGCGAGTGTGTAATGGCGGTTATTTTCCATGCACATTTAATGTAAAAATACTTTTGCATCCCTCTTCCCGCGGCCCCGGCGGCGGCGGCCACGTGTCGTAAGTGGGGGAGAGGGACGCAAAATGAATTAGTCAGAGCAGTGCAACGAAGCAAAGTGCACGTTGTCGACAATGTCAGAGCCCACCGCATCTAGTTCGTCCGGTCAAGTGCCATTAAATTTAATTAAAAGGAATGGTGGGACAATTTTGCTACGAAGTGGACATCAATTTTATGCTAGACGAAAGCATAGTAGCGGATTAATAGTGTGGGCGTGCACAAAACGAAACATTTGCAAAGGAATCTTGAGAATAAAAGTAAGTACCTATATAATAAAGTTTACTGATAAACCTATGGTTTGTTTGTTAATCAATACGTTTATTTGTGAATGAATGCTTTGCATTATTTTCATAAAACTATAGATTTGTTTTATTTCAAGCTACTTAAAGTCCTAAATACTTATTCGTTTTCATTTCTTCCAAGCATACGCTATTATTAAAAGCGGCTTAAAACATTTTTTCTTAAGGCTTTTAAAATTGCTTAAAACTTGTTTCAAAATGTATTATTAATAAAGCCGAGTTTACACTATAAGACAACATTAGGCGCGCGACAAGTGACGTTCAACATGTATGCTAAGTAGTAGTAGATGCGTCATACACAAACGCGGCATAAACACTTAATCGATTTATTTGGAACTGTTATAAACACGTGTTTTAAAACAACTTGTTTTAATCATACGCAGGGTTAAACAATATGACGAATATTACTAATACGACAGCTTTGACTCCTGTTATTATTGTTGCTATTTTCTATTTATAGGATCAACGAATACTAGACGAGACTGCTCATAGCCATGCTCCAGACTTTGCGAAGAACGAAATTGATGAATCAATCCATAAATTAAAGACTGAATTGTACAAACCGGACTTTCCTAACATTCCACAAAAATACAATTCCATGATAGGCAACCTTAAAGATGCCGGTATAAATATTGTATCCAACATACCAAAATTTACTAGCGTTAAAAGTACACTGTATAGACAACGGAACAAAGAAGCTGGAGTTTCAAAGATGTTATTTAAAAACGCTCTTGAAGTCGAAGTGCCACCAAGATATAATAACTTTTTGTTAGCAGACTACTCAAATAAAACTAATAATACACGAATAATAGTATTTTCCTCGGTGGAAGCAAGGCAAATTACATGTGAATCAAAAGAATTTTATGGCGATGGCACATTCAGAAGCTGCCCTTCTCCATTCGTGCAATTGTATACAATTCATGTAGATACTGGTAGTACAATAAACCACACAAATATAACCCCTGTGATATATGCTTTAATGACCAACAAAACAATGCAGAGCTACTTAATTGTGTTTCAAATGATTAAGTCGCAGTTGCCGGATTGGAATCCAACAAAATTTAAACTTGATTATGAAAAGGCTGCAATGAATGCCATTATCAAAGTCTTTCCAACAGTCATAATAAAAGGTTGTTATTATCATTACAACAAAGCCATTTTTAAAAAAGGAAAAAGCCTGAATATGACCTCACGAACGTCACAAGATTTGAAGGAGGTGCGAATAATTGAACTTAGTGCGATTCTTCCATTATTGCCCGAAAACGAGATAATTAATGGATGGGTTTACATAATTGCTAGATACGGAGATAGTGAAGGTACAGGCACAAAAAAATTCATTAACTACATGGAAAAACAGTGGCTCCGTGAGGAATATTTAAAAGTGTGGTGCGTTTTTGGTGACGCCCATCGCACAACAAATGCACTCGAATCTTGGCATAATAAACTAAATAAGACCATTGGAACAAAATACCCGAATATTATGCATTTCTTGCACACAATTGAAGAAGATTCTTCTCAGAATACTGTCAGAAATGTTCTGAAACAACAAGGCAAACCGTCAAAAAGAAAACGGGGTAAGAAATCTATATCAAGAGACGAGTTTATTCAGGAAGTGCAGCTGGAATTAACACAAGGTCTTATTTCAGTTGGCCATGCTTTGGAGATTTTACGACACTAGAATTAAGAACTGATACTTATTGTAAAATGTGGTGATTTACTGTGATACATACATATAGGTACAAACATAAGGTTGATTATATTTAGAAAATTGTTCTTTAAAGTTCAAATTAACATTAGAATTAATAACTGTTAATTGTTGTAAAATGTGATGATTTACTGTGATACATGCATATAGGTACAAACATAAGGCTGATTATATTTAGAAAATTCTTCTTTAAAGGTTCAAATTAATATTAGAAATAAGGACTGTTAATTATTGTAAAATGTGATGATTTACTCTGTTATATTATATAAGGCCGATTGTGTTTAGATATTGTTACTATGACTAAAACATTAAAATGAGAATTACTAGCAATATGACGAATGTTAACGTTTAACGTCCGTAATTAAGTAACTGTATTTACCAATGTTGTTATTTTGTTGATTTTAATAAAAATTTAAAAAACCGATTTAATTCTTATTTTCATTAAGTTCTGTAACAGTGTGTTCCCATCGAGTAACAGTGTGACTGGTTGGGATTTTTTTCTGAAGAAATTCCCATCGAGTAACAGTGTGACTGGTAGTGTGACCGGTTGGGAATTTTTTCAGAAAAAAATCCCATCGAGTAACAGTGTGACATTTGAGGGTGTTACTCGTTGGGAACAAATGCGTATTCTTTTTAAATTTCTGATTTCAGGTACTTTTTTGTAGTCATTGCATAATTGTTTCAAATCATACAACTTCCAGTCTTTTCCAAGAACACGGACATCTCCAAATTGAGAGAACTTATCCATGTAGGGGAAGTGGGAACATGGGGCTCAATGGATCACTTTTTTTTCTGAAGGCATTTTCGTTTACATTTTTGCTTTTTTGACTGAGGTTTTTAATTCAATATATGAAACTATGTTTAATATTTCACGTTTTTTTTTCAAAAGCCTCTTTTATAGTTTGGTTTATTTTATAAGATTTTTTTTTCTCATAAAGTGAATTGATCCATTGTGGCCCATGAGTGAGTTACAGTGGATCAGAGTTTGAGTCACAGTGGATCAAATGAAGTACTATGAATCATAACTGTTTAAAATCAAAAACACTTATTATATTAATTAAACTCTTTATTTATTACAAATTAAATATAATTATCAGTCATTGCTTTAATCAGTCTTGGTTGCAAAATCAACAAAATACTTGTTAAGATTAATAATATAGCAAATTATGAAAGAAAATAAAATCCGAAACTTCTACTACTTTTGTTTAGTTTTACAACATAAAATAGATCTTCTTGAACATAAGTAAATCTCCTAAAAAATCTTGAGTAACAACATAAAAAATTGAACAAATTAAAATAACAAAAATGCACTTCTAAGTCGTTCAAAAATAAAAAAATCTTTAAATTAAACTGGTCTTCCGAGCTATCAATGTTTTGAACTTAGTAAATTGGATACTTATCAACTTAACGTAAATCAATATTTGAAAAATCAATATCGAAATAATATAAACCTTGTGTTCTTTTCGTGCTTCCTGTAAAACCTGGTTTAGGTAAAATCATTTTAATGTGATACAACGGGACTGTGGCAAGATCGGGAATGACGGGCAGGTGAAATTTGTTTGGATTTTTAACAGATTTGCGAAGAAAACTGACTTCTGACTCTTCATCTTTTTCCCCTATGACTCTTGCAATATAATAAATATGTTTGCTCTTTACTTCAAATAATATTAATACAAAGTCTCCTTCTTTTGGTAAACTATTCAGTGGGATAAATTAAATCGGATTAATTGTTAAAACTTCAGCTTCCTCTTCAAACATTGGTTCTTCTTCAGAATAAATGCTAATACGGTCGTCGTCTTCACTGGAACTGTCATTATTTAAGACCTTTCTTTTCACAGCAGCTCTAATCTGTGTCTTAGCCTTTTTCTGCTTTAATTCTTCGGCTCTTCTTTCAATTTCGGCCTTTTCTGGTGTATCTGTCGCAATCATGGTTTTACCTTTTCGTCTATCTGTTCTGCCACCTTTTCTAGGAGCAGCTTTTGGTAAACCACGAAATTCTAATGGACTAATAAATGTTCTTGTTTGCGTATTTAGGCCTCCAGATGTCGAAGGTTTTGGCGTTTGATCACAGCATGAAGCAAAAGATGGGTTTACAGATAATCTATTAAGATCTGGGACATAATGGGATAATTTTACTGGTGTGCAAGGTGGTCGATTAAGATCTTGATTTTGAGGCGCGATAGAAGATATGGCTTGTTCTGGCTGAGTGTCATTTAGAAATTGAATAGGGAGTTGATCGCAGTTTTCAAGGAATGTGTTGTTAGATGGTGTATTTTGACGGTTAGTAAAGAAAATTAGGTCATCTTCGATTGCTGATGGTGTCTGTAAAGGTGGCAATATAGATGGTGATGGACTTCTTGTTCTGTTCTTGTCATCGTTCTCGTCGTTGCAGAAATTAATTTCTTGTTCTATCTCGACTGGATTTGGCTCGTATTGCCTGTCAGTAACTTCGCTTGGTGCGAAGTCAAGGTCAGTAAAAACATCTCTATTAAATGGAAAGATCCCCGTAGCCCGAAATGCATTACATTATGTTACTCGGTGTCATGGATTTTAAGTGCGCTTCTTTAACGCACCCAGCTACGTCATAGATAGAGAAAGTTCTGCCTGGGTTGCGCATCATCCAGCCATCAACCGCTTTGTTGTATGCCGTTTTGAAAGGCCCAAAAACGCCAACATCTAAAGGTTGCATCTTTCCCGTTGAATGCGGTGGGACGGTAATAATTGTGACTCCATTCTCTTTAGCTAAATTAAGAGCCTCAATGCAAATGTGCGACTCATGATTGTCTAGTATTAGAAGACTAGGGTTATTTTTACAGCTATTTGTGTGAGATATAAAATGTTGTAATGTCTTAACGAACAGTTCTCCATTTATCCAGCCAGATTGTGTGGCGAGACCTAAGGTACCAGGCGGTGCCTCATTTATCATGTGTTGTTTGAAATGAACCCTTGGAAAAATCATAACAGGTGGCAGAGTATTGCCTAGTGCACTCACTATGTAACATGTAGTTACCAGTGTTCCCCTTTCGGCACTAGTCACTTTGGAGACCTGTTTCTGCCCTTTGACGGCGAGCACTTTGGCCGACTTTTGTAGTCATTGTGTTGGTTTCGTCTAGATTAAATACCCTAGTACCGTTGCCAAATACAATTTCCCTCGACATGACATTTTCTAAATTATCGAAAAATAATTAGACGTTGTGGCGGTTAAAAGATGTTGCGCGACTTAAACTGCAACCCTCTGGTGTCCTCAGACTCAGAATGGAGTGTCTTTTTCTAAAACCATATAACCACTCTACACCGGCAAGTTTAGTATCATGCCACTTTTGTGGCACTTGAATGTTATTCAGCATTGCCATCTCGTATGCAAGTTTACGACAGTCAATTGTAGTCAGACCATAAAACATCTGACTACATTTAATAATATAGTCAACTATTGCCTTTTCTTGAGTGGAAGTAAATATTTTTCGTACAGCATAGTTCGGTGTTAGTGAAATTGAGCTAGTAGGATCCTGAGCTAAAGAGTTTGATAGTTTTTTGTAATACCTTTGCAGAGTGGTGAACGGAATCTTGGTTAATTTTGAAACGGCTCTTATGGTTTGACCCTCCACTATCATGTTTAAAGCATTCCGCATTTGTTCTTCTGTATGAAGACCAATCTCTGTTTTCCTTTGTCTATCACGTGGCATGTTGACCTGTAAACAAGAAGAAATAATTAAAACAAACCTTTTTGGGGAACAGTGGATCATGATCCAACGAACCCCATTACCACTTGATTCACTGTAACCCATTTACCAATAACAGAAATAATAATTTTGGCAAAATATAAATCGCTTATATCACACCACTTCATACAGTTTTATACAATTAGACATATACAAAAGGAAAATATGCAAAGACTTTGAAATATCTAAATAACTTTAAACCAAAGCAAATTCAAACATTACGTAAATTATTTTTTTCGTACTTACCTACTGACCGACGCGCCGTCGCGCGTCCTCCCGTTGTGATTCAGTGATGGCGACTGGTCGAGTGGCGCGGGGTAGGGGATAACATTAGCGAAATAGACGCGCGTATGTGTGAGTACAATAGACACAGAGTTTTAACAAATGATTCACTGTTCCCCGTGATCCACTGTTGCACATGTTCCCCTACTCTTCTTTGGATGTTATTACTGGGAATTTTGATAATTCTTTTTCCAATCGGCCAAACACTCTATCTGCTGGTAAGAAGGAATGGCCCCTGACAGGATAAGTTATTTGAATATCTTCTATGGCTGAAGGGGCATGATTCACCAACCAAAAAATTAGCACATGAACAACATGTGAGTTTTTATATTTCCCGCCACATCTATCACAGAAAAGCCGTACATATTTTTTGCCTGTATAATCCTGCTTCATTAAATGTTCCAATAATGCTGATCCGATTTCTGTAGATCCTCGTCCAGATTGATTTTCTGTCCAGCAATAAAAGGTGGGATGTCTAGCTTCCATATCTACAATACATAGATTGTATAAACTTAATTGACGGCTGTAAAAGGCATCTTGGATTGGTGTTCGGGGTAAGGGTTGTACTTGCTGAAGATCAAAACAACACCGAAAGATTTGCGGATCATCTACCTTTGTCAAATCATAGAAAGCATTTGCTCGCAATCTGTGAATTCTTTTTTCTGTAATCAATTTCTGCTTTTCCTGAGGATCTTGGCAGTTTTTAATTTTATTGGCAAGCAGTACACAAGCAGAACATTGATCACTTGTGGGTGCTCTGAATCCAATGTTAAATTTTCCATTAAAAATTCTTCTAAATAGATCACACGATACTTTTAGATCAGCTCCAACAGAGTTGTTATACAGCTTGAACAACTTTTTGATGTTAAGTGAGCAATCCAAATATATTCTCTTTGATTTATTTCGAGAATAATGGCTTTCTTTGGCAGGTAATTTCTCAATGAATTGTACATGACACTTTGTCGTTTCTTCTCAATTTTTTTTTCTTTATAGTCTCCACCTCTTCCTTCTTTAGGAAGGGTGCCATTAAACACATTCTTGCAGATTGTTCTCAGCCTAAAACTTGATTGAAAAAGTTGCCATGAATAGACTCTTGCAAACTTGAACCAACTTGTTCTTCTGTCCAGTCAAAAAGAAACTGGAACAAAATTTTCTAGGTTTCAAAATGGTCCTTTAGGTTCCTTGATTCTTTGAGGTGTGTATGAAGAGACCAATCTTGTTAGATAGGTATCTTGTGCTACTTTTGTTTTGTTTTTAAAAAAAAGCTTTCTGTTCTTGAGTACGATGGGAAGGCTTAACTTATTGCATTTGAAAACACTTTTCGAGCCATGTGTACAGTTTCTCTGCAAATTAAGTGCAAGTGGATCAGAATCCACATACCTGTAACAGGGAAAAATAGGTATTATCGAATATATTTAGGTTTATAAATAAAATTCCCGCTCAAATTGATGTAAAATGTCACTCACTTGGAAGCTGATATTGTTATTCGTGTACGTCCTCGCCGTGGCCTTGTTTTTGTACTAGAATTGATAGTTACAACTTCAGCAGTCCCGTCTTCATCCATTTCAATAAAAAATAACAGTAAAAACCGCACTTTATCACTTAGCTATACCACCAAATACAAAAAGTTCTAATCCGAAAAACTTTGACAACTTGATAGTTTTGACAACTTGAAAAGTAAGATAGAACGTCAATTAACTGAAACAATGTTGCCACACTTAAGACAAACAAAACTACCATAAACTATTTAGCAAAAAGACCATGCATTAGAAGTTCCCCCCAGTGCAGTTCCAGTTGCAGTGTAGTGAGTTCGAAGTTGGACCTTTATTCTAAACTCAACGTTTTTATGTGGTTTTGATGAAGTCTCAGTGATACCATTAAATTTTACTCCAATAAAGTGAGCTTTTGAAAATAATCAAGGGAGACTGATTTTTTTAAAGTACCTATAAAGTGTAGTTTTGTTCGAAACTCTATTTCAAATGAAAATTTATATAAGAAAAGAGGTGTTTTTGATAAGGTTTTACTTATTTGCTTTATTCAATTTAACATCATTTTGCACATCCACTAAAAAAAATCATTTTTGTTTTAAATGTAAAAGTGAGGTTTTGTTCTTCACCTCCTCAAGTCTCTCTTAAAACGGCCATTCACAGCTACTACTACCCACCTGTTAATAGTGACACAGCGTGAACGGTTGGCATCAAGAGTAGATAGCTGTGATTGGCCGTCTTCTTTGGTTTCAGGCATATGACCTATGTATCCTTTCTGATGCAGACTATCCATGCAGTCACGAAAACCTCTATCTACAATGAAGATATCGTTTTCGTTATAAAAACCATTAAATTCAGTTTCGTTTAGTAAATCATTCATTATGGTGGCATCATTTGTAGTGGCACTATATGGTCCGCGTACATCTATAATATGGATATATTATAGATGTACGCGGACCATATAGTGCCATATAAAGCCATTTATCCTCTGTGCCTATATTTATGAAGGGAATATGTATCCTTTTGGAACAAGTAATTTCTACTTTTTTGTGTATATTTATATGTTGCATCAGCTATTGTGATTGCAGGTTTTTGATCAGCTGGTGCATTAGGCTCACCAAAAATGTGATCGGCAATGTATGAATTTCTTGCTGCCACTTGCTCCCTTTTTAAATGAGAAAAACCAAGAAATTGTGGAACATAATCAGTTAGCAAAATATTTCTTGCTACAGACATTAATGTCTCTAGGGTCCTTCTCGGAACTTGAAATAGACATGACAATCTGTCCCCTGAATCCCCAGTCCTTAATTTACACAATAAGGCTGTTAATGCAAAACTACCCCGATGCAGATTCCTAAGCCTGGGTGTTACATCTAATATTTGTTGATGTTGTGGTTTATTTATGCCTATAAAGTACTGTACTTGGTTATCGGGGTAGTTTTGAATATTCACATAAGAGATGTTACTTAACCCTTCCATTAGTATGAAAATGATCTCCTCTATGTGTGTGGAAGTAAAGCTATTAAGGCTATACTCAGCAGTATACAGGTTTTCATAATTAGCGTCCTGTCTATGTAAGGAGCAAATACGAGCTCCTCTTGGTATAAAATATTGATACCTAACCAATACATCTTGCCTGGTTTCTTCAGGCACAACATTTCGCTCTGGTTCTATGCACTCTTGGAAAATGCAGTGTGCTGGTGTTTCAGCCGCTCTTCTTATATGGGGCAACACAATATGTTGGGGTCTTTCTTGAGGTTTTTCTGGAACATAGAAGCTTAAATCTCGAGCTTGGCCCCAGCAAACTCCACAAACTTCATTCATGGATGACATCTGTAAATAAATAACATTGATGAAATACAAATTAAACACTAGTTACGTAAATTGCGCCCAACATGACCAAGCCACAAAATAGTTCTTGACATACAATGATTGGTTTTCACCTTACAGAAAACCTTTACCATAAATATCTATGAGAGAAGGGCTATGTGACAACGAAAAAACCAGTATCCTTTTGTTGTTAGTAGAGCCAACATTATGACTGTCCCAGATTTAGCAACATAAAATAGTAATTGCCCTTTGCATGACACATTTTTATAAGCTAATTACTATAAATATATTATTTCATATATACCTGCTGGTGCTCCAACAAACAAGCAGTGTTGTCGGAATTCCACTTTTGATCTGATGTTGGGGTGGATAGACTCTGACCACATACAGCACACATCAAATCAGAATGATCACTCTCCAGATGATCAGGTACAATGAGTTGAATATCTTCATTTGGTGAAACAACCCTAGTTCTTCTAGCTCTTAGCCAACACGGCACACAAGCTTCATCTTCAGAACGAAGCTAAAATAAAAAATATAAATAAAGAAAAGCTTGCATTTAAAAATGCATGGTATTAGTGAGAAATAATTTACGTTGTCTTATTTCTTAGTTTAAATCAAATCAAGATACCCAATTGATAAAAGTTATAATGGGTACATGTTGTTATACCTCTCGTGGTTAGATCCAAGTAGCAACTGTGTTAGCCATTCTTTGTTCTTCTTCATTTGCACCTTCAATCAAAATCCTGCGTCAACTGATTCTTAGTATGGATCGTCCGCATACAACACAAACACTTTGATGGCCTATGCGTCTCCTCGGCATATTATCAGAAGAACGTGGATGAGTAGCTAACTGCCAGCATGCATGGCAAACATGGTCAATAGGTGTTATCTGGAAATAATGAAGTGATTTTGAGTACGGCTCAACATTGCTTTATATGACTATGACAGTCATACTAACAGAGTAATAACTATTATAACAGTGTTAGGCAAACCAAGTTAGGCAAGTAATCAATACATGTAAACAATCACTTATGTGTTTATACATTATATAGGACAAAAATTGTAAATATTTATACAACCACAACAGTGTTTGTATTTTTCAAATAATGTTTAGATTAGTTTTAGTACACAATACACACATATTATTTTAGTATGATATCGTGTAGTTTAAATGGTAAGGACTACTTTTTAACACGTAAAAGTTATCACTTCGTAACTGGCACACTCGTACGCAAAATGTTATTTGGAAACTACTTAGTTACTTACATCTCTAGGATATGTCCACAGCCGAATAGTATTGACGATATCTTCACTCTCATCGGATAAAGCATGCCTTCTTATTCGGGACAAGCGAACGTTGCAATTGATGCATTGCAAACTCGTCATTTTAATTAAAGCACGTACACACACAGCACAATTAATAAAGCGTCCTTTCGCGAAAGTACTATCAACAGATAGAGTAGACTTGTGTAAGTAATGCGATGTTGCATTGCGCGTCATATAACTCGACCGCGTACTGTAGCATTACACATGACTTGACCAAATTAATCATGACACATGACTCTCAAACATGACGCGCGGGCCATGACGCGCTGTTCGACGTTCGTAAACTTCTATCTCGGTCATTTTCGCTCTGTGTGACTGTGTGCAAGTGAGAAAGAGCATGCGCCGCGCGCCGGTCGTTTGGGAGCGAAATAAGTGAACTATTATTTAAAACCGTATTCTTGAATAAATAAGGTTTACGTTTTACTGACAACGCAATCATGACTCTGTATCAGATCCTATGACATTACCTACGCTTTGCCGCGCGCTACCTATGATACAAAACAAAACAGTAACACGAAACAAATATAAAACTGAGTGTTGTGTTTATGATTGTGAGGTAAATTATTGTGGAATTTATGAGGTATTGAGTGATATTTAAAGAAATAACTTAAAACTGTAAATACATAGATTTTTATTAGGTACGTAAGTGTTAAGTTTTAAGTGAAAATATCTTGGCGACGAAAAGAATGATTGCGAATTAAATCAAGATTCATCACAAAACAATCATTGTACATAAAATAGATTTTTAAATACGCCAATATTCACAGTGATGGTCAATAATATACTATTATTATCTTCTACAACGCGAGCATTTCATTACAATAGCCATCGCGCGTGATGCTTAATTTCGCGTCATGTTTGGAGTCATAAGTCATGGTGTGATGTAAATGCAACATCCCTCGGTACGAAATGCGCGAGCATATCATTACAATAGCCATCACGCGTGACGCGTCATTTCGCGTCTCGTTTGGAGTCATGGTGTAATGAAACATTACTCGGTATGAAATGTAATGTCATATGACATCACTTTAAAAAGCACTGTTTTGCGCATGTCTAAGATAGAGTATGGAGGAGCAGTGGTTCAACTCAACGTAAAAATGGCCAGATAATTTGCTAAATTGCTCAGATGCAGTTACAAACCACAATCCAAAACAACAACAAAGAACTGGACTGAAGTCTGAACTGAACAGAGGCCACGTTCCGAGATACGATAATATCGATTTGAGCGTGAGCGTGCTCACACCCGTTCCGAATTGGCGTGAGCGCGATATCGGTGTCCCGTGAATCGTCATAGATGACGTCATGACATTCGCCATCTTGCGATAACGCTGACCATGCCCTAAATTAATATCACCGTGAGCGCTGTCAAAACTGACAGTTGTGCTGTTTTGTTTTGAGTATCTTTATATCATAATAGTGACTAAAATTTATTAGAAAAAGTGCTTCTCGCTACAGTCGCCACCTAACCAAAGAAGAAAACAAAATCCTAACGGGCGACAAATTTCTGTCATGCTCACATCAGAGCAATACGAGAGGGCTCAGAGAGGTAAGTGCTGAATTTTTGCCTCATTGCAGTTCTACCGACTGGTCAAATGATTATAATCTAATGCAAATGTTTTGCTCATCACAACTGCTTAGCTGTCTGTTTGTAAAAGCTATCTCACTATCTTTTAAAGTGCGTACAACCACTGCATTGTCTAATTTAATAAAAAAGGTTTAGGTACTTACTGAACTGGTACTTGATGTTTACAGATACTGGATATGTCCAACAATTGGTTGAAGATTTTGATAGAAACATTCAATGTCAATAAACAGATTCACTGCTGAATGATACAGCAGAACAATATGGTACCTAAGTATTTTATCTGATTATTATGCAGATACATACTTATTAGTTGAATGTGCCTGATGTGTTTGCATTAGACATGGGTAGCTCGTGAGCGAGTGATAGAAAAGAGCTAACTCTTTTTGATGGACGTCGCTCTCGCTCACTCACTCGTTCGCTAAGCAGCTCACTAGCTCAGTTAGCTCTCAGACTCTCAGTACACCGATAACTGACCGAACTCAGCGGCCGATCGTTCTTCCAACAATAGCTCTTCGATACAATACGTCATTGTAGACTATCATACGACATAAATTACTGTAAATCTATCTTTATGTCCATAGCTTTAAAGTAGAAAATACTTTGGCACATTATAAAAGGTACCTTTTTATACCTAATGTGCCAAAGTATTTTCTGCATTGTTAATTTTTTTGCGTGTTATTTACGTAAAGTCATAACATTATATAAAAAAAAAACAAAAACTTATTTAACTGAACTCCAAACTTCCAAAGAGCTATTGACAATGACTATTGAGCGGGCCGAGCCGTTTCCTTCCACACGCGTCCAGCGTGAGTCAAATGAACTAACAGTCGGCGTCTGAATCACTGAGCTATAGAAGAGCTAGTGAGTAATAAAGAGTCGCAAACTTCCAAAGAGCTACTCACTATTGAGCGAGCCGACCCGTCGCGTCGCCTTCGACACGCGTGTGGCGTGAGTCAATTGAGCTAACAGTCGGCGTCTGAATCACTGAGCTATAGAAGAGCTAGTGAGTAATAAAGAGTCCAAACTTCCAAAGAGCTACTCACTATTGAGCGAGCCGACCCGTCGCCTTCGACGCGCGTGCGGCGTGAGTCAATTGAGCTAACAGTCGGCGTCTCGGCGTCTGTGTCACTGAGCTATAGAAGAGCTAGTGAGCTAGAAGAGTGATACAGCTCTTTAGAGTGAAAGAGCTAATCGCTCTTTTTCTTTTCAGTGAGCTACTTCGCCCATGTCTAGTTTGCATAAAATATCATATTGAGAACAGTTTATGTGGTTACTTACTCCTATAAGTACTTAATAACAAAAGGAAGATAAAAGTGCTTTACTCTTTTGTCATATTGTACACGTCACTAAATATTCCAGGTTATGATTATCTATGTGCCAACTTTCATTCAAATCCATTCAGCCATTATTGGTGAATTCAGTTACAAAAATCTGCACTAACAATTAATAAAGTGTTCTAGTAGGAAGTACTTACTTTTTTCTTTTTTTCAGTAGATCAAGAGTCGCCTTCTCTGTTCATATGGAACACAGAACACATATACTCCTGATATGGAATGAGCCATGTATTTTGTTGCTACTTACAATATACAGTGAACATAAAGAAAATTTTGACAAAATGCGTCTTAAGATGGTACCTATATGACACTATAGCCAAGAAAATCTGCGAAATGTGCGTGTGTATAAAGTTAGTGGTACCCAGTGCCAGTCAAAAATAAATAGTTTAAAAAAACATTTTAAAAAGATAGTGGATCACAATGCAACATCATGAAATGATAGAGCAACATGGCCTTACTTTGATGTAAGATAATTTTATTTATTTATAATATTTCTTTATTTAAATTGGTTAGAATAAGCAACAATTTGTTCGCACAGTATAGTTAATAATAATAATTTATGGATCCATGTCTAATTTTGCTGAAACAACATAACATCACGCCTTGTTTCCCCGAAGGGTTAATAGTATAGATCTACTTGTGATTTTTATTTAGTTTTTTAGATTTGATCAGTACCTGTTTGAATTAGTAGTATGCTTGTGATTTTTATTAAATTTTAAGATTAGATCTACTGACCATATCTTAAAAACTAAATTAAATTATTATTATTTAAACATAATGACTGCAAAATTTGCATTTTCTCGCTATGCTGTCGCTCTTTCATTAATATTTATTGATTAAAATTTTCTTGTTTCTGTTTAGATCGTTCTTCCCTATACTTCTTTATATCCTGTCTATAATCCTCTAATATAATATCAAATTTCCTTTTCTTTGGTTTTGGACGTTTCATTTTTTCTGGGTCCTACCTCTGAAGCCAGCGCTACAGGATTAGCCCAACCAGTGGACCCAAATAACTCATTCATTCGCTGCAAAAATAATAACTTTATTAGCATTAATTCAAACAAGTACTGATAAAATCTTAAAATCCAATAAAAATCACAAGTATACTACTAATTCAAACAGGTACTGATCAAATCTTAAAAACGAAATAGAACTCACAAGTCGACAGTATTAATTCAAACAAATACTGATGAAATTACGAAATAAAACTCACAATTAGACCTATACTACTAATTAAAATAAGTAACAATCATATCAAAAACCTATATAGATATAAAGATCTATTAAAATTTAAATTTACAATTTCTTTTATTTATTTAAATTTAGACTTTTCAAATTGTGAATTTTATCAGCGTTTGACTGTACTGTATGTCTGTTATTTAACATAATATTTACAAAAATGTATTAGGAGTAGATATATTAGTACTTAAGACTTTTATTACTGTTATACTGTTTGATATTGTTCTTATATTAGTATAATAATTAATCATTAGGAGAAAAGTCTGGAGGCCAGGCAGGGCGACTGAGTTTGAGTCTGATTAATCTGTGATTCTAATTTATTGATAATAAAAATATAATTAAATAATTTAATTTAATTATAAAATTTAATTTAATTATTTAATTTTATTATTTTATAATTTAATTGTAACAATTAGAATCAATATTGTACTCGTATTATGTAATTTAATAATTCATATTAATTTATTGTTATCTTAATTTTAATTTTATTATTTTGCTATGCCCTTACAGGGTCCATATTTCTGTACCTAGCTTTAAGCCCTTTTTTACATCTTTTTACAATATGGAATGCAATAAATAAATAAATAAAATGTTTTACTACTATTAATGTTGAACATTATTATTTACATACCTATCCTAATACATGGCGCAGTGGTAAGAAGTTCCCTTTGCAATTTTCTACTTGGCATGTAAATCTTATCTAGTTGGCAAAAATGAAATGCTCATTTACCTATCAGTTACATTATGTATACCTTAAGTTTTAAGTGAATCTAAAACTTATTAATGTTATTTTATAGGATGTTAAAAGTAAAACCACAAACTAGATTAAACAATAATTAAATCAACATTTATTTATAACATGTAAATTTTAATTAGACTGTCCTTATCACTAAATTATTGGACAATGTTTGTCGCTTGCGCATCCCTTCTTTTCTCCTGTCGATACTGTCGTTAATAAGTCGCCCTCTTTGCGCCACCCGTAAAAGCCCTTCAATAGGGATCATATCTCTCTGCAGTATACAAATATTATGCAGTACTGCTAGACCTAGTAGGTATTCAGGTATTTTTTTTACTGTTACCATGGGTAGACAGTCCAGTATACTGCGCCAATGAGTCTTCCATAATCCAAATGCTCGCTCAATCGACATGCGTGCAGACGATATACAAAAGTTGTAGCTATATTGTCTTGGTGATAAATGTCCATTGTTTTTAAATGGAACCATAACCTTCCGGTGTACCCCATATGCAGCATCACCAATAATGTGGCTGTCACCTTCAAAATAAAGATCTGGGTTCTGAATAAAGTTTTAAACTCATGCGCACTGTATATAATTATTGTTGCATCCATGTAATTAGTAATTCGTGGTATTTTTCTCTGAGGTAATTTTTTGCCGGGAGCATAAAAATACGCTAATAAAAGCACTTCATCATCCTCTTCTTCACTGGACGAATCGTCGTTCTCAAACTCAAAAGTCTGAGCTGTTAGAGTCGATAGAGTCAACCAACAAATTACATTGAACTTCCATTTTCAAAATAAATTAAACAATCAGTCTTTCTTTATATAAACAAGGCTTGTGTTGTGATTGCGAATGAGAACTTGTGAGTTTTGACAACAAACAATTTTGACACTTTTGACGTTTACCAAGCACTATCGACTCCTCTGTCGTAGAACAATCAAATTATTAATGTGAGCGCTCACAGCGCTATTTTTCTAATTCGGAATGTGGCCTCTAGACTTTGAAAGATTTTCCTAACCTGTCAATAAAATAATTGCCAATACAAAAAAAACATTGATGGCGAAAATAATTCCTATCAATAAATAGTTAATTATTAAGATTGTATGCAATAATTATTCATTGTAAGGTATAATGTGTAATTAGATAATTATATTTACTGTTATTTCTATTTTTAAATAATTATTTATCATTTTGAGCCTCGCGATATTTTACAAATGGCAACTTCTAAAAACATAACTACGTTTAGTTGCGTTTAGTTATATATATTACGTATTATATATATTACGTTTAATTACATAAATCTTTTAATTGATATAATTAATTAATCCGGACTTCTAAAAATACAAATGTTACATAAAAATGAATGGTTTAGTTACCTTAATAAGTGGTACAAATTCTATCACAGAACAACAAAAAATGTATGCTGTACTGCTTTAGGGATTACCATAAACCCTAACTCCAATATCGATGCCCTAACTACAAAATTACATTTTTGAGGAGAGAGCTTTAAAGTTTTTTCAAGTTTAGACGAGAACAGTAGAAAATCCAAGTAAAATAACAAAAAAAATATGCATCTATTCATAAGACTAGTCCTTTTACTCCATCATATCTCAATATTGTAATATTAGTTTAAACGTTACCTTTTCAAAATGGCCAAATAAACATAAAACCCCCCATTTAATACATTTGTGCACTAAGATTGATTATGCTGACTGGCATTAAGTGAAAAACTCAAAAATATTTAACAGCTTTACCAGGCTGGTTCAAGGTCCAAGAAGGAGGATAATAATAGTTATGGACATTGCATTAAATAGACAAAATAATAAACCAGTGATCCATATTCTTAATGTTTATTTTTATTATAAAACACAAACAGTTTTTATCCACAATCAAATAAAATAAATTTCAAATTCACAACAAAAAAATAAAAGGACTGAAGCCCAATTACAGGCCAATCTTTAGCTATTTCACAAAACAATTAGTTTCTGAATCATTAAAATAAGATTTTTTATAAGAAAATTAATAAAGTCAGTCTTCAGTTTCAGGTAACAATTATTCATTTTTACTAATTGGTAATTAAAAATTGAATCAAAACTTAAATTTCTTCAACAATGGACTCTTCATCTGGATCATCATCAGACGATTCAGTGTCATCACAATTATTGTTAACAATAGCCGCAGAAGTGGATGGAATATCTTTATAATAGTGCTCATATTCTGGTGGTATAACCCCATCATTTAAAAGTGTTATCAGATCTTTCTTTTTAGTTTGTGAAACTGCAATCAGTGATTTATATGCTACTTTCAGAGGTTTCTTTAGTTTGCTTATACATATGTCTTTATTTTTCTTCATTGTTTTTGTCTTAGAAATGTCTATTTCATTGAAATCTGGATCGGTCAAATCGTATTTGTAAAAAATTGAAGTGGGGGATTCTTTATCTATCGGACTATATCTCAAAACGGTTTAATGTATTTGTGCACTTAAAAAATTGTCAAGCCCCTCCCAGTAAAAGTACTTAGCACACTTCTGCCGTGCTTGTGATATATACAGTAAGTGCCTTGGCGGCAATTTCGAGAAAAAGGCGGTTAAAGTTTTTTTTTTACTTTTGACATTTCTCCCGAAATATAAATTAAACCTAAGTCTTCTTAATTTTTTAACGTAAAGATAGGTTTGTTTTACAATTTTTATATTTTTATTTTTATTTAGAAATAATATTGGAGCTGTAAAGCTTGAAAAAATATTTATGTTATGGAATGAACAATTAAAAAATAATGCTTTTCTTAGTATTGGCACAGTAAGTGTGTGACTTACTGTAACAATCTTTAGTTTGAAGTACATACTGCAACACTGATTACGAAATTACACAATTTGCTTAGTGTAACTTAATCACTTACTGTAGCTAAGAGCAATATGTGTAATTATGGCATCTACCATAAACCATCGGAACCATATAATTTATTACTTTTTCTCAATTATTTTAGATAAATGAAACAAAAGAGACCTTCTGAAATCACAGTTTAATATAAAACGTATACAGCTTTTTTTTTTTTTTTTTTTTCTTTTTGGCTTTGCACTATTCGTGCTTATTGCCACTAACAATAATTTATTTGATAACAAAACGTAAGAATCAAGTACTCTCGAAATTATAAAATATTACAACGGGAAATTTGGAAATGGAAAGGAGATTAGTTGATAATACATAAAAATAAAAAATTATAATAAGTTAGCAGTAGGGAATTATAATACAACAGAAAATAATTGTAACCAATTAACGACACCAAGTGACCTAACAAAAAGGCCGACTCGGAGCGATAACTAAGAACTACATGGTAAAAGTACTTATATACAGTTTATAAATAATAAATGTTTAAATAGCTATATCATTATTTACAAGGAAAAGAGCTATGGTTTTATAAATATCTACATTAAAATTAAATAAAATACATGAGATAGAAGTGGGCAAAGGGACTCCGAGGGAAACAAGACTTTGGAAAAGTGAGGAGTGGTCATAAAGGGGGCAGGAAAAAATAACGTGGTTCAGATCTCCCACTTCAGCGCCACATTCACACGTAGGGTTTTGCACAATGCCAAGCCTGGCAAGATGAGCAGGAGTGCACACGTGACCCAATCGCATACGTATGAATATTGTAGTAATCTTTTTGCTTAGCTTGTACTTGCTAAACCAAGGTTTAACAAAAATAGATGGCTGAATATTACGATAAAATTTCCCTTTCACTGATTGCCCGGACCAAAGCTGACCCCAGGATTCCTGTAGATAAACTTTGGGCAGAGCTGCCAGATCTTGGGTGTTATTTTTATACGGAAAAACATCTCCACACAATACGGCATCATTAGCTAACTGGTCAGCTCTCTCATTACCTAAAATGCCACAATGAGAGGGTATCCACGCAAAATGCACTGAATACCCCTTAATAGAACACCTATAAAGGAGTTCACGTGTTTGAAATGTAATATAAGAGTTATGAGAATAGAAAGGGAATCTGGCCAAAGATTGTAAAGCACTCCTTGCATCAGTTAATATGAGTGAATTCCGTAAGCCCATCATAAGTATATATTCGACAGCTTTGAATAGACCGTAACATTCTCCCGTAAATACAGATGATTCGGGCGGGAGCTTTATTTTTTGGACGATATTATATTGGGAGTGGTATACACCTACTCCCACACATGAGTCTCTTCCATGCTTCGAGGCATCTGTAAACAAGAGCTGATAGCCCTTCCAGTCTCTATCCATGGTGAAGTTGAAGTTATGGTTATGACATACGTCATCTCTGTAAATGCTAAGGTTATAGGTAATGTATATTTGGTAACATAATTAATGAACTGTAATTACAGTGAAATATGGGAAGAAATTCAGATTGGTGACAAGGAGCTTCAATTAAATTGTATTTTCTAAAGCTTTTAACTAAACACGGAGTAGCTTTGTGCCTCCAGTAAGTGGATGAAATTACTTCTTCACAGAGAGTGGAAAGTTTATTTCGCAAAGGATGATATGTAAATTGAAGACACCGAGCCATAAATCTATTAGCTAAAAATTGACGTCGCAAATGAAGTGGAGGGTCTCCACATTCCACCTGAAGACAATTAATTGGACTGCTTTTCATTGCGCCAGAAACCACTCTAAGTGCCTTGGACTGAACACTGTCCAGTTTCTTAAGACCAGCAACATTAGCAGGTTCCAGCAAAAAAGTCCCATAATCTAATAAGCTTCTAATCAAGGTGTTGTACAGTAATTTTAATGAAAAGGGATGTGCTCCCCACCAAACACCAGCAAGACACCTAATTATGTTGATATTTCGTTCGCATTTAGCAGCTATATAATCACAGTGTGGTAAACCAGTAAGATGTGTATCCAAAATAAGGCCTAAAAATTTAACCTGGTTTTTAACAGGCATAGGGATATTATTATACTTTACTGTAACTATAGGAGGCATACGCATTCTAGTAAACAAGACAATGTTACTTTTATCAATTGACAGGTGTAGACCATTGGTTTCTAGCCAAGTCTTCAGTAAGCATAAAGAAGAGGTTAAGGATGTACAAATATTTGCAACAGAATGACCAGATAAATAAAGAAGTAAATCATCTGCATATTGAAGGACTTGTACTGACTCATTTAGAGAGGATTCCAAATCATAAGTGTAAATATTGTAGAGAATTGGACTAATTACAGAACCTTGAGGGAGACCTTTCCAAACTAAACGGGTAAATGTATACCCTTCAATATGAAGATTTAAAGATCTCTCTGAAAGCATGTTAATTATTAACTTAGACAACATTGTTGGAACTTGTAATGAGTTCAGCTTTTGTTCTAGGATTGATATCAGGACATTATCGTAAGCTGAGCTAATATCAAGGAAAGCAGCAATTACAGAGTTATTAGAAGAGAAGGCTAAACGAATATCAGTTGTGAACACACTAAGGCTGTCTATCGTACTTTTACCCTTCCTAAAACCAAACTGTGATGTAGCTAGTAAGTTTTTGCTTTCCAAAAACCACTCCAAACGATTCTTAATGAGATGTTCAGCAATTTTAGCAAGAACTGTAGAAAGTGCAATCGGTCGATAAGAAGTAACATTAGAAGAAGGTTTGTTTGGTTTCAGAATAGGAATAATTGTTTGAGACTTCCAACTTGATGGAATGTTGCCAGATATCATAGCTGTATTGATGAGATTTAAATATATTAAGAGAACAGCGTCAGACAGATTAACTATAAATGAATATGGTATACCATCTTCACCAGGAGCTGAATCCTTAACATGTGAAAGGACTCCTTTCAACTCACTTAGTGTGAACAGGGAATTCAACTCAGAATTAGGAATAGGAACATAGGGAAAGTGCATTAAAGATCTCTGTTCTGGGACAGAAGGAGGAGCTAAATGATCCATAAATTCATTGGCTAATTTTAATGGGAGTTTTGAGGCTGTTGTGTCACTGAATGCTGACCTGAATCTCCTAATATTTTGCCATACTAGAGATGCATTAACTTCTGGCGAGATAGATGCACAGAATCTTTGCCAACCTTCAAATTTCTTTTTCCTAAGGAGCTTACGAGTTGTACGAGCAGCATCTAGGTATATTTCAAAATTGTGACGAGTCATAGTATGACTATAATTTTTTTCTGCTACTTTTCTTTTTTTAATGGCCTGAGTGCACTCAGCATCCCACCAAGGTGGTGAAGGAATTTTGCCTGTAGCACCATTCTTAATAGGGAAAGTATTATCTGCCACCTCTATTAAAATTCTTGTTATTTGATCAGATAATAGCTGGGGATCATGTAGTTGTAAGGAGTTAGTTAAAGCAAGAATTCTTTCTTCTACACAATTTTTGTATGTATCCCAATCTGCATTTTGAAGTCTATACTTTAATCGTGGTGTTGGATTGCAAGCAGTTTGTTTTTTATGCGGAAAAGAAATGATTAAAGGGTAATGATCACTACCATAAGAAGACGGTAAAGGAGACCAGGATAATGTTGATGCTAACTCAGGTGTGCAGATTGAGAGGTCAGGGGCACTTATTCCCTCATCTGGATTCGATTGGCGTGTTGGGAGACACGTATTTAAAATACACAAATTATTAGAGTCTAGAATTTCTAATAACTTTTCCCCATAGTAATTGGAACTAGAACTACCCCAGGACTGATGTTGTGTATTAAAGTCGCCCATTACCAAAAATGGTTTAGGTAAAACTGAAAGAAGATTACTTATTTCAGAAATAATATTTACAGTGGGACGAGAATAATATATACATACTAAACAGATTTTATTTACAATAGCAGCGACAGCAGATATTTCGTCACTGAGACTCGGAAGAGGAAAAGATTGAAAAGACAAGTTATTTTTAATAAGTATGGCGACCCCGCCATACCCATCGCTTCTGTCTGTTCTTAGACACGCATAGCCAGGAATTCTAAAAGAGAACCCTGGTTTAAGCCATGTCTCACAGAGAGCGACTGCAAAGGGATCATATTTGTTTAATATGTAGGACAGATCAGATTTTTTATTCACAATGCTGCGACTGTTCCACTGGACAATCTTGGATAGATTTGGATCCATTATGATGGTTAAATAAGTTAGACAGAGTATCAATTACAGTGGCAACGTTGGACGGTTCAATATTATTATTTTTAGTTAAGGTATTAATTAGCATGATTATTAAATTTAAAATTTGATTCTCATTATTATTTGTTGTTTTATTTTGGAATTTATTTATTTATTTATTTTATTTATTTTTATTTCTTTGGGACAACAAACAATTGCGTAATAATGCTTAATACTACCACATAGATTATATAACATTTAGGTAATAACGCAACCAGCACCGTTATCCACAAAATAATATAGTAAAAAAATAATTAGGTAGGTACAAGCAAACTTAAGTAAACAAAAGATTTAACTATTATAATGTGATTTACACAACACTTAGCAAAAAGTGAGACAAACTTTTAACAACCGACTTCGAAACCCATCAGATATAAACAGAATTTAAATGCGTCCATTTCGGAGTAAACCTCATTCGAACAGAAAACTTTCGAAGTCGGTTAAAAATAAACAAGCAAATCTGTGCAATATTGCGACATTATGAGGAAATGTGAACAATTTTTTCACAGATATGTTTCTTGAACTGTGCAAGTGACAAAACAAACAAGTCAACGTCAGCGAAATCATCGTTGTAACTTTTCATAATACGCCGTAAAGGAGCTCGTTCACCTGCGTTAGTCCTGCACGGCTTGGGGGCAAATAGACTATGAGTATAAGTATCTCGAATACGTTGGGAACGACTAGGTATGCGAATGTAAATTTGGTTTATGAGTTTAATGCAATCAAATTCATTTTGACAGACTTTATATAAGAATGATTGATCAAGATACAGTCTCCTTGATTTAAGAGTTGACAATGAGAACTTTTCTAGGAGAGTATGATATGAAGACCGTCTCTTAAAAAATGTGTAGTTTAGAAAACTAAGATATTTTCGTTGTACTGATTCAAGTTGGTCGCTGTATTTATTATAAAGTGGATTCCATACACACGTGGCATATTCCAGTTGAGATCTTATGAGTGACTTGTATAGTAGTAAAAACGTGGAAGGTTTTTTAAATAAGTTGCAGGTCCGTCTTATAAATCCGTAAAATTGATAACCCTTAGCTGTGATGTGATCGACGTGAGCATCAAAGTGCAACTTTGAGTCAAAGAGTATACCCAGGTCTTTAATTAAGGAAACTTTTTCTAAATTTGTGCTACAGAGCGAATATGTGAAATGAACGACATTAATTTTTTTGGTAAAAGAGATAGATTTACACTTGGGTAAACTCAATTGTAGTTTATTTGCTAGACAATAGGCAGAAAAACGATCCAGGTCCTCTTGCAATTTAACACAGTCATCAGTCGAACTTATTTTACGAAACACTTTGAGGTCATCAGCATACAACAAAAAACTGCAGTTTCTAAAGCATGTATTTACATCATTTATAAATAAAACGAAAAGCAGTGGGCCCAAAATTGAGCCCTGCGGTACACCAGATGTCACGCCGATCACATCGGAAGAAAACCCCTGAACCACAACCCTCTGAGTTCTATTTTCCACGTACGATGCAAACCAGCGAAGCAGACTCCCACGGATACCGTTAAATTCGATTTTTTGCAAAAGCATAGTGTGGTCCACTTTGTCAAAAGCCTTACAGAAGTCAGTGTAGATTGTGTCAACCTGCAATTGGTTGTCCATATTTTCGAATAAAAAATTTGAGTACAAGACTAGGTTGCTTACAGTGGAGCGACCGAGAACGAAGCCATGCTGCTCTGGGATAATAATATTATGTAAGACGGGATAGATTGCATTATGAACTAATCGCTCCAAAACTTTTGACAAGGTGGACAACAATGATATTGGACGATAGTTGGTAACGTCAGTTTTCGTGCCACTTTTATAGACCGGCGTGATATGAGCAGTCTTCCATGCTTGAGGCACGATACCCTCTTTTAGACTACGATTAAATAAATAAAGTAACGGCACGCTCATGGACTCGGCAGTGTGTTTTAAAAAGAAAGGAGGAATACCATCAGGCCCACAACCTTTAGTTACATCCAAGGATTTGAGCGATTTAACTATCGTATCTTTAGAGAATGACAAATCCGCTATATTTACTTGGCTATCATTCGGCGAATCAGATTTTCTATTGACATTATTAGATATAGGTTCATAAACTGAGCTGAAAAATCTAGAAAATAATTTACAAACATCCAAAGGCCCGTTACATTCCTCATTATTATATGACATAGTGTTTGGTACACCTGTATTTCTTTTATGGCTTTTTATAAACGACCAAAATTGTTTTACGTCTTTTTGTATGCTGGTTTCAACAGAACGCAGATACCTATCAAAGCAATCAGCAGAAAGCAGCTTAAATCTCCTGCGATATAAGGAAAACTGTTCATAATCCGCACAATTTTTATATTTCTTCCACTTACACCATGCCTTTTCCTTATTTTTAAATATGTGTATCAACGGACGAGAGAACCAAATCGGATATTCGCTAGATTTAACCGGCCGCATCGGTACATGAGACTTTATAATTTCATAAATAGTTTCGTAAAAGCATTGAGTAGCCGAATCTATTGAGGCATTATCTAGAACTGAAATCCAGTCAATCAGAATAATATCTTTGTTAATAGCAGAGTAATTAGCCTCCACAAAACGATATCTAGGCGCTGAGCACCGTGCCATGGGCACATGCACTAATTCAAAAGAGATATTTGTCAGAAAAGGCGGGTGAAAAACATCTACGGATATTAGGGGAATGGGCGCAGGCTCGCATACACAAACATCATTTGAAATCAATAAATCCAACATGCGGTTTAACTGATTTTTTGTATTATTATATTGTTTACAGCCTATAGTCGATAAAAAATTAAGAAGCAGGATTTCCAATGAGCTGTTGTTATTGTGTATGCAAGGCATGAGTGCAGGTGTGTCAGATGAAACCCATTCGATGTGCGGTAAGTTAAAATCTCCAAAAATATACATATTACTGATGGTAAGACTAGACATTTCTTTTTCTAGCAAATAAAATAACGATTGGTAGGTATTTAGCGTTTGGTTTGGTGGAACATATACGCCGCACACAGTGTGATATTTATTAGCAGTTTTAGAGTAAAACTTTAAAAGTACATAGTCAATGTTATGAGGCATGGTGTGATAACAATCATCTTGACAAAGCGTCGTCGTTAACTCACAACGCGTTGCACATAGACCACGGCGAACCGCTATCAAAACACCTCCTCCATCCGATTTACCACTCAACACACGGTTTCTATCGCAACGATACACGACATACCTTGAGTCGATGAATTCGCCATCGTCAATATCGGGAACCAACCATGTCTCTGTTAAAATAATGATATCGTGGGAGTCCGCCAGAATGTTATTGTATAGAGTATTTAATTTTGTTCTTAACCCTCGGCAGTTTTGATAATAGATTGAGATGTTATTGGTCATTGGCACTGAATAAAAATGTTAATAAATGTTACTAAAAGAAAGGTAAACAAGTGACTCATAATCTCTGCATAATAATATAATCTATAGCCAGGACACATTATGATTCTGAATAATACTTGTATACGATTAAAGGCACTATGAAACTTGTTAGGCATAATATAATCAATTATTTGGACATCATACTTATATGTATCTGTAAGGAGTGATTGTAACTTTAAAGGGAATACGCATTTGTGATTTAATGTGAAAGAAAAAGTAAATATGACGGTAAAAGTAAAAACCAGATTATGAGTAGTCGCATACCCAGTTGACACGCAGATTAATGCATGATGCAGAGCCCGCACGCAGAACATTAAACAAATAACACTGTTCGTGATACTATTTACGTCACTCACGGTATCTTCGCTGACATTTATGGCAAATAATAAAAAAACTATTAATATTATGTAATCAATTTCCCGGAACATGGGGAGTAAGTTTTGATATATCCTTTTCCGAGCGGATGGCGATAGCAGCGGCGGTGACGTCAGCTCTGGCAAGTATGACTCCGTGCTTAATCCAGACAAATTTGTATCCAACATCTTTGGCAATATCCCTGACTTGTCGAAATAATTTCTTGTTTTGTAGTGTTAAATGTTCATTTAAATATATTTTCTGTGGGGAGCCTTGTATGTTTATTTGCTCGGATGTAATACCTTTGTTGAGGCGAGCAGCTGAGATGACCTTATCCCTAATAATTTGGCTGGAAAATTTTACTATTATGTTCTTCGGCCGTGAGTTATTTGGGTTGGCTTGTGGTACACGGTGAATCGCGATTACATCACGAGCAGATATTGGTTGTTTTAAAACATTTGCAATATTTTCAATAATATTTATCAAGTTTTCCCCACGTTTTTGAGGTAGGTTACTTATTTCAAGATTACAGTTACGTGCTCTTTGTTCCATAGATTCGAGTTTCGCTTCCAGGTCGGCGAGCCGTGGTTCGTTTGTTTGGGCGTTTTGTTCGATAATCTGAACACGATCTTTGACCGCCTGTGTACTTTTTTCGAGGTCATCATATTTATCGCTAATGTATTGAATGGATTTTTTCACACACTCGAATTCCCCAAGTAATTTTGAAAAATTATCGTCTTGTCTCGTGAACCACGTCTCCATCATAGCTAGCATGCTCTCCTGAAATGCCTTAAATTCTTGACGGAATTCGGAGTCGTGGCCGTGTGAAGCTCCTTTCCGGAACGTGATGTAAGGCGGTGGCGATTCCTTATCGATAAGCGATCCATCTACGCTCATTTCACCATGCCCAGGTTCATTTTCGGATTCGTGGTTGAAGGTGCTATTTATTGTAGTCATCTTGATAACTGCGACCTCTCACTCGTAGGCTACTCTGTGCCAGATCTTATGTGTAACGTAGGTAAGCGCACAACAATCACTCGGTATGTACGAACGCGAACGCAGAGTCACTGCGTGAGCGAGTCGAAAAATAGCGACCGTCCTTGTCCCGCGGGGGTGAAGCGCGTCGTCGCGCTCGCTGCGCGCTGTACAGATCACTTGCACTAGTTATTAAAGTCACAAATTAGACAAGAAATGTTCACACCACAATAGTTACTATTTGCTTTGCAATAGGTATTAATATTGAGGAGCACTAATTAGTAGAACCTTGTATAAATCAAATACACGTCTGCTCTGGACAACGGTCCGGCGACCAAAAAAGAGAATGCAACACCATTCCCTGACACAGAAACTTCATTACTGATTAATGCTTGATGAGCTGCCCGGTCATACCCCTTAGCTGTTTTTGGGGGATCCCGAGGTTTCAGGAATACCGTTTTTTTATGTGAGGAGACAATTGGTGTGTTACGTGATTGGGGTGAAGTTTGGGAAAAGAAAGAATTGTTAGTGGTATGTAATGGGGCAGATGTTACCACATCTGCATACAATTTTGAGATTGGTGGATGTAGTTGCGACGCTTCAGCATACGACACGCAGCTATGGGCCATATAATGCTTAATTGATTTTTGTCTCTCAAATTCTGGGCATTTTTTATTGATGGCGTAATGAATGCCACCGCAATGACAGCATTTACTATTACTCTCGTCTTCAATACTGCAAGTGTCAGCAGAATGTTTCTCCCCACACTTGAAGCACTGAGGGTTCGACCTGCATTGTACCTTTGTATGGCCAAAACGACAACAATTAAAACATTGAATTGTTGGGAATGTAAACAATTCCACTGGCATGGAATTGTAACAACAAAACACACGTTTTGGTAAAATTTGTCCGTCAAAGGTGAGCACGACTGTTTGGGATGGTTTCCACACAGGGGTCGGTTCGTGTATTTTATAATTGAGACGCCTTGCTTTGATGACTTTCCCGCATCCAGCGGGGACAGATATATTTTCCAATATTTCCTCCGGAGACCATTCGGTAGGTACGCCTTTAATAAGTCCAATACGACACACATTAAAAGATGGAACAAATGCCTTTAATTTCTCTTTGGCCAAATTTGGGTCATTTAAAAAAGAGTTTGCATCTACGTAACGGGAGAAGCTTAGTGATATTCTATTTCGACCAATGCGTTTTAGTGAACCGTTAATGATGTTGTTGAACCTGCGTTTTTTTAAGAAAATGTCCTAAAGTTATTGGGTGTAATGTTTGAGCCGAGTTTTGTGTATCAAAAATTTTTTGGATGTGTACAACGTATGGCGACAGGTCTGTGGCTTCGTACAAAGCCCTAGCAACCTGTGGCGCCTTCTGGGGAAGATCTGATTTTATGAGGTTTTCAATCTGGGGACCATCCACAGAACGTGGAGTGGCTTCTTGGTGAGCTAAAATTGGATGTACCGGTACGTCTGATATTATTTTAGGACTGATTGTTATTACTGAGTCATTATCACAATGGCAATTTGTTTCTGGATTATTATTTGTTCCAGTTGAGTGACCATTTCGCCTTCTTTTATTACAATTTTTACATATTTTTCGTGGAGCTCTAGTCCTTTTCCGCTCCGATCTGGTTATGGACGAGTCTGTATCCATACTGGATTCAAAAATTGTAACATTATAACCGACCGAGGGGACTGTGCCCCCCGGATCGGGTGGTTCATTGTCCATTGTGGACAGAAAAAATAAAATATAAAAAACTTACCCTAAATATGAAGAATTATATCTACAAACAATTACAATAACTAATCTAATGAATATTTACATAAATCTACACAACTTATCTCCAATCGTAAACGTTTTTTATTATTTTTATGAAAACGAAAGAAAAATCACGCCCGCCAAATTCGATGATTCCCGCGCTTTTTTTTTCAACTTCCTTTCTTTGGTCCTTAGTGTTCCTGAAGTCTATACAGCTTTAATAATACTTTAAAATTGAAAAAATCTGTTCCATTAAGCATTTAGGAATCATATTATAAACTAACCAAAATAAACAATTCGTGTTTGTACAAACTACTTCGTACATGGATCAATCATAAATCAAATAAACTAGCACCGTTTCAAAAAATAACACCTTTAAAGATTTTTCCTTAATTAAAACTCTTCATTCTTCGTACACAATAAAAAAATGAAAAAACAAATAAAATAAACACTTTGTTTCTAAAAAAATAAGTTTTCTCTTTGGATTTCTTCATTACAAAAAAAAAACGTTATTCTGTCGTTCTACAATGACAGAACAACTTCTTACAAAGCACTTTAAATTCTTTAACATGGCTTGTTTAGAACGATTATTAACATGTTACCATTATATAAATGATTAGGGCCTGGTTATACGAACATAATCAAATCAGTCTTACAAATCAATTAATAATATAAGTCCCTATGTAGCAGTTAATGATAAAATAGTAAAATGTCTTCTAAGTGACCAGTAAAGCGTAGACTTAAAAAAACATTATCATTACAATAAGAAAGTCTTTGAGGATAACCACTTTAGTCTTTTATTACTATCCATTTTACAATAAGTTAAAAGAAGATACGTTGCCATGCATAAATAATTACTTTAGTCTTTAAAAAAAATAAAAAAATGTGAACCTAAAACTCTTCCGTTAGTAGATTTGTTGCAGAATTCGAAACCGGAATGTTAGACCAAAATTCCCTTCTATTTTCAGGCATCAGAGGTATAAGCTTCTGTATAATCTCTGCTTTACGATCTGCAGTGATTCCTCTTGGAATATTTTTAGACTTCACCTCAGGGAACTTTTGGGTCTTTACAATTTTCGCTTGTAAGAAGTCCAATGATTGAAACATCTCATTATGTCCCGTTTTATACATTAGTACGAATTTACCTCTCTCAACTTTAACTACCATTTTAATCTTAAGGTAAATCCTGTGTTCCATGTTTCTCAGTTTATATTGTGACGATAAGTCTTCAAATAAATAAAAGTCTGAAACACCCATCGATTTGACAATACATTTGCGATTATTTGCCATTTTTACCCTTTGGATATAATCATCGAAATCATACACTTTATTTTTACCTAACATCTTCTCAACCTGATGATGAAAATGGTCAGCTGACATGAAGGTATGTCCTGGCTCGAAATACCGTATCTCGATTGTATTCGTAGAAATTAAGGAACTATTATATTACACACTTATTTTTGGTTAATATAATTATAATTTGTATTCTAATTTAGGTAGTACCTTAAAACGGTAACGAAAAACAATTTACTGTACCCCTAGCACGAATCACTATCGAAAAAGTATTCGTATCGTCAACGAAAGCATTTTGTATGGGAAATTGAACAGCGCCTCTGGTGTGCGTATATTGAACTAATTTTCAGAGCACGAACAAAAACATGTAAGTTTCGAATCGTCATCGTATCGAATACGAAACGTAACTTAGCCGATTGTATGAAGATAGCTAGCACGAAGGCATAAAATGACGGATAGTATCGTAAGTGTCGACGGCTGGCTTACGAGTTTCACGAATGTTTCTTCACTTTAAATTTGACAGTGAGAAAACTTTCGTCGGAGTTTATTTTAAGCATAAAATTATAATTTAAGTGATTGTGGTGATATATTTTGTTAGAAAATGTTTAGATTCACAAGAAGCACCCCACGACGTAGTGCATTTTACTATTATCTTGCAGCGCGATTGATTGTTGAAAGTAGAAATGAACAAAGAGAAACAAGGTATAAGTGATCTTTTTTTAACACTATATTTTTATAAATAAACAACAAGTTATCTTTTAAATTTACTATTACATTTGCAGAGAAATCTCAAGGAGAGCTCTTCTCAGAAAGAATTTGGCAAATATTAACCGACAAAACCTTAGCGACACAGAATTTAAAAATAGATTTCGTCTAAGTAAGGAAGCATTTTTGTTCTTGTGTCGCGAATTGAAAGAAAAATCCAGTCTAAAATCAAGTAAAAGGATCAGCCTGGAACACAAAGTTAGTGTAATAAATAAGCTACTTAAGTACCTACCTTTCCAACTAAAATATTTTTTATATTTTTTACACTTATAATGTGTACATTAACAGACTAATACATACTATGTGAGTATAATACACAGCTACACTACTAACTATTAACATTTTTATTTCTAGGTGCTGTGTGCTTTGTTATTTTATGCTACAGGCTCCTACCAAAGAATTGTGGGAATGGCTAAATATTTAGGCCAAACTACAGTGAGCAAATACGTGAGGGAGGTTACTGATGCTCTTGTTAACCCTTTAATATTAAATAAGTTTGTGAAATTTCCAACAACACGAGAGCAGCGAAATATTGTAAAAAACAAGTAAGTAATAATTATAATAACTATGTAGTCCAATAAAACTAATTTAGTGCAGAATGTAAAACAGCAAAAGCAGGATCAACTGAATAACCACAAATATGATAGCTACCTAATACTAGAAAATTTTACTTACAATACTTTATTTACAGATTTTATACAAAATTTGGCATCCCTGGAGTAATAGGGTGCATTGATGGTTCTCATTTTCATATATTCACTCCAAAAAGAGACATGGAGCATTTATTTTACTGCAGAAAGCATTTCTACTCACTGAATGTGCAAATGGTGAGATATATTACTCTACTAATTTATACTAATAAAATTATAAATGTTTATTATGTTATACAGTTATACATTTTTAAATTGTAGATATGTGACAGTGAATGCAGAATTTTAAATATTAGTGCTAAGTATGGAGGTGCCACCCATGATGCTTTTATTTGGGAAAACAGTCAAGCGAATAGGTATATCCAAGACTTACACCAGAATAATGAACAAGTGTGGTTTTTAGGTAACTATTTTCTTTTACATGTAGGTTGTTCTAACTATAAATAAAGACAAATAATTAAGTGATAAGGTTATTGTCTGTTGTAAGATTATTTAATTCAATATGCAAAAAATATTTTTTCAGGAGATTCTGGATATCCACAGAGGCCGTGGTTGATGACACCAATCACAGATGCTGCTGAAGGCACTCCACAGGCAAAATATACTACCATCCATGGGAAGGCCAGAGTTGTGATCGAAAATACTTTTGGAAGACTTAAAAATAGGTGGAGATGCCTTAGTAAGGACCGCACATTACACTACACCCCTGAGAGGTGTGCTTCTATCATAATGGCATGTAGCGTTCTACACAACCTAGCACTAGATTTTATGTTGCCTGATCCTGAAGATGATATAATATATTCTTCAGAATTAAGCGTTTCAACATTTTCTTCTCTAGAAGAACCTTTTCGCGAAAGTGGTTCTTCAGATGAATTGATTCGCGGTAGAGCCATAAGAAACATGTTAGTAGATAGGATTAATCGGCTTCATAATGTAAATAATTGATTTCGGTTATTGTGTTAGCATGTTGAACTCTATAATAAAGGTAGCATTGGAGAATAAAAATATAGTTTAATATGTTTGCAACAAATATAATGTTAGTTATTTACAAAACAGAATTAAGTACCTTTAAGATATTACTTTCATGAATATAGTTTCACCATCTCAGCCACACGACGCCCACTGCTGGACATAGGCCTTCCTCAAGTATGAATATAGATTAAGCAAAATAAATTTAATTCTAAAAATACAAAATGTTTTCTTTTTAAGAAATTGAAGTGAATAGTGTATATGAAGTCTGTTAATATCCTTAAGACAAATAAAATGAAAAATCAGACACTATTCTCTTTTCTCTAAATATGAATTTAAAACCTTTAATGCCTCTCTCATAAAATCTAACCACTGAGCTTGCAACTGAAGCTCTACATCACGCTGACGAATCCGCTCTCGTTCTAATCCTTGCGCAATTCGGTCACGCTCCTTTTCATACTCCCTAGCATTCACCTCACACTCCTTAAATACTTTTATAACTAAATCTTCTGGCATCTCCTTTTTTTTCGGCGGTTGCCACTGTGTTTGCACTGGAGCTGGTGGTGGTGTACCTAAGTGCTGGTGGCGGAGTAGGTGGAGGAAGAGGTGGAGCCACTGTGGGTTGACTGCTTGTTCCTGGAGTATTCCATTCATCTGGAAATGTTTAGATTCAACAATCAACGTAAATAATACTGCTAGCTTTAGTTATCCGGATCTTTTTTCTTACTTTAAGTATTTGAAGATCTTATTTTTAAATGTTTTGTTGTTACTAGTACTTATGACAAACAAAAGAGTTATAAGTTAGTTCAACCTTCAGGAATTGGTGTATATTCACAAGCAGCATCTTCCACAGTCAATTCATCTACAGTTTCTGTAGCAGGTACGTGTACACCTGACAAGCTAACATCCTCTCCACCAACAACCTAAAAAAGAAAAAGTATTAGTGCTTACTTAAAATTTGTGACTAAAGGCCACCTTGTTTAGTATACCTGCTGTATTTTTATGTACGTTTGCCCAGCACGGCCCCTCAGAATTTGCATTTATGGTGTACACCATTGCAATGTACTCGCCTCTAGCAGTATATGTACCGATTTCTTTTTCAATGTACCTCTATACTTTTGAAGAAATATGCAAAAAAAGGTGGCCGTGCCAGCCAAACGCTTTCAGCACGGCCCCCCATGTAACTTGAATAATACATACCGTATTAACAAATGAACTAATTTGTGAAATGTAATGAATCTGTGATTTTATTGTAATGTATGATTTTTAAGACTTTGAGCTATGTAGTCTTAGCGACACTAACTTGACACTTGTACGATTATCGACCTATTATGTATAAGTACCTAGTTATCGTTTTAAAAAGAAATCGGTACATATACTGCTAGAGGCGAGTACATTGCAATGGTGTACACCATAAATGCAAATTCTGAGGGGCCGTGCTGGGCAAACGTACATGTATTTTTTTTAAACATAATTACTACTTTAGAGTATTCATTAATGCTCATAGAAACACTAAAGTTAAGACATTGTAAACAAAAATCATAATTGCAATGCATTATGTGGCACTCAAACCCCAGCCAGTCGTACACACAAGAATTTCAAGTGTCACAAATCACAATACTAACAAAAAAAAAACTTAAGTGGTGACCCTTTTTTACGAGGGTAGGTAAGTTGCAGACAAGTTAAACTTTTGTTCATATTTTGTCCCAATACGGAATTAAATATCCAGATAATTCGAAAATCATTAATTATTATCACTTGATTAAATTTCCCTGAGATTACAACGATTGCTGTGAAAAAAAAAGATATACTACATTACCAAGCAAGAATATCACACCTGTATAAATCCAGCTTCTTGTATAGGCATGCCAGTAGCAGCCTGCACTCCAATTAAATTTAAAACTCTGTGTTCAAGGTCTGTTAATGTCAGTTGAATTGCTGGCCCACCACCTGTACCCTGAGCAGACCTATTTATTTTCGCCCACTTTTTTTTGACATTGTTTTTACAATCACTCCAAACCTTAACAAACATGAACAAGAGCAGGATGTCAGCACCAATATAAGTATGCATGCATGTATTTCAAATTGTGTGAAGTAGGTTTATTTCCTTAAATGTACGTAATTAGAATATAATAGGCTTACCTTCCGCCACTTTTCCTCTGTTCGAGAATCCCCAGTCCCATCACTATTGAGCATATTGATTAACTCCTTCCATTTTTGCTGCACATAATGTCTACCACGAGGACCTCCACTGGGTTTGGATAAGTCTCCATGCCTAAAATAAATTTAACGTGAGTTAAAAGATCGTGTGCTCCATTATTTATAGTAATAATATGTGTTACCTTTCTTTTTCAACTTTGATTTTACAAATTTCACATGACTAGCGTACTAAGACGACCCACTGACCTAATACTTTATTTAACTTGAGTTTACAAATAAACTTTAGCTCTTTTAAACTTTACAAAAATATATTCCTAAAATCCCATTGAAACACTATTCAAATCAACATAAATATGCTTATGACAATAAAATCTTAAATGTAATACTCTTACTTTTCCATAAATTCTACCATAATGGTGTACTGCGGGTGGCTGGTTCTCATTGTAGATCAATAAAATAGTTCCAAACTTTTAAAAATTTAAATCACAACACAAGACAAAAGTTTACTTCAAAACAAAGTTGGCCTTGAATGAGCTTCGAGCGTCCGGCGTTCGTTTAGGAATACAGTCAAATCAAACACAACGTTTTAGTAATCAGTTAAATTATTATGCCATTTATCTAACTGAATATTATTTTTTTCTGCAGTTTCTTCGTATTGCGTCATAAATTGAACAGTATTAAATTTTTAAATGCCCTAAAATCACTAAATTTTTTATGAACTAAATACTTATCCAGTTTCTGAACGAAACATTCACTCAATTATAAGATCATTCGTTCTATTTTTCCCATCTTTACTTACGTTAGTATGACGTCACCAACGTTATCGTATCGAGCTCTCGATACTGGTTCGAAAGTGCTTCGTGCTTCCGACTTTCGTTATATTCCGTTTTCGTATCGACAACTCGAAACGTTTACGATACGAAACCTACAAATATTCGTGCTAGGGGTACTGACGTGATAAAATTATGAAATTAAAACTAGTGCCAAACTTATTATATTAAGCTGTTAATAATATCATAAAATTGCCCCAGTAATTAACTGCTCAAATATTATAGCTCCGAATACAAACGCTAGGAAAGTACGTATACTTACTAGTGATTTTGGCGCCAATTTTATTCTCCGACACACGTCAGCCTCTATTGTTGCGTGGTCCTGGGTCCGCGACTGCAAATTTTCGTACTTGCCCCACCCCGCACTACCCGTCCGGACCCCAAAGGCCTTAGAATATTTGCAGTAAGTAACGTGTTTACCTTATTTGTTCCAGTGAAGTCTACGCAAAATTTTACGTTTTCCTAAACATAATTACAATAGGTAATTTTGCTGTTATTGCGTCTACGCCTATAAATAAATATTTTCATTTGCTGACTTATCATAAACACAGTAAGTTCCACTTACTGTAAATATGATAAGGTCTAGTATACAAATGTTTTATTTCCATCACTTAATACAATAACAGCAAGTGCCACTTACTGTTAATATGTTTCAGTGATACTTGGTAAAAAAAACTCATACCTTAAAAATATAAATAGCAAGATTACTTACTGTAGCAGTACCTAGGAAATGAATTTAATTTTATGAAAAAATCAACCGTATGTGCCCATACTGCATTCATAATAAGTATGCCTTGGCGCAAAATGTGACTTACTGTAAATATGCTTAAACTTATTTTGTTTTCTATGCCAGATTAATTAATTTTAAATATACAGAAATGTAGATCTCAATCTCTTCATTCCAAATATGTACTTAACTCAATATCGACAAAAATGTGACTTACTGTAATTATCATAAGCGCGGCAGACTTGGGCATCAAACTTTCTTGATCCTTTTGTACTACCAACACATAATACACTCTTGTAGCACTGCTAAAAAGTATGAGCAGATATTGCAAATGAAGGGTTTTTTACAAAAACAGCACAACTTTTTAGCAACAATTTTACATGAAATAAAAAAAATGTTCTCCAATCCATATTTTTCGTTTAATAACTTAGAAATTTTAATCATTTATTCATGTTACTGTATTGCATTGAATATATAACATTTTTTTATTATTTATACCTACTGTTATGGAATGAAATGATAAAATGTAGTTTGTACTAGTGTTCTTTTTGTAAAAAAAATGCATTAATGTTATTTTTGTAAAAATAAAAGTAAAAGTTTTGCAATGAAAGACATCTAATTAATCATAATTAAGTGGTTTATTGCCATACAAAACACCCTTATTATTTATTCTTCTCCTCCACTTACATCTTCATTATCAATATCAATATCTTCTCCTTCCTCTGCTACAATTTCACATATTTTATCATAAATAATCATCTTGTGGGGTTCACTCAAAAAATGTTTCAATCTCTGAATATCCTTAGCTTTATTAGGATTTAATGGAATTTGAGCCTTGTACAATGGACTAAAATTCAGTTCCAAAGGAAGTGGACGCTTTGTCCGTACATGGATTCTTGTCCATTCTCCAGTAAAGTTATACTTAACCAAAACAAGTGGTGATTCTTGATCTATTTTAATCATTCTTGCAGCTTTAATTTTCATTGCTGGTTTACAAGTTTTTAAAAAATAAGGCTCTAGTGCCTTTTTCAGATCAAAAAACATATCATGAGTGATACTTTTCACTTCAAAAGGTGATGGGTGTTTGCATGCCGTTTTGATTAGGTCTTCCCATTCTTCTGGAGTTTCTATTGTGTGTTTATTTTTCAAATTGCCAATCAAGGCAAAATCCTGGTCATTTGGCAGGTAAGAGTGGCCACGTATAGGAAATACGTATTTTACAGATTTAAACAAGCGAAATACATGAACTAATACATATAAAAAATTAATCATGAGGTAGTTTTTATTTTGACCAGGACATCCATCACTGAAGATTATAAGATGCTCATTGGTAATACTGTGTTCATTAAAATATTTTAATAAAAGAGATGTGACATCACATTGCCCTTTTTTTCCTTCTGTTTCGAGGTATAAGTTCATGCATACTTTATTTTTACCAATATCATGTATACCGAATACATACATCCATAATTGACGGGCATAGAAAACATCCCCTGTGCGAATATGTGGCAGCGGCAGGTTCTGCATATAGTCGAAACTAATAGCCATCACATTATCTTGCTGTGCTTTAAGTTTATATTTCTTTTTTATCTGGTGAAATTTGTCTGCTTTAGTTAGATGAAGTTTATGCTCAACTTCCAATATTCTCTTTGTTTCTGGTAATACAGCACATTTTATTTTTAATCGATAACTATCACAGACAGCACAAGTGTCGGTTCTAGGTAGCCCAAATTTCAGATTGAACTCATTATTAAATACAGACCAGTACACCACATAGCTTATGTTTATTTGGTACATTTCCAAAAATAACTTGTGCATCTTTGTTACACTTAAGTCTTCTGGCAAGTAAAATGTGTTGGGGTTATCACGACGTGAATAATGTGACTGTCTGGATTTAAATGATGCAATATGATCACGTACTACATTTAAAATAACTTCTGGTGTTTTCCTTACTCTATTTCTTGTATGTTTGCCTCGTTGATCCTTAGGTGTCAATATGTTTGCAGATATTAAGCTTTGTAATCTTCTCACGCGACCCACAGATATACCATGAAAACTGCAAAACGATCGCATGCAAACATTTATTTCTTCCAGTCCCATTCGCACTTTATATTTGAAGGAACTCATTCTGAATTTTCGCGGATTAGAAACTGTGTGTCTAGCAGCTGGAGAGGTAGATATCAAAGCCATCAAATACGCATCCTGTTCATTCTTGTTATCAAGGTTATTGAAATTGGCAAGTATCATTTCACGATCTCTGAGTGACACTTTATTAAAACATTGGTAATGCTTGCATCTGAAACAATGTAATAGAATGAGTTAGGCCTACTATTTCAAGATACTAACGAAAATAATAAATGCAATGTTATCAAAACAAACCTGCAATCAGGACCGATTTTCCGAGCTGCCACCAGTTTGTTTTTGTGGTTAATATGTTCCTCACCCTTTACTTTCTTGTTTTTAATAATCGTCTCCTTCTTTTCTTTGCGTTTTCTTTTAAAAATTGAATTAGAAAATTCCTCGCTTTGCGCGTAGTCCGACATTTTTGACAACTATGACTGACGTTTTATTTTTTCACAAAAACTACTTAACTGCGTTCACATACGTCGTTTTTGTAAAATTTGCACGCAGTTGTGTAGTTTTTGTAAAATATATGTTTTTTTACAGTGTGATTCTGTGCTAAATATGCTGTTTTTGTAAAATCGAATTAAACTGTCTAGTGTAACTTTTTCCATAGATCATATTGCCATCATTAAAAAAAAACCTTAAAATTGTTAGTTACGCAGTTTTTGTAAAAAACCCTTCATTAATGTATATAATACGTTTGTGTTTTGAAATTTCCTGCAGGTGAGAAACTTAAAATCAGTTAAAGTATATCGTCGCCCAGCAGTGAAAACCACGTAAGTGTTTATAACTAAATTTTACAGGAGGAAGAAAAAACTGTCTCCTGAAAAAAAAATGTATGAGTGGGGAAGATATTACCTTTTGTTTTTTTTAGATTTTATGCATTCCTTAGGTACGTATCACATTGTTTCTATATCGTGTGACTAAATAAGTTTGATGTGACTTACAAGGTTTTCATCACAACTTAATATTTTTTTGTAAGATTATGTAAGGTTTTCAAATTAAAACAATGTACAGTTTTGGTAATCAGTTTGTATTTTCTTGCCATGTTTACAAAAAAATTATAGTATTACGTAAGGGAACAATAAGACACGCCATAACATTTAAATTTAAAGGCGTTATAAAAGAAAAGACTTCTTCCAAAAGTATTTAAACTTGTACAAACAAAACAGAATAAGAAATAATATTTAAATTTCTTCATTTAAATATCGTATATTAATAGGTACTTAATCTAGCAAAGATTTTAATGCGTAAAAATTTACGCAATTTATACCCTTTAACCGCGCGTGTCGCATATATGCGACAAATATTTCCGTGTCCCTACCGCGCGTGTCGTATTTCTGCGACAGAGAACATGCATGATTTTTTCGTTCTATTTTCGTCCTATTAATTGCGTGGTACAACTAAAACTATTATTAAATAGAGCTATTATTTACAACAATTACTTAAAATTATGTGTCATAACTCTAAGCATTCAAAAAACTTAAACAAAAATAAGTAATTGGCAGCTTGAAATTTTCTTCGGCGTCTATCGCGCGCGTCGCATAAATATGACCATAGGGATGGGATACAATGCAATGCGCATTTTAAAAACGAAATAACAAACAGTTAAATAATCAGGTATAATGCATCATTCAGCATAAAATAAACGGTGTCATACCAAATAAAGTTAAATTTAACATATTGCCTTGTGTTATTAATTCTTTTCCTTATTATTCATAAGAAAAATATCCCTCACGATCTTTGTATAATGCCAACATTTGACGTTAGTTCCCATCCCTTGACTCCTATGCTTGCAACATATTTCTCTAGTTAGTCTAGCGCGGCTGTCACATTAATACGACCACTGCCTACGTCACAAGCGGATCAAACGAATGGAAAGTTCCATTAATGTTGTTCGTTGGTATTTGTGCATTGTCGATAAAATAGTCACATTTCAATTTTCAATAATGACGACAACTGAGGAATTATTAAGAATATTAGAAGGTGACGACGACGAGTGTGACGACGAATTGGAATTATCCGATTCGATAGAATTTAGAAGTGATGGAGAGGTAAGTACCTATTTCAATTTCTTCTTAGGTTATTTGCACATTATTCAGTAGGTATAGGTATAAATAAGACTTTCGTTGGGTTTAGGTAACTCCTTGATGAATCGAAATAGTATTTTAAATATTGTGATGTAATTCTGTTATTACCTATATTACCTACTTAACTACCTACATATCCTATTGATTGTTCAAATTTGGAACCGTGTTGTATGTTGTCCTTACCATTATTAAGGTACTGTGACAGTACCTACCAAGCCGGACAGGCACTCGCACTCGCGTTTGTCTCTTTTTCTCTCTCTCTCTCTCTCTTTCATAAATCATTATTCGAGTTTGGGTGTAGCACGCCCGCCGCACAGTTACACTGTAGAATACGAGTCGCGCGAAGCCCGCCACCGCGCCGCCACCGCGCGCGTTCCCGTCCCTGTCTGTTTGATTCATTCCATTAGGTACCGGCTGCGTGCGATCTCGCGGCGTGCACGTTCGTACGCGGTCGGTAATGGAATCAATGGAATGAATCAAACGAGACAGGGACGGGAACGCGCGCGGTGGCGGGCTTCGCGCGACTCGTATTCTACAGTGTAACTGTGCGGCGGGCGTCGGCGCGGCGACGGCGCGGTGACGGCATCGTGTGCAGGAACGCTAACTAGGTTCCTTTTTGTTAAAGTTATATACCTACCTAATGAATATAAAAAATAATATACTTACGTAATAAATTTTAATTTGTCATTTCAGGATCATGACGACAATGAAGGCATTAATTGGACGTTAGACATAACTGTACCTGATAAAGAAAACTTTGACGAATTTATTTCGGGGGTATCACCTTCAGTACCTTTGAGCAGCGACTCCTCGGAACTGGATATTTTTGAACATTTTTGTGGCAATGATTTAGTAGAAAAAATATGTTATTTTACTAACAAATATCACCAATTCTATGTCAGGCATACGGATCTAAGGGTGTACGCTCGTTTAAAAAGGTGGCAAGATGTGACTGTTATTTTATAGTATACTGAGGAATATGTGTAAATGAATGTGATGTAAAGTATTATACTCCATTTGTTTAGGTAATTAAATAAAGGTAAACAAAAAAACCACGTGCCGTGGTTATCCAACTAAACGTAATACCAGTCTATTCAGTTGTCATGCTACGTCACAGTTGTACTCTTCAATTTAGCAACGTTATAATTCGTTAATAATGTTGCTAAATTGAAGAGTACAACTGTGACATAGCATGACAAGTGAAGTGAGTGATATTACGTTTAGTCGGCTAACTAAGTCACGTGGTTTTTTTGTTTACCTTTATTTAATTACCTAAACAAATGGAGTATAGTAACTGGTAAGCAAAAACAAAAAAAACAATTGTGATTCAAAGATTTATTATACTTAGTTTGATTTGAAAAGGAAAAAGTCGAATAATAAGAGATTATTTTGATGTAAGTAATTAAAATTTAGATAATAAGATTAAACAATTGTGATACAAAGATTTAGCCATTGCTGTTGTAGGTAGATTTATAAGAAAAGAAAAAAAGTACCTAGTCGATTAATAAGAGATTATTGTGATGTAAACAATTCGAATTTAGTAAGGTTAAACAATTAGTAACTGTTAAAAACATTTACTTATTAGCTTAAAGATGAACGATTGTGATACGAAGAAAGTGATTAGGGTGGTTAATTTAAAGGTCCTACAAACAGGCGCGACACGCGACACAAAAACATGAGCGGTTTCTTTGTGTCGCGCCTGTTTGTAGAAGCCATAAGGCTGATTTAAAATAAAAACATAAAAAATTCTTTGACTTTTTTTTATCGATACAACGATTGCCCCTCCTTATTTATTGTAGGTATTATTTTGTCGATTTGTAGCCTCGCGCTAGGGGCACGACAATTGATATTTAGCCAAGCGGTTAAAGGGTTAAACAAAATAAAATGTTTAGAAAAAACACAATAAAAACTTCCAAAAGTATAAACTTTGAACAAAACGAAAACAAAGTATTAAATGTCTCCATTACCTAGCAAAGATGCGTAAAAATTATCACATCATTATTATTAGAAGATCACAAAAGAAAACATTTTTAGAAATTATAATAAGTAATATAAAATTAAACCTACGCCCACCTTTCATAAACTCACCAAGCCTTAAAGAACACTTAGGCGACCTTTAGACGCGCAGTCTGACTGATAGATAACTGACTGACTGTGGTTTGAGTGACGCTTGACTGAGCGTGTAAGTACGTTGACTCATGTATGACTGAGTCACTGTGACCTCAGTCACGTACTTACACGCTCAGTCAAGCGTCACTCAAACCGCAGTCACTCAGTCATCCATCAGTCAGACTGAGCGTCTAAAGGCCGCCTTACTTGACTATAAACATTTTACATAAAGATGAGTTTAGGTACTTTAGCTTCAAACAAGGAATAAAAAATAGCAGTCTCTATTACGAGTACTTCAATTATAATAGTGAGATCCATTAATGTTTCTTACTTAAATCAATCAATAGCACGAACTAGTATTAATCTTAAATAATCAGACTTAGTTAAGCAGTCTCATTGTTAATCATATTTTAAGACTCTTCGCTCAAAATATTTTTTCTGCACGTGCACATATTTCCATTTCTCCCATTATCTGGACACTCATGGGGTAAACTGTCATAAAATAAATGAACGTCTTGGGGTAGAACTTCCTTAAGTTCCTGCAAATGGATGTATTTAGTTCGAGGTATAGGAATCCTTGCGTCATACAGACGAGGCATTGAGTCTGAATCTCTTGGTTTTTTAATTTTTCGGCGTAATTGCTCTAATTCTTCGGAGAACTCTTGTTTTATGTAAATAGTTCCGTTAGTTCTGTACTCAATGCAACGCAAATCAAACACAGTTGCTTCTCCTGCTTTTTTGCCCGGTCTGATAGAGTTTAAATATGGCATTGAGCTAAACTTTCGGAAAATGCTGTGGTCTAAGTAATTTACGACATAGGGTTTATTCAATCGTGCATTTCGACAGATATCTATGTATTGGGCCGGGGAGTAAATTTCTCGATTCCTTAGTTGTCGTTCTATTGTGGAATGCATAGAATCTGCCTCCATTTGTGTGTGCCCCTTTTCAAGATATTTTTGGGTAATCGTAATTTCTCTTTGGACAGCGATTTGCAGTAAAGCATTTGAAAGTATAGCATTACGATTTTGATTCGTGCATCCATCGCTCCAAAAAATAATTTTCTTGACGTTTTGTGGAATGTAATGCTTAATAAAGTGCTGCAATATACTGCTAAATTCGTTTGCAGATAGACCACCTTCACATTCATGCCAAATATAACAATACCCGTCATTATTTTTTATATTGAACAGAGTAAAGTTGTGTACTTTGAGGTTTGTTTTATAATAAAGTGCAGATGCTTTTAATGAGGGTGATAGAAGCACTGCTTGTAAATCAAAAGTAAATACCATTGTCTCAGGATCAGGATTATTTTTGTCTGCGGTTTTTTCTTGTCTTGCTCTTTCTTTTTTCTCTCTATGTGCTGTATATACATCTTCTGTAATGTTCCCGACTTTGAAGGCACAGCACACGTCACATTGGTCTTTTTTTGGTGAAAAGAGTGACAGATTCATAGCATCGAATTCTTGAAAGAAAATCTTCTGTGAAACTTTATATTCATTAATGCCTTTGTCTGAAAGTTGCTTGACGTATTCTCTGTACAGTTGTTCTTTGCTTTGCCATATCTGTTCTAAATATAGTTTGCTTGTCGTCTTCCGGCAGTAGTGTGATTCCAATTTCGGTAAATTATTTAAAAACTCTTTTGCATGATTTCTTCCAATGTCTTCGAACGCTTTTACGCTGTTATTTCTTCGGGTTTTTTCAGACTCCGACGCCACTTCATCTCTGTCTTCATTTTTGGCCCAGTTGTGTACAGACCATTCGCCAATATTCAAAGTATTTAAGTACATTTTTTTGCAAACTTTGTATTTTTCTCCCAGCACATTAAATGAGTACTTGAAAGTATTCCCTCTGCGAAAACTGTTTCCGCTACACTTCCGCTTGGAAACACCTTGTTTTTGAACAGTTTGTTGTACCCAATTTTTTTTTGTTTCCCAGGATAGCTTCCAGTACTTCTTAAATAACATATTTCGACCTTCTTCTGTTAATTTGTAGCAATCAAAATATTTGCAACGATCATTATGATCACAACGAGGCTGAACACTACGCTCGTTTTTTTCAAGATCGAACACAATTTTGCCGTCTTCTGTTTTTCTCCTCCCACTGTAACTCTCTCCCTTCATTCTTTTAATTTTATTTTGATTATAAGTCCAGTTTTCTTTATTTGCTTTGCCTCGCTTGGCGCGTTTTCGCTTCACTCTTGTCTCATCAACTGGTTCCAGGGTCAACGATTCATTTGAAGTATGTGATGTATTTAATTGTTCACTTGGTTGATAGTCGGTATCCCCATCGTCAGGAGAAAAATCACCATCCCACGGATCATCAAAGTGGAAGGAAGGACGTGGAGACACCGAATCAGCTCTACTGGTAGAAGGTATAGGACAGCTTTGTTTTCCAACCGTTGGTGATAAGTCCTTTGAAGATGTCACAAGCAAAGATAAGGACTCCTTTGAAATTGCTGCAAGCGATAGTGAAATAAGCGATGACGGCGTGTGGAAAGTTGAAGAAACTGGCGGTATTGGCATTTTTCCTTCACATGTAGGTAAGTGTTGATGGTTATTGTTGATGTTATCCTGAGTGATATATTCTTTCATGCTCAAATCTGAGGGAAGTTCATCAACAACCACGTCAAAACTACTGCTACGAGGGGCATTTACAGTAATTATTGAAATAGGTATGGGAGTGGATGATCTTTGATTATTTTTTTCTGGTTGTGGTGTACTGTTATTAGTGTCTGTGATGTGATAGTCGGTATCATGCTGTTTTTCAATCAAAGCTTGTGACTGCGAAGATTTCGTATGATCTTTTATTTCTACATCAGGTGAACTAGATTTTTGGAATATATTCGTAGGTTTTATTTGAATAGTGCACTGTTTTTTTGCGGGTATTATTTCAGGTGAAGTTATGACTGACCCTTTATTGTCTAAAACTAAGTCCTTCGGTGCAGTCACATTCGAAGAGTGACATTCAACTTTATTTAGTTTCGGTTGTAGCTGCAGCTGCTGCAGTGACTCATTTTCTGGAGCCATCTGATTAGATTTGGGTTTCTTTGTGCGACAACGACGTCGTCTTGGATTTGGTACAATTTCTGGAGAATATTTTCCAAGATCATAATTAGAACAGGTATCGTTAGTCAACTTGTAAGTTGCGGTATTTAGCATGGGATCTTGTGAAAATGGTAATATTTCGTCAGTACGACTTGGCGAATCAGTACGACTTGAAGAAATAAATGCGGAACCTAAGATGGGCTCTGGAAGTTGGAACTGCATTAAATCTTGCTGAATTAATGTATTGATAGAAGGTTCCTTGCCCGAGTCCTTCAAATATGTAACCTCGTCTCCAACAAAGTAGGAATTCTGATCATTTTCTTCACTTTCTATTTCAGACTCTTGCATTCTGTAATGAAATAATAAGAAATCAGAACTCGGATTGTATAAGTGAGTTTTAATTTTTAATATAAAATCGCTAATAAACACGCATTTGCCCATACGAAAATTTAATTTGTGTGATTTTATCTTAGGAAATTACGTATATTCTTATACGAGGTTTGTGTAAAAAAATCCGGAAGTGTGAATAACTTGTTAAGGCATATACATGGTTGCATTTAAAATGAAAACCTCGTAAAGGGTCTTACAAGATTATATCTATAAGCGTGAATAACTTGTTAAGGCTTATACGTGGTTATACATGGTTGCATTCAAAGTGAAAACCTCGTAAAGGGTCATACAAGATTATATCTACAAGTGTGAATAACTTGTTAAGGCTTATACGTGGTTATACATGGTTGCATTCAAAGTGAAAACCTCGTAAAGGGTCATACAAGATTATATCTACAAGTGTGAATAACTTGTTAAGGCTTATACGTGGTTATACATGGTTGCATTCAAAGTGAAAACCTCGTAAAGGGTCATACAAGATTATCTATGAGTGGTATGATAGCAGTGAAAAACCCGTCACCAAGTTTACAAGCTTTTCATAGGTATAATACAACGAGTACGAGGTTAGGAATACATTTCAAGACAAAATCGTTAGAAATAGTAGTCAATTCTTCATAAAACTTATTAAATCATAAAGAGTACTTACTTTTCGATGTATTTTGACACTTTACAACACAAATTGGGCACTTTGTACACACTTTCTTCAATTTTTAACCGACAAATCAATCTTTTTTTTTTTTTTTTTTTTTTTTTTTTTTTTTTTTTTTTTTTTTTTTTTTTTTTTTTTTTCTATTATCAACCGTACTGGCGAGTTTCTCAGACGAAAATGGCGGAGCCTATTTTGATACAAGGTTCTCATAGCACGTCATAGATAGCGCTAGGAGTAGCTGATTCGAAAGTTTGCTAGAGTAATCTGTGCTTACCGAGTTTATCAATCCAAAGAACAAATATAATTTTTTTTGAGGAAATGAGACACCCGAGGTTTTCACTGCTGGGCGACGATATCTTGATTGGTTTTACAAAAATAAAGACCATTAGTATAATACCACATTCATGGAACAATTTTTGATTCGTATAATATTGTATTTTTTTTTGTCTCGAATATTGTATTTTTTTTTTGTCTCGAATATTGTATTTTTTTGTTTTGTCTTTAATAATGTATTTTTTGTTTTCTAGTTGTGTTAAGTATACATTTTTATTGTGTTAATTTCTAAATTAAACGTTAGCTTCATATATGTACTAGTTTCATCTTTTATTAACCCGGCGTCAGCAAAATAGAAAATTGTTAAGTACTTGCATTTAACATACCACCGGGAAATGAACTCAATACCTTCCCCGACTTCTAGTAATTTGTATGTTTTGGTTACGTTTCCTGATTGGATCAATTATTTTTCAACATTTAATAGTGGTAGTAAGTAGGTACCTATACTTATTTTTTTTTTTGGGCTTTGGCTTCGCACGGTTTGTGCATTTAGCCAGTGTCAAGTAATTTTTCTTTTTGATAAGTAAATGGCCCGATATCGGGCACGAAGTTACATAAAAGTCATAGTCGTCTTTAGTCAGTCAAGTCAAAGTTATTGTAAAGCGGTAGCAACTTTACAACAACCTAACATGAGATTTTGGGGGAACACGAAAAGTCCACGTTAGTCACTTATTTTCACCTTCACTACACTTGTGCACACACATATAACTAAATTGAATAATTCACTACCAAAATTATACAATTTAATTCGCTATTTCACTAAATTTCATGAAAATGAAAATTCGTTCGACATGTTCCAACCCGATCCCGCCAAAAACTCGTACCTATACTTAAAAATATATATAATTGAAACATTATAGCGCGGGTTTTCTATGGACAGAGTAAGTACGAGGTCGTTGCTAGTGTTGCTACGCAGTGCCATACCGCGCGTGTCCCCTCGCCGCTAGCGCAGGCAAAGGGAAGAGAGAGGGAACCCCGATCGCAGTGTTGCCAACCCGTACGATAATTATGGGGGCGTACGATAATTTGGCCAATGGTACGATATACGATAATGAATGTCTAATGTACGATAATTTTGTGCTTTGGAGAGTCGCAAAAAAATCAACAAAATCTCAATGGCAAATTTGAAGAATGACAGCGTCAACAAATAAATGTCTCTCTCTAACTCCTTCTCTTACATTGATTAGCGCACAATTCTGAAAATATTCTTATGTTTCCATCTGCAATAAGCACATAGCCGTAAACAAAACCTCAAATGGCTTATAGGCGAAAAACTTAAGCGATGTTAATACTTTATTTAATTCTACGGTGAAAAACATAAAAAAAAACACTACGACAAAACACAATACGGTTCGATCTGCTGGTGAAACTTGGCATATACTCCCTCCCCCTTTGACTCTAATCTTGTCGTTTGTTATCAAATGAAATGAATTTATTTGGGTTTGTTGTGATTTTGATTTTGCACGATAATTTTGCCCGGAATACGATAATTTTCAGGTCGGAACTCTATAATTTGAACTTTTGGAGTTGGCAACACTGCCCGATCGCGACGACAACGGACGTAACACCGCGATCCTCCGCGACTCTCAGTCGTGATGCTATTGTATTGTAAAATTGTGACACAAATGTTTATGTGTTTCTTTGTTCAGCCATACATTTATTTGTAGACCAATAAATGATTTGAAGTTAAAGAAGTGACTTTAAACTGGCGCCCAAACTAGTGGCTCGAACCGTTACGAAATGTGATCCAGTGCCTACGTGACCAAACGTGTACCTACTCACCTTGCTAGGAATAAGCACGGACGTTCGACCTTACCGTTGTCATCACCAGTGTGAAGATGCCGACAACGAGGAGAGGAGAAGCGCTCCGTCAACAACGAGGAGAGGATGACGTCACGCTCACTGAAGAGGAGGAGAGCGTCGTCGAGCGCGGCCACGCGGACGATACCGCCAGCGCCGGCTCGAGGTCGACACAGCAACCAGCTCCCCAGTTCCCTTCAGACTTCCTATCCACGCTTATCGAGACGATAACGCGTGCGCAAGTGGAAGCAAATAGAAGCCTCATCAACTCGCTGATGACATCCAACGGTGAATTCAGGGCATCCACCCCAGTTGGGGCCTCTCCAACCACCAATGCGAGCAGCGGAAGTGCCGCTCCTGCAGCCGCATCGCGTGCCGACGCCAACTTTACAAGATGCACGGCAAGATTCGACGGGTCCTCCCAGGACGCTGAGGTCCTGGAAGCATTCCTAGACGCTGTCGAAGTATATAAGGAGTGCGCTGCCGTAAGCGACGAGCATGCCCTCCGAGGATTGCCGATGCTGTTCGAAGGTGAAGCGGCAGTATGGTGGCGCGGCGTGAAGGCGTCGGTGGCTACGTGGTCGGACGCGATCGCGCGTCTCCGCGCGGCCTACGGCGTGGCGCAGCCTGCGTATCAAGTCTTACGGCAGATCTTCGCTACGGAACAAAGAGAGGAAGAACGTGCGGAAGTGTTTTTGTGTAAAGTGCGCGCATTAATTACCAAATTACCATACAAGCTCGACGAGGTAGTGCAGGTAGACTTTTGCTACGGATTACTGCACCGACGCGTAATAACACGAGTGCCGCGTGATTCTGTTCGTAATTTAGATGATTTGTTATATAAGGCGAGGATCGCGGAGGATACATACAAAGCGCTCAAGGTAACAAATTCTGTTTACAATAAGAATTCGACACCGCAAACCAAAACATTGCCGGTGACTACCACCGACCGTAATCTCACGCATTCGACATCGAACTCGAATTCGACTACTACGAGTGCGCCTGCACCGCGTAGCATCAACAAAAATAGACCCCGGTGTAGTTATTGCAAGTTATTTGGGCATGTTAGTGATGAGTGTCGTAACCGTGATAAGGCGACCACTAATAAAAATAATAGCGACACTACGCCAAGGGAGTTACGTTGTTATGGTTGTGGTAAACAAGGCGTCGTGAGATCGAAGTGTGATGTTTGCGTGAAAACATTGTCGAAACCAGACGAGAAAACATCTTTCAACACTGTTGATGTAGATTTTTATTGTCATGACGATAATAGTAATAATAACATTGGTGCGAGTGAGACTGCTTCGTGCGTTCAAATAACGAATGTAAGTGCGCGCGAACAGTACCCAATGGTAAATATTAATGTTATGGGCCGTAATGGCGTGGCGATTGTAGATACCGGCGCTACACATAGTATAGCGAGCCCTTTATTGCACCAACTGTTAGTAGATTCAGGAGTTCGGTTAAACGAAACTAAACGTTTTGTACGCCTGGCTGATGGTACGCAAGGGTGGAGAGACCTGTTGTCAGCCGAGGTAGATATGATAATTGGAGGTCGTAGGGTAATGTGTCTGTTTTTAGTATTGCCTGGTAGTAAGAATATTAGGACGCTTTTAGGTGTAGATTTCTTGGCGCGGGCCGGCATGATAATAGACGTCGCCCGACGCACTTGGTCATTCTCGGACAGTCCGGGATATTGTTACGATTTTGTTTACACTTATACGCTCGACCCTATTGATGCGGACCTGTTGTGCGCCGCATCTACTGAGTTATCGTTGCGCTCAGACGAAGTTTCGAAGTTAACCCCCGAGCAGCGGCGTATACTTAACGCATTTATAGAACACCGGGCGCCGCAGTTCGCGCGCGACGGACCGGCGACGGAGTTCGCCACGCACCGAATAAAGGTGAGTCCACACCAAGAACCTATTGCTTGTCCACCGTACAGGATGTCACAGAATAAGAGAGAGGCCTTGCAGAAGGAGCTTGATAAGCTGCTGCGAGATGACGTCATCGAAGAGTGTGAGTCACCTTGGGCCTCCAATGTTGTGCTTGTAGGTAAGAAGGACGGTAGTTTAAGGCTCTGCATAGATTACCGGAAGCTTAATGCGGTGACCGAGCCGGACCGGTTCCCCCTCCCACGCATTGAGGACATACTGCACGCGGCCAAGACCAGCGAGTACATGACTACCCTTGACCTGCGATCAGGTTACCATCAGGTGAGTGTCTGCCCAGAGGACCAAGACAAGACTGCGTTCACAACGCCACTTGGTACCTTTAGATTTAAGCGGATGCCGATGGGACTGCGTAATTCGGGGGCCACTTTTCAGAGGATGATGGACCGCTTCCGGTCCAACCTCAAGGAAGTGGATCTCCTCGCATATCTTGACGACCTCATATTACTGTCACCAGGGCCCTTCGAGAAGCACCTGGCTGACTTGGAGGCAGTTTTCGAACGACTGGCCATGTTCAAGTTAAGAATAAATAGGGACAAGAGTTTCTTTGCGAGGGAGTCGGTTAAATTCCTAGGTCACGTTATCGTGCCAGGTGGAATCCAAGTGGACCCAGAGAAGACAGCAGCCATTGACAACATGGCCGCCCCTCAGAACGTAAAACACTTAAAGTGCTTTTTACAAACGTCGAGTTGGTACCGACGCTTTATCAATAATTACGCGGAAGTCGCGAGACCCCTTAGTAATCTCCTGAAGAAGTCGAGTGTTTGGCGATGGGACGCCGAGCAACAGGAGGCATTTGAACGCATCAAGTTTCTCCTCGTGTCCGCTCCTATCCTCTGTCAGGGTCATGAGTCGAAACCATTCGTCCTTTGTACTGACAGCAGCGCTTATTGCCTTGGGGCTGTTCTTATGCAGGGGGAGGGACATGACGAGAGGCCGATTGAGTATGCAAGTCGACTCCTCAGTAGCGCCGAGAGGAACTACTCCACGACCGAGCGGGAAGCTCTCGCCGTCGTGTGGGCACTCGGTAAGTTCCGTGGTTATGTGGAAACCGCGAAGGTGACAGTTAGGACTGACCACCAGCCCTTGCGGTGGCTGATGAGTCAAAGGTCACCTAGTGGCCGACTGGCCTGGTGGGCTCTCACATTGCAAGAGTTCGATCTTAGCATCGAATATACACCCGGTCGTTCAAACGTGGTTGCAGATACGCTGTCGCGACCTGTTTGTTCGGAAGACCAGAATGAGTGTGATCTATGCATGACGGTCATTGATATGCCGAAGAGGAACAGTGGTGACATCCGCAGCAATCAGATATTGGACCCAGAGGTTCGGAAAATTATCGAGGATATGGAGTCCGACGAACCCTCTAGGGGGAGACCATGGTCTGACCGCGGGTACACCATCTCCGACGGGATCTTATACAGATACAGCCTAGAGTCAGACGACGGAGAGGACTGTAGCTTAGTTGTGCCCGAGCACGAGCGCAGGCAGGTCATGGCTGACCTCCACGATGCGCCGACAGCCGGCCATTTTGGCGTGGAGCGCACGTTAGGCCGCGTCCGCGCAAGGTATTATTGGCCTGGCATGCGCACGTTCATCGCAAATTATATAAAGGAGTGCGTGCCGTGCCAGAGGTACAAAGCCGATAACCGCAAACCAGCAGGACTGCTGCAAACGCCCGCTGTGTCACGACGATTCGAGGTAGTCTCCGTGGACCTGTTTGGTCCTCTCGTCGAGACACCTAGGAGGAATAGGTGGGTACTGATCGTAGAAGATGTCTGCTCGCGCTGGGTGGAATTGTTTCCGTTAGAGAATGCCACAAGCGTCGAATGTGCTCAGACTCTCGCGAATGAGGTGTTCCTTAGGTATGGAATACCACGGCGCCTTATCAGTGACAACGGCGTGCAATTCGTGAGCGAGGTTATGCAGCAGGTCTGCCATGTCCTGGGAATTGGCCAGTCACTCACGCCATTTTATCATCCCGAGGCCAATCCCATAGAAAGGAAGAACCGGGACCTCAAACCTCAATAAGCTGTACTTGTTGGACACGACCATACCACATGGGATATGCATCTTGCAGCAATCAGGTTTGCTATGAACTCCGCGATCACCAGTAGTACGGGGTATTCGCCGGCGTATCTCACCTTCGGGAGAGAGCTACGAGCTCCTTCTGATTCCGCGATAGACATGAGGTCTATCGTAGAACACGACAACTTTATACCCAGCATTACGCCTTACTTGAAGAAGATGGCTGCAAACCTGGACGAGGCCAGAGACACTCACGAGAAGGCGCAGGCCGTCCAGAAGGAGAATGCCGACCAAAAGAGGAGGCCGTCACCGGAGTATAAGGTAGGTGACCTAGTTTTACTAAAAACGCAGGGACCTAATGACGCAGGCCGCGGACAGTCCGCGAAGTTTATTCCACGTCGTGACGGCCCATACAAAATCGGCAAAATTATCAGCCCAACTACTTATGGTCTGGAGAACGTACAGACTGGTAGGAACGTAGGGAAATATCACGTTTCGCACCTCACGCCTTTCGCCGGTCAGGTAGAACCACCTATTCGAGAAAAACGTAAGCGTGGTAGGCTGCGTAGGTATTTAGACTAGCCCAACTGCGAGGACACTTGGTTAGGCTAGAGGGGGAGGATATAGCGCGGGTTTTCTATGGACAGAGTAAGTACGAGGTCGTTGCTAGTGTTGCTACGCAGTGCCATACCGCGCGTGTCCCCTCGCCGCTAGCGCAGGCAAAGGGAAGAGAGAGGGAACCCCGATCGCGACGACAACGGACGTAACACCGCGATCCTCCGCGACTCTCAGTCGTGATGCTATTGTATTGTAAAATTGTGACACAAATGTTTATGTGTTTCTTTGTTCAGCCATACATTTATTTGTAGACCAATAAATGATTTGAAGTTAAAGAAGTGACTTTAAAACATTTATTTTTGCCATTTTTATTTATTATTAGAAATATAACAATAGTAAAAACAAAAACACACATAAAACACCACATAAATTATAATTAATTATATTCAGTACCAAAGTAATCAAAAATAAATCGCTCGTCTGCACAGTCCCGGGCGGCCATCTTGCTCGTTGAAGCGACTCTCGCAAGTACCGCGGGTCGGGCCGAGAGTCTTGTTTTGAACAATTTATTTAATATCTTTTCATGGATGAAATTCAAATCTTTTGCTGTCATTTTGAAGGAAATATAGTCTACTTTATTCTAATTTTTTTATAACTTTTACAGACAGCATATTTTAATTACAAAAAATGAAATTGCCGGGAAATGAGGAAAAAATATTTACTTTCTTAAGTTTAACATTTTTATAAAGTATGGACATGTAGGTTTGAGGTAAATATTTTTATACAAGTTTATTTTCTATACGCTAAGGATAACAGTGATGTTTTTTATTTTAAAATTGCTCTAATGCTTTTCTTTTGACAAACGTTTTGGTTGGGGAAGTACCCGCGCCATTTTATACGCGCAGGCAGTCTGTTGCGCTCCGACGTAAGTCCCACATCACGGCTCGCGACCGCCGACGTTAGTTTGTTTACTTATATTTTCAATTATGAAACACTACAATGATTTTCGTTTGCTTAGTCATATAATGTATTAGTAAGTAAGTGATTGAGGAAGTATTTTTTTAGATATCAACATCTTTTAACTTTAGCAACCGCCTTATCGCAAGAATGCAGTGTGTTCGCTTCCAACTTGTTCAGTAATTTTGTCAACTAACCATTTTATTTTTCTTATACAATATATGTATAAATAAATATTACTAAGTATTTATCGTTCTCATGTAAGTGACGATTGTCTTAATGAGAATAAAGTTCTTTAAACCGATCTAGCTTCTTATGTTTCCAGACCTACATAGACTTGCATCATATAGCACACTGCGGATTATCGACAGTCATTCGAGACCTGCGCGGTACACCAGGCTGGTGGGCGTTGTACTACTTCGGCAGTGGCGTGACATTTACGGGCGCGTACCCTAAATCAAGCAGTCTTGTCTATACAGGACGGCGCTACCAAACCCAAGCATTCTACCTGCTGAAAGTCTCACACCTGGATATGAGTTTCCTTGGCTTTCCTGGAAGTCATTAAATAGACTCCAGACTTAGGCTAGGCTAGGCCGAAGTAAAGAAAACCGGCTCAGGTGGAGATTCACAGGTGACTCCACCCGAGAGTGTAAATGTGGTGCTGTCCCACAAACAGTGGTGCAATTAATATCTGGTTCAGCATGTCCTGTTATTTGCACGCTACAGGAGTTGATGGTTGCTGCTGATAGTGGCAAGCTCGTAGCCAAATTCTGGGCTAACTGTATTTAGATTAGGCTTTTGAATTTATTTTAGACTTGACTAGGGCTTTTTAAGTATAGGAGTTGGGCGGTTTTTAATATATTTCGGAAAATTCTCACTTGTTTTCAGACTTATTCAGGTCTCAAAAATGGTAGGTAAGGCGAAAAACATTTTTGGAACTTTCCGCTTCAAGTAATCCATTTTGATACTCTTCTTAGTACCTACCTCATTTAGCTGATAATTGGCATACGTGATTAACTTTGGTGAGAATGCAAAAATATGATCCCGTCGAGCTGGTCTAATGGTGCAACCGAAAAGCGGCCATAGTCCTAGCTCCATAACTGAACAAGAAAAACCCATCGTGTTTGGATTTCTCTTGGCAAGTAACATACGTTTGTCAAACAGCCTAATCAAATGCAATGAAAAATTAATTATAACAACCGGAAACATACTTTATTACTGCTGAAAATATTAAAAATTGTCTAACTCAATAATCGCTGAACATGCATGTGGGTGTTTCGGGAAGACCCTGGCTGGAAAGAAGTAATTTTTTTTTTCTTTGACGTCGTTTCACGGATCATCCTGCTTATCTCTCTTCAAACCTTCTACAATTACATAACATGCATCATATAGCACACTGCGGATTATCGAACGGTATTCGGGACCTGCGCGCTGCTGCAGATTGGTGGGCGTTATCAGGTGGGCAGCATCTCCACTATAAAAGTCCAACGTCGCCACCCTGCCGCACTGCGCCGCCGACCACTGAACTGAGCGGCACTATGGACCAGCTAATCCTCACATCCGCGACTTCCTTGGTGATTTAAGAAGGTAAGTGTATTGTAATTAGGCCAACTTATTAGAGCTTAGAAAGTGTTTGACAGTAAATTAATCGGTGGTTCTAGTTTAACTTGACTTGCAAAAATTAGGCCCCCTACACCTCTGAGCTTTGGTTCTTTGGTGGGAGTTTTTTGCTTTAGTATATCTCTACTATCAAGAACTAAAAACCAAATTCTCTAACATCAGAATTGTTGTTTTTTTGAGGGTCAGTAATTATAGCCTCCCCTTCCCCTGCACACCTGTGAGCCGTACTGTTCCTTTGATGTGTTTGCTTTGTTTCATCTTTCTTAGACAGGAATATAATATTTTGTTTACTCGCAAAAATTGCAAATTTTACTCGGTCCCTTCCCCGCCACCTCACCTGAGGCCATGACCGCAAACTGATGTTGTGGGTTAGGGAGTCTAGTTTCAGTATGCCAATAAATTATCTGCTAGGCACGTCACGCTGTCCAAAGGTGAAGTTTTCTATAATATTTCTATAATTCTAATACTTGGTTTTGTTTCTTCGATAGATACCAGGGCGTCCTCGCTTTGCCGCCTTGCTGCGTGTCGTATGGAGTGGGGAGAGCTGATCCTTTAATTCACCGACAAAACAAAACACTGTAAGTTTTCTTCTTTTGATCCTTTCAGATAGAGCAACGATCTTTCATATGGTGTTAGGTTGAACGAGGTACCTACTTATAATAGCGCCATATTTCGACAGGCAGCTTAGCAACAGATGATAAACAGAAACGATTATACTACTCATCCCTTTCAAAAATCCTATTTTCACCCAGGACACCAACTTTTACAAAAAAACTGCAAACTGATGAATAGCATCATAAAATCTATCTTAGACACAGGCTTAAGATTTAATGGTACCTAGCAAAAAGGTTTAATTAATGTTTTATTTTTCACTTTTACAGGTACCCGTGATGATGCAGCTTCACTCCCGACCAAGCCTCAACATCTCCGGCTAAGAGGCTACACCAACTTCTCTTGTCAGAATCAGCTTTCACAGATTATTTATTTTTACAAAATAAGTAATCTGTGAAAGCTGATTTCCTGGAAAGCGTTATTGTAAGGAAATATGTCATCTAATATTGTAGCCGTCTAACAGACGATGATATCATTAAATCAGGCTAATGGGCTAAACGCAACTGCTCTTATGAGTAACTTTGTGATTTAGCTCCCAATTTGATGACTCAATTCAGACATTATTCTGGGAATATTAACTACCTCACTTGGCCAAAGGAATCGTTCTTGCAAAGTTTTAAAAGCAAATATCAGAACGGATTTGCTGTCTGTCATCTTTCTTCAAAATCCCTCAGTCATTATAAATATGACACGCTCGGGTAACGACTTCACTGATAGCATCAACATACAGTGTAAACATGCATTTATTTGCACAAAAATATCACTTAAGCGACATTGATTAAACAGTTCCAACTTTGATAGATAAGATAAGCATACGGATATGGAATTATGACCGGATATGACATGAGTGTCTATACAAATAGATAACTATGACAGGCGTGGATCCAGGCGGAGAGGTTCTGAGTACCCCCTCCCTCCAAAACTAACAAATGCTTGGTTTTGGAGTTTTCGGTCCTTGTGACTTGAGACTTGGATACGCGCCTGATATTCATTGTAATATTAGGTACTGCTTGATAAATCCAACTAGGATATGATACGGTTCAGAGTAACGTGGGCTATATAAGAAAATCATTAGGTACTATTTATTGAAATGCTATGATGATGATGATTCATAATTCATAACTCATAATTCATGTCATTCACTATATCGCTATCAAAAATCGATGTATTTCTTAGGTATTGATATGATAATGTAAGTTATTATTAAGTACCTATACCAATCTCTGGTGTATTTTAAGGAATTTGAGAAGTGATTAAGACCCAAGTCCTTCCTAAAGATAAATCATGAGTAAATAATAATGTAAAACTGGTTTGTTTTATTTGAAACTGCCCCACGAATGACCAATGAACGGGATTCGTAAAGGCTTGCGAACAAACAGGCGCAGTGTGACAGTGCGGCGGGACCCACGTAGAACAATTTCTATGAAAACTTCATGGAAATTGGTGTCGCGTCGCGCCTGTATGATGAAGTCTTAAGACTAATGCAATGCAAGTGGCCCAGTGGGACCATTGGTGGCCCAGAAGTACTGGGCCAGACGCCAGACTCACTGGTCGTGGGTTAGAACCCGCGCAAGCATGTAGGTACTTTGTGCGACGTATTTTATCACCCCTGGTGTAAGCGAAAGCAAAAGGGGCTTATCTGAGGAAAAACTGACCAAGTGCGAGTTGGACTCGCTCACGATGGGTTACCATACCGCAAGACAAGAAACACGTTCCTTGTACGGAGACCCTTTTATTAAATTCAATTGTAAGGTGTCAATGAATATGGTATAGATAGATGGTGATGATGGAGTAGCAAAGAGGAATGAGGATAAAATAGTTACTAGCTTCACTGTGGGAAACATACGTACAGCTGCGCAAATTAAAGCGAAGCACGTGTCGATTGGGCATACCACGATAGCGGCGGTAAGTCCTCTCTTTGAGGAGCGGCTTGAGAGGCGGCACGGCGTCCTCACCTTCCGCCTGACGCAGGTCCTCACCGGACACGGTTGTTTCGCGAGGTTCCTGTTTCGGATAAGGCGGGAGGAAACGCCCGGGTGTTTCCACTGCGAAGATCGCCCTGAGGACACAGTGGAGCACACGGTGGAGGTCTGCCCGGCTTGGGCGGAGCACCGCCGTGTCCTTGTGGAGGCGATCGGCAGTGGCGATCTCTCGCGTCCGGCCCTGGTCCAGGCCATGGTACGGAGCGAGAGTGCATGGGTAGCCGTCACCTCCTGCGAAGCAGTAATGCTCACGAAGAAGGAGGAGGCGCACGTGAGGGAGAGGCTACTTAAGTTTACCTCATAATTCAAGACCGGCAAATTTAGGTACTACTAATACTAAACATCGATAGTACCGAAGTTTAAATGGATATGAGACATGGCTCCTCAATTCACGAAATATCAACCGATAACATCTGAATTACAGAAACGTAGCCATCACAAAGACAAAGTTATACTTGGTAAATTATAAAGTATTTATTTAACCATTTATGCACACACATATAAACAGACAAGAAGAAAGGAACAGAAAAATACGTACATAGGCGCGTAAGTACGTATATTTCATGTTTCTGTAGGTACCCAATTACACAGGACTCCCTCCAACCCCATCTATACCGTCCAAACCGTGGCTAACTGTTGTACCTAACTACAAATTTGTTCTTCCATGTTGCAGTTGAATCTCAATGTCAGTATTACACACTTTCTCCAAAGACAGGTTTTTCACCAATTTAAAAAAAGGTGAAGGATGTGCATTCGAATATGTTGTATGTGCACCGCATTTCTTATTTAATACCAGGCCGATTTATGCAATTCTTTTAGCACTTGGTAAAAGACGCGGTGACTCCATGTAAATTTTACTAACTTAGCTTGAGTGAGCTATGATACACACACATTTCCACACACATACACACACAAATTCTCTCATACACGCACCCCCGCACACATATATACACACACACACACACACACACACCAACAGACTATTATAATAAATAAGAATTATTAACTCATAAACTGTTTTTTAGTTACATGTTGCACTAACTGTAAGATTTAAAAGAGCGGTGCCTCCTGGCACAGGCATCTCTATGCTTAAAAGGAGATGCCACCAACTGTATAATGTACAAAGTGCAATAATGAAATAAAACATTTTGATTTTTGATAATGACAAATGATAATGCTTCTAAGGAATTATTGTAAAGCTGCAGATTGTTGCATAGAGATGAAAGTGACTCAGGTGACAGAGTTAATAATGAAAATAGAAAAGAGAAGAGTTTAAATTAGTTTAAAAATCAACAACATAGTGTGAGCAAGAGTAATTAGGGTTAAGAAGAATATTGCCTATCCGATGATATCTTTGATCACTATTGGTTAATTTCACAGACTTCCAATATCAGTTATTTTGGAAGTGTTTGAGGTAGGTTATTTATAAGGTTATTAGGAGAATCACCATGAAACGGAAAAGGGGTTTTTCCTGCTACCTAACCGAAATGCGAGCATCATATTTCTAAACTAAAAATATTATATTTTATTTTGAAACCGGCACATGGTTCAGGTCACTTAGAAACACATACATTTTCTGTTTAAATTGAAACAAACTCAAAAAGGGCCAGCGCGGTGTACAGGTCGAATGCACTATTTCAACAATTTCTTAAGAAACGCCTACAATATCTGATATCTAATCTTAACTTAAAATACTCGTACCTCATCTGGCCACCATAAGATTAGCCCCTGGAATACCCAAGCGAGCCCTTAATACAATTGAGAAATTGTACAAAAACCGCCATAAACCTGCATATTCTGCGAAAATTAGAGAGTAATTTTATGATTTTCCTTCTACTGTTATTACACGCGTTGTCTACATCTCTGTTATCTTCTCTCCTATCGCAGGTGTGCTGGAAGAGATTTCTGTAGAAATAAGCATTACCTTTGTACGTATTTTTCTGTTCCTTTCTTCTTGTCTGTTTATATGTGCATAAATGGTTAAATAAATAAAATAAAATGAATAGTATTTTTTAGGAATTTGGGAGACATATTTTAAGTCAAGGGCAGGCTGATACATACATGCCGTCTGTTGGGACAGGTCAGCTTAAAGCTGCAATGGTTCTTTCTTCAAAAGGCGCATTGTAAGACTCAAATAAAATTCTAATTAAAAATCTAAATAAAAAATCATTTATTTCAGGTACCACATAACCCATAATTGAAAGCAAATTACATTATTTAATAATATATACAAAAACACACTAAAATTGAATACAATATAAATACAACATCAACACACAAATTAGATAAATCAAATTCAAATACATATTCAACCATAATCAACACATTTTCATTACAGTAGTCTCTTACGAGCGATACTGTATGTAACTTGTCTGTTACAGCAGTGTCGCATATAAGGACAGTCCAACCTACTTATTATCATACTCAGAACGGCTTTGGAGCTGGCCCGCAGTTTGCGCACAAGAGACGCACAGCGTTTCCGCATGGTCGCATGAAAACAGTCCGTGCGCGCCCATGCGAACATACCTGAAGCGCTGCAATAGCGAGGCAGACCCAAAACCGCTCTGAAAGCGTTGTTAAATTGAATGCGGAGGGTGCTGTAGCGTGTAATGGCCCACAGGCTGCAGGTGTACATGGACGTGCAATATGCTCGGAAAAATAATAATAATAATATAATGTTTAGATTTTAAAAGAGACCATGACCTCAATAAGTTTAGTTCAATTTATAATATATAGGTACCCTTATTTATTATTTCAAACCTAAAATTAATTGATAAATGACCTCTGAGTTTATTTCGGCATTTCTTCTCAGGGAACAGTCAGCTAGGAAATGCCGGCGCCATCTAGTGTTTTAAATATTGACGTGTAAAAATGTCTTATAAGATCTACTTACTAATATTTCATTTCATTTCAGATGTTGGACCGATATAGGGCACGGATGTGATAGTGTGAGTGTAGCCCTACTCCTTAGTGGGAAACCGACCGAAACACTTATATTAATCAATTTAGGAAAAGCAATAGTTTTATCAGCCTAGGGTAATTTATGAGTCACAAAAGCGACTAGTGGACAGAGCAAAGGCATTATCACTGTCACTAGTTTAATTACGGCTACTAGCTATAGCCACTTTATTATGCACTAGCTTTAGCCAGCGGCTTCGCCCGCATGGTGTCGAAAATTATACCAAGGCAAAAGTACGACCGGGATAGAAATATCCTATGTGTTAATCCAGGTTGTAATCTATCCGTGTGCCTAATTTCATATAAATCCATCAGCCGTTTTTACGTGATTGAGTAACAAACGTAAAAACGGCATCTTAACATAAAAGTTTCACGTTTATAATATTAGTTGGATTTGCCCTCATAAAAAAAGTTGCAGGTCATCAGATAAATTCCCAAATCTTTCGGTTTTGCAAATAAAAGGTCGATAAAGCTGCAAATCAATCGTGTAACGATTGATTTTCAACTTTATTCCATTAGCATAAGATTCATGTTCAATTGGGAAAATTTGACAGTTTGAGATAACTTGATGTGCTGGCGTCTTTACATCTCGACTTTGTTTGAACAGCATAATTAATTTGTACTAAAATTTAGTATAGGCAAATATTCAAGTACAGTTTGTGGGTACCAAGTCTCTAGAGCAGTGGTGGTCCAATGGTTTCGTCCGCGACTTACGAGTTGTAGCCTATGAGTTCGAATCCAGGCACAAACCCCCCCCCGCACTTTACATTATGCACCTATTTGATTTCATTACCACTGCACTCAAACAGTGAAACGAAACATCGTGAGGAAACCTAAAATTCGAAGACATATGACATCTACCTACATTGGGCCCGCGTGGTGGATTACGGCCCACTCCCTCTGACTGAGAGGAGACCTGTGTCGCGGCAGTGGGAACGTTATAGGCTGACTAGCTTTTGCAAGCGGCTTCGCCTGCTTGGTGGTCGAAATTATTCCACGAGAACCGGGATAAAAAATATCCTAAATATCCAGGTTATATTCTATCTGTGTGCCAAATTCATACAAATCCGTTCAGCCATTTTTGTTTCATTGAGTAACAAACATTCAAACATCTAAACACACCAAACTCACTCACATTTATTATAAGGCTGATACGAGTATAAGACTGATTATAAGTCTGCAAATTCTGGCTAGTGACAACCGCTTAGTGTGCGGCGTTACTTGTTCATCCCAGACAGAATTATCGATCGGTCTTGCGTGCTGTAGGATATAGATAGATGGTCAGAACGCACCCCATCCATACCCCTTAGATCGTGTCTGACTAATATATATAATATACCTATCTACTACTTAGTATTTGGAGGTCCATGTTGCAGTTAAACCTTATTTTCAGTTTTAACACACTTCCTCCACAGAAAGGTTATTAACCAATAAAAAAAAGAAAATGTTATGCTTTTGAGGAGCAATTTTTTTTCATGTACGTATATGTACCCTTTTCTTAGTGATTACTGGACCGATTTACCTACGTGATCGTTCTTTTGGTAAAAGTAAAGTAAGTCTTTTGTGGTGCTTCCATAGGTAAACATTTGATCAACTTAAATAATAGGGTTTTAATCCAGTTCATTTATATTAATGCTGCTGTTATCTTAACAACTCGTAGAACATTTGTTTGGGGTACCGACTTACAAAAAAAAATACTTTTTACTAAAACAAAAACAACTGATGACGTCGAAAATTTTACAGCCTTGAGATCAACAGAGCGTGCAGCGCTAATTCAAACGGTATTCAATATCGCAGTTATGCTAGTCGACAAACTGTATCCTCCAGTCACTGTTTCGTAGACAAATAAAGCCTTGCAACATATTTCTTTAAATAATAATCTATCGATCTGGACTGAGTGTTCTCTGGGTTTTTTTTTCGGTAAAGTAGTTCTAACTAACAGCCATCGCAGCCTTGAGCGCTATTGTGGTTAGTACGATCAAAAGTAATTAGGGATAATAAGTTATCAACGCCCAACGCCCTCCTGACCGCCTATCCTGAATGTGATCTATTTGCTGATGAATGGAGTAAAATCATGCGTGTGTGTTTGATGTTTTGCGAGAGTAAGTATGCTAGGTTGTCCTCTATTATTTGTTAGTATTTGTAATATGTTTGTTATATCTATTCAATCTGTATGTTAATTAATGTAATTGGTGTTACCGTTTTAATTAACAATAAACAATAAAAATACTTAGGTATACTAACATTAGTTTAAGAACTTAGTTATTAAGGTTAAACAAAAAGGGTTTATTATTGTTTGCTTTTCAGTTTTTTCGGCGGTTTATTTTTTTTGCTAATAAGTTTTTATTGTATAATTTTTTGTAACAGGTCACAAACATTGTGAGGTTTTTTTTTGTAATACACAACTCAGCATTAAAATCTGTGAGTGAACAATAAATCACACCTATTTTCCCACCCTTAGGATAGGATTTTTTTTTCCAAATTTATATCGGACCAACTTCGGCGTATACCCTTTACAATAAAAAAAGAATGATCCAAATCGGACTACTTTGTAAGAAGTTATGCGTGGTCATACATAAAAATATATGTATACGCGTCGACTTGAGAACCTCCTCCGTTTTTTCGTCGGTTGATAAAATGAATAGCTGCACCTAGATATTATTTTTAGTTGACAAAAACATTACCTATTCGATGAGATACTCATCTTTGATCAATCTATCTACCTAGCCTTTTTCCAACTAAGCTGGAGTCGGCTTCCAGTCTAAACGTATGCAGCTGAGTAGCAGTAATTTACATAGAGCGACTTCCTATCTGACCTCCACAACCCAGTTACTGGGTAATACGATACCCCTTGGTAAAACTGGTTGTCAGAGTTTCGGGCTTCTGACGACCCGTAACGCTGTCAAAGATTCACGATACCAACATGACAGCCGGTACCAACGGCTTAACGTGCTTTTTGAGGCAAAGAGGGGTCTTGGTATGTGAAGACCCATCCATGGACCAACCGCGGCAAGCGTAGCTTAACAAGTCCTTCTTTAACTAATGTTTGACCGAACATAAGTTCGCAGACATCGAATATACCTTGATAGGTTATTGATTAGGTTATTAGGGGAATGTCCACTAAACGGAAAAAGGGTTTTAACGGTAACACTAATAATATCTACGTTACAGTAAACGTGTACATCATATTTCTAAGTGTCGCCGCATACTAAGCAATTAGTGGCGAGTCTTATTATTATGGGCTAGACCGAGTAGTGTACACCAGTTCCCTTCAGAAGAAAAGGCGCAGCCGCTGCTACTGGGTAATTTCAAATAGGAAAACCTGTGCAGGATCAGGTTTGTTCATCCAAAATGTAGCAACTTGTGTAGTTTAACAGTTGTATATTGTAAAATAAAATATAATATTCGTTTAACACCTGGTTGCCATGGCGGGGTGGCGGTCGGAAAGAAGTTATACAGTTCAAAATTTGAGGGAGGCGCGAGTGAATGAGACCGAATGTAAGCGACCGAAGGAACGACCGGATTGGAATTCGATGGCGATCTTCTTTTCTTCCACGATAGATGGCGAGTGTGCGGCGTCCGTTTGTATGTTTGCGTCTGGATGTATAGATGGCGTGGACAAAACCCAATAACAGTTTGCTCGACTTGTGAATCGAATCCAGGACCTCATGCTCAGCAATAGAGGTTGCAATCACTAGACTAGACCAACGAGGCAGTGTGCTTAATATTGTCTTACGTAATAAATGAACAGCAGCCCCTCTTGAGTTGTTCCGAACTCCAAACAGAATCAATAATGATGATAAAATGTAGCATAAAAAAAACTTTTTCCAAAAAAAAAACAACCGACTTCCAAAAAAACACTACAAAGTGAAAAATAACTTTAATTTCGGAAGTCGGTGTCTTTGGAGCTGCATTTGAATTTTTTGTCACCGCCTTCCGAAATTAAAGTTATTTTTCACTTTGTAGTGTTTTTTTGGAAGTCGGTTGTTTTTTTTTTGGAAAAAGTTTTTATTTTTCACTTTTTAGTGGTTCACATGTGCTTACACCTTCACAGCATACTGGCGTGATGTTATGTTATGAACTGGTGTAAGCAATAGACAGAGATGAGATTTCAGCAATCCCAGTCCATTTGCTATCATTTATTGAGGAGTTCCGTTGCATATCTTCGAAGTTCTTCATCAGATCTTCACCAAATTGAAATGGAACCACTCTGAGAAAGTACTCTTCCAAAAAATACCTAAATCGCTTTGTGTGCCTATAAAATTTGAAGAGTTCTCTCCATTTCTCCAGGATCCCATCATCAGATCCTGATTTGATGATCATGGGACCACCTGGGAAGTATACCCTTTCAAACAAAAAAAAACAAAATTCAAATCGGTCCAGCCATCTTCGAGTAATCGGGGAACATACATAAAAAAAAATAAAAAAAAAAAAAAAGGTTCCGACGAATTGATAACCTCCTCCTTTTTGAAGTCGGTTAATTAGTTGCATGTTATTAAAGAAGTATGAATGAATATTTGTTATCGTCTCCGAAGTGTAGCCAGCGACAGTAGTAATAGGTATATAATAATAAATAAACATTTTGTTTGTCTTCCACAAAGGCGCCTTAAATATATGAAGATTACAGTAACTGAATAAATCCTTTGTTAGAGACTGGTATAAGCACTAGGAAAACCTGCTACACAGATTACCAGCCCCCTCCCCCCCCCCCTCCTCCCAAAACAGTGTTTGAGTATAACTTAATTCTTAAAAATAGGAAACACATTAGCGAAACTAAAATAAAAAAAAGATATGTACAGTAGCTTAGTGTGCGGCGTTACTTATTTAACATCCCAGACAGAATTATCGATCGGTCCTGCGCGCTGCAGGATGTACTCGTAGGTGTGTTGGCCTGTGATTGAAATGCACTCAGTTCGCTCTCAGCCACGGTTCGGAGTGTCACAAATTGAGCTACGGCTCCTTTTTTACCGATTTATTGGATGTATTAAGGTAAGTGGCAGGAAGTGTACTTTAAATCATTTAAGCTATTGCAGAACAGAATAGTGTTATTCAGAATAAATTAAAACTTTCAAATAGCTTGTGACTGGTTTCCCCTTATAGGATCACTTTGTTGTCCGTCTGTCTGTGAAGTTTGCTAAGCAATAATTTAAGCTGTGATAAACTAGAATAATTTGAAGTGTTAAATTCCATTGTCCCTAAGAATAAATATCTCTGTTGATTTAACTATAATTTATCTCTTTGTGATTCCAGGAAGCTGTGTGCCAGTTGATCTTCCGCGTCGCCCCTGGGACATCGACCACTAAAGGTACCTATTTATTATATTACTTTAATCTCGAATAATTTGTACGGTTAACACACGTAAGTAATGAAGGCACGAACACACTTGCCACTTGACACTTGAAGGACGAAAGTCGCCCTTGTTACTACTAAATAAAGGCACGTTTTATTTGAAATTGTGAGATGGACGTGTGATTGAATTGACAAAGTAGCTATGTTTCGCAGCCTGTTTATTGATCGCAATTCGTTGTTTAAGCAGACTTTCTATATGTAAATTCACAATTTCACATGATTTCAGTTAACTTATAGTACTTCATGATGTTGTAAAAACCAGTTGGTTTTGGGCTCGAACACGCTACTCCCGAGCATGTGGTCCTAGGTTCGAATCCTGGGTCAGGTTAGTGTAATTGAGTTTTTCTCTCTGGAATTTCTCAGTAGGAACCCGGAGTCTGGATTTATGTCCGGTTTATGGCAACAGGTTCGCCCTTTATTACATTGGACTTTAAGCATACTGTAGCTGGGTGTACAACTCTACCCTAACGTGACGTTATTATAATATGTGTGTGTGGATTTAGGTGCTCTTACACAGGCAATTTTTTGAGCAATTATTGCTCGGCAACACTAATGGATCAATTAAGTGGAGCAATCTGGAGCAACAACAATAAATTGCCGATGTGTTTCGGCAATATTGATTCTGATTTCTCCATATATTTCTTGAATATCCAATCGGTTTGGAAATTTTCTTTCTATCTCATTTGTACGTATAACTACGTCTCGTTTTTGGGAGAGGAACCGGCTGGCGGCGGGGGAGGCGCATTGCCAAGTTTTTTAAGTTGCTCCATATTGCTCCATATCGTGTGGCCGTATCTCTGGCAACAGGTGGCTACATGTTGCTATTGCCCTAAATTGCTGGATGTAGTCGTGACGTCATAGTTATCGAGAATTCTCAAGGTGGAGCAATTTTAGTTATTCGTGTAAGCGCACCTTTAGATTAGCTGTTGGGGTAGTGAACATAACATATTTGTGAAAATTTATGAATGGAATAATTCGTCGGATTTGAATAAATATGTGTTCTATCGGAATATTTCTGGTAGGTTCTTCCAGAGATTAGCGTGTTCAAACAGACACACAAACTTAAGTTTTATTATTAGCATAGTACTCAATACTTTATTGCATTCCACATTCTTATGTGGTAAACTTATAATTAGATCATATGGACCCTGTCGGGCACAGCAAAATAAATAAGTTAGATAGGATGCATTTGTTAAATATTAAACATTTAGCAAAACTACAAAAAAAAACATGTAGGTACTTACTGGTTTTTAAAATCTAAAATACAATCAATTCATAGAAAATAAAATATAATATAAACAGATAATAATAAGAGATGTAATAATAATATTAATAGGTCAAATTAAATTTAAAGTTGCGAGTACATACGTTATGACTTATGAGTCTATCACTTAAATATTCGTTAATAGAGTAATAGCTAGTAGTAGCTAGTATACTTATATAGATAAGAAACATAAGTATAGATATAGATTGCCGACGGAAAGTTCAATTCAAAATTAAGTCAGCAATTTCCCTCCACTTTTATTGACTGTCTTATCAAACTTCTAAAATAATGCTTTCCTTTACAGGTCGTAGATGAGCTAAGCCCGCAGCAAACCGCATGGTGCAGCTTCATTCCTGTCCACGTCTCAACAACTCCAGCGAATAAGCTAAACCTAATTGGATCAGTTCAGAACCAGCTTTCATAGATTACTTATTTTGAATCAAAATAGGTAATCTGTGAAAGCTGGTTCTGTAGTTCGATGCGTTTCTTTGTGAATACCTATTGCAAGAAATATGGCGTCGAAAAATGAAGCATCCTCGCAATTTCATCAAATTGGGCTATTTGGCTGGTAACTGGTTACTATGCAATTTAGTTCCGGAATTGATGTTTAATATTGCAAGGATTAGAGAAAATTTTGGGGCCGTTATTTGTATGTGTTTTACCCCGAAGTTATGGACGGGTAAAAACTCTTAACAAATACGGACCCCTCTTGGTCAACGGAATCGTTCTTGCAACGTTTATTCAGCGAACACCTAAATGGGTTTGCACTTCATCTTTCTTTAAAATCCCCTCGTCGTATATCATGACACGCTCGGGTAATTACGACACTGACTGCAACAATGTACGAATTGTTGTGATCAGTGTGCAGAAAAACATATCTCATTTATTAAAGAACAATTACTGTTCTTTATAAAATGAGGTATTCACACGGAAATGAAATTATGACCGGATATGACATGGTGTTATTTGTTAGTTACCTATTTATTTGTGTGTCTCACTAATGGATACGTAACTATCAGACGTGGATCCAAGGGGAGGAGTTCAGTTTCCCCCTCCCTCCAAAACAAACAAATGCTTTGTTTTGGAGTTTTGGTCCATAGTGACTTAGACTTGGATACGCGCCAGCACTTGTATATATGTATAAACGTATATATATTCAAAATTTTATTATGTTCGTTTGTGAATAAGAACTACTAAAGACACAATGTTGCACAATGTTACTTAAATTAAAAAAAATGTAAATATATTTTTGTGTTTTTATTTGAAAGTCCCGTCATCCGTTCTCTTCCCGTGGGTGTCGTAGGAGGCGACTAAGGGACTTACTAGAGAATGGGCAGCAGCGTTCTCTATGCATTTACCACCATACTGCGATTGCCAACCCGCCTACCAAGCGTGGCGATTATGGCAAACCCCCTCAAATTGGGGAATTGAAAGTACCCCTTGACTAATGGAAGAAATAAGTTATGCTCAAAGAGAGGTAACCAACTAGCTAAGTTGCAAGCTCTTTCGCAGCCTCCCATAATAGGTACATAACATGTTTATACGAGTAGCTGTCCATCGTGGATCTTTGATAGTCGTTACGGGTCGTCAAAAGCCCGAAACTCTGACAACTAGTCTTACTAAAGAGTATCGTAATATCCCGCAATTCGTTTGTGGAGGCAGTTGCATCCAGTTAGACTGGAAGCTGACCCTAAAATAATTGGGAAAGGGCTAGGCAGATGATGATGAAGTAGTATTACTTTACATCTAAAATTGTATCTGAAATGTATGCTGGATTTAGATGATATGTCTTTCCCTGATCATCATAATACGATTGCTACATAACACACGCCCAACATCTTCGGGTTCGTCGCTCAGCTCCGCCTCGCAGTTGCCGGAACCTGCTCCAGACGTGAGTCCAGAGATACCGGCCGCTGCAGTTGCGTCGAGCTCGAGCGACGAATATTTCTCGCCGCCGACGACACCACCACCAGTACGTCGGCGCGGAAGAGGCCGACCACCGGCCAGCTTAGGACTCCGAGGCCCACCGGCCTCTGATAGGGTCCCCGCTCCTGGTGAAAGAGTGCAGCGTATGAAGTGGACACAAACTGTCAACGAAAATGTCATGCGCGCATATACTATGGCAATATATATGGAATAGGCAGCGACCTATCGTTGCCGGCCGTTGTCGACTCTATGGTTGACGGTGGTCATGGGACGCGGTGCTATCCTTCTGCGAATCAGTCATTTCGCAGAAGGAGGCTGCGGAGAGGAACGAGAGATTGCTTCCGTTAACCCGATCCGTAGCAGACGCACCGGGCGTCGGCGGAGGGCGTACAACGCCCTCTTCCAGCCCCCCTAAATGGGTCCAGGGGCGACAGATCTGGGGAAATCCGTCGCCCTCTACTTCTTAGGACCCGAGATGGCGGCGCGTAGTGTTCCACGCGCGCGTCTATATGATGTAAGGGGGGAGTCTAACACCTCACTCCCCCCCAAACTCGAGGTGGCCCGCAGTGGCGGGCCGGCACTAGCCGGGGATCGCGAAAGTCGTATTAGATCACGTGATCCCCGGTGCAAGTGTGAGACGGAACACCGGGGTGGTTTTAGTCAGTAAGAGTCTGACAGACCCCTCCACCCTCCCCAGGGCGGAGGACATCATGAGGATTTCCCCCCGTAATTCAAGCAGTGGTTGAGGCAGTTCAAGCTTTCAAGAAAAGGCTAGTTGAGCTCAGATTCACTTGCCCATCTGTCAACATTAGGATACGATTCATACGATGCTATTAGCTTGCGTCGTAATAATACTCTACAAAATCATAATGAGCGCAATTACGATGCTGGAGTTCCTCTACGAGTTCATACCGTAAATTTGTCATTAGTGGGGTAGTTTCAAATAAAACAAAAAATGTGTTACATATTATTTCTTACAATTATTAGAAACCCATCAATGAAAATAAGTTTCTTTCCTTACTTTAATTCCTTCAATATACCAGAGATCGATATAATAATAACCACACATTTAACCGCATATAATAATAACCACACATTTAACCGCATATAATAATAACCACACATTTAACCGCATATAACTAGGGGATGATTGTCTTAAAATACACCAGAGATGCCTTATATTATCTTATCTAAGAACCACATCATATCCTAATATAATGAATCAAGCAGTACTTAATATTATATCTAAAGAATATCAGGCGCGTATCCAAGTCTCAAGTCACAAGGACGACAAACTCCAAAACAAAGCATTTGTTAGTTTTGGAGGGAGGGGGTACTCAGAACCCCTCCCCTTGGATCCACGCCTGTCATAGTTATCTATTTGCATAGACACTCATGTCTTATCCGATCATAATTCTGCTACATAGGAAGACATATTTTCTTGCAAAACGGTTTCCAGGAAATCAGCTTTCACAGATTATTTATTTTTAATAAATAATCTGTGAAAGCTGATTGTGACTGTGATGACTCTTGGTAGGTGGGAGTGAAGTTGCATCTTCACGGGACCTGCAAAAATAAAAACAAAATCGTTAACCAGGTACCAAAAAATCTTAAATTTATGAGAGAACTACTGCGAAGACTCTGAAGTCTAGTCCTGATTTTAAGACGACAGTCATCAGTTCTAAATATAAAAATACATCAGTTTGTTTGTATATAGATGGATGCCGCTGGTGAAAAAGGGATTTTTGATGGGGATAAGTGGTGAACCTCTGATAAACTGTTATCAAGGTGTGTGTTGTTTTGTCATCTGCTGCTAATCTTCTTTCAAAATAGATAATGGCTGCCGCTGTACCGCATTTAGAATGACGAAGTGCTCCCTGTCCGAACGTCCAAACTTAGTATGTAATACTCATTCAACGAAACACCTGAAGAGAAGGCGTTGCTGTAATTGAAAGCACCAAATAAAAAATCTTACAATAATTCCGGAGTTCCGGTGACTCGAAGGGCCAGCTCTCCCCGCTCCGCACGACACGCAGCTGCGGCGGCGAAGCGGGACGCGCTGGTATCTACCGAAGAAGAAAAAAACAAGTGTTATAATTACGGAAATTTTGCAGAAAATTGAACCGTAGATACCAAGAGCTCAGTACCTGGCATAGTGTACCTAAGGTCCGAGTTGACAAAATGCTATAGTGCAGTCAGGTGAGGGCGTGAAGCCGAGGAGGGGGTTGGCGGAAGGGGGAAAATTATCGACTATGGTGAGCAATTTATGTCTTAGTTCCTAATAAGAACAATAAACTCAAGCAAAGACTTCCACCAAAGAGCCAGTACGGCACAGAGGTGTGCGGGAAAGGGAGTAAATTGTGACCCTCGAAAAATTAATCGTTTGGTTTGTCGTTGAACAATTTGTTTCTTACTTCTTTATATGAAAGATGAACTAAAGCAAAGACTTCCACCAAAGAACAAAGGTTCAGAGGTGTGGGGGGCCTAATAGTTTCTAGTCTAGTTAAACTAAAACGACTGAATAATTTACCGTAAAACATTTCATCAGCTCTAATAAGAAGGCCTAACTAAAGTCAAACACTTACCTGCTTGAGTTACCAAGGAAGTGGCTGATGGGAGGACTGACTGATAAATCGTGCCGCTCAGGTCGGTGGTCGGCGGCGCAGTGCGGCAGGGTTGTGGCGTCGGGCTGTTTATAGCTGTGCAACGCCCACCGACGTGCTGCAGCGCGCAGGTCTCATAAAACGGTCGATAATCCGCAGTGTGCTATATGATGCAAGTCTATTCAGTTGTAAAAACATACACAAATATAGGAAGCTAGGTATCCTGTTGCTACACGATAGCTCCAGTCTTTACGCGTGGGGTAAATAAGAATAGTTTTTGCCTAGACAGGTAATCATCTTTCCTATAGGTAGTTATATAATTTCTACTACTAACGCCAATCGTTTTTCCGATACTTCTACTAGACTGTTGCTGTCTGCCACTGAGTGTGATGATGGGAATGATTATCGCCTCGGCTGTTAGGCAGACACATTGAGTCTGATAACAATAGAAAAATAACTGTATTAATTAAAACACACTTGAAGGTTTATAAAGATATAATAAGAATAAAAATACATAATGAGAAGAAGTATTCTTAAAAAGTGTTCACCATGCGAGCCTCGATCGAGACTATCATGATGCTAAGAAACATCTGAATTAAGTAAAAGCTAAGAAGTTAGGCCACCAAAAACGTTCATCATAATCAGCCTATAACGTTCCCACTGCTGGGACACAGGCCTTTTCACTGTGAGAGGGAGTGGGCCGTAATCCACCACGCGGACCCAGTGCGGGTTGGTAGATGTCACTTAGCTTCGAATTTTTGGTTCTAGGACATGCCGGTTTCCTCACGCTGTTTTCCTTCACCGTTTTGAGAGCAGTGGTGATGAAATAGTTTACACAAAGTAAAGCGTCTGTCTGGCTTCGAACCTACGACCTACAATTCGTAAGTCACGTCAGTTACCACTGGACCACCACTGCTCTCCAAAAAAGTTAGGGCACTTTAATCTTCTAGTCGGTAGTTCTTATTTATTCAATTCAATTCAATTTATTCATTATCAATTAACATTGTGTTTGAAATATTACCTACTACATAATAAAAATTAAAATAAACACTCATAAAAACACTTAACACAACAACATTAAAAACATAAGTCACATACAATAATATTATTCGATGTCAACTCACTAAAATTTAAAACAGTAAATAATAAAAAAAATTAAAAAGTACCAATAAAATAGTTTGATGTCAACGTCAATAAATAAAAGGAATAATAATACATTAGTCACAAAAAAAAAAACAGACAGTTACTTAAGTTGACAGGAGAAAAAATAAATATAATACACAATAGTGACGAACATTAATTATGAGCCTCGGCTTTCCTTTTACTGTTGTGTATTCCTTTAATTAAATATTGTTTATTTTTATTTTTGGGGAGTGTAACTCTGTCTACCGTTTCGGAGCATACAAGCGTGATGCCACTGAGTTAGTGGCTCAGTGGTGCCACCTAGCGTTTTGCTATCGTTTCTATATATATCGTGGCAAACTACTTTTGCTTGATTCTTTAGCTTTTGGTTGTCCAACGAAGCAACTGAAGGATTAGTACCTATCTATTAATATACTAAAATAATGTCTACTTGTACGCATAGTTCCCTTTTGCCGTTACCAAAATTATTAAACTTATTTTTCAAAGGCAAAAAAAAGTGTAAGAATTGTTTAAAACAAAAGGCATTATTCCCTTTTTTGTTTAATTCGAGAATCAGTAATAGTGCTATGTGTTTTAATACTTACTGTGTTTTATTTTTGGAGATACTTAGATTGGTAAGTAGCCTCCGATTTGACAATACGATAATTCCAGATTATAATAATATAATAATTCCAGAGAATCTAAGTAGGCGGCTTTTGAAAATCGTAATGCGTCTTAATTAGCCGTTCCATAGAAACAAACGTTTTGGAAACCGGCGAGTTGGTGTTAATAAGTCATGTTTTCAACCTTACTATCGGTAAAAGTTACAAAAAAGTTAAATAGCAACACACATATTCAAATTTCATTTAACAAAAATAACTTATTTCAGTTTCAGTTGTTTTTTTTATATTTTTTATACATAATTAATGACTAAAATTCTGCTGACTTTGTTGTGCAAGTGTTTTGTAAGGCAACTTTTAAAAAGATGTCTTGATTAGGGCGTATTTACCACGGGTATTTTCGTAACCAAGTATCACAAACCAGTACATAATTTAATTATTATTTATAATGTAGCCATTTTTTTAAAACATCATATACATTAAATCAAAATACTTAGCTAGGCATAAACTTGTACAATATACAGGGTGATTGGAAGATGGGTGCAAAGCTTTAAGGCGAAGATAGTACAGACAATTTAGAACCATTTAAGCCATGGTTGTCTTAGACGAAGTCTTACCAAATATTTTTTTTTCGGAAATTCTCAAAATTTTATGTAAACTGCATAATTATGGCCAAATTGAATGATAAATGAATTCATTTTTTATTTATTTAATTAAAGTAATGTGTAAGCAATCAAGCAAAACATGTTTTAGGCTTCTGTGTCATTAGACATTTTTTTTTACAGACATTTAAAGCTCAGAAAAAATAAAAAATTTGTACAATACGTCTTTTAAACCTTATTAAAAAAAAAAACATGGTAAGACTTCGTCTAAGACAACCATGGCTTAAATGGTTCTAAATTGTCTATACTATCTTCACCTTAAAGCTTTGCACCCATCTTCCAATCACCCTGTATAACATAACTAACAATAATTACACTAGGTACTAAATTAAATAAATACAAGAACAAAAGGAGCCTAAGTATAGGCGGTACATAATCAGATCTAACTCATCATCATCAAGGTACCTAGACTTTCCCAACTATGTTGGGGTCGGCCTCCAGTCTTACTAGATGCAGCTGAATACCAGTATTTTTCATGAAGCGATTTCCTATTCGACCTCCATAACCCAGCTCCACAACACGCTACTGGGTAATACGTTTGGGCTTCTGACGACCCGTAACGACTGCGAAAGACCCACAAAGAACAGCCGGATGTCGGCCGGGTCTTGATACTTAAAGACGGCCACCCATCCACGGACCAACCGCGGCAAGCGTAACTAAACCTGACCGATCGATGCATGCGACTGTTATTGTTACTTATTTACATACCTATTACTTGTACACACCCCTCTTAATATTAGATTTGGGATGCATGAAGAAGCCTCCTCGTGTAGTGCAATTTGTTCCACCAGTAACTCAAATGAACCGAACGTTCAGCGCATCCTGGACAGTCACATCCAATACCTTGATGACTGGCCAATTCTTCCCTTGCGGTGGTAGGGCTAACGCCCGCCTGGTTCGCGACCACCTTCCCACCGGAGTCCGGCGTCAAGCAGCTTGCTGTGTTTCGTCGATGCGTGGGAGTACCAGTGCCTTGAACAAGAGTGAACAGGCATTTTCTGGGCACGCTCGATCCACCATAGACCTCATCAATCGCTTTCCATCAGGCGTGATCGAGGTCAAGAGCGGGCCCATTTAGTAATAAAAATAAATAAAAAAAGACCCAATTAAGACGTCAAATTATATCTAAAAACAACATAGCAAATAGTATGTACAGTATAATTTATTTTAGTATACACAAAAGAGTGTAAAAACAATAAAAAAGAATCCTAACATAGGATTTTACATTATGTTCTTGACTGGTATATCAAGTACATAGAACGTTTATTAAGGGATGTACACACATTGCTGTTAATTATGTAAAATATGGTTGCTATTGCAATCCAACCAGCATTTAAATAAATTCCGTAAATAGTCATGAGGTCAGTTTCAGTCGTCCCCGTAATTAAAGTCGCTAGCGAGTATATCTCAATATCTTTCGCCGACTGTACAATAATATAATTGGCGTATGTCAGTGGTTACAAAACCATACGGCGCCTTATTCCATTGAAACTCCGTAGTTCGCCAGGCCAGCTCAAAGTAAAAATAGACCGGCTAAAAATACGTGCTAAGGGTCCCTGAAACTATAAATTGTGATTGATCAATTGCCATCAATTGTAATTGTAGTAATATTGTCAATCGCTTCAATTGCGTTTGGCAGACGATCAATTTGCGCATCAATGTGCATCAATCACGCTAAAATTGACAATTGCGATTGATCGTTTCGGGGACCCATTATAGTCCGTATGTATGTCCATAAAAATACATAACTGTGTCTGCCTAGAGTGACGGAGGTATGTGGGAAGACAACCGACTAGGTGGACAGACGATCTCATTATAGTGTCCGGAAGAAACTGGATAGCCATGACAAAACCGCCAAAAGTGGAGAGATTTGGAAGAGACCTACACTCAGCATTGGGTGGCCAAGGGTTGAAGAAGAAGAAGAAGTGTCTGTCTATGCCTTTCGCCAGTTATGTTTAAAAGTCCCATGTAATAGGGGACCTATCAGACTCCAGGCTGCTTTTGAGAAATTCCAGATCGAAAAATCCAATAATACTTTGACCGACCAGGGAATTGAACCCAGGACCTTATGCTCAGTGGTAGCGCTTGCGACTACCAGACCAACGAGGCAGTCAGGTAGTATAATTATGTATAAAATAATTTTCAATAACAAAATACTACTATACTATGTACGAATATCTTAACGATAAAATAAAGTGCTATTTTATCTATCAATTGTTAGTACAGTAAGCTATATTACCTATTGAAAACAAACCTAATATAAAAACAAGGGAAGACTGATATTTTTTTTTAAAGATTGCCTCTGTCCTACTATTGCCAAACAGGGTCTATAATTATGTCATAAAAATTTAAGTTACCACTTAATTACCCAGTGTGTCAATAGATAAACAGTTTTTTTTTTGAAGGTGGGAAGTCATCAAATACCTTCTCCCTCTCTGGGTGAAGCAGGAGGGCGTGTCAGACTTTAGTCAGTAGACTAAAACCCACCCGTGTTCCTTCAGTTGCCTGTGTGCCAGGGCCGACGGTATCTCTTTCGAACAACCCGCACCCCTGGCAGGCATCGGCACTTGCGGACCCCACTAGTTTGGCGCACCAGGACACATGGCACGCCGTGACCAACCCAGGAACCAAGTAACATAAGGGCCCCAGACAACCCCGTGTCTATGGTCCCCCTGCGACGGGTCAGCGCAGTGGCCCCGCCGCCTACCACTTTTCGGCCGCAGGGGATAGGGAGAGCGGCCAACGCTATACCGACACTCCTCTTACCCTGCGGCCCCACCGCGTCCGCCATCAAACGGTGGCAGCTCCGTCCAGGCCACGGAAGGGAAGAGCGCTACTCAGAAGTACCGGCACTCTTCCTCCGCCGCCGCCGCGGCCAGTAACCCTCAGCCGCGATGCCTCCTATTCGACATCGCGGCCCGCCTCAGTTGCGGTGCACCTCACCGCAACCCACTTTTTGGCCGCTTTTTGGTCGTCAGCTTGGAGACAAAAGCCCTGACGAGCGGCCCCACCTTGGGGTTCCTCTTCGGTTCACCGTGGGAGCGGTCCACGGCTATTGAGCCCCCCCGCAACGACAATGCGGGAACCTACTGAGGGGCATAGATAAACGGTTGAATATAGAAAGCTTCCACCGACCGGCAACTTACTGTACCTGTATAACCAATCACCCGCGTAGTTCCCGTTCCCGTGAGAATACGGGGATAAAATATAGCCTATGTCACCCGGGGATAGTGTAACTTCCCAACAGTGAAAGAATTTATCAAATCGGTTCATTAGTTTCGGAGCCTATGCAATGCAAACAAACAATCAAATCTTTCCTCTTTGTAATATTAGTATAGATTAATAAGCAGCACGTAAGTATATCTCTCATAAGAGTATTGAACGGACCTGCGCAGTGCGCTTTGCATGCAGGGCAAGGCTTTGCCCTTTACTGCAGCCAGTCCGCCATTACTCACTGTGACGGAGTTTACATGTTATCGACTCTTATCGCCAATACGTGATTATTCGTGAAAAAGTATGTAATCTAACTTTTTCTTTTACTATTAACTTAGTAACACGCTGATTATTGTTAATGTATAGGGGTGTAATAGGGGATCGTGGGAGAGGTTATTTGAGGTGATTCTAAATCTGGTCATATGCATTTTTTTATCAATTTTTTGGCGTCCTCGCTTGTTTCTGGAGCGGTGTAGTGTTCGACTAATTTCACAATAATTCAATAAACAACACGCTGTCCCTATATTTAAACAAGACTTACTAAAATATAATTTTCGTAATTTTCAAATATCTTTATTTGTGTTTTCAGGCGGTGGCGGTGGTGTTCCTGTGTGCTGTGCGGTGCGCTGGAGACGCTACGGCGTGGGCGATTCCAACTGGTTCTTCGAGCAACTACCGAAACTAATGCCAGCCTAACCGGTAAGGTAGATACTTCTTATGTTTTATTACTATACCGTCGCTGTGCAGTGAAAACTTCGTACAGGAAAAATTGATATTTTTCTTTTTTGTTGAAAACCTCGCTATTCATATTAAGAATATCGTGCATAACTTCTACAGCTTGATGATAATGGGAACCTCGGAAACATCAACGACGGCCATTTTCCAGATACCTAGTGTTAATCTTCCCCTCTAAAATATTTTTTATGCAATCACGAGGCTTTCAATGCACGGTGACGATATATGAATACCTTGTTTTTCTAGAGGTTGTAAGCGCGACTGACTGCTGACTGACCGATCCTGGGTTTGATTCTTGTGTCAGATTTCATTGACTCCTTTTTCATATCATTAGGAAATTCACTGGCGAAATTTAGGTGAACTGCACACATTTTTCTACCCTTTCGTGGATTGCAATCAGCTATCAAATTGCGAATGTCGGCGCCAAACAAACTGCGATATTTAAATGTTTATTTACTTACTTCTAAATAGCCTGCTGCTCTTACCTTGTGAATTTTTATGTTAGCTAGCATAATAGTAGACTTATCAACAAAGCAACATATGACCCCTCATATTTTGCTTTTTTCATAAGATTTAACTATACTAATGTGCTACAGCTAATATAAAAATTTTGGTTTTGCATCATCGCGTGTTTCCATTTCATGCATTCAATGAACCAGATTATTTTTGATTTTTATTATTATGGATCAATAACATTTATTTTATTATTCTACATAAGATCAAGAAACAGCCCGAGTAGCAGTTCGAAAATGCCCGAATGCAGAGTACTTGAGCTTCGATGCTTGAAAGAGGAGATGTCACATCTGAACGCAAGCCTGAAAAAGTTCAGCAACTTTGTATGCTCAGGTTATTTCCAGAAACTCTTCGACAAGCTTGTGGATGTGTCAGATGTGTTATTATGTAGATAACTCAAAGTTTGTTCAATTTTAGTTGCTGAATCCCAGGCTGATTTTAGGCCACCGTGGGCGCAGGCTTGCGGATGGTGAGTAATGGGTAGCTCGCTGTCCGGTAAGGACCAAGCCAAGCGGGTCAACGGCGCGTTGCGTTCCACGCGCGCCTCAAAGAGATGTCAGCACAAACTGGTGGGGTCCGCAAAGGCCGATGACTGCGGGTTGTTCGAAAGAGATACCGCCCAAACATAGAAACTCACAAATACAATGCTAAGAGCGAATTTATGAGTTTTAAAGCCGGACCCAAATAAATTCTGACAAACAGTCTTACCAAGGGATATCGTATTATTTTTTATTTATGTGATTTTTATATCAATTTAATGTTTTAATGTAATGTAATGGTTTTAAATGAATACTAATTATTTGATTTTTTGTGTTTCAGGAGGAGTTAAGTTCAGTGGCGATGAGCAGAGTGCCAGTCAAGCTGGTCCTTTGAGGCACCGCCCCGACAGCCTCCACGTGCAGCCTACTTAAAGGTACATTTGTATCAAGACAAAACATTTTATAATTATATAAATTTTATGTTTTAATATATTAAAACATAAAATTTATATAATAAAAAATAAATTTTTTTTTATTAAGTATTAAGTTATAATTTAATGTAATGAACTTTGAAATGAATATTATTATCTTTTTAATTTACTTGTGTTTCAGGGGTAGTTTAGTTTAGAGGCGGAGAACAGAGTGCTGCATAAGCTGGTACTTTGAGTCACCACCAGAACAACCTCCACGTGCTACCTACTTAAAGGTACATTTATTCTAGATTGTGGCTAAGTAATAACAGCCGCACGGGTCGGTCGATCAGGTTAACCTACGCCTGCCGTGGTTGGCCCGTGGATGGGTGACCATTTTTAAATACCAAGAACCCTCTGTGCCTCGGAAAGTACGTTAAGTCCTTGGTCCCGGCTGTCATTCGTGAATCTTTGATAGTCGTTACGTGTCGTCAAAAGCCTGAAAGTCTGACAGTCAGTCTTACCAAGGGATATCGTATTACCCAGAAGCTGAGTTGAGGAGGTCAGATAGGCAGTCGCTCATTGTAAAATACTGAAAAAAGGCTAGGCAGATGACGATGAAAGTAATTTTTTTTTGGCTGTCTGTATGACCGCGTTGTCAGGTTTTCGAGATTCTGACAATGGACCAACGGCTTAACGTGCTTTCCGAGGCACGGAGAAGTCTCGGTATGTAAAGATGGTCACCCCATCCACAGATCAACCCCGGCAAGCGTAGCTTAACCTGATGGATCGACACATGCGACTGTTATTACTTAGCCACGAGCTCCTCTTCAACATTTAAGAATATAAAATTTACCTATATTTAGTACGTATGCCGTACGAGTAGGATGTCTTAACCTATAAATCACTCTAGTGTAAATAAATTGGCTCAAACATTGTTATTAGTTTGGGCCAATGTGCCAAGAGTTCGGCAGATCTATGTATTAATTATATCGCAGTAAGTATATACAATACTGGTTGACTTAAAATTGGGAATATTTCAGGGGGTGAAAATAGGTAAACATGAATGCTGGATAATTAATTAATTCATAATTAACGAAGAAATAGTGAAAGAAGTCATTTGTTTCATACATTTTCTATGGTTTTCAATTACTGCATTTATGATTGACACAGAGGACTTTTTTAAGTGGTTTATTAGTACTTTTTGACTAAAAGTTTGCCAATTAATTCAAAGTCGGTCCGTTTATTCCGTTTTTAAAAGAAGGCAGGACTCCACCGTCTCTACCCATCTCCACAATCAAGAAAGTCACCTTTAATTATGTCGTCTACGTCATGCAATTGACCTTCTTAAAAACCGCTAGATGGCGCTGTAGTCGAAACTTTTTTGGACCACGAAAATGGTTCCTAGTGTATCAGTGGTGCAAACTGAACGCCATAAATCCCATCGGGGCGTAGGAAGGTATTTTGACTGGACCTGCGCCGTGCACTACCTGCGCGTTAAGTTTCACATCGGAGGACCCTAGAACGATTGTTCATCCTTCTGATTCACTGAATAATTCCTGAATGAAAAAGGTACGTACTTACTTTATTTTGTTAGTAAACATTGGCTATCATGAAATGATTTTTTTTACTTTGGAAAATAATAAAAGTATAAAGTTGTTCAATTGAATCGCCGTATGATGTAATGACATGGCGGCTACTATTTCATGGTGTTCAAAAACAGATTAAAAAACTGAAATCTTTGAATTGAATTTAAAAAAAAACAATGATATTTCATGAACTAAAACTAAGATTTTCCGACTGCATTTTGCCTAAGCTATCTATATATTTTTAGTAGTAAAGTAGGCACCTATTTTTAATTTCGAGCATAGACGTGTCCAGTTGAAAACCAGCGTTAGGCACTAGTTGTCTGGCATTTATGCTGAACTGGGCCTTTTTAGCGCAGCCGTGAGGCACACTTTGACGCACTTTACAGTTTTTGTTGGTTTGTTTAATTTTATTATTTTGCTGTATATTGTGTGCCTTTTTTAGTCTATGCTAAATAAATGTATTTTCTTTCTTTCTTTTCTTTCTTTCTTATCGTGATCATAATCATTCTCCTGCCTTTATCCCAATTTATTTGTGGTCTTTTTCTCTCACACTTCTCTATTTTTTTAATTTTTTTTATTACTAAACGGTCCCGCTCTTGACCTCGATCACGCCTGATGGAAAGCGATAGATCGAGTTATGATGGATCGAGCGTGCTCAGAAAATGCCTGTTCACTCTTGTTCAAAATTGGCCAGTCATAAAGGTATTGGGTGTGACTGTCCAGGATGCGCCGAGCGCTCGGTTCATTCGAATTACTGGTGGAACAAATTGCGCTACGCCAGGAGCATTCTTAATGCATCCCAAAAATTTGTCGTCATCTACGTAGTCACACCCTTTCTAACCATATCATCATTCACACTGTCCATCCATCGTTTCTTTGGTCTGGTCTCCCGCTACTTTTATAGCCATCGTCATTCATACTCAAAACTTTCTTCACGACGTTTTCCTTATTCCTCCGTATCACATGATCATAGTAGCACATGTATTTTACCACCATAATGCGATCGCCAAACCGCCTGCCAAGTGTGGCGGAGGCCTATGTCCAGCAGTGGACGTCTTTCGGCTGAAATGATGATGATGACATGCCCATAGCATGACAACCGATTTCCACACAACTTTTCAGTTATCGGTGCCACTTTCAGGCTTCCTCTTATGTACTCACTGACGTAACGTAATAATGAAATTATCGAGCATCGATATTCACGCAGTTTTTTACTGATAGAGGTGGCTATCACCTTCTTTTAACATAACAAGTGACTGATTCTGATGTCTGACATATTACTTGTAACAATGACTCGATGTCTAAAAATGTCAGATTAAGGGTCGAAGAAAAATATTTCTTTTCCCAGAATAGAAAACAATATCAGCTATAATGGTTAGCGACGCATCCATATTTGCGGAAATTTTGAATGACCTTGGAGATTACGAAGAAATATACTACGCAACACGCAGGATACTTATTGAGTTAGCGTTTGAACAAGTTTTGAAATGGTTTGGCGGCACTGCCTGGCTGCAAGAAACGTGTGCAAATATTAGAAAACGGACACGACGTACACTGTACGTACAACAGATAGAGGTACGTACGCACTTTAGTACTATTAACGAATTTATTAGTCACTATGCGATTTTTGTGGGCTATTTATCAGACCCGGATTTCGAATTCAAGTGTGGAATTTTGGTATTTAACTAGATTGGAAAATACGCTGCAATACTGTGTAAGATGTATTTTTAAGTATTACCCCTGAGGTAAAAATATACAGACATAAACATGCTTGCAGAAGGAGGACTCAGCGGGTGTCATAGCGGACAACCCAGTTCATGGCATAGCGGATAGCGTAGCAGATGACGTAGCAGATGGCGTAGCAGATGGCGTAGCCGATGCCGTAACCGCTGGCGTAGTCGAGGGCGTAGCCGATGGCGTAGCAGATGGCACAGAAGATAGCACATCAGATGAAGTAGTGGGCGGTACAACAACTTATATTTTCGAATTCATGAGTCATTATGAGAGCTTGTGATCCATTTTTGTCAAACCCGAATTTTGAAGTCATTAACTTTATTGGAAGATACACTGTAATAGACTATTCAGCCGAAAACATATATCTTTGCTAAATATCATGTCAACCCGTTTCTTCGCTGCTGCATAAAAAAGGACACACACGTTGTCGTATATGACTTTAATGAGGTATGTTTCAGATTTTTTATCTTAACTCAAAGAATTGGTGATTTCTTTTCATTTACAGGTTCCACCACGCCACATTGCCAAAACAACTACAACCTACTCGTCAATCCTTTTGGAACAATTAATTTGATAACTGCTAAAATAGTTATGATGCTACAAAAGTTTATCATTATGATTTGCTTACTTATTTTTACGACTAATACTTTGAAACAATGGGTATGCGAACCCTTCCTCACTATAGTAAAACTAGCAGAAATCCGGATAGTACCAAGTTATGTGAGTTACTTTTACGATCGCCTGTTTGGTGAAGAAGATACAAAGGTACTTATCTATTGAATTAAATCTCAGTACAGTACCTACTCGGCCTTTTAAGAAGGCACGTCAAGTTTTATAAAAGTTTTGGCGCAATAGAGCGTTGCCCCTATTACTCCTTTAGAGGTTTCTGTGACACTTTCTCACAGACAGAAGACCTACGTCCCAGCAGTGGGAACATTAACGCCCAAGCCATACGTGGCCAGTGAACCAGTACCTTTGTAATGAGTTTACCAAATTATTTCGTAAATACAAGAAGCTATTAATAAATTATATTCTTACGTGCTTTCAGGCCGAGCGCCCACGGCGGCGTCGTGCTGTTTACGAAAGCCAGGAAATTGGTATCTGGGACTGGGACAGCGAGGCCTGGGTGCGGCTCACTTAAGGTATCTATCAATTTCAACCACACAGTGTCTCAGCTGCATAATTTCAGTAGTCTCGTTCCATGTAACTTAATGTTATTGTCATTCTTTTACCCTTATGCCAATTTATTTGGCATAGGTGCAAAATTTCACCTCCTTCTCCATTTAAGTATGTCGTCATCTCAGTATTCACCATATTGTAATTTCCATTTATCGTTTCTTTGGTCTTCTCCTACTTTAATAGCATCTGCATTCATACCTCTTAGCATTCTCATCTCAGCCGCATGCCATTGCCTCTAAATGGCGAGAAAAGGGATTTTAACCCAGCGTTCCCTCATTCGTTCGGGTATATTCACTTGTGCCTACCCATTCGAAGATTACGGGTGTGATGTTATGGAGAGTTTGTTAATTGATTCGCACAAATTGACTTATACGAAACGGTCGAATCGACACTTATATAATATACTAGCTTCCGCCCGCATGGAAGTCGGAAATTATCCCGCTTGAACGTACTACCGGGATAATAAGTATCCTATGTGTTATTCTAGGTTATAATCTATCTGTGTGCCAAATTTCATCCAAATCCGTTCAGCCGATTTTGCGTAAAAGAGTAACAAACATCCATCCATCCATACTTACAAACTTTCGCGTTTATAATATTAGTAGGATTATTTTCTACTGGTGACTCGCACGAAGTTAATTTATTTTTGGGTGAATCGACAACTCCAGGAATACGTATGTACGTAATTGGCACGTTTTGGTTTTTATGTACTGTAGCTACTGCATGTAATCACCTCATAACTTTACTGTACACAATTCAAAATGTACCAATTGCCTAATACGTATTTCTTCGATTCGGGCAAGCAAATTCGTGCAAATCGACCAATGAGCCTCTGGGGATTCAGTCTTGTAGGTGCTAATCGGAATGCTGGACCGTGAAGAAGACTGATAATAAATAATAGTTTAAAAAACTAAAAAACACGCTTTAAAAACCAAGCTGAAAAAGGACAAAATAATTTAATTCAATTAAAAAGCGTGGGGTGCTTGACATTAAGTGATTATAAAAATACCTCAAAAAGCTATTTCTCTATTTTTATTTTTTTGTTCTGCTAACTACAAAAACGTGTTTTTTTTAAATGATTGAATAGTCATCGGTCCTCGATAAGTTTACAAAGTTTCAATGAAATCTGACCGTTTAAAGTGGGTCAAAATAGCGTCCAAAGAAGTCGGTTGCAAACAAACAAACAAACATACAAGTGAAGCTACATAATATAAAGCGTGTAAAAATAGATTGCATGCATCGGAGATGAGAATGTTAAGACGGACGTGTGGAGTGACGAAAATGGAGGAAGGTTGAAATTGAAGCCAGTGACAGAAAAGTTGAAAATAAATGGTTTTCTTGGTTTGGGCATGCGATGAGGCGGGGAGAAAGGCATGTGAATAAAAGAGTCATACATAAATGGTGATGGATGCAGAGGGAGAAGAAGGCCAAAGAAAAGATGGATGGATTGTGAGAAAAAGGAGGAAGAAAACACGATGCGCCGACCCTAAGTAACAATGGACAAGGGCAGGAAGATGATGAGATGTGGACTACTTTTGTTCGTCGTATCTGCTGAATGATCGTTCGAATCGTTGACTTCTAAGTCCAACCACATCATTATCTGCCTAGCTTTTTCCCAACAATGTTGGGCTCGGCTTCCAGTCTTACCAGATGCAGGTGCATGGAGCGACTGTCTATCTGACCTCCACAACCCGGTAACTGGGTAACCCGATACCCCTTGGTAAGACCCCTCTAACCACATCAACAGTAAAATGGATGTTTATTGATGCACCATGGATCGCCTCACTAAGCTACACGCCTTAACCAGCCCCCTTTGTGACATAGCCGCTGTCTGCCAAAACTGGCTACTAATTAAGTCTTCTTGATTTCCAGATACCTGATCAGCAACGGGACGACACAACAGACGACCGACCACCATGCAGCTGCTCTTCTGACGATGTTCAAACCTACAGCCAAATTGCGTAACACACCATCACAACCTTTTTTCATTTTTACAGATTAACAGTGACAACAACAAGACACTGTGACAGACAGTGAGTGTGTGTGTATGTGTGTGTGTGGGGGGGTGTGTGTAGGGATGTGTGTGTGGGTGAGAATTTGTGTGTGTGGGTGTGTGTGTGCGTCTGTTTTGACAGCGTCAACAGTGCGTTATTTTAGTTTTTGATGAGAGGAATTTTTCAAACATTATGAAGCAATGGTTTGTTTTCTTTAAAATCAAATGGATTGTTAGTGAGGTACGTAATTTGGGTGCAAATAAAATCACATAAGTATTTTAAAGAATAAGTTATCTTTGAAAGGGGCTTTTCTTTAGTTTTAAAGGTAATGTAATATGGATCATTCATTCATCATAATATTAACCATTTACCCTTTGATAGGATCGATGTCTAGTCCAGTTTGGTCACGACTTAAAACTAGTTTCTTTGAGAAAATCATATCTGGAATGATCATTCTTCTTAAACTTTGTCCAACCTAGGTTTGCATCAAATTGCTGATTGCGATAAGACCGCCTCTAGTAACACCCTATTAATTAAGTGTTGTAAGTGTTATCTGTTCCCCTAAATAAGATGTGTAAAAACGAGGAAATTTAATTGTAGTACTTAAATTAAACACATAGCGAAATATTATATCAGCCAAATATTATGAGTAGGTATTTTGCTCTTGTATCAAAATATTCTTAAAATAATTATTTCGGTAGGTGTACGTTACTATTACCTATTCAATTTTATCATGATTTTTTTAAATTTCATTTCTAAAAAGACCCGAATTCGGAACTTTGACCAAAAATTGTATTTTGACGAACATTTTTGTGTATGAAGAGCTTTATTTTCAAAACTTTACAAATCTTTATTTTATAACAATATACAAACTATCACATTAGAACTTACATAATTTAATGATTGTACAATACTTTCTATCTAAAAATAATACAAACATAATATATAATATCTATAATTATAAATGTGAAAGTTTGAATGTTTGTTATGAGAACACGCAAAAACGGCTGAATGAATTTGGATTACATTTATCATACAGATAGTTTATAACCTAGATTAACATGTATACCTAATACTAATTCCTGGTAGTACGTACGTGGGATAATTTTCATAAAACAATAAAGATATATTAAGATGACACATGCACAATAAAATAATATTGAGAATTATTTTATTGTGATGTGTCATTTTAAAATATTTTTTTTAGACATTTAAATGAAATCAAATATAACATTTAAATGCATTTCGTAACAAAAAAAAATTGGCATTGTGTATATGCCAAAGTTCACCATTAAATCCAGTTAGTGTCAAATATTTTAACTTGTTAAAAATGCAGTTAAACAACATTATTTTTAGTATATGCGAAACCTAGTATAGTTTGTTCAGAATAAGTAACTGAATCGATTCTAATAATATTTACACCATGTTATATTTTTTCCCAAAAAAAATTGTCAAGTGTGATGGAAAATGTTATCACCAGTTAACAATACAATCGCCACCGTACGGTTAAGTACCTACTGACTTATTATTATTAATGAGCACAATACGACGCTGGACGTGCGGGGGCGGCGCGGGTGTCCGCGTGGGGATCATGTTTGTGTAGACAACTAGGTAACATAAGCTTACAACTTTGTGATTTTTCATGATACAGTTTTCAAATTTAGTACATAGATTCTTTAGATACAAATACTAGACACGTGTTTGGGGTTTCACATATACTAAAACTAGGGTTGTATAAGCAAGAAAAATGGATACCTGAAAGACTGGTGCGGATTCAAAGGATGAGGAACAATTACAGACAGAACTTGATCCTCTGATCCGCTCTTCTCAAAGCAAAACTTTATACATAAAAGGTTTTGGTAGGTACTTCTTGACTCCTGCGAGCCTTGACTCCAAGCTTGAACTGCGTTATACAATACATGGTAACCTACTTAAACAAGTCTGATCTTCCCACATGAAATAATTCTGTGTAAGACTTTCAAGCTCATTAGAATAAGTCTTCTGAATGTTTTAATTATTAATAAGTGTGCACTATAAATGTCTAGACTCTCAACAGGGTGGTAATAAATATTTGTAAAACTAAGTTTACTTGTATTATTTCATCCATTGTAATAAACAGTTTTTACAGATCATTGCAGGAGACAGGCTTACCATTTATGTTGTTACAATACACGTTTAGAGGGTAATCCCTCTGTATGGTAACATAAATTATCGTTAACTTATGTGAAACCCATCAACGGTACACAAACCGAAATTCGTGTTGCTGCTCCTTCAGGTGAAAAAAATAACGCGTTTTGACTAACCTAAAAATATTATAAAGCTCAATTCATTTTTTCCAATCTAAATAATTTTGCTTATAGTTTGGGCCAAACTGTTTGGCAGATGGATTGGTTATTGCAGTTTACAATACATCATCATCATCAATTCAGCCGACAGACGTCCACTGCTGGACATAGGCCTCCCCCAAGCTCCGCCACTTCAACCGGTTTTGTGCTTCCCGCATCCAGCGGATTCCTACGGCCGTCACAAGGTCATCGGTCCACCATGTTGGACCTTCAACTTTACGTCTTCCGGTGCTCGGTCGCCACTCCAGAACTTTTTGGCCCCATCGGCCATCTGTTTTGCGAGCAATGTGCTCTGCCCACTGCCACTTAAGTTTGGCAATTCTTCGGGCTATGTCGGTTACCTTGATTCTCCTACAGATCTCTTCATTCCTGATTCGATCACGCAGGGATACTCCAAGCATAGCCCTCTCCCTGGCCCTTTGGTTGACTTAAAGCCTTTTTATGAGGCCCATTGTGAGCGACCACGCTTCGGTTCCATATGTCATCACTGGCAAAACGCACTGGTCAAAGACTTTCGTCTTGAGACACTGCGGTATGTGGGACGACAAGATATTGCGAAGCTTCCCGAGCGCTGCCCAGCTGAGTCGGATTCGACGATTGACCTCTTTCTCGAAGTTGGACATACCTAACTGGACAGTTTGTCCTAGGTAAATGTATTCGTCCACAACTTCGAGTGCAGCGCCTCCGACCGTTATAAGAGTGGGTGTTACATGGGCATTGGACATGACCTTTGTCTTGTCCATGTTCATTGGAACACAAAATATATATATATCATATATATATAAATATATATATCAGTCCTACATTATGGCCTGAATACATTCATTTTAAAAGTAAGTGGTTAGTTTTATCAGTCCTACATGGCCTGAATGGGTTCTTCTTAACTCTTAATTAGTAAGTGCTATTGTATCATTGTGCATGGATATTGTTAGTTAAGATAATTATTTGTGTTCCTGGGTCATGGCATACTATCATGACAGTAGTTAATTTACCCAAACTGCCTTAAGGGTAATACAATGCATTCCATCACACAGTTATTGTAAACACAATCCTTTCAACGAAACTATGATTTCTAATTACATAATTAAATTTAAAATCATAACACCATGATAATATAAAGACTGCGAAACATTTACCTTCTCAAAATTCAGTTATCGGTCCTACCCGGATATGACGTTACTGGATATGACAAGCGACACTGCGCAGATCTAAGACTGGGAACATAACAACCTTTATTCCCGCAAGGCATTCATGAGTAAGTATATTAACAAATAAATGAAAGCTTAAGGACATTATAAGAGTGGCAACTTATAATATCTTTCGCTATTACTTATTTCAAGGTACGGTGGGCTGCATCAATTGGGTACCCCAGTTGTATTAAAATTTTTAATACAACTGGGGTATCCAATTGATGCAGCCCACTGTACTCATAAAAAACAAAAAGTATCAAAAAAGGGCTTTTGATACCTGATGATTAGCTGCGAACATTCCATGAACATCGGAAGGAAATGTGGAATAAAAAGAAAATTTGAAAATGTTAAATGTTGTTTGATTGTTTTTACCCTTGCCTAATGTTGTTTGAATACTTATTTCTGAGTGAAAATTAATCTTCTTTCCCCAACACAGTAGGCAGTTATAAGCTCTCTTTACGACAGGCTGGATAATATAAATGTATCCCTAAAAACAGAGAAAGCCTTGGCACATTCTCAATATTTTATAAAAGGTAACACAGAAGTGTTCAAGACTGTGGGGGAGACAATTGCCCAGCAGCGGGCGGCACAGGCTTAAGAACTTATTAAGATTATAAAATTATACACACTGAGAAATTTTAATGGTTGTTTTCCCGCGGCAAAACAACTTGCCATATAGAGTACTACCGAAGCATAGAGTAAAATAAAAAAAATTAAGATGTTTTTGTTTTTAAATAATTAAAAAATATTCATCAACTCGAAACACAAGTAACACTTAACTAGAGCTTTACTCCTTGCATTATCGGTAACATCTAGCTACTACTCGAATCGCACGCGCCGCCGACAAAAGGAACAGCGATGCCTAAATGTTCAAACAAAAATAAACTCTCGCACGTGGTGGTTTTTCACAATTGTTAATCGGCCATAAATTTTGTTTTTAATATTTTATTTGTTTATAAAACGATTGTATTATCAAGACAAAACCATTTCGCTGCGGGAAAACAACCATTAAAATTTCTTGGTGTAGTTTCTACAGACAGTAAACCTATCAGAGCGACTGCATTAGTGCTGCAAAATGGCGGACCAGGATGTAGCCAGCCCTACACGGCGATAACGATCGATATTACACTCAAATGTAGAGAGGAAGCACAAACAGTAAGTAAACAAACAATGTTTTGTTATAGCAGGTCGATTGTTTTATTAAAGATTTAAGTAACCCTAAAAAAAATATTAAGTTGTTTATTGAAATAATTGATTTACATTAACATTTACGCAGTAGGGCTTTAAACTAGAGGTAGGTATATAATAATTCAATTCTACCAATTGCATCAGCGCTGCGTGTTCGGGCGCAAGCAGTTAACAGAATATGAGACGCTTTGTCTCATACTCTGTTAACTGGTTGCGCCGATGGCACCATCTTTGGTCCTCGTTTCGCGTATAGTGGCTAGGATTTTTCGGGATTTTTGAATTGTATTTCCGATTATGGCGCATGTATGTAGAGAACAGTACACATTGCAGTATACTAAGCCCCATTAAAAAGATGACTAGTGTTGTATTACTCGCCTATCTGGCAGTATACGTGTAATATTAGTCAACTAATCAACAATTGTTTCAGTTGTTGTTGTTGTTTTATTTTTGATAGGTATTTTCTGCGGTACAATCAAGCTTATACACGAAAAGTTTTTATTCAGTGCGCAAACTGTAACCATGAATTCAGCATATCATTCTAGACCCCCCATGGCAGAAATTTTTCGTCGGTTATACAAAAAAAACCTGTTGATTCATAGAAAATTGCAATACCTACGCGGTCAAAATGTATGGAACAGCTGATTTTTTTTTGTAAAACCTACGATAAATTTCTGCGCTGGGGTGTCTAGAAAGATATGCTGAATTCATGGTTACAGTTTGTGCACTGAATAAAAACTTTTCCTGTATAAATAAATAAATAGTTGTTTTTTTTCTATCTAGTCATCACGCGTGGTCTACACGACTGTCGAACAAATAAATGTTTTTCTTAGGTTGAATGAGGTTGAGGCTGGATCAAGGTGGCGCGGAACGACTTGGTGTAGGTCTTTGCCCAGGAATGAGACACTATGGTATAGAAAAAAAAAGAATTAATAAAACTCAGTGTTTAATCAAATAAATAATGTATTTGTTTTTCACAAAATTTATACATTTCAATGTAACAAATTACTAAATTTAAAGTCATCTGGGACTTGCTCATGCTGTTTGTATCGTTCAGAAGAATCGTAGGGAATATGTAAAATCGCGGGTTATTCTATAATAGTCTTGTCAATGTTATCGTATACTCTGTCGACGTTCTCTGCTGGGAGTGGGTCCATTATTTCAAACTGCAGGTCGTATTGCTGGTCCAGACCCATGTAGCTGTCGCTAAGGATGTATAATGTGTAGATTATGCGACCTGAGGAAAGAAGAATAGTCATTTATTGGAACCAAAGCCGATTAAAATGAGAAGACTGACGAAAGATAAAATCGTTACATTTCATGGAAAAAAATATCGGCGGAATGAGTTTTTAACTTACTCGTATGTTAAAGCCTTATCAATAATAATTTTTTGCACATTCAAACAGGTTCTGTTAAAACAAAGAACTTATCGAGACATTATGTCCTTCTGTGTTCATGTTTCTTTTTAGACCTATCTACACATAGAAAAAACCTTGCAGTCCTTAAACAATTTAGATATTTACTTTTTATAAGTACTAGTGGTTTTTCCGTCAATCCGTGAGTAGACTTAGAGAAGTTTTTTGATGTGTATGACTGGAACCTTTATGCCTGAAAATTCGGCTGAACAGCTTCACAACCATTCGATCCGCTTCAGTTCCGAATTGAACATCAATCAATGTTATCGTAAGAGTTATAAAAATCCAAAACCCGAAATTTTTGTCAGTTTAAATCAAATAGACGACCGCTTTTCTTCCGACAGCTGTTAGCTGTTAGCTGACGTGGCAAGGCAAATCAGGTTATTGAAATGTGTCATTTTCGATGTGATAGCCTGCCGAATGGTTATGATATGCTATGTTGGTCTATACAGGAAAAGTTTTTATTCAGTGCGCAAACTGTAACCTGAATCATTCTAGACCCCCAGCGCAGAAATTTTTCGTCTGTTATACAATAAAAAATCAGTTGTTTCATAGAAAAGTGCAATACCTACGCGGTCAAAATGTATGGAACAGCTGATTTTTTTTTTTTTGTATACCCGACGAAAAATTTCTGCGTTGGGGGTCTAGAATGACATGCTGATTTCATGGTTACAGTTTGAGCACTGAATAAAAAAAATAAAACTTTTCCTGTATGTACATACCTGTTCTGGAAGGCGTATAGAAGGTGACCTGCGCGCTGCCCCTAGCCGGCACTCGCTTCAAGGCATGTAAGTCTCCATCATCCACGGTGCCCATGGTCACGAACCAGCCTTCGTTCTTGCCGCGAGGGAAGCGCGGGCAAAGCACGTTGCTGGGATTGCCGCCGCGACGATTTAGTTCGAGTAGTAAGGTGTATTCCTGGAGAAAGAGGGTATGGATTAAGGTTTATTTTGTTCAAAAATGAGGGAAAGAATAATAAAAACAGACATTAAAAAAATCTTTGTTAGGGTGCTAGTTTTGTATTAAGCAAAAAATACATTGAAAAAAACGCTCTTTTGCATCAGGCCGCTGCTATCAATCACTGCTCGACAAGCATAACTCTTGGCCCTGCCCCATAAATAAAAAAAATTGGCAAACACAACACAAACACACGCATTTTTTCCTATGGGGCTAGGCAGAAACTACGTTACGAAACCTGGTACGATCCACATACTCCTTTTGTTTCGTTTACATTCAAACAAAACATTGGCAGGAGGTTTGACATAAAAGGCAGTTTGGAGCTTGGTTTACTCATTTTGTATCCTATCTAATAATTCATCACGCTTCCAGAATTTTTTTGGGTGGGAAATGATCAAATTAATTCTCCCTGTACGGTCACATCGCCGTACATTTTTCTGCTTACTCGGTAACCTACTTAAGGCTAACGATGCGCGTCATAATTTAGCATTATAAAATAACTTGACTAACGAATTTAAATGTAGTGTACATAAAACTGTGTAGCTATCAATAACTGAGAGAAATAATCGCCTACCACTGTACTATTGTTACTTACTCTTAACTTAAATAAACTTAACTACTTAGTGCATCTCCGTGGGACGTGTTTCTCTATCTAACTTTAACTTAAAAACCTTCACAACAAATCAGTGTACGGAGTTAACTACTACAACCCGTACACTCCCACTCTGGCTGGAGCGGGAGGGCGTGTCAGACTATTACTGATTAAAACCCACCGGTTACCGTGGTCCTGGCACAGGCAACTGAAACAACAGCAGTTGCCTGTACCAGGACCACGGTAACTCTTTCGAACAAATCCACGACCCTGGCAGCCATCGGCCCTAGCGGACCCCTTCCATTGTAGCTGACATCTTCTTGAGGCGTTCGTGGAACACAACGCGCCATCGACCCGGGCCTGGTCCTTACCGGACGGCGATATACTCATTGCTCGCAGTCCGCAAGCCCGCGCCGGGCGGGAGTCCTGCATTTAGAGACCTTGATTTTGCTTGTTAGTTTACCTGATCAGCGTGTAGTGGCATCCACTGGTCTCTGGAAGGCGGCTGACGCAATACTTTGTCTTGTTCCCCGTCACTGTCGAACCATAGCCCGCGTACGCGCATCCTGATGTCTAACGTTGGAATGTCGCATATTGCCTGAAAAATATATTGACAGTCATACATACATAAGGATGGTATTGTGGCTAAGTAGTAACAACCGCACGGGTCGATCGATCAGGTTAAGCTACGCTTACTGCGGTCGATTCGTGGATGGGTGACCATCTTTCAAAACTAGCTTAGGCACCAGTCTCCCACAATATATACTTACCTGAATTGTGTATCTTTGTCGAATCTGACCAATGTAAAATCATTTATGTATATTGTGGTGAGAAAAATAAAGTGATTGATTGATTGATTTTATTTCACATAAGCCTGCATGGGCACTTATGAAACGTCAGAAGCTAGGTGCACGGTTCCAATTTGTCGTTTCCTATGGAGAAGAGCCGGCAAGAAACTCCACGGTTACTCTTTTAAAAATAATTGGCTTTTACAATGTTTTCAAATTACAGTGATAATAGGTATGGGAGGACAGTGCAGGCCAGTCAATAAGTACCAGGTACTTAGAGGAATGAAAATACAGAATAGAAAAACGTCTACAAATCTAGTCTCTAAGGCCTACAACGTTCTCTCATTCACAATATGTAAAAGAATCTACCTATATAAAATGAATCTATTTGAACCAAGTGACATGATTTCGATGACAATCACTAATAATAAATAGTAGTAAAATTTATGTATAATGTCAAATAATGACGAGAATATGTCAGACATTGTAAAAAAATAAATAAAAAGAATAAAAATTAACATTGCAATTTGGGAGCAGTTAATAGACTTTCACACGGTTTCGCTGTTAATGAGCTTTACATACGGAAACCCCCTATCCCTCGGAAAGTGTTAAGCGATTGGTTCCGACTGTTATTCGTCGATCTTTGACAGTCGTTACGGGTCGTCAGAAGCCCGAAAGTCTGACAACCAGTCTTACCAAAGGATACCGTATTAGTCAGTCACTGGGTTGTGGAGGTAAGGTAGACAGTCGCCAAGTAGAATACTGGTACTCAGCTACATCAGAATAGACTGGAATTCGACCCCATGATAGTTGGATCAAAGCTAGGCAGATGATGACTTTATATTCCCAGGTTTTTGTGAGAAAAGACAAATCCTACTTATATTATAAATGTGAAAGTTTTTCATCTGGATTAACTAACACATATGATACTTTTTATCCCGGTAGCACGTTCCCATGGGATAGTTTCCGACCTAAACGCGGGCAAAGCCGCGGGAAAAGCAAGTAAATAATAATAAAAAAACTTTTTCTAAAAAAAAAAACAACCGATTTCCAAAAAAAAATAACAATACAAAAATTGTATTTTTCACTTTTTAGTTATAGTATCTACCCCACACCAATTTGAAATATCATCCTTGGGGTAAAAACAATGCATATTTTTGCGATAGCAGCAATCACAGTTGATTTGCTGTAATTTTTTGAAGAGTTCCGTTGTCTGTCTCCGAAACGCATCATCAGATCTATATTAAATTTAAATGGGACTGCACGGGAAGCACCAGCTTTCAAATAAAAAAGAATCATCGAAAGTTCTGAGCCAACAAACATTAAAAAAAACAGTCGAACTGAGAACCTCCTCCTTTTTTGAAGTCGGTTAAAAACTCACCCTATGTATCTGCTCAATCTGATTCTCTTCGAACTCCCTCCTCAAATATTTGGCTAGTAGCTCATAATTCCTCATACAAGCCACCTTCAGTCCATTTAGCATATTGCACGGCTTTTTAGTGTCTTTGGCCATATGAGTGAATATGTATAGATGTTCGGAGTCTATATGAGGTAGCGTCATAAGGGGTGATTCGGTCGGCCATCGCGCTTGCACGATACCTTGCATTAGCATTTGGCAAGATAAGCAGACGGATAGCCAGCCGTTTTCTGCTGAAGTGTCTATCATTGCCTGTAGAAAATATTGTGCTTGGTTAGTGATAAGTTCATTTTTATTCCCACGAAAGAATAATACGGACAACCCTTTCAGAATCCCACATCCCAGGAACGTTTGAAATTCCTGAGATTTTGTGTTGCTTGCTTGGAAATATCAATAATAAAAAAATAAAACTGTGAACTTTTTTAGTAGTCAAAAATATAAATATTTTAAAAGTAGGTATTCATATTTTTTAGTCTTCTGTTCGTATCATTTCGATCACTAATCTGTTAGATAGATAAATCAATAAACGTTATAATGGCGGGACCAACTCTTGTAATCGAAAGTTTCTACCACGTATATTTAGTCCCCATTTCGTACTATGTTGTACCTGTCCTGAAATATTTGTACCTCACACGGCATAAACGGAATTTCACGATAACACTGGTCCCGCCGATATGATGCGTTATAATGGCGCGACCATGCCTGTACTCCAAAACAACAACGAATTACATCATTCTGATCAAATCAGTATTTATCACCTGATTTCGTACGTCCAAAAATCAACAGCGGTTGACTGAGATCTTAGTAGTTTTTTTTACAAAATTAATTTTTCATTTTTGACATTTTACGCCTGAATAATTTAACAAGCAAAAACCACTTCTAGTAAAAAGTTGCAGCTACATTTCGTGCAGGCGCTTTATTAATCATTATATTTCTTAAATTTTTATTTAACATTAAATAATAAAAATTACTAAAATCTCCGTCACCCACTGTTGATTTTTGGAGGTACGAAATCAGGTGCTAAATACTGTTTTGATCAGAATGATGTAATTCATTGTTGTTTTTGAGTACAGGTATGATCTCGCCATTATAATGCATCATAATGGCAGGACCAGTGTTATCGTAAAATTCCGTTTATGGCCTGTGAGGTACAAATTTTTCAGGATAGGTACAAAATAGTACGAAATAGTACTCACTAAATATACGTGTCAGAAACTTTCAATTACAAGAGTTGGTCCCGCCATTATAACGCCACTTGACCACATTGTGCACATTATAATTTTTTATTGATATTCCATTTATTTTGAATAAAATAACGATACAAAATCAAAATAACCACTGCTATTATTTCATTAAGTTTTTTATAGTTGTTTTTACAAAATTGTTCAATCCCGGGAACCCGGGATTACTTATTTATTCAGAAAGGAATGTCCATATTATTCTTTCGTGGGATGAGGTTTAGGTATTTAAGCGCCCGATTATCCGATCACTGGTGATAACATAGCATTTATTCCTATTCGTTAAAACATGCCACGTAAATATGGTGTTTTTGAGCCGGACTCCTAACGACTTACCAAAACTTTTTCTTGGTTTCCTAGTAAAATGGGTTCACACGAGCTCTCTGTCAAACACCAGTAAATTAATTAAAACTACTGTAAGCAGTGTTTGCAGTAAGTCAATAAAAATAAGATATCTTGCAAATAACTCTCAATAATTTAGACAGTATGACTATACAATGGTGCCGATTCTGTTGGCACAAAATTCTCTAAACGAAACTAAAAATCACCAAAATTTAGTTTATTCCTGTCAAACGACGATTTCCCATTCTGAAATTGACTAAAGTGACACAACTTAACTATAATTTAGTTTGACAGCACTAAGATTGCACTGAATTATTAGTTTAGTGAAGATGGTAATTTTGCTATTCTGAGTTTGCCGTTTTTCACTAAAAATTTTGACTATATTAATTTTGTTAACTAAATCTGACTATTTTTAATCGTGATTAAAAACGTGTGGAATAAAACTAGTGGTCATGAACTAAAATTCACACCAACACTTCGACTTCAGGTGCAAAAACAGTGTTGAATCTTTTTTTTTCTTTTCGTTTGCTTATATCTCGAAAATGGTGTGTCCTATCGCAAAAATGATGATAATTTGGACCCCCTTTAATAAACCCATAAGCCCCATAATCTCAACATGTAGGTAATTTTTTTTTTTTCATACAAAAAGTGAAAAATTCCATATAAAAACGTCGAGGCTGGCCCCTGCGCACGCTTCATTCAGCTCTTCTTAAAAAAATCATTGCGTAGGGCACACAAGTACCACGTTGCGAAGCCAAAAGAAAAAAAAATACCACCTGCAGGCTTAGCACGACAACCGTAGAGAAGCGTTTTGTCGACGGAAGACTAGACAAAAATTACGTTTCCGTGTAGACACTTGTCAGTTTTTCACCGAGAAATGTAGACAAGCGATTTCTATTCTACAGTAGAGTAGAAATAGAAAGCGTCATGCTAAGCCTGCAGGAGTCACAATTGTCAAGTTCGATTTTAGTTGTGTCAAAATATTTTTTAAGTTTAGAGATTTTTATTTGCAGAATAGCTTTAAGATCCTCATAGCCAAAAGTAAGGAATTTTAGTGATAGTTTAGTTAGTTTAGTTCGGTGTACAACAGAATCGGCACCAGTTTTTTAAATGATCACTTTCTGTAAACATCTTAAAATTGATGAAACAAAGTCAATTTTGCAACTATAAAACTATAAGCAATCTGATGTCAATGGAAAATAAACTTTTTACATTAAAATTATGGTTTGAAGTCAGGTGAGTTTGGTGTTTTCGTCCTTGTCCTAGATTATAACTTTTAAGTGAACTATGTGGTCTTCTATTATTGGAAGCGCACGCTAATATTTGAACATTATTTCTTTGTATAATTGTATAGTTGTCGTCTCTAAATGTGCGCTTGAAGTAGTGAAAACGCTTTCACAATGAACGCCAAGGAGATTGAACTATACAGGGTGTTAAAGTAATTGCGTGCAATAGCTTAGGGGAAGGTTCAGTATCGATAAAGGAACGCACGAAAAAAAAAATATATAAAAAAAATTTTGCAAGATCTGAATTTAGTACCTACTAACTAACTATATAGTACCTAGTTACCTATCCTTCACCCGGCGTTATCGAAGTGTTCGGGCGTAAGTATTTAATTGCGTTCGATAGTAGGTAGGTAACTCTAGGAAATTATTAATTAGCATTTGAACAAAATAAAAACTTATTTTAAGCAATTTTTTATCAATTCTAAACGATTGCTATTTAATTAGTAGGTACTACATTAGGTTCATCTTAAGATAATTTTCGTTTTTTTTTTTAAACTTTTTTAAAGGTATTTTTTTTATTATTTTTACGGGTTCCTTTATCGATTCTGAACTCACCATGAAGCTATGGCACGCAATTTCTTTAACACCCTGTATTATATGATAGTAATAAGGTTGCTAATCCCAAATCATTTGTATCGTTAGTATTAATTCTTACCTGTAATATCCTAATAGTCTGATCCAGTACAGACTTGGTATCAGTCAGGTAGTCTGTGTTGGGTAGTTGTAGTCTTGTCATGTGCGCTTGCAGTAATAGGAATGCTTTCACGTTGGACGAGTCCAGGGTAAGGGCGTCTACAGGAAGGCGGCATTCTTGGGAGAGTTCTCTGAAATAAGAGATTATGTTGTAATGTAATTTATTGAGTATTTAAACATAACTGACGCATTGGGTGTACCTTTCAGGGAATAAAGATATTGTCATGTAATTTTTGTAATTTAGTAAAACCATTTTTTTTTACTGTTTCCCGATTTACTCATTTATTTCATTCATTTTCGGCTAGCCCGAATTATTTCGACCTCAGACGAAGCTCCTTGTGGTTTGAGTCAAACAGTCGATTAGTCGATGGAACCCGAAATAAATAAATGACTTTAACAAAAACTTAATTGGTTCATATTTATAACTTTTTCTCGTTTAATGTTTTGTTTTAATAACTCACGAAATGACGAGAGAGGGGTGGTTTTGGAAATCAGTATCTAGTCTATTGTCGCTTTATTATCTAAAGGTTTTATACAGATGGCAGTAAACGCTAAAAGATCGCTAATGTGTTTCGAAAACGCAAAGTTAATAATAATTACAGTAAAGGTGAATCTAGTCGACATTTTTTCCATACAAACTTAGAGAGTGTATTACTTCACTATTCGACAATTTACATCAAAAATTAAACATAGTATGGTTTTTTCTCATTATTAATATTGTCTGTGTGGCAACAGAATAGGTACTAACATAAAAAGCCATTAAAAAGTTAGGAGCTAACAAAGATTTGTTTTTCTTGCTAATTTAACCTAACTTTGGGCGTGTTTAAGTAATAAAAGAAGTGTAAAATCTCCAAAACCAAGTCGGTACCAACAAATTTCAAATATCGAAAATTTACTGGTCACTGATTTATGCAGTGGTTTTTTCATAAAACGCGATCTTCCGAAGAACTAAATTTTTTACGCGCCTGTTTTACTATAAATGATCCTGCGTCTCACTCAATAACGATGTGCGTGTAAACTAGCATCTAACTGCTCATCACTGATACTACCTCTGTCAGACATGATGCCTGGTGAGACAGCGTGCTTTTTAGCCAGACCCACCAGTGAGTTCGAACCCCCGACTAGATTCCCATTAATGTGCATTTAACGAATTCAAGTTATTGACGAATAGTATAGTTACCCGTTAAGTAAGTCTTCATTGTGTCTGACAGGCAGCGTGGCATACTCGTCACTGTCCGCCAGTACTCGCAGCAAATCGTCAATGTTCATGGTACTTTGCAGGTTGCGACTGAAGTGAGCCATAGTCTTGTAAGACAGGTAGTAGTAAGAAGCGATACGACCCATCCAAGTGCAGTGGACTGTGCGGAGATCCTAAAAACGAAAGAATCGATAGAATATATTAATTGTCATATTAACTAGGGTAGCGAAAGTTAGATTACGTTTTTATAAAGACTCTTGGCTTTTACTGAAAAAAATCATAGAGTTAAAAAACTATTGAATAGTTTTCTATTCTACATATCTTTCACCAAACACAGATATCGCCAGGGTACACATTCGAAATACAACCTGAAGCTGACCTGCAAATTGCAAAAAACGTAAGAAGATTTGAATTTCGCGGGCTACCCTGGCGCTTACCTCTTAAGTTGCCTTACAAAAATAAACTCTAGAGCTTTGTCTAGTGTTGCTCGCATAAAAAAGGATTTAACTTTTGTGTTGTCAGCGCTTATAAATGCGTTTATCATTTTAAAAGAGTAACGGTGGAGTTTCTTGCCCATTCTTCTCCATACGAAACTACATTTTAGAAGGGGCGACTAGAATCAATTCTATTTAATGTAAATGTTGACGTTCAAAAGTGCCTTTTAAGTGCCTATTTGAAATAAATGCTTTGACTTTGACTTAGCAATAATATTTTTATCATTTATTTGTTACTTTATATGTATTTAAAAATCATGTGCTGCAAAAGTAAAATAAAAATGCAGAGCGACGGACAATTCAAATAGCCTGTATCTATCAATCAAAATAGTCTAACTGAATGTTACTCCTCGACGACTAGCGTAAAGGTACATCATCATCATTTCAGCCGAAAGACGTCCACTGCTGGACATAGGGCTCCGCAAGCAGCACCACTTCGACCGGTTGTGTGCTTCTCGCATCCAGCTGATTCCTGCGGTCTTCACCAAGCCATAAATCCGAACTCCACAGCTTCCAGTAGGCGGTCGCCACTCCAGAAACTTTCGGCCCATCGGCCATCTGAGGGGCAATTCTCGTAATTTGAAGAACGTTCACAGTCTAATCTCAGTCTCAATCTGTCAAAAATGCCTCGAGTTTCCATATATTTTTAACAAGTATTTGACATTTGATTGTCGCCGAGATGTGACTGCGACTAGATTTTGAACGTTTTTAATTACCAGAATTGGCCTTCTGTTCTGCGAGCAATGTGCCCTGCCCACTGCCACTTAAATTACATAACAATAATTTATTCTGAAAAAGAGTCTTCATACCGTAAGTATAATTTGAAGGTCATACCTCTTCAATCTCCAAACAGTTCGCATTAGCGAGAGCATCCAACGAGCTCTGCACCAAATTAGAGAGATAATAGTTGACATCTTGAGGCTCCACGCTTTCTAAGTTGTAGTACGACGGGTTTTTGAGCAGACGCCGGAAGAAATAAGTCCAGGTCATGTAATCGAGGATGTCTTGTTTTGTTTGGACCGTGCCTAAGACGGAAAAAGATGTTTAATTACTAATAAAACTAAACCTTATGAAAAAGAACTGGGAAGTTCAGAGATATCATTCATCTTTGTCGCTCCAGAAGAATACTGATTTGTTTTAGTTTGAGGACTATGTAGGCAGGGATATAAAGTAATTAATCAAAGGGGCCACCCTTTGATTAATTACCCGGTGGTGAACCGGAGGCAGCGGTAACTATTATTCGTCGGTAACGTCAGTAAGCTATGTTTCTGAGGAATAATAAAACGAACAAAATAATGATAAATGCATATTATTTTTTGGTGTTAACCTCAAAACGTGATTTTTCAATCTACAATATTCAAATAACGAATGTGATTTGCATTTCGGTCTTTCCTAAAATATATTTGACAGTTAAAACATGCATATAAGTGTTGTAAAACCTACCAGCCACCACTTCAGCGTTCAGATGGTCAGGCAGTACATCCAGCAAACTGGACTCGACCGGGAACGGCTCGTACAGGAACTTCTTGTAGAAGTTCTTTTTCTGGTCGTGAACTAACACTACTGCTACACCTTCGTTGTCATACTGGAATAAAAGATTTTATTTATGGGTGCTCACTTTAAGATTATACCTAAAATAGTAACAGTAATTTATTTTTAAACTTCAGTACTGGTTACATCAAAGAAGTGTCGACCCTTGGACTAGGATATCCTGTATGACAGGCGTCGAGGTTTCCCCAGTAACATGGATCAGCATGAGAACGCTTAGACTTTAAAGACATTAACTACACATGGTTTACAATAAGCTATTCCATCATATTGATATGTTTGCTCTGTCTGCTAGTAAATTCAAGAAATATGCTACTCAAGACGCTTAACCACAGTCATCAATAATTTTAATTTCGTGCCTTCATGAGTTTTTAAATTTTTTGTTAAATTTACTTTTTGGTCTATTATTTTACCCATTTTTTTTTGTCTTAACTTAAATTATTGTAGTTTGTAGGTTTTAGTTTAATTAGCATGATTAGATAAAAGATTATTTTTACGTGTATTTTGTGGAAAATATTGATGGTTAGACATTAAGTTTATATAATACATATAATTTATTTTGTTCTGGCTCAAAAACTGCATGTTGCATGCTCAGTTGCATACTGCATGCTACATGCAAAAATCTTTTAAAAAGGGACATTTCGGGAAAGGGACGTTTTGAAACCAAGGGAAATTTTGGGAAAGGGACATTCTGAGCCTGAACCCACGAGAGAACCAAATTGGTATTGAAGCAACCAACAGTCCGAGTCCGTATATACTCGAAGTAGTGGGCATTTTCAAGGGAATTCTCAGGCCAATTACGGCCATTCAAAAATTGCCAACGCGGACGGTATTTCACGTCCACACGGCGGGGTATTGGTAAAGTTTTCAACTAGCAATAATCGCACCTCGGATTAACCTCATTGGTTACGATATTGCCTCTGCGCAAAGTTAACATTACAAAATTCTCGGCTCGACCCCAACCAAACGGCGGTAACGAAACCATAGCGAGATCTAACTCGATCCCAACGCCATCTATCGAGCCAGTGTGTAAACTTTTTCGTCGACGAAGAAAATTTGATTTGGATAATAATAAAATAGTGTTTATAAAGTGGTTTATGATGCATAATATATTTCTGTAGTATGAAATATTTTTTATGACGTCATTTTATGCATTTTTTTAACGAACAAAGAGCGTTGGAACAAGTTGGCAAAAGTTTTTATTTTTCACTTTTCAGTTATGTTACTTTACCCACACCAATTCGTATACCACTGCTTGCTATGTAAGCAACAGTGACCGGAAGCATCAGAATGCCGTCAAGATACACATAAAGTGGATTAAAAACGTATTATCAAGGCTAACGCAAAAACTACCGAAGCTAAGTTAATACAATTTATATGGGAACCATATCCACTAAAAAATAATTTTCGAAATCCATCCATAATAAATTGACGGAGATATCGCGAAACAAAAAAAAAATAAAAACAAACAGACGGATTGAGTAATTTTTTGGAGTTACTTAAAAAGTGAAAAATAAAAACTTTTTCCAATAAAAAAACAACAGACTTCCGAAAAAATACAACTAAGTGAAAAATAAACAAAACAAGAGTGAACGCAGGCATTTTCTGGGCACGCTCGATCCATCATAGACCTCATCAATCACTTTCCATGAGGCGAGATCGAGGTCAAGAGCAGGCCCATTTAGTAATAATAAAACAGAAAAAAAAATCGGAAGTCGGTGTCGTTGGATATGTACTTAAGTATAATAGTTTTTGTCATCGACTTCCGTTTTTTTGGAAGTAGTTTTTTTTTAATTCTTTTGTCTACGATCGCTTGGACGTAAAACTATCGCAGTGGAATTTTATTGCGCACTGGATAGTCAACTCTCGCTGTTGAACCGAGCACTAAGTATCCACAGAGTGCAGCCCAGCGCGTCGCAAAAACGCACTGATCGATTTAGTTCTTTTTTCTTTTTTTTTTTTCGGTAATGGCTTCGCACGGTTTGTGCATTTAGCCAGTGTCAAGTAATTTTTCTTTTCGATCAAGTAAATGGCCCGATACCGGGCACGAAGTTACAAAACAGTCATAGTCGTCTTTAGTCAGTCAAGTCCAGTCAAGTCAAAGTTATTGTAAAGCGGTAGTAACTTTACAACAACCTAATATGAGTTTTTGGGGGGAACACGAAAAGTCCACGTTAGTCACTTATTTTCACCTTCACTACACTTGTGCACTCACATGTAACTAAATTGAATAATTCACTACCAAAATTATACAATTTAATTCGCTATTTCACTAAATTTCATGAAAATGAAAATTCGTGCGACATGTTCCAACCGTATCCCGCCAAAAACTCCGATTTAGTTCTTTAATAGTCTATACCCCATTTCTTTTAGCTTTAGACAAAAGAGGCTCGTAGAAGCAGGAGAGCAAAACATTTTATTTAAAAGTTAAGTTCTAACTTTTTTAGGTAGATTTAAGACAGTACTAAATACTGAGATAAACGAAGTAAAAGTAATTTTTATTTTAAATAATGTTCTATTTATAATAACATCTTCATCACACATTACAAACCTACAACAAAACGAATGAATGAAACAAACAATCACATGATGATTTAAATCTAACTAAGATTTTTTTACAATACTTTATTTTAAATGACAACTTACGACCCACAATACATTGGTAAAACTTCGTCGTCATCAGCTAATTTAGTTACTCGGTGTTGTTCACTCCTGCTTCTTTTAGGTTTTTAGCATTGACAATTTTTTTTTTTTGGCATTAATCGTAACTGCAACACGTTCAATGTAATTTTGTTACGAAGTGTACATTAAAAATAACCTTTTTTAACTTCTGTCTAATGCTATTGTAAATGGAGTATAGTTATGTATAAAAGATGTAACATATAACTGCTTTTCGTACCCAAAAAAATTGAAAAAAACACTGCATAAAAACGATTACTTGGTGGGTTAAAGCTGCTATTTAACTGGTTATAAGATTAAATAAAGAAATTAACATGTATGGCATTGATGAAAATATTGTCTTCGGAAATAAGACAATAGTTTTCCACCCCTAAATGTGTCAGCGGAACTTGAGATTCCTATATTCCATAAGTTGGTTCACGATAAAGGTTGTTTGAGAATGAATACGTGGACATGTTCGGGCGCCGTCGGCTGTCTTCGTGCCAGGCGTAGGATGACTGCGCGCGCGCGCGGGATAGGCTACGCGGATCTATTGGTATTATAGTAAGGTATTTTTTATTGTTATTATTTCTTCGTACTTTATTTGTGTGAAGCATATGTTTTAACTCACACTTTGTGTTGATTTTCTTTTTATGCATATTGATTAACTTCAACTCTCGCACGGTAACTCTGTAAAAGCTAATCCTAGCCGTGGTGACCTGAAAAACAGGTTTTTTTTTCCAAAAACCTATATCAGACACCAGTCTCTCACAAGTAGGGTTGCCATCTCTGAAATTTGGGAACCAGGACAAGACGCGTGAAAACCCCGGATTTTAGAGCCCAGAACCCGGACATGTCAACAGTTTTTTTAAACATAGTCAGTGTAATAAAAGACAGTTGAAAATGTCGTAAATCACCTTTTTATTTATTTTCAGACCTTAAAATTAAATTTAGTCATCTTTAACCGACTTCAAAAAGGAGGAGGTTATCAATTCGTCGGAACTTTTTTTTTTTTAATATGTATGTTCCCCGATTACTCGAAGATGGCTGGACCGATTTGGATTTTGTTTTTTTTGTTTGAAAGGGTATACTTCCCAGGTGGTCCCATGATCATCAAGTCAGGGTCTGATGATGGGATCCTGGAGAAATAGAGAGAACTCTTCAAATTTTATAGGCACCCAAAGCGATTTAGGTATTTTTTGGAAGAGTACTTTCTCGTAGTGATTTCATTTCAATTTGGTGAAGATCTGATGAAGAACTTCGGAGATAGGCAACGGAACTCCTCAATAAATGATAGCAAATGGACTGGGATTGCCGAAATCGTATGTCTGTCTATTGTTTACACCAGTTCATAACATAACATCACGCCGGTACGCTGTGAAGGGGTAAGCACATGTGAACCACTAAAAAGTGAAAAATAAAAACTTTTTCCAAAAAAAAAACAACCGACTTCCAAAAAAACACTACAAAGTGAAAAATAACTTTAATTTCGGAAGGCGGTGACAAAAAATTCAAATACAGCTCCAAAGACACCGACTTCCGAAATTAAAGTTATTTTTCACTTTGTAGTGTTTTTTTGGAAGTCGGTTGTTTTTTTTTTTTGGAAAAAGTTTTTTATCATCATTTTAAATGTACTAACATAGCAAAACAGAATCTTATTGCAGTTTGTTACAAATTGTTTTAATAATCAGTTAGACTTTTTTTATTCTTAAAATAAAACACAAATTATTAATCTGTTATGAAAATAAAATCTTATTAAAATATTAAACCTAACAAAGTTCAACAAAAAATTTAAACAAAAATCTTAAAAGTACTGAGACCATTTTAGTATTCAGTCTTACAATTTTTAAGGTAACTCTTAACTCAATAATAATTATCTTCTTTAAATTGTTATCAGCAGCACAGCACAAAATATCTCTTAACATAATATGAACTAAATTCAGTCTTCTTAAATCGTGAGCAACAAAACTGAACCTTTTTAAAGTTTAGACTTACTGTAATGTAAGTTACATTATAAAAGAAAAAACATAAAATAACCAAAAACTACACTTATTTAAATCACCTTAAAGTTTTAATCAACAGCCATATTTTTAATTTCTTTTACGTAATAAAAACAATCATAATTTTAACTACAAAAATGAAAATAAATTATTGCACTCACAGGTACGTTATTTGACTACCTAGCTATTAAAGCTTTTTCCTGTCTTTTTACTTTTATTTTTTGTTGTATTTATCACTCTTTCCGATAGCTTTTAGAATATCTTCCCTTTTTAAAAGGAATTTGTAAAAATCAATGCAGCTGTATTCTTGGAAATTGAATTTAATTTTAATTATTGACGAGATTGTTTCTACGCTTAGTAAATTTCTTTCTTTTGTCCATTGTTGAGTAATTAATGAGAATATTCTCTCCACGTTGGCATTATGAGCCGGAATGCAAAAAAAATACTGTGCAATTTTCAGCAATTCCGAATATAAATTTGCATTTGGTGTTTTAAAAAATTGTACCCAAAGTTGATTCGAATTTAAAAGCTTATCTTGTTCAGTAAGGTTTTGGCTAAAAGCTTTTAAATTCACCCACTCGTCAATTAATTTGGTGTCGTCAATATCTATATTCTTGTCTTTTAAATAAAGGACAGTGTCTTCAATAAGAGTCCATTCTGTGTTGTTACTAATTTTCGGCAAAAACATCCAGTCAAATTTCTCAAATTCTTTTAATGGGTTCATCCATTCTTCAATGTACGTTTTGATTTCCTTGTAGAAATCATGCGTGCATTTTTTAAACTCTTGTTTCGTGGTTTCATCTTCTTTATTTATAATACTCTGAACATTCAACGGCACGAAAATTTCTTTAATTCGGTCATCTAAGCTTTTTGTTATGGATGCAAGTATGCTTCTAGTTTCAAGGACTGAATTATCAGTTTTCTCTAATTTCTGTATTTTTGAGTGAACGGTGTGCATAATCGAGTGTATGAGAAACAAGTATGCCTCCGAGAGAGGATTTTCAAAAAACTGTTTAATTAAAACAGGTGGCCTTTCTATGCTTTCAAAATAATCGTTTAACGGACGGTAGAGCTTCAGGAGTCGCTCGATAGCTGGAAACAGGCTTAGCCAACGCGTCTTGGAATGATACAGAAGCTGTTTATATTCGACCTCAGCTGTTTCACAGAATTCTTTAAGAGCTTCGGTTCGTACTGTGTAAGTGGCAAAAAAATTATAAATTTTTAAGATGATGGATTCCACGTCTACTGGCAGTAAATCACATCCGTGGTGCACTGCGTTGTTAATGACATGTGCAGAGCATCCCACACCAACCATGTTTGGGTTTAAATTTTCTTTCAGCTTGTGGAAAACATTGTTGGTTCCATATCGTTCTATTCCACCGAAGTTTGTATTGCAATTATCTCCAGCAAAAGCAACACATTTAGGCAAGAGGTCATGCTGGCGAAGCTGGGTTATTATCAGTTCAGTGATTGTGTCAGAGGTCTCGTTTTTCGTGATTTCTATCTCGAGCACCTTTGTAGTGATTCCGTTTTTTTTTACGTCAAAATATTGAATAATCAACGGGAATAATTTTGTGCTTCCGTGATTACTAGCATCAGTAGCCACGCTGATGAATGGTATATCTTTTAAATCACTCTTAAGTTCTTCAACCGACAAAGGGCTTAGCACTCCGGTGGCTATCGCAGTTGCTTTTGTTCGATTACATGTAACTTTTTTTGCAGTATCTGACCCCGAAAATATTTCGCGGTTGAGAGCACAAGTGCAGTCCAATGAATTGAAAGACATATGATGGCTTACTGTATGATAGACGAGTGCGCCTTCCGCTGCTGGAATAAGGAGGTCCTCCGATGTCGATCTCACAAAATATGTTGCTATGTTTGAAGTACTTGCTTGATTTTTCAAATTTGTTTTGTGTTTCTGCGTGCATAAATGCTCATTTATGTCGGTAACGCCTTTGTTTGCGATTGAAATAATCGTGGAACAAACGGTACAAAACGCTTCCCAGTCATATTTTCCTTTTTTTAACATCGGAAACTTAGTTTGCAAATCACTGTTAAATAAGCATTTACGCTTAGGCATTTTGGTATCTAATCTGAAAAGAATAAAAGAAGTAAGTAAATATAGTCACTAGAGAGTTTCCAACCAGGGGTTTAATTAGAACTATAATAATGACTAGCTGGTACCCGTGACTTTGTCAGCAAAATAGCATACTTGGAAATTTGTAAAAAGAATCGGAAAACTCCTAAGCAAGTATCTCCGTAAACTTTTCAAAAAGCAAAATGATCTTGACCTTATTTTCACCCCTCCATTATTATTTTTGATTAAAAAGTAGCCTATGTCCTTCCCTGGGATATAAACATTATTTATGCCAAATTTCAGTCTAATCTGTTCGCGTAAAAAGGTTACAAACAGACAGAGTTACTTTCACAATTATAATGGAAGTGTGGATAGCATTCAGAATATTCAGATGAGCAGTGTCACACTACTGTACAGAATTACAACTACGATATGTAATAAAAATATCGTTTACTTACCACCTGTACGTAGGTACACTGTAACGACGTCTACACTCCTTAACCGCCCAGCGACTCACTGCCAGTAGTGCCAGTGTCACTGCGGAGTGCGGGCGGCGAAGTCGAAGTGCACACCGTGGCAACTGCGACGGGAGGGGCGGGGGTACGGTGAATTTACTGAGTCGAGTCGTCGGTTGATCGCGGCGTGCGGTGTAAAGTATTTAAATTTCAACACTTTAAATTTTTAAACCCGGACTACAAATGAAGTCCTGCCCGGACGCTCCCCGGACGCCCTCTAAACTAGGACAAATCCGGGGAAACCCGGACGGATGGCAACCCTACTCACAAGGATGGCATACAGCTGGAACATTTTTTGTACACTTTAAATTTAAGTCAGCTTTGTGAAGAGAGAAATGATAAATTATTATTAATAGGCTCAGACCAAATAAAAAAGTTAGATGGAGCGCGGCGCTCTCAAAGTGAAGCAGGGTAAAGGAAAACAAATTTGAAATAGGAAGCCGATCGTGTTCCAGAGCGACGCGCGACACCGAACGCGCTACACGTCATTGCGACACGAGGTTACGCACACAACTCTGTACACAAGGCTCCACTTATTAGAACGCTATTGTTGGCGTACGCTCCGTCTACCTTTTTTATTTGGTCTGAGTTAATAGGTATTATTATCTATGAGACGGGCCGAAAGCCCGATACTTCACCAACGAACGCAACAGACGACACACGCACGGCTTCAAAATGTTTGCCTTTCAATATATACACTAGTTTTACAGACACTGCTTTTTATTTAAAGTCTGAGTTAGGTCCAAACAGACAAAAGCTTGTCAATATGTCACAATACTAGTTGTAGTTACCTGCGGTCGCCCAGCCCTGCCCATCATCTGTAGAACATCAGTAATAGGCATGTCGACGTATCTCTTCTGTTTCCCGTCGTAGTACTCAGTGCCCTTGATCACTACCAGGTGGGCGGGGAAGTTCACGCCCCACGCAAGTGTGGCTGTGCAGATTAGGACCTAGAAGGTAAGACAATTTTGGTGCCGTTATTCTTTGTGAAAGGTACACATAGGAAAAGATTTTATTTCGTTTACATTGGTTCAGTTTTTTTGTTTTGTAAATATATAACGAATTGTTTGATTTTTTTTTAAATACAAAATATAATAAATAGTTGAGAAACATATAAAATGTATTATTTTTTAGACTCAACTATTATATTGAAACATAGTCTAGTCATCTATACTTAATAATAACAAAAAAAAATAACAAAAATCAGTGGTCAAATCTCAAGTCAACTCATTTGATACTTTGTTATTTTAATTTATTTGAACATAACATCATGCCTTGTTTCCCAAAGGATTGGACATTTCTCCAGTTATGTTTAAGTTCCATGTAATAAAGGGCGAGCCTATTGCCATCAAACGGGCACAAATCCGGAGTCCGGGCTGCTACTGAGAAATTCCAGAAAGAAAGACATTCAAAACACTTTGCCTGACCTGCACCCTAATTGCGTAACTCACGATTAATCATAATTTGTTTCGTTTTGAAACATAATAATATGGCTAAACCATTCAGCGACTGATAAAGAGTTCTGACCGCCCTAGGCTAATTATGAGGACGCGCCCCCGCCAGGTGTGTTACGGACGGCCTAAAAAGTAGTAAGTGAGTAGCCTTATCGTCCACAAGCGCCCAATACCTCCTATCTGACTCCGGGTGGAGTTTACATGGTAGAGGATCCCAAGTAAGAACGACCTTCACCAATTTAATAACCAGGTGTAAATTATATTTTAACAATATTATGTGTTCCGTTTGACGTCCGAAGTCCATTTATGAGAGAGAGTACATCGTCTTTTTCCCGCGTTTACTCGCTAGATGACGCAATTTCCGTCACGTAAGTCGACTTCAGCGCCACCCGTGGCCGTATCTGGAACTAACTAAACAGCACAGAGCAAGCCGCCATTCGTTTGTCATTGTTGCGTCGATTTTCCTACCGCGCGCATGTCGTTAGATTTTAAATTCAGAAAACGTGGCAAACCTCTATTTTTGTTTAAGTTTCTGTTAAAATTATTTAAACTTTCGAGATTAAAGTAGAAAGTTACTATTTTTCTTTCTCCGTTACGTAAAATTAAGAACGTTTGAAATGAACGATAAAATTACCGAACCGAGCGTTGATAACCTCGCCGATATTTTTAACGATCGCGATTCCGCTGGAGTACGAAAGAGTGTTGACGCGCGTGTGCCGTCTAGTGAATCAAGATCTTCAGCATCCAGTTCAAGCGAAGAGGATGAACCACCTTCAAAAAGGCGGCGCCGGTCCCGATCACACGAGTCATTACGAGAAATAGATCGCAGGTTTGAAGTGTTATCGCAACAGCTGGTGAGTCATGTTAACACCTTATTTTGTGCGAATTACGCTGCAATGCAGCCGAATACTTCGCGTTCCACTGCGGCACCTGCGTTAGGACCAGTAAATGTACCGTTAGATGATCCGTTTTTACGTCCGCCAGTCGAAATGAATGACATTGCCGAGCTAAACGTATCCATCAAAGAACCATCCATACCTTTAGCTAATCCCGATCGTGTCGCGAAGTTAGCTTCAATGCAAAGATTTGACTCCGTGGATTGGAACTCTGTGCGGTACAATGAGGTTCAAAAGAAATATGTGGCTGTTCCAGCGTTTACTGAGCTGAAAGTTAACGAGGAAATGAGGCGTTTTGAGGACCCTTTTGCGCCACTTAGATGGCATCAGATGGAACGCAGCTTTGCTGCCTTGTCAAATGCCTTTTTAGCCCAAAACGAGTCCGTGAATGTAGCGTTGCGAAATTTTATAGACTGGTCTGCAATGCCTGATGCACAGCTTACGTCAACTACAATTTACAATAAGCTTAAAGATTTATTTGGAAATGAGTCTGAATACAAAAGTATTTCTCACGACATTTTACAAATGATTTGCGGGAAGCGTGCAGAGGTTTTGGAGCTACGACGTAAGGCGCTCCTTAAAGGTTTGAAGAGTAAATACATACGCGAAGATATTGAAAAAATACCGCCCTCTACGGAATATATGTTCAACCCTCAAAACTTGTCGGCTTATATACAAAAAATAGGCGGGATTGATAAGTTACATAAGGATATGGTGCCTCTGCAAGGTTCTAAATTTTCCGGACGTTCTAAATCACCGGTGCGTCCAAAGTCACCGGTTGCTTCTACTTCCCGTGAAAAGCCCTTTCGTTTTCAACAAAATAAAACGAAGCACGGAAAGGCTAAAAAGCAATATTTTGACGATCAAAAGAAAGGAGGGGGGCGAAAAGGTGAAGTCAACAGGAGTAGGCGCAAATGACTCAGTGTTCATGGGCGGTTGTCTGATGCATTACCGAGAAGTGTGGGCCCAATTCGGGCCACCCAAGATGATTCTCAAATTAATTTGTGCGGCTCGCATTCCATTTATTCAGACACCGCCGCTTATTCTTCCAACATCGGACATCATGGAGAGATTTCAAACTCCACAATCTTCAGCAATGTCGTTGGAAATTCAAGCCATGATTCAAAGTCGCATTCTCGAGTCCGCACCTTTAACTCCATCCTTCATATCCCCACTTTTCATCTTAATGAAAAGCAGTGGAAAGCAACGGGTTATTTTCAACCTGAAAGCGCTAAATCGATTCTTGCAACCAAAACGTTTTCATCTTTTCCATCACTACCGCATGCCCAATTTTTTACAAGCGGGCGATTGGATGGTCAAGCTCGACTTAACCCAAGCCTATTATCATTTGCGAATTTCACAAAAACACCGCTGTTTTCTTCGCATAAGCTACGAAGGTCGGCTGTTACAAATGACATGTCTTCCTTTTGGCCTTGCCGCTGCGCCGAAAATGTTTGCGTCGGTTACAAACTGGACCGCCGAAGTGTTACGCGGCAAAGGTCTTCGCCTGGTCCTGTATCTAGACGATTACTTGATAGTCCATCAAAACAGGGAGACTTTAAAAGGTCATGTCCAGTTGGCGATAGAATTCCTCACGTCCCTAGGTTGGAATATAAATATGGAAAAATCTATACTAATTCCGACAAGGTGTATAGAATTCCTGGGAATTATCTGGAACACGCAATCCAACTCCAAGAGTTTGCCTCCAGAGAAAGTTCACAAGATCCGTCAGTGCCTATTAACTCGTTTAGCAACCGGCAGTTGGACCCTCAAGCAGGCGCAACGCCTCTTAGGGTATCTCAACTTTGCGACCTTCATCACCCTCCGGGGAAGGTTGCATTGCCGTACGTTGCAGCGCCACAGCAATCAACTTCAGAAGATTTCACGCCATCCGTCTCAGTTCACAGACGAGGTACGACAAGAACTAGATTGGTGGGTAAAAAATGTCAGTCAGAAATCTTGCATTCATCCCAGGACCTCACCAGTGAACTACCTTGTCACAGACGCCTCAGATATTCAATGGGGGGCCTTAGTGAACAACAAAACACTAAAAGGTACGTGGAATCGCCATCAACTAAAGTGGCACTGCAACCTGAAAGAAATGTATGCAGTGATAGCGGCATTGTCCTTAGAAGCAAATGTTCTAAAAAATTCAACCGTTGTCTTACAAAGCGACAACATAACCGTAGTATCGTACATAAAAAACCAGGGCGGAACGAGGTCACAAAATCTCCTAAAACTAACGAAACAGTTACTGGCACTGGCGGACAGCCTAAATGTTGTGCTAGTCCCTCACTACCTTCCGGGACAGTACAACTCGGAAGCCGATCACCTCTCTCGAAATCGAGCCGGCTCCGAATGGCATCTGCTGGGCGAGGCGACCAACAAAATATTCACCCAATGGGGAACCCCAAGCATAGACCTGTTCGCGTCACAAGTCGCTCACGTCGTGTGCAACTATGTTACTCTAGACTTATCAGACTCGAGCGCTTGCTTTCACGACGCTTTCAGCAGATACTGGAATTACGACCTCGGATGGATTTTTCCTCCACCAGCCCTGCTACCACGCGTGTTACGCCACCTCAATTCGGCGAAAGGTACGTTCATAATAGTAGCACCCAAGTGGAAGAAACCCTTCTGGCGCCCAGATTTGAAGAGCCGCGCCCTAGCTCGTCCTATGAAAATCAGGGACCTGCGGTCATCATTGGTGGACACGATGACCGGGCGACCCCCAGCTCAAGTGCACAACCTACAGCTGGAAGCCTGGCTCATTTCGGCTGGGATTCCCTAACCCAAAATTGGTCAGGTGAAGAAAAGCAACTTTTGTCAACTTGTTGGAGAGCCTCAACCCTCAAGACTTATACGCCGATGTGGAGCAAATGGGTACAATGGTGCAGTCAAAGTAAACTAAATTGTCGTAGTCCGGCACCTGCCGATGTAGCTCGGTACTTAGCAAAACTTTTTCTCGAAAATCGATTAGCTTACCGTACTATTCTTGTTCACAAATCAGCTATAGCATCTGTTTGTGAAACTCTGTCTGATATTAAGATTTCGTCAAATCATTTGGTTAGACATATTTTGAAAGCTATATCATTGGCTACACCAATTCCACCAAAACTGCCAATATGGGACGCAAGAATAGTAATACAATTCTTAAAAAATACTGATGTAAATTTGCAAAGCATTTATGATGTTTCTAGGCGTGCTGCCATTTTATTGTTGTTAGCATCAGGTCGTAGAGTTCACGACTTGACTCTCTTACATTGCGATTCAAAACATTTTAAGGATAATGGGGATTCAATAACCTTACATCCGGTATTTGGCTCAAAAACTGATTCGGCGTCATACCAACAATCCAGTTGGACGTTGATAGCTTCACCAGACAGAAATACAAATGCTTTATTTTGGTTAAGAACATTATTAGCTGTTTCAAAAAATGTCAGAGGTTCCCTGACAAACTTATTTATTACAACAAAGGAGCCTCGTAAACCGGCTAGTACTGTAATTATAGGTGGATGGATAAGACGAATTCTGTCTGAATCAGGAATAGAAGCTACTCCTGGTAGTTGTAGGTCAGCAGTTTCATCTCTTAACTCCTTAGAAAAGTACCCCATTAATGACATTCTAGCTAAAGCTAACTGGCGCCATGAACATACTTTTAGAAAATTTTATTTTAGAGACGTAGTAAATACCGGTGTCAATAATAACACTAAATCAGAGAAGTCACTTTCCAAATTCTTTACAGTTACAAATTGATACTTTTTGTTATGGTTTACACACAGTAAACTTATAATTATTAATCAAGCAATGCTGATCGATACATGGAATCTAATTACCTACTTGTGATTTTGTTTTTGCTTTCTGTATACTTACTATCATTTACAATTATTAAAATAATTGATCACATTGTTGCGTTTTATTAAGCAAGCCACCAGGAGATAACAAACAAATCTCTCATAAATGGACTTCGGACGTCAAACGGAACACATAATATAAAAATTTTACCTTCAAATAAAATTTGTATTATGTTTCCTAAGACGTCCGAAGTCCAAATAATTTCTTCCTGGTGTATACCATCATCATCATCATTACTATTATGAGCCGAACAATGACAAACGAATGGCGGCTTGCTCTGTGCTGTTTAGTTAGTTCCAGATACGGCCACGGGTGGCGCTGAAGTCGACTTACGTGACGGAAATTGCGTCATCTAGCGAGTAAACGCGGGAAAAAGACGATGTACTCTCTCTCATAAATGGACTTCGGACGTCTTAGGAAACATAATACAAATTTTATTTGAAGGTAAAATTTTTATATTATTTTTTATAATTTTAATTAAAATATAATTTTCACCTGATTATCAAATTGGTAAAGGTCGTTATTACTTGGGATCCTCTACTATGTAAAATCCGACCGGAGTCAGATATGAGGTATTGGGCGCTTGTGGACGATAAGGCTTTGCTTGCATCTGCTCGCGCACTCCATCGAGTTGTCGATAGATTTTCTAGTACCGTCGATTTTTCATACAATTTGGATAACAAAATTTGCCATCTGCTTGTAGATCCAGAAACAATTGTATAGTTGTGGTTCCAGTGTAAAAAAAGCAGCTGACTCGTCACTACTTTCCGCGGCAGCCGATCCCACGAGTTGTAGAGAATGAGCTGCACAAGGAACAAAAGTACCCAGTGGATTTACAGCTTTAATTCTTGACTGAAGACCTTTGTATTGACCAGACATATTGCTAGCATTATCATAACTTTGGCCACGACAGTCTTTAATATCAAGTCCCAAAGTTTTATCAACTGTCGCAAGAACAGCCTTCTCCATGTCTTCACCTTTATGACCGCAATTGGGTAAAAATGTGACAAAACGTTCGACAGGTTCACCGCCAGGCAAAATATAACGAATTATAAATGTCAACTGATCGGTGTGTGACATATCTGGAGTAGAATCAATGCTAATCGAATAATATTTTGCTTTTTTTATTTCTCGTATGATCTAAAGTCGAACTTCGTCTGCGAGAAGTAAAATAAATTCGTCGATTATAGAGGATGACAAGTACGATGGAGTACCTCTGCCTTTTTGTCCAAATCTCATCAAATGTTCAGCCATGAAAGGATCAAATTTAGATATAAGCTCAATACAGCCAAGAAAGCTCGACCACCGACCGATTCGAGTAACAAGTCAATGTTTGTTTAAGGCGCACTTTTTAAAATTTCAAAATTTATTGTTAAAATCAGGGACTCTCAAGCGCATTTCGTTTTAGTGTTTTGTCGCGGTCTAGTTGAAATATGTAGGGTAGATGCAATGAATGATGCTAGATTAGTGCATGCGAAGACACGATTTCAGCGCGCCCCCCCAATCCTCGCGCCCTAGGCTGCAGCCTAATTAGCCTAAGGGTTAATCAGGCCCTGAAACCATTGCTTCATATGTTCGAAAAATGTGTCTGCTCAACAACGTAAATAACGCAATGAATATTGTTGAACTGTCAAAATGAAACCGATTATGATTAATCGCGTGTTACGCAATTAGGGTGCTGGTTATCGAAGGCAGGAGCATGATCAGCAGTAACGCGTACGACCACTAGACCAACACATTTTGATTTACAGCTAATATAAGATTTTACGCTAGAGTAACTGATCAGAAACTTGATCGGTCATTCAAAAACCGGGTGTTTAATTAATTAAAACCAACCTGTATTTTCTGATTAATAAACAGCTCCTCAACAGTAGTCCTGTCCCTCTCATGTAGACCAGCATGATGTATCCCTATACCGAACGCTAGCGTGAGCTTCAGGTTCGATTCCCGGATGTTGGCAAGAATCTGTTCCATCTCAGATTCGCGCATGTGTAGCCATTGCTTTGGATTGTCTTCCGCTGCTAAGTACGCGATCAGATCTAGGGCTGTTAATCTGGAAAATCGATTTAAAACTGTTATAAACAAATGGAGAGAAAGAGAGAGAGCGCATCTCTCTCTCTCTCTCTGTCGTTTTGCGCGTCTCCTAAGGGTCGTAACGCGATGTTAAAAAGTCTATAACCTTCCTCATGAATTACTCCGTCCATTGGTAAAAACCGCATGAAAATGCGTTCGGTAGTTTTGAGTTTATCGCGTTTCTTCGCGGGGGACTTAATTTTTTATACGTCTTGATCATCCAATAGGGTTACTCTTTTCATTTACAGTCAGACTCCGGATATAGTCGAACTTGATTGATTAAGAAACCCGTGGATGTTTTTGTATAAATTTTTATTGAATTAATAGTCGACTTAGGGGTGATTTTTCAACAGTCAGTTAACTTTTATCTAAGGAATAAATATGTCAGTTTGACAGTTTTTGTATAGAAAATAGGCCAAACCGTTAGATTTGTTCTCCAGACAAAAACTAACTGACTATTGAAAATCTGCCCTTATCAAATGAAATTTCGTTCAAAAACATCACGACAGGGTCGTTATTTATCTCTTTAAAAGAGAAGTAATTGAATAACACACTAACAATCGGAATAGTTTTCATGTAGACAGTTCAACAACATTTATTACGTTATTTACGTTGTTGAACATACAATTTTTTGAACATACTAAGCAATAGATTAACAATATCCTTCAAAATGATTCAGATTCTGAGATTGGTAGTGTATTACGCAATTAGGGTGCTGTCACACAATTTATATAATAAGTGAAATAAGGACGAAGTGATAGTTACCTAGTCTGTCTTCTGCTGGAGACGAACACAAGAGAAGGCGCACACGGCGAGTGCGTGCGTATAGCTTGGAAGGTGGGCTTGTTCATGGTCATCATGCGCGGGCAGTAGTGCCGGCCGGGGTGACCTGATATGTGTACCTGAGGGAGATGAGAGTAATGATACAAACAGGAAATTCTTAGCAAATTTAGATATTCTGATTGCTCAGTTTCATCAGCTCTATTAATATTATTTCGTCAGTCAAATCAGCAAATTTTTAAGAGTTGATGCCGAAAATAGTAGAATCCTTTGTTAGCCTTGAAAGTTTATATCTATTAATTTTATTTACGCATGAGTTGTAACGAAATTTAAATTAGCTCGCAAACAATGTGGAGGGAACTTTTGAAATTGGAACATACCTATTTTTACTAACAAATAATCATAGTTTCAAAATAGATAATAACTGGCTAGTGTCTCATATTTACATAAAAGCTGTTTTTCGCAATACTTTCCGAGTGGCCTGCACCCTAATTGCGTAACGCACGACTAATCATAATCTGTTTCGTTTTGAAACAGAGAGCTAAACCATTGCTTCATATGTTCGAAAAATGTGTCTGCTCAATAACGTTAATAACGCCAAAAATTACCTTAAAAACTAGCCAGTTGACGGGACTGATCTTGAGAGTTAAATACTATAAACCATTCTACCGGCAACTGTTCTATCTGAATCTACAGGCTAGATAACAGTATAAAGGGCAGATTTTTCAATAACCATATAACTTTTATCGGAGAAGGAAATATGAAGAATTTAGAGCAGTTGTTTTTATACTTATGTGAATAAAATTTATATGCATAAAATATGTGCCCTATTTATTCTATTGACACAAGGTATCTGACGATTGAAAGATCAGCTCTTATTCGGGGTTCAATGAAGAACTATAAACTAGTCTAGATCTGCATAACATACCTCCAAAGGCACAGGTCTGACGGAAGGCCTGAAGTTATACAGCCCCATTTCTCCGATATTCAGCCAGTTAGCAAGATCCTTAGCGTTGGCGAGAGCAGTAGATAATCCAATGATGCGCAGCCGCCGTGAAGTGTGGGACTCAATGAAGTTGGTTCTGAAACAAAATTATACAGGCTGAAGTTTTTGAAATATGATTTTCCATTTCAAAGCCTATTATGTGCCTAAATGAAACTAAAACATTTTGGATGTAAAGCACACTCGTACTTAACCAGTTATTTTTTAAACGACTTCTTATAAAAGGAGACAGTTGTCAATTCGTCAGTATGAATTTGTGTCAGGTAGGTACCACAGCTAAAAAGCGAAAAAATAAACTTTTTAAGCCCCATGTCAAAGGGTTAGAACAAGTCTACTGCCATTAGGGGCCGTCTATAAATTACGGCACACAAATTTCATGGTTTTGTGACCCCCCCCATCCTTGTCACAGGTGGTCACTCTTGTGAATCCCCCTCCCCCTTGTGTGACGTCATATATTTTTGAAACAGCAGTTTTTCCAATTTCATTTAAATTTAAAATAATCCTCATAAGCCTTATAAAATATACATTGAGTTAGTAATATTTTTAAGATTTTGGTTCACATATAAATTTCGAGTTTTAGCTATTTTAGATTTTAACATGATTGTGACGTCACAAAGCTTTTGACCCCTGTCCCTTGTCACACAATGTAACATTTCGATGACCCCCCCCCCCCCCCCTTAACGTGTGACGTAATTTATGCATGGCTCTTAATTGGGCTTCAACGGAAATTGCCTCATAGAAAAACTCGGTTACACAGTCCAACCCGTGCATCCAGCTCAGGACTCCACTTGTATCTGATGTATGTGTTACCGGCCAAACCCGATTTCAGGCCAAACTAGTTTGTCCTAGGCCAAACTGGTTTATTAAGCCGGGGCACCCCGATTAAATGGGTTAGGTTAGGTTAGAACTGGGACCAAAAGGGCGCGAGCCGAGCGAGTGCAGTGAGCGGTGCCGCGGCAGCGGCCGGCGAGCGTTACGTCCAAAGGCTGTTAACGAAACGGCTAATTAAGCTAGTTGGCTGCGACATATCACGCGTAGGAAATTAGCAAACATACCTGGACACAATGACTTCTAGAACTGGCCCGCGATCCTCTCCAAGCAGATGTATCTCATCTATGACGATGAGCGCCACATCCCGCACGTAGTTCCTTGTCTGCCACGACCGACTGATGCCGTCCCATTTCTCTGGGGTAGTTACTATGACGTGCGAGTTACGTATTGCTCGGATGTCGGGGGATACGTCACCTGGAAAGGGGGCAAAAATTTATGGGTTACATAATCAGCCTGTTAGGCTCTTGCAGATGAGATTAGGCCTCCTCTTTATGAGAGCAAGTGGGCTGTAAGGTGTGAACCACCACGCGGGTGAGTATGTTTATTTTTTTAACCGACTTCAAAAAGGAGGAGGTTATCAATTCGTCGGGACCTTTTTTTTTTTTTTTTTTTATGTATGTTCCCCGATTACTCGAAGATGGCTGGACCGATTTGGATTTTGTTTTTTTTGTTTGAAAGGGTATACTTTCCAGATGGTCCCATGATCATCAAGTCAGGATCTGATGATGGGATCCTGGAGAAATAGAGAGAACTCTTCAAATTTTATAGGCACACGAAGCGATTTAGGTATTTTTTGGAAGAGTACTTTCTCGTAGTGGTCTCATTTCAATTTGGTGAAGATCTGATGAAGAACTTCGGAGATAGGCAACGGAACTCCTCAATAAATGATAGCAAATGGACTGGGATTGCCGAAATCGCATGTCTGTCTATTGCTTACACCAGTTCATAACATAACATCACGCCGGTATGCTGTGAAGGGGTAAGCACATGTGAACCACTAAAAAGTGAAAAATAAAAACTTTTTCCAAAAAAAAACAACCGACTTCCAAAAAAACACTACAAAGTGAAAAATAACTTTAATTTCGGAAGGCGGTGACAAAAAATTCAAATACAGCTCCAAAGACACCGACTTCCGAAATTAAAGTTATTTTTCACTTTGTAGTGTTTTTTTGGAAGTCGGTTGTTTTTTTTTTGGAAAAAGTTTTTATTATTATATGTTTTTGTCGTTAAGTAATTAGCGAAAGGATCAGACATAAATCGGCTGCGACGGTGATTTAGAACGAATTCGTTTGCTCGTCGGAACATTATTTGGAGCCCAGTGAGGGTTGTTAGATGTCAAAGAATGGGATGAATGAGAGCATGTCTTTGAATTTTTGGTTTTAGGACTTTTCTTCACCGTTTTGAGAGATGTGATGAAATTATTTGGACAAAACTCGTAAGACGGAGCCCTGTTCACTCTTTACTACTATTCTTTTTTAATATCTATATTTTTTGTTTGTTTTTACACGCTTTATATTAGCTTCACTTGTATGTTTGTTTGTATGTAACCGCCTCCTTAGAGCGCGATTTTGACCCACTTTAAACGGTCAGATTTCATTGAAACTTGTCGAGGACCGATGACAATTCAATAATAAAAAAAAATGAGAAAAAAAACACGTTTTTGTAGTTAGCAGAACTAAAAAATAGAAAATAAATAATAGCTTAAAAAAACTAAAAAACACGCTTTAAAAACCATACTAAAAAAGGAGAAAATAATTTAATTCAATTAAAAAGCGTGGGGTGCTTCACATTAATTGATTATAAAAATACCTCAAAAAGCACCCCACGCTTTTTAATTGAATTAAATTATTTTCTCCTTTTTTAGTTTGGTTTTTGAAGCGTGTTTTTTAGTTTTTTAAACTATTATTTATTGTGGTCTAAGAGAAAGTAAAAAATCCTCACTGAAAAGAAACACCTAATAGTTATTATGTGGTTCACTGACCTGTCAACTCAACGACTTGTTTGCCTAATCTTTCTTGAAGTCGCACCTTCCAGTCTTTTATTCGTTCTTTTACGAGAGCTTTGAGAGGAGCAATGTAAACCACCTGAAAATAAATCATAGTTTAGGTTATTCATATAAAATGTGTGAATAAAATATTGTCGATTTATTTAAATTGAAAACTTTTGCTATGCAAAAGTCAAAACGTGAAATATCAGGTCACAAGTTGCAATATGTTAGCTACTGTGCATGTGATAAAAACTAGTGAAATTAAAATGAAATGTTTTTTTTTTGTCATTTCATTTTAATTTTCCAAGGTCTCCTTTTTTATAGGTCAAATAATATACATACCTTGCAATTCGGATACTGATTAAACACCCTAAACATAGCGACCTCCGCTACGATCGTCTTCCCCGAGCCAGTGGGAGCTCCAAGTAGCACATTGTGGTCTGTGTGGTACAGACAGTGGAATATCTGCGTTTGTATCGGGTTGAAGTGGCTGAAGTTGTAGAGCATCTCGAAGGAAGGATTGTTGAGTGCCGTTACTGGTAGTGGTTGCAGTTCGAGGAGGTCTGGGGAAGATTTGAAATAAGTATAAGTTTTGATTTATATTATGTTTATATTTAAATTGAAGGGTGTCCGTAATTTAGGCTCTTAAGTGTTACCAACAGTGATAATCTGGTCAAGTAGTGTTGATAGGTTTAAAAAAAGATGAATCATGGACCGGGATTTTGGTATTGGCTACTTCGGAGGTATTTGGCAAACCTGGGCAACGATGAATGAATAAAAAAGGCTTAATTCGTAAAATGGAACAGTCGCCCATGTTAACTTTTTAACGCAACCTGTAAAGTAAACAAAAGGTATAAAGCACGGTACCGGAAAAATAAACGTATATAACCCTAGTTACCGATGAAATAAGGACGGAATTCGAGATTTACAGTACCTGTATGAGGAGGATGAGTCTCTGGCAGTATTAAGTGTTGGAATGTTAGGGGCAACACGCTTTCTGATCCCAACCATCTGTGACAAAAAGAAAAATGATAAGTCAGTGGGTTCAAAGTCTTTTAAGTTTGCTTGTTTTAATGTGTGTCTGTTAATAAAGAACGGAACAAAATAAACATTAAAAAAATCTTTATCTACTCCTAAATCATAAAATCGAATTATAAACTTGAAAGCGAGTTTATACTGACGTACGTTTAAACGCAAAACCGAAATTTAAAAATTGAATCATGCTATAACACTTTCTCTAACAAAAAATGTTTGGTTTTTTTTTACGAATACGTTACATGGAAATCCAACAAGTCATACTCATATCACCATGGAGTTTCCATCTTTTTTTTTATGGAACACTTATGCGTGCATTACAATTATTACACGCTTTATATTAGCTTCACTTGTATGTTTGTTTGTTTGTATGTTTGTATGTAACCGACTCCTTTGAGCGCGATTTTGACCCACTATAAACGGTCAGATTTCATTGAAACTTTGTAAACTTGTCGAGGACCGATGACAATTCAATAATTAAAAAAAAAATGAGAAAAAAAACACGTTTTCGTTGTTAGCAGAACTAAAAAATAGAAAATAAATAATAGTTTAAAAAACTAAAAAACACGCTTTAAAACCAAACTAAAAAAGGAGAAAATAATTTAATTCAATTAAAAAGCGTGGGGTGCTTTTTGAGGTATTTTTATAATCAATTAATGTCAAGCACCCCACGCTTTTTAACTGAATTAAATTATTTTCTCCTTTTTTAGTTTGGTTTTAAAGCGTGTTTTTTAGTTTTTTAAACTATTATTTATTTTTCCTACTCTTTTAACTTTTATCTTTCACTTTGTAGGTTCAATACCAATGTCGATAAAGTAGTGGATGAGTGGATGGGTGGTGACTTGGTGGTGGTGTGGTGGATGGTGGTGATAAGCTACCTACTATTATTTGCTTTCGTTCTTTACTATGATATTTTTGGGATCCGGTTTAAAATTTAAAGGGCTATTAATAATAATATGTACCTTTCAGATGTCGCTCGGATGTAGTATTGAGGCGGTAACGGCTCGCTGATTGGTATTGTTATTATCAACTCCTGGGGCTCATTTGTTATCACCTGTTAACACCACAGTATATTAAGAAATAGGATTACACAAACCACAATAAATATAAGACATAAATATTGTACTTCGACATCTCCTGATTTTTGGACAGAGAATCAAAATAAAACATAAGCTTAGCTATGAATCTGCTTAGCCTAAAAGAGTGGCACTAATAAAAAATAAAAATTGTTGAATTTTCCTTTAAGTAAGAGATATATTTTAAAATAGAATAGACCTTCAGGTAAGTAAACTTTCAAGTAAGAATAGGGTATTACACTCATTTTTGAAAAGTGTCTTAATTAGATTCTAGAGTGCTAATAAACAACTAAAAAAACACAACATTTTTATTTAATCGATTAGTGCCATAAAAATGCATTAAAATTTTACATTTTCAAATTTCGCGCGTAATTTGAGGAAAACGCTGAGCGCAGTAGACGCCATATTGCTCTGTGGGTCTGACGTCAGTTTGCTAAAAACAAATGCGCTGATATTTTTTATGACAATTGTTTATAATTAAAAAAAAGAGTTATGGTTCTATTATCGTTGGTTTGCTGTGCCTGAATGCAAAATATTATTTTAATAAAAATTGCTTTGGTTACGAAAATAATAAAAGTACAAAGTTGCTCAGTTGACATGCCGTATGACGAAATAACATGGCGACTACTATTTCATGGTGTTCAAACACAGATTAAAAAACCTGAAATCTTTAAATTGTATTTTAAAATTTATTTTGTTGTTTCATGAACTAAAACTATCATTTTCCGACTGCATTTTGCCTATGCTATCGCAATAATATATTTTTAGATTTTTTCTCGTATAGAGTAAAATACCCTATTGCAGCCATTACCTAAGTATTGGCTACAATTATATCAATATTACTACTATATCTATCTAGCGAACGAACATCGAGCTGAGATAACTTAACATCTTATACTAACCATACGTATCAGCGCCCTCAATGTCACTAAGCCGATGTTATAGTTCCTAGCCTGTTTAAATGATTTTAAAATAATGAGAAGCATCTCGCTTATGTACTGACTATTGCGCTAGGTCGTTTTTTATTTGTGAGCAGTGGTGGCCTAGTGGTATCGGCCCGATTTACGAGTGACTTTGAACCCAGACAGGCAGTTTACTTTGTGTATTGAATTTCATCACAACTGTTCTCAAAATGATGAAGGAAAACATCGTGAAGAAACCATCATGTCTTAGCACCTAAAATTTGAAGACATGTGGCATCTACCAACCCGCACTGAGCCCGCGTGGTGGATTACCGCACACTCCCTCTCATAGAGAGAAGGCATTTGTCCCAGCAGTGGGAAAAATTTAGGCTGATTATACTACTGCTGCATTACTGTATAATTCATGCTGTCACTAGGTAATAATCTTTAAATACTTGCCTGCTTCTTAGTGATGAGGAAATACTCGTGGTAGTACATGATATCAGTCTCTGGGTCCTCCACCCATATCCAGAATGCTTCGGGCGCTTTGCCGTGGTATTTGTCGTTCCATCTATATAACAAAATAAAACATTTTTATGAAGTTTTTAGCACCATATGATTAATGCGGAATACGATATCAAGGTAGAGATCAACTAATTTAAAACTGCATGCCACTCCACTGCTTGTTGCAACGTACATTTCTAATGCTTGTATGGAAATTTTAGTGGAGGGGTGTACAATTTTAAATTCGTTGATCTCTACCATTGTCTATTGCTGTTCGTAAAAACGAGCCAATTTCCATTAAAAGAGAGTGACCCACCCTGTTTGGTATAATATAGGACATTGTCTCTCAGATTCCTGAAGGATCTTGGTAACCATTGGCCCCGGCTATCATTCGTGGATCTTTGACAGTCGTTACGCGTCGTCAGAAGCCCGAACCAACCCGAAACCTGACAACCAGTCGTCCCTAGGGGTGTCGTATTACCCAGTAACTGTTGGGCAGGTCAGATACGCAGTCGCTCCATGTAAAATACTGGTATTGAGCTGCATCCGGTTAGACTGAATGCTGACCCCAACATAGTTGATAAAAGGCTTGGCAGATGATGATGATGATGATGATCCCTGAAGGATCGTATAAGGAAAAGTTAGCAGATAATAACTATGTAGTTGCTTACTTGAAATTAGGTGTAATGGACAGTCGTATCCTCAATACAGTTCTCGTTATAGGATGCAAACTGGCTTCCATTTCCAACAGCGGGAACTCATCTGCACATTTCTTTAGAATTCGCGCGTTTTTCGGGTTACGTATCAAATCGCCTGTAAGGGAACACAATACGAATCAACATTATGGTATTTTGACCTATATTGGAAGTACCATCTTAATTTATTTATCTTCTTAACAAATTTTCAACGCAGACAAAGTAGGAAAATCTCGACCAGTTTACGATTGATAAATTGATAATAATCATAAATTTTAACGGAAATAGAGTTCAAAATAGCGTGCAAAACTTGACAGCAAAAAAAATGCTCCAGCATTTCGCTACTGTGGACCTCAGACTGAATTCTAAGACAGAGAATTATGTTTTTAAAATATTGTTCTATCATTCACTTGCCAACTTCCTTCCAATCCATGTCCCGAATCTAGGTAGTTATTCACAACTATTTGACAAGCTATCGTATCGAAAATGACACATTTCGATAACCTGATTTACTTTGCGTCTGACAGCAAACAACTGTCGGAAGAATAGTGGTCATCTATTTGATTTCAACTGACACAATTTTCAGGTCTTGAATTTGTGATCAGCGTTTTTACAACTCCTACGATAACATTGATAAATGTTCGATTCGGTACGGAAGCGTATCGAATGATTGTGAATAGCTATGCTGATCGGGCTAACATCAGGTACTCGATATGCTTCGATATCCTGATAGTGAATCAGCCTTTGAAGCTCTAGCATTTTGCTAAAAATCATAACACTACAGATGACTTACTGATCCATCCAATCCAGGTCCCTGATCGGGTTTCAACATCGGAAACTCGAAATGCTTCAAAGTATCGATAGTGAAACAGTTGGACTGCCACATGTCACTGTAGAAGTCCCAGATTTGACGATCTAGCATTATGCTAATAAAAATAACAGTACAGATGACTCACCGACTTCCTTCCAATCCATGTCCCGAATCTGATCGGGCTTCAACATCGGGTACTCGATGTGCTTCAACGTCTCGATAGTGAAGCAGTTAAACTGTCTCATGTCGCTGTAGAAGTCCCACATTTGAAGTTCTAGCATTTTGGCCATCTTGAGGTACAGGCCGGCCATGTACGCGTTGTTCTTGCGCAGGGTTATCTCAAAGAGGGCGCGGATTATGCGCACGGCGTTCTGTAAGTAATAATAATATATGCGCGTTTCTTATCAGAGGCCCTCAGAATGATGAGAAACTATTAATTAACATTCATCTGTATTCCCCAAACGATTTTGGTTGACCAACAGTTAGCAAAACCGGCCATAAATCTAGATTTTCGTTTGGTACTTAACACTTCCTAGTTGATGAACCCAACACCACTTTGCTAGATTTAAGGTTCAAACCCAGGGATCCTGCACAGCTCAGCAGTCGAATTAGGGACGAAAAAAACAACAAGACAAAAGGATCTTATGGTGGCAGGCGTATTTGTTCCAAAAGTAGCCTTTTACACAACGTTAAGCCAATATAAATAAGGCGAAATAACGAAACTGACTAATATAATTAAGATCACACTGCAACGACGATCGATTGACGCGTCCCCTTGTCGGGTTTATGCTGCAGTGGATCTTCCAATGTACATTCTCCAGAGGTTCTTCAGTGTGACCGAAATAATGCGATTTCGATAGCACAAAGCATCATCATCATTTCAGTATGAAATCAAAATCAAAAGTCATTTATTCAAATTAGGCTGAGAATCAGCACTTTTCGAACGTCAAAATACATAGACAGTCCCCCCAAAAACGCGATGAAAAGACGAAAAAAAACACGTCCACTGCTGGACATAGGCCTCCCCTAAGCTCCGCCACTTCGACCGGTTCTGTGCTTCCCGCATCCAGCACAAAGCAAAGCATAACATAATTGCATAATTAGCCTATAATGTTCCCACTGCTGGGACACAGGCCTCCTCTCTGTGAGAGGGAGTGGGCCGTGAGCACAAAGTATACTTTATCCCAATATCAATAGGTCGTAATTCGTATTGGCAAAATTACGCGAATGTTTAAGCAAATACGCAAATTATCGTAAAGTTTGAAATCATTTTACGAACCTGACTAATATAATTAAGGTCAGACTGTAACGAGGATCCATTGACGCGTCCCCTTGACAGGTAAGTCTGCAGTAATATATTGATCTTCCAATGTATATCTTCCGGAGGATCTTCAATGCGAAGCTCGCCGTATTGGTCTTTGAGACTCCATAACTCTGTGAGTTCTTCTTTTCTTACCTGGAAAGACAGTTTTATTAAATATGGACAAGTTATCCTCTTAGATTAAATACCGACTTTTAACTGAAATATCTTTCAGTAAATTAGGGCTTTGGATTGTCGCTGTGGGGTAGTACCATAATTGAAAAAATAAATTGTGAAAAATAAAAACTTTTTCCAACTCGGTGCAACGCTCTTTGTTCGTTAAAAATGCATTAAATGACATAAAAAAATATTTAATACTACAGAAAAATATTATGCATCAAAAACTTATTTATAAACAAGGTTTTATTAATTAAATCCAAAACAAAATTTTCTTCGTCTACGAAAAGTTTACACCCTGGCTCGATAGATGGCGTTGGGATCGAGTTAGATCTCGCTATGGTTTCGTTACCGCCGTTTGGTTGGGCTCGAGCCGAGAATTTTGTAATGTTAACTTTGCGCAGAGGCAATATCGTAACCAATGAGGTTAATCCGAGGTGCGATTATTGCTAGTTGAAAACTTTACCAATACCCCGCCGTGTGGACGTGAAATACCGTCCGCGTTGGCAATTTTTGAATGGCCGTAATTGGCCTGAGAATTCCCTTGAAAATGCTCGCTACTTCGAGCATATATATAATACAGACTGTTGGTTGGCTCATTACTGAGTTAAGTGACTTAGTTATCTCGTGGTGTAGCTGTAATATAGCCGGAAGTAGACAGTGCTACTGATTCGCTACAAGCCAAATACAAGGTTAAATTTATCATGAGTATTTTGATAAGACAGTACAATAAACTAATACTAGTTTATTAAACTGTTGTTCATTGAGGGGTATGTGAAGTTTTTACACGAGTGTTCTAACACCTATGTGCAGTTTCATACACTACTTTATCTACTCTCCTACATTGGGATTGCACCTAATAAATAAAAGACCAAAGCTAAAAGCGTAAGAAATAGTTTTGTAATGCTGAAAACAACTGACTTCCGAAAAAACACTACAAAGTGAAAATTAACTTTAATTTCGCAAATCGGTGTCTTTGGATATGTATTTTAGATTTTTGTCACCGACTTCCGAAATTCAAGTAAATTTTATCTTTGTAGCGTTTTTTGGAAGTCGGTTGTTTTTTTTTTTTGAAAAGTTTTTAATATATGAATTGAGAACCTCCTAATTTTTAAAGTCGGTTAATGAAATAAATAACATTTTTCATCGACAACATCGTTTTTTTTTTTTCAAACGAACAAATCCTTGGACCATTTTGCACACTTTTTGCATTATTTTAATATAATATCACTTTTATATTGTGTAACATAGTTTTACTTACTTTAAGTTGCTGGAAGTCAGAACATCTGGTCAGCATTTCCAGCACATAACCTTGCGTCATAGACTTGCGTACCATAGTGTTGAACACCTCCATCGTCTCGCAAGTTATGTAGTAGTGACTAGCTGTGCGACCCAGATCTATTGACAGAAGAGTTAATCATTTTTAGGTTGAGTCATCCATTTATAGTACACACTTTTTATAAGTCTTTGACTTGATCCGAATTATCAATACTGTCGCTCAGTATATACAGGGTGTCCGGTAATTAATGGATAATCTCGAAATGGTTCATGGTAGAACTAATGGTCATTCAGAAAAAAAGATTTTTATTTGTAAGTATTTAATTTGTAAAAAATTAAAAAAAAAAACAACCGAGTTCCGAAAAAAACACTACAAAGTGAAAAATAACTATAATTTCAGAAGGCGGTGACAAAAAATTTAAATACATGTCCAAAGACACCGACTTCCTAAATTAAAGTTATTTTTCACTTTGTAGTGTTTTTTTCGGAAGTCGGTTGTTTGTTTTTGGATTTATTTTTTAACAGAAAAATATAAAATAAAAAATATTTTTTTCTGAATGGCCATTAATACTACCATGAACCATTTCAAGGTTATCCATTATATACCGGACACCCAGTATAATAATGGTTAGTTTTGCAAAAAAAGATCGGGTACGATAATTGAAGGTCAGTTCGCGTACTTAAAAAAAAAAGGTTAAAATTCAAGTTGCCATGTCATTTCAGTGACAGTCGATGTTAAAAAAAATGAAAAAAAAAACATGGCAAAAATAGGTTCCCTGATCAGCCCATAATGTTCCCAAAAATAGGTTAATAGAGGTTTTTTTTTGACAGATTAGAATGTTCGTGTGAACGATCTTAAAAATACGGGGATCGCCCGTCTAAAAAGTTTTCTCTCTAGTCGTGCTTATGGTTACTTTGTCCAGTTTACTCCACTTATTTTATGATTTCATCTCAATCTTACTTTGGCCACCTTACTATACGAATGAATCATGCCGTCTTTATACACGTGGCTGTATACCAAAAGTGAAGAAATGGAGCATCTGTGGATAAATATGTAATAATATGTTTCATTTACCAGTAACATTAAGTTGTCCTGTCCGTTCGTTGTAGCGTATCATGTGCGTGTTATCGAGCTGCATAGCAGCCGCTGTTATAAGTTCACGACGTTTAGTTTCTAGCATCGGTTCCTCTTGCACGTCTGTGTATGTAAGACCGTATACCTAAGAAACATTATAAAACATAGCAGTAAATATAACATCATCCCGAATGGTTGTGTAGAGGTGTTCATATTTAGACTAGTATTATAGCTTCATAGAGTCTGGCTAACGAAAGTAGGCCTTGGAATTATTTGCGAACTTTTTATATAGCAACTCTGTATGAACGTCAACGTCAATTTGACAAGGTTGTCCATAGAGTATAGTAATGAGGTTGTCGTTCGGTATCTCTGGTGTCAAATTGTATGCGTTTGTGTAAATTGTGATTCTAATTACGGTTTAAAATGAACAAATCTATCAAAAGTGGTGTACGAAAGATGTTGTTTTGCATGATTGGCAAGTTCAACGAAAAACAACAACAGCGTGATGCCGCGTTTAAACAAAAACAAGATTGTCTACGTGTGGTGTTGAATTTCATAGGTTAGTAGACAATATTATTTTGATACTTTGAACACCTACCTGTACCTATCCAGTCGTCTTAATAAAATTTTGACTTATAATTTACGTATCCTTACAAATAAGTTACTTATGCTTCTTCGTATTGAATAAAACTAATTATATTCATTCGTACATCGCATCAGTCAACGTATTCGTTTTAATAACATCACCTATGTTTTACGTATATACTCATAATGAATTTTTGCTGTATTTTTGTTGGTAATTTATTATTTGCTTTATTGTACATACAAAACGATATATAACAGAGGAAAAAAAACAATTAAAATACATACAATGGTAATTTTAAAACGATTAACTTTCTTTAACAGAGAATCTGCAAGATGTCGAAGGAGTTGATGAAATAGTAAGAACTATTGAAAATCTCACTGAATTAGAGCAGAAAGATAGGATAATAACCCAGAATCAGTACTTAGAAGAAATAACTTCAATGACTGGTAAGTTTTTACTATACACTGGTGCTTTGAAATTATGCCGAAAAAAACCTTTGCATTTACGTAAACCAAGAATTAATTACATATTTTGTATATCTTCTTTGCAGAAGTGAGTGTCAGAACACTAAAGAGAGTAAAAAGGGAAGGTGCAGTAAATTAAGGTGTCTGGAGAACCCCGGGGAAGAAACGCCCACGGAAACCTACTGTGTCTAACCTAGATAACTTTGACATAGATGCTATGCGTAACAAGATAAACGAATTTTATATTGTTAAAAAACAAGTTCCTACACTGAGGACACTGTTGGTGGAGTTAAAAGAAAGTATTGATTTTAACGGATGCAGAGAAACTCTGCGCCGCTTGTTATTAGCCAATGGCTATGAATTTAAAAATAATAAAAATGAGCGTTCTGTATTAATAGAACGCTATGACATATCTGCTTGGAGACATAGATTTTTAAGAACTATAGCAGGAAAACGTGCAGAAGGCAAGCCAATCATTTATTTAGATGAGACTTACGTCCATAGAAACTACAAGCCTAAGAAGTCGTGGCAAGGTCCTTCAACTAGTGGTGCAATTGAAAATGTTTCGACCGGGAAAAGGTACATTATAGTTCATGCTGGATCAGAGAAAGGTCCCGTACCAAACTCCTTTGTTAGTGTTTAGTACTAAATCAAAAAATGCTGATTATCACCATGACATGAATGCTGAAAATTTTAATAAATGGCTTAAAGAAAAACTTATACCAAATTTGGAAGAACCAAGTGTAATCATAATGGATAATGCTAGTTACCATTCGGTAATTATAAATAAGGTTCCGAACACACAAACACGTAAAAGTAATATAAGAGAGTGGCTTCGTGATAATGGAATTCAATATGAGGACTACCACACGAAAGCAGAGCTGTTGTGTATTGTAAAACGAAATACGACTAATCCAATATATGAAGCTGATGAAATTTTAAATCAATGTGGTCATGAGGTGTTGAGACTTCCACCCTACCATTGTGATTTAAATGCGATCGAGCTTGTGTGGAGTTTGGCAAAACGTAAAGTGGCTAGCAAAAATATTGCAGTTACTACAGCTGCATTAGAAGACATAATTAAAGATTCATTTGAAAACGTAAGTTCACAGGATTGGAAGAAAATGACTGATCATGTAATACATGTTGAAAATAAATATAAAGAACGTGATAAAATAACAGAAGAAAATTTAGAAAGTTTTATTATAAATGTTGGAGACAGCGATACTAGTGACAGTGATGAATCTTTTGGCATTGAAGTGTTAGAATCTGATTTTGATTACGATGAATAAAACTAAGTTATTATGTATGGAATATTATCGTATTTTATTTGTCTATTTATTTTCGGATTCCGCTCATATTTACCTCATATACTAACACCTATACCAGATCAATAAATCCTTAAAATCCCGTTACAAACCTGATACATATCAAAAATTAATACATGTGTAGATAAATTCTGTTTCTTTATTTCCCTAACATAATGTTCTTATACTGTCTATATATAGGGTTTTTCATTAAGAGCGCTCGAACTTTGAAATGAAATAAAACAACCTGTTTAAGTGATATTACTACAATTTTTATAACATTTTAAAGAATATTCAATGACATTATGTGTGGAAAATAATATCAGCCAAATGGCCACTGCGACTCCGCTGTAGATGGCGTAATCTGGTGGACTAATCTTGGAGGACGTCTTCGCATAAATGGTCAATTTCACGAAGAACGCGAGTTACGTTGGCCTTTAGGGCAACAATTGACTGTGGTTTATCTGCGTACACTAAAGATTTCATGTAACCCCACAGAAAGTAATCGAGCGGTGTTAACTCACACGATGAACGCCATAAATTGAACACAACGCACAGAACGTAGGCGAATAGACAACTGGTTTTGATAATAAATTTTACACAATTTCTACGCGTTGTTGAAGCGTGTAGCGTTCCATGGTGAAATGTCACGACAAAATATATATTCATGCCAAATTTGGTAGCAATCGCATTACCGAAATGGCCGCTATGCGCTGCTAAAGTTCGAGCGTCCTTATTGAAAAACTATATATATGATATTTTTAATAATGAATTACCAAGTATCAAAGTAGGTTATTCCAATTTTCATAGTATAATTTTAGTGTTGTCATGCATGTATTTTTTTAATTTGCCGCCAATATTCTGGGGCCAACTTTCGTTAGCCAGACTCTAAGTCTCATGTAAAAAGGTTTGAAATAAAAATGTTGATAACTCAAAATATCTGTGAGGCTTCAACAATTATTTAAAACTAGCTTGTTCCAGAGGCTGCGTCCGCGTGGCGGTTAAAAAATATCCCACGGGAAAGTTATACCGGGATAAAAAAAGTAGGTATTCTGTGTTAATCCAGGTTATAAATTTAATTTATTTATTTATTTCAGACATAACATTAGTCCATAGTTCAAAACTCATACCATTAAATTATAAACTATTTTAAAATATAAAACAGATAAAAATAAAATTGTGACTAACTAAATTTAAAATATTCACCAACTCGAAAAATTATAATAAAAATTGTCAAAAAGTCGTATAAAGTATCTGTTTGCCAAATTTCAACGTAATAGTCAGTTTTCCGTGACTGAGTAACAAACATAATTATAAACATCCAAACTATCATATTTATTAATATTAGTTAGATAGTACAGTGTAGTCTTCTGTTAGTAGACAATATTATTTGAATGAAAATTACCTGTGGGTTGATCCTCATTCTGACAAACAGGTAGGTATAACTCAGCCATTCCACTGCTTCATCAATATTTGTGACTGTGCCAAGAGCAACCTGAAAGTAAGAAATGTAGTATTGTACGTATATTTTCTTACAAAAACCCTGATCTTTAAACTAATGTACCTATTAGTTAGAATAATAATAATTAGAAACCGTCCAGCGCCATTGTGGCAGACCCAGGAGAAGGTGGCGGTACGAGCTTGGGGTACTTTCGCTTTGCACTGGGAAAACATTGACTAACTTAAATAATAATAGTTAAGAGCCTCGATGCTTGAAAAGTCTCAACAGAACAGTCGTCTTGACGCCAAAATTTTAATCTTGGAGACAGCTCGTGCTGCTAGATGGTTTATATTTTTTAACGTTTTTGCGTCGTCATTTGGACCTATTTGTCTTTTTCGTATTTATTTATTTCAATTAAACTATATAACTACAGTGAATAAACTAAAACAAAGCGTCAAAAAACTCATCCACATCGCTGTCGACTGGTAATGTACCCAAGAGACTGGCGGCATTACCACGTTGTATAGCAATTCTCAGCCTCTGGCCAAAGTAAAAACCAGCCCTTGGGTCACGGGAAGTGTCAACCAGCCGTTTGGAGATTTCCTTGTAGAGAGCATGAGCACTCGGACCCCACGGCCCGAGGGTTTAAACCCCAAACGGCTCGAAAATATAATTACCAATAATGTTGTTATACTTTCGCCGCTTGAGGTTTTCCGCAGCCGCAGCGGCAACGCCAGCACAGCACACCGACCCAAGAAGATGGGATGGCGCAAGAGTATCGACACACGTTGCATCCCACACTAAAGGCCTACCCATCTTCCATGGAAATAAAGACATGCCGTCCGGTCTCTTGCCATCGTCGCGTGCCAAGCCAATGGGTTCTAATACAGCTGGAACGCCGACGGTGACAAGAGCTCGTCGGATGATGTCGTTAATGTTCGCGTGCCGCGCTAAGCGACCCGCACTTCGGCTGCAAGATAGGCCGTGGTGTCCGAGACTGTTGACAACTTCGCCACAGTGACAGCGATGAGGAGAACTTATTAACTTCGTATTTATTAAATACCAAGCAGGTATTCAAAATCAAAAGTCATTTATTAAAACTAGGCTGAGAGTCAGCACTTTTTGAACGTCAAAATTGCATAAGACAGTCCCCAAAAAAACGCCCACCCGTCGCCACTTCCTAGTGCTTTAGCTGGGAAGAAGAAGTGGCGCAACAAACTCCGCAGCAGCACAGTTGTCTGTTAAGTTAGAATAACTTGATTCTATACAATAATAGGTAAGTACTCGTAATTAACATTACACAATAAATGAAAAAAAAAACATTAATAAAAAAATAAAAAATGGTTTAAACAGTCAAATAAAATAAACAATGATATGAAGGAACTCATATGACCTGTCAGTAGGTAAGCTAATTCTGGTGACAGAACACAAACATTGTTTTGAGTTAATCACAGCGACCAACAATTCTTATCGTTTAACTAGTTGTTGATAGAATAGTATGCTTTAGAAAAAAGGTTGGATTTTACTTTAGCTTTAAACGCATTAAAATGTAAATCTAGCAAAGAAGAGGGAAGCTTGTTATAAAAGGTTATACCAAGCCCAACAAATGAATTATTAAAACAAAACATGAAAGTAAATTAACTCACCTCAGCATTCAAATTATCCGCCAGCAGATTGATAAAGTTGCTCTCAATCGGGAACTGATTGGTCATTGACTTGAGATAGTGCGTCAATTTGTCGTGAGTAGTTATAATAATTCCCGTTCCAGATGTGTCGAACTGCGGTCTACCCGCGCGACCGAATATTTGTAGCACATCCAGTATGCTTAAGTCTACGAATGTGCCGCGAGCTTGATCGTAGATTTCTGTGCCCTGCGGATAGAGATGGTGACATGATACTAGTATATTTTCTGAGATTGTTTTGGTTGAAAATACGTATATTCTGTGGATATAAAAGCTGACAGCGGTGGCCCAGTGGTAATCCAATTCGATCCAGCCTGTCCCCAATAGCGATAGCTGACGCCCTGAGCCGAGGTCCGTACCCCACAGGGGGTGCCCTCAGCGTGCAGTCGCTTAGCATGTAAAATTTAGTTTGTAAGCCCTGGCTGGAGGCGTTAAGATTAGTTTCTTAATGGCAGCCCCAGGAATGACCGGTTGAGCAGTCACGGCCTCTCAAGGCCAACTGCGAGATGCCCAACAAAAAAAAAACCCAGTGGTAAGAGCCGCGACCTACGAGTTGTAGGTCGTGCGTTCGAACCCAGCCAGGCGAATTACTTTGTGTAAATCATTTCATCACTACAGACTGCTCTCGAAACGGTGAAGGAAAACATGTGACATCTACCTACCCGCACTGCGCCCGCGTGGTGGATTACGGTCCACTTCCTCTCACGGAGAGGAGGCCTGCGTCCCAGCAGTGGGAACGTTATAGGCTGAGTATGTATATGTTACCGGCCAAACCCGATTTCAGGCCAAACTAGTTTGTCCTAGGCCAAACTGGTTTATTAAGCCGGGGCACCCCGATTAAATGGGTTAGGTTAGGTTAGGTTAGAACTGTGACCAAAAGCGCGCGAGCCGAGCGAGCGAAGCGAGCGGCGCCGCGGCAGCGGCCGGCGAGCGTTACTTCCAAAGGCTGTTAACGAAATGGCTAATTAAGCTAGAAACCAGTTTGGCCTAGGACAAACTAGTTTGGCCTGAAATCGGGTTTGGCCGGTAACATATATATATATATATATATGCATATAAGTATAATCAGCCTATAATGTTCCCACTGCTGAGACGCAGGCCTCATCTCGATGAGAGGCAGTGGGCCACAATCCCCCACGCAGGAAAAAATTACTCGGTTGCATACGAACTTTCTTAAAGCCTGCTTCTGCATAGAACTCTTGTGCAAAAGTTCATGCTTCTAGACCCAGCGGTCTCTTTTAAGGAATTAATTATCGATTTTTATGATTTGAAATGCACACATGATATTAGAAAAAATTAACATTTGTTCCTCCAGCCATGTTTACTTTCTTTTAACGCTGTCTTTCTCTGAATATAAATGATAAACGATTTTATTTCTGTAAGTAGGTTTGTCCAAACGCTTTTACACGTCAATCATATTTTTAAAACTAAATGAGGTCGGCGATTCCCACCTGACTACTCTGAGAAGTAAGGTCGAAACAAGCTCAGAGGGCAGTCTCTTTTAAAGTCCAGATATAATATTGGTAAGATCAGATCAGATATTTTGATCAGTGCTTAATAAGTTTGTACTTACCCGAATAACTACAGCATGCGCCGGTAAGTTGACACCCCACGCCAGCGTGGACGTACAAACGAGCACTTTTATGAAACCTTCCGAGAAGTATTTCTCCACCATGTTTCTGTAATGAAAATACGACATAATACGTTAATTTATGTACCACACTAATCCACCTTTCTTTTATTATTTATGTTTTGCTAGCTGGTGCCCACGGCTTCGCCCGCGTGGATGTGGGAAATAATCCACTGGGACAAATAGTAGCTTATATTACTTCTTATAACATCCGCTATCTGCCAGTGAAAGTCTCATCAAAATCGGTCCAGTAGTTTCGATGACGTCACGATGTCACGTCATAAAAAGTCATCCTAAGGAGCGTTTTGGCGGTAAAAAACAACGAAAACTAAATTTGATTTAAATCGTTTTTAATTGAGAAAATGGATTTAAATAAATTTATTTTTATTTTTCTGTTAAATATGTTGTCACAATCTTCAAATTAAAATCGTTTTTATTCAATTGGAAAATACCCTATTATTAGGAAACTTTACTGGTACAGCGAATTTATAGAAAAATAATATAAATTAATGTAAATGTGATAGAATATACTAAAAAGGAATAATAAAAAAATAAATATATATAATATATCTGTGTATCCTTTATTGGTGATCCCAAATAAATAACCAAATATTGTGTTTATATAACTCACCGATCACTCCTGAGCATACCAGCGTGATGACACGCGAACCCACTCGCAAACAACTCAGCCAGTGTCTTATTAGGGCTGCTACTTATACTCTTCTTAGCTTTAAGGAACGCGCCCGTATCGTCCGGCTCAAAGTGTTTGAGATGGCCCTTCTTCTGCGCTATTTCTTTAAGGACCATAGCCGTTTGGTGGGTCGCGTTACGTGCGTGTACGAACACCATTACTTGGTGACCTTTTTGGACCATGTCTGCAGCTTTTTCGTAGCATATTTCGTTCATTGCTTGCATCTGTTGAAGTTTTGAATTGGTGAGAATTTGTATACCGGTTTAGCTAAAGATACTCGATCATTTGAGCTGGAGAAATCGAGTTTTATCTAGCATCGTCATCTGCCTAGACTTTTTTATCTAGCATCGTCATCTGTCTAGACTTTTTTATCTAGCATCGTCATCTGCCTAGACTTTTTCAACTATTATGGGGTCGGCTCCCAGTCTAACCGGATGCAGCTAAGTACCAGTGTTTTACATAGAGCGAATGCCTATCTGACATCCATAACCCAGTAACTGGGTAATACGATACCCCTTGGTAAGACTGACTGTCAGACTTTCGTTCTTTATGTTGTCCATAACGACTGTCAAAGATCCACGAATGACAACCGATACTAACGGCGTAACGTGCTTTCCGAGGCACTGAGGGTTCTCGGCATGCTAAGATGGTCACCCATCCACGGACCAACAGCGGCAAGCGTAGCTTAACTTGATCATTCACCCGTCCGGCTGGTATAAGTTAGCCACGAGCCCCTCAAACTCTTTTTTACATAACTAAACTTGTTTAGGTAAGTTTTGTCCTAACGCAGGAATTTATTGCTTAAAAAAGGAAGTTTCAATAACTAGATGTATCTACAGAAATTGTGAAAAAAATAAAAATGTATTTAAATAAATTATTTCCTTTTGAAGAGTATCGTTTTGTGTTATAAAATTAAAAGTACCTGTCTAAGATGCAAACCACCACCGCTGCCAGTTTCCTTGATACCAATGAACTGTTGCTCCAGAGGTACTGGACGGAAGCGAGAGTCAAAGAAGAACAGACCGATGTTCGGGTTTACTCGTAAGAATCTGTAAAAAGTCAACAACCAAAACGTACAAAGTTAAGAATTGATTAATTTCATGTTTACTATTAAATTTTAAAGTCCCCGTCACGAGAAGCTATAAATCTTGTAAATAAAGAACTTCTACCAAGTTACGCAACGACAATTCGACCAACAACAAATTTATTTTATTTATTTACTATAAGGTATCTTCACAGCTGACAAAAAGTATAACATTATTAATATAATTATTCTAAACATTACGCCAATTACGAAGTACTCAGAAAATAAGAAAGAAACAGAGTGACATAATTATTAATATTTAAAGTGTGTGTAAGCGTGTATCTGTGCGATGTAGGTGCTGTAAATGTGTGTGATGATGTGTGTGTGTCTGTATGACTAAACTCACTAAACTGGCACTACTGAGTTAGCCGAGTTACCGGCGTTTGATGGAGTATTTGGATAATCTCGTTTTTAAATCATCCCAAATTCAATCAACTAAAAGTAACATACGTGTAATACGAAACTAACGAGCAATTTCACTAGGTCGGATTATATTTTAGCGATACAAAGCGCTGTCCTGACTCATGGAAAGAAAACATTTTGAACCCCTGAATCTGTTCTTACAAAATTTATAGCTGGTCGTAACGGGGACTTTAGTGGGTTTGTCCCACTAAATTCTTCGCCAGGATAGACCAAAAAACCGGCCAAGTGCGAGTCGGACACGCGCCCTTCGTGCGCCGGTTTTCCGTACTATTATCTATAAAAACGGCAAAAAAATCTTGTCTGTTGTATGGGAGTCCCCCTTAAATATTTATTTTATTTTAATTTAATTATTTCTTTTTAAAGTGAATATATAACTAAATATTCTGTGAATATTTCAAGCATCTACCTTTTACCGTTATCAATTTCGAGCAAAAACTAGCAAAAAAATCACATTTGTTTTATGGGAGCCGGGAGAGTATTTGCTGTTATAGCGGCAACAAAAATACATCATCTGTGAAAATTTCAACTGTTTAACTATCACGGTTCATGAGATACATCCTGGTGACAGACGGACAGACAGACGGACGGACAGCGGAGTCTTAGTAATAAGGTCCCGTTTTACCCTTTGGGTACGGAACCCTTTAAATACAAATTTTCTAACGTTTTTTTGCAATTCGCAGGTCAATGTTACGTTTTTGATAAAATTATGATTCACGACCGTCACAAATACATATCATAGTCAACTTATAATGTTCCCACTGCTGGGACACAGGCCTCCTCTCGGTGGGATGGAATGGGCCATAATCCACTACGTGGGCCCAGTGCGGGTTGGTAGATGTCACGTATCTTCGAATTTTTGGTTCTAGGACATGCCGGTTTCCACACGATGTTTTCCTTCACCGTTTCTAGAGCAGTGGTGATGAAATAATTTACACCAACTAAAGCGCCTGTCTGGGTTCGAACTTATGACCAACAACTCGTAAGTCGCGGCCGTTACCACTTGGCCACCGCTACTCAACAAATATGGCTTTACACAATTAAAATCATCAATATAACCCTCTAAGTTCATTGAATCCCAAGACTTTTCTATGAAATAGTTATCCAATGTGTCCAGTTCGAAAGTTGAAATAGTTATTCAATGGAATCCACCTTAAGGTTTGTTACAATCAGCAAGGCTTGGATCCCTTGAAGAGGCGCCAAATGTTTTTTTTTGTGCGCCCCAAAGTGCCATATTTTTTATTTAATTTATTCCATGTGGATTTATATAACAGGTCAGCAAATATCGTCTGGAGTCCGAGTGGCAGCGAAGTGATTATTCGATCATAGAGACAAAACTCACGGAACTTACTCAACCAGCTCCCGATTTTACTTCTTCGTTTCAATTTCCACCTTATACAAAGCTGAGTTTCCAATGTTACGCGCATATTCTAAAAATTGCATAATTGTATTAATATTCAAACTCACCTAGCAACATCCAAATAATTAGGCAACGTAGCTGACAGTCCGACTATCCGTATCATGTTTTGCGTCGATTCGACTTGTCGCAACGTTCGTGCGACAATCGCCTCGACAATCGGGCCTCGGTCGCCGTGCAGTAAGTGAACCTCGTCTATGATGATTAGTTTCACTATTGATGCTAGTTCTGTGTCGGCTGTGAAGAAAATAAAAATAAGATATTTGTGAATTTGATTATATCTACATAATTTCCGTTATAGGACTTTTAGTTAACTTTTTAACAGACTTCCAAAAAGGACGAGGTTCTATTGTCATCCTAATGTGTTCATCAATTTCATCTGAATTTGATGCTTTGGTAGATTTTGAGTTAGCTTCAATACTTTGAAAATCCTTTTTTTCAGTAAGGGTATATTGATGATGTTATAATAACTTCCTGTATCTGGTATTTTCATAGAAGTAGTGGTAGGTATATGAATTTGTGTACGGTAGGTACCACAACAAAATAGTGAAAAATCAAAACCTTATTACAAAAAAAACGGGCTTCCAAAAAAAAAACCGGACAGGTGCGAGTCGGACTCGCCCATCAAGGGTTCCGTACAAATTTAATTGGCGTCAACTATGTATGTATGGGGACACCTTTAAATTTTTAACTTTTTTAATTTTTGGAATTTTTCATTTATTTGTGCTGCCTTACTTTTTGCTAAATTTCGTGATTCTAGGTCAACGGAAACTACCATATAGGTTTTCGACCCAAAACCTATGGGGTACTTCCGGTTGACCTAGAATTGTAAATTTTTTGTTAAAAGCAAGGTCTTACAGCATAAGTAAAGGGAAAATTTCGAAAAATAAAAACGTTGAAAATTAAAGTAAATTTTGGCACTTACAAGTTTTCGCGAAAATCTAAATTTGCCAATATCTTTTTATCGTGTTGACTCAGGATCTTGATTTTTATACAACTAATGGGGACTATAGACCTCAGTATCTGTTATAAATTTCAACTTGCTAGGTGCACCCGTTCCTACGAAAATCGGTCGTGACACACGGACAGACAGATATACGGACAGGAGTGATCTTATAAGGGTTCCTTTTTACGGCTGAGGTACGGAACCCTAAAAACACTACAAAGTGAAAAATAACATCGGAAGATTTTCTTTTTTTGCCAGCGCCTTCCGAAAAGGGCTGTCATTTTATGGTCCGGGGCAGACGGAAATTTTAAGCAGCAATATTTGGCACGAGTAATTTTGTATGAGGACGTGTTTGAAATTAGATTACACCTTGCAAGTATCGTATCTATTTTCTTGCTAAGTAGATTTTAATTATTTTATCCCTTTCTTTCCCTTTGTATTTTTATCGTAAAAATCTGCGCTGTTAGCTTTAATGGCTGAAGTCGATCGCTCGTTTATAATTTTTTTTACCGAGAGCAATCAGGACCCAAGGACCCAATGCGAAATCCTGTATTGATGATAAAAAAATACACACATCATTTTTCAAGTTTTCATTTGTGTCGGCACTCCTGGAGTGCCACTGTTTTTTTATTATTTTTCATCATCTACTTACTAGCTCCCTTCCTAGTAACAACATCCCATTTCTCAGGCGTGGTGACAATCATCTGCGTCTGTTGCACTTCAGTCTTAGTGAGCTTCATGTCGCCTGTCAGCTCTCGGACTAGTATCCCGAGCCCTTTGAGACGCTTGCCGAAGCTCGCTGTCATCTCTGACGCTAAGGCTTTCATTGGGGCTATGTAGATTATCTAGAAGAGGTCAAAACATATTACCAGAGTGTCATTGAAAAACAACTTTAGTTTCTGGGGCAGAGGGTTGAAATGGTATGTCGAAAGAAAGTTCCAAGTCTCTTGTTGAGTTTTGATACAACTAACTATAAAATTTTTAGCCCAATCGCTCATTTAGAAAGTCGTTAAAAACACTTTCTACTTTTCTGTTCTTCGTAGAGACTGTGTAAGTAAGTCATTTATTTGCCAAAATGTAGGTGTACAAAGTAGTATGATGTTATTATAAAGGTGGCCCATTTACATTCTAACATTACATGTGGTGTGCAAATATTTAATTTCAAAATACATTAAACTAAAAACATGAACGAAGATTTAAATTTTAAATAGTAAGATAGCTGAGAGCTGTGTGTAATTCAGTCAACGCTGTCTACAGCTCGACATACAACAATTTTAATATTCGCCCCAACACCCGCAGCCGCACCTTAAGCTTCGTTACTCAAGCTAGCGTAAGGTGCCACAGACCCCCATAATAATATTACGCAATATTGATGATTGCGCAATGTGTGGGTGGTATTGAAAAGTTGCGCAATCACTGAAAGGAAGTTTGACCACGCTTAATTTTGAAAGTACAATATTTCAGTTCACAATTTGGAGTGGTCGTGATCGGTCAGTCACGTGTAGTGTGGTATATTAAAATGGCAAACAAAAATACGTCGAAAGACAAGGAAAGATATTTAGTTGAGTGCATTGAACAACTTTTTTTAGCAAAATCTGTCAGACATGTTGACTCGCACGAAAATATTTACGCGAATGGCGGGTAAATGTTTAGCTGAATATTAGTAAATGAAGTAAGTAATAGGAAATATAGCACGATGAAAGTATTGTGCAATATTATTGTAGTTATAAAAATAATATGTAACAAAAACCCTGTTGTTCCTTCTACCCACGTTTTTATAATCGGTATACATACGTAATAATGCAAGTCATTTATAACAACTGTTCAACAAAAATAATAAAATAAATATTTAATTATGAATATTTGTAAGTAATGTTTAACTGATTTTGATTAGATCAAAGAAAGCCGCCGAGCTCGAAGTCTACTGTGCGAAATAAGGGTACTAGTAAAATCAGATACTGTAAAAAAAAACTCTCGACTAGCCACTGCAATTTTTTTTTTAATTATAATAGTTTGAAGTTAAGTGTATACGTCCCTAAAAGGAACAACAGGGTTTTTGTTAAATATTGTATGTACGAGTAAGCCTTCCAAAAATAAATAAAATAAAATAATACATAATGGGTAATATTAAGCGCACCATATACCCCTTGCCGATTAATGACTGTATGATGAATTCATGTTTCGGTTTTTTTTTTATAAAACAGTAATTTCAACTTCATCATCATCATCATTTCAGCCGAAAGACGTCCACTGTTGGACATAGGCCTCCCCCAGGCTCCTCCACTTCGACCGGTCTTGTGCTTCCCACATCCAGCGGATTCCCGCGGCCTTCACAAGGTCATCGGTCCACCTTGTGGGAGGCCTTCCCACTCTACGTCTTCCGGTACGTGGTCGCCACTCCAGAACCTTTCTGCCCCATCGGCGCTCAGTTCTGCGAGCAATGTGGCCTGCCCACTGCCACTTAAGTTTGGCAATTCTTCGGGTTTAATTTAATTTCAACTAACCTTAAACTTATTCTTCATAATAACATCATTCTCAATATGTTGCTTGATCTGATGCACTACAGTTAGTAACGCTATGTTAGTTTTACCGGCCCCCGTTGGCGCGCAAATCAGAAGGTTTTCATTAGTGTTGTACGCTGTTTGGAAGACCACAGATTGGATTCTATTCAGTTCTTTTATGTTCTCGAAGGCCATTTGACCAATCTGTAATGAAATATAGTGATTAGTTTAGGTCGCTTTTGATAGGACAGCTGTAAGAAAGTTTTTGGGATTTCTTTTGCGGTTTCTAGCAAATGGCAAAATCTTACCGAATAGTAGAAAAGGGTTTTATACACATGATTCTAAATTGCGTTGAAATTTTTCGTTAGTTACTAAAACAAAATTAGCTGTACCATTCATTTTGGCTGCGTGAGTATTGCACTTTTCTAAGAAACAGCAGATTTTTTATTTATTTACTAGCTGACCCGACAGACCTTGTCCTGTCTTAACTATGAATTTTGAATTCGCATTGTATATATGTTACGCGCAACTTTCTTATTTTTTTCTTTCATATGAACCTTCTCCTGACAATAACAAAAACAAAATGAGAATAAATAATAGTTTAAAAAACTAAAAAACACGCTTTAAAAACAAAACTAAAAAAGGAGAAAATAATTTAATACAGTTAAAAAGCGTGGGGTGCTTTTTGAGGTATTTTTATAATCAACTAGCTGACCCGGCGAACTTCGTACGGCCACTAAAGTTTTCCAAATAAAATCGTTGTTTTTACTACTTTCCTTCAAATTTATTTTTGATTTCTCACCGTTTAAACCTTCCCGGGACTGCCACAAATATTTCAAAACCAAAATTAGCCAAATCGGTGCAGCCGTTCTCGAGTTTTAGCGAGACTAACGAACAGCAATTCATTTATATATATATAGATTTACTTAAATGTTCACCCACAGCACATACAAATATTAAATCTTTTTTTTTATAACCGGCGAAATTTATTGTACTAAAGTTTTTGTAGTATTTTACAGAATATCGTCGCGAGACCAAGATCTAAAGGCGGTACCTATACGGTGTGTTGTTTCTCAAAAAACCCCAGGCTCTGTGTTTTTTATTCTTTAATTTTGATGCATACATATTCTATCTATGACCTATAACTTACCTCATCTAAGTCAGCAATAGGCACACGCTGGTTGCCAACAGTGAGAGGTGCCGCATCATGCTTAGGTATTATAACTTCCTCATATTCTTTGTTGTCTTTCCTTATTGCGTTCTCAGGAAGAATAAGTTTGAGACCAGACACAAATCCTGCAATTTAAATAGTTTGGTTGATTGGCTAGTTGCTACCAAAGGGAGGTGTCTGTGACGTGTTTGTTGTAAAAGTGCATAAAAATGTTGTGTTAGAAGATTGGTAACATTTTTTTTTTGTTAATAATAAAACCTAGAGTAAAGTTACACCAGTGAAAACTTAAGTTGAACAATACATTTTTCGAGTTTAAGTGAGGCTTAACTTTACTCCAAGTTTATAACTGGCGTAATAGTAATAATACAGATTAAGTAGTATACTAGTATATGTCACCGTATGATTAGTTTATAATCTATCTCGCGAGATTATAAACTGTCGATAAATTGTGAACTGCACCATACTATTTGCCGACCGAATAGGTTAGGTTAGAATTCCGATCAAACGTGCGCGAGCCGAGCGAGCGAAGCAAGCGGTGCCGCAGCAGCGGTCTGCCAGCGATACTTCCAAGTTAGTGGCAGTTACTTGACTATTTAGCAATAGCGCAACGTACTATCCGTCATGATAACAGTTCACAATTTGACGGTTTTACTTCGACAGATTATAATGTACCGAAAAATAATGCGTTAAATTGTTTCTTTTTCGACAGTTCACAATCTCGCGAGATAGATTATAATCTAACGGTATTTACAATTTTACGGTGACATTTATACATAAACTTGTAGGATATTTTATAGTTATCCTCATCAATAAGTTTTCTTACCAGCTGAGTTTTTAGCATCAATGGACGAATCATAGACATTCGGATATTGCACTTTTGTTTGGAAATATGAAATCTTTTGTAGAATTGGATCGACATTATTTGATGATCTTGTCGCAGAAAATGGTACCACTGGTTTTGATAACTCTGCTAACCTGGAAATTAATTTAACATTTACTATAGTTACGGATAGATGGAGCTTTACAAGACGTATAGCTCCATCTCATTCCTACACTAAAGTAAGATAATGATATTAATCCAATTTTATATGCGAAAGTGAGTTTGTTTTTGATACTTTCGCGGTAAAACAGCAGAACGAATTTGGATGAAATTTAGAAATAAACAACTATCAATGATTGTAAACCATTCAGTTGAATGAAGAGAACAACGAAGAGATGTCAGCTGTTGAGCAGTTTTGCAGACTACAATGCAAATACAATGAAGTTGCATCTGGTTAAATTGGAAGCCAAGGTCAAATCCGCCGCTACAGCATTTATTATCTATGTCTATACCCATCTCATAATAAAGCCGAGGAGTTTGTTTTTTTGTTGAAACACAGTAATCTCTGGAACTTCCGGTCGGATTTGAATTATTTTTGTATCAGATAGCCCAACTTTTGAGGAAGACTATTGGCTATTTAACAACACGTTACGACTGTAAGTAAAAGTCAAAAAGAAAACCTACGCGAAAGACAAAGCTACGTTAAGCGAAAACTCCAGTAGGTACCTAATAGCACGACACAAGGGAGTTTTATAAAAATGATGTTATATTAGTATACCTACCTAATTACCAGTGATAGGAATAGGTAGTGCCTATTAGCCTAAACTTCGAAGAACAGAGACAAGAAACGGAGACTTCCTTAGGACTAAATTATTTCCGGCACATCTGTCTCGAAATTTCGAGACAACACTTAAATACATTTAAAAAAATGTGTTATTTGGAATAAGTAATTCGTCTATATTTATCTAAAGTTTGTCTATAAATGTGATAGTTTGTATGGATGTCCATTACTCAATTCCACTGAAAATGCTGATTTTGGTAGTGATATAGATTAAGGTGTGGAATAGCACATATGCTACTTCCTATTAAAAAAAAGTATAGTTCCCATGGGATACAAAAACAATAGAAAAAAAAATTCAGAAAATTTTATGGTTGTAACGACTGTGTATATTATTATTTTATTATGATATATCTAGTCGCAAACTTTAGGTAAATATAGACGAATTACTTATTCCAAATAACATTTTTTTAAATGTATTTATGTGTTGTCTCGAAATTTCGGGACAGATGTCTCGGAAAAAATTTAGTCCTAAGGAAGTCTCCGTTTCTTGTCTCTGTTCTTCGAAGTTTAGGCAAATAGGCACTACCTATTCCTATCACTGGTAATCATGAATTCAGCATATCATTCTAGAACCCCCAGCGCAGAAATTATTCGTCGGTTATACAAAAAAAAAACAGCTGTTCCATACATTTTGACCGCATAGGTATTGCACTTTTCTATGAAACTGCTGATTGTTTTTGTAAAACTGACGAAAAATTTCTTCGCTGGGGAGGTCTAGAATGGTATGCTGAATTCATGGTTAAAGTTTGCGCACTGAATGTAAACTTTTCCTGTATACAAGTTACGATAAAGTCTACAGTACCTTTTAGCCCTCAACTGCCCAATATTGATTTCCTGTTCCTCTTCATCGTCATCATTTTTCCTGTTCTTTGCCTTCTTCTCTTCCTTTCTCACCAGTTTGGCTAACATCTTCTCTTGTTCAGAAAGCACTGACACTTGGCATAGGTACTGGGGCATTTTGTTTTCAGGGAGGATAGCTTGAACTGAAAAAATACAGGTTGAATGGTGTAATAAGATGGAGTATAAGTTAGGTACCTACTCAAGAATAGATAGGGTATCCTAATAGGTCAATTCTAAAGGTTGGACATAATAGAAAAGTATCTCATGAATAGTCCTGAAAATATAAGATAGTAAGCCATGTTGGAAAAAGGACGAAGCACTGGCAGTTAGACATGGGTTGCTCGTGAGCGAGTGATAGAAAAGAGATAGCTCTTTTTGATTGACGTCGCTCTCGCTGACTCACTCGCTCGCTAAATAGCTCACTCAAACTCACTAGCTCTGTACAGATGCCAGCACATCACGCTACCCCAATCTGTCAAATATCTTTGATAGATTTTAATCTTTAAAACATAAGCATAAGGTTCATGTTCAATTGGGAAAGTTTGACAGTTTGGGGTAGCTTGATGTGCTGGCGTCTGTACATCATAGAGCCACCGACGACCGACCGAATTCACCGGCCGAACGGCTCATTCGGCTCCCTTCGGAATACTTCAGATCACATTATTCGTTCTTCCAAAAATAGCTCTCGGTATAAATACGTCATTGTAAACTTATAATATGACATAAACCACTGTAAAATCTTTATGATTATATGACTTCAAGTAGAAAATATTTTGGGTCATTATAAAAAGGGAACTGTAATGTATAACAAAAAAATTAACTAACAGTCGTCACTGAGCTATAAAAGAGCTAGTGAGTAACAAAGAGTTCAAACTTCCAAAGAGCTATTCACTATTGAGCGAGCCGAGCCGTCTCCTTCGACGCGCGTGCAGCGTGAATCAAATGAGCTAACAGTCAGCGTCTGAGTCACTGAGCTTTAGAAGAGCTAGTGAGCTACCGGAGTGATATAGCTCTTTAGAGTGGAAGAGAGGGAGCAACAAATGGCAATAATCAACTGATGTAAATGTAAATGGGTTAATTATAGGTATGTTATAAGGCCCATAGTTAACATTGGATGTCTTTTGATAACAAAACCCTATACTCACTTTCAGACAACGTAGGCCCTGGTGGTGGTGCCTTCAAACTATTAATAATATCCGTCCTATGCTCCAATATCTCCAATATAAACTCAAATTTATCAAAGCCAAGTAATTCAAACAGGTCATTCTGCATCTCATCGTTACTCCGGGGAGAGTTCAGTAATGTTATGATTGATTGAAGGATGTCAGTGCTTGATATGCCTGATGTGTTCTCATATTGTCCTTTTACTTTTGTTTCTAACCAGGTTTTGCCGAACTGTAAATAAAAATAATGACTGTACAATGGGTCAATGAGGGTAGCAGTATATCTATGGCGCCATGTAGCCTTTAAATTTAAAGCTTAATAACAAATATGGGTTTCAAACTAAAATCGAATTAAATGAACTTGTATTTATGATTGTTATGATTATAATTCTGTACTTAAATAGAAACATTTTACAGTCCCGAATCATATTTAATATACATACAACCTGGCAGTGACATCTAAATTGCAACGTCACAAAATTTAAATTTCGCGACCTACCCGGGAGCTTCAACCTTAAAGCGTAGTTCGTCCCAAAAGGCAGGAATTTGAAACAGAACAGGAACTTAATAGCAGACAAAACATATTTCTTAACTAAGCTTATCAGAGTTCACTGCTGCTAAATACTTTTAAAAAGGAGTTTTTTTCTTATGTCATCTACAGGAAAAGTTTTTATTCAGTGCGCAAACTTTAACCATGAATTCAGCATACCATTCTTTTTTTTTGTAAGATATTTTTCGTCTGTTTTACAAAAAAAAATCTGCTGTTTCATAGACAAGTGCAATACCTACGCGGTCAAAATGTATGGAACAGCTGTTTTTTTTTATAACCAACGAAAAATTTCCGCACTGGGGGGTCTAGAATGATATGCTGAATTCATGGTTACAGTTTGCGCACTAGAAAAAAACTTTTCCTGTATACATACTAATATTATAAGGAGGTATTAAGAAATTAAGCTCCATTTTAAAAGTTTTGCAGCAGTGAAGCTTGGCTGATCCACAATATCTTCTATGATTGTAAAATATCAAAACAATATAGCAACATACAAATCATACTTACTTTAGATTCAGGTGTGGCTACAGGAACTTTAGACAGACTAGCTTTAGCAGTGTTCTCATACTTCATAGAAAAGTCAGTGACAAAAGCACTTGCAGTTGCCGGTTTGCTTGTCAACTTAGCCAGTGGTTTCTTGCCAGGTTTGTACGGTATGAAGTGACATTGTATGTGTTCCCCCCATAGTTTGATGTTCTCTTTATTCGACTCAGCCTCTTCAGACCTTATGTAGTCTTTAGTATCATCATTCAGCTGTTCCGATATTTTAGTTACTATCTGTAATGTGAAAATGAAAAACAGTGTTATTAAATCTGAAATAACAATAAGACAAGTCTTCAAGTTCTTCCGAGTCATTAGTAATTAAACAAGATCAATGTTTAAGCAGTAAAATGCAACAACATCGTATGGTGGTGGCTTATTCATAAAATTAAACGCTTTACACTCTGACTCTCGCAGAAAGAAAGTTTCTTTGTCACTAAATTCCAGTAATACGCATAGACAAGTCATTTTAAAATGAATACAGAAAGAAACAACAGGATATACAAAGGTAGCTAGCTGATAGAGAATGTCTTTTGAATGAAGTCTATCCCTGTACATTAATAAGCATAAATATACACACCCCACAAATTTTATTAGCTGTAGCGGATATAACAGTCCCAAATGTCTGCCGTAACTGTGACAGATGTTTTAGCATCACAATATCTTGATCTAGGAACATCCTGAGGCTAAGCACTGTGGCATCTTCTATAATTTCATCAGGCTGGTCTCCAGTGAGGACTTTGCACGCGTCTTTGAGTTGAGGGAAGAGTTTCAGTATTTCAGCAGAATTAGGCTCATTCTGTTTAACATAATTGTATATGTCTGTGTATGATTTGAACCTGAAAATAATGGAATTTTTAAGTATTACCGGTTAAATGGTGAAGGTAAACATCATGAGGTGACATCCCCAATCCGCACTGACACTGCATGGTGGATTGACGCCCATTGCCTCTCAAAGAGAGGCCAGTGTCACAGCAGTGGGAACATTATAGGCTGATTATGCTTAAGTATTACCATAATGATCAACAAGAACCAAAGCTGTTACTAATTGTTAAAAGGTTTACTTACTACTTCATACAAATACCAATAACCTTAGTTTTGATGATAAGTATGTAGTCTTATCTATTTGAAATTGAGTGGTTTCATGAATAAGGTCTAAGTAAATATGCACTGGAGGGTCTAGAATGATATGCTGAATTCATGGTTACAGTTTGAGCACTGGATAAAAACTTATCCTGTATTGTTGCTGATAAGAAAGTTTATAAATTATTAAAAAAAAATCACTAACCCATCGCGCGTCTAATTAGCAGACACAATAGAAATTCTATTGTTATCGGAACACATGGTGTGCACTTGATGTGCAAGAGGTTAAGTATTAATTTTTAGATGTTGATGAAAGTATTATTATTTTAAAATAAAACTACTTTCAGTATTGTTACCTTTGTAAGTTCTTCTTCTTCACATGCACTGGTTTTGTTGGATCTACAATTGGTTTCAAACATCGTGGCTTGTCAAGTTGTGTGTGTGCCCGTAGAGCTCTCGTTATCCGAGGTAACTCAATCATAGCTTCCTTTGCCTACCAAATATAATAAATAACAACATTTTAAATGTGGCCGGTGTAAGTGTTTTGGTACTTAAGGAGAACCCCTAAGACGACCCACTGACCGAAACCGCCAGGGTAGCCCTCAAAATAATTTTGTTACGTGTTTTTGCAATCTCAGTTGAACTAAATATGATAAGACCGATTACTGAAGCAAAAATAGAGGGTTGTGATTGTTGTTTTTAAAGATTACAATTCTGTAAATACATACTCTATTACGGTCACGAATCATATTTAGTTCAACTAAGAGCCTGACACTGACCTGAAACATATATATATTTGAATTTGGCGGGCCACCTTAGCGCACCCTCTCTTGATAAATAAGAATAACATACCCTTGATCAGTCGGTGTGACAATGTTGTGAAATACTTCACAATATTTTGTAAAGATGTACAGCAAAACCTTAACTTTAAAGACAAGAAAGATCGGTGTTTATTTACATGTGATTTGATTAACTTGATGGTTAAATAAATAACTTGATAATTAAATAAATAATTGGATTACAAATATTTTTCGCCACTCGACACGTATCAAATGACACTGACGTTATCAGCAGGTTATGACACTAATGACAGAAGACAACGACAGTTGTTTTTTTGAGCTGGTAACAATGAAATTGTATTGGGGATCATCAGGGTCCATGCATAAATTACGTTTCAACAATCGATAAAGAAAACGGTTTAAAAAAGTTTCCCTTATTGGCTATATAGGGTATTTTCCAATTTATTAAAAACTATTCAAAGTTGAAGATTGGGACGAAAAATGTCACAGAAAAATAAAAGTAAATTGATTTATTTCCATTTTCTCAATTAAAAACGATTTAAATCAAATTTATTTTTCGTTGTTTTGAATTTACCGCCAGAACGCTCCTTACGATGACTTTTTGTCACGTGACCACACGTGACGTCAACTTTGTGTAAACTAAAGTAGTAAGTAAGTAAACAAGTGAATGTCGAGTTTAAAATTAATAAGATTTTTAATGGATAGAAAGTGATATTACTGGCGTGCGGTGCCTCTGTGCACAAATACTCCGAAAACTGAGTCAAACAAGTATTTGTACCGGTGCCGTTTACACAAAGCTGACATCACGATGTCACGTGATAAAAAGTCATCGTAAGAAGCGTTTTGGCGGTAAATTCAAAACAAGGAAACATAAATTTGATTTTGATTGTGAAAATGGATAGAAATAAATTTATTTTTATTTTTCTGTTAAATATATTGTCCCAATCTTCAAATTAAAATAGTTTTTATTAAATTGGAAAATACCCTATTCAAATAGTGTGGAAAGGGAGAGTTAGAAATAATAAGATCATATAGAGCTCTTTGTCTGGCATTATCCTGTAACAAGACAAAAGGCAATAAATATTTCGAACTTTTGATTTTTAGATAAGCTCTAATCAAATTAAACTGGATCCAGCTGAATAACAGTAATCTACATAGAGCAACCCGAAACCAGTAACTGGGTACCTAAACACTGAAAGTTCCTCACACACTACGTGACCACAATCATGACTAGCAATACTTTTTTGCAGCAGCTCCGCCATTTGCGCACATTTGACGTTTTTACTAAAGTAGGGGAAGGTGGGGGAATTGCGGACGCTTAAGCGAAATCATAAATAAAACTCAAACTTTTAATAATAATCAGTCTTTCTTTATTAATTATTAAACTATATTTGTTAACCTATCAAATCAACATTAATTATTATATGAGATCAATCAACATTAATTAAATTTTAACGAAAAACAAAAACCTTCTTGTCCGTAATTACCCTTAGCTCTTGGGGTAAATACGGACTATTGCTGGGTTAATTGCGGACGACATGGGGTATTTACGGATGAGGTTCCATTTCATTTGCAGAATTCACAAATGTAGCCTCTTGAAGAAGACCCAGCACTGCAATTCTCATGTGCCCAATTCTTATATTCTGAACACATAATCCAATCTTCGGTGGGTGGGTCACAATACTTTTCTTGGCAATAAATGCAGAAATATTCATCATTTTCTTTTTCACATTCAAAATTATTTAAGTTTCTTAAACCTTTTGGTCGTTTTTCTTTAGTATTTTTTGGTTTCTTATTTAAAGTTTTGGTCTTTTCTTGTTCTAGGTTCTTTCTCTTCCTTTCTATTTTCTTTTGTTCTTTTTGCTCTAAGTTTTCTTTTTCCGGTGTGCTGGTAAAAATAATGGAATGTTTTTTTTTAACTAATCGTTTTGTACGAGATGGTTTTAGGGTTGGTACTTGCACTACATCACTAAGTGGTACTGAGGGAGATGGACAAGTTTGACTTGTTATACTTTGATTAGCACCAGTTTCACTAACATCGCCCACTAATGCCGACGTAGGTATTGTTTCATTTAAATCTTCAAAGTTTGCGTCAATATTGGGAAATATTTCTTGAGGTTCTATTAGATTATAAATATTTTCATTGACAGCATCACAGTCAACTTGAGATTCATTCTGAGACTCATTTTGGCTTGGATTGTTAGTATTTGTTTGTATCTGTTGTTCAAGAAGAGAATCTGATGTAACTATATCCCCAAAACTTTCAAAGGTGTTTTTGAATTTATCTTGATCCATTGGACAAATTCCAGCAGACTTAACACTTCGAAGACCAGAAGCTACTTCAATAAATAGAATCACAGCATTTAATCAAGAAGAAACGGATATATTTTTTGAAAATTTTAAAACACTCATGTTAAAGCACCAATTTAAATCGAATTCAATCTACAATGTTGATGAAACTGGGATTAATACTGTACAACGAAATTCCAGGATTCTCGCACCAAAAGGATTAATATCGCAATCTACAGAAAATATGACTTTTTACTGACACTTTAATCTTTTTGAATAACACTCAAAATAGTAAACATCAAAAATTACATCAAAATCACAAAAAATGTTAAAATTCAATTACCTTGAAGCGTGTGCAGCCGCCTGTCGGGAATGTTTGGAGGACACTAAAGATGTCGGAACGTAATGCGTGATCGCGGCGGCGGGCGGGACGCGGGTGGCGGGGATAAAGTAGATATATGTGAGTCCGTATTTACCCCGCGTCCGCAATTCCCCCATCGTCCCCTACACAACGTTTGGACGGGCTGCGAAGTGCATGACATTTATTCGGTTTCTATAGTTATAGCGCCCAGTGTGTCTACTGCGGATAGGAAGAGTATTATACTTGAAGGTATCTTCCCGCTCCCTTTGCAACCATCACTTCCCGCGGCATACCACGTTCTCCAACCATGAACTGAACTGAACTAGATCGGAAGCGGAAGGTTATCCACAGTACCAAAGTGCTGTGTGTGAGGCGCTGTATTGCCCAGGGCTAGTACTTAGTACTTCTCCAAAGTGTGCGCGTGGTAGTTTAAAACTTCCACTTTGCCTAGGTGGGACTTCGCCCACTATGGCAATTTTGAAAACTATTGCATAATTAGGCCTTGTCTACATCATAAAGAGAACTTTTGTGTACAATTTCAGCTTTCGAGGTCCAAGTGTTAGGGCTGGGCGCGTTCATGACTTAGCCAGTAAGTAAGTCAGAACTTTTCTTTTATAGTCTGTATTGATTATGCCTACTTTACGGGAGATTATTAAATCAGCGCTGTACATGAAGGATGTTTTCATATTATGTTCAGTTTTACTATTTGATACTGTTGGCTGAGCTGGCTTTCAATGAAAATAGAACATCATTGTAACACAGTGGTTTAATCAAGTAATTTACATTTTATGAATATAAAATTAAACTCATCTGAAAATATAAGATGACAGAACAGAACATAACAGTTGCTAGGCAACAACCTAAGACTCTACTCCTAGAACATAGTGCATTATAACCTTCATGGTTCAACACCCCCACTTAATCCACTATGTTTTATGCAGAACACATGTTTCTGCTTACCAACTCCCTTAGTCATCATATCAGCAGGCATAAGGGTAGTCTCACAATATTCAATACAAATGGCCCTTTGCTCTGCTAACTCTCTAACGAAATGATATCTTATGTTTATATGTTTAGAACGTTTTCCAATAGCAGGAGTATAAACTAGCTTACTGGCACTTTGACTATCACTAAAAATAGTAACAGTAGTGTTATAGCCAGTCAGTTCAGAATATAATCCAATACCTAACTGATATCACTTCCTTAGCGACCTCACAGATTGCGATGTACTCAGCTTCAGCAGTACTTAACGCTACACAACGCTGTTTTAAAGACTGCCAAGACACCGCAGCACCACCGAAAATAAGGGTATATCCAGAGAAAGATTTCCCATCAGGCCCATTTCCCCAATCTGCAACTGCATAGGCAACCAAAGGCTTATTACATTTCTTGTAACACAGCGTTAGTTCCGCTGTCCCCTTTAAATACCTAAGCATACGTTTCAGTGCCGCCATGTGAGTAGAATCGTTGCAGTTATTAAATTGACTCAGCGTCGTAACTGCATACGATATATCAGGTCCTTCTCAACTGCCAGTGCTAATAGAAGACGAATTGACGACATCTTGACTACCGGTGCAAATGTTTCAAAATAGTCTTCATCAGGTTTTTTCGAATAACCCTTAGCTATCAGCCTGGCCTTATGGCGCTGGGTGCTGCCATCCGCTCCAACCTTTAACTTGAAAACCATTTTGTTTTAATAACATTAGCGTCTAATGGTCGATCAACTAATTCCCAGGTACCATTCACCTTCAAGGAATTGAACTCGTCCTTCATCGCTTCCACCCAAAACTTCTTATCCGAACGCTCCATAGCATCCTTAACAGAAATAGGATCAGGATCTTCTGACACATAGAAATTATATACCATGTCTTTCTCCCGCTTTGGAACCCTATTTCGAGCAGGGTAACGTCTCGAACTTTGCAAATCTTCTGCCACAGGACGCTCTAAGTCGACAGAAGCTGAACTTTGCAAATCCTCTGTCGTAGAATTCTCTACGTCAACAGAGTCGTAAAAATTCTCTCCAGAATCCGATCTCGTCGGTGAACTGGCCCTCGCTGTACTAGATGCACTTCCAGATTCTTCTTCATTCGAACTAGCCACCGGAACCCCCACTGCAACAGGACCAGCAATCCTTGGCACCTCTGGTTGAGTAGTGGAACGACTAACTCCTGGAATGTCATACTGTAAATCTATGACCACAGCATCCTTCTTAGAAATAGGATCAGCAGTTTCTTGTTTTTCTTTAGTAATCATGGGAACATTTTCCATAAAAGTAGCATCTCGAGCGATGACAATCCTCGTTGGATCATCCTTCAAATTTATAAATCGGTACGCCTTGGAATTGGTCGAATACCCAGTCATTATCATTTGAATCGTTTTTGGATCAAACTTCTTGCGATTATGACCAGAACCTGAGCTCTACATCTGAATATTTTCAGATTCGATAGATCGACTCTCTCTCCTGTAAAATCCTCCTCTGGAACTTTATCCTTGAGTGCCATTGTTGGAGATCGGTTCATCAGGTACACGGCACAACCAACAGCTTCGTCCCAGAATCTCTTGTCCAAACCAGCCTCATGCACCATACATCTAGCCTTCTCAGTTATTGTGCGGATTGTTCGTTCCGCCACTCCATTCTGTTGAGGAGTATAAGCTACTGATCTCTGGTGTTGGATTCCATGTTTCTTCAGGAAACCTTGAAATTCTCCATTGGTATATTCAGTGCCATTATCGCTACGAAATTTCTTTATTTTCTTTCCCGTCTGATTTTCAACTAGTGCCTTAAATTCCATGAATTTAGCGAAAACTTCGGTCTTGGATTTCAACAAATAGCCAAACGTTTTTCGGCGGAAGTCATCCACAAAAATCAGGTAATACCTGTTACCGCCCCAGGATTCCACCTCCATAGGGCCCGCTAAATCCGAATGCACGAGTTCAAGAAAGTCTTTTGCTCTCTTACTTTTACCTTTCGGAAACATTTTGACGCACTCCTTCCCTTTACAGCAACCTTCACAAGGTTCCGTGCTCACCTGTTTAAAAGTCAGACCATCTGCCAAACTTTTCAACTTCACCATCAGAGCTCCACTCAGGTGACCTAGTCTTCTGTGCCACAAATCAAAACTAGCACGAGAAGATTCTTCTGGAGGACACGTCAGAACCATTGCTGATTCTTTACCTAAAACATATAACCCCTGTTTCAGTGGTGCTGTCAATACTGGCTTTCCAATTACTTTTACCTTGTAATCCTTTTGGTAAACCTTACAACAAGTCTCATCGAAAACAACAGTGCAACCCTTCTCACACATTTTACTAACCGACAGCAAGTTTGTCGTCAAACCTGGAAGCATAAGTACATCCTCGAACCTCACAGAGCGCCCCATGACATACACATCCCCTTGTTCACTAGATATAATTGTATTATTATTCGCGGTCGTCACTAGCTTAGAACTAGTGAACTGTCTATCTTCTAGAATATGCACGTCAGACGTCATGTGTGATGTAGCTCCGGAATCTACGACCCAATGGCCCTCACCAACCGTCATAGATAGAGCGGCCATTAGACCCGAGGTCTCCTTACTGTCTTTCTTCTTAGTGAAATATGTGTCTTTGTTGTCTTCAGACTTGTCTCCTGTTTTACGACGTTGACAATGCCATTTATAATGCCCTTTCTTCTTACACAAATGGCATATAACACCCTTTTTGGACTTTGACATCAGTGCCGTTGCCGTGTTATCTTCAGCTGTTTTCATTGAGCTGCTTTTCCTCAAGCTTTCTTTGAGCAACGCTGCCTGCACAGTCTCTGTTGTAATCTTCATGCTTGAATGCTCCAATGTCATCACCAGAGGATTGTATGCATCGGTTAAACCGGCCAACATAATGATCCCAACAAATTCATCATCCAGACCTGCCTTTATGCTAAGTAATGACTGGCTGATTGACAGGAGGTCATTGAGATATTCCTCCATTGACGAAAACATTGTCAATTTTGATAAATGTATATTGGTAAAAACAAAAGAATACCTATACAGAGGTTTGCAGAAGCTAATGAACGAGAGCACCAACACTATTAGATTATTACAATTGCTGTAGACCGGCCTATTCTAGCTAAACAATCAGTTTATTTCACTCGCGGATTTAAACGTACTCAATAGTCTTATATCGTTTTTCAAAGTCATACAGACAGTCAATAATAATGGTTGCCTAGCACCTTAACAAAACACTATAGAGTGACACATAACACTAAGAAGTCTTTATGCATCAATGCCAGACACCATAACACTTTCCCTCATTGATGTAATGATGACTGCAGCCCCAATCCTGATCTCAATAATAAGAGCCTTGGCTTCGGAACTGCCTTTGTCAATAGGTCAGCTAACTGCTCTGCAGAACTTGTTTTCTGCACGTCAATCAATCCTTCTTGTACTGTCTCGCGCACAAAAAAATGTCTCAAACGAATATGTTTGGTCCGTTTATGAAATTCGGGATTATGAGCGAGACGTATTGCAGCTTCGTTGTCCACTTTGAGCGTCGGTGTGCCTTGTAGCGTCATAAGTTGGCTAAATACTCTCTGTAGCCAAACTAGTTCGCGAGCACCTTCACTGGCAGCTACTATCTCTGCCTCCGTGGTTGAGATAGCAACGGATGCTTGCCGTTGACTAAGCCAAGACACCGGTCCTCCCGCGTACAGGCAAACAACTCCGGTGGTAGAGCGTCCTGTGAGCTCATCACCGCCGTGATCTGCATCACTGTATCCTTCAATGATGGCTTTGTGCTTTCCAGACTTATATCTTAATCCGAAAGATATAGTCCCTTTGAGATATCTGAATATCCTCTTCACTTTGAGCCAATCAGTCCAGGAAGGATTCTCCAATTTCCTTGAAACTACTCCGACACTGTATGCAATGTCGGGGCGCGTACCTGTCATTAGATACGCTAGTGCTCCTACAGCCTCACGATAAGGAAAGTATTTCTTTTCAGAGGTATCGTCAACTTTCCCTTCTTCAGATGTCCTATCAATGGGCGTTGAGACTGGATTGCAATCTGACATTTGAAAACGTTCCAGGATCTTCTTAGCGTACGATTGCTGAGAAATCAGAATGGAACCGTCTTCGGATCGATCAATTTCCAATCCCAAATAGTAGGATGCTGGTTTTGTGGTGATCTTCAGAGTGTTTCCTAATTCCTTGAGGAATTGTTTCGCTAGAGCTTCATCTGTCGTGGCTACTAGTCCGTCATCCACATAAAGGGTAATCAATATTTTCTTGTCTCCCACTACCTTCGTGAAAAGACAGGGTTCAGCTTCGTTCTGTATGAATCCTTTATCCAGCAGAATCTCTTCAAAACAAGAGTTCCAACACCGAGGTGCTTGTTTGAGGCCATACAGACTTCTTTGAAGTTTGCATACTTTTGAAGATTTATCTGAGTATCCATCAGGCTGCTGCATGTATATCTCCTCTTTCAACTTCCCATTCAGAAAAGCTGTGGATACATCGAACTGTGTCAGATGTAACTTCTCCATGGCGCTGACACTTAACAGAGCTCTTATGGTAGACATACGGGCAACAGGGCTGTACGTCTGATCATATTCTATGCCCTTACGTTGCTTGAATCCTTTGACTACCAGTCTTGCCTTGTATTTGTCTATTGTACCGTCTGGATTTCGTTTGATGCGAAAAACCCATTTACAAGGTAGCGCCTTTCTGTTTGGAGGTAAATCGCATAGCGTCCAAACCTTGTTGTCATCTAGGGATTTGATCTCGTTCGCCATGGCTTTAAGCCATTCGGCACTATCGTCCCTTTCAACAGCTTGTTTGTATGTCTCAGGAAAGTTCTCTGTTCCTACGAAGCATACGAAGTCTTCATACTTCTTAGGTCGTGCGATGGTCGACCTGTCTCGAAGATTGTATCGAGGCTCAGCTACAATTAGTTGCTCTTGCTCATCACTAGCATCAACGAAATCATCCACTTCAATATCTTCTTGAACTGCTTCACCTTGAACATGAACTTGATTTTCAGCTCTTTCTCCCTCAAGATCATTTTCATCGCTTTCCTGGTATTCGACAAGTGACTCAGGTACTTCTTGAATGAGAACACGTCCATTATCGCTGACCTCAGCTCCCTCTGACATAATGGGGGCGCTTGTCGCTATCCTGAACTCGACGTCTGATTCGAACGTTATGTCCCTTGATCTCAGTGTCTGCGTTCCGTCGTAGACGCGATAACCGTCATCATTCTCGTAACCTATAAGTCTTCCTTTAATTGCCTTTTTGCACATCTTCCTGCGCTTTTGTTTAGGCACGTGAGTATAACAAATGCTTCCAATCACTCTGAGGTGTGAGATTCTAGGCTTTCTTCCAAGCCATAACTCGTATGGAGATTTTCCTTCAACCCTTGATGGTCCTGTCCGATTTAGAACATATGCTGTAGTGTTCACAAGTTCAGCCCAGAGCACTTGAGGTAGCTCTCCACCTGAGTACATCATGGACCTTGCTGCCTCTACAAGTGTGCGGTTCTCCCTTTCAGAGCATCCATTCTGCTCCGGTGTGTACGGCATAGTGAGTCGCTGCTTGATGCCGTGCTTCTCTAGAATATTCCGAACAGTTTCATTTTCGAATTCGCCACCGTTGTCACTCAACAGCGTCTTGACGACATGACCTGTATTCTTTGCTTCTTGAAGCATCTGTATCAGCTTGTCCTTAACCTCTGACTTCTGTCTTATGAAGTAGACAAAGCGATATCCGGAGTAGTCATCTTTAAATAAGACGAAGTACTTGTACTTTGATATGCTTGGTGTTGCAAAGGGTCCGCAGACATCAGCGTGAATTAGTTCACCACAAGCCGATGCTCTTTCCCTAGTTTTGAACGTTTTTCTATGAGCCTTTCCATATATGCAGCCCTCACATTTAATTTTGTCAGGACTCAGCTCCATGCCTAACTCGCGATTCACCACACGAATGACATGGTTCTTATCCTGGTGAGCAAAGCGTTCATGGTACAGTTGCAGCATATTTGACCCGGTTATAGCATTAACCTCTATGGTTTTCTGCTTTTTAGGAATTACTGTCTTCATATCCAACTTGTAAAGTCCTCCAAAAGGAACTCTCTTGCCAACAACTCTTGTGATATTTTCAATGTCGAGCTTGCATTCTCTAGTTGTTGCCGTAAAAATGCTGTTCTGCATCCTATCTTGCGCTGCTAACGGAGAGAATAAGTTCTTCGTTAACGATGGTACTAGCCACACATCATTAAGCTTGATTTTTTCCTTCTTGCCATTGACATTTGATGCTACCACTACGGTTCCCTTTCCTAACGCTGGAATTGTGGTCCCATCTGCAGTCGTAACTGTGTGATCAGCGTCAAATTCATGATATTCCGTGAAGAAATCGCTCCTTACTGCAATGTGCGTCGTTGCTCCATTGTCGACAAACCAGCTGTGAAGATCTTGTGTTCGTCCTGACAAGCATGTGTTTACCATCAGCGAGATGTGTTGCACTTGATTGGATTTCGAGCTAGAGCCTGACGTGCTTGTAGTTGATTTAGGTGGCCTCCCATCTCTGATCCACTTTCTGCACTTGCGTACTCTGTGTCCTTTGCCAGAACAGTAGTTGCATGTCAGTTGCTCGTCTTTATTGCGCTTGATTTGTCGCTCTCTATATGTAGTCACTAGTGCTTCCTCCTTCGAGCTTACTTGACAAACCAGATCTCTCTCAAATGCGCACAGATTACTTGTAAGACTGTCAATGGTTCTCTCAGACTGCTTTAGCATCAGCCAGCTTGACTTGAAGTTGAAGAACCTGTCGTCCAGTGTGTCTAAGACCTTACAGATCAGAAACATTTCAGGAAGCTTAGCTGTGGAGTCAATCTTGGCAACCTCCACCTTCAATTCGTTCCAGACGTTCTTGAGTATTGACATGTGAGTTGGAATATCGTCCGCCTTATCATGCTTTAGTCCAAAGAACTCCAAACCTAAATTGTAAGCTCTATCTTCCGATTGTCCGTCAAATAATCTGTGTAATTCCAACCAGACTTCATGAGCAGTCTTAAATCTCATGACTTTTTTGAGTGTATCCTCAGACATATTAGTCGTCAACATGAGTAGAGCGCCAGTTTCAGCCTTCTTATAATTGGCCATCATCGTATCATAGCTAGCGATGTCAGCGTCACCTGCTCCGACCGCGAGGATAGGTTTAGGAAAACGGCCTTCCACTACTTCTAGGGCTTTTTCAGTACCATCAAGTAGGATGGAAATCTTATATTTCCATGTGGACCAGTTTTCTTTTCCTGTGAGTTTACCGATATCTATTTTAGTAGAATAATCCATGATTAGTCTCTTTAAGATCAGATGCTGTTGCCCATAACCTGATAAATGTATATTGGTAAAAACAAAAGAATACCTATACAGAGGTTTGCAGAAGCTAATGAACGAGAGCACCAACACTATTAGATTATTACAATTGCTGTAGACCGGCCTATTCTAGCTAAACAATCAGTTTATTTCACTCGCGGATTTAAACGTACTCAATAGTCTTATATCGTTTTTCAAAGTCATACAGACAGTCAATAATAATGGTTGCCTAGCACCTTAACAAAACACTATAGAGTGACACATAACACTAAGAAGTCTTTATGCATCAATGCCAGACACCATAACAAATTTGGCGTTGAATAATTTCCGCAAAAGATATAGCCGTCGCAGTAACCCGCCGTTAGCATAAGATTTTTGCAACGCTTGCCAAGTATCTCTCGCTGTCTTGAGATCCATGATCATAGGATAAATATTTTCCTTGCACACGAGGCAGATCTTACTCCGAGCTTTGGCATCCTTTCTTTTAGCCTCTGCAGAGTCTGCCACAAAATCATCTTTCACACACTCCCATAGATCGAGGTCGGTTAGGAACATTTCCATGGCAAAAGCCCACGTACCATAATTGGCTTGGCCTGCCAATCTCTCAATACTTTTTACAACAGCTTGTTCCATATTCGAAATTGAGATCAGATACTTTTATTTTGCTCAGATATTACACCAGATCACGACTGGGCCCATAACCTGTTGGCTGAGCTTGCTTTCAATGAAAATAGAACATCATTGTAACACAGTGGTTTAATCAAGTAATTTACATTTTATGAATATAAAATTAAACTCATCTGAAAATATAAGATGACAGAACAGAACATAACAGTTGCTAGGCAACAACCTAAGACTCTACTCCTTGAACATAGTGCATTATAACCTTCATGGTTCAACAGATACCTACTTATGCCATTCTTTTGTTGGTATCGTTTTCGAGAAGGAACATTGGAAGTATTCCCGTTTGAACACCAAGAGCACCAAAGGTATGGGAATACCTTGGTGTTCAATGCATTAGGTGCTCTAAAAATTAGTGCTCAAACGGGAATACTCCGAATATTGTTTTAGGGCTTTGGGGAACAGGCGTCACGTATTGCGCATTTGTGTAGGTACGCTCCTTAGGTTACGTGGCGTCGCCTGTATTTGTAGGTAGGTAGGTAATATACTTTTGAAAGTTAGCCAGAAACGTACGCGTTATTCCTGTTCAGAAAATAGGTGCGATACTACACGACACGGTAATTATAAGATTTTTTGAATAGGATTACCAGCAAGTTTGAGTATTCACTTTCGCTCTTCGATCACAACTTCATACGCGTAGCAGGAGACAGCTGGAATACCTTCCACCTATGTCTCCAAAATAATACCAATCATCTTGTTGAAAGCTTGAATCTTGTTGATTCAAGTTTTAAACAAGAACAACAACAACAAGTTTTAAATTAGAGTTTAATTTGTAATTTTATAATTTTCCTACTACTGTTATTACACGCGTTGTCTACATCTCTGTTATCTTCTCTCCTATCGCAGGTGTGCTGGAAGAGATTTGTGTAGAAATAAGCATTACCTATGTACGTATTTTTCTGTTCCTTTCTTCTTGTCTGTTTATATGTGAATTATGAGGGCTGAAGCCGGAGGATGCAAAGAAACCCAAGTTATTCTTAAGATTAGTTTAATTAGTTAAAATTACAATACTAGGTAGTCTAATGTAGGTGATAATTGGTCGATGGTTGTACCAAGAATGCTTAAACGGAAACTAGTGTCGAGCTTCGGTCACACGGTCTGTTCTCACGAAATATGCTGCGTCGACGTCTAGTGTAAGTTTAGAAGGTGTACTGTCCGTATCTCACACCGTCTCGGCGCCATGTAGTCGCGACGGTCCTTGTGTTACACCGTAGCGTAACATCTCTCCCCGTAGAACAGTAACTATTTGTTAACTGCCGTTAAAAATGTTAGTGTAGGATTATTCGGGTCAATTCTTATTTCAGCAGGGCGTATATTCCTTCTGGGTTCGGTTTGAGCATGTGTGTCCTGGGCTGCATGTGTGTCCCGGGCTGCATGTGTGTCCCGGGCTGCATGTGTGTCCTGGGCTGCATGTGTGTCCTGGGCTGCATCTGTTCCAGTGGATGTGGTATCAGTCTTCTTACCTTTATTTCTCGCATAAAATCGCCGGTACGTCAAGATAATAGTAAGTATACCTGCACTTAGTAGTAATAGGTATATAGGTATGGTAGTATGATAAATGCTGTCATCGGAGATCTGGTTGAGTCTTACTGGAGGCTGCACGGATACTTTCTTGTAACTATCATGGAGACTCTCGAGGTTAATTGAGTTGAGCTGTACCATTGATTCTTCCGTTCTTGATATAGTTTTCAGGTCCGGTGGTGATTGAATTTTAAGTACTTGTCCTCTAATTTGGTCGTTATAGTTAGCGATGGTGAACTCCGTCGTTTTTATGAAGCAGTCTTTCGGTATCGTAGCCAGGTAACTTCCTTGAAGTGTTCTGAATTGTTCCTGTCTACAGGATGTCTGTACTCTTGTTGGGGCCGGAAAACTTAGTGTATAGTGCCTTTCGTCAAGTTGTTCTAGGGCTTGCTTGTGTAAGATGATTGATGTCAATTTGCAGGAGTTGAGATGCTGTTGAGTGATGAGCTGTTGTACGCAATCTGGTTTATCCATAATTTTGTATCCAATTTTTTCTTCGCAGAGGTACGACGAGCTCAGCTTCGGACATTCTGTCTCTATGTACATAGAATATAATCCATGAATCGCTATGTAAGGTGAGGAAGGGATAAGGGCCAAATTATTTTTGTTAGGAACAATGGACAACTTGTATAGGATATAGGTTTTTGGTAAGGCAATCGGCACCTTTATGACTATAACTATTTTGTTATCAGTATAATATGATCCTAACTTTAAAATATTATAATATTCTCGAAGATCAATATCAATGATTTCCTCTTTTGAATATAATAACCCTAATTTACTTAACATATTCTTAAGATTAACTAAACTAATCGTAGAATGGGTAGCACTTGAGGCACGTATAAATGCTATCATGAATTCAATTTTATTCAATTCGTCTGATAATGTCTCTATATTATCGTTTGAAATAAAAAGGTGCTGCGCAATATGGGCAATGGTGACTAAATCTGCTTGTTTGGAGATATCCTGACTTATAACATGGTTAAGTTTTTTTGCAATTATATTTTGATTCTCCATGATATTTTTTAGTACATTAGCGTGCTTTAACATCCATTCCTTAGTTAAACTTATGTGACTATTAAATTCCGTTTCTAGTTTATTGTCGTTACTTTCTAAAACTTGGATGGCATTATTATATTTCATTGCATCTGTGTAATCTAAATTGCCTGAAATACTCTTGATAATTGATCCTAAACCATCAATGAGTCCTCGTTTAATTCGACTAGGCTTAAAACTTTCTAACTGTAAGGATACCTTTTCAAGTTTGTCCGCGAGATAAGTAATATGGGGTTCATATAGAAAAGATGTCTTATTGTTAACTAATATCCTAAATTCACTTAACTGTAACTTAACTAAATCGATCTTTGACTGAATGTCTTCCAGATCGATGTGAAGGAGGAAAGAATGATAATGGGATATAACTTTTGCTGTTCCCATTTTAAAAGGAAGTAGTCCGGGTCCGTCTTCTAGAGGCTCAAGTAATATGTCCTCCGCTCGGACCAGGTATAGCGGTATCATCAGTAGTATCCTGAAACAATTGTTTCGTGTTAGGTGTTCTTTTAAGACGCGATTTGGCAACGGGGCCACGTTTCTTTTTGGTGTAAATGTGAATAGGTAGATTAGCCAATACTGTGTCGTGTGTGTAGCGGGGTGCAAGTTTCTGTCTGCTAGCTAATGGGTTCTTAACAAATACCTGTTGGTCTGGTTCGTATTCCTTTTCCGGCTCTCTATCTTTGTTCCTATTCTCTACTAACTCCGTACGCTTATGCAGAGATGTTTTATTAATAACCTCGTATACCTTGGACATCTTATCTCGATGCTCTTGCATGTATTGTTGAAGCAAGTGCACGGATAAATCTATATCTAAGGGGTCGCGGGGGTCCGTATGACCAGTGACTACTTCTAGTGGTCTACATTTTGTAAAACTGTGTATGCTACTGTTATACGCCAGTATAGCGTATGTCATAAGATTAACAATCGGTTCACTATGGTGTTGCAATTTTAAAATCCTTAAATGCTCTAGCAGCGTGGAATGTAGGCGTTCTACCATCCCGTTATCATTGGGAGTATGGGCCATAGTCTTATGATGGTGAATCCTATGAACTCGGGTAAATTCTGTAAACAACTGGTTGGTAAATTCGGGCCCTTGATCTGTAACTATTGATATGGGAACCCCGTGATGAGAGCAAAATTTTAAAAATGCTTGAACTACGCTAACCGCTGTGCCGTCTCTAAGATGGTATGCCTGGGCGTATTTAGAAAAAACGTCGATTATGGTGAGATATTTCTCGTTTTGAGCGGTGAACAAATCGAGGTGAATTCTATCAAAAGGTTTTGACGGTGGTGGAACTATGCAAAATTTTTGCGTAATTGGGTTTCGGTCATATTTGGCTTGCCCACAGATATCGCAATCATTTATGTATTTTGAAATTTGTTCTCTCATCTTAGGCCAATAGAACTTACGGGACAGGGCTAGATAACACTCACTAACACCGCGATGATTCGTTTTACCTTCGTGGTATTTCCGAATAACTTCTTGCTGTTTCAAATATTCCTTTACATTTTCTACTTCGACTTTCGATAAAACGAGATTAATAGCAGAGCTCTTGAACTTTTCTTGGATTATCGGAATTACTTTATACATTGCTAATGGGGGGTGTATTATAATACCTGTTTTAACTTTAGGGTTTACAAACTCTTGAATGGCGTGTATTACATCCTCTTCAAGATTAGACTCTGAGAGTTGAATAGAAGTGCGAGTATGAGTCTCAAATGGCTTAGAAACTGCTGGATGTTTTTTAATATCTCCTACTACTGTAAAGCATATTTGCCTATTGAACTTATTCAAGGGCTCATCTGAAATTGGTATTTCTAAGATTGGATTTTCAACACTGGTATGGGCTGTGAGTGTGGAGGAGCCGGCTAGAGATGGTGGTTTCTCAGATACGTTGACTTCTACAGAGCTAGTTTCCTCATTATTAATTTCGACACGTGACAATGCATCTGCATTTGTATTACTTTTACCCTGTTTGTAGATTACTGAATAATTATATTCACTAAGCTTAAGCCTCCAACGAGTTAATCTCGACCCGGGTTCTTTCAAACTCATAATCCACTGGAGTGGCTTGTGATCTGTAATAATTTTGAATTTGCGTCCGAACAAATAGGGTCTAAAATATTTAGTGGCCCAAACTATAGCTAAAAGCTCTTTCTCTATTGTACTGTAATTTATCTCGCTAGTGTTCAACGTACGCGAAGCGTAGGCTATTGGCTTGTCTGACCCAACCGGTCCCTGTGAGAGTATGGCTCCTAATGCTAAATTTGATGCGTCTGTTGTAAGTAGAAAATCTTTATTAAAATCGGGATATTGAAGGATCGGATCATTGGTTAGCAATGTTTTACATATTTTAAAACAATTTACATAATTAGTATCATCATACATTATTTTCGCCCCTTTTTTTAGACACTGAGTCATTGGTTTAGTGATTTTCGCGAAATCGGGGATGAACTTCCTGTAATAGCCTACTAGCCCTAGAAATCTTTTGATTTCTGTAGCGGTCTTAGGAATTGGAAATCTCTGAATAGCTATGATTTTATCAGGGTTCGGTTTTATGCCGTCTTTAGTGATTATGTGTCCAAGATAGGCCGTTTCTAGTTTTAAGAACTCTGACTTATCCATCTGGATTTTAAAGTTAGAGTCTCTCAGTCTTTTAAAAACTTTCTCTAAATTAACAATATGCTCCTGTAAACTGGTGCTAAACACGATTATGTCGTCTAAATATACTAAGCAGATAGAATTTTGAAGGCCTCTAAGAACATGGTCCATGACCCTTTGAAAAGTCGATGGTGAATTTTTTAATCCCATCGGCATACGTAAGAATTCAAAATGGCCATGCTCTACATTAAATGCGGTTTTTTGAATATCATTTGGGCTCATCTCAACCTGGTAAAACCCACTCGCTAGGTCGAGGGTTGTGAAATATTGACAATTTCCTAATTTATCTAAAACATCTGAAATATTGGGGATTGGGTACTTATCATCAATAGTCTTTTCGTTAAGTTTTCTGAAGTCTACTACAATTCGCCATTTGGTATTACCTGATGCGTCGGCCTTCTTTGGAACTATCCAAATAGGTGAACTCCAAGCAGATTCTGAAGGACGAATTATCCCTTGTTCCAACATTTTTACAATTTGACTGCGAACCTCTTCGCGATGTATGAACGGATATCTATAAGTTTTAGTATGAACCGGGATTTCATCCGTAGTGTGGATGCTATGTTTTATTTTATCAGTAAAAGTAAGTGGTTCGCCTTCTATGTAAAATACATCATCGTATTGTGAAACTAAACTTTTTAAATTAGCTCGCTCTTCTTCATTTAGATGATCAGTGCGTAGCCGAGATAATACTTCCTTTACACGGGGTGAAGATAGTTGTTTGGTACACCCTAAATTATTTATCTCTGCCCTAACGGGTTCGTACATGGAAAAAATTAAATCATTAGATGTCGGATTTGAAACTTCTAAATAACCACGATTATCCTTGACGCTAGTGATACATTCGTTTATGTGACAATTTGAAATAACTTGATCGGGAATTAAAGCATCACCATCTCGTATGTTAATTGGAACTTTAACTAACTTTGAAGAATTCGCTGGAATCACATCTTCATAAAGATTGCAATTACGTGAATTATACATTGCTATCGAATTAACCGCGTTTTTCGTTATTAATTTGCTGTTCTTGAGATCAATATTCGATTCCCATTTATTTAAAAGATCTAATCCAATCAAACCGTCAAAGTAATCATGAAATTTATAAATATAGAACGTTAAGTCGCTGACGTCATTGAACTCCTGAAAACAAGGTAAGTTAATTGAATAATCATTACGGCTGGTGGCATGCACATTTGTTACCTCAAAAGGGTCATAATTGCAAGGTAAGTAAGAGTAGTACCTTTTTACAGCTTCAGGACTAATAAATGATTGGTTCGCCCCGGTGTCAATAAGCAGTTTCAGTGGTGGGTTTGAAATTTCTACGTAAGGTAGGTAACGCTGTGTGTGTAGGTTAAGTTCTATTTTAATTCGCTTATAGTCGGTCCCTTCTGAAAATCCTCCTTGCTAGGAGACGCCGAATTTACAGAAGGTTTTTCCTCGATGGTTATAGAGTTTACATCTGGACTTGCGGCTGGTGGCTGATTCGCGGCCGCGTCATAGTAAGTAAAGTCAGGTTGATCGTACATAACATACATATACTCTTCAGGGCTACAATCGTAGTAAGGCTCATACATATAGGGATATTCATAGCACTCGTTAAGATTCATTTCCCTGCTTTTAAAATAGTTAGAAGGGGGTGGATTGCCCTGCCTGGACCAATCATGACCGCGAATTGGCATTGGTCTTGGTATGAAATGGGATATACCACTCATAGGTTTCGGTGTATCATTCGGACTTGGTCCTTTGGGTGAATTCTTAAATGCATTATGTTGCGGATTGTAATTGAAAGGACGAGCGCCAAGCACTTGCTGCGTGTGCGATGGCACTTGGAATTGTTGAAGTTGATTAAAACCTGGTCTCCACATTTGCGGTGAACGTTGCGGTGGCATAGCGATAATTGGTCTGGAAGGACCGGGCGTGTTAAAATTAAATGGCTTCTGCATAGGCATAGCAACATGTGGTATGACATGATTAAATGGTTTCAATGGAAAATTAGGTAACTGAGGTGGTGTTTTCTTAACCGGCAAATGTTCATTACGTTGTTGTAAATAGAGGGTATTCATCTCCTCATGAACGAACTCTAGCGCTTTTTCGATCGTGTCTGGTCGCATGCATCTAATACGTGATCCTAGAGGCTCCCGAAGGCCTCGCAGGTAAGATTGGAGGGTTAACTTTTTATAGAGAGAACGCTTTGAGTCTATTGTACTTTGAACCGTTTCGTGCAACGTAACGTAAGTGATGATAGTGGCAAATAAAGTTTGACACTTTTCGTAATATTCTTGAGGTGTAGAAGAGCCTTGAGTTAATAGTGCCATGTCATTATAAAGCGAGGTCTCATCTCGTTGATCAGAAAAATTGTTCACTAATGAATTACGTATGCCTTCCCAGTTTTCCGGAACGCCGTTAGTGTTAATCAAACGTGCTGCAGGTCCGGTGACCTTATTAAGGATACCATTCAAAAGCGCTAGGTTTATTAATTCATTGCCTGGCTCATTTGACACATAAGCATTAACTAACTGGTCACATAGGTTGATAAATCTAGTAAGAACATTCGTGTTCCCATCAAACTCGGGGACTATACGCAAAGCTTTATATATATCATCTATTGTCGTCATTTCTATTAGAGGTTCTTTGTATTCACTAATATCTAATTGCCTAACCGAATCTAATAAGTTTGACCTCGATGGTCTGTCTAACTTAGTGGTCCTCGATTGCCTTGGATGGATAATCTTGGAAACTTATATTAACACAGTAAGGATAAAAGGAAGCAACTCAAGAACTATTCTAGAGTACTTACATAAACATAACTGGTCCCTCTGCGGTATCTATGTCTTGATACACCTCCTGGCCGCAGCTCCTGTAGATTCGGATACTCGTTCGGTGCTTGGTAGCCACCCGGGTGACTCGCGAGTCGCGTATTTCGATCCTAGCAATTTATTCTCGCGAACCGGCCCGCGAGTATCCTACCGACTGCGCCAATTATGAGGGCTGAAGCCGGAGGATGCAAAGAAACCCAAGTTATTCTTAAGATTAGTTTAATTAGTTAAAATTACAATACTAGGTAGTCTAATGTAGGTGATAATTGGTCGATGGTTGTACCAAGAATGCTTAAACGGAAACTAGTGTCGAGCTTCGGTCACACGGTCTGTTCTCACGAAATATGCTGCGTCGACGTCTAGTGTAAGTTTAGAAGGTGTACTGTCCGTATCTCACACCGTCTCGGCGCCATGTAGTCGCGACGGTCCTTGTGTTACACCGTAGCGTAACATGTGTGTGCATAAATGGTTAAATAAATAAAAATAAATAATCTTTATTCAATAGATTCATTATCTCCCTAGTCTTTTCCCCAACTATGTTGAGTTGATTTCCAGTCTAACCGGATACAACTGAATACAGTGGTTTCATAATCTTGATTCAATTGATTAGGGTTTAGTAAATAAGAGAAGTTTTCAGTTACAACATTTTTATTTCATTTAATTATATCCATGACAATGCTTATAGCTATGGCTTACCTACAATGTTGTTTAAAATATATAGCGCAACAACGTTGACTAGTGGTGACGTCACAATGTAGTAAACAACGCTATAAGTAACAGCCAGTTATTATCTAATCCCATAACATACTTCTGGTGTGTTATCATTTTACCTTACAGTGAATGTTATTGGTGCCTTCGTTTTTGAAACACAATACAATAAAGTCTTGTATGAAAAAGAGACAATCGGTACTACCCACGGTTTCGTGATACCCTTTGTGTGCTTGTTTTAGAGTCTTTTATACTCTTCGTTAGCTACAAAACCAATTATGATATTCCTTTCAATGGTATTATCTTTCAGGAAGTGAAATATTTTTACGCCAAGAATATAGGTGTTCCTATTTTAAGAAAATTATTTACATTAGTTCTACAATGTGTAGGCATTTTAGGCGTTCTGATGAGGAGGTAGAAATATGAACTTATACTACTTTGAAGATGATTCGATTGGTTTGAAATGCCGTTCATGATATTGGGAACAAAGCGCACAAAAATTCCCGCGTGTCAGTACTGCAAGTTCAAAATATTGTGTTTCAAATCCGTGACGTCATACTTATAAATTACGATCTAATTTCTCCCCCTAATGAGACTGTCAACAATAACGATGTGCAACTTACGTACATTTTTATAAAAAATCGGTCTCCATACATGATATGAATATATTACCTATGTATACGGAGAACCGATTTTAATATGATAATGTTAATCCCATATTTCCCTTCCTATATTATTTAATAGATACTGGCCAATCATCCCAATGCTATGATTCTATATAGTTAATGTTAAGGCAACTACATTCGGTCGATGCTCACGTTTAATCATGTTTTTATATTATTACGTGGTAAATTAATTAGTCGTTACCGCAATCGCGATGATGCAGTGCAGTTAACAGTGTCAAGTAAAATCATTTTACGATGAAAAATGTACACGTAAACGGACAACCACCAAATGTAGCTCAGCCATGATTATATGATTAATATTACTAATGAGTGGCTATTTATTTGAAACATCTAATTACCTAGTGTGAATTTTTACAATTTCTAACTACAAAGCTGTTTTTACATACATTAATACACACAGTAAAAAGATAATGCATTATTTGCTGTAGTTACACAGGATAGATTATATATTTTTAAAAATATTGGCCAGTTACGATTACAATTTATGTAAAAACGCAAGATAGCACAAGTCCTTAATATACTCTAATTTACTTAAACAAACAACAATTTGATTAAGTACAAATTTTTCGTTCCAAATTGAGATCACGGTTATAGATTACAGCTATAAAAGCGATTAAAACATATTACATAAATAATGAACTACCGCCGGTGTGCTACCATGGGCCCAATACACGCTATACTATCAAAATGGTAATATATTATACTTGTGATAACTTGGAACTTTGAATACAGAAACCAGCCCAAATGAGAGCCCATTTTATAAATGGACTGATATTTATAAAGTGTAAATATCTATTCATATAACACCTATAAAGTTGTAGGATTACAAGCAGATAAACATATTGTATAGGTACAGTAGATATTATCAAAGTTCAACAATTTAAACGCTTAAAAAAAGTACAAAAAGAAATGACCCCAAATAATAAATGCTCAAGAAATTTGGTCCAAATGGAAATTATACCATTGCATTTGTATGAAACAGGCTATTTTTGAAAAAGTAAAAAATGTTCGAGAGATTTTACTGTATTTTTGATAAGTCTTATCTAATAGCAAATTTTAATTTTTTGTGGTAAAATTTATAACAAAGAAAGATCATCTAAAAATACTATATTTCGTATTACACAGAGCATTTTGTTAGTGATATAAAAGAAATCATGTCAAAGACGCGTGATTTCGAAATTTTACAAAAAGTTTTGATAGGATAAATAGTTGATATTTAGTAGGCAAAACATCGGATATATTTTGGTGATATTATCCAGAGGACATTTAATAACAACACTAATTTCTAGAAACAAAAAAATAAAAGTTGTTTCAAAGTTCTTTGCAGATGTTACGGCAGCTGAGATATTGTTTCCTGAAAATAAAATGAAATAAATTTTCGTCTTTAGATTTTGTAAGACCTATTCATTTCTTTATATTATTTAGATGGAGAGTGAGGAGGAAATGTAAAGAAATATAAATCCTT